>OU744287.1:8752500-10002500 GCA_916610205.1 Griposia aprilina
CTTTTCTGGAGAGAGGGTTTTATACCATACTTAAAGTTACAGCAATATATTGTACCTTATCTGAAAGATAAAAACATTTATGTTAAAGGATGTGAAAAAGTGTCGTGGCTACGAAACATTGTAAAACATGATAAAATATATAATTTAGAAGATAAGAACTGTCCTAGTTTACAGAAATTATTTCATGATTATGGAATGTCTAATAATATATTTAGCTGTGTGTATCATTCGAATGTATGTGCTTTAAAAAATGTTACTTGTTTAAAAAAGTGGATTGATAGTGAAAGTATTTTAACAGTAATTTAGAAGATAAGGGCTGCCTTGAAAATATATAAGTTCGAAATTAAGCTGCATAGCTGTATATCATAACAATATAGTGAGAATAAAGGTTTTTGAGTAAATGTTTTCTTGTTTTATTTCATAAGAAATATATTAGATACAGAATACCACAACGAACTGTGCTAAGTATAATATTCTAAAGATAGCAGCATATCTTGATAAAATGACAACACCAGATACAAGACTTCATTATGCTTTCATACATACCCTTATCAAGACTCATAAAATGATTCAAAATTATTCCAGCCCGCGTTATGAATTATTTAATAAATATAAAATGCGATTATGTTCATTTAGACATTATTGGGCTACAGTAGATTCAAAACGAAGATTGGTGATGGAAATGGCTGATGCAGGGTTTTTTTACTGTGGAAGTGGTTTAAACGATAAAGTTATGTGTTTTTCGTGTGGGGGTGGTATCGAAGATTGGGAGTATTACGATGATCCTTGGATGCAACATGCTAATTTTTTTCCTGATTGCTTTTATTTGAATGCTGTAAAAGGAACAGATTATGTTGACAAATCAAAAAGTTTATTTTTTAAAGAAACAAAAATATAAAATTATTCTAAGGTGGAGGAGGATAGATTGATTGTCTGCTGAATAAGCTACTAAACAAGTAACTATAAATTACTTACAGTCATTTTTATGCAACATTCGATTCCTACAATTGTAGATAAAGGTTGAATCATAAACTGAATTAAACAATTTAAAAATAAATTAAATACATTCTATTAGCTACAATGCAAGATTCAGTGAAATATAGTTCTGAAAGCATTTGTAAAATTATTATTCAGAATGCTAATGGTGAGGCTATATTTGTCCGTGATATGCAGCTCGCTCATAAAAAATCGAGCCCAGATTCATCAAAACCTCAGATCAGAGATACAACGCAAGAAGATTTATTCTATCAAAACATGCATGATGCATTAAATTCGGAAAATATTGAAGAACTTTTCTTTAAAAGTGATAATAGAGAGCTAACATTCTCCCGAGTTAACGATGTGCAGATTTGTCCTGAAAAATTGAAAGCAGGTTCACCAAAGTGTCGGGACACCGGCACATCAACAGTGAGGAACATAATGCGTGATTTAGTTATACCTGATTCAGAAGACATTATATGCTACCAGATTATACCGGAAGATGAAATTTCTTTTATTTGAATCAAGTTGAAATATTACATTTTAATTCTAATCTGATGAAAAGTGATATTTTAGGTTGAATAGATAAAAAATAGTGATACAGTTGATAATTGGACTTTAAATAGTTGTTAAAAAAATATTAATATATTGTATGAATAGATGAACAGAACAGTTAATTGGGGGCTTCTAGATCAGTTCGGTAAGATCTGATCTAGAAACCCCAATTAACAACTACTCCTTTCCCTTTCTGTTTCTTTTTACGGTGACTTTTTTGTCATTGTGTTCTTTTTGTGTTCTCTTAGGTTTTTTTTCAGTCTTTTTAATTGTTTCTTCTTCTAAATAGTCTTTATATGGTGTGCTAGTTAAGATCGACGTATGCACTCGTTTTCTTTTCAATTGATTTCTTCTGCCTATAATCTTTGGCAATGGTTGAATCTGGGCCGGCGTAACATAAAAATGTTCTTGTTGGCTATCATCAAGGATTGATGGTGATACAATTTGGTTGAATGCGTAACTCGTGGATGGAATCGGTGACAAAGGCCTGCGAACTGAGAGATGCTCTTCATTTATAAGGTTTGGTGATGGCGATGGTGTTTTATTCCGCAAAACTTCGATGCCTTGTAAATTCGACGCATCAGTTGGTGGCAGCTGTTCTGTGTTTGAAATAACAGTAGGCCTCTCTGTTTGTGATGCACCCGGATCTTCATTAAATTCCATTTCGGTTGTTGCAGCAGCAATGAAATCGGCTTCGGTGAACACATCTGGGTTCAAAGGATATATGCCGGTTTTGGCAAACCCATTGATGGCATTTGATGGGACTGCTGCTTTTAAATAAGCTTCTCCAAAAATTTTGGCAATTTGAAATACGGTCACTGGCCTGCCAGCATTAGTGTTCATCCATTTTTCGAGGGAGTGATTATGGTAAACGCTCATGGGATACATAACACTGACGTCTAAGGGTTGAAGTTTATGAGCGCAGTGCGGAGGTAGGCAGACAATGGTGACGTGGTTTTCTCGTGCTTTTAAAATTACATCCAAATTTTTCTGTGTGAAAGGTGGCCATCTAAAATCAAAAGCACTGGGTCCTCTGCAGAAGGCTTCGTGTGGTGTAAGAAATGGTTAAACCACTGGGTAAAAACATCCAGTTTCATCCACCCTGATGAATTACGTGCCCATATGGACCCTGGCGGTGCACCATCCATTAGCTCTATCTTCATACGAATCCTTCTAAAGATAAACATAGGTGGAAAAAAAGTTCCTGCAGCAGACATGCAAACTACAGCTGTTGTAGTCTCTCCCCTTTCAGCTGATGTAACTCTTGATACATGTTTACGTCCAGTTCCTGCAAACACCTTAGTGTTTTTGGTCGGCACCGTAGAAACGCTCGTCTCATCAACGTTGTAGATTCTATGAGGTGGAAAGTTTTTCGCCTTTTGAACGTCTGTCAACACGGAATAAAACCTATCTACTACAGTTTTGTTAAAAGCACGGGCCCGTACAGTTGAAGTGGACTCTGGAGCACGAAGGGTTATATCTGGGTGCCGCTGACGAAATCCTCTTAGCCAATCATAACCAGCTTTTTCTCTGTGAAAAGGGTGGGTAATATTGTTTTTTATGGCAAGTTGATAAGCCAACGATAAAACATCTTGTCGCGTTAGCCCATACATTCTCGTTTCCATATCCTTAATGTGCTTCACTAGCCCGATTTCTTGTTCTGCTGTAGAAACTGTTTTTTTTCCACCTAAATATTTAATTGCGCCAACGGCCTCTTTATTTTTGCCTTTGGCCCGTCTTTTTAATGACATAACGGGCACTGCAAACTGTTTACTTGCCGATCTATATGGCATGCCATTTTTTACAGCATCCAGTGCTTTAATCATTGAGTATTCTGACCACCCACCACGATTCGTCTTTCTTTTATAATTACGCGGCATAGTCTAAAACAAGAAAATGTTTTATTTACCCCGATCTATAAAATTAACATAAACAATTCTACTAATATTTTATCTATAATGCAAGCTATTTAATTAAATATTTTTTAGACAACATATAACAACAATATAGAATTAAAGATTACCAACCAAAGATAACAATGTGTTTGGTACATGATGATCCACCATGAGGTACAAGATGATCCGCACGGATCATCTTGTACATCAACAACATAATCATCTTGCCCCAACTTCAACTTTTTTAATCTTTGTTCGATACCATACCCTATATGTTTTCTACTGTTACCATGCCACCCAAAAAACCAAATAGAGCATTATACAAAGCCACTAATATAACAATATTTGCAATTGACTGACTAGAACAAAAGTTACTTAGGCTTAAAATCTACATTACCTTAGATCAAAGTCACACAATTTTTGTTTTTTTTCCACAAAAATTTTGTCGTCACTCACGCCGCCATTACGATTTGACTGATGCGAGGAGATATCGGGTGCTACGTTTTACCAAAGAAAACAACTAGATGGCGTTACTAGTTTCACTGCAATTAAAAAGGATCATCTTACCTCAACGGATCATCTCATACACCTTTCCCTACAGGCAGTATGTTATGTTATATGTTAACTAGCCGATCTAGCCCACAAACTGCAGAAACCCCAATACAAGATCAAACCCGGCTTGTCTTGCTATAAAGACAAATACAATGGTATAGCACTAACAAAGGTCCATTTGCGCGTGGTCAAAAGCGATACTAACGCAGCCATCTTGTTTTTTCAATACAATTCCTGTGACAATTTCACAAATGTTTACCAACAGCGCCTCCTGTCAACGTCATTCTAGCGCCAAAAGATCCTTGTAGCACTCTAAATACGAATGTTGATTATAGAACAGCCTTTTGTTTCGACAGGCAGTCAGTGAAATTGGCATTGATGAGTTATTGTTTGTAGTTATACCAAATAGGTATGTTTGGAGGAACAATTATAGTTCTGAGTTCTAACGTCCTATACTGAATTAGATTAATTTCTATGAAACGGTAGGTACCTACATGTATTCAAAGCAATCAAATACTAAGTTCTAATACCTATCTAAACAAGAAATAAAGGAAAAACCGGAATTAAACATCAATATTTTGAAAACATATTTTTTATTGTCACGCTATTATCACATAAATTTGTTTTTACAAGTTGCGAACTGGCAAACCCGTTATTAAACCTTGTCAACCAAAATCTATTTAATGTCTCTAGGAATAAGCAGAATTTCGACATTATCCCGTTTAACATTAAATGGATCTTGAGCGAACGATAGTTTTGCATTTAGTTCTTTAGATTTAACGGTAAAGTGTCGTAACACGTGCACCAGACCAGCAACTACCTGCAACTTGGCATACCTGGCACCAATACATGTCCTGTTGCCCATCCCGAATGGCATGTAAATGTCATCATTGGGTCTCCTCTCCTTAGAAAACCGCTCCGGATCAAACACCTCTGGATCCGAATAAAGATTTGGATCATGATGTATTTGATAAATTGGAGTAAATATTTTTGTTCCTTTCTCCACTCTGATATTGCCAACAGGAAGCATACTGTCTTGACAGCATTGCCTAGTCAAAAAACCAATAGGAGGTAAGATTCTCATCGCCTCACTTAGCACCTTATCTACATACTCCATTTCACAGATGACGTCGTATGTTATGTTGTTCTTGTGCTTCTCAAAATGTGCGTCTATTTCTTGATGAACTTTCTCTAATATATCTGGATGACGACAGAGACAAGTTAAAGTAGAGAAGATGGCATTAGCGCAAGGCTCAACACCAGCAGTGAAGAAGAACATAGCCTGTGCGGATAATAAGCCGGTGGTGGGTTCCATCTCGTAACCTGTTTGATGGTCCCTCATGGTGCCGTTTTTCTGTAGATTCATACATACATCTGCGAAGTCATGCCTCTTGACATTCTCCTGCTCTCTCTGTTTAATAACTTTACTTATTGAACCAATGAAGAAGTCTTCGTGCTCTTTGAACATCTTTAATCCTAACATTGCCGATATCTTCGGGCTGAGACTGTATATTAAGAATTTCATCTGGTTCTTCCAATTCGTTTGCGATAGATTTTTGGCCATCTGGAGGAATGGTGAATCAAAGCTTGATTTTGATCCAATTCCGAAGATTGCACCACAAACAGCGGCGTTGTTGAACATCATAAGAGTGCTGAAGAAATCACCTTCCCATGTCTTGGGGTTGTTTTTCAAATAGGTCACGAAGTCTTGTGCGCTTTTGTCCATGATGTAATACATGTTCTTTAATTTGTTTGCTGTGAACAATGGGGTCATGCTTTTCCGCATCAGCTTCCATCTAGGGCCATTCATTAAGGTAATATTATCAGTCAATTGGTCACCTTCAATACTTTCTACTCCTCGGTGGTGGAAAGCTTGGAAGTCGCCAGACAAAATATGTTGAACATTTTTAGTGTCAATGACGAACAATGTAGGTGTCACAAGTTGGCCGATGCCTATAGCTGGCTCATTTCTATATTTTTTATACAGGTCACCAAAAATCTCGAACAGCGCACGTTTCGATACAATGTAATCCCAGAACGGACCCGCCACTTTGTTGTTGCTATAGAACGTCACTCCGCGTGACTTCCAATAGTTTTCATTGTACTTTCCTAATAAGTACCACCCTAATGTAATGAGTATTAATAATAAACTTATTGGTAATAACAACATGTTCACTTTTTAGACGCTAGTTAATCAGGAACAATCACTGTACACTGAGCTGTTGCGTAGATAAAACTAAAGCTTAAAATGTAAATATTTTACTCCTCATTATAATATAGTCTGCTGTTATCTTCGTAGTGTCGTGTTATCTCTGTTGTTGTTTATTATTTATTTAAGATTATATAATAATTATACCTACGAGTATTACCATTGCCTGGCAGATTTTTCTGAGTAATGATTTCGCCATTTGTAAACGAAATTCTTGCCGAGTCATTGTATTCTTTTTTTAACAGATATCCGATTGTTTATCTTTATATATGTCATAATGGGAGATGGCTTATGCTGTTTTCTACGAGTTTCCATTGTCAGGGGTCCTGGGCATGTACAGAAGTCATCTATAGGTACGTATAGCGACGACTGGGGTGCTAATTGTGGGCACACGAACGAATTATTTTTCTACCCATATGCTGGGTCCTTGGCATCAAAAGTGTACTCAATAATCATGAATGTGAGAGTCAGTCGCCGCACCCAAGGAGGGAATACAAAGTTACAGCACGTCAAAGTTGTAAAAAATATATATTAAAAAAGTAATTTCACACCAGATCAAAACCTTATGGGACGGTTCTTGGAACCATCAATACAAAATAAATAGTCAGCTGCATGAAAGTGAGGGGAATATACATAGAAATATTATAGATCTATGGGAATATGTCAGTTGCGTAAACGAACATGATTATTGAGATGGCAAATCAGGCTAAACTCGACACTATGGGTAATAGGGCAATGTGGTCAAAGAAACCATGATCTCAAATTTGAAGGAAATTAAAACTGCATGTTTTGTTTTTTTTTTTAAAGCTTCGTTCTGGGCCAGGAATTCCCGCAGGCGCTCAGCAGGCAGCACGGCGGATTTTCGTAAGCGGAAATGATTTTGAATCTTATTGTTATAAGTAACCTTAGCACCCACATTTCGTTGTTAGAAGTAGGTACTACTTTATATAAATAGGTACTTTTTCTTTCTATTTTTCTATATCGTCACAAGGGTCCTCGAGCAAACTGCAGGATGTCGCGGAAGGCTTCGGCATGCCGCAACACAAATACTGCTGTGTCACCTTAAGATAGGTTTCAATCTACCGATCTGATCTACCTAGTATTTCAAAGGTATCAAAAATGCAATTAAAAAGGCTCTTTGCGGGCACTTGTGTATCGCAACATGGAATACTTCTTCTATCATTTTAAAAGTAGGTACAATCAGCAATGAAAGTTGATTAAGACTCAAAGGGGTTCGAACCTTTGCGGCATATCCGACTCACCGCCATTTTGTTTTTTTTTTTCTTAAGTTTCTAAAAAAAAAGTAGCGATAAATGTAGTATTTAAGTATGGGTAGGGGACACATAAACAAACAAAAAATATTGGGATCAAGGTGAGGGTTGAAGGTCAAAATAGATAGATTGATTAAGTAAACTGTTTTCATATGTGTAGATCAACGAAGTACTCTCTCCTTTTGCTTTAATGCAGAGTTTTCACGATTTTTGCTTATGCTGGATTATTCACCTTAAAATAATCCTGACAGACAAAGTTTTTAAAGGTTTTTATTACGACAAATAAACAATTAGTAGTCAGTATTTCCGCCGTTAACGCGTATAACATAAACGCAGCGATTCGATATGAGTTCATCCATATCACGTTGCGGAATGGCCGCCCACGTCAGTTGTAACAACCAAAAAAGATTTTCAGGTGTGTTTACGGCATCCATATTTGGCAGAGCTATTCTTTGAAGCTTATCCCATGCGTACCTACTCTATGGAATTCAAGTCTGGCGATTGAACAAGCCATGGTAGGACGTGGATATTAGCTGCAGTAAGTGAGTTTGCAACGAGTCTGGCAGTGTGCGGACGTACATTATCATGCATACCTAAGCAAAAATGAAGCACCAAATTGAGCCCGCAAAAAATGCAACATCTGATACAATCGTTTCAGCGTAAATCTGTGCCTTGAGATTGTCTCTGATCCAAATCAGTTCGGTTCTTTCGCCGATCCAAATACCCGCCCCATATCATGATTGTTCCACCACTGTATGCATGGACTTCTTGGCATGATTTTAAACGTTCTTGGCGTCCAGGGGTCCTCCAATACCGTGTACGCCTAGTATGTGGTCTCATAACATAATCAGGCTATAATGTTCCCACTGCTGGCACGCAGGCCTCCTCTCTTTAAGAGGGAATGGGCTGTAATCTACCACGCGGGCCCAGTGCGGGTTGGTGATGTCACATGTCTTCGAATTTTTGGTTCTATGACATGCCGGTTTCCTCACGATGTTGCCTCATACCAAAGCGATTCTTCAGAAAAACACAAAACAACAGTCTTCTTCTGCTCAATTTCTGTGTTCACGAGCCCATTGTAAACGGACTCTGCAATTGCGGTGCTCAATAGGTGGTACACGTAACGGGCTTCGGGAACGGAGATTGACTTCATGCAAGTGATTTCTTATGGTTTGATTGCTTATTAACATCCCTGTAGAGCTATGAAGCCACGTAACCAACATCATCGCGGTCATTGTACGTTTTCGTCGAGCAGCAATAGCCTTGTCTGGGTAAGGCCGTGTAATTATGTACATAGTAACTTTTGAGACATAAAAAAATAGTAACACACGGTAACGCAGTAACGCGCGCGGCCCATTCAAAGCTAGGTCTACAACATAATAAATAAACTTATTCAGCAATCAATCTATGTTAGTTGCTCAATTCATTTTTTTTTACACGATTTTGACAGTTTTTCACTTGCTACTAAAGTAAAATATAATTTCGATGGTTATTTTAGAGTAATAAAAAGACGTGGTTAAAAACCTTTTAATTTTTAAGGGAGTAGGTACATAAAATAGTAATAATATAATCGATTGTTTCGCTTTCGAAGTTTGTCGATTTTGTTGCCTAGTAGTTTTATGTTTTATCCTTCTTTCATACTTACTTAGTTTTTTTGGCAATCTACATTCTGTATTTTTTTTTTTCTTTCTCCTTAATTCTTTTCAGGTCAATGGATTTTCCTCTTGATCATCAAGACGTCCATCAATATTGTCATTGACAGAATTTCCTTTTCTCTTTCTCCATTTTCGTCTTTTATTTCCTCTCCATTTAAGTCTTTGTTCGATTATTTTCTCTTCTACAAGCGCTTTTTTATTTTCTCTCTATACTTCCTGTTTCTTTCTGCGTTATTTTTAAGAACTTCAGAAAACTTTTCAGGATTACTCTGCCGCATACGGTCTCTATATCTCTTTTGTTTTTCGCTGCCGATAACGGAGCTATCTAAAAAAAAAAAAACATTTTTTGCCCATTCACCACCCGCATAGAATAATATCTAATTTTCTTCTTTTTTTTTTATTCATGTCATTTGTCAAATACCTATTAAACATAAAAAGAAAATCGTTTGACAAACAGAAGAAAAAGGTACTGAAGTCTTTTGTTTTTGCCTGTTTACATAGGTATAGATTAAAATAAGCATATTGTTTATGAGCCTGTTTCTTTTTCGTTCAGTAAAAACCGCTAAAAGCACGTCAAAATTCATCATTTATTATGAAAAAAACATTGTGTTGAAGTATTTATTAAGCAAAAACTTGGTTCAATTCTAAATTTAAAAATACACAGACACACAAAACACACACAACACAACACCAGCACACAAACACAACAGCAGCGCAGTGGTGTGTACAGCAGTTACAAAAAAAAAACCTCCTTCGACCTCCCCTAAATAAATCGCCCGTGAATGTAAACTGCCTAAAATATGTCTCGAGTATTACGTAACTCTCTTAGTAACGTCCGGTATCACTCACGACTGAAAAATGTTGCGAAGCTTACCTAAAAGTGTAGTACCTCTTAGAGAAAAGCAGATTATTACCACAACCCAAGTTTTTTTTAAAGTATTAATGTAGCTATGAGCGAGACGGATAAAAATAACGCAAACATGCATATACGAACATCGAAATTGGTGTTTTAACGCCACAAAATAACCGGGACAACTCGTTCAACACACAAAAAACTCTGATGACATGGACGATTGCACGAAAATATATTATTTTACATTTTGACATAATGAGCATCAGTGCTGAGGTGCTAAAATTTATTTTGATGATTTGGACCCACGTATATTGAGTCAGTATTTAGTATCTAACTCTCTTAGAGTAACGCTTTCGGTGACGACAATGATTCATTAAATCTATTACGCAAAGATTATTTATACCATTTTGAGTTTATCAAGGCTCCCAGTGAAACCTCCCCTGTAAAATTGACTTCCCCTTTTTCACCCCGTCAGGGGTAGATTTTCGAAAAAATCCTATTACAGGTTATTCTTTATTTTTGGTCTTAAGTATAAATACTGAGTTTTGAATTATTCGGACTGCGAGTTAAAATTCCTCCATACAAACTTTGACACCCCCCAATCCCCCTTTTGGGGGTAATTTAGAAAAACGAAAAATGACAAAGATTATAGGTAATTTACTTAGGTAAGTATTCGTGCCAAGTTTCTAGTTTATTAACTCAAGGAATAAGATTTTCCCATACAAACTTTGATACCCCCCAATCCCCCTTTTGGGGTTAATTTAGAAAAACGAAAAATGACAAAGATTATAGGTGCTTTACTTAGGTAAGTATTCGTGCCAAGTTTCTAGTTTATTAACTCAAGGAATAAGATTTTCCCATACAAACTTTGATACCCCCCAATCCCCCTTTTGGGGTTAATTTAGAAAAACGAAAAATTACAAAGTTCATAATTTATTTAGGTAAGTATTCGTGGCAAGTTTCAAGTTTATTAACTCAAGGAATAAGATTTTTCCTTAATACTGCATATTTTTTCCACTTAGTTTATATGGATGATGTGTTAATAATTTCCTGTTACTGTTATTTACACACCAAGTAGTGGTATACGAATTTGTGTGGGGTAGGTACCGCAACTAAAAAGTGAAAAATAAAAACTTTTTTACAAAAAAACAACCGACTTCCAAAAAAGAAAAGAGTTATTTTTCACGTATTTTAGTGTTTTTTTTGGAAGTCAGTTGTTTTTTTGTAAAAAAGTTTTTTCATTATATCTATTAGGGCATTGAACAAACCATCCCCTCATAAAACTAAATGTATGCATAATTATGAAGTTCACACATATATTTTTATTTGTTTTGCAGCGAAGAACCGTATATGAATATTTATTTAACCATATATCAAAAAACCATAGAAAATTTGATTTTGGCGGGCTACAGCTACGGATCCCCCCATAACAAAGTTATATTTGTAGAAGAAAAGACATTCACGACTAATCCAGATGGACGCGTTTCCCTCTATCGAATGGATAACACTCGTTATGAAAGAAATGTATTGTCTTAAAGAAGGAGTGGCCCGATATCTTTAGGTTTTTGGGAATGAATCTCCGTTTCAGGCCCAGGTGAATTGGTTGAAATTGTAACTAGTTTGAATGCTAATGGGGATGTTCTAATTTCTACATTTAGAAACGTATTTAGAGATGAAACCACTTTTTTACTTCAAAACAATTCTTCCATTCAGAACTTTAGGTTAGTTCAAGTATGGATAACGAACAACACAATATTGAACTGATAAGGTTGAGTCCCAAGTCTCTTGACCTTAATATTATTGAGAAAGTCTGGGGTAATATGGTCCAAAATTGGGAGCCATCTCAAGTAAGAACGATTCACAATCTAACATAACATGTTCACGAATTGTGGGATTATTATCGTGGGTTAAACTTTTGTGAGAATGTCGAAAATCCCATGCGAACTCGTTATTTGCAAGACGTAATCACTGCTAATGGAGGGTATACTAAATATTGAAAAAGTTTTATATTTTTGTTACCAAAATGTACATCTAATGTTATAGATAAGTTATTTTGTTAATAGCAAGATGACAATTTAAGTTTAAATAAATGAGTTTTGTGATTCGATGCGATGCGCTGTTTTCGATTCTTTTTGCTAGTTGGTTGTAAAAGAATGGAAATATGTGGTGACAATAATTGGTAATCAATTTCGATAAACAAATGATACGCCAATAACGTCATGCATGCACGAAATGAAGGAGAAAACCAGTATTTCCGTACTGTTCTAAAATTTGAATATCGAATGTCGGACCTGTTTTGGCATGTTTTGTTTGTATAACTGTCCCCTACCCATATATACTACATTCAAGGGCGCGGAAACTTTGGAAAAAAAAAATGGCGGCGGGTGGATATGCCAGCTTCCATAGAAAAATGCTCGAACCCCTTTAAAAAACAACATTATTGAGTATGAATCGAGTTTCGTCGCCGCGGCGTGAAAACAATAGTGTCGTCGGTCGATGCCACTAAATCCTATATTCATTATAGATGTCCTCATTATTCAAAAAAATACATAACTTGAGAAAAACAATTATCATGGTGACACAGACCTACACTGATAGCAACAAGAATAATGTATAGTCATTGTTTCGATAGGTGTCATATTATTACGATAAATAGATTTTTAATCGGTTTAATGGCGTAATGTTATCGATAAAAATATTCTATACTCTCACGAGTGAGAAAAAAATAAAAAATAGTCTTATTTGAAGAAGCCTGAATAATTATGTCTACCAAAATCATATAACATGTTTCGTGATCATGTAAACCGCGTCTAAAGCGTTTGTTAAAAATAGACCAAAGTACGTTTTTCAAAACAAATAGTCAATGATTTAGGCCACGCCCCTATATTGATACAAAAATACCATTTTTTATTTTTTTATATATTTGCTAATCTCGGGACCATGGATCCCGGTCCTTTGGAAGGCGTACGAGGGGCCGAAGCCAACTTATTATAATTATATTATAGCCCTTTTTTAACGAAAATATGGGCGCATTGGATGTGACCCAGGACTAAGAGAATGAAATATTTCTCTCATCGGCACGTACCTACATCATTTGAAATTAGAATCTATACTAATATGTCTCAGAATAATAACGCATAGAAACCTAGTACGAGTGCAAAAAGTGAGGCAACTAAAACCGAGCCATTAGTGGCTTACCTCTCTCGGCGAGCTGTCAGTACTCAAGGTCACGTTCCGTTGAACACAGCTCGCGAGTAAATAATTTAAAATGAGTTTGTAGCGTGAAAGGATGTCATAGCACTTCACGAAAACAAAAAAAAAATGTGATAAAATTACATTTCACAAGTAAGTACTTACATTTTATACACATTTTTTACGTAAATCGATCATCAAATAAAAATTCTAATGACCTAACTTATCACAATACAGTGTTGCTATTTGTGAGGAAAAAAATACCCACATTGCTTTCAATATTGTTCTAACGTTTGTTTAGCAAAACATTTTGCCAGTTTCGAGAAACTAACTTGGCTTTAGGTAATTTTTGTTATATCTCAAAAAGAGTAAATACTATAAGAGGCGTTGAGTCAAAGCCAAAACTCTTTAGGAAGCAGTTGCAACTGCAAGGTTTTTAAATGATAAGCATAAACTGCTAGTTCGACGAGTGGTAAAAGTAAGATTACAATATTATTGATTAACATATTTTTGATTTTTGTAATTTTTTCATATATGCTTTTTTTACATGTCAGCGATTAATACATGCCGATAATATTATTATTACGCATCACACATCAAACATTCTAAACGCATTGAACGATATCCCATTCTTCATGTGATTATTGGTTCATTTATTTCCTTTTATTTTGAAATAAATTGAATTTTACCTTCCGTAAAAATATGACTTATTAAATGCAAATTCATCTTCGTCTTATCCAGTTCCTGGTAATATAAAATACTTGTGTTGATTTGATCCAGCAACATACTAGTGGGTTTTCCCATTTTTTTGTGGGTAACGACCTGGTAATGGTATCATTGAAAGCTGTATTTGTGTGCGTTTGAGGAACGTAGACACATTCGGCTCACGCACACAAAGAAAATGAAGTGGACACACGATATCGCTCGTGTTGTGTTCTAGACGCGGCTTCTATGCGTTATTATTCTAAGTAATATGTATTATAAAGAGGTCATATTTGTGAGTTTGTATGTAGGAGGTATACTTGGGAAGAACTGATAAATTCCTAAAATTCTTTCACTACTGAGAAGCTACAGTATTGCCGAGCATAAATGGATATATTTTATCTTAAAACAAGAACTTACACGCGCACGAAGTCGCGGGCAGTAGGTAGTAGTTCATATAGTGGGAAATAGGGAAATCAAACAATGTGTTTGTCCTCTTCTATCTATATTTCCATATAATTAACTCTTATCTACTTACGTAGTACATCTTCACTGTAAAAAGCAGTATCCTCAGCATGTATTTCTAATACAACACATATTGTAAAATAAATCAATACATATACAAAAATAAAAATTAATATCCAACTTAGATTTATGTATGCACATTTTAACGTAGACAGAAACTTAGTAATACCATTCTGAGATTATTCCATGTTGACAATACCTATGCAGATTCAATTGTTCTCTTCGATGTCCTGTAAAAGAAAAAAAATGTATGTCACTAATATTGTCTAGAGCTTTTTTAATAAAGCGTGGGTTATTCGAAAATACAGGGTGTACAAAGACCCATCACGAAGCCGCCATCTACGCATTCTGTACATTAAACTAAGTAACTTTGTGCAAAAAAAATCTGCTGGGAAACGACTTTAATTTTTGGTGTGAAAATTCGCAGTTACATTGCGCACTGCGATATAATGCGCAAAGTAACGAACGCAAATACATTGTGCTTATGGGTGTATGCAACGGTACAGAGATCGTAAAAGGATTGAAAGTTATAATACTGAATTCTAATTTTGAAAAAAAATAAAAAATTGGAACGTTGACTTTAACTCCGTATCAGGGTTCAAAATTATCAAGATAATTATCACCAGTGTAAGAAATTCATTTGTTATATTGTTTCATAACAAATGCATTATAATTTGGGCAATTCTAACAGTACAAAAAACAAAAAAAAAAACAAAAAAAAAATATCCACTTGGATATTAAGTATTTTTTTTTTTTTCGTTTTCTAGCTTTAATTAATGTTAATTAACATTAATTAAAGGTAGATTGAGTAAATTGAATTGACCAAATCGGGCGCCAGTTTTTGTTATTATCAATCGATAATTATCCATCTGTTATTATCAATCGATAATTATCCATCTGTCATTATCATTGATAATTATCCTTTCGAACCCTGCTCCGTATTCAGAACGTTCCCAGGTATGGTTCCTACAAAAAAAACATCGCAATGACGAGAAGAAGAAGTGTCTCTCGGTTTCGGTAAGGGTCTTCTTACACCCGTTATAATAAATTATAGGCTCGCGCTTATTTTCTAAGATAAAGAAATACCTCACAACTTACTTACTATAGGTAATCTAAATGCAAATCCAAAACAAAGTAACCGATAATATTTATAATCGTCTTAGATAATTTTACGGAGACTACAACAGCACGAGAAATCGATTGATTTAATCTGGCTTAATTTATTCGGTACATCATCGTCAACAATCGCAAAATCTAATTAATTGATGTAAGTACCTATCATGTTATTATTACAACAATAAAATTAACGTTTATTTTCCGTGTTATGTAAAAAAAGGTCTTTATTAATATTAATTAACTGGCGAAACCTCACGACGTAATGAGGTGATGGGTATTGGTAACTACTAGCAATAAAACAAAAATAAACGTTTTCTGAAAATCATAATTTTACGTAAACAGCTGATCACAGATAACTCCGCCCTGCAGTGTAAATGTGTTGCTGTTCCACAAACCCTAACTTAATATCGTGTCCAGCGTCTCTTTGTCTGCACGTTACAGGAACTGATGGACACTACTGAAGGTGCCAAACTCGTAGTCAAATTCTGGGCTGACTTTATTTAGATTGCCATCAACACGCTAAGAGAAGACAGAGTCGACGCTCTTATATCGCGGTTATTTAGGTACATGAAATTGTGATTTCATAAATTACTTCTTTTTTGTGTCTGTGAAGTTTTGCCAGTTAGTTCAAGATGGCCCTGTATAGTGTGCAAAAGTGACTATTGTCCTCCGGCTACCGACCAATTTGTGTCTGTGAAATTTTGCCAGTTAATTCAAGATGGCCCTGTATAGTGTGTAATAATGACCATAGTCCTGCGGCTACCGACCAATATTAACTTGCTTGGTAAGAACATGCACGGAAGCGATTACAACGTCAGAAAATATATAATCTAAACTACAATTACTTCTAAAACTACTTAATACCAAACAGGTGTTCTAACTTACAGTAGGATCGCAGTCGGCGCAATGCCACGAGTAGCCGCGCTTCTTTGGATTCTTGTTCAGCGGTGGCTCTAAACACGTGAAGTGGTACCTTTTCGAGCATTCATCGCATCTACACAAAGATACAGTTATAAGTATCAACTATTGCTTATATGAATAAGTGCGGATTTCAACAATGAAACTGGACGCGATCAGCACTTCTAAACCGCGTTCAAGAGATTCCACAACAATTTTGACACTGACAGCTCTTGAACCCGGTTTAGAAGTGCTAATCGCGTTCAATTTAATTGGTGAAATCCGCCCTAAGGTGTACATTCATTACTGTGCCTGGATGGATAGACTAGAGCTTACATCGTTAATCAGTCACAACTTTTTTTAACTTTCCACGAATGGCACAATCTCTTGATTTACACTCTTACATCTAGGCCACAGAAGCTTAGTTAACCTAGTTTATCCAAATATCAAAGCAAAATAACCCTATATTCTCTTAGGGAAAGTATAAATTAAAACATAGCATTCATAATCACATAGTAATTAATTGTAAAAATGATAGTTAAGTCTATCACCTATCTGTAGATCACACAAAAATATTGATTACGTGCAGGAATCGAGCCCGCATCCCATAGAGCAAACGATAAACATTCATTTGTTGATCCAGAAAAGATTGTTACACACTATTTAGGTTAGATCTACTACCCTCCACAGAATTAATGACAATGCAAAATAATGATAATTTAATTTTTAACTCATAAGACGTCATCAGAAAGACTATTTTTTGATAGTATGTTGATTTTTGAGAATGTGGTAAACACAAAATGTTAAATAATACATAGATTTTCCCGATATAAGCAAACATGACAGGCGTCTTTTTTTTATTTTGACACTATATCGATTTGCGCAAAATAACGCGCAAAAAAAAAATTACGAGTGGATTAAGATGAAGCGCGGTTACGTGGTCGTTGGCGTTCTTTCCATACTAACTTATCCCTGTTTTCTTCCTGGTTAATATTAGACCAAATATTTTTTGCGATATAATGTACCACTATCATGTATGTCCCTATTTTTGGTTTTTGGCGTTCCTTTTACAAGGACAATACAAGAAGTATCTGTCTTTTTCCGAATCGAAGCTTTTGTGCGCTTTTGAGCTCATACAAATGGGAAAAAAGTAAACATGAGCGATTTGGAATCGCGCGCTTTCATCATTATTTTCAGATTTTCATTCATCGCCCTAAGTATATCTATTTTCTATGTAACACAGATTCACAGACATTGGCTGCCGCCACGAACAACTGCAGGTGCTAACAGATAAATGGCGTACGGCTAGGCATCAGGGGCCCTAGAACGAACGCGTGACGTAAACGTAACATAAATTCGAACGATTTTTTAATACAACTATTTTGGTAGAAATGTCAGCGAGAAGCACAATTAGTATTACCCACAGATATGAATACAGTTTTAAAACTAAGCAAATATTGTATGCGAAACGAGTATTTTCAATTTTAAAATCATTCGAATTTACGTTAAGTTTACCTATTCCGCGCGTTCGTGCTAAGTCCACTGATTATACTTCAATATCAAGAGCCGCTAACGCACAGGACTATCTGCTATGCCTGCCGCACGTTTTTGTTCTCGTCATACTCTCACTGCTGTACATCGCAACCACGCGTCTCCAACTTAGTTAGTACGACTCAAAATATGTGATGGGTTCATGCTCGCACCACAAATCACTAAATGCATCACTCTGTCTTTCTCATCGTCTAACGGTTGACAGATTTAGAACGATGTTTAACTTCGTTTAGCCCTAAATACATTTAATGATTTGTGGTGCAAATGGGCCTTAGTGTTTAAGAGGCTTACAAGAGCTAAAGCGCGGTCACTGTCGGATTGCATAGAAAAGAAAGAGACGCGCGATGACACAACGCTGGTAATTTATTGCAAAATATGAAGCAATTATGGATTTACAAAAAATCTATTCATTGGACTAAAAAATTAAAACACTATTACGTTAGTATGTTACTCGTAGAATAATCTGACAAAAAAACTGAATGTTTGCATGTATATTAGTATGGTTTTTAATCGTTAAAATATTTTTTAGAGGTATCTTCGTGTTTTTTTTTTCTATCAAATCAAGTTAATTGTATTATGTTTTCAACACACTATCTAACTAGCATATATCCAGAAGAATATCATATATTTTTCTGATTTTGGTTACTGCAGTGGATCATATATTTTTAGGCATTATAAATTTGCGTTTAGGCCATGTAGTCCCCTTAATATTAGTTTAAAGAATGATTCTAGGGCTCACCGTACGAGGTTGGTGTAGTCTCCAGGCTGCACGCACACGTCACAGTGCGTCAGGGGCGAGGGCGCGGCCGCGGCGCCGGTACTGTTAACCCCCGAGCCGCCGCGCCGAGACCGCTCGGTACGACTTCGCTGTATACAGACATGAACATCTCTTTACATAAATCTTCGAACAAGAATGCACGAGATACAGGACCAAACCCTCATTGCCCAACTGGCCGCGATTAATAGTAGTGTAGATTTATGTAAATAATTTAAAAAATATATAAAAGGTATTTTAGTATCATGAACTCAATTTCAGAGAACGACTTTAATTATCGAACATCAAGTTGAATTATTTTTGCGATATATTAATAATTAGATTTGTCTGTCATCTGAGAAAATGTAAAAGCAAATTCTCTTGAAGCTGAAAATAAAGTAAATATTTACACGTTTGAAATAATTACAAAAATATTTATTATAAAATAAAACTAAAAATATAAGCACTCCGTGCTGTGGATCCCCTATAGCACAGCATCATGCTGAGTGGAAGCCTTCTTGTCACAGTCATGACGTGCAGCTGTCGACTATTTCTGTTTTGTGCTCGTGATTAAAGATCTAGTTTGTTTGTTTCTTTTTATTTACATAGTTACCTGAGCTAATTTATTTTTTTTGTATGCACGTGTTTCGGTGACAAATAAACCTATTTTTCTTTATTTTCTTTTCTTTCACTCATGTTATGATCAATAAATAAGGTTGAAAAAATATGTTTGAACTTGGTCTTTTTTTATTTTTGATAGCACAACAAAGGCTACGATGCCTTACTTTTCGGCAAGAACTTAGTGGATTCTTGATAGTAAACATAAATGATCACGCCTGTAAGAGGAGGCAAACGTCAGCAATGAAGACCTTAGCCATACGTAGAACCTTATCATATTATTGTGATACTACGCCAATAGCGTCGTCAAAAATTATAGCGAGCACGACGGTGGTCTATAGTTATATTAATTGGCAAGTAACGATTCTAATGTGACAAGCGAAAAGTAATCAAAGGGTTTTTCGTCAATACGCTAACGATGATATTATAAGTCCTAAAATTGAGCACGAGCCTTTTGCGACTACAGGTCACAAACCCTGACACCGGGCTGCTAATGAGAATTTCCTGATGGAAAAACCAAATAATGCTTTGCCCGTCCACAGAATCGAACCTAGGACCCTAAGCTCAGTTAAAATCGCTGTGCAATCTAAGACCAACGACAACGAGAACATAATCTTCTTTGCATTTGTGCTATTTAATAAAATCATTATAAGTATTCGTACATTTGTCAGTCCATTTAAATCCTTGTCAAGTACTAAAAAGTGAAGGAAACGCCCAAGATTTAAGTTAAAAAATATCAAACTAATCACTGGAAAGCTGACACGCCTTATTAGTAAGATTAAACGTTGTCGTTTGCTTAAATTATCAGCTGATAGTTAAGCTACTTCCTTCTAGATAATACTTGTTTGTTTGAAGGTTATTTTAAGGATAATCACTTACAAAGAAAAATGTACTCAAAAGTTTCAGTGGTCCTAAAACGAATGTTAAAACAGTAGAAAGTTTACCTTGGGTTTGGGTTCAATAATTTCAACCGGTTTATCCTCCACAGGTTTAAGCTTGCGTGAAAAGTTATACACAAAATTATGACAATACTGTACAAGGTGGCAGGGACATCAACGTACAACCTGCTACCATGGATTCAGTAAGTACATGATTCTGAACCACCCTGAGTTGAAAACAGTCGTCGATTATTAAAAAAAAAATGCTCTAACATACATTTTGATCGCGTACGTATTGCACTTTTCTATGAAACATCAGTTTTTTTTTTTTTTTGATAACTGGCGGAGTATTTCTTCGCTAGGGGTCTAGATTCATGTGCTGAATTTATGGTTACAGTTTGCGCGTCGATGTCCCCCCTCCCCACCTTTATAAGTTCATCATGCAAAACATTTTAGACTTCGTTACAGTGGGAACAATGTACATAAGTTCATGTTGACACTACAGAAATCCATGCCCACGCGCACAGGTTTTTAATTCCGGGGAAATCGTATGATGTCGGATTAGACAAGGGTAATTCTTTCCTCGTATCGATTCACATAACACACCTTCGTTTTTTTTAAATAAAACGCGACCATAGATCGCGCATAGAACTAGTAACGCCAAAAAACTTATCATAGCTAGTACAAGTAGAAACCCTTTAGGGCTAACTATGGTGTGCGTAGTCCTATAATCATGGTTTGCGGGGGCATTAAACTCTGCAATATCAGCATGACTGTTACATTACATTTATGTAACATGGATCCCACAGGATCAAACACAAATTTTAGAGCACTAGTAGCGTTCACTATTTTCATTGGCCACGAAGATGAGACTTTTTGTGCGCTCGCATCTGTGAGGTTTTAATACTTTGGTTTCGTGAGTTTGATTTAATTTAATTCAACATATTTATACTCTGTTCATATTGACAAACAAAAACGATCTCAGCGTATTGTGTTTTGCCTGGCTAAAACCTGAATCAAGAATGTTGCATTACATAGTCTTAAAAAACAAAGAATTCTAGGACAGTTGAACACCAATACTAGAATCGATCGAGTGTGTACAATTGGATATTAATTACCGATGTAATATTAATTTAGGTGTTTGCACTGTTTGCAAACAAATATTTATAAAAGTTTAAAATAAAAATAAATGAGGAGGTTAGGATCAAAACCACTACTTATCCACTTTTTTCAATGCGGCAGAAATCAAAAACAATAAATAGTGAGCACGTATTTTTGTATTTTTTTTTAAAGAATGTAATTAACGTACGTGATAAATAGGTCCTTATACCAGTATTTTTTTTAACCAGGATATGTTGAGGTTTTGAACTAAACGTTAATATTAGACATAATTTTACTAAAGAGAATAAACTCTTTGAACTAAACAGTTACTGCTAATGGTAGGTATTATCATTTTGTACAGAAATCATGGTAAAAAAAGCCATACGTTGCGGTTTTGATTCTAACCTCCTCAAATATCATCATCCCTATTAGAATAGCCAAAACCAGTAACAATATCAAATAGTGTGTTGCACTCACATTCGCTGAGTCAGGTGTTTCTGTCATAGGAGTAACTTCTGCTTCTACCGGTGGTAGAGGTGGCAGCTTAGCTGTTTCATGGTCCACGTGCTAGCCATACACAAATACCATGTATTAAATATAAATTTTATTATGAACCGAATCTTTCAAAAATCATAAGTATGGCAAGGGATTATGCTACTAATATTATAAATGTGAAGGTTTGTGAGGATGGATGGATGTTTGTTTGTTACTCTTTCACGCAAAAACTACTGAACGGATTTGGATGGAATTTGGAACACAGATAGTTTATAACCTGGATTAACATGTAGGATACTTTTTAACCCGGTAGTACGTTCCCGTGAGCTAATTTCCGACCTCCACGCGGGCGAAGCTGCTGGCAAAAGCTAGTCGTACCATAATCCATTGACAAACTTATGATTTGTTCAACAAATATTACATCCACTTGTGAGAATTGATAACACTATTGTGAATTAATATAACATAACATCACGCCTGTAGTCCCCAAAGGATTAAGCAGAGGTGTATAGTTCACCCACATTTCGCTAGTTATGTTTAAGTCCCATGTAATAGGGGGCGAGCCTATTGCCATCAACTGGGCACAAATCCAGATTCCGGGCTGCTACTGAGAAATTCCAGATGGAAAATACAATAACAATTTGCCGGACCCGGGAATTGAACCCAGGACCTTATGCTCAGCAGTAGCGCGTGCGATCACTACCCAACGAGGCAGTCCACTTGCAGAATTAATGTTATTGTAAATAATTGAATCGAATCTTTTATAGCTTGACCGATACCGCTGTACCGCGCCTTAGGTATGCGCGGCGAGGCGGGGGGCGGGATGCCGTGAGCGTTGACGAATGAGCGGCCTACACTGCCGCCCATGAGCTGCGCATGTATCTAAGGCGCGGTACAGCGGTATCGGTCAAGCTATAACCAAGTGGAACTAGATAGATTCCCCTATAAACCTGTATTATGAAATCGACAAAATAGAGCAAGTGTGAGAGAACAACAGACGGAAGTTTTGAATAGTTTTGTGTTATATCAACACATAAAGCCGTATTACAAATTCTGAAGGTTTTAAAAGAAAGGGAAAATACTTAAAAAAAATAAAGTTTTTAATATTACCTTGGATAATTTCTTCATAACTGCAGGTGGCGGGCCATCGTTGCTGTCCGTGGGTACGTAGAACATTTGCGTGTCCAGCGACCCATCTGGCTTCGGAATAGGCTTGATCTACAACAAAGGAGAAAATTATCATAAATTATCGCTAGGCTCTTTTGGCGCGTGTCCAAAATCGGAACTAACACCGCCATCTTGTTTTTTCGATACATTTCACAAAACAATTGCACAATAGTTTACCGAGAGCGCCCCCCTGTCAACGTCATTCGAGCGCCAAAAGGTACTTATAGCAGTGTACCAATATCATACACATTATGAGATGTTCTTATGGAATGTCACATATAAATTATTGTATTACCTTGATAGTAATTCTAGGATGTGGAAGTTCGGGATTCTCCATATCTTGCGTCTTCTTCTTCCTTTTATGTTTGTGCGATTTCGACGGCGATCTTAAAAGGTCCGGAGAATATCTTGACCTATGCTTTTCTTTCCTACGCTTCCTGTTAGCTTTGTACGTCGCTATATCCGACGACAAATTCGCTAATGTACTTTCTATAGAACTCTCGATGGCTTTGCTATCTCTTTCTTTCCCTTCAACAAGAAGGGATGAGAACGATAAATTCTGTGGAACAAAGGTGTCTTCTCGTTTGCTGGATGCTACATTGGTGGAAGCGTTCGAGTTTTCATTGTGAGAGTCATTTGGACTATCAGCGACGATCGGCGTTATTGACATCAATGGAGTGTTTGTTAAAGTAGGTGACGTGAAACTGCGCTTGTGTATCTTCTTGCACGGAGAATCGCCCTCTCCTGCAGAGACGGACACATGATCTCTTTGCTTCGACTTCTTTATTTTCTTCTCCTTTCTGAGTTTAAGCTCTGAACTCTCATTCTCGCTGCTGAATTCAAACGGCTTGATGGTTACTTTGATTGGCGATATACTTTCAGGGGTTGTCAGCTTAGATGATTTTTCTACTTTGTGATATTTTTCCGAGCCTGGTTTAGATGGCGACGATGGGCTGTGAGGTTCGGTGATAATAGCACCGTCTTTACTGTAACGAATTCGAGATCTTCGCGGTACTTTCTTCTCCAGCAACTCGGGTTCAGAATCGGAGGTCTTGTCGCATTCCGAGCATTGCCTGCGAAACATTTGTGTCAGTTCATGGGAATATGTGGAAATATGAGTGTTAAAAGATACATTCGATCATACAATGCTTTGATAGACATTTATTAAAACTGTCATAAAGTAAAAGACAAAATGGAATGATCATGAGTTAAATTAAGTATTTGTTTGTCCTTATGTTATCGTGAATTGGAATAATTACGAGTACGTAATATGCAGGGAAGGAAACTTGTTGTACATTCAGTACTTGGAATGTCCCAGCCTTTGTTTAAAAATATGCACAATCATGCGTTATAATAATACTTATGAAATTTAATATTAAATTGTTTACTAATCCGATAAAACTGCCACTCAAAACACATTGCGAAATATTAAAAAAATACAATAGACAGACAGATTATTTACCTAACAGATTAAACAAAACAGAAAAAGTAAACAAATATGCAGCATTTAAATTGGGATTTTATGGCTAAAAGGTATTTCTTACACACAACCAATATGGTTGTTCAGAAAAAAGTTAGGGATGGCAAACAATGTACAATGTGCATGGTTTCGGAACACAGATTTCGTCGCCGAAGATGTAGATGTTTTCCTTTGCAGACTTATCAGTCAGTCCCGTTATCCTCCTTGCTGGCTGGAATATCTTTCTAGAACAGCATAAGCTTTTCTCAGCAGTCTGGGTAGACCCTTAACAAAGAGGACCGCTGACCTGGTGAGGGACGCGGGAGGACCTATGGCCAGCAGTGGACGTCCTTTGGCTGAATGATTATCATGATGAGCTTTTCTCAAATACTTCGTGCCGCAAAGAAAAAAGATATAGAAAAAAAAAAACATGATCATACCATCCATAGAGCTTGCTCTTCTTCGGCGGTCTTTGCAGCGGCGGCTTCAGGCAATGTAGGTGGTAGTGCTGTCTACACGTATCGCACGCCGCCATCAGGTGCCGCTCGGAGCTGCGCCCGCAAGCCGCGCACTCGCGCCCCGCCAGCGAGCCTGATGTGGCTGACGCAACCACACACTTAGCCCAGGTTCGCACAGGCGATTTTATATCGCGCACTGGATTTTCAACTCTCTGTGTTGATCCGAGTGTCGAATCTAACAGAGTGCAACCCAACGCGTCAAAAAAACACACTGTTGGAATTTCAACTCTCGGAGCTAAGCATAGAGTTGAAAAACCAGTGCGCGATAAAAAACCGCCGCGAAAATATTCGCCCGTGGGTATGAAGGCTTAACGCAACTATACAACTATATATTCTTCAGCACAGTCTATTTCTACCACCTTAGGGCCGGCGCCCACCTGCGGCACGGCACGGCATGGCATGAAATATAACTTAATGGCATGACAAACAAATCAAAATTCAACGGCAACGATGGCTCGGTATCCTTAGGCATGCCGCGACGTCCTTAGAAATCATCATTGAAATTTAAATTTGATTGTCATACATTTATGATATATTGTTATTCGTCGCATAAAAATGCCATGCCGTGCCGTGCAACCGGTGGGCGCCAACCCTTACAGTTGGTCAATGAGAGCTTTTTAGCCAGCAATTGATGCAGGGTGTCCAAGGAAAGCTTTGCCACCACATGGTTACAATATGCGCGAACGTTAACAGACGGCCATAATATTGCGGTGCTCATGTGTCATGTGATGACAGCTGTCATTGTGGCCGTCCTATGGCAGCCACCACTTACTTATGAAACTTAAGCTTAGGGGAGGAAGGAGCTTACTTCTCTACTGTCAAATGAAAGGGGTATGGGGGACCCACTTAAAGTAGTAGATCTACCATGCTACTCGTCTACTTTTTGGTGGTAAACTAAGCAAGTGGTTCATCTGATCGTTCGTGTTCACCGCCGCCTGTGCGGCAATAGATACGTAGATACATCCTGGAGGCCTTCAAATCGAATCGCGCAATACAGCGTGCATCTTCGCTACCACAATGTTAACATTAAGCTAAGGTTTCCTATGTATTTACGGTTAACCGCTAGCGATTTTATTGCGCTAGTGACCTTCTATATGTCGATCTTCTAACGCCCTCTATCTAACAATCGGATCGAGTGACCGATTCTATTCACTTTCCATGATCCGATTAGTTTAAAATATTGCGCAGTAGCGTAAATACAATGGCATTGCAATATTATAGCTTCACGTATAGTAGTAAGGTTATTTTAAACTATTTTTGTGATCTACTTAGTTGATAAAAAATTAAAGCAAGTTTACGCTTTGCATACATACCAAGTATGCAAAGCCTGTATCTGCCTGTGAAAGTCCTGTCAAAATCGGTCCAGCCGTTTCAGAGATTAGCCGGAACCAAGAAAGCGACAGACAAACAAAATTTAAAAAAAAAAAAAAAACTGTAGGTACCATACATAATGTCATATGCATTTAATAAACAGCTGTTATTTTGACATTACAAACAGATAATTCTGTTTCATTTATGTGTATAGATATAGATTTAGATTTTTACTTTTCCTAACCGTATATTTCGAGAACTATGTATTTGGTAAATCATTAATTCCGTGTAGGATCATTTTGTGCAGAAGTTTTGTCATACCTGTTGTAGGTCGTAAAATCTTAAAAGTTTACGAGATATTTGGCAAAACTGAGTTTAATGTGACAAAAAGTGATCAACGTTTTCGTAAGGTGATCGTACGAGGCTGACACAATGGAAAACGGGTCCCTTACTGCGGGATGACACGTTATGGACATTTTAGAAAATACTGTGATGCCTTCAGATAACTTATCTTTATGCGGTAATATTTGTACAGTCCCTTGGGAAACCTTAGCATAACATAATACATTATATTTGACCATTTGTAATGGTGTGGTAAAGAGCTGTCCACCATCTACTAGTAAGTCAGCTAACACTGAAGTTAGGCGTGACTATTCAAAACTTTAGCCTCTTCTCTATGCCAACAGATTTAAAATTCAAGTAGTGATGACTTAACAAGATTATTCTTTTTCTCTATTAACACAACCCTCACGATGATTCTCATTTTTTTTTAACGGTAGCATGATTACTGCGCACTATTTTAAACTTTATTTAGTTCTTCTGATAACTTTTGCACTACGCAGTTAAATTACTGCCTATCTATTTAATCGAAGTATTACGTCGTCTTAATGACTTAGATAGTTGGATGTATTTACGTAAATGGCTATCAATTTAAGAAAGTTTGGCGTCATTGTTATCCCAGAAGTGTTACACGTTATTTTGTAAGCCTAGCTTGCTTTCTATTGTTTAGTAAAGGAACTTATTAGATAATTACTCATTAGCTAATACATTACAGGTATATTATTTAGTGATGGCACACATGTTCATGGAAATTGTTTTACAAGAGTCGCATCGCGCTGTCTGTTTTCATGACTTAGAATTTTGTCTCTTTTTAGAGCATAGCCTCGTCTTTCTCTGTCATCTGAAATACACTATAAACCTACGGGTTCTGAAAGTCTTATCAAGTGTCTGATTAGTAAATCTGTTGCCAAATCACATGTTAGGTGATCGTAAGCATGGCATGATATTTGGCAACTTTAAATTAAGAAGCCCTTCAGAAGCCATAGATTGGAATGCCATAGTTAAATAATAGACCTGCGCCAAAAACAATGGCGTAGAATGATACTTACCTTCCAAAGAGGTTGATAAAACTTTTCCATGGCGAGCGTCCGGGTTGTCGCTAAGAGGAAAACCAACGCCCATCTTAAGTGCAGCCGCGGTTGGCACAGACATTGACCTGCTGGTCGACCCTCGATACAGTACATCACGTATAACTTATGGTTAGGGTAATGATGGGTACCCCTAGCACGAACATAGAGCAAAGTATAGTCACTGTAACTGCATCGCCATTGACAAAGAAGCAGACTGAGCAAAATGGTCTATGAACCAATAAATATTGTACTATATTTAAGGGAGAAGACGATCATTTAGAGAAAAAATATCGTAAAAATTAATGATTTAACAAAAATATATCCATAACTTCTATAGTAGAATTCCCAACCGTGCGTGTATGACCAGATGTGAGAACATAAACGAAGCAAAAGGAGTATGTAAGGATCGTAGCAGGTGGCGTTCTGTAGTTTCTGCCTACCCTCATGGGAAGGTGTGAGTTTATGTATGTGTCTTCATTGGTTCATAGACCCAAGTAAATTTACCCAGTTGCTCTTTACAGATTTTGTAAGTATCACGGTGAACCTTTTGTATTTTCTTTTTGTGACCCTTGATCGTATCTAAAACTAAACAAGGATCTTGATGAAGCTAGCGAGAAACACGTGAATATAACTTTACGCAAGGCGGATGTTCGTGCTAAGGGTACGGATGTCTTTAAATGCATGTTAATGAAACTGGCCACGTTTAATTTTAAATTGACTTTCGTACTTCAAA
Organism: Griposia aprilina; assembly: GCA_916610205.1. Taxonomy (NCBI): domain Eukaryota; kingdom Metazoa; phylum Arthropoda; class Insecta; order Lepidoptera; family Noctuidae; genus Griposia; species Griposia aprilina. The sequence continues at coordinate 8,780,895 of OU744287.1, forward strand.
ACGAACATAACCTAAGACCCTCAAAAAATGTTTAGCACCACCTTGTTATACCAAACGGAGAGGATTGATTTAATCATTTACTGAAAAAATATAAAATTAATCCTGTCCTTAAATTGATAAACTTATTATAAAAAAAGTTTAGCACCACCTTGTTATATTTTTTAGCTTAGTGAATCAGTAACTAATGTAGAGTATGTAAGTAGGAAAAGTCATCCAAACTACCATGATAATAAAGCATAATCAGCCTATAATGTTCCCACTGCTGGGACACAGGCCTCCTATCGGCGAGAAGGATAATTTATTTATTCATTTAAATCTGACAACAAAATGGCCCATTTTTTTTTTCAATAAAGTAATGAATGATTAATTATTATCATTGAAGTTTCTTTTGTACGCTATTAAAACTCACATTACAAGCGGTGCCATACTTTTTTTATAATAATTTATCAATTTAAGGAAAGGAGTAATTTTATATTTTTTCAATAAATGATTAAATCAATCCTCTCCGTATATACAGATTGGAAACAATTTGAAAGGTTTCGAATTCTTACAACCGTCGAAAGCTATCTAACAAGAGAGCATTTACGAGCATTCGTTTGCGAACTTGGTAGGGACGTATCAACAAGCACAGCCTTTTCAAATTAATAATTTAATGCTAACGAATGATTGGCGCGAAATGGAGTTGTTAGAGTATGTGAACGCTCGCAACCGAATGCACGCAGTGAGGACGTAACTTTTTCGCCCTTATGTCACCCCAAAAGTTCGAGTAATTAGAGTGACACTTGGGCGAAACAGATTTTCGAGCCAAAAATACACGTACTCGCTCGTGCGTCTATCAGCCTCTTTACAGTGATATTAGGACTGAGCCATCCGCCCAGATTCAAATTTTTCCGAAACTCTATTCCTCTTTGTTAATCAGAAATATCATTTGGAAGATTGAAACGGATAGTTACGACTATCCGTTTCAATCTTCCAAATGATATTTCTAATGATATTTTTTTTCCGTAGTAAAGCCAATATTTGCCAATCTGGGCGGATGTGTCCTGGCCCAGCCCTTACACTCCAATCATTAATTGAGGTCCTTCCAAGGAATTCCATTCCTCCCAGTTACTGAAAACGTGCACTAACCGTTTCTGGAGCTGTAGTGGCGTTACTTTGGGCGTCGACCGTGGCAGCTCAGGCGCGACCAACGGTTTATCCTCCAGTATGGGAGGCGCGGTCCTCTTCGGACACAACGCTATTATAGCATCGTAGATCTTCAGCAACGCTTGTCGCGTTGATGTTAAAGCTGCTAGGGCATCTGTGTTCTCTTTTGAAGCCTAGATGTTTAAGAGACATTATCAGCCTAACTTTGATCAGCTACGTTTGGTATTGATTTACAACAACCTTTAGCCTATTTTCCCACTGCTGCAATTCATGCCTACTCTGTGTGAGAGGCTAGACGTAATCTATGGGCACAGTGGTGGTCGGTGGAAGGAACATGGCTTCGATTCTTTGGTTATAAGACATGTGCCCGGTTTTAGAGCAGCAATGATGAAATTAATTTCAGAAATATATGTACACGACTGCCTGGATTCGAACCCTCGACCTACTACTCGAAGTCGGGGCCGTAACCACCGCGCCATCATAGCTCTAATATTGCTTATTCTGATATTGATTTAGCTATTGAAAACATTCAAGTACAATTATTAATTTATCACTTCCCTTACATATCATCAAGGCTTTAAGTAATTAAGTATATCGAGATCATTAGCAGCAGAAAAATCCTGACTCTTGATAACAAAATACTGTGATAAAATCAATCCATTTGCCAAGATAGGTTACTCGCAAGTTTTAACTGTGGTACAATAAAATAATCGAAAGTGCCCAACGCCATCTCTGGACCGCGTCGGGCAGCTTTGCGATGAGTAACTGTACTTAACTCGCTGCAGCACGCATTTGGATAAATATAGGTACGTATTTTGAACCACTTAATAGTAACTAAAAAGCCATTGAATACTATCCTTGGCTGCGCCCTAACACATATCTGCAAACACAACATCAAATATGATTCGAATTCGTGTGAATTTGACAGTTATTTTACGTTAATTGCAATACTCGACCAACTGAATTAAAAAAAAACTTCTCAATGATGTTCTCCTAAACTAAAAGTATGCCAAATATACATAACACTAGCATTTAAGTTGTGTATGTAATTAATAACCAATTGGATTCTATGATCTGGGAAATAAGAAATAAATTATTATTATTTTTAAAAGTTCACTTTACCTCATCATAATCCAACCTCAATTTATCATCGTCTCCCAACAATTTCTCGTTCTCTCTCGTGAGACGTTCGAGAGACTGTCGTAGCGATGACACTCGAGTGTTTCTCTCGAGATAGTAGCCGACGAACTCTACCGAAAACGCGGGCGGGACGTGCCAGCGACGGGACACGTCCTTTAGAGCTGCCATCTAAGATTAAAAGCATAACAAAATTAGCCTATAATATTCCCACTGCTGGGACACAGGCCTCCTGTCTTTTGAGAGGGAGTGGGCTGTAATCCACCACGCGGACCCAATGCGGGTTGGTAGATGTCACATGTCTTCGAACTTTTGGTTCTAGGACATACCGGTTTCCTTACAATGTTTTCCTTCGCTGTTTTGAGACCAGTAGTGATGAAATAAATTACAAAAAGTAACGCGCCTGACCGGGTTTCAACCTACGACCTACATCTTGAAGTCGGGGCCGTTACCACTGGGCCACCACTGCTTGATTAAAAGCATCTCGCAAATATTATGTTATCCTTTATTCATTCAATACACATTTTTTTTTATATTAGTACATAAAAACATATTAAAAAAATAATAGGCCACCGGTTTCAGAAACAGGGTCCAAGCTAAATTATTTATGTTATTCTTAAATTAGATAAATCCCAAAGCGGCTTCTGTCAAAAATGGATATTCTATATTTTTTTTAAGTTTGCCCCACGCTAGGAATTTCTGCTGTATTGTGGTTGCGTTTACAAACATTCAAACTCACATACACAAACAGCCAGACCCGGAACAACTATTTGTAAATCATACAAATATTTGTTCCGTGCGGGAATCGAACCCGCGACACGCAACGCAGCAGTCAATCGCTTAACCACTGCGCCAACCTTGCCGTCTATGTTGTCGTAATCTCGTAAAAAATCAAGTAGTGTAAAAAAAACTTTTGAGGGTGGGTCACGTGAACCTACTCTTGTGTCAGTAAGTTACATATTAGATAGGTACTGTATTTCTTTGTAAATGGAGGGTCTGCATTTCCTTGTCAAGAGGGCCGAGTTTACTAAAATAAAACCGGCCAAGTGCGAGTCAGACTTGCACACGAAGGGTTCCGTACCACCGTACAATATTTAATACTAATTTTTTTTTAACCACGTTTCTTGTATGGGGATGAGGGCCCCTATAATTTTGACTTTATTTTATTTTTATATTTTTTTGTTACTTAAAGCGGCAATAGAAATACGCACACTGAAATTTTCAACTCTCTACCTACTACGGTCCATGAGATACAGCCCGCTGACAGACGAACGGACGGACAGCGAAGCCTTAGTATTAACACGAAATCGCGACTTGTTTATAGGGTTCCGTACCCCAAAGGTGCCAACGGAACCCTATAAACAAGTCGCGATTTCGTGTACAAACATCGAAAGGCATGCCTGCCTGAGTCTTTAGGTAATACAATATCAAACTACGCACAATGTATATACAGTACACTACAAGAATTAAAAGAATTCCATGTTAAAACAATGACGTATTGTGTAACTGTAAAGTATCACGTAAATATAATTAATTCTTGAACCAAAGGTTATGAAACCCTATTATTATAACCAGGAGAATAAATAAAAACAAATAGAGTAACAAATATGAAAACGGGCAATTTGCGGCCATTACCTGCGCATCTTGAAACTCCAACGCGTGCGTATTGATTCCCATACATTCGGCTTTCCGTTGGAACTTCCTCATAGCTGACGCGCTGCTATACAGCAGACGAGCCATCTTCTGTGTTGGCACTGTATAAACAAATAAAAACATAGTATGTAATTTTGTGGTATAGTAATTTTATTCTAGGTGCATCATCTTCACATATAATTATATAATTAATGTATACATCATATTGTAAAACATTTTTAAAAGAGTAACGGTGGAGTTTCTTGCCCGTTCTTCTCCATACGAAACTACCATTTGGAAGGGGCAACTAGAACCAATTCAATTTTTTGGTAAATTTTGATGTTCAAAAGTGCCTTTTATGAGCCTATTTGAAATAAATGATTTGACTTTGACGTTCACAACATAATAAGTACTACTACCTACTACTACTAACTAAGTAGTAACAGCCGCACAAGTCGATCGATCAGATTAAGCTACGCATGCCGCGGTCGGTCCGTGGATGGGTGACCATCTTTACATACCGAGACCCCTCCGTGCCTCGAAAATCACGTTAAGCCATTGTTCCCGGCTGTCATTCGTGGATCTTTGACAGACGTGACGGGTCGTCAGAAGCCCGAAAGTCTGACACCAGTCTTACCAAGAGGTATCGTGTTACCCAGTAACTGGGTTGTGGTGGTTAGGTAGGCAGTCACTACACATAAAATACTGGTAATCTGCTGCATTGGGTTAGACCGGAAGATGACCCCAAAAATAGTTGAATCGGCTTGGCAGAAGATGGTATTATATACCAGTTCACATCTATAACGATACATATTATAAATTAAAGTCGCGTTTTGAGCGTGACTGCGTTTTTCTTCAACTGCGCAAAGAATAATGATGCGAGTTGTATTTAGCTTATTTATTCCTGTAGGACATTTATTAATAACGTTTAACTAATTTAAAATAAAGAAATCTTGATATTTTGTCAAGTCGTAAATACCGTCCGAAACAGGGGACCTACGCTCTAAACACGAAATCCGTAGTTTCGGCCGACGTTACGGGCGTTTCCTACACCTACACCTATGGACATAATATTAGTTTGAGGCCCGACTTAAGAATCAATGCCACCAGCGGGGTAATTACGTAACACAATAACAGTAGGAATGGGTTTCATTTTGACAGTTCAACAACATTCATTGCGTTATTTACGTTGTTGAGCAGACAAATTTTTCGAACATAGGCAGCAATGGATTAGCAATAGGCTTCAAAATGATTCAGATTGTGACCCGATAGTGGGTTACGTAATTAGGGTGCAGATTGTGACAGTTGTTTCTACTCCCATTGTGTTTTTACCTGTCCAAAAAAGTTAATTAATCGAGTGTAGGGTTCACTCCAAACTTTCAGACTACTTTCGGACGGGCTCGTATCTTCGTTGACGGATTTAGAAAGTAGTTCCCCAGGGGTGGATCGCTAGTATATTAAAAACCGGTTCACACGCCTTATATGTTCTTATAAGTTTCGTTCAGTATTGCTTTTCCACATTCACAAACAATGTTTAAAATACTGAAAAGCATTGAAGCAGGGTACAAATTCTTTTCAAAATATATTTTTCGTTAATCTTACCCCATGGAGGATTCCTATTTTCCTTCTGTATCAAATACTTCTTTCGATACTTCACTAGTTTGCGCTGAATTCTTAATTTCTCTTCTGTACTTAAATTGTTTTTTAACTCCAATTTTCTGAAACAATTGAAAATACCATTATATTTGTACCTTTAGGTAAGGGCGCCATCTACACGAGCGAGAGAATTTGAAGGCACGGCGGGACTATCGCCACGATTCTCTCGCCCGTAGAGGTGACGCCTTATTGTAGGTTATTAACAGAAAATTGATTGTATATACATTTTTCATAATTTACCTTTTCTCATTTCTTAGCTGCAAAGCAAGCCAGTTCCTCTTGCGTTTTTTGACTAGAGTTTTATCAGAATGTAGCTTGCAATGAGCGTAGAATGGGTCTGCTTGTTCCGCCTCTTCAGAATGAGCCTCTGCCAATAGTCCCGAGCGTTGACCACTGTAACAAACGTTATTTAAATTAAAACATGTTTAAAAAAATGCTTATACCGTAGCGAAGTCTGGATGTATGTTAAATTAACTATTTAAATGTAGATCATTCCACAGATCATCGCCCTGGAAAAGCATATAAAACGTGAATAGCAACATGAAAAATGTTGTTATGGCCCAGTGGTTATGGGCTTGTCTCAAATCCGGGAAGTACCAATGTGACTTTTTCAATCATAATAATAATGCCTTGAGCAAGCATGGTGATTAATGCTCGTGCCTTCTTTCTATGAGAAGAGGTCTGTGCACTGCAGTGGGGCAATAATGGGCTGGTATTATATTATTAATAGCAACATAAGCTTGCATGGATGTTAACTATTCTGTAGTGGTTTTGGTAAGTTTGTGTTTGTATAAAAGATTCCAAAGATGCATTCATTGTCCTTTACTTAATGTTTTTTCATTCTATCTCGTTTCCCAAGTATTCTACTTTAAATCTTATACTCCTTTGTTCCTTATGAGAGAAATATCTGGAAAATAAAAAGAGATCCTTACCAAGTGACATGAAAGAAGGTCTTGCACAGTCCAGCGTCGCACCCGACACAGACGCCCGTGCGAGCTAGCGTGCCATCTTCACACAACGCACACGACCGCGCCCCCCATCGGGAATACGCCATTTCGAACAGCGTTACGCCCGACAGACGCTCTACCTGATATACAATATAATTTAAATGTAAATATATGCCTAAAAGCTAATATAAGTAGCAGCTGAACAAATCAAAATGTTTCCTTACTTTTTTTTTTCAATGTTTTTCCTTATTATCATTGTATTATAAAAGTATTATATTGTAATAATCATCATTGCTACCACGGTACTTAAACATAACTGGCGAAATGTGGGTGTACTACAGGGTACATCTCTGCCTTAACCGTGGGGAATTACAGGCGTGAAGTTATGTTATATGTCATCATTGTTTTTATATTTAATTAAACGCCTCGCCATTACACAGATAAACCCTGAGAGGTTTTCATTGTATGGCTAAAACCAAATTGTAAAATGTTTTGAAAATAAATAAATAATAATAGATAGAAAGTCTGATCAAGTTTCTGATCTGTAAATTAGCTGTCATAGAATGTCACATGATTGGCTGAACTCCCTTAAACAACAAATGATCTATGGTTCAGTGTACGTCTCATAATAAAATTGAATTGTATTGTCTGCTTACTAAAAATATATACTAACAAATGTTTTGTGTTGTCCTTACAGTCTACTCAAACGGATCCAGTTTTAATTAAGAAAATCATAATAAAGTCAATACAACCGGTTAACTTCAGCGAATACACTTTGTTTCCTTCAACCTTGACATTGGCAGAATCATCGGTAAAACGATGGAGCCATTAATATAAAATTGGAATTGGAAATGATCTATGTAGTCAAGAGATTTAATTACATATCAAATGACAAAGGTCATAAGCGCGACCGACGGATGGTACGCGACCGACATCGGCGTATTACTAAATCCAGCCTTAGGGCGGGCACATATTGCGCGTGCAACGTTAACACAACGTGTTCAATAATGCAGCATACCTTACAAATCAAGTTCTTAATCACTCCAACATGTGTCTACATGTGTTTAATTTGTCTTGTCAATATTATTCCTTACCTCTGAAAATGCCACTCCAGGTACATAAAGCGCACATACTAAATGCACCCAAGCACCTACTTCAGTCTCCTTGAAAATGCCACCTGAAACATGAAAATGAAATTATTATGTACTGTAATACAAATCAGTATTATTCAATTGTGGCATTAAATGTCATACTAGTTCACCACAATTTATAGTTTAGAGGATCAGACTGTTTCTCCTTGACACAAGTTTTCATAACCTAGTAAGGAGAGCGGTGCTCACCCAAACAATTGTAGATAAAACACTTATTTTGTAAAACTGTAATAATATTAAGAAACACGTAAGTACTACAATACTTAGTTTGAGTAAATAAATATATTGTAATAGTAATTAATGTTACCTTTATTTGGACAAAGCTCACAACTGGGGTCGGTAACACCTGCCTTGCAAGCTTCACAAAACCAGGGCTCTGTAGATGCTGAGCTGACTGTGCTTGACTCACTAGTTGTGTCTGACACGCCATAACAACCTGAAATAAAAAAGTATTCAAATATAGTTTACAAAATAACAATTAAAGATTCAAAATGAACATATCTACACTAAGATAGAAGGGGTTTTAAGTTTACACAACAATATAAATATATTTTTACTGTTAGTTTTTCCCATTTTAGGATTATTATAATATCCATCACTGGGTATTTTTAAGACATAATATGCCAGTGGTGGTTAAGCCTTTACTTAGTCTCTTTAGCTTCAGAGAAGTAAATTGACCTGATTGCATAATAGGGTAAATGTGGCCCATACAAAATATTTGATGAGCTTACACAGACAGAGCCAGATTTTACTTTGGGAAGTGAGAAACAATAAGTAACTATGATAATAATAAGTAAATAATTCTCCTAATACCTTCATGAACAGTAACACCACAACCATCACACTCAACAATTTCATTGAAGTCATCACTCCTGGAACCGAGGCACCCTGCACAAATCAGCAAATTCGCCAATTCAACTGGAAACTGAAGAAACAAAATGATTTTAAATTGATTATTTCTATAAAGATAACAAAACACCAATATGGGAATGAATGACTATAATTTGATAGATTGAGTGAATGTTTCCTTTTATATGAAATAACTAATTTGAAGCGAGTTCCAAAGCATACATACCTTAAATTCTTTATGTTTGGATTTATCCAGGACATTATTAACAGGTTTATCTTCTCCAATCTTATTGGAGTTCTTGAAATCATCATCATCATCAGACCCAGATTCTTCTGAAGATTCGCTTCGTAACGCTGCTCCTGAAACGAAAAATATTAATACATAATATTGATGTTGAATAAGATAATATGAAAAAGTGTTGAAATAAAACTGTAGTATGTAAGTTTATTCAATTCAGATTCGAATGATTACAGACCATAATAACAATAACCGTGCCACTAGTTGCTTTCATATATTTTCTCGTCTGTGATTTCTATGAACTCCTACATACCCTGAGTATTCCTACATACATTTGATTAGGAATATTATGTTTACTGTGGCCTTTAAAGCTAGAGCTCACAAACAAAATAGCCAGCACTTGACAGTTAAACAGCATAGGGACAAAGACACAATTTTCAGCTAATAACTGAACATATGGATCGACGGTGGTAGGCATACACATGTTAGGAATACAGTGAGATATTAGAATCCTGAGTAATACACTTAGAAGCAATGAATAGGACCAGAAATACGTACTTTTTTCTTCATCTTCGGTGTTTATCGAACAATCGTCGCTTTCATCAGGATGGTCCTCTATCCGAAAGTCCGAGTCATCCGAGCTCTCGCCTTCAAGATCGAAATCTAATAGCGACTGCGGCCCTACCGGCCTTACTTGGCGCTTAGCCGGGCCTCGGGTCTCTGAAAAGGTAACATTTTCGTTGCATTACAAATGGAAATGCAATTAGAATAATGTCGGTCCAGTTGCAGTATGAAACAATGATAAACTGAAAATACTCACGATTGCTCATTTTTTTATATAGATATCCGAGTTGACACACATTTAGTTCAACAAAATCATTATTTCTCGAATAATATAGACACAAAACAGATTTCGATACTCCATGAAAGAAATATATAATGTTGCCAACCTCGTCCAAACCCCAAAGGAAAGCCGAGGTGTTTTTTCCCATAGATTAAACAGACATAAAATGTTATTCCCGATATGCTGGGGCCACACCAACGCAACGGGAAACGCCGTTGATTATCGCGATGATGATAATGGTGTAACTAGTACAAAAATATGGCCCATAGCTGTATTTCAAAAACTAGAGCTGTCTGAGATAAAAGTCAGTGGTACAAAGTAGTTTTTTGTGTCTGTCAGTGTATCCGCGTTGTTCTTCTTAACTACGCAATGGATTTTGATGCGGTTTTCACCATCATTTATTTCGAAAGGTTTTTAAATACAATACGTTATTTTGTTACTTAAATACAGCACAGAAATGTGGATGATTTGAATTACATCATTTGAAGTAGCTATCAAACTAGCTGCCGTAGAAACCACAAATGACGTCGCTCGACCAAATGGTGGATATCGCAGGAAATCCTTTGCGTAGTTTAGAAGAACAATGCGGTTAGACTGACAGACACGAAAAAAGACTTTGTAAAATGCAGCGTACGGGCAAGAAGTCCAAACTTTTGGAAGAGACTCTGGAGCTTATGACGGAACGACGTGAAAACCCATCTAACACTTCGTCGGTCAGGACAACGGGCACTCGACAAAAATATTAGAACATTGGTACAACGGTGACGTGACCTCCGACCCGCCAATACACGCTCTTTATAGGCAGCGATTGAACAAAATCGGGAGCAGCCACATGACGAAGTTGAGCAAATCTAGTGGGGATATCGTCGTTTCGAAGCCGGACATCCTTTCGGAAGTCGAAAACTTCTACGGCCGATTGTACGCATCGCATGCATCTCCAGCTGATCCCGAAAATCAGGATTCTAGAGGCATATTGACCCGCCATTTCACAGAAGATCTGCCAGAAGTCAGCCAAGACGAAATCGAGGCAGCTCTTAAACAGCTTAAAAATGGAAAAGCCCCTGGTGAGGACGGGATTACGACCGAGCTCCTAAAAGCGGGGGGAAATTCTATACTGAAAGAGCTTCGGGAGCTCTTCAACTATGTCCTATTCTCTGGGACAACTCCAGAAGCGTGGCGAAAGAGCACGGTCGTTCTATTCTTTAAAAAGGATGATAAAACCCATATATAGAATTACAGACCCATTTCGCTTCTAAGCCACGTATATAAGTTGTTTCCAAGAGTCGTCACGAATAGTATAGCGCGAAGACTTGACGAGTTTCAGCCCCTGGAGCAAGCCGGATTTCGAGGAGGATACAGCACCATAGACCACATCCACACAGTGCGGCAAATTATACAGAAGTCCGAAGAGTATCGACCCCTGTGTGTTGCGTTTATTTTGTGTACTATGAGAAGGCTTTTGACTCTATTGAGGCCCTGGTCTGTTTTGGAGTCTCTGCAGCGTTGCCAAGTGCTTAGATGTCTTTATGAAAACGCGACAACGACCGTCCAAACTCAGGACCAGCAAAACTGAACATATCCTCCTGCGTCGAGGGATGAGACAAGGGGACGTTATTTCCTCGAAATTGTTCTCTAACGAATTGGAGGATGGGTTTAATTAAGACGCTGAACTGGGAAGGATAGGACGCGGCATTTATATCAACGGCGAGTACATCTCACACTTGAGATTTGCAGATGACATCATCATACTGGCTGAATCACTGCATGACTTGCAGCAGAAACTGGACGGCCTCGTTGATTCTTCTGTACGCATTGATCTACGGATGAACTTGGACAAAACCCAGGTTATATTCAACGAACACGTCACACCGGAACCGATTGCTGTCAATGGCGGTGCTCTAAAAGTTGTTCGAGAATACGTATAACTCGGGCAAACTCTGCAGTTTGGTAAGAGCAACATATGCAACTTTGAGAAGGAGGCTAGCTAACAGAAAAATTCGGCTGGGCTGGGCAGCGTTTGGGAAGCTTCGTTTAGTCTTCTCGTCCATGTGATACGGCTGGTCCATAAATTCCAGGTCAGAATCAGAATCGGAATCAGAAATGTTTATTTGCAAGAAAATGCATACAAATTACAGGGAAAGATCTTATATGTCCCTCAGCGAGCTATGGGACAAGTTATGCTTGGAGTCTCTCTGAGGGATAGAATCCGGAATGAGGTGACCCGGTGTTAGCAGAGCGTGGTTGAAGGATAAAACGTTGTTTTAGATAAAAGCTTTTATTCTCTTTGACAGCTTGAAAGGTGACGGAACATATAAAAATAAAGAAAAGAAAATTAATATAGAAAAAAAACAGAACAAAAGAGATCGATACAAAAACATAGACTCTTTTTATTCTAACACCCGACAGAGAACCAAAGCTGTCGACCATTGCTGTCGACATAGCTCACAGAATAAGCAAGCGTAAGTTGCAGTGGGCCGGCCTTAATAGCCGTAGAACCGATGACCGTTGGGGTAGACGTATTCTTGAGTGGAGACTGCTAATCGGCAAACGTAAGGTAGGACGCCCTCAGGCTAGGTGGAGCGAAGATCTTCGCAGGGTGGCTGATAGCAGCTGGATGAGAGTTGCCAAGAATTGAGCTTAATGGCTTGCAATTGGAGAGGTCTATGCCCAGCAGTGGACTGCTATAGGCTGATGATTATGAAGTAGCTATCAAATTCTCGGCCACGGGATAGTAGCGACATTTGAAGTGAGCAAGTGACAGTTTTTATTCCCATTCAACTGCACGATGCTGATGGACACTAGTGATGGTGCCAAACACGTCGAGTAGATTGCCATCGACACGTTAAGAAGAAGTATAAATTCAACTCTACGAAGACACAGACACTGTGTACGCTACGAAGGCAAGATTACATATTTTTTTTTGCTTGTGGAAGATGACTTTTATTTTGATGTGAGTGCTCCGCTAGGATTATTAGTGTTCTGTGGTCAAGTGTCAATGTCATTGTCATTTCAAACAAAAGCATAGCAAATTTAGTTTAAAACTATATCAAAATATTGTTTTTTCTAGTTTACTGCGTGAGTAATCGTGAAACTAATGTTTTTATTCCATCAAAACAAGTTATAATTATCAACGTTAACTTCATCAAAGTTTCTTTAACTATAATTTTAAAACTAAGTTTTTGATTTTAGCACAACGGGGTATTTTGAAAATGGTTGGGCTCGATGCCGATATGAACCGGGACGATGAATGTGACAATATTGGTCTGGGATGCGCTTTGGAGCACTTTTCAGAAATAGAAGATGTGCTGAAAATGATCGACAACGTTAAAAATATCTATAACACGCCAGCTTTTGAAGTAGAATACGATAAACTTTATGCTATCTTGAAGCAATACTATGAGCAACCACACTTGCTTGATCCTCATTTAGAAAAAATGTTATCAAAGTTTCTGAGCTTGATCAAAGACAAGGACTCGCCGTTTGAGTTAAAGCATGCTACATTTGATTACATGTATCAAATTATCAGAGTAAGAGGATACAAAATTGTTATAAGGCATCTTCCGCATGAGGTAAGTTCTTTTTCAAAAGGTTTTAAACTAATCTTGATTTATAAGGCTTTTTACCTATAAGGTTTTTTCCTGATATATTCACCTAGCTGTGCACAGATGTTTTCATATTATGAAATAAAAAAATATTTGCCATGTAGAGTAGGTATACCATTCCATTCTACAGCACTGATGAATTTACAGAATAACTTTTAAAGCTCTCTTCTCATTTCAGGTTTCAGATCTTCTGACAGTATTAACTTTCCTGGAGGCTCAGGACCCAAACGACAAGGAGACATGGAGGAGCAGATTTGTTCTGCTGCTTTGGCTCTCCATAGTGGTCATCATTCCTTTCCACATGAGCCGGCTTGATGGCTTTGCACCTGGGCAACCAGGTAATTCATTTCAGGTCTTTTAAAATAGAGAAATTACAATAGAAAAAGTCACTTGTTTGTCAATAGCCTGTGTCATTGTTCTAATGCCTAAACCATTGATTGATCTCTGACCCCCAATATACAGGAAGATACCTAGTTTGGGGCTCACCATCAAAACTGACCTTTTATAATAATATGTAGGTACAATTTAATTAATAAATTAATTAATTTGGCTTACAATATTTTATAGTGACAAGGCAGTTGCATGCGTTTATGTATGTATTTAAGTCAGTTGCTGATTGCAGAGTTACTAATTAACAAACATTTTCAACTAATAACATTGATGGAATTACTTCTATTAGATGTTGCTGAGGGAGCAAAGAAACTGACAGTGATGGAAAGAATATTCAATATTTGCAAGACTTATGCAATGAGTAAAGACTCTTGTGCTGAAGCTAGTGCTTATTTAGCTTCCAAATTCCTTATAAGGTAATGTATTTATACCCTAGCATACCCTAAATAGCCATTACAAGTTTTAAGGACACTATTATGTAAATAATAGTGCCCTTTAAACTTCAGAGTCAAAGTCAAATAATTTATTTCAAATAGGCACTTATAAACATCTAAATTTACAAGAAAAATAAAAGCTTGTAAAATAGAACTGATTCTAGTTGCCCCTTCCAAAAGGTAGTTTCGTATACAGAAAAATGGGCAAGAAACTCCACCATTACTCTTTTAAAATGTTTTATAATATTTTGTATATGTTAATTATATAATCATATGTCAAGACAATGCACCTAGAATAAAACTAGTGGCTCTATGAGCTTTAGACCTCGCGAGTCTGTCTTTGCATAGCTTAAAGGCTCCTTCAAAAGGCGCGACACGCGACGCGACACAAAGGTAGCGCCTGTAGCGCGATCTTCTTCTTCGTGTCGCTGGCTCGACTTTTTTCAAATCTTGTCACACGATGAGCGGTGCCTTTGTATCGCATGTGATTCGCGATTCGTGTCGCACCTGTTTGAAGGAGCCTTAAAATTGAGTAAATGTTCACCTTAGCACAAAAAGAGAGCAAACTGGCTGAAATATGTTTTTTTTTTACGTTTTCAACCCCCATATCGCCGCCATTTTGAAAATTTTACAAGTTTAAATTTTTTTGTGTGAGTTAAAGTACTTACAGAATCTAAAATCAATGTCATAAAAATTATAAATTAAAGTAGCAACCAGTTTGATTTTGTCAAGACTCTAGATTGTCCTTTGGAGCAGGACCAGCATGTTTCCAAGCATTCTTATTTGTGATATAACCCCCTTATAACTGTGTCCAATCCAGTTACTTTACAATTATTTTTAAGCTTAGTTACTTTGTCAAAATGTCATGACCTCAAAAACTGCTACATTCTTTGTCTTAAATTAGCAGTCTTTCACTAAGCCTAATATTTATTTCTATCTCGCAGGTCTGATGTAAAAGAGCTTTACATGGGTGCATTCTTTGACTGGGCCTGTGATCTACATTCCAATCTTCAAGAAGAAGAGACCATTCACTATGGAGTATTGGCTGCCGTTGCTGCGGTATTAAAACATGGAAAGAGAGATGATCTTTTACCACTAGCCCCTAAGTTACTGGTTTGGGTCACCAACCAGAATTATCAGCAACATAAGGCTATGTTGGTTAGGAAGTATGGTGTGAAGATTGTGCAAAGAATAGGTGAGATATTGGTGAAATCTAATTCATCTTGTAGCTTGTATTTTTACTACAATCGCAAAGAATATCTGCATGCACCTTGCATAACCCGCAAGAGCTTTGGGATGTCCTGTAATAATAAAAGTGATAAATAAGTGTTATACCCATGCTCATGCTGTGCAAATGTAAAAGAAGTACAGTCAAAATGTATAGTCAACCGATTGCCTAATGCTAAGTTTTGAATGTAACTTGGACCTCATAAATCACTAAGCTCTATTTGTCTTTGTGATAATTAGATAGTTTAAACCTTAGTAAAGTTTCAATTTACTGGGAATTGTTGTGAAAAGTGGCAAAAAGCAATTACGAGCTCGACTATACCTAATTCTTTCTCATAATTAGCATAATCTTCCCTGTTTGTAAATTAATGAACTTCACCTTGCTTCATCTTGTTTCGTCCCTGTTTCAATAGTCCTTTTATATTTATACTTTTTCCCAGGCTTAACATTCCTCCGCCCGCGCGTGGTGTCATGGCGCTACACGCGTGGTTCCCGCTCTCTAGCCGTGACTTTGGGTGGAATCGCGGCCGCTGGTGATACTGAACCGACCACCTCGCCTCCTGATGATGATGATCAGGATATACCGCAGGAGGTATGACGTGTTTTGTAAAAAAATGTAATTTTGTCTAGCGGAGTCTGTATTTGTACCCAGTTGATGGCAATAGGTTCACCACCTGTTACGTGGAACTTAAACATAACTGGTGAAATGTGGGTGTACTATATACTATAGGTACACCTCTGCCTAACCGTTTTGGATTATAGGCATGATGTTATAAGTAGGCTACCTACCCATGTTTGTTTTACATACAACTAGAGATGAGTAGAAGAGGTAATTAAAAGCCCCGATAATACATTGCTACTTACTCTTGGATACGATTGTCACAGGACCAAGGGATAGCATGCAACAGAGGAAGTGCAATGGGGGCTATCGTTTTTGTGCTCAACAGATGGCGCCACTGGCGAGTAAGGTCCTGTCAGTAGTTTTGTTTGATGTTTTGTATATGTTATGTACCCTTATATTCATAATATGTTTATTTAATTTCATTTTAAAACTTCAAATGAATATTTAGATTATAATGTTCCTAAAATAGCATGAAGCAGACAAATATTATTCCTCCTTTAAGTGCTACCAAATTAGAACTTTTTAATCAAAATCTTAAGCTATAATTAATCAAGAATGTCACAACCATTACAACAATATGAATCATTAATTAAAATCCGTGATAAAAATCCCGCAAACAGTGAACATTCAGTACATTTGACATCTAGAGACTTTACTCTACACTAGTGTCTCTAGCGGCGTACTCACGAGCGGTAGCCCTCATTGCAGGATCGTAAAACATTTGTCTATGATGATGATGGCGCAAAAATAAATATAACATGTCCATATTTTAGATTCTACTATGTAAATAACTGAACACTAAAAAAATACTATCCATCTAAAGTTTTTTTATTCAACTTATTTTCAGGTAGAAGACGTAGTAGAACTCTTACTATGTTCTCTGCGTGACGACGACACAGTGGTGCGATGGTCGGCCGCTAAAGGCGTGGGTCGCATCGGCGCGAGGTTGCCAGCTCTTGCGGCGGCCGACGTGTGTGACAGCGTGTTGTCGTTGTTCGCCGAGAACGAACGGGAGACCGCCTGGCATGGAGGGTGTATGGCGTTGGCTGAACTAGGTATAACCTATAAGTAACCCTAGGAACATCTAAGGTCAAGATTATACTGAAGATGTCACTTATATATCGAGACCTTAAAAGTGCTAGAACACTTGTTAGTGGTGGATGAAAACTGCGGTATCTAGAGGGGGTTATCTGTGCATAAAATAATATGATTTCACGTCACATTTGTTACTATCCCTAGCTCGGCGCGGCCTCCTGTCTCCCATCCAAGTGGGCAACGGCATAGCGAGTGTAGTGAGCGCCCTGCGGCGCGACGAGGCGCGCGCGGCGGCGGGCGGCGGCGGCGGCGGGCGCGCGGCGCGCGACTCGGCGTGCCACGCCGCGTGGGCCTTCGCGCGCGCCTACGACGCCGCCGCGCTGGAGCCCTACGCCACGGCGCTAGCTAATGCCTTGATTAGTACTGCGTGCTTCGATAGAGAGGTAAAAAATACTTTATTGTTACATAAGCGTAATCAGCCTTGAGACGAAACTATCGTTACATAATTATAATACACTCGAGAGCAATGAATCCGGGTCACTTAAAGAATCCTAAAAATCTCGCAAACTAAAAATGCTAGGTTAATGCAATAAATTTTATTTAATAGACAATGTAATACTCCTTAAATGAAGGTATTAAAACTTCTTAGTTATTGTAAAGTTATATCATAAAAAAATCAAATTTGAAAAAGGGCCACTTTCGAAGATGGAACTACGAAATTACAGCATTTGGTTTTGCTTTTGTTTGTAATCTGTCATTTATGTGGGTACATAAACCATGTTGATAGTGCTCTATATTCATTATTCAAGCTGAAACTATGTCGCTTACGCCTGAAGAATGCACCAGAATACTTACAATGCTAGAAACCGGCCGGAGTCAGCGCGATACAGCCAGGACTGTCGGTGTGTCGCTGTCAACAGTACAAAGAGTTCTCCGACGTTACGAAGAAACTGGTTCTAACCTACGCAGACCAGGAACGGGCAGAACCAGGTGTACCACAGCACGAGAAGACCGATACTTGGTGAACACCATGCTTCGAAATCGCTTTCTCACAGGAACTGAACTCACAAATCAGTTTCGACGCCTCGGAGGAAGTAACCCAAGTGCATGGACAGTAAGACGTCGGCTTGCTGAATCTAACTTAAAACCCCTTAGACCTGCAAACGGCCCTAAACTGGAGCGTGGGCATCGTATTTCAAGACTAAGATATGCCCAGAGCCACGTAAATTGGAGTATTGAAGATTGGTCAAAAGTTATGTTCTCCGACGAATCAAAATTTATGCTCTACAAGCACGATGGAAGACACAGAGTGTATCGAAGACCAGGGGAAAGATTCAAGCAAGCATGCATCGAAGAAAAAGTAGCCTACGGTGGTGGGTCTGTACTTGTGTGGGCCGGAATTTCTTCTGAAAGTCGCACAGAGCTGGTGATCATAGAAAACGGCTCTTTAACTAGCGTAAGATATGTGGAAGAAATCCTCAATGATCACGTTGGTCCATTTATGGTCAATTTAGGTGAGGATGCTATATTTATGCATGACAATGCCCGACCTCATACAGGTAGGATTGTGAATGAGTACCTTCAAGAGATGAACATTACTCGTATGGAGTGGCCAGCGCGCAGCCCGGATATCAACCCGATCGAGCATGCTTGGGACGAGCTAGGCAGATGCGTAAAACAACGAAACCCTCCCCCAATCACGCTTCGTGAGCTCAAAATTGCTCTCACAGAGGAATGGGAGAATATTCCCCAAAATCGTATAAGGAACTTGGTGTACAGCATGCCAAACCGCGTAAACGCAGTAATGGAAGCACGAGGAGGCAATACGAAGTATTAAAATTCAAGAAAATCGTAATAAAGTTCAAAAATTTCATGTTTCCTATTTTTGTTTTAAGGAGAGATCAGCAGTTTTTTTCTTTATGTAATTTTGTGTTAATAAAATGTATGGTGACTCATATTTTTTTTACTTTAATTTAAGGAGTATTACATTGTCTATTAAATACAATTTATTGCATTAACCTATCATTTTTAGTTTCCGAGATTTTTAACATTCTTTAAGTGACCCGGATTCATTGCTCTCGAGTGTACATCCTACATCATACATCAGTTTGTTTGTTTGTTACCTTTTCACGCCTAAACCAGTGAACCGATCATCCTGAAATTTTGCATATACGTTGTCAGGTGTACAGAAACGAATATGGGGTTCCTTTCATCCCGAAAAAAAGTACTGCTCCCGAGAAAAACAACAATAACGTTCTTATGATAATAGATGGCGCCACGTGTCTTTCGAATCATGATTGAAATTATAACCCGCATTGATTGTCAAAGTCTAAATTAACGCAAGCGAACCCGCGGGTAAAAGCTAGTTATTATTATAAAAAGTAAATCTGTCTTTCTGTTAGTGCAGTTTTAGTAATACCTATTTCTTATTGTCTTTGAAAAAAATTATAGATTTCCTTTTCAACAAAACCATTTATTTGTTAAAATTTTAACAGTGCAGTTGTTTTTACCATATTCGAGCTCATGTCTTGTTTGACAGCATCCCTCCCTTTTCAAAAACTCAATATGCATTCATTGGAGTGATATTACTCTCCTAACGAAAACCCGTGTCTTTTGTAAAATCTTGACAAAATATAAGACTTTATTTTGCAGATCAATTGCCGCCGTGCAGCATCAGCTGCTTACCAAGAAAACGTAGGCAGACACGGCATGTTCCCTCACGGTATCGACATACTAACAACAGCTGACTTCCAGTCAGTAGGTCCGAGGAACAACGCCTACTTAGTAATAGCCCCGCAAGTGGCTTCCTACAAAGAATATACCCAGCCGCTCATAGACCATCTTGTTGATTTGAAAGTGGAACATTGGGACTGTGCCATAAGGGAAATCGCTGCTAAATCGCTTAATAAGCTGACTGATAAGGTTAGTATGTTCAATTTTTTTTTTTTTAAATGTTGTTAGGCCAGCGATCAACTAACTTGCTGTTATGCACATTCTACTCTCTGAGACTGCAAGGCATAGGATGACACCAGTGTCCAGCTGAACCCTCATTCATATTCCTGGGGTATTTTTTTTTGCCAAATTCAGTGGTATATTTACATTGAGGAACTTCATTAGCCTCGCTGTAAAAAGAGTTTTATATGAGTTGTTAAGACTCATACTGGCCATCTACAAATTGCTGCAAGAATAATGTTCAAATTTCGATTTGTCAAAATGATAGCTTGACAGGTTTTATGTCATAATTTAATTTTCTGTGCTGCTTAGGTTAAGTAGGATTAGTTTTATTTTATTTTATTTAACTTCTTTTAGTATATTTGATGTCGGACCCGTTTTTCCGTGCCATAGTTTATTACAATTTTTTGAAAATCTATAAATCCAAAGATGCGTGATGTAAGATTGTTTATTTATTTGTTTATCTTCCTCATCATCATTATCCATACTTCCATTCTAATATTATAAATGAGACAGGAAAATGTCTGTCTGTCTGTTACCTTTTCACGCCTAAACCACTGAACCAATCGTTATGAAATTTAACAGTTATGTAAATGATAAATGATTTTATTTCTGTAAGTAGGTTTGTTCAAACAGTTTTACACGCCAATCATATTTTAAAAACTAGATGAGGGCGGCGTTTCCTATCTGACTACTCTGAGAAGATACACCGAAACAAACTCAGAGGTCAGTCTCTTTTAAAGTCCAGACATAATCTTGGTCAGATCATGTGAAGACCATGTAGATTTGTGTCTGAAATGGTCTTTTGAGGAAAAACCACACAGATTGAGTGGACCTGTCCAGTCAGTGCACGCATTTGTCAGTAATCGTGCAGCTCAACTCAGAACTTAGGAGCTCAATGAGTAGCCCGGGGACAAAGAGAAGGACATATTACTGCACAAGCTAGGAAACAAACATTTTAAAGGGTAGCAAAAAATAATCCTTATGATGAAACCTTTCGATCGGTATGATAAAGCTACAGGGTGATTATTTTTCTCATGTAACGGGTTCGATTCCCGGTTCAATCATGTAATTATTTAAATATCTATGAATGCAGTTTAAATTGTTTTTTAAATTCAAATAATGTCTTCTTTCAGTAAAATGTTCCATCTACAATATTCAAGGTACTTTCCCTCCATGTGGCATATCCGTGGGACGCCCTGTATACTTGTATTAAACACACGCAGACGAAGCCGCGTGAAACAGCTTGTTCACCCATAAAATGAGTACCCCAGCCCAATGCTATTGTGTTTTAGATTCCTGATTATGTGGCGACGGAAGTGCTTCCTAAGTTGGTGAAAAAGACCGAGTCTATTGACTTGAACGTGCGACATGGAGCTATTCTTGCTATAGGGGAAGCTATTTATGCACTGTCCCAGGCAAAACTGGCAAATGGTAAGCTGTCTACTGTATTTTTTTTTTAACTACTTGTCTTCCTTTTTACCAAACTATCACCAAATACCTATCGCAAGGTTGTTATGTAGTTATAAAAGACATAGGTATACAAAAAAAAAAACAACCGTCTTCCCAAAAAAAGACACTACAAAGTGACAAATTACTTTAATATTGGAAGTTTAGTTACTTTTGTTTTTTTTAAGTTATTAATAGTAAATTTTTGTTATTTACTTTGCTTGGATAATTTGTTATAAATCTTCCTGTCACAGTTGTTTACAATTTTATGTGGGGTAGGTACCACAACAAAAAGTCGAAGCTACAAAAATTATGTATTCAAAAAAAAAAAACCTTTCGAACGTTACACATTTTAACCGACTTCCAAAAAAGGAGGAGGTTCTCAATTCGAATGTTTTTTTTTAAGTGTGTTAGCTCAGAACTTTTTTCTGGATGAACCATTTTGGATGTTTTTTTATTTGATAGCTGGTGCTTCCCATTTAAATTTGATGAAGGTCTGACCAGTAGTTTTTGAGTTATCCTTAATACTGCATATTTTTTCCACTTAGTTTATATTGATGATGTGCTAATAATTTCCTGTCACTGTTATTTACATACCAAGTAGTGGTATGCGAATTTGTGTGGGGTAGGTACCGCAGCTAAAAAGTAAAAAATAAAAACTTTTTTACAAAAAACAACCTACTTCCAAAAAAAAACACAAAAAACTTGAAAAATAACTTTAATTTCGGAAGTCGGTGGCTTAAAACGAAAACACAAAACTGAAGACACCGACTTCCGAAATTAAAGTTATTTTTCACGTCTTTTAGTGTTTTTTCGGAAGTCGTTTGTTTTTTTGTAAAAAAGTTTTTTCATACACACAGACATTTCACATTTTCTTTGCAGGCAAGACCGCAGACACCCTAATATCGGAAGAGGTATCGGTATCGGTGCGCGGCCTGGTCGCGTCGCTGCGCTCTCGGCAACAGTTCCGCGGCCTGGGCGGGGAGCTCATGCGGCAAGCGTGCTGCCACTGTATCGCGTCGCTGTCGCTCGCCAACGCGCCTTACCATGGACATCAGATTATTGGTGAGATATTTTCAAGTGATTTGCAATTTAAACCCTATGCCAATAACAGGTCACATGTCCAGCGTCCTCATGTTTTGTAACGACTTTACCTTCGAAACCATTACGTAACAATATCGCCAGACATTTCCACAAACATACTGGTCCTAATATACACACATGGTGCACAATTTCTATGCAATATTTATTGATAAAATAGTGTTTCCAAGATATGGTTTACATAGCCACTACTTATTGGTTCTCGGATGTAGAGACTTGTTGTAGCATTTGTCGTAAGCATCGTTACGGCAAGCGATTATTTTCATTAATATTTAGTGGTCGGTAGTTTGCGACAGCATCGCTATCTATGTCGAGACTGCGGGCCCTGGTTACTGCACCCAAGATTGGTTCCAGACGAGGGAACTCCTAAACGGTCAACCGCATAGACACTAAATTTTATCTACGCACTCATACACAAAGACCTATCTACTCAGGATTGGCTCTATACGAGAGATCTCCTCAGTGGTCTCAGCACACGCACGAAATATTGTATATGCAAATGTAATTATGATAGTCCGTTCTTAAGTATTGCATTACTTGGCTAGTGCAACTCGGTTGGCTTCACACCATGACTTGTGTAAAGGCGTGTTTGGGTTCGTTGGGTTTGTATTTACAAGTATCTTTCAAGTGAAGGTGATATATAGAACAGATATTTAAACAAATTTTAATGCTATAAATACAAAATTGCAGTAAAAACCTTTTTAAAAACAAGCTTTTAATGAACTCAAAAGTACAAAATAAAACTTTCGTAAACATATAACTTTAATATTTTATTAAAAGCTTGAATCACGAACGTCTTTTTTGCACGTTAAAATTAGCTTCAAGCTTCTTAGAATATAATATAAAAATACTAGCTGTTTACTAACAGTCATATTTATAAACGTCTCTTAAATTTTAATCAATTGCTAAGCAACTGATTAGCAAAAATCTTATTCATAAACGCTATTTAGCGCTAAGAGGTCGCTAAGCAATTGATTAGTTGCTGTCAAAATTAAACACCACCGGTGCACTGTTAAGAGGATGCTAAGAGGCAAAATGGCGGATTTTATATGAATCAGCTGATGGATTTAATACGATTATTGTGGGCTTCTAGGTTATTTTGTTCTTAATATCGTAATAATTAATAATTAAAATTTAATTCTTAATATACCTTAGTAAATATGGAATTCAACAATCTTTTACGGGATTTCAGAACGGTGCAAAGAATTAAATAATTTTGAGATGCCCGGCGGGAAGTAGACTGAGGAAGACCTACAAATTTCGTTTAAATCCACTACGAGAATGATTACCTATTACATATTCTTCATTCGAAGTACACATGATGAAAGGATCTATAGGAAAAGCTCAATCAGGAGGTGGCTCAGATCGAATTTATTCTCTTCAAACCTCCTGAGCACCTAGCTCAGGTGGTTTGAAGAGAATGAGTTCGTGAAGCTCATGGGAGATTGTGACTATCCAATGTGTGATCCCATGTGCCCCTCTTCTTATGATGCCAGTTTTAAGGCTCAGAACGAAAGAAAAGCCACGTTTGGCAGTAACAAAAAAATAAGAGACATTTTGTTAAACAATTTATTTTAATACATAATAAAGCTCCATTTTTGTTATAAGTTCATTATTTTTGATTTCCAATATTCTTCCTGCAAAGAAATGGACCAATCCATTCTTTCTCATGCCACTCATTCCTCATCTTTATCACGTAGCATGATCTCGTCTCTCGCCGTGATTGCGAATAGTTGAATAGTATTGGTGCTAGGTGCGAGTGGCTTTCATAGCAGCAGTCAAACTTGTACCTGTAAATAACCATAATAATTGTTATTAAAAGACACTGAAACCCCGGTGCAAAAGCAATAGGAAGTAATATACAATAGACACAGGTACCTACATACATTTCTAAGAGAATATTCGTGTTAAAATGCTTAAAGGACATGAAAATACATAGCTATTATCGGTTATGGCTTTAACATTCATTGGGTCAGTTTACGATGAAAAAAAAAAAAACTTTTCAGCAAGTAGATATAAATTCAAAGATTTTACCTGTTTACTCCAATTATTGAAGCTTATTATTTTTATTGCTACCATCTCGAACACAATGAAATAAACATATCATTTTATACAAGTTCAAATTTTCCGGTATTTTGTTTGACTTTTGTCTGTCAAAGTCACGACAGATACAAAAATTTGGGTTTGACAAATTTATTCTTAAAATTCTGCTTTTGAGTCGACTAATATAATCTGTGCTGAACGCATAATTTCACCTCTATTTCGTTTCGCAACTAATCACCTGCTAACTAGCGTTTATAAATAAAGAAAATTTAATAATTGATTTAGAGCTAACTAATTGGTTAGCTAGTCAGCGTCTAATCAGTCATTAGCGAGATTTTTGTAAGTAAGGCTGTAAATACATATGAAAACATATACGGTATTTATAACAAAAAAACATTAACAATTTGTTGTCTGTCTGTCTGTTCTGGCTAATCTCTGAAACGGCCGGACCAATTTTGACGAGACTTGACTGGCAGATAGCTGATCTTGTAAGGAGTAACGTAGGCTACTTTTTTATCCCGGTAGCACGTACTTCTGGGATACTTTTCACGCGAGCGAAGCTGCGGGCACAGCTAGTTTATAATATTTTTCTAATCAAATTCTCACTATTTCCAGACGAATGGCTCTGTCTAATCGAAGAATGTCTATCCCACGAAGTCCAAGTCATTCGCGAGAAGGCGATCTACGCTCTCCCTCTAGTGTTCGACCATTACTTACGTGACGACAACTTGAAGTACGGAGACCTGACCGCTAAGGAGAAACGAAAGCAACTGATGGATAAGTACTGTGAGCAGTTGAACAATACTGGGGTAAATGGACTGGTGTTGAGGATGGGATATGCTAGGGCTGTTGGTAAGTATTTTTGTGGTAATTTTACGGTTATTTGTGGTGTTTACCGAGGCGAATCTCGCCATTATTTTACTTGAGGATATCAAACATAAAATGTAGCTAAAGCGTACCACTGTCGATATTCAATTAGAGGTCCTCAACTAGAGATATGTGAAAAATAAATCTCGGTTTTGCTGTTCAATAAAGTGAATGTCAAATCATTTATTTCAAGAAGGCCGTTTAAGGCACTTTTAAACGTCAAAATTTACAAGAAAATAGAATTGATTCTAGATGCCCCTTCCAACAGGTAATTTCGTATGGACCCATAGTAACTCCGTAAAACATTTTTGGCTTGCTAAGATTCTTTCATTCTAAGCCAAGTATAATAAAATGTAGCTAAGTCTTACTGACTGCGCTATAAACACATAGTGGTGGGTTTATACTTCTTCCAAAAATATAATGAATCTTGGTATCCAAAATAGAATAGTACACTGCTCAATTTAAAACTTTCATTAAATATCCTTCTTTTCAGGCTCTCTCCCAAAATTCGTTCTAACAGAACATCTACCTACAGTGATCCAATCACTAATAAAATGCACGAAGCTGATGGAAGGCACTCAGAAATGGGCCGAAGGACGTCGCGACGCAGTCGTCGGTCTCACCGAAGTTTGTCAAACTCAAGGAATAGTTGGGGGTGTGGAGAATTACGTTGGAGAAATCATAGCGGCTTTGTTGGACTCTCTGTCCGAGTATACCATTGATATGAGGGGCGATATTGGCGCGTGGGTTAGAGAGGCTAGCATGACAGGTTAGTGCACTGGATATCAATATTTTCTAGGCAGCTGGTACCTCCAGTAGTAACCGTTAAATTACGTAAACCTGCTACGAAATAACTGACGCTTTCAAGGTCAAACTGTAAACTATCGACGTGCTGTTGACTGTACTGCTATAATCAAATTGCTGTGCAAATTACCGATATTGTAAAAGACAATTGTCTGATGTTTGGGCTGTTGACTAGTTGTAACGACTGCTGTTCAGTCTGTGTGTCAAGGACTGACCGGGCCAAACTGCACGTGGAAGGTGAAAACCTGGGTTCTGTGTATCTCAACTTGGGAGAAACCTATGTCCAGCAGTAGACTGAAACGTAATACATATTAAGCTAGAAGAGTAAGTGAAAGAGAGAGAGAGAGAGAGTAAGAGTATTCTATTCTATTATAAGCTTAACAGGTGGCTTAACTTGTTTTTCGAGACAGCTTAACCTTTAACTGATGACATGGTTTTTGTGGAACGTAACTGGTGACGTGCGGTCTGAGAGGCTACTGTCGTATTGAGTAAGAAATAATTTATGGTAGCTTACCCTAGGATGTATTTAGTGTTAAATAACATAGTAAAGTATTAATTAAAAGAAATTTGTGTACTCTAAATATCATTTTAATGAGGAACTTGCATGCAAGGTGCAAGGTGCTTGCAACACAAAGAGTGACTTGAGATCAAAAATGATTGATAAAAATAACAAAAATCAACATATTGTAACAACATTACTTTTTTCAATAAAGTTGGGACACTAAAGAACTCAAAACAAAAATAAACACTAATCACAAACGTCATTTCATAAAACAGACAGTTGACAACCTTTAGATTTTATTATTGCTAATTATTTCAGGGCACAATTATTTCGCAAACTGCAAGCACGTTTTTCGCACGAATAACATTAGTAATTTGTTTAACGATTCTATATAAGAGGACAACAGGCATAGGTTTTCCGTGCTTTCGACCTGTTTTAGGGATTTTGTGGTTCAAGTGGCCAATCAGGATTCAAAATTATCGAAATTGGAATTTGCGACTGTCAAAAACTGTTTACTAGTGCTTGGCACTATATTTCTATCTCCCGACTGCCTACGCTTCTTTTTAGGAGGTTTAGAACCATCCGTTGCGAGTAAAAGCTGTAAGAAACAAAATATATCAATACAGATAAATTAATAAATAATAAATGATTTTATTTCTGTAAGTAGGTTTGTACAAACACTTTTACACGTCAATCATATTTTTGACGTCGGCGTTTCATATCTGACTACTCTGAGAAGAAAGGCCGAAACAAACTCAGAGGTCACAGTCTATTTTAAAGTCCAGACATAATCTTGGTCAAATCAATTGCTAAAAAAGTTACGTAAGTGTTGACATGAGGTCTGAGAGGCCGCTCCAGAACTTTACATCGATCTTACTTACCGATTTGTGCCTGGCCGACGCAGTTATCAACCTTTATGGCGTGGGCGCCCCTATACATTAAGGTGCTGAGGCGCTCAAACACGGGAAATGCCGGGCAGGAAGGGGGTGAAATGATGTTTGGCTAGGGCCGCTCGGTCTGTGAGACCGCACGTCACCAGTTAGAGGTTAAATAGGTTCTAGATGTGTCAATAGTGGTCCCCCATCAATAAATATGAGCACGGTTTATCATCATCCACAGCCCGACTTAACCCATTGCTGGGCATAGGCCACTCTCCTTGTACCAATCTCCACGCTCGTGTACCTGTCTCCTCCAGGTTCTATTTGCGATATTAACTTATTCGCATCTCACAAACCGATCAATATGTGCGTTTGATATTTACCTACGAACCGTTGAAACTACTTCTATGGCAAATATAATTTTCCTTGTATGTAAACACCCTAGGTCTCTTGTCAATCTGCCGTCAATGCGCCGTGGAAGCTCCTCAACTAAACTCTCCGCAAGTGATCAAAGAGATCATGTGTGGCGTCGCACAACAAGCCGTCGAGAAGATAGACCGCACGCGCGCGCATGCCGGCAGGATATTCACGTCTTTGATTTATAAGTAAGAAATACATCCTTCATTTCTCTAATTTTATATGAAAGGCTTCTCGCAGGTCAACCTAGGAGGTTGTCCGCTACTTAACCGGGTTCTCCTGTGGAGCCCTTAATAGATTAAGGCCCCCAGCCCAGGGCAATAAACTTATAAATCAAGTGCCTACACGTTAAGGGCACCCCCTTTTGAGTACGGACCTCGGTTTAGAGCATCACTGGAGGAAGGTAGTAAGGGACAGGCTGGATCGGATCCTTTATCTGTTCACTTTTAAGATTTTATCTATGCTGCAACGTGATTTGGTGGTGGCTTTCTGCGTTCGGTCACAATAAAATCTCGCCCGCTTCAACGATTGCTTCGATGAAACATCGCGTTTGGGCGACTCGCTGCTTTTGAACGCCGTATTAAAATTCTGAAAAACGCCTACATCGCTGATTGCTGATGCTAAAAGTAGCATGTCTGGTACTAAATTGTACTCTGGTACTAAATAACTGTGATATTAAAGAATTGCAGGTTATTATAACAAAACAACGTTCTGACCTTAAACTTTTTGTTGCAAATATAATCACCCAGAGCTTATCAAAACAACCAAATCAAATCAATCAAATCAAAATATTTTATTTCACATAAACCAACATGGGCACTTATGAAACGTCAGAAGCTAGGTGCACGGTTCTAATTGGTTGTTTCCTATGGAGAGGAGCCGGCAAGAAACTCCACGGTTACTCTTTTAAAAATAAGGGGCTTTTACAATGTTTCCAATTACAGTGTTGATAGATATGGGAGGACAGTGTAGGCCTGTCAAGAAGTAACATGTACTCAACAAAATATAAAAAGGTCCACAAATCTAGTCTACAAAGTTCTCACATTCACAAAATATAGAAGAATCTATATAAAAATAAAAGCCTATTTAGACTAAATGACATGATTGCCATTACTACTGTAACAAATCGGAATCAAAGTCTAACAATTTTCTTCTCCACAGCGATCCACCAATATCAAACATTCCGCACCACGACGCATTAAAACGCATCTTTCCTTGCGAAGAGGTCGAACTGAAGCCTCCAACAAAAGAGGTCGACGATATTGATCTACCAATCACGAGTGAGAACTCCAACGTGGTCCTGTGGCTGTTCCCGGGACATACTATGCCGAGATTTGTGCAGTTGCTGAACTATCCGGACTATAGATACAATGTTATCAAGGGATTGGTCGTCAGTGGTGGCGAGTTGACTGAAAGTTTGGTACGTATTTCTTTTTCCGTTAAATAACTTTAAATTTTGAGTTTATTTTCTAATTTATATTTAAATCTTTCCTTAATAGTATGAGAGCCCATGACCAAAACTTTTGCCTTATCGTTTTACGATCAAAACCGTATAAAATCGTTAATTCTGGTATTCTGGATTCAAAAATCCTAATTGCCGGAAGTTTTCGGCGCCACGTCTGACCTGACTGCATTTTCAAATACCTATGTAAAAAAAAAACGAACTGTTTCATAACAATCTGCCTGATTTTTAGAATGTAGTTGAGCGATAGATTTGATTTTAGATATCGAAAACACAACTTTTATACAGCAGTAGCGTCGCTCGTACCCAGGAGATCATTTGAGAAAATTTAAAATGAGGCAAAAAAATTAAACCCGTCAGTTTGTGCGAATACATCATTTTGAATGTGTTGAAATTTTTTGCCGATCGGGAACATAGCATTCTGTCTGAAAACTGTTGGGCATGATGAATAAAGTTGCCCACATGTAGCAAAACTTTGTATCAGACAAATTTCGCGTAGCACCTTACTAATCAGACAACTTTTCTATAGACGGAAACTGTTAAGATCCGAACGTTTTATTGTTTTATTTTATTTTATTAAATAGGAACAACAAAGCTACATGATGCAATATTTATTTGTTTCTTTTTTGGGCCTATTAAGTGTGGAATTTGAAAATCGAACTTCGAATCCACTTGTTTCTATCCCTCTCTTTTAAGTGAAAGTGACAGAACAAAATGAAGTCCCAATATTTCGAATTTTGTAAGTAGACCCAGCATCATACTCACTTTTTTTTTTTAATTCTTTGTCTCACGCTCGCAGCAAAATCAAATTTTGCTCACTGTCTTTAAACAGCAAAATCTACTTGTTTGAGGTGCTGAGGTGAAATAGTTAATTTAAGGCTGCAAAGTTGTTTTATGGCGGAAGTACTTGTATTGAATCCTGAGCGTAGCGAGGGTTTCAAAGGTACGAGAGGGTAACTTTGCTGCCGAGCGAAACAAAACTTTTCACCTCACTACAGCGAGGAAAATGCTAGGTGCAAGAGAAACAGCTTACATTAAATAATATGTTAAACTAGAGTTTATTTATTAAAAAAAAATAAAGTAAAATTACTACAAATGATTTCTTACGATTTTATCAGAAAAACAAAAATGATAGAATAAAGAAGATTTTTTTATAAAGTATATTTTTAAAGCAGTCATCGTGCTGGCCAGCGCGATTATTCTAAAAATGAGGTCGGTGCATTGACATGAAATAAGTATTAATGCATTTTCAGTGAACTGGCGGTATAGAAAATTATAGAATAGAAAGGTTCGAATTTAAAAAAAATGTTTCCATGTTAGCGGCTAAAATGCACTTTTGCACTCAGATTCCGAATGATAAACAATCTTTTCGAGGTTGTGAGGAGAAAATATTATTACATATTTCCATTTGAAGTGTAAAAGTGTTATTTTAAAACAATTTGCAGAAATAAAATATCATTATACCTCCATGGACTTTTTTTCTTCTTACAACTTTTGTAAATAGTAGTATTATTTTGTTCACAGGTAAAACACACAACTCAGTCCCTCTACGCATATCTCAATACGCTGCACAGCGACAAAGAAATGCTGACATCTATCTGTTACACTATCATCAAGGTGTTCGCAGACAACTTGCATGTCAAGAGGATTACTGGACCCATCTTTAATTTCTTGGATCGGTTGTTGAGTTCAGGTAAGGTTTAATACTTCTGTATCACATATCCTATCCTACTAATATTATAAAGTGAGTTTGTGAGGATGGATGGATGGATGGATGTTTGTTACTCTTTTACGCAAAAACTTCTGAACGGATTTGGATGGAATCCGAACACAGATAGTTTATAACCTGGATTAACATGTAGGATACTTTTTATCCCGGTAGTACGTTCCCGTGGGATAATTTCCGACCGCCACGCGTGCGAAACCGCGGGCAAAAGCTAGTATATCATATATACATACATACATAATAATTAATACCTATTATAAATTAAAGTCTCTTTTCGTGTCTGTCTGTATCCCTGCTTTGTTCTTTTATATTGTGCAACGGATTTTAATGCGGTTTTTATCATCATTTAGAGAATATATTCCGGAAGGTTTATGTTTAAAATTCGTTTATATTAAACTTACATGTAATAAAGAATCTATACAGGGTGGCAGACATCGACGCGCAAACTGTAACCATGAATTTAGCACATGATTCTAGACCCCTAGATTAGAATTCTTTTGTCAGTTTAAAAAAAGAACGGCTGTTTCATAGAAAAGAGCAATACCTACGCGGTCAAAATGTATAAAACGGCATTTTTTTTTTTTATGACTGACTATTTTTCAACACTTTCACTGAATTCATGATAACAGGTTGCTCGTCGATGTGCCTGCCACCTTGTATATGTATAAGTAAATAATAAATACTTCTTCAAGTCGTAAGAACCGTGTGAAGCAGAGAAGAGGCGGGTCACAGTTTGTATATAAACTGTAGGAAGCTAAAAGCTAGGTAGACCGAAGACTTAAGGAAGACTTGATGTGAAAGGCGGAAAACCGTGTTTTTGCTCACTTAAAACTTAAGTCTAACTGCAACTAATAATAACCTAAGTTGATTAGTCACTCCTAGATCATAAAACCATTTTTAGAGTACAGTCACCAAAAGATATTTTTTTTTTTTTTTTTTTATTTTTATTTATTTATTTATTTATTTTACTTTAACATAAAAACGGCCCTTGGCCAATTACATTAGTTAAAGATATAAAAAAAAAAAAAAATTACAATAAAAAAAAAAATATACTATAATAAAGAACAGACGTATAGGTAACATAAATTACTAACAATAAATTAAATACTATTATTTTCACAAAAATGCAGGCACATTACCATTAAGTCAACAAACTTGTCTGCGAATAAATCGCAGTCCAGGTTGGCTTCCACAAGCTTATTTAACGCGGTCAATACGCGCAGTACGGGAGACGCAGCACGGGCTGCAGTCCGGCGCGACGGTAAACTTAGCAGCTGATGCTTTCTGCCACGGAGATAATTATCCGGTGTGTGGAGTCGAATCAGCTCATTATGGATGTCAGGAGCATCCGTTATCCCTCTGCAAATTTTAAGCATTACGCCTACCTGGTCGCATGCCCTTCTGGTCTCGAGCATATGATATCCCAGACATCCTAGGAGGAACTTGGTAGGATATAGATAGGGATAATAACCGCGAGTTCTCCTGTAGAGAAACCGCAGGAATGCTTTTTGCACTTTCTCAAGAAGAAGCGCATACTTTGCTTCATGCGGATTCCACACAGAAGAACTAGCTTCTAGCTTGGTTCGGACAAGTGTGCTGTACAAAAGCCTTATTACTTGCTCGTTGCGAAAGTCACGAGCATTGCGGAGAACAAATCCTAGTCTTTTAAATGATTCTTTGGCGACAGCAGAGACGTGGTCATGAAAAGTAAGCTTCTGGTCAAATGTGACACCCAAGTCCTTCATGTTGGTTGATCTAGTTATTTTAGTACCATTTAATTTGTATTCGAAATCAATTGGGTGTCGCATTCGACCAAAAGTCATTACATAGCATTTGGACACATTGAATTCCATTTTATTCTGAACTCCCCATTCATATATGGCATTTATATCATTTTGTACAGCTTCGCAATCCGATACGGTGCCGACAACACTATAAAGTTTGAGGTCATCTGCGTACAGAAGGCACTCAGCAAATCTTGTACAGGATGGCAGGTCATTGACCATCAGCAGGAATAGTAGGGGCCCGAGAATCGATCCCTGACTTACGCCAGAGCGTGTGTGGTAGGGACGAGATACGTAGATACCCAGTCTTACAAATTGCTGACGGTCACGGAGATAATCAGCTAAAAGTCGGAGTAAGTTTGGACAGAAACCAATGGCACTGAGTTTCAGGAGCAGGATATCATTATTAACTCTGTCGAAAGCTTTACAAAAATCAAAATAAAGTACATCCACCTGCCGCTTATTGTCAAGATGTTTTGATATGTACTCCGTAATTGTCAGTAGGTTAGTATTGACAGACCTCTTGCATCTAAAACCGTGCTGGTAGTTACATAAATACTTTTCAACCTGGGAGTAAATAAGTTTATGAAGAACATTTTCAAAAATCTTAGCTGGAGATGACAATATAGCGATAGGTCGATAGCCCTCAACATCTGATTTATTAGTTGTCTTGGGAATGGGTGTCACTCGTGATACTTTCCAGTGGTATGGATATACGCCTGCCGCTAATGACATATTAAAAATGTGACATAGAGGAGTGGAAAATAATTGTTTGAAATGTTTCAAAATAAAAGGTGGAATACTGTCGGGCCCTACGGAGCTTCTGGGTTTTAATTTATTGATACCGTACTGGACGTCATCAGGAGAAAACTGGAAGATATTTATGTAGTTACTGTTGGAGTTAGTTTCATGATTGTTAATACATGCTGCATTTAGCAGCGGAATTTCTGGAAGAAACACGCTTGCAAAAAAATTGGCAAAAGCTTCAGCAGCTGCTGCTCCTGAAAAACAGTCACCATTATAGTTGACGCTAGGCTCAAAACCTCCTTTAGACCGTAAGCTGTTAACATGTCGCCAAAATTCAAGAGGGTTACTCTTAATATTATTTTCTATGCGCGTAATATACATACTGTAGGCTTCTGCAGTACGACGCTTTAAGGAGTTTCTGAGATCTGCAAAACTCTTGTAATCATCACTGCAATTGGTACGCTTCCAGCTTGCATGTTGTTTTAGTTTTAGTTTGATATCACTAATGATTTCAGAAGTAAACCAAACCGGATATCGTTTGGCAGTAGAATTGGTACGATGCTTTTTAGGCATGCAGCCATCGAATATTTCGTAGATTATATTATAGAATGTACTTACAGCGTCATCAACGTCGCAAGCCCGTAAAACTGGTCCCCAAGAAATTTCGGAAAGAGATTGATAAAGTTGCTCAAAATCACATTTGTTAAAATTCCAGTCTTTAGCTGGATCTATGTTACTCGGTTCAATAGCATCCGATCCACGAGCTGATTCGACCTTTATTTCTACGCTTAATGGAGGATGATACGCATCAGGTGGCACAAATCCATCCACGCTAGTAACTATCGCGCTTTGGATGCTATCCTGGACTAAAATTACATCCAAAATTCCTCCGTGGCTATTAAGAATTGCGTTTTTATCGTGAAAGGCACAAAAAGATACAAAGTAGCAGTAATAGTTTTTAACACAAGTTGAAGCACTATTAAGATTAATGTCACCCATAATAATTACAGATCCTGTATAACTGTGTACGAAACTTTCCACCTTACAAAACCACTGCATATATTCTTCATCACTAGCGCTAGGCTTAATATACACTACACATATGAGAAATGGATGACCACGCCAGGTAAAAGATGCCCACAAATCCTCCCCAAAATCAGTCTCATACTCCCGTTTTCTGCGCAATGCAACAGGTGGTCGCGCAGCGAGCAAGACGCCTCCGCATGGCGTACTTCTGTCACGGCGTAGGACATTCCAGTTACCACTTTCAAGTTCAGGGTCCTGAACGGAAGAGTCCAGGAATGTTTCTGTAACTGCGACGAGGTTGTAGTTTGAGATGGCGAGGTTGTTCCGCCACATTGAAAGTTTGGTTTTTAGTCCTCGAACATTCTGGTAGAAAGCTATAATACGACTAACTTTGTTGCGTCGCCGATCGGGGGCCACGAAAGGACTGCAGTCGACTAGGCGCCGCCATTGCACTGTTAGTAGATCCAGCGGGACGAACTGTTTTCCTGTAGTTAATCCAGGGTTTAATTCTAGCGTTGACCGGCCAGACGTCAATGGAGAAACACTGGTCGTACTGTTGAATTGGGACGCCGATTTTATAGGACTTATAATCACCACGGGGTACAATCTCTTCTGCCGTGGCCGTCGGACATAGTTGCTTAAGATACTGGCGCACCTCCTCAATACCTGAAGCCATGTTCCACAGATGGAAATATTTACGGGCTTCCACAGCTTTCAAGCTCGTGACTGTAGGATCAGCGACTCCACAAAGCGGCGCTTTACGCCGGCTGCTACGCTTCTTCACCACAATCCACTCATCACTATTCACCTCAGGGGTACCTGTCAACTCTATACTATCATTATCTTGTTCGTAGTTGTCAATTGCTTGATTGTGGTGGTTCGCTGTTACGGATGTATCTATTGTTTGCTGTTTAGATGTATCAGGCTGGGTGTTCGTTAGGCTGGATTGGAGACAAGTCATGGTGGGTGGTTCTTTTTCTTGAATTTTCCGATTTTTTACGCCCTGGGTTCTTTTTATTTGTTGTTTGGCAGGAACAGTCAGTGGATGACTTGCGGACTCGGGTAGCATTTCTCTCTCTCCGTTTAAAAACATTCCTGACTTTTCATATTTTTCAAGTCTAGCGTTTAGTTGATTCACCTGAACAGCGTATCTTTCCAATTTTAGTTCATGACTACTCACCACGGACAATGTTCTGGTTAACAGATCCTTCAAAGTTGCCATTTCGTGGCGCAGGTCAGACACAATAGTAGCATGGTCGGTATCATCAATGTTAGGTGAGTCATAGATTCGCTGCCGCTTGGCCCTAACAGTGACATTCGTGTTGGAGTGTTCGCTACTGAGAGCTGAAGCAATATCAGGAACAGATTGTGACTGACCTGGTTTGGGGGTCTTAGGAGATTTAGGTGGAGTACGCTGCATGTTGGGCATTTATATTCACAAAAATATCCCAAATACACTTTGTTTACAAAAACAATTTCAAATGCTCAGAAACTTGTAAGAGATAAGTAACCAGGGTCGTCGGATATACCTAGTTGAAGTTTAGTAAGAAACCGAGGGATGTTTCCGAATGAAATTTAATTTGATCAATTAACTGTTGGTTTTCTATTAATTTAATTGTATTCGAAAACATCCATCGGTTTCTTGCTAAAATTCAACTATATCCAACGACCCTGGTTACTATCATTTTTGGTGACCGTACATTTCAAGGAGCGACTTAAGGGGACTATAGGACCTAAACGCAAGTTTTATAATGCCTAAAAGTAGAAAACTAAATCAGAAAAATATATGATATTCTTCAAGATATATGCTAGTTAGATAGTGTGTTGAAAACATAATACAATTAATTCGATACAATAGAAAAAAATCACAAAGATACCTCTAAAAATTTCTTTTAACGATTAAATACTATACTAATATTCATGCAATCATTGTGATTTTTTGTCAGATTATTCTACAAGCAACATATTAACGTAATAGTGTTTTAATTTTTAGTCCAATCAACAGATTTTTTGAAAATGCAATTGCTTCATATTTTGCAATAAATTACCAGCGTTGTGTCATCGCACTTCTCTTTCTTTTCTATGCAGTCCGACAGTGACCGCGCTTTAGCTGTTGTCAGCCTCTTAAGGTTAAAATAAAATGGGTGTTCAGCAGATTACGGTGCACGGTGCTCTGATCACCAATCGTCTGTCAAATACAGTTATCTTTAGGTTGTTTTGTTTGCTCCTGAACATTTGACCTTATGAACTGGTACCAAGATACCGGGTTAAACGACCGAGAGGAATTCAAGTTTGCCTTTATTTTATTTTTTAGGTTCCATTTCGCCGATACTGGATGATCCTGAATCTACGTTTGCCATGGATATATTGAAGCATCTACAGTTGGAACTGCGTGGAGGGAAGAACATTTACAAGCTGTTGGATTCCATCAACGTTTTGTGTCAATTAATTCAGGTAATGGCTCCAGATATTCTTTTACCAATCTTTTCTTTTTAGGCAATCGGAATTAATCTAGATTTTGCGGACTTTGGCGAGTATCTTGTGAATGTATGTCACGTAAATCAAAGAGATTTTTTTTTTATATCACTAGGTCCTAAATGAGAATACGCCAACACAAAAATGTCGGATATTCGGTACCTAAGGCCACCCCATTTTCCAGCTTTAGGAAAAAATTACTTAAAACCACCATCAATCTGTCAACAAATCTTTTCTCCAGTGATTTTATTGGTTGTGGCATTGAATGATGTCCAGGCCTGAACATTGGATTCTTATCTCAGCTTCAATCTGTCAAAAAACCTGTATTTTTTTACTTTTTACGGTGAGATGAGATTGCGACTAGATTTTGAACGGTTTCAATAACCTTCTGATATAATCTGACTATATGGTTCCCTATACTTTTTCAAAACACTTGTGAACGTGACAAGGGCTAGTTCAATCTGATAAACATTTTTCTAGGTGGGAGGCGTAGTCTGCAGCAAGTCTCTCGGCCAGCTAGTGATCTACCTGTGCTACGCAGACCGCTACGTACGACGATGTGCGGCCGCGCGGCTGTACGAAGCGCTCACGTTGTATGGAGACGTGTGCTCGGTGCCGCAGGATAACATCGACCAGGTAACACTTTTTTCTTTTAATGTCATCTTTCAGGTCAATCTAGGAAGTTGTCGGGCTGCTTAACCGTTCTATCCTTTTGATTAAACGGGGCATAAAACTTACGACACGCTAAGGGCACTTCCTGTGGAGTATGGACCTCTGTTTAGGGCGTCGTTGGAGGAGGGCAGCAAGGGACAGGCTGAATCAGATCAATCGGGTAACACTGTGATACGTAAGTCCCTTAGGGCCCGTTGTTTGATCAGTAGTCAAACATACTAATAGTTAAAATGCGTTAGTTAAACTAACAATATGTCTAAAAAAAAATGTGAAAAATTTATCTATGCGCAGACAGAGTAGTTAAACTTTGATAGCTTTTGACTATTGGCATGTGACTAATTGTTAAATTGACTAGTGGTAATTTTTAACCATGTATCAAACAACGGGCCCTTATACCAGGTTTCTGAATTAAGAATTTAAAGTTGAGCATTGTCAAAGTCTACTTTAGTATTACTTAAACAGGCCAACGCGACAGCTGGGTAGGCCGCGAAATTAAATTTTCTTACGTTTTTTACAATTTGTAGGGCAGTATCTGGTTGTATGTTGATCTATATATGATTCACGGTCGTAACAAATATGTATTTATAGAATTATAATCATAAAAATCATCAATACAACTTTCTAAGTTCAAATTACCCCATATTACCTCTCTAAGTTCATATTATTGAATGACTATTTCATGAAGTCATGACATTTGAGGCCAATTTTATCATAAGGAGTTGTATTGCTGATTCTTATGATTATAATTACGTATAGCCATATTTGTTACGGTTTTGAATCTTAATCTAATTAATCAACATACAACCTGACACTGACCTGCAAATTGCAAAAAACATAAGTAAATTTGAATTGCGCGAGCTATCTTAGCGCATCCCCCTTAAAGAGATCCCTTCAATGTGGCCCGCGAAATTCTTAACTTCTTTGAATAACTTTCGCGGGCTATCACCTTGGGTAATGCTAAATTAGATTGACAAGTTCTCAACTTCAAATTCTCAAATCAGAAACCTTAGGCCCACTTGCACCACAAATCACTAAATACGTTTAACGACGTATTATCAAGCTTCATTCTATCTCTGTCACCTCCAAACAATTGAATGAAATAGCACGGTTTTTTTAAATTCCTTTAGCTTTAAATGTATTTTGTGATTTGTGGTGCTAGCGGGCCTTAGATTAACAATTTAACAATACACTAGACACAACAGCACGTACAAATTCGTATTCGTAAAGCTTCTCCATACTTTTATACACACATATTGTACAGTAATACAAAAACCTGTTCATAATAACCACCCGTATTGCTATAACGTTAAGACTCAATTTTCTGATAATAAATCGTATGTTTTGGCTGCCGAACCCCACGTGGCTGCAATTTTTGACGCGTCGGTGTTGTAATGTGTTTTCTTAGGTAAGGCGTAAACGGACTATGTAAGGTCAGGTAAGGCCGAGAAAGTCTGACGAACCTGAAACCGCAAACCTTAATTCTTTAGTAGACGTTGATTCCGAGTAGGCGCTGAGTTAATGCATTTACGCTGTCCTAAGGTCGCGTAGACGAGATTGTAAATGAGAAAGATGCTATATAATTCAATACATCGGCGTAAACATTGACGGGGCGAGAGGGCTGAGTGACGACACGTGCCAGTCTGCTGTCGGCCGCAGAAGTAATTAGAAAGAACGTGCACATATATTGTTGTGATTATATAACAAAGAGACAATAATATTTTGACTCAACAAAATATATAGTCACCGGTCAAAAGGTTAAACGCAAAAAATGGCGCATTGTTTTTGTATTCATTTTTATTTATGTAATCAAAATTTAAATTGCGTATAAAACTTACATTTGTTATGTAACGTTTCAATGGCAGGCGATAAAATAATCGTTAATGAATTAGTATCTATACATTTTTAACCGACTTCGATAAAGGAGATCCTTTAGCGTTTTAAATAGTTTGGGACCCTGCGAAATTAAAGATTGTAACTGCAAAATCATCGGCATCATGTTGTAATACAGTGAAAGGTTTTTGTCTCGTATGTATTACGGGTTTTCCTAACCGTTCAGTTTCGAGATCGAACGGAGCTCATGTCATTTATACAGTGGTGGTCATATAATTATAAACACCTTCAACTTTTATTTTCAGTAATTTTTAACGTGTAAAAAAGGGTTCTTAGTATTTATATGGATGTATCTGTTCTTTTATATGTAGTAAAAAATATAAGTTTAGTAATAACAAACAATGTTATTTTTTTATTTATTTATTCATTATATTACTTTATTTAAATTGCATTCAAATACAATGAACTGCGCCGGACAACTAATTAGAGACAAAAGAAAATTAAATCGTGAAAGGAGGTCAGCAAAAGTACATACAACTTTGCCCAAACATGTACCTCGAGGTACACGTGCACCAAAACGTAGAGAAAAAATAGAGGAATTCGAAAATAATTGTATTTTTATCCTTAAATAATTTAAAACTGCATAATATTTTATTTTAATAACCTGTAACACAATTAAAACATGGCAACTTTGCATGTACAATTGCGTTACATTTGGTAGACATTATTTTTTAAATGTCATTCCATTCGATCGTGAAACAACAGTGGCTGAAGCTGACAGCAGGCAGTTGTCAAATCTTTCCATCCCTTGTAAACAGACTCCCCAAATATACTAACTCATTTATTTGCTCCACACTCTTTACCATTTAATTTCACATGACATACCGATACATCCTCTTCTCTTTCAAACACCATGACCTACAACAAATTTTGTAACTAGAATATAGTTACAAAATTTGTTGAACACTCTTTTAAATCAACATAATATGTGGATTTAAAAGAGTGTTCAACAAATTTCGTTAATTTTGTCCATGGAGTTTCTTGCCCGTTCTTCTCCTTAGGTTTCTACTACGCTTTGGAATGGGCAATTAGGTTCATTTTTCTGACTGATCGGCTCCTTGACAATTCAAAAGTGCCTGTAATTGGTTTATTTGAAATAAATGCACTGAGTTTGAGTTTTTAAAAAAAACAGGATTTTTGTTTTTTCGTGTACTGTTACCGAAAATCACCGACTAACCAAGATTACAATTTGACAATTTTTCGCCATGGTTGTCATTATCATGTTCTTTGGGGGATAGCTATAAGATAAAAAATCTGGATTTAAAGATGGCTGCTATTCCAAATAGTTAATAATAAAATTTTAAATCTATTCTCATAGACTTATGCCGATTAACTCGATATCCAAATCCGTAAAAATAACATTTTTAGGTCTAAATGCCAAATGGCAAAATCGAAACCCTTAAAGCTCCCGCAAACAGGCGCGACGCGACAGCACGACACAAAGGCGCCGCTCGTCGCGCGGCACGCGGTGCCTTTGTGTCACGCTGTCGCGTTGCGCCAGTGTGCACGAGCCTTTAATTTTGGGATGTCCGTCTGTCCGTGCGTCCGGATATCATACAGCCATTTTAATCGAAGACTATTTGCACTATATCGATAAAAATTGGAAAGAAGGTGTATTCTTTGCACCGCTAAACAACATAATTAGGGGTCAAGTTACCAAGGGATGAAAAA
Source organism: Griposia aprilina (assembly GCA_916610205.1). Taxonomy (NCBI): domain Eukaryota; kingdom Metazoa; phylum Arthropoda; class Insecta; order Lepidoptera; family Noctuidae; genus Griposia; species Griposia aprilina. Next base: position 8,822,271 of record OU744287.1, read on the forward strand.
AAAATCTATGCACATATGCGTGTGGGGTATTTTTCGATCTCATAATTGAAATGATAATGATATTTCTAAGTGACTTTACTTTTTAAGACAATAGTTTTTGAAATATGGGATATTTTCGGTTACAACCGCAGAAATAACCTTTTTTTTCATATTTTTTCGAGAAATACTATGAAATACAACCTATATCACGCAGTCGATAAAATTAATACTGTGCATGCGTAAATATTCATCTTAACTACGGAACCCTTCACTGTGCGTAATCCGACACACACATGGCCGGTTTTTTTTGAATTTCGTGACCAAAACAGCTACATATCAAGCTTTACATTTCCAGTATAAGCTGACCTCTCATTATACCGAAACCCTATACAATGCGAGATCAGCATATACTGGAAATGTATAGCTTGAGACGTAGCAGTGTGTAACACAAAAAAAATACCTACTCAAGAAAAAAAATACCCAGGTCATACAACTAACAAAAAATAATGACTTGTAAAAAAAGTGTTTGCGGAATAAATATTTAAATTTATCATCATTCCCAAACTAAATTTTGCTAAGTCTTCCTAAAAAAGGTATACTGGGCGTTCTGGACCAGACTATCAGAAAGTACCAATAGTAAATTAATTAAGTAAATTTATTGGACAAATTTAAATAATTTTGAACAGCGAGCGCATTCCGAATTTAATATCGAACTATAGAAAACATTCGGTGCGAAATTCAATAAATTAGGTAGGAAGTTAGGTAGCAAGGATAAACAACTAAAATTGCATTAGAAAAGTATAAATCACTATTATAAATAAATAATGCTTATTGTATGTAATGCTAGAAAAAAAATCGTTAGCCAGAATCGGTTTCGCACATAATTTCAATTAAAAAAACACGATCGATACGGCGATTTCGAACACAAACTGAATCGTGATAATGAACATTACGTGTTCTTGGCCTCTTTGTTTATTACGTTAAGATCTGGGCATTTTCTTGTCGTCTAAAATATTATTAATGATTAAACGAACTTACCTTATGTGAAGTTCGATCATAATTATACGAAGGCTTTGTCCGAAGACATTAGCAGAGAGATAACATGTAAAAGACATACGGTGTCGCCATCTGCACTGTGTTTAAGAGGTTTTTTTTTTCATTTCCCGCCTTCGATTGACAACCCCAGCGAACTTCATTTACTTCAGAGTCAGAGCATCTGGTTGATAATTGAATATACTGGGGAAATGGGAGGGTGGGATGCTAATCTCTTCGGACAAAGCCTTCGTATAATTATGATCGAACTTCACACATGGTAAGTTCGTTTAATCATTAATTATACTCAGCCATGTCCTCGAGATTAGCAGAGAGATTACATGTAGATGTTGAGAGTTTATTATGAAAATGTCAACAATAATTAAACACAGTTTTGTAAAAACCGAGGATTATATTTTTCCTTCAATACAAAATTTCGTTATATTCTGTTAATTTATAACAAGTTGGTAATCAATCAGTATTTAACAAAGTGTTTTTGTCAAAAGAATCGTTACTCACATCAGATATAATCTTATTATAAAATTTACCAAATGTTTTGGAATTATCGCTCCAGTCTACTGTTTTTGTGTGTGTTTTGTTGAAACGACCAAGTCTATGCGTCTGTTCATTAATAATAATTTATAACAAGTTGGTAATCAATCAGTATTTAACAAAGTGCTTTGTCAAAAGAATCGTTACTCACATCAGATATAATCTTATTATAAAATTTACCAAATGTTTTGGAATTATCGCTCCAGCCTGCTGGTTTTGTGTGTGTTTTGTTGTAACGACCAAGTGTATGCGCATGCGCCTTTACTCAAAGTAGATACCTATAGAGATCGCCTATCTGTTTTCCCAGCTTGGTGATTATTAGCACTTTCCTTCCAAGATCACGCTACGTTCTAGGGGAGGTATGTTCATCTGCAGAACGATGTGAAATTGCACGCTAGATACGCGTATCTTATTTACATTTTATTTTGTATGTGAAGTGATTATGAACTAGGTAGTAGTACCCAACTGATAAGGCGCGTCGTGAATCTTCGTTCGCACAGAAAAGAAAGTATGGCCCCGAAGATTAACGAAAGAATGTTTAAAATTACAATCTATCTTAGATCACTATTATAAGGTTCATAATACACTGCAGCTGTTAGTTCTGTCTCACTCGCAAGTCGCGCCCCTCCGATCAGAACGACTACCATGCCACGCGGCGCGCGCTAACATGGCGGCAGCTGCCGACCAATAGCGGTACAGAAAAAAGGAGCGCGGTGCGTGGAGTGTGCCAATTGGTCAATAGCATTTCCCGCGCTTTGAAAATTCATCTTCTGCGCAAGTACATCGGTAAGCCATATCAGTTGGGTACAACTGTACATACCCTAGCCCTCGCGCACATAATATGGGAGTCGCGCGAGGAGGCTAAACGCCGGGCGTAACTCCGCTGCCGGGAGAAATCGCGGCACAGCGGACGGAGCTCCGGCGGGATCTCATGGCAACATGGAGAGTGCGACTGTCGCAACCCAGTGCTGGGCACGCCACAAATGCGGCGGTAAGTCCCCTCTTTGAGGAGTGGATTTAGAGGCGTCACTGCGTCCTCACCGTCCGCCTGACCCAGGTCCTCACCGGACATGGCTGTTTCGGGAGGTTCCTGTTCCGGATAAGGCGGGAGGAAACGCCCGGGTGTTACCAGTGTATGGATCGCCTGGAGGACACGGTGGAGCATACCGTGGAGGTCTGCCCGGCTTGGGGCGGAGCACCGCCGTGTCCTCGCGGAGGCGATCGGCGGCGGCGATCTCTCGAGTCCGGCCCCGGTCCAGGCATGGTACGGAGCGAGAGTGCATGGGAAGCCGTCACCTCCTATACCTGCTAATACCTCATATGGGAGGTATTCAGTTTCGGATAATGTATGAAATAGCGGTTGTATTATCAATCCGTAATAGTATTTGGCAGTCGTGATACGACTTGGCAATGGTCCTAAGTCCTAAAACGGCAGTTAAAATTTCTAAATAGTTTATATGACGCGACTTTTCACTGTAGGTCCACATCCCACTCACACGTTCATTCCCACAGGCTGCTCCCCATCCCGTAGTTGAGGCATCACTATAAATATCTAAACTGAAGTTACTTGTTTTTATTTTATTATAGGGACTTTTAATAGCCTGAGCTCACCATTTGAGGGCTGGCATGATAGACTGTGGAATACTCATGTGCACAGAATGGTATATACCCCTAAAGGAGCTCAAGTATTTGTCATAGTTGACATCGTCCTTTATGTTCAGAAATTTACACCGTTCAAGTTGCTTAGTGCAAAGCCGGCCGTATTCAACGGCTACGCATGCAGATGTGAGCAAACTTACTTAACGAGCGAATTCCTTGATTTAACAACGATTTATGTAAAGAAATTTTTTAATTTCAATTTGAATTTTTTCCCGGGTTTGTATATATAAGGTAATCTGTAAACGTTTTAAGTCTATGATGAAACCTAAGAATTTACAAGTAGTGTAAGGGGTAAGAATACCTTTTTCAGTATTTACTATGAACCCTAGAGCCTTCATAAGTTTTGTAGTGTCCGATATGTTTTTCAGGCATGATTCGAAAGAGTTTGAAATAAGTAAGGCATCATCTAAATATATAGTCGATAAATGTATATAAGATCTAAGTAAACCGATCACTGGTTTCGTGATCTTCGTGAAAACAAAAGCCACCCCTTTTGTTTTCACGATATATTCAATCCAAAGGGTAACACATTAAATTCATACAGCCTATTCTCAAATTAAAAGCGAAGATACTTTTTAAAATCATCATGAATTCGGATCAAAAAATATGCGTCTTTTAAATCAATTTTACTCATAAAGCAATCCTTAGAAATAAGCTTTATGGCCGTACGTAGATCATCGAGTTTAAAATGTGATGTATCGATAAACTTATTTAGTGCCTTCAGATTTAACATAAATCTTGATTTGCCGTTCGATTTTGGAATTAAAAATATAGAGGACAAGAATTGCTCAGCGCAGGATTTACATTCTGCGATGGCTCATATACTAAGCAGATCATCAATTGGTATTTCAAATTGAGCTTTCTCAGAGATGGAGTAGAATCTTTTTGTAGGAATAATGGTCAGGTTCACAGGCCCTTAAAACGGAATTTGGCAACCATCAGTCCATGATAGGATGTTCTTATCACCCGTCAAAAGTGACCATTGGTCGCGAAAGTACGATAGCCAGCAGCGTATTTTACCGAGTCTATCGGCGGCGACTGCGAATCCGATCTTGACGCGACGATTGTTTCGAAGAGTTGTCTTGATGACTCTTGTATGCAGCCTTATTCGTCCTCTGTTTCCCCCTCGGCCTGTGGCTTGGGGCAGGACCACGCCAGTTTACATTTCTCTGGTGTGGTTTATTTTTATTCTTCATCGGCTTTTTGCTGGGTGGATACGGGGAGATCAGCTCCTGGCTCCGTAATAGCTTTTGCTACCCTTAATGCTTCCGACAGAAAACGAACTTGTCTATTTTTTTTTGCTTGCAGCTGATCTTATAACTCCTTCTTCATATTGTAACAGCACACAGTTCCGGCGTGTGACAGAATCCGAGAACTGACTATCACACAACAGTTTAATAGCGTCCATAAGTAGTTTCATTAGTGTCGTAATTTTTGGTTCCGATGAAATCAGTAAGGTGAGTGCTTCAGGTTCATGTTGTCGCGGATGAAGTTTGTCTCTGTTTGTGTTCGATACCTTTGTCTCTTTTGTAGACAGTCTCTGCGATGGCAGCCTTGACCTCATGATTGAGAACGGGGGCATCAATTGAAGTGCAATTTGCTGGAGGTAAATAAATACCTTTGCAACAGTTCTGAGCGCTCTTCCTTAGATAAACCTGTAGTAGCTATATGCTGCAGGCGTATCGCAAGATCAGATTGGATATTCATATCAGACGTCTTGGTCCGAGAGGGGTCCTCCCAAGTTATATCCAGTAGCTCAACATACAGTCTTAAAGCTACAGGTGACGCTACTGTATGTAGCGGCGGCATAGGCACCGGCAGCGGCATTGCGGTACTGGTTGATGACTGAGATTCAGCGGTACTTATCGATGGTTGCGGACTGACGTCGGCGCCTGCCGTTGTTGCCGTATTTATTTAGGTAAAGTGACAGCCCCATATAAAGCTGACCGCATTACCCTACCTAATGTAATAGGAGGACATCACTAAAAGTCGTTATTATAACTCAAGTTAGTAAAGCGACATTCCCTAGAAATGCCCGCATTACTTTCATTAGCAAACTAATCGTGGTTACAGAATGTATGTAGGTAAGTACCTTTAATAGTAAAGTAGCAGTCTCACAGGCTGCTCGCAGTACTTTATAATAATCGCAAGGTGACATTCCCAAAAAATGCCCGGATTGCACTCGTCATGTTGTAACTTGGTTCAATAATCACGTTTTAGCGAAGCGACAATCCCATAGATTGTCCGCAGCACTAGTCAAATACGTGAGAATAATGTTCGGAAAGCGTCAATAAGTAATAACCCCTCAGGTTTACCGCCTTATTACAGTTTCGAACATGTGGGTAGATGAAATTTTTTAACCTTCAATACATAGACGCTCGGACTGCGGCGGCGCCGCCGTGCTACTCCTTGGCGATCTTGATCTTGAACGTGAGCGCGATGATGTAGAACTCAACCTAGACGAAGAACGCGACAATGAGTCCGACGATGATGAGAATGATCGCCTCCCTGCTGAGCTATGTCGATCTCTGCGTCGTGAACGTATTAATTTTCGCTGTAACTTTTTGAATTGATTGGCAATAGCTTCATAATTCTCTTCCGCTGCCGCTGGTCGAGAACGTTTACTCATGGTCAGAACGAAACGACACAACACAAAATTATAAATTACACGAAACGACTACACGAATTACACGATTAATTAAACAAAAACTACGCTTATTGGCGAAGTACTGAATGTGTAATGAAGTTCGCTGGGGTTGTCAAACGAAGGCAGAAATTGAAAAAATAACTCTTAAACACGGTGCAGATGGCGACACCGTATGTATATCTACTACATGTAATCTCTTTTTTTTTTAATCTCGAGCAACAAGCTGAGTATAATGAATGATATTTATCACATTTTAAAACGTATCTTCATGTGTGTGTGTGATATTTGTGAAAAGTAAAAATGTGATCACGTACGGTTGGCGCGAAACTTCAACTTTGGATATCAAAATATTACCACTACAGTAACTTGAACAATGACTGAATTCGTCAAATAATTAAATGATGTATTGTTCACTGCCCTTGTGGTGGAGTTTGTATGTTCGAAATCACCATTGTCATCAAAATGGCGACAATAGCATTTACAGACTTGGATTTTATGAAGGTAAATTAATAAACTTGCGCGCTAAATATGAAAGATTTAATGGCGTTAATATAATTATGAGCTTTTTATCCAACTCTCATAATTATCGCATATTCATAAAATTTGATGGGCAGCATAATAATTATTTACATAATCAATTTAGGGTGTCGTATGTCGTCATTCTCGGGTACGATGGGTATGGGACCCGTTGCCGAGTCGGGCGGCGCGGCGGAGGTTCGTGTGTTCGGGTCTTATCGGGGGCGCATCCGAACTATACGGTTAAACTAGAGTAAGAGTTTTAATGTGGTAAATGAGTTTTTTACCCCCCAATTAATTACCAAGTGACTCTGTGTTTCTAATTATATGACTACCTCTGTATATTATCCTCATTCGGCGGCATAGTGTCGCGAGTCCAGGAACTTGAGCCGTGTGATCGAGTCGCCAACCACCTTTTGGTGAATATGAAATAGGAAATGTCCATTATTTGTTACTTAGAAAGCGACCTTGACCTCTCAGTAGGTTTTCCGTTTTTTTTTTCTCAAATAACAAAAACCACAATTGCTTACGATAAAAGTTTATTACATACATTTTTACGTTCATTGATTTCTAAAAGTGTGTTTTAAAGATGTAGGTACATTTTGTTTTATAATGTCATCATCACTATCACACCATTTAGAATAAATATTTTTAAGATTTCTTACATAAAGATTTATTTATTCTCAGATAATGTCAGTTCTGGCTGAAACAGACTGGGAGAAGGAGGTATCCGAACTAAGGCCCATCAGGAACGACCTATGTGACCTCATGGACATCAAGCAACCAGTCATGAAGCAAAAGGCGGGCGCTTAAAGCTAAATGAAACTAGAAATACGGTACCAACATTACTAACGCTTGATAGTTGCTTTATTGTAGGGGTCGTGATTAGAGACCGGATCATTTTAATAAAATGCGTCTTTTGGCTCTCTTGTTACGTAAGGTTGTGTTCTGGAATCAGTATTCAATCAATCTAGTACCATTTTTTTACGAAATTCGTCCTCTGTTTGCACTGATCTTTGCACATACCAATTTAGATAAAAAGTCTAGATCAAATCTCTAGATTTGCTAAGTCAGTACAAAATAGCTGTGTAATATTAAAAATATAATTTTATAAAAGGCGTAATAATTTTCTCTTTACGTTCGGTTTCTCTCTATGACGCAAATGTTTCACAAATTTCATGATTATTTCAGCAGTTTTTTAGTTCAAATAATCCGGTCTCTAATGATGATTGATGATTGCAAGTAGTTACTTCAGGGGCTGCATATTAGTCACTTTTTATTGCTAAATAATTATTAACTTGCTAATGTGATAAATGATAATACAACTTCTGTATTAAGGTATGTTTTTACTGACTGAGATCTTGAGCGAGCTAAGATTTGTTTGCGATCGCGAGCGAATGCACGTTCCGAATGTCTTTCTTCTTTCTAAATAAATAAAAGCAGAAAGTAACACTGACTGACAAATATATCAGCGTATAGCCCAAACTATTGAGACTAGGAACGGGAAATTTTGTGCAATGGCTTCCTTTTATAATGTGCGAAAACTAAAAAGGGGGTTTTTGGAAATTTAACCTGTGCGGTGAAAACGGAGGATTTTGTTTGTGTACCAAAATCTTCCTTGAGTTAATAAACTTGAAACGTGGCACGTTTGCTTATGTAAGGAAATAATAATATTGATCATTATCTGTTTTTTTTAAACTTCCTTTAAAGGGGGTTTAGGGGGTGTTAAAGAATGTACACAGACGATGTATTGAGGAGTGTTTTCCTTTGTATTTAAGTACTAACATTCGTTTTTCTAAGTTTATGTATACTGACCTTGGGATTTAGTTGTCCCAAAATAAATAATTTTGAATTTGAATTTTTGATGTCGCGGGTAAAAACCTATTTTGATACAAATGTGCTCTTGCTCGTTTCATCGATAGCCTGACGTTAGGCGTGCTCTTTTAATATCCAATCAAGAAAACGTGGTCAGGATAAAATCACTTGGGAAAGTAAGCTGTTTTTGAACTATCGTAGAAATAACTAACATTTCTTTAAAACATAATATTTCTTTATCTAGCCAGTGAAAACGTACCTTTACAGAAATATGAGATTCATATTTTTATACAGCTTATCAGTAATGACATTTGACACTATAATGATACTTTAACACGTTGTCAGATAATGATTTGAACACGTTTTGCTAGTTTGTGATAACTACGAGATTCTCACTCAAATGTATTGGTTGATCTTGATATGAAATGATGCATTTATGTTACTCAATGTAATATTCTAATAAACGTATCTATTTACTTAAATTTAGTTTTATTTACAATTATTTTAAGCCTATGATAGAGTTTTACACACGTGGGTTTAAAGCAACTACTTTCGAAGCCATATGAATTGATTTCAAAAGTAAATCAGTAGATATTTCCGACTGTTAGTTTCCTTTTCAACCAAGAACTTGGAGTTGTGATGGATCCTGTGGCGCGTCTGCGATGAGGTTCGACCAAAAAGTACCGTAGTTCTTCAGAACGGTGCCTCTGTAAACAAAAATACGTTATTGTAAATCTTACTCATGCAAGTCATAGGTACAAGGAAAAATAGAGTAATAGTGAATGTTTACAGAATCGTTGAGATTACATGAGTCGGCAAGACATATTGTTGTTTAGGCCGAGATGTGTTTACTTGTCCGCGGGTGCATATCGTGCGTCAGATGACTTGAATTAAATAAGTCTCTTGCATTATCCGCCTTAGAATGATCGATTACAGGAGATTTTAACTATGGCTTCGCCTGCTAACGTAGATAGACTATGATATTGATAATACATTACCTACATCAATTTGTATAGAAGTCTATGCAACCATAAGCAATCAATCAATCTGCCTACTGTTTTCCCAACTGTGTTGGGGTTGGCTTCCAGTATAACCATATGTAGCTCACTACCAGTAATTAAGCAAACATAAACAATACGAAAAAAATAAAAGAATACTGCATTAGTGACGTGGTTAACATGATGATATATGTTACGATGGCAGAGTTGTACCATCAAACACTAAACTATCTCAAAATTTAGTCTAGTGTAAAGGCGAGCCTATATTCTCATTTATCAGCCATCCAATCTTTAGAATGCTACCAAGAATTTTAACACAAAATCGAACAAAGATTCTTTTTTTTTTCTTAGCCTATACTTCCCACTGCTGGGCAGAGACCTCCCCCAAGTCCCTCCAGGATCTCTTTTCCAGCGCCGCGCCACCTCAAACGAGCCCTCAAGGTAGGCGTCAAGATCATCTCGCCACCGCTTTCTGGACCGCCCATCGGCGAACGAAGATTTACAATTATCTTTTTCAAACGATTATGTATACCTACATAGCAGTTGACCTATTACACTATTAACACACTTGTTTAATCTAGTTTTTACGACAATCATCCTCGGGTTATCACTTCTGCGAAAAGCTTGTGAAACACCCAAGGTACGTTTCAATATCATAAAAACTTGCTGATTAATGTCCAATAATCGAAACATTACAAAATTGTATATCATAAAAACGTGGTCATTATTCAAAACGCGCAAGTCACCGGATGACCGACATCGCAATTACTTCAGAATAATAAATTCAAGGCTAATTATGTCTACGCTTTAAAATGATCTAGCGTAGTATGATAATTTTTAATTGATACACATTCTACTTATTCTGGGTTTATCTTAAGGTCATTTTACGTTAACTAATGATCATGACAGCTCATTGATGTTGCGCAAATGCACATATATATCTGCAGTGAAAGGAGTAGTGCTATTACGGCATGGGTCGACAACCTCATTATCACACTGCCTCAAAATCCAAGTATGGCCCGATTACAGTACCTACTTCAATTAACTTGTTCGTATTAGATTGACAGCTACAATTAAATCAGACGGTTTTAAAACATCCTCGGAAATCTTAGGCATGGCTTTGAAGTTTAGATGCGTCCTGCATAATAAATACGACCTATTTTTAGTTAACGTAACAGTTAGCCTATCCTGTGAAAGACAAACAAAGGAGGCATTTAGTAATTTTATCGTTCGAATATCATGATTCGCCTGTGGTTATACCGAATTACTTGGGATCGGAGCAACAAGTATTATTCTTTCCATTCTTCTCTAATAGTCGTCATCTCGATAGTCACTCCCTTTCTAGTCATAATACTATCATCTTCCACACAGTCCTACCTATAAAACGATCTTTCATAAAGTCTTTCTATGAATAGATAAGGACTATCAGCTTCTTAGGAACTTGTTAATTTTGACGGCATTCTTTGGTAAGCTTGACTGAATTTTAATAGTTTTAATTTTGTTACTTTTATCCTGTTACTGCGCCAGGGTTGTTAACAGGGTCTATGATCTGTACTTAGGTAAAGCCATTTGTAACACCTGTCATACTTTATGGAACCAATAAATAAATGAATAAGTATAATAATTATGGATTCCGCACAAAAGTGTACTAAAACTTACGTGAAATAGACCCTTCCTTGGCCATCAGGCGGCGCTCTCCACAGTAGCGTGGCTTTTGTCTTGAACTCAGGGTCGCCGTGTGTGATGGAAGAACATTCTGGATGCACGGTGGTGTTGGGGGCCGGTTCCCACGCCCCGATCCAGTCGTCGTGCTCAACTGAACGCGCTTGTATGAAGAACCCTTTGAAGGGCTCTGATCCTTCTATTGTAACTGGAAAATGAGAGTTAAGATAGTTGATTTAATTATTAATTTAACACTTCAATCAAGCACACAAATTTACAGAGGTGGACTTAATGCCATAACTAGACATTTTCTGTCAGTAAACCCTTGGGTGATGCAGACACAAACAGCGGTAAGTACGTGCAATTACGAAAATTGAGTAACAAATATTTATATGTATTTGAATGTTCAATGAAGATTTGTAAAGTTTTCTGAACATTCTATCCTACTTTATCTCATTATCTTGATCTGGCTGAAACTACTTTTAACTTATTTCAAGTAGACACTTGAAATAAGTTGAAAGTGCTGCGTACTTTACGATAAGCTTTTATAATGCTGTGCTTTTGTAGCTGTGAGTCACACACAGCGTGACCTCAATCACTAGTTTTTTTTGTTTTGATGAATTCGTTTTGGACCCCTAGTTGATTCTCGACGACACATTTTAGAATCAAATAAGGAAAACCTACTATAGGTGTAACATACAATTTAGGGTCCTTTCGTCCTTTGATACTTCTTACCGTTTTTTTATTTTGATAGCTTCATTTTCAACCCCAAATTGATTTTCAACAACACATTTAAAACCGAATAAGTAAAAAGACTTCTAGGTAACACACAAATAGGTTCCTTTCAGCCTTTGATGCTTGTCCAACCCTTTCAATCCGCAGCTGTTCATCTACAGACCGATTTCAAAGTCTTACTTTGTTACCCTGTACCCTGTGACCCCAATTCGTTTGGGGACAAACCGGTCGAACCACAATAAGCCGTCTGTTTTGATAAATTCGTTGGACCCCAAATTGATTCTCGACGATAAATTTTAAAATCAAATAAGTAAAAACTACTATAGTTGGTAACATACAATTTAGGGTCCTTTCATCCTTTGATACTTCTTACCGTTTTTTATTTTGATGGCCTCATTTTGAACCCCAAGTTGAGTCCCAATGACACATTTAAAACCGAATACCTGAGTAAAACGACTTCTAAGTAACACAAATAAGTTCCTTTCATCCTTTGACACTTACCCAACCCTTTCAATCCACAGCTGTTCATCTACAGACAGTTTTCAAGGTCTTACTTTGTTACCCTGTACCCTGTTACCCCAGTTCGTTTGGGGACAAACCGGTCGAACCACCATAAGCAGTCTGACCTACAATGCCATACCACATACGCATACGGTTTGCGTAATCGAACTTATGAGTATTACGCACTCGTTGCCCACCGGTAGATTTTATCAATGAATGCTACCTTATGCTAAGTTTATCGTCTGATCTTGTTATATCCGTTTTTATTATTTTGTAATAGGTATTTTAAAGTTGCTTGCTTGCAAAAATAATTGGAGATACGAAATAACGAATGAAAGTTTACATGATGCGATTGTGAAACGCTGTCTACTCATTTTAAGTTCGTATTAATGAAATGATGAATGAAATAACGAAGCAATGAGCGTGTGCCGATATTCAATTATCGGCTATTATTCATAAACCTTTTGCTGGATCATATAAAAACGCGTTTGAAACCGGAATAATACATCCTGGGCAAAAGCTTAACTTCCAATATTTAAAAATAAATGCCTTAGGGTAAACAAACAGCTGTAATACAGGGTCAAATTAAATTGACTGACGTAACTTCACAGGAATGACGGGTATCATTATAGAATCATGACAAATATTAAGATCTTCCTCTATGCTGCTTGTTGAACAAAAAGCTTTGAGTAAAACTATGAATTACGTAAGAATGTGAAGGAGAGAGGATAGGGTCTTTTTTGGGCGCTTATCGCGGGTGTCATGAGTTCATGGCTTGGTTTATCAAACTATTTAGGACACCTCGCGGGTAGTTTTGATTTATATCGATCGAAATATAAAACTTTTCAATTTAGGTTGTAAGCTTAGGATATTTAGAAGAGGGAATCTTGAAGGTATGGGAGGCGGTACTTGAAGGTATGGTTAGCAGCAAGAGTTGATTAAAACTGTTACTTTTAGAATATAATGTAAATGACACAAAATCATAATTACAAAATGTTCAATTTGTTTTACGTAGTCTTTAAACTTTAAATTATGAAGTGTTAATCATCTTTCGTTGCTAACTGTATCTAAAATATACTTAGGTTTAAACAAAAGTAGCATTATTTTGTCATTTACTTTAATTTCAAAGTTAGATCTTAACACACAACCATTCATACAAATGATCACCCTGACAATTTAAAAAAAAAACTACTACATCGACATGGTATCAAACAATAATGAGAAACGTGTATTCACCTGTGACAGGAGTGTTTGGCCCGTAACCCAGCGACGATGCGGTGACCCGATACGGCAGAGTGGACAAGGGTTGTGTTCTATGTTGCCCATGATTAGGCTGATTAGCACGGCTCTTCACACACGTGTCTATCGGCGCCCCGTCCGGGAAACTTTGCACACCCCAGCACAAAATTAACCCTAACATTAACTTCGTCAACATTTTGAATCTGTTCGTTTTTACGTTTGATTTGAAAGGTAACACTGCACACCTCGCGGTCGACTGTGCGTGAGTTTGTAGCCGCACACAGTTTTGTAAGCCGAGTTCGAAAGGATCTAGATCTTTGTACAAGTTGATAGATCAATTAATGTTGTAGGATGTTGAGGTGTGGTGTGCCGAAATAGGCATATCGTTACTGTGATTGCACACATGACGCATGTTCTCAATGACCTGCTTGTGTATGGAAATTGAAATAAAATGAACTTTGAATCATTTAATTTTTATTTATAGAAATATAACTTGCTACATTAGTTGTTTTTTTACTAAATTTTACATGAAGTTTCGCTTACACAGACTTAAGTACTTAACTATTAAACATATTTAATGGCTGAGAAGCGGTGAATAAAATTAGCATCAATAAGCTGTTGCAAAAAATTGTGACTCGTTTTGCTTAAGTTATTTTTTAGCTTATTTACTAGTTAAATTACAAGTCGTGAGATTAATTTATATCGAAAAGTAATTTTAGGCGATGTAATTACAAAAAGAATTGTGTAGTTCTGCTAATTTTAATTAGGAAATGATGACAAAAATATATTAAATTTTTAGACATCTAACTCTATAGAAAGGTACCTACAAAAACAAAATTGATTTCATGGTAATGTTAACAAGGTGTGAGTTATTATTCATTTAAAAATACAATCCTATCTCCATCTGGCCTATTTGGCGCAAGAACGTTCGGGTCTAATGTGACTTTGGCTGCAGTATCCGTGGTTTCTATATATTGCATTATCTCATCGAGCATGTTTTCACAGTCATCGTATTCAGCATCGTCTTTCGTCTTCATAGTGACGGGCACTTTTTCAGGGCCAGTCTCTTTCTTAACATCTACATTAGGTAAATCATTTCTATATTCTAAACAATTCCAATTTGCTATTATCTGATCAGAATTCTTTTCTCGAAGTTCAGAAATGTCGCGTAGTTTGGAATGGTTCAGAAATTTCTTCTCTAAATATTTTGTTTCGTAATCAGTCAAGGAATTGTTGTAAACGCTACTGCATGGTGATGAAACGCACTGGATCCAGTCTTGGCAATTGATCGAAACACTTGAAGCGTGCGTGAAACCATAGTAATCTTCTACTTTGCAATCTCTGTTAGCTATGAAACCGGAATCGTTGTCCAAGTCCGACCTATCTAGCGAGTCATATCCTTCGTTAGTGACACCATTTTGTATAGTTTCATAGACTGGTTCTAAGATCTCGGCCAGTCGTTCGCTGGCTTGTATCGATATGATTTCAGCGACATGTAACTTTGGTCTTATAGCAGCGTAATGGTCTTTGGCGTCGTCTGACGGGCTAGGTAGAGCGGTACTGCAGGTGATTCTTCTTTCGGAGTTTGTGCCCGTACTCATTCTAGGGTACGTGGAATCTCTTCTAACACGGGACACTACGGCATTTTCTGTTTTTCTGTATGTTGCTTTGATTAACCCGTGGACCTGGGGAAATAGAATTTGAACCATTAGATATTACGAACCTCAATAGTATTTTTTAACACATCATTGAAATCCTACCTCTTTATTAACATAGCAGTAAAGCATAGCCACGATGAGACCCTGCAGCCCCTCGACGGTGTATGACGCGTAGTAATAGATCTGTTCTTCAGTGCAGTTAGAGGTGGATGGCCTAAACGCAGTCAGCAAGAATTGTGTTCCAAATAGTGGCATCAGAAACAATGTTGCTTTAGCTGTGCTTCTGCAAAATAAAAAGCATAAAGAACATGATATTTTATCTTTTTCTAGATGTCCTTTATGCGCTGAGGGAATGTGTTTTGGGAATGGAATAGCTTCTTCTCCATGATCATATTTTATTGGGAAGTTTGTTGCGCCTTCATCACTTATCCCAAGCTCAAACACTGGAAAGCGCAGAAAGGGTAATTCGACAGCTGTCTTTTAAAATATAGAAATTAGCAGAGTGCTGACTGATTTTGAAAATTATACTTCCTACTCGTAAAATATTGCTTAAAGATTTTATCTTTAAGAGTATTTTTCAGCAACGAGATGCAGTTCCGCTCTAATTCGCTCAGCCGAATATTGTTTAAAGGCTGCCAAAAATGTAGGTATATGTCTAAATTATATACCTAATGGGTATTTTGATATCTAGACACAGAAAACTTATTTCTGTTATCTTAATGTGGCTTTCGATAATCTCTGCATTACTTAATATTTGATTTTCGATCGTAAAATACATCATATCAACTGTACCCAAAAATACACATGTTGTTTGGTGTCAAAATAGCTCTAGATCATCACTGAGATTGTGCAATGTTTTTAGCCAACAGGAGACGCAGATTCTAAATGTCAATGACATGAAAGTCACATGACGCGCTCTCTTGATTTGCAACGACTAGGCACTATCAAAATTAAAAAAAAAAACAAGTTAGACAAAGATTCTACTGCAAACAGTTTTAAAAATAGAATCCTAGAGCCTAAAGCACTCACAGCTGATTAGCATTCTCCGAGTTCCTGATTTTCGTTAGCAAGACCCTCAGCACATCAATGAATAGGCCAGTGTTGACCAGCAAGATGGCGATGCGTGGCACATCCAGTATCCACTGCACGTGCTGCACCGTGTATATCAGCCAACAAGAGTGGTCGTTGTGCACTGCCATTACGGCGGCCCAGGCTATGGCAGGCGCTAGAGCTATTACTGGGGATTAAAATGAAGTTTACATTATTTCCTTTTGTGGTGTCTTTAAAATGATTGGACCTCTTGCAGAATTAAATTTCAATAAGTATTCAGAACAATAAAAAAAGTAATTAGGGATGCACCTAAAGGTAAATCCTGCGGTGAGAGGTCTGAGTTTCTATAATAATTCGTCTAGCTTCTGTAAGTTCAGCACCTTAATTATGTAACCTACTATACAATCTGAATCATTTTGAAGCCTATTGCTAATCCATTGCTTCATAGGTTCGAAAAAATTGTCTGCTCAACAACGTAAATAACGCAATGCATGTTGTTGAACTGTCAAAATAAAACCCATTCCTACTGTTAGTGTGTTACGTAATTACCCCGCAGATTACAAAATATTAGTTTTGCGTGAGGAATAATTTCATACTTGGAAGCTTTTTGCGGTACGCTTAAACTACAAGTTAAAACAATTTTTAGACGAACAACTGTTGTTACAAATATTGTAGTCTTAGATCAGCTAGATTTAAGTAGTTTAGATTAATGCAATTACAATAATTTAGTCGCCGACTTCCATGAAAATAAAAATCTATTCATAAACGACTGTAAAGCAAAACTAGATTCTGTTCTCTATTTGCCTGTTTTATTAGGAAGAGTCTCTTGATGAGCCTTGAATTAATTTATCGCTAAAAGCTACCATAAAAATATATTAGTAAAAGCATACGTACCAGCAGCAATACTATACAGCCATTTGATGTTCAGCTTCTGCTTGAACACAGCAACGATGGAGCGATGCAAGTACAAGCCTTCGACCAGCATGCATACAAACACGGCATTGCCTGCAAAGCGCTCAGCAAACGCCAGAATACGACATGCAACACCATGCGATGACATCACCGTCTCGCCGGCACTCGTCAGCTCGTCTATGTAGATCTACAGGTAAGTAGGTATTTGAGGACTTGTAGTTTAAACGCACATGCTAGGCAAATGGAGCAAGCCAAAAACCATGAGGTTTCGTAATTGCGACCTTAGGAGGTCATTCTCTGAAAATACGCAAACGAGGACTCAAAGAAGGGCGGATCCCACGGTACTCCTATATTTTGGTCTTAAAAACGTTGGTAAGGTAGGTACGTAATTGGACTTTGATCGATACCAAATTCCAATGTAAACAAAAGCAATTCAGTCAATACGTTTGCTTCACAATAGTATAAACACCAAATAATTTGGATCGAACCTTCAATTCAATTACACCGTACATGATGCCAGTCTATTGTCTCTGACTTACCTCACTTCTGCTGACGATCACAAGCGCATTTCTGATTACAATAGCAATGAGAAGATTCCTGTGTAGTGCCACGCGAGTAATTCGGAGTCTTCTGTAGAAGCAAAATATGAAAACTGCGGGTAGACAGGCGATGATGGAGATGGATAGCACGGCGATGTAGAACTGGTAACGGCGAAGCAAGCGCGGGGTGATGCTGCATGAACTGTAGTCTGTTTGGAGCTCCCATGTGGCGTTTGTGTAGCATTGTTTGCTACTAAAGTCTGGAAAGATGGGCATTTAAGTTTTGCCATTATAGGTAGGTACTAAAAGGCAAAAATAATAAAGTAACAAGTGCTTAGTAATAGCAATTCTGTGTTTACTTTTTAGGTAACTGACCTATTGATAATTCTACCTAGCAAAACAATTTAATCAAAGGGACGTTTAGCACGTGAGAGATAGGTAGTGCAACGAACGTAAAGGTCGAATAACTAATTAGCTCGGTTAGTCAATTTAATACGTCTACAGATTGTCCTGCATTTATCATAAGACGGAAGAAAAAAATCTATAATTATACGTAGATATTGTAGCGGCATCTACAACGCCACATGCGAGCTACGCGTCACACTGACGTTACAGAAAATCCTGCATCGCGCAAGCAGAGTTTACCGCGCAACTAGCATATATACAACGTCCCGATATCAATCGACGATATAATATGATCCGATTCCGAAAATTATTTATCTGTTGGGAAATGTGAAGCTACAGTACCTATTACTGAGTGTCATAGGTTTTTTTTTTGTTAAAACAAGAAATTTCACGCGGACACAGTCGTGGGCAGAGGCTACAGGCTATAAATCCGAACAAAACTATTTTGCGATAAAAAAAAATAGAACATACGATTGCACGAAGGTCCGGTGCTGGAATAGGCGAATTCTGAACAAACTTCAGTGGCCACAGCTCCCGTAAACGCTTCCGGCCAGCAAGTCCAGCCGTCGAACGTGGCTTCACACTGGTTCACTAAAAAGAAATGTTCATAATGTGTTATGTCCTATGCCTATATTGTAAAGAAACAATATTGAATCGGAGTATGTAGTCTAGAAGTCGGTTTGCCGTCTCTTTTCTGCCATGTTTTTCTGTCGTGGGGGAATCTTATTGGATGCCGTCCGTTTGGAAAGAACGGAGGGTTTACGTCGGTCTTCTAACGACTAAAACCTTACAGTCTGTTTCCCTCACTGTCATGAATCGGATTAGGAGTGCAGGACTCGTTCGCCCATGTTCCGCACCCCTGACGGGTAATAACTACTTATATAACCATATTTTGCTAGATCGGTAGATCACCACTTCACAATATCACAAATCTCGCTTGCAGAATTGCAGCTCAGGTATAATTATTAAACATTATAGAAATCATTGAGTTTACCCGAAGTATTGTGGTTTTCTGGCATATAGTGGCTACAGCAGTCGCTTGCGGCGTAGAAGCATCGCTCCCACCTCCCCTGTGCCGCCGGTATAAGTGCTTCGTGCACTGCTGCGGCCACCTCTTCCAGACCGGGGTCGAAAGGATAGCAGCCACATGAACCGTCCCCTTTAGCCTGTAATGACATAAAAGCTAGAAAACTGATGGAGGCAGAACATAAGTTTTTGCTTAGGTTACACTAAAACGGGCTAAGGCGCGATTTTTTATGTACCTAAGTCTAAAACTAAAAAATGCGTCTGATTACATCGGATCTTACGGAATTGATGACATGTTGACGTAGTCACCTATACTCGTATAACCAAGGCTGCAAGTTCAAAATAAACCTTCGGCATCGTACACTTACCTATACCGTAGATCTACTTGAATTCAATAAAACCAGCTGGTTTATGTTTTGGGTACAAGGTAACATATCAAGATATCATAGGTACCTACCTACCTAAAATGTTCAAGACTATCACAAGTTCATATCTTTGGCAGTGATCCACTATCGTTACGATATTCATCGCTACAATCGCTTCTACGCTGATGGTTGAAGACTAATAAATAGGTAATCGAATACAACACTTAGGTGGATAAGTATGTTTAATTTTGGAAAATTTCAGGGATAGATAGAATATCTACACTGCTTAACTGTGACTGTTTTCACAGATTGCTAGAAAGCACTTTAATTCGATAGCAATCCAATCTTTCATCAATATTTTCATAGTGAGGTTGTGTGGTCTCTAAAAGGGGCAGTACACTTCACGTAGGCAACACATAGGTTGCGCAGTAAGGAAGCTGAAGCAGCATCAGTGAGCTGCTGAACAATTGATCATATTGTTCATATGAACAGGAGAATCAGTCCTTGAGTTGAGTGAAGTTCGCGAATCAGTAAACGTCGCGTGGGATGCCCTCGGCAGAATGGACCAACGACCAGAAGAATGGACGACTGTTTGCGGAATCCGGAGGCTGGTGCATTTTAGGAGAAAATCTTGTTAACAGTGAACTGCAAATTGCGAACGAAAGGCTATGTTTTGGACACTTATGTAGGCTATATCAGCTTAGATTGATATCAAAAACTGCGTTTTAGTTATCCAGTTATGCGATAAGCCCAAGATTAGCATCTTAGAGCTGTTGTTTTACGGGTAGGTACTCGTAAGTATACCTACAATCGATGTGTATATGTATATGATAGCTACCGTACCTACACCGGCCGTATGGCACTTCGAGTTTTACAAAAAGTTGGGTTTTACAGAACGTCGTTCTTGTAGAGCCTCGTTCTAAAAGTCGAATGCCATGTTAACACCCGGATACTAGGTAAACTGCTACAAGGATCTTCTGGCGCTCGAATGACGTTGACAGGGGGCGCTGTTGGTAAATGTTTTTTTTTTTTTGTGAAATGTATGAAATAACAAGATAGCGGCGGTAGTTCCGATTTTGGCCGCGAGCCAACAGAAACCTTGTGGCGCTATAGGTATAGTAAGATTCAAACTTAATGGCGGCTCGGAACATGAGGCGAGTCGCTGCGCAGTAACCAATTCACGTGTCAGAGGGGGTGAGGGGTGAGGTACTGCGCAGCAAATAGCGTACTACACAGCCGTCATTAAGTTTGAATCGTACTGTACAAAATATAACTCACGATCTCCAGACATGGCGCGAACCAGTTCCCGTAGAAGCATCCAGCGTTCAGGTTGATGATGTTAGAACCGGCCACGTAGAGGAAGTCCGGGGTATACAGCAGGCATCCTCGACCTGCCACCCAACGGAAGACCTGCTCATGGTAACGCACATTGCGGTAATTGCAAGTCTTCCTTGCATCTGGCGGTACGGTGTTTGGTGGCTCCTGAAGATAAGTGTTATGAATTAAGAAAACCTTTTGCAGTCAACTATGTAAAGATGCTTTGACAGACAAACTGAAAGCAAAGAAAAAGGAACAGCACTCCTCAAAAAAAAACTGCCCTCTCTCTATGCTATTAAAAGCCGCATATTTTACAAAGACTATGTTCGTGATATATATTGATTCTAGACTACATCGACGTCGTGCAGTAGAATGCTGGCCTATCCTATCGACAGATCGACTATCTACCAATCAATCTACGAATATCCGAAGAACGGGCACTTGCAAAGCTCTCTTGATATTGGAACGTTGCTAGCCGCAGCTTGTGTAATGTGCACAGTAGGGTACCTACGTGTACCAATACCTTACACCAATTTTAATTTAGGTACTTACAAATGGTGCAATATATCTAGTACGGATGGAAGTATATCTATAAGTATTTATCTTGGTATAAGTAGGTAGATATTGATAGTAGTTTCTGACATTCTGCAGCGTCGAAGGGCGTTTGCTTCAGGGTCTAAGACCAATTGATTCAATTTGATAATCGATGCTGCTTTGAGGGCGAAATTGGTGTTCTATATTTCTTTCAAGACTCACCTCACAAATGTAGATGTTAGGTCTCTCGCAAGCGAGGCGGTCATTATAGGCTCGGATGGCGACCCTCGTGTCGCGCTGGTGCCACACGTCGATGTCCACGTTCACAGGGTTCAGGACATCATTGAGGTGGGTGTCCACCTACAAGCAAACGGTAGGTCATATAAATAGAATAGATGGTTAACCAAAAAATAGTTGCTAACCTACCTACTAATTAGTTATTCAGCCTTTTATGTCCACTTGTACCCCAAATGATTAAATGCATTTAGCTCTACTTCAATTTAAAATGTCGTTCCATTTCTGTCAATCGTTTGAGGATGACAAAGGCAGAATGAGTTTTCACTCCTCTTGCTCGAAAAGTCCGTCATTGTAGCGTACCGAGCGGGGATAAAATAGCAAATTTTCCTCTAAGGGAAAAAGTTTTTTTTTCTGTTATCATCGAGCCTACAAAAACGAAATAGTAGGCTGTTATACAAGGGGCTAAAATGACCCATTATAATAATTATGTATACGAGGTAGTTTTACTCACTCCCGAGACTCAGCGAGGGAGTAAATAGAAACCGAGTTATAAAGGGTTATTAGCGCCGCGTGTTACATTCTACTTTTCACTAAGATTGCGAGAAAATAAAATAATCCATTACACTATTAGATAGTTTACTTTTTATTTATTTATTCTGTAGCCGCAACGCAATGCACGCATTCTACCGAAGAGAGCGCCGCTTTTAAATCGATTTTTAAAAATAAATTGTTTTTTTTAATGAAACAGTCATACACATAAGTCGAGTCTATATTCATGATTATTCTACTCATGAATAAAGACTTTTCCGTTTTTGTAGGCTCGTTGGTAAAGGAATTAAAAAAAAAAAACTTTAAACACGTAGTGAATTGTGGTGTATGTGGGACTTCGTGCTTTACCTACACCTCCTACTTGTAGGTATTTCAATATCACGTGGTTTGCAACGGATTTGACGATTCTACTGTAGACCAATTAGTCTTTTCTAATACCATAGACTTGAGAGAGTGGCAAACGAGCAGGAACCCCAACTGGCTCTCCACACATACGAAAACATAACATAACATGACATACGATATCTGGTTATAATATATGGAAGTATGGATTTCAGTAGGTAGGTACCTACTGTAAGTAACCAAGTACAATATATTAAGTCAGTACCCCGTCCCCGGACATTCGCAAACGGAAATCGTAGATTTTTAACCGACTTCAAAAATAACGAGGAGGTCCTCAATTGAGAACCTCCTCCTTTTTTTGAAGTCAGTCGAATACGACTATTCTTTTTAAATATGTTTTACTTCAGGACAGTTTTCTAAGTGAACCGATTTTGATGATTCTATTTGTATTTGAAAGCGTTTGTTGAGTTTCTCATAAGGTCCCATATAAATTTTATCAAGATCTGACCAGAAGTTTTTGATATTTTTTCCACTTAGTAGGTATTTAGTGATGATGTTATAATAACTTCCTGTCACTGTTATTTACATAATTATCAAGTAGTGGATCTACTACAACAAAAAAGTTAAAAATAAAAACTTTAAGTTTAATCATAATTTAATTTAAAACTTTAATCGAAGTCGGTGTCTTTGGTTTTTTATTTCCGTTTATTGCCACCGACTTCCGAAATTAACGTTATCTTTCACTTTGTAGTTTTTTTTTTGGAAGTCTGTTTTTTTTTTTGTAAAATCCTTTTTCAGTGTTCATTTCAAACCCAAAGCATTTATTTCAATTAATCCATTTTCATTAGAATTGTCAAGGAGTCAGTCAGTCAGAAATATTAAGAAGCTAGTTGCCCATTCCAAAGCGTAGTACGTACGCAAGACGGGCAAGAAATTCACAATAATAGCTTAGGCTCCCGCAAACAGGCGCGACGCGACAGCACGACACAAAGGCGCCGCTCGTCGCGCGGCACTCGGTGCTTTTGTGTCATGCTGTCGCGTCGCGCCAGTGTGCACAAGCCTTTACTTTCCAAGTCAGCGTGCTATTTTGTAAAAAAAACTACCTATTCTGTATTGATTTTTAGAGCTTCGCTGCAGTCGGATAAAAAAGAGCCCCCCCTATAGGACTAGCTACGCCACTGACGAAACCCCTTTTAAAGACAGCACCCTAATTACGTAACAGACCATCTATCATAATCTGAATCATTTTGAAGCCCATTGCTAATCCATTGCTTCTAATGTTCAAAAAAAATTGTCTACTCAACAACGTACCTAACGCTATGAATGTTGTTGTACTGTCAAAATGAAACCCATTCCTACTGTTAGTGTGTTACGTACCCCATTGGTTGTCAGATTTTCTCTTCCTCTTCTTTCTCACTACCCGTAGCAATATTACATAATGCAGAAAAAAAGTACCTATAGCCAAGCAAGTTGCGCCCTAGCTACTGAATATAAAGAAAGAGTCTGCCTTTCTTCTCTCGTGTCAGCATGATCATAGCAAGAATGGCTTCGTACAAAGAAGTTATAAAGGTTGTGAATGAGACCTCGCAAGGGTCCTACCTACACCACCGGTTTCGAGTCAGTCGTGGAGGCCAAGTTTGTTTCCCCATTTCTTCTCAGGGGTAGTAAGATCGGAAATGTTGACTCCATCTAGCTTATTTTTTTAATATCATAACCAAAACATCACGCCTGTAATCCCCGAAGCGTTAGGCAGAGGTGTACCTAATAAAAATAATAAATCCATTTATTTTCAGGCAACTCAGGCTCTACTTCAGTCAGGCTCAGGCTTAACCTAAACATACAGATTTTAATATAAACAAAACTTGTGTAAATAAACAAGGCTTAAAAGTATGTTAGTAGCACTTCACAATGCACCAGCTTAACTATGTGCTGCGCTGTGGAACTTGTCCGCGGAAGCGACGAAACACCACGTTCTGTGGCCAAAAGTCTTCTTCCATGACGAAGGGCAGATAACAATTAGGTACGCGCACCACAAACGGCTTAAAGTTGACGTTGCGGCGCGGCACCAGTAATTGCACCCTCGGCACGTACCTCGTCTTCTGGCACACGTACTCCACGATCTCCTCCGCCTTAGTGGTGTAGTGCAGGCGAGAGATGAACACCTGTGTGTTCGGCATAGCGGCACTCAGGCTTACTTCAGGCCCCATAAGAGCTTTTGCGCAGCGGTTTCCGTTAGTTTGAGATCGGCGCTTCCTCCTTGGCACCGTCATGAAACCCTCATCATTATCAGCCCTATTCGGCGCCCTTTCTGGGATAGGCTTTATAATTGGAATGTCAGGGGCACTCGCGGTGACGCTAGCGAAATCGTTTTGCAGGGGTTTCGCCAGGGCTCCAGACACAGGCAGCGTGAAGGGTCGAGGGAATCGGGCGGCACTGCGCGGAGGAACCGCGGTGACAGGTGCGAGGTTGCGAGGCGCGCGGGCGCTTGAAACTGCTGACGTGGAATTCGTCGACGACATATCGAAGCTGGCTCCGCGATACGTCTCATATTGAAATGAAATGAAATTATTTTATTTCTGTAAGTAGGTTTGTACAAACAATTTTACACGTCAATCATATTTTTTAAACTAGATGAGGTCGGCGTTTCCTATCTGACTACTCTGAGAAGAAAGGCCGAAACAAACTCAGAGGTCACAGTCTCTTTTAAAGTCCAGACATAATCTTGGTCAGATCATGTGAAGACCATGTAAATTGGTATCTGAAATGGTCTTTTGAGGAAAGAACCACACAGATTGAGTGGACCTGTCCAGTCAGTGCACGCATTTATCAGTAATCACGCATTTGTCAGCATTAGACGCATTGACTGATGACCTAATTACCGTCACACTGTTGCGCAACTCGCTAACTTCTTTGTGCAAATTGGTGGCGGTGTTTTGAGATGCATCTAATTTTGTTAGCACTTCTGCGAGATTGGCCTTCAAGAAGACCATGTCCTTCAGTAGGCTCGTTACATCGACGTGGTCGAAGGTGACGGGAGGAAGCTTGTGTAGTTCCTTCGCCGCAAACGTTGGCACGTCGTCAGGGTCGGTCTCCTTGAACAGCATGATTATGTCTTGCAAGCTTCTCTTAGTCCCGTCACGCCGGTGGGACTCTATCTGGTCGCGCTTGTTCAGCCCACTGAACAACAACAGCTTGGCAGCAGCTATGTCATCCTCACTGAAGTACGATGCGCAGATCTGGACAGCAGACACCTCGTCCATCACATCCAGCTTTATTGCAGGAACGCCAGCAGCTCATTCACCACAAGTTCATGACTCATGGCGAGGAGCGACAGCTTACGCCGCGCTATTTGATATAAAGAATATGCAAACGCGTCCGCATCGGAACGCGGCACAAGCTGCATTCCATTTTTTTATGACGTGTAAAAGTAATTATATATCCTATTTACTGGATAAACAAGTTCATTTCATTTCATTTCAGGCATTTAATGCAAACAGCAAGGCTTAGTAAAATATTTTCAGTGACGAGATTAATATTCGATTTCCTGTCTTGCCTTTTTTTTGGATGGGATATCATCAAATGACTTCTCCCGCTCTGGGCGCAGCGGAAGGGCGTGTCAGACTCTTATTGACTAAAACCCACCCGTGTTCCTTCTGTTGCCTGTGCGCCAGGGCCACGGTAACTCTTTCGAACAATCCGCGACCCCGGCAGATTCCTGTCTTGCCTGGTAATTAACACTTCTTATCACATACTTTCAGACGTTCCCAATTAGGGTGGGTGCTACTAATAGGCCTTATCTATAAAAATACAATGACCTTTCGGAATCACCCGAAAGATATGAAAGCAATCAATAATTTTTATTTGTGTAACTTAAATTTTCACAGGTGTTTTATCAGTTTTAAATTACCTACTGTCTATGCAGTTTTGTCCTGTTCACAGTATGCAATTAAATACAAGACTAAACTATGTCTTTTTTTCAAACAACGCGGTTTGCTTGTTACCTTAACTTGTACTTTTTACCTACTCTGCATTAATTTTCTCTTCTACAATATTTTTTAGGTACTAAATAATCTCTTTAAAAACTGTCCTAAAAAATTTAACGCATGGTGCTCTAACCTAACGTAAATTAAATTAATTAATGTGGGTATCCAAAAATTCCTTGGTGTAGGGTAGTTAGCCTAAGCCGTCATTATGTAGGTACATACTTAGTAACTACCTATAGTATCTTCAATTTGTAGTTTCCTATGTAGGTAGGTATATAAACCTTCTAAATCTTAGATTCTAAATGTATAACGTATTTTAGGAAATAATTAAAATACCTGTGTCCCATGTAAAATTAAAATCCATATGATAAAAATATAATGAACCAAGTTCGATATTAAATGACGTTCTTGCATAATTTCCATAAAGCACTCGTTTTGCACTCGTAGAACATAATGAATAATTAAAAATATTTTAATTAATTTCAAAGCACAATCACTAAAAAAACACCGAATTAAGTTACAATTGAATTAAGAACGTCCATACGACGACACGAGACACTGCACGAAAGTGTTTGTAAACCGAATAGCTTCAAACATTCCGGCACGAGGAAAATCCATAACAGCTTTGTTAATTGTCTTCAGCACTGAACGTATTTTCATTCGTCGCGACAGGCACACTAATTATTGTGTTAAACAACCCATTGTTTACAAATTATCTGCAGCAGATTGCTACAATCAATTGATAACTATTAATCACGTTACAGACCTATCTCTATATTCGGTTGTGATTGAAATTAGTGAAAATGTTGTGTTATTCGGAAACAAAGCGTATGAGATCATTCTTTTTACGTCGAATTATATTAATTATACGAAGTTATTCATTGAATTAGTTCATTTAATAGGGCAATTAGTAGTAGGAATGTGTATAGAGACTACTAGAGAGTGAGGCGGTGTGAATGTTCTCGATTTACCTTCACATTGTTGATATGGGGATATTTAATAGCGTTTTAATTGTTTTATGGAGTCTAGCCGCATGCCGTGATTTGCGTCAATATCTTATCTTGGAATTTGAAATGTTATTTGTTATCAAGATAACTTTTTCAACTAACGGGATATTAAATACGATAAGTATTAGGTACCTACTTAGTACCACGCGTCACGAATGCAGAAAAATAATATAAACTTATAAAAGGCAACCTCCCAGCAGTTGAATAGTAAGCATCAAATTAGTTAACGTAGGATAGAGCCCGCCTATTTTCAGTTGTTGATTTGCATATCTCGGTATGCGTCTGCGTCACAACTTTTTTTTTTTTAAAACAAGTGTGTGGTAGGTACCTAATCTTTACATAGCGTAAGGAAGTTAGAAAAATGACACACTTAATACTTCATCAGCAGGGTTACATCACTTAATTTAACTCTTTAAAAGTACAGCAGGGTAAAATCAGGGTCCTCATGCCGGCGATCGGCGGCGGCAATCTTTCGCGTCCGGCCCTCGTTCAGGCCATGGTACTGAGCGAGAGGGAATGGGAAGCAGTTACCTCCTTCTGCAAAGCAGTAATGCTCGCGAAGGAGGAGGCGGAGCGCGTGAGGGAGAAGCAATCGTTGCGCCCTCACGCCCCTAGTCACCGCAGGAGGAGACACCTTGGGCGTCGGGAGTCGATATCCGACTCCCGGCCACCGTAGGCGCAGGCTTGCGGACGGCGAGCAATGGGCAGCTCGCCGTCTGGTAAGGACCAGGCCCGGGTCGACGGCGCGTTGTGTTCCACGCGCGCCTCTAAGAGATATCAGCATAATTGACGGGGTCCGACAGGGCCGATACCTGCCGGGGTCGCGGATTGTTCGAAAGAGTTACCGTGGCCCTGGCGCACAGGCAACTGAAGGAACACGGGTGGGTTTTAGTCAGTAAGAGTCTGACACGCCCAGAGCGGGAGAGGTCATTTGATGATTTCCCACCCAAAAACAAAAGGGTTACATCAGGGGAAATGGAGAAATACATATCTACATTTAAATTCTGGAAATGGACAATAATATTTTACATACGGTACGGAAACGGTGTGTAGGTAATTGTGTATTAATTCTAATTTAATTTTTTAATAAACGAGTAGGTACACTGAAAGCAAATAGGCATGATGAACACATTCTTCATCAGGAACAGAATTGTTATCTCTATTATCAGTGTGTACTTTATCCAGTGACCTTGCCGAATTGAGGGTCAATATGTCTTGACTCTTCGTGTTCCTTAATCGAAAATCACGTACGAGCCATTATTCGTCATTTCAGATAACAAATTGATATCACTTACACTACTAACAATTATTATTAGGTTCAGGTTTAGAAGGCATTCAAAATAAGTCTGATATGGAACAAATAAACAACTTTATGACATGACGTGTATACAAGTAGGTATAGGTACTTAGGTACTCGTAATGTGCAAAATAAAGTCAAAAAGATAATTTTTAAATACCTACAATACAATTAAACTTTTTTTTTTTCACAATTAACGACTGCAACCGTCGGGGTGGCAGGGACATTGACCCGTAACTAAGTAGGTAGGTACATGATTCTGAACCCCCCACCGTTGACATATTAAGACGGTTATTTAAAAAAAAAAAAATACTGTTCCATACATTTTGACCGCGTAGGTATTGCACTTTTCTATGAAACAGCAGTTTTTTTTTTTTAAATAACCGACGCAAAATTCTACGCTAGTACATACAATAACATCACGCCTGTATTTCCCAAAGGGTTAGGCAGAGGTGCACCTATAGTACACCCACATTTCGCCAATTATGTTTAAGTCCCATGTAATAGGGTGGGGGCGTGATGTGGGGGGGGGGGGGGGGGGGGCTACGCTAGTAGTGGTTTAGAATCGGGGACTAGGGGACCGTTGTTGGTCCCCTGGAGAAGTTTGATAGTCTGTACCTGCCAAACCCTTAAATATGACCAAACCTTTCTGATACATTCTGTGTCTCTACCTTCGACGTAGTGCAGGCATTACCCAAGGGTAGGGTTACCATATGGAAAATTGAAAAGTCCTGACAAAAAGCCTGATTTCTATAGAAAAATCCTGAGATTTTGTCGCAAACGTAATTAACAACGACGAATTTTTTTTTCACATGCTTATGTGAAAAAAAAATGCGTTGAGCTGTGATACTATCCAAAGAAGATTATATTTTTGTTTATGTTGATTGTAACTTACCCAAAAAAAAAACTGTAAATCTAGATAAAGTTACTTTATTTTATTAAAAAATCGCAAATCCTGAAATTCCCGAGATTTCCCTCAATCCGACCGCTATCCTGTCAGGAGTCACAATATCCTGAGATCTCAGGACAAATCCTGAGATATGGTAAACCTACCCAAGGGCCATCCTCTCTACTGAAGTAGATAAGTATCATGAATGGGAACAACCACTTTGTTAAGAAAGGTATCCGTATGAAGATTACTTCCTGAACTCTTACATACTCACTTCAAGAAATTGAAGTGAAAAATAAAGAAAAAGTGCTTATAAGGTTACTTACTTATTATGCAAAATTTTACGTTACTTTGTATCGATAACAACGCGTTGTAAAATTATGCAAATGCAAGAAGGCCTTGCTTACGTAGTTTATTTTAAATCTCCATTCAACCTACTCGTGAATAACGGTCTACTTCTACTACTTCAACTACCTACATGCCTATTTTTGTTCGATCTAGATCTGACACTCGACAATGTAACTACCTTCATTCTAATTTTCACTACAAAGAATCACTAAAAGTAGATGCCTCAAGGAACCATTGTCGATTGATACCTATCTTTATGTGAACCGCTGTTACATTGTAGCCGTAGGCAAAAGTAAAACTACGTTTCAAGATCAGCTAGATAGGAAATAGACAAACTAAAATGGAAATATTTCTATCTGAAAGATGAAATGCAAATAGAGACACGTGTTAGCAGAAACCTTTGACCCGGCTTACCATTATGAGAGAGAATTATCAGAGTTTTCTTCAATATTTACTTAGTATCAATCATGGTTTCCTTAGTATTAAATGTTTTGAAAGTACCTACTTACGTACATCTGTTTAATTTTGTTATAAAGTGCTTTTAATGTAGCGAGAACTCGATTTTTCCGGAACTGACGTGACGACATGGTTAAGCCTAGTGGTCGTTTACGCTTCTTAAAATCACACTGTGCCAACGAATGACCAAATAAATATGTACTGATAGATAAATAAATATGTTTTAACACCCAATATCTTTAACTGTTTTTTAAACAATGATAATTACCTGCTTAATGAAATTTTATCGAATATTGCAATAAAAATAATATTGATTATATAATTGCATGCCAGTGCGAGGTCATGACTTTATTTTCAGTTTTTGCCTGAAGTGGAAGTTAAATAAGTAGACATTGAATAAAATACATGCACAAACAAAAATTGCACATGCAAATATGTACATAAAAATTAAATTCTGGCTATTGCTCTTTCTAACCAAAAATGTGTTGCTAAATCTACTGCTGAAAAATGGCGACAAGTGATGCTCAGTGATTCTGCCTTTCCTTAACATTTCTTCTTTCTATACCAGCAACTTCAGCTTTTACTGAGCGCATATTTTCAGTGATGAATACAAAATGGCGAGATGAACGCAATAGCGCAGGTATTTATCTCGTAAAAGGTGAAATAAAGGTTTTTTGTAACCTTAGTTTATTTTTAGAGTTTAATAATACTTACGAGACATTTAAAAGAAACCTGTCAATAAAGGCTCAACCATGCATTTTTTTTAAACATTCCTACTGTAAGTAATTTTTTTTTTCGCCGTCTACTATTTTTTTACTGGCAATGATTTCGAAAATACTATATTTGATATAAAAAAAAGTTGGGAACCCTAATTATACGCGATCGACGCGTGAATTCGCGAGCGTAGAGTTCGTTTTGTTCGGCGAACCCATAGAAATATTTCATAGAACTAAATTTCCCATACGATCTTCTGTCTGCCACTGACTAACTAACCCACCAAAAACATTTCGTGTACCAGGCGCGGTCTGAGGGTGGGGGTCATGGGGGTCATGACCCCCCCAAAACCATTCAAGCCGTCGAGAGCCTGAATGATTTATGTACTTGTCTTATTAACATAAAACTGTACTTGAGCCTTGACATCTAAGTATAAAAAATTAAGAACAGGCAGTCATGGGGACTGCCGGCAGAAGTGAAAAATTAAAACTATAAATAAACAGTTGTTTTTTTTAAATTTTCAAATTAATTGTACTATCAAAAACTAAAATTTCATAATTTGTAAATTAAAATTATTATTAGTCTGATTTTTACATCAATCGGCTCTCCGAGCAACAGCAACCGCAACACATCATATTAATACTGTTAACATTAGCATTTCGGTCACGCGAACCCATATCATTTTCCCCTACCAAATATCGGTCAACGCGCCAAAAGAAGTTTTTACTTCAAAAAGCCCTTTATAAAATATAGAATCTAGAATGCAAGAGCGAGCGAAGCAATCTCGGGAATTTGGGCACCCGCTCGTACGTAAGGTTCGAAGGGCTAAAGTTTAGGCCAGATTCCAAAACCTAAACTGCTGTAAAACGATTTTAAACTTTTTGTCTTTTTTAACTTGACAAAGTAAGTTCTCTTTCTGTATAATGGTCAAAAGAAAACAGAACCTATTCAAGGTAGGTTGCTAAGATATCCAGGCTCGCTACGCTCACTCTTGCATTCTACATTCTCTTGATTCTTGAGCTTTTTTTCATAAGTCGACAAACCAACAAATTCCTAGTTCTTTTGGAATGATCAACAGGAAATCTATCCTATCCGAGAGTGAGCAAAATTTTCGAGCTCGCTCCGCTCGCTCTTGCATTCTACATTCTCATAGTCTCTTGGGCTTTCCTGCATGAGTCGACAATGTACCTCCTATTTCTGCTTGAAAACATAAAGGAAAACGTAACCTAAACGAGGTGGGTGGTTAAAATTTTCGAGTTCGCTACGCTCGCTCTGGGTACCCTACATAATCTACTGTTCTAATACCTACTATTTATCAAAAAGTACTACGACCAATTTCCCAGCATTATTCAATATCCCCCCTACCCCATGTAAAATCTGTGTCCCTGAATAGTATAAGTAATGTGCAGCTGAAGATGTACACGAATATTAACATAAAATCACGCCATTAATCCCCGAAAGGTTATGTAGAGATGTACCTACATATAGTACACCAACATTTCGCCAGTTATGTTTAAGTCCTATGTTTTAGGGTGCGAACCTACTGCTATCAACCGGGTACAAATCCAGACTACAGGCTGCTTCAGAGAAATTACTGATGGAAAAACCCAATAACACTTAAACCGACCTTGGAATCGAACCCAGGATCTCAGGATCATGCTTAGCAGTAGCGATTACGACCACAAGACCAACGCGATGTACCTCTCTAAAAATATTCCTCGGCACCCATGGTGACGCCCCCCCAAAATCTTGGGCGGCGACCGCGCCTGTCGTGGCTTGGTCGTTCCATTAAACTATTGCATTACACAACATTAGAGACCATGACCGTGAGCCCATAGGAATAACTATGTGACGGCCCCGAAACGGCCAAGCCGTACATTTTGACCAAGATGTACCTAAGGTTTGTAGAGTTAGGCCTTGTAAAGTCTAGGGTTGGCTCTATATTATATCTGATAACTTTTTAACAATGAAAGCCTTGGTAGCCTTGATAAACATGTAAGTCTTGGTAACCTACTTGACATACAATGTTTTTGGTGGAGTTTAATTTCTTTTTGTAGGGTGCTCAATATCTTTTTATTTTAGCGGTGATATTGTACTGACCTATCCGTAAGAAATACAGACTTGCACCTCTCCCATAAGATTGTAGGAAGAAAGTTTTTGTATTTCTGTCTGCAAATACTAGTCTGCATACCAAAATTCAGCTTTCTAGGACTTGGAGAAGTGCCCTAAAGATTTTGATGAGTGAGTGTGTCAGTCAGTGCCGAAATCGACTTATTTTAGGTATTATTAAAATCCAAAGTATAAAAGCAGCACAAATGAAACTTAGTGTGTTTTATAAGCATTTAACTACACCTTATCCTGAGAATTTGAGCTCTCTAGCATTATCCAGGCCGAAGCTATGAGGGTTTGAAAATACGACGAAACGCTTCGAGAAAAGGAAGGTAGGTAGGTAGTGCCTCTGCTCTTTGTTTTGGACTCATCTTGGTGGGAGCACTACCGTGCCCCCAGATTCGATATAACCAGAGAAGAGGTAGGTACTTAATCTTAAACAAACGTGATCAACAAAAAACTTTTTTACAAAACGTGAAAAATAACTTTAATTTCGGAAGTCGGTCTTTGTATCTGTATTTTGTTTTTTGCCACCGACGACGTTTTGTGACGAGCATAAATTGCTTAGCAACCATATTAAAATCGAATCGTAACCCTTGGAATACTTATTATTGAGAAATTCCGGTGGCCACCTCTGGTCTTCATCATCAATTCCACTTCACCGAATGGTGCTTTCCGGGAGCAAATGCACGAGTTACTATAAAAAATACCCAAATCGCTATACATATGCTTATAAAATTTGAGGATTTCCCTCGATTTCCATGGGATACCCTCATCAGATTCTGACTTGGTGACAATGGGACCACCTCGAGAGCATACCCTTTCAAACAAAGTTCAAAATCGGTCCACAATTGACGGAGAAATCGGTGAACATACATACATAGGAGAAAAAAAAAAAACACCTACAGTCGAACATATAACCTCCTCCTTTTTGGAAGTCGTTTAAAAATGTAAATCAATTCATGTAAACACTACCTACAAATTTAAGAAACTTTGCACTTGCGCACCTGCAAGCAGCCGTGCCATTCGACCCATTCCGCACTCGAAAAATGAAGATATGCCTAATTTGAACAGTGAGATTCAATTTATCTATTGATTTCACCATATAAATTGAATCTCACTGTTCAAATTAGGCATACATACGTCTACACCGACGGCCTGGCTCGACGACGTCATATTAAAATACCTACATAATGCTTACGCACTGATTAAATCTTGATAGCAACGTGTGAACCATAACAAAAACTTCTTATTACGATTAGAGGAGTCAGTTAACAGAAATAAGCAGTTGACAACGCTGACGTAATATAATATTATGATTTTAGTAACCCAACT
This sequence comes from Griposia aprilina, assembly GCA_916610205.1. Lineage (NCBI taxonomy): Eukaryota > Metazoa > Arthropoda > Insecta > Lepidoptera > Noctuidae > Griposia > Griposia aprilina. Next base: position 8,856,678 of record OU744287.1, read on the forward strand.
CTTGCAATAACAGCTCCAAGCGATAACTTACCAAAACTACTTATTACGTATCTATAAGAAAAATAACTAGTGCATATAAAAACTTTTTTTAAACCTGTAGGTACGTTTGTCTATTAATCGGTTGAAAAAAAAAATGTTCCAAAGTTGCAATGTTTGTTTTCGCGACAGCAGTCATCTCCGCTAGGAGTAATAGTGTTCTGTGGCAGTCATCTTATGCTTATTCGAAAAAGTGGAAAAAGTGCATTAATATCAAGTTACAGTGTAACGGTTGCGGCTGAAAATCAGTGTTTTAAACGAACTAATAGCCTTCAGACTGCCGCCGCCGTGGGGATACTAAATTTAGATCGGTAATCAAACTTGAGTTCAGACTGCCTGCGCCCGAAGATAGCATGTCAAGCTTAAGCGATAGCTCCCCATGCTCTTCAAAGCAGAGACCGATTGTAGTGGATACACTTTTGTTGGTCGACCGAGTAACGCAGTAAGTATCTTTGCAAGGGAAACAGTTAAGATTTAGCTTCCTCAAAAGTCAACCTCGGTTTGCTATTGATCAACGAGCCCAGGAAGACCATGAAGCCTAGGTGTTTCAGCGATTCAGTTTCTATATCGATCGACGGGCTGCTTATGCAGACTCTTTCTTATGGTGACCCTACCGCCTACATATATTATCTTGAAACCTATTGGAACTTTCCTGATGAAATTCAGCTCTGATAGCTAGATAAATCACACAATATCATCATCACATCATCGTCTACATTTATATCTGTAATTTTTATGGCGTACATAATAAAGAGTATTCTATTCTAAATAGGTGGTAAATCTCCGAACATTGTCAAAAAGACCACTTCAAAACAATAAGCCATGGTTATATCCGTTCCACAAACAAAAATGCCTGTCTTACACTATGGTTTGGCACTACAGGCGTCCTGGGCGATCCCGTCTCGGACATTGAACATCATAATTTCAGCCGAAAGACGTCCACTGCTAGATATAGTCCTCCCCCAAGCACCGCCACTTCGACTGGTTCTGTGCTTCTCGCATCCAGCGGATTCCAGCGGCCTTCACCAGGTCACGGGTCCACCTTGTGGGTGGCCTTCCAACGCTACGTCTTCCGGGACGCGGTTGCCACTCCAGAACCTTTCGACCCCATTGGCCAGCTGTTCTGCGAGCAATGTGCCCTGCCCACCGCTATTAAATTTGCCAATTCTTCGGGCTATGTCAGTTACCTTGGTTCTCCTACGAATCTCTTCATTTCTGATTCGTAGGGAAACTCCACAAGATATTCGTTGGAGGTCTTACAGATTTACGCTCCAACCTCGTCACACCTCGACGATGACGTGGAGAACATATATGAGGATATTTCCAGAGCCATGCATGGCTCTAAAACTCATTTCATCGTTATGATGGGGGACTTCAACGCGATACTGGGCAAACGAGGCGTTGATGAGCTATGAGTGGGGCATTTTTTTAGTTGGACGTCGGAACCACCGGGATCATCTACTAGCATACATTTATGTAGGAGGAAAGCCTCTTTATGATGAACTCCTTCTTAAGAAATCGTGAGCACAGAAATTGGACCTGACAGAGCCCTGGTGGTGCTACTAAAAATTAAATTGACTTCGTTGTTTTATGTCTCTGTTATCAACGTGATGAAAACCGGAAGTAATAATAATAATAATGACCCCACCGTAGTATCTCTACGTTGGCGTCATGGTTGTGCTTGCGCGCTGCGAACTTAGGTTTGCGCCTGTAAAGTTTACTTTGCTGGAACAGGTCTTGGGTGAGGAGCCAGACCAAGAGAGATACAGAAACACACAGGGCAGCTTGTGGCGAACTGTTGGGCGGTAGCGACCCTACGGACCCTATCTCCCGAGAGAAGTCTTGTTCCTCATCTCTGTCTTGCCTTTATTGACTGGCTGGAGGGAACTCTGCAGAGGAACAGAGCTCCCACCTCTTTCTTGCTTATTGGCTGGAATGGAGATTCGCAAGAGCAAACGTGCTCGGAGGAAGGAAGTATTCCAATAAGTACAGGCAGGGATCTTGACCGTCTTCCGGGCTCTGGGATTGTTCTGATAGCTTTGGAATACCTCTCCACTCCTCAAGCACCTCAGGATATGTTGCCACCTTGTCATTACGTCACTAAGTGCTAGTGACAGTTTCCTGGGGCACATTATTGAAAGGGCAAGTCACCCCCTGCCATTTCTTCCATGTAGTCGTATAGTAAAACATTGATCAGGCAGGGGCCATAGTCCTTCCATAGTTCTAGGTGACCCAGTCCACTTTAGCCACCCAAACACATATTCCAATTTCTTTGATTCTATATCCTGCAATAGTCCTACACCAACCGGGGTTGTCACTGGGTGCACTTGCATAGTGCGGTACAGGGATAATCGTCGGTTGGTGCCTCATTTCATTAAAAGCGTCTAACGGGCCTCTGCGAGTAGACTTCGGCTTATGATACGCCTTGTAAAGGTCCGGGACCCCTGGGTACCGAGAAATGTCAAGAAAAAAAAAACAGGCTACAATGGCCCATAGACATATACCTTGCAAACTCACATTATATAAAGTATAAAACAAAACTTGTGTTAATAAATATAGTTTAATACTATGTTAGTAGCACTTCACTAGCTTGTCCTTGTGCTGTACTGTGGTGCTTGTCCGCGGACCACGTATTGCGCCAAAAATCTTCTTCCATGACGACGGAGAGAAAATAATTCGGTACGCGCACCACGAACGCCTTGAAGTTGACGTTGCGGTGCGACTCCAGTAACTGCACCCGCGGCGTGTACCTCGTCTTCTGGCGCACATCCTCCACGATGTCTTCCGGCCTTGATGTGTAATGTAGGCGGGAGCTGTATACCGGTGTGTTCGGCTTAGCGGCGCGCAAGCAGCTTCGTGCTCCGTAGGAGCTTTGCCGCAGCGGTTTTTGTTCATTCGCGATCGGCACTTTCTCCTTTACACCGTCATGAAACCCTCATCATCAGCCCTATTCACCACATCATCGTGATCACCGTATGGTACTAGGCACATTGAATCTAAATATCAAGCTGGAATGAAGTCTACACGTTCTGTCCAGCACCGATCCAAATCCAAAACCCCGAAAGCTTTCAGCTTGAACTTTAGAATCGTTTCCAGTGCCTAGGGAGCTCTGTGGACGATTAAATAACAATGTGTTCGTAAAAACTGTCCATACGGTCGGGTCTAAGATCTTAAAAACCCGTCCTACAAATAGAAACAAGAAGCTCTCTGATACTACATTACAGTTCATGGAGGAGAGGCGCGAGATGATCCTGCAGTCTTCACACAATGCACTCAAGTACTGGCCGCTCAATAGACGGATCTCTAATACGTACGTAAATAATTAAGGACGTGATAAAGCGGAACAACGGCTCAAAGAGATGTGTCTATTGGGCAGAGCCAGCTGGCGAAAATGAAGAACGATGATGACAGGGATCTTATCCGCCAAACCTGAGCTGTTGAGACGGATCGAATGGTTCTATGGACAGTTATACATGTCAACCAGTAACCCCGTTACGAATCTGGCAAACGACCCATGAGATACATTGACCCGACACTATACCAAAGACATCCCGGATGTCAGTTTATACGAGATTAGGATGGCTCCGAAGCCGCTTAAAAACAACAAGGTGATGACGGAATTACGGCCGTACTCCTGAGGACTGCTGAAAACTCCGTTCTTAAGGCCCTCCAGAAGCTGTTCGATTCCGCCATACTCGAGGGTAAACCACCACAGGCATGAAACAGAGTTGCGGTGGTAATCTTCTTTAAGAGGGGGCGACAATGCCCTGCTTAAGAATTATAGGCCCATCCCACTTCTGAGCCATGTCTACAAGCTGTTTTCAAGAGTCATTCACGAACCGTCTCGCGCGCAGTTTTGACGACTTCCAACTTCCCGAACAAGCTAACAAGCTGGATTCCGTAAAGGCTTTAGCACCGTAGTACACATTCATACGCTGCGGCAGGTTATACAGAAGACCGAAGAGTATAACCTGCCTCTGCCTAGCGTTTGTGGACTATGAGAAAGCCTTCGATTCGGTCTAGACTTGGGCTGTACCTACCTCAGCTCTCCAACGGTACCAGATTAATTACCGGTACATCGAGGTGCTGAAGTGTTTGTATGAAAACACTACTATGCTTGGGAACATTCATACAATAATAGGAGTTACTTTGTCGAATTATGCAGACAAGTTTTAGAATCCAGAGGCTGTAGGAAGCAAGAGCGAGCGAAGTGAGCTCAAGAATTTTTAGCTCCCGCCGCGGTCAGGTTAGGTTTTCTTTTGACCATTCAATAGAAATAGGAGTTACGTTGTCGATTTATGCAGAAAAGGTTGACAATTTAGAAAATGTAGGAAGTAAGAGCGATTGAAGCGGGCTTGAATATTTTAGCTCCTTCCTTACCTACGTTTATATTTTCCATATGTACGGGGGTTCCAACGCCAAACTGAATCTTATTTATTGAACATATATTTTGTGCTTGTAAGGAAGTTGATAAAAAAAGTATTCTGCAGGCGCTAAAAGTGAAGATTGTAAAGATTTGTAAGGAATCAATAGGAATTCATAAGTGTTGGGAACGTGTCGGTGAAAGGCGCACTCTTTATTTTCTCATTTCTGCTATCCAATGCCAAACCCATAGATATTCTCTTCTCTATGAATAATATAATATAGGATATACTTGATTGAAGTTTTGGGTTTGTTTACGACCTCAGCCAGCTAAACCTACCAACCATGGTTGCTAGGTTTTGCTCCAAAACCTAAATAAGCACAGCGCCGTGTCGTACGTTTGGGGAAGCTAAATCTAAATGTAATGAGATAAGTATCTCCATATTGTAGATACCTACATCCCTAAGCATCCTTATTTTCCTATTGCACAAAAAGATTAAGCAATCAGAATTCTCCCGCCAGGCATTTCAAGAGTTTTGCGAAAAAGATAAAATGGTCTTAGGTTATTTTAGTGGGTAATTCTTAGGTTGTTAGTGTCCGATAATCTGTTAATTAATTGCAAATAAAGTTGCGTCAGTATCAAAATATTTAATTATCGCGATAGTTTTGGATTTGAAAGTTTAAAGTTTATCATCACTGTTGACTTTATTCAATGAACCGTATTTTGTTTATGGGGGACGGTACTCGCTAGATTGTTTGTGATACCGTTTAGAGTTTGGACTCCTGACGTGGTATACAATCCCTGTATTCTTGAGGGTGTGTATATCTGTATATCTATATCTTCCTACTATATATCCCTATTATCAACAAACTTTGTTTATAAAAAGCATTAATTATGTTTTCAAATCGATTGAATACCTACTTTCCTCTTTAGTATTGAGCACTTTGAGCAGTACCTAAAGAGCGAAAAAGGTTTGATTCTTCAAAAAACTGAGCGAGTCAAAAGTTTATGTGTTACCCACTGTTCGTGTTCTCGCAAATTTTGAAAACATTGGCCTTCCCGAATTGGTTTGGTCTTCGAAATTTTATTTTATTAGCACCCTAATTCCAAATGTTCCTTCTGTCCACTTAGATAGGTACATTAATTACCTACACTTGTATAGGACTCCCAGATGTTTCCGAAGTAAAATCTAGTGCTAACCGCCTACTTTTACATACAAATAATAATTGGAGGCGGTCTAAATTCACCTAGGTACCTATAGCCCGCTCTAACTTAAAAAGGCTTGAAGGTGGGAACATCGTTTCTTATTAAAGGCTCCTTCAAAGAGGTGCGACACGCGACGCAAATCACACGCGATACTAAGAAGCCGCTCGTCGCGCGACAGGCGGCGCCGGTGTCGAGTCGCGTGTCGCGCCTGTTTGTAGGACCCTTAAGACTCCCACAGACAGGGGCGATGCGACTTTGTGTCGCGCGCGAATCTCGTCGCGTGTCGCGCCTGTTTGAAGGAGCCATTAACAATATTTAGTAGGTATTCGTTAGCCTATCGATTTTCGCGACCGGTGCGATACCGATTTAGCTTTAGCTTCGAGACCCGGCTAATAACCTTTTAGTGTCAATAAAAAATTGGGATTCAATAAGTATAATTACGCCTTTACATAATCTAAGTAATAACTTATTTATAACTAGCTTCTGCCCGCTTCGTTCGTACGGAAGTCGTAAGACACCACAATTTACTAAAATAACAGCCACATTTTTAAAAAACTTTCATGTACCCTATACCTACGTTTGTAATTTTGGTCTCAGCAGCCAATAGGTATTTGAAGATAGTCAGGACTGGAGACGCGGGAGCAAGCGATGTACATTTGTCCCAGGTGTTGGTGTGAGAAGCAGCCCGTCTTGAGGTTGACACCCGCAGGCTTCTTTAGTCATTTCCATTGCTTGCGAAGTTTTTCGTTTTTTGTGAATTAATGAACGCCTACGTTCATGTATTTATACTACCTAATGGCACAACACTGATACACTGTAGATTGTAGAAGGTTAATTGGAAGATAGTCAATGATACTGCTGCGTTTAAGGTAATACACTCGAGAGCAATGAATCCGGGTCACTTAAAGAATCCTAAAAATCTCGGAAACTAAAAGTGCTAGGTTAATGCAATAAATTGTATTTAATAGACAATGTAATACTCCTTAAATGAAGGTATTAAAACTTCTTAGTTATTGTAAAGTTATATCATAAAAAAATCAAATTTGAAAAAGGGCCACTTTCGAAGATGGAACTACGAAATTACAGCATTTGGTTTTGCTTTTGTTGTTTGTAATCTGTCATTTATGTGGGTACATAAACCATGTTGATAGTGCTCTATATTCATTATTCAAGCTGAAATTATGTCGCTTACGCCTGAAGAATGCACCAGAATACTTACAATGCTGGAAACCGGCCGGAGTCAGCGCGATACAGCCAGGACTGTCGGTGTGTCGCTGTCAACAGTACAAAGAGTTCTCCGACGTTACGAAGAAACTGGTTCTAACCTACGCAGACCAGGAACGGGCAGAACCAGGTGTACCACAGCACGAGAAGACCGATACTTGGTGAACACCATGCTTCGAAATCGCTTTCTCACAGGAACTGAACTCACAAATCAGTTTCGACGCCTCGGAGGAAGTAACCCAAGTGCATGGACAGTAAGACGTCGGCTTGCTGAATCTAACTTAAAACCCCTTAGACCTGCAAACGGCCCTAAACTGGAGCGTGGGCATCGTATTTCAAGACTAAGATATGCCCAGAGCCACGTAAATTGGAGTATTGAAGATTGGTCAAAAGTTATGTTCTCCGACGAATCAAAATTTATGCTCTACAAGCACGATGGAAGACACAGAGTGTATCGAAGACCAGGGGAAAGATTCAAGCAAGCATGCATCGAAGAAAAAGTAGCCTACGGTGGTGGGTCTGTACTTGTGTGGGCCGGGATTTCTTCTGAAAGTCGCACAGAGCTGGTGATCATAGAAAACGGCTCTTTAACTAGCGTAAGATATGTGGAAGAAATCCTCAATGATCACGTTGGTCCATTTATGGTCAATTTAGGTGAGGATGCTATATTTATGCATGACAATGGCCGACCTCATACAGGTAGGATTGTGAATGACTACCTTCAAGAGATGAACATTACTCGTATGGAGTGGCCAGCGCGCAGCCCGGATATCAACCCGATCGAGCATGCTTGGGACGAGCTAGGCAGATGCGTAAAACAACGAAACCCTCCCCCAATCACGCTTCGTGAGCTCAAAATTGCTCTCACAGAGGAATGGGAGAATATTCCCCAAAATCGTATAAGGAACTTGGTGTACAGCATGCCAAACCGCGTAAACGCAGTAATGGAAGCACGAGGAGGCAATACGAAGTATTAAAATTCAAGAAAATCGTAATAAAGTTCAAAAATTTCATGTTTCCTATTTTTGTTTTAAGGAGAGATCAGCAGTTTTTTTCTTTATGTAATTTTGTGTTAATAAAATGTATGGTGACTCATATTTTTTTTACTTTCATTTAAGGAGTATTACATTGTCTATTAAATACAATTTATTGCATTAACCTATCATTTTTAGTTTCCGAGATTTTTAACATTCTTTAAGTGACCCGGATTCATTGCTCTCGAGTGTATAAATGTATTTAATGGACCAAAGGTACACGCGAGGACCACTAATCATGTAGGTACTCACTAATGAATGCTTTGTATAGCTCTGCTTTGTTGACTGATGCTTTCTTACAGATTATTAAGTACTGACAAACAGCTATCACTAAAATAATATACTTAACAGTAGATTGTAAACACACCAGATTTCTCATTAACAGTCACCTAACCACAGATTTTATTATAACCAAAGATGACAGAAGACGCCTAGTCTTTGTTTTTTTTTACGTCTTACGAACTATCTTAATAATTATAATAGTATAACAAAATGTAAAATAGGAAGCACAAAACATGTCAATTGTTGGGAATCGAACATAGGTTTGCAAAGCAGTCGTCGAACTGCTAAGCTATTTGCTTTGTTGAAAGTTGACTGAAATAACCGTTCTTATAATTATGTCGTGAATGACTGCATAGCTCCTTATAGGTATAGCGTGATGATAATCATTTAAAAGATTAAATCTGTAACTATCTGCAATATTATGGCTCGTCTTTTTACAATTTGCGGTAAACTTTTGAAGAATACGAACAAATTGCAATATTCCTCATTTCTCAAATACTTAGAGTGATAATTTATAACCTACAGACTGACCAGACTTATAGAGAAGCAGTTTTTTTTACAAAATCTATGTGGTAGTTTTTGGGTGATGGTTTTTTTTTTTTTGGTGGGAAATCAGCAAATGACCTCTCCCGCTCTGGGCGGAGCGGAAGGGAGTGTGTGATGCTGGAACATACATTCAGACAAACACATAAAGAGACAAAAATTCTGAATAAAATATTTTCGGCATTAGAATCTTTCCCAGACCTCGCACAAGATACTTACTTAAAAAAAAAACAATGTGCAGTTTTGACTTCGCTACGATTTTTTATAATGTACCTACCTAAGCACTTATAGAAATCAACTAGGTATTTAATTTTGCCTTGACAAAACGGAATTAAATACCTATAATAAAGTTAAGCTCTAATCATCATTTATTGCATTCATGTAGTTTACAAGTTGTTACAAGTATATAGGTTTCATACATGAACCCTGCTACTGCTTACTGAATAAGGAAAGCTACACATACCTACTTTAGTGACAATTCTTGTAAGTTGTACAAACCCGCCACACTCAATGAGCACTCGACAAAGTCCAACCAATGCAAATGCGGCGTAATTACGTAACACACTAACAATATGAATGTGTTTCATTATGACAGTTCAACAACATTCATTGCGTTATATACGTTGTTGACCAGATATTTTTTTCGAACTTAAGAAGCAATGGATTAGCAATAGGCTTCAAAATGATTCAGATTGTAATAAATAGTGTGTTACTTAATTAGGGTGAGTTCGTGTAGTGGTAGGTACCTAAGTAAAAGATCAATAAACTCTCATCTGCAGGCTGGCGGGAAAAAGACAACGTTTTCTCTGTTTATGCACTCAATTATTATTTACTAGGACGTAAACCATGCATGAGGTTTTCCTGCTACCGTGGCGCATCATTGCAATGCAATAGAATTTTTAATTAAACACACTGTTTTCACACTTTACATCCTAAACTCATAGAAATCCTTCGCCGAAAAAAATTACTTCTTAGGTATCAGAAATAAAATTTCGCAAATAAAATATAGGCGTTATTAGACCTACATGTAAATCAAAATATGGTTTTTAAACATCTCTACCTATATTACTTACACTTATATAATCGGTGGCTTACAGGTAAGTAGGAAAAACAAACATCCGATTTTCCGACATTTTCCAGAAATAACGGAGACGCGAGCACAGCAGCACAGTCGTCTTTCCCAAAGCATGCATTTATGGTAACCTAAAAAATAAAGTAACAAAATTGAAATAAATTATTATTCTGTCATTGCAATTTTTGTCACAATGATTTTCGCAGAGCCATTTTTTTCTAGAAACAAAACATTTCTTACATTGTTTTGGTCTGCAAAAACATGTTTTTTTTTTATATCTAGTTAAATAAATAATATCTACCTATCATTTATTGTCACTCATAATACCAGGGGGCCAAGTCTACTAATTAACAAACGTCACAATGGTCTCTGCATTGTGAGTTTTTGACAGATTTGCCATACAAAATCTGTCAAAAACTAACAATGCAGAGACCATAGTGACGTTTGTTAATTAGTAGACTTGGCCCCCTGCTTACATGTTCAAAATTTGTCTGGAGTTGATTACGACACTTTGTTTAAGTAAATAAACTGTTATGTTCAATATATCTTAATACAGCTCTATACGAACGTTATGCAGAAAATATAATAAATTACATCAGAAATTATCTTGGATTGCCCTTGCTCTGGTTATTACTTATCTGTAATGTAATAAAAGCTAACAATATATTTTTACAAAAACACGTTATTTCTAGGAAGCTAGATTCAGATCATGAAAGGCCGGTTTATTTGTAGACTAGCTTCTGCCCGCGACTTCGTTCGCATGGAAGTCGTAAGACACCAGAATTTACTAAAATAGCAGCCACATTTTTATAAAACCTTCCTGTAACTAGGTATACTACGTTTGTAGATTTGGTCTCAGCAGCCAAAATATGAAGAGAGTCAGGACTGGTGACGCGACAGCAAGCAACGTACAGTTGTCCGTGTTAGAAGCAGCTCATCCTGAGGTCAACACCCGCAGCCTTAGTAATTTCCCATGGCTTGCGAAGTTTTTCGATTTCAGTAAATTAATGAACTCCTGCGTTCTTGTATATACTACCTGGCACAACACTGATACACTGACTGATGCTTTCTTACAGATTATTCCTGACGAACAGCTATCACTAAAACAATAACAATAGATTGTAAACACACGGGATTTCTCATTAACAGTCTGCTAACCATAGATATTTGTTTTTATTGTAACCATGGCAAGACGATGAGGCTATGACAGAAGAGGCCTAAACTTTAAGTTTTTCTGCGTACCTACGTTTTACGAAGTATCCTAATAAATATAATAGTATAAAAAGTAAAAAAGAAGCCAAAAATTTGTAATTTCTAGGAATCGAACATAGGCTTGCAAAGCAGTTGTATTGCTTTATTGAAAGTAGACTAAAATAGCCGTTCTTATAATTATGTCGTAATTTACTGCATAGCTCCTTAAAGTTATAGCGGGATGATAATCATTTAAAAGGTTAAATCTGTAACCATCTGCTATATTCGTTCCCTATTCAGCCCAGTGAAGTAATGGAACAATTCGACTACTGTCATACACTCACTGGTATATTGTGTTCTCTCTCATCTTAGTCTCATTTCCTACGAAATTAGTTTTTTTTTTTCTGACTTTTCTAGTAAGTACTCAAACTTTAGTTGGTCCGATAAAGCAACTAAAGCTTGAGTTTGATTTCTCTCAAAAATCCACCCTGTATATGTCATGATTGACTGCTTAGCTCCATAAAGGTATAAGGTGATGATAATCACAAAAAAGGGTTATTTCTGTAACTATCTGCAATATTTTGATTTGTCTTTTTAACCCCCGACGGAAACAGAGGGGTGTTATAAGTGTAACGTGTGTATCTGTGTATAATTATGTGTCTGCTCCATCGTAGCTTCCAAACGGCTAAACAAATTTTGATTTCGGTTTTTGTTCTGTTTTGTTTGAGAGGTGACTTGACCGAGAGTGTTCATATCTATGATATAAGAAGATCAGTTCAGCCGTTTGAAGGTTATCAGCTCTTTTCTAGTTGATGAATGGATGTGAGCGTCTTCCACTGGTCTGACTGAGTCGAAATTTTAAATTATTGCGTTACTTCGATGATATTATAAGAACATTTTGCAGGATATCCAACTCCAGCAGAGGTATCGTCTTTGGGCTCCTTGGAATGGTCTCAATTGTTGTAGACTATAGATGATGATCAGGGTTTGACGATGGAGTAGGAAAGAGAAATTAGGATAAATTAGTTACTAGTTTCACTGTGGGAAAAATACTGCTATATGTTGCGCAGATTTCGACTAGGCACGTGTCGATCGTAGCGTGTCTTCTAGTAATATAGGTACTTACATAGATCGAGGACTTCATAAAAAATAGGCGTTCACGCAAAAACAGAAGAATGTAAGTCTTTAACTATGTTATGGACCTCGTTTTGACTTAACTATTGCAGCAAAAAAAATGATAAAAATTATTATGAAGCCCTTGGTATAATAGTTAAAAAGCAGGAAATAAAAGTTAAAATTAAAATTTAAACAAAAACCCCTAAAAAGTAAAAAAAAAAAATATGTAAGTAGGTATTGGCCCTTACAACTTTGATACCTAGAAGTTGTACTTTCGTAATACATATTTTGATTCAAGCGTCCTCGCGTCGGGGGATGGTTTGAAAACGCCAAACAGACGAGGCCTATCCCAGCAATACGCTTGAAAATAAATGTTTTTTATTTTTTTTACTTTTTGCATATCTCGGGACCATAGCTGCCGCGCTAACGAAGAATACAATAACTCGATTTTGACGCTTCCGAGAAAAACGCGCTCAAAGTTTTGAACTTTCATAGTGAAGTATAAGTTATTGCTTTCTTGCTTACTGAAAAACCCGATAACCCGACCCAATTCGTAAAAAGTTAGGTACTTAGAGAGTTAATAGCTATCGATTCGCTGATTCCGAATATATATATAACTCAAAATCGTCCAAAATCGAGTTATTGTATTCTTCGTTAGCGCGGCAGATAGGGTCCCGGACCTTTGGTAGGCATACCTACGAGGGGCCGAAGCCAACTCGCAGAGGCCCGTTATATGCATAACATTGTAGTGTTAAATGCGTACCTACATAGGTAAGTACCTACCTATGTAAGTAAGTAGGTAAATTTTATTGAAATTCATTGTAATGAAATTTTAAATTGAAACACAAAATTCGATACATGCTACGAAAATTACAAATACTGTATAAACAGCAGATAACTCATCTGTGCAAACCTTCAAATATAATACTCGAAGCTGAGCAGAGACTAGACAAGTGAAAATCATGCCTACGTGATAGTGTTCCGTAGTTACCTACCACCTACTTAATGTTTACTGCACAAAGTTAGTCGCTAAAAATACTTTAGTCTAGATACAAGTTCTGCCGACAAAAAACGAGCTGAGATCACTTCGCTCTATCAACACTCAAAAACAACGCGAAAACTTTCGAGCGCGAGCGCTGTGTGTGAATGAAGACGTGAATCGCGCCCTAATATGTAGGTACCTACTTACCTACTTATGAAGTTTATTAATATTCATCCCTAAATATTTTTAGCCCTGAAAATGTTGGCTCTTTCGGAGTAGGTACTTATATATTTCATAAACGTAACTACCTATTTCTGGTATCGCTTTGTTGATCAATAAGAAAAACAGCAAGTTGTAAGCGTTTAACCGAAATTAAGTAGGCACTTAGTTACAAAATACAGAACCGAGTTATCTACAAGATGTTTTTTTTTTTCAATAACCCAGCTATCCCGGTGCTGGATGGTCAAAATTCAACGTGATTGGTTCTTTACAACATTGGGACATAACTATTGTATACCTCTGTGGTATATAATAGTTATCTCTGTGGTTGTGTTGTATAAGTTGGGAAATCATTACGGGCGGCGATTACACATTAAGTTTTAGAGAAAACCGCCTATGAGAGACAAACCTACAGACAGTTTCAATAAATATCGCGTTTTGCTAACTTTGACACGGAACTCTAAAATACAATCTTAGTAAGATAACCGTTTGAAAAAAAAGCAAGTGACAAAATACCTACCATAATTTTTAACATAATGATCCGATACAAATGGCGGGCTCTTGAACAAATAAATGCATAGTCGTTAGTATTTAAGTACAGATGAATCAACAAACTTGCTCTCAGTTAACGATGAGATTTCATCTGGGAAACTACCCAGCTTTGCAAAGTGACAATTAATAACGTACCTACAATACCTACGAATATTGAAAAGTGGTGCCCTGATTTCAGTATTAATTTGTGGTGACTGGTAAATCTACCAAGTTTACATTTCTTACTAAAGAGGTATTTGAACATTTTATATATTTTTTATAATAAATGTAAATTATGCAATATTACGATTTTGTTCCTAAATTATTATTAGCCAGGCTATAGGTTTGTTTGTTAGTTGTTATTGTGACAACATATTTTTTATTTTGGCAAAATTTATGTAACTTTCCTTAGTTAATAAAATATAAATAAATAGAGACAGTTACGTATGTGTGTATTAATGTAACTCAATAAATTTCTTTAAAAAAAAACGCATACTCGTATGTAACTTGCCAGTGATAAGATTACGCGCACCGCAGATCTCGGTAGAGTTGGATAATTGCGACCATTCACAATTCACATTAGTATGAAAACCAATGATGCACAAAAAGACTATACCTAGTCCAAATAATCTTCGACCTCACAAGCCTATTCGATTAATGTTCTCAAACGATCGATCTACGTGGTATTATATGAAATAACGCTTGCACCTAGGGCCTGAAACTTTGTCTTTGTTTGATTTTTAGCCACCAAGCAATCGTAATAAAAATAATATATTGCGTACATAGGCAATGATTGTGTACTAATTGGTACTAATGAATTTACTCAAAAAAGCAAGTGCATCTTTATATCAATCAATAATTTGACCTGATTTGTGTTTAAAAATAAATTTAAAACAAGAAGGTCTTGCCACTGTTTTAATTTTATTTTAAGGCGTTTACTGTGCTTTCAATAAGAAATGAACATAAAATCATTTGTAAAAATATGTATCTGTTATTCTAAATTCCCATTGCGAGCAAATTCATTAGTTTGATTCCGATTAAAATGTTTAATTATAAAAGTCGCAGTAGCGTATGCTCAAACTTACCGCGTTTGCATTCCAGATTACACGAAATCAAAACAATATATTTTAACCAATAGCAGCATTCCGCTAGATCGGCTGCGAGAATTCTGATTGGTGAATAAGAATTGCTCTGTGGCGCCTCTCCGACCTTATAAATATCGGCGCGATCACAAACCAGACCTCTTTTCCACAGTGTTAATTCAAGGGGACTCTTTCGGGTTATTTTTGTGAGCTAACTCTAAATTCAGAATGCCGGAGACCTCAAAAATGAATGGATACGCAAAAACAAACGGACATAGCTATGATATGGAAGAAGGATCAGTATTTTTATTCACATCAGAATCTGTCGGCGAGGGCCACCCAGGTTAGTTTTCTTCATTAACTCTAATGCAGGAATCGTTCATCGAAAAATGGCCGCCTTAGCATGTGCGTAGATAAAGTATAAATAGGATTCCTATTGTTTACAATATTAATTTTACTAGCCCTCGAAAATCATTGACTGTCCGACAATAACACACAGGGCCTGGCATGCTTTATTCAATGGCAATGTTTTGTTACATCATGGACCTCGCAGCTATTATCGCAATTTACATTTGTCAAAATAATCGCAACACGTGGTCTGAGCCAAACAACGCTAAAATATATGATAATTTAGACTTGCACTTTTATTGTATTTACAATTTAGGATGTATCTTTTATTTCAGACAAAATGTGCGATCAAATTAGTGATGCTATCTTAGACGCACATCTGAGACAAGACCCTGACGCAAAAGTAGCATGCGGTGAGTGTCATGAAATAACATGATGTCGGTGTAATTTCTAGAAATAGCGATACTTTTTGCTAACTACAGTGCTTTATTATCAGAAACGGTGACAAAAACCGGAATGGTGTTATTGTGCGGTGAAATCACTTCCAAAGCTAATGTTGACTACCAGAAGGTTGTCAGAGAGACAGTGAAACACATTGGCTATGATGATTCCTCTAAAGGTATGTAAATATTATCCTTCAAGTACTATCCGTTACCAGAGGTATACAGATGCAGCTCCTTGGCTTGAAGCCAGTACTAGACAAAATCTAAATTCTAATTTAACTTCCCTCATAGTAATGGATGAATATTATTCCGTGCACACTAGGTTTTGATTGGCGTACACTAAATTTACTAGTGGCTATTGAAGAGCAAAGTCCAGACATAGCAAATGGAGTATATCAAGATAGAGAGGAATTAGATGTTGGGGCTGGAGATCAGGTACAAATTGTATAAGCACTTGCTGCACGGAATAACTCTTGGGTCTATTGGCTATTTTGGGGACTAAACTTGGAGTTTACATTCTGCATGTTTTACAGAATGAAAAGTGTTATCCATCACAGTGGGTTTCCATTTTACTGATGTCATAAAATTCATTCTTGCCAATCTCTAATGCATTACAGTGGTCAGACACGCATAAGGGTCACATTTACAATGTTGCATGAATATTTGTATTATCTTTGTTATGTTGATGTCTGACTGCCCAGTCCACAGCCCACTTGATCCTCTATAATCATAGTCAAGTCTGCCATTAATTAGTACTAAAATAAGCATGTTGGGATCAGGGTTTGATTACAAGACCTGCTGCGTGATGCTTGCGTTGGACCAGCAGTCACCAAACATTGCTGCCGGAGTGCATGAGAACCGCAATGATGATGAAGTTGGGGCAGGAGATCAGGTATGTTAAAAACACCATGTCTAACTTCAACATTATTCTTGTCCATATTTGAGTAAGTAAATTATTATTAAAATTTGGTAAATTACAGCAGGTGTTCATTAATTTATTTATTTTTCATTTCATGGGAGCACATTTATATTTTATTACTAAAATATATTGTTTACAGAATTAAAGTAATTCCAAAAAAAAAAAACGAATTGATTGATTTTAATTGTATCAGGACAAGTGTCCTGATACAATTAAAAAATAACTAAGTTTTATCTTCCAAAAAATTATTATCAGACAATTATCACTCAATCGCAAATCCAGGAAATGTTCAATGGTTGCTATTTCATTACACATTTATTTGAAAACATAGTTATTGTGTACAAGCATGATTCACAAGTATGTTTTCTTACCTCCACTTGGGAAAAATCCATGTGAAAATTTTATTGCTATGAATTGTGCAATGTTGAGGATAACTTAAATTCATTATTTAGTTACAGCATGAGTCTTTGAAACTTTCTTTAATGCAGTATAATTTTGGCTACAGCAATTTTGGGACCATTATTGTAAGAACTGTGTTTAACAATATACCAAAAAATTACAAAAACAAAAAATCAAGGTCTTAGAAATGCTCCATTTTCAATCTCAATTATTTTAACAATACTCTATCATGAGTATATCTTGACTAGAAACTAATCAAGATTGAGAACTGAGTATTTCTATATAATACTGACCTAATTGTGAGAAATAATTTTTATTTTCTTAACATATAGTTTTATTTTTTATTCACAGGGTTTAATGTTTGGTTATGCAACAGATGAAACTGAAGAATGCATGCCTCTGACAGTAGTACTTGCACACAGACTAAACCAAAAAATCGCTGAACTACGACGAAATGGCGAATTCTGGTGGGCTCGTCCGGATTCTAAGACACAGGTAAATTTCACATGATATACTTTCCCCACCTCTGCCTAACCCTTCGGAAATTGCAGTCGTGCTGTTATGTTATGTGTATTACCCTTTTACATACAAATAGGTATCCACTTTGTTTAGTAAACTTGATAAGACAATGACTTGTGAAATATGTGTAGAAATATTTCACATTTGTTCATATTAATTACATAAATATTTGTCACAAATGGACTGATTAACTTACAGAGATAGTTTATCTGACCTTTGCAGTTATTTGGTGTGCTCAGTGATGTCAAAGGCCAAATAATATTTCATTAAAGATTATTTTATTTTTGTATACCTAGCCTATGGTTTATCTTTACGAAAACAAGAATGAACTGTAGGCAGATTACATTTTCCGGTATTGCCTTTTTTAAGTACATATTTTTGGAAAAGCAAATGTACTTAATATTAGAATAAATTAAGCAATCCAGTGTTTGACCTACAAATCGGAATGGATAGTTAGAAAATTTCGATACAATTTAAAGCTAGTATTAAAATACGGTTGAGGCTTCTAAAATGGCCAGACCTCCAGGTCATTTCAATAGCCAGAGGCTGCCAATCTGCTACAATGTAACGATACATTGTTACGATCTTTGAACCCAGTACTATGCAACATTATATGTAGCTTTGATTGATGCATATTGATGTCGAGACTGTTAGGTATTCTCCAGACCAATTAACCCTTGTAAATCGGTACAAGCATAAATTAAACGCTTCAATGTTGGCTCAGCGGCAAGTGGTCGTGTTGCCAACCGTGGATATCCTGAGCATTATGAAAATGAATTAGTTGAGAGCGTTTTCCGTTAAAAGGCGCGACTAGGTCACCTCACGCATAGAGCCAGACCCACGCCAATCGTGAATTAGGCTGTTTCAATGTAATCTTGAATAATTGCTGAGTTTTGTGTTTGGTAGGTAGGTATAGGTAATCAGAGAAAGAACTTTTAAGAATATCACTTTCAATGCTGTTCCTGTACATTCTGAAGATCGCATGACGTAATCTATGTCTAATATATCATTTGTTGTTTAATGATAATGACTGAGCGATAAAACTGACACCAGTTTCAAGCGAAATTTGAGATCGCTCAATTAAATATGTCCTTTGTATGTGCAATAAGCGACACACAAGAACGACAAAATGTTAGCCTATAAAGACGTAAAACAGCTGCAACATGCAAAGAAACAAAATAAATTTTGAATTTGGCGGGCTACAACTGAGGATTCACACTAATTGAATGATTACAAATAAAAATGAAACATTTTTTGTGATCAGGCACATTTATTATGAACATAAAAAAACGTAACGTTACCAGAAATTATAAAAAAAAACAGTCTAATAAAAACGATAGTTCATAATTTTTTTATTGTTCTACTTAGAGATATGAGGGAATGACAATTATTTACTTACTGAAGCCAATGATAAAAAAAACCCAAAATGTAAATTAACTGGGTTTTTTTTTCGGGACTAATTAATTAAGCTCGTAATTTCCAAGTCCGTTCTCCATAAATTCGTGGGATCTATGTATTGATGAGGAAGGGACTTTATTCTGGTTGGTTATAACTATTCTGTAGCTTTCATGTACAATATCTCTACTTGGGGGGGTCTGATTAGTAGCTACCTACGGGCCGCGTAAGATAGCAAATTTTTGGGTCGAAGTTCAATCACGTCTTGTAGCCGTCATTGTTTTTATAGCATTAATTTACCTATTAGTATATCAGTCAAACACCAACATGGAATGATTTAAGAAATAAAATCTCATAATTCCATTTGATTGGTTTCAGGTGACATGCGAGTACGTCTTCGCTGGAGGCGCCACAGTGCCGCAGAGAGTTCACACACTCGTCGTCTCTCTGCAACATTCCGAGAAGGTAAGCTTCCCAGTCCCAGCCTTCATACAACTTTTCAATACAGGTACATGTACTTCTTGAACGTTCTACGCAATCAAGCCACGGCACATTAAAGAAAAATCAATTATTCCTATAATAGCATACATACCGCGGCATTTTATTAAATATTTCGTCATATATGTTTTATCATGTGTAAATAATTTTCTTAGCACACGAGTAATTCTCTTGATAAAACTTACGCACAACTGAATCATAGCATCACTAATGTAACCATTTCATGGGGAGATAAGATTTTTTATTTAGGTTACATATCAACAAAACACGTCATGCTTTTATGTAATAGAAAAATTATAGAATTTCGTAGGTAATATTATACTTCAATAATAAAGTACTTGATAGTATTAGGCCTCGACCTATGATGACATAGTGATTCATATCCGCTAATTATTAACATTAATTTGTAGATAACTCTGGAAACTTTGCGCGAGGAGATCAGGGAGAAGGTTATTAAGGAAGTGATCCCTGCTCACTACATCGATGAGAAAACCGTGATCCACATCAACCCTTGCGGATTATTCATCATTGGTGGACCACAGGTAAGGACAATTATTGATTTTGATAGTATAAAAACCACTGGCTGGCCACCGAAGAGTCTTCGCATAGATTCACAGAATCCTCAGGTTTTGCTATCACCAATCCAAATACCAAGCAAGATTAATGGAGCATTTAAGGGTAAAAAACAAACAAAAAATAAAAAAAAAACTTCCAATTCATTGTCTATGAGGCGCACCAAAACCTAATTTGAATAAAAATACAATAGAAGACGGGAATTAACTAAGTTGTTATGTACTGAAACCTCAAAATTTTAAAATAGATAAAAAACACTAACAACAACATCACGCCTATAAATCCCGAAGGGATAGGCAGAGGTGTACCTTTAATACACCCACATTATGCCAGTTATGTGTAAAAAATAAAAGTATATTTTTATTATTTGTTTTTCCTCAGTCTGACGCGGGTCTGACCGGTCGCAAGATCATCGTGGACACGTACGGCGGCTGGGGCGCGCACGGCGGTGGCGCCTTCTCCGGCAAAGACTTCACCAAGGTGGACCGCTCCGCCGCATACGCGGCCAGATGGGTCGCCAAGTCACTCGTCAAGGCAGGACTCTGCCGTCGTTGCATGGTTCAGGTGAGAAATGCTGCTGTTTATTAAACTTATTGGCACAAAGGATTCATTCACATTTCGTCAGCTATGTTTAAGCCACATGAAATAGGGGGCGTGTCTATAGCCATTAATTAACCCGCCACAATTCCTGACTGGACTGAAGCAAAAACTAAATAATATTGCCTGACTGGGGATCGAACCCAAGACTTAAAGCTCAGCAGTCGCACCACGCCCACGAGCCATTTGTTG
The DNA here is from genome assembly GCA_916610205.1 of Griposia aprilina. NCBI lineage: Eukaryota > Metazoa > Arthropoda > Insecta > Lepidoptera > Noctuidae > Griposia > Griposia aprilina. The sequence goes on from OU744287.1 coordinate 8,877,442, forward strand.
TATTTTAATAACGCAAAACTCGTGTTAGGAAACTGATCATTTTCGGACTACAGAGCATTCACGAGCGAATCATACAGCAAGCTATCTACAAAATGTTCTCATAAAATAGTTCTTTCCTAATTGGTCATACCTACTTATTTACAGCTTACTCAACCCTAATGTCCAAAACCGACAAAGAATCGCACGAATCTTAAAAGAAAGATGGTAGAATTTCACACATTCAAGTCGACTGACACAATCATGTGAAATGTCATTGTTATCTTTATTCCATTGACATAGAGGCCTTTCTGTCCAACTCAAAATAATGCCGCGTTGATAAAAATAAATAACTGTGCTCTTTTCTCACATTTATCTCGACTTGCACGGCAAACTGAACTTTCAGAGTTCATCTTTCTACTCTCAGATAATTAGTGTCCATCCCGATCTCTTACCTATGAATTAGGAAGACGACCCAAATCAATGTTGCGTCAAGTTGACGCGATGATTATCGTACGTCACGATGACGCGTCGCCGGCGCCGTGTTTCCGTTGACGTATGCGTCGCGACTGTCTATTAACGCGACTTGTACTTTACACCGCTATATCATCTGTCCTTTGACTCGTAATGATTATGCAGACGATGATCTCGAATGTTCTTCTATTCACTATTTGTACCTACATAATGTATATTTTTTTACCTTATGACCAAATATAGTATTAAAAACCGGCCTAGTGTGTGTACCTTGTGTGTGTAGTTAGGATGAATTTATCCCAAACAAGAACAAACTTCACATTGTAATTGAAAAACATGTTGTCCCATACGTTCCAACTGCAAATGTAAGTTGGTCTACTATTAATCGTTAACTTGTGAAGCCTACGTAGCTGTGATAGTTTTCCTTTTACCTTATATACTACTACCGTGAATGTTTATTTTTATTTTTGAAAGACCTATCTAACGACACCCCACACAATGGCGTAGACGAGGAAATTAAAAAAAAACATCTCCATTTTACGTGTACCGGTTTTTTTTTAAGATTTTGTTTTACCACTTAGTCGATGTGACTAATGTGTATATCCATGCCAAATTACAGCTTTCTAATACTAAGATTGAGCTAAGCTACGGACGGACGGACATAGCGAAACTGTAAGGGTTCCTTGTTGACTACAGAATCCTAAAGTGTTTATTTACAGTCATCTGTGATGGATTGTGTGAGGAATGATATGAAAGGGAAGAGAGTGAATGATAGAAGAAGAAAACGTGTTCCGCCACCCACAAGTAACATAGGACAGGGGCAGGCAAATGATGATGATGATTTGCAGCGATCTGTGAGATGACGAAAGAACTGACATTCTTCCATCAAAGACAGTTCTTAATCGATGCATCATCTTAGTAATGTATTTTATTATTTTACAGGTCGCATACGCCATTGGTGTGGCTGAACCACTGTCTATCACCGTATTCGATTACGGAACTTCACACAAGACCCAACAGCAACTGCTCGCTATTGTAAAAAAGAACTTTGACCTGCGACCGGGCAAAATTGTCAAGTAAGTTGTGATTCTTACACCATTCTTTTGAAATATTATCATGTTTAGCATTTTATGTTATTCTCAATTACTGATACTAACGTTTACTTATTTCTGTTTCAGGGAATTGAACCTCAGAGCACCTATTTACCAGAAAACCAGTACATACGGTCACTTCGGACGGGAAGGCTTTCCGTGGGAGAGTCCTAAGCCGTTGGTTGTAGAATGACTTGCAACTTAAGCACTAGACCATTGTAAATATTTTCACCAGTATGTTATAAACACTTAATCTACGTGTGTAATTGTAGCGAGGGCGCAGGGAATGTTGCTGATGTCTCTCTTTAGACATTAATATGTACGTGACCGAACCTCGCCAGTGGAACTGTAAGCGACGCTGTACGATCACGTGACGGTTGCATTTACGAGGTTCACTATATATTTAAGTATTCTCTAGATTATTAGACACATAGGTTTAACATGGTGCCGTCATTTCTGAATTTGAGTTAGTTCAGGGGTTTTAATGGCAGTCCTATTTATTTAAGATAATGTGTTCAGTTTCCTATAAATAAATTTGTTTGCTTTTTACACTGCCTGATTGTTTTTATAGTTAAGTAAATGAACTTTCCAGTGATTATGAAGTAATATGATTTTATATTTATGTACAACTTAAATTGTGGACTGCCTCCACTCTCGAATGTTCTTCACTTTACACTTTACGATGTAAATGCTATGATTTATCGGTAGAGTAGACTACTTCTCTGGTCGCGTCACAGTAGAGCGAGCGCCGGGAGAACGGCTCCGACGGAGTTGTTCCACTGTCCTTCGCTTCGCTGCAAATATATTTATAGTGCTGCGTGGAGAAGTTTTCCCCTAATAACTTTATTAGGACTTCCCATTATTAACCGAAATATACTGCCTTACTTGCTGTGAAAAGTTAGTACATGAGAATGTTGGTTACCATCTCACGCGCAGTACAATTTGTGTTGTGTTTCCGAAAAGGATTGCCGTGGAAAAGAGCCATTTTGAAAACACACCGACTAGACCAGGGCAGTAGTGCACTGTGCATTTACTCCTTACTGTAATTGTAATTCCGCCGGTAGTTTTAATTAGGCGAAATGCTAACCGTACATTTGACATTAGGAATTAACATAGTTTTAAACTATTGCTTCGGACGGTTAGCGAGTATTTCCGATTATATTTTTTGATCTGTTTCATCTTCGACCTGTTAAAAGTTTCTGATTAACTTCTGTGGATTATCAATTTGTCAGATTGTGGAATTTAAACTTAATAAAATTATGTCTTCCCGGTTAACTAGCGGGAGAAAAAAATCTTTTGTTATTTTACTCATCGAAAAAATTACATATAAACGTTTTTTTACAAGAAAACTACAGTGCAAAACTGCGTTACTGTTTTAAAAAGTATGTGGTCGTCCATATGGTTCACGTTCCGTTATGGTTTACACAAGATCGCCGCGCCGCTGATAAATTGCTCATAGAATTCCGTGCCGTTTCTATGTTGATAAACTTTTCACCTTGAAAATATTGAGAGCAGTTTTTGTTATCTGTTGTTAGCTTCCCGATTTATGACGCATGCTATATGGCAACATACACTGCGAATATTTCTTCTTCCTCCAAAATGATAGGTATGTTGAAAATCTCCAATTTCCTTACATAGAGAAAATAAATAAAAGAAAACAACTTTTTAACATGAACCATGTTCAAAATCTTACAAATACTTTGCAAATTGCTTAGTATACGTAGTGTTTAGTTTGATTCAGACAACCAAGAAGCTACAATAGTCCTTGCTCTTTGCTGAACGGCCGTCATCTCGATAGTGTCTGTCGCAGACCAACCTCGCATGTCGAAGCAATGGGATGCCCTAAAGACAAAATAATGATAAATTATATTTATTTCTGTAAATTGGTTCAAATAAACACATAAATTATGTTTTAAAACTAGATGACTTTGGTGTCACAGTCTCTTTTCAAGACCAAACATAATCTTGGTCAGGCCATAATGAGGACCATGAAGATTTAGAGTCCGAGAGAGTCTTGAGGAAAGAACCACACTCATTTGAGTTATTCCTCTACAATCAGTGCACACATTAGTCGGTAATCGTGAAGCTCAACTCTGAAATTAAGGAGCAGCTCAACGACTGGACAAATGTGTAATATAAAAAAGTATAACTAGGTAAGTATAAAACCTACGAACGGACTAGGTACGAGGGCTGCACTAAAAGTATCGGGAATGGAATATTTCCACTGTTCCTGTCATATTAAAATCTTTTTAATTGAAAACTGCTTGGTTTTAAAAATCGAATACCATTTATTTAAAAAAAGATTCTCGGTCTTGTCACAAGGTTTTGTCAAACTTGTTTAGTCGTTGAGAAAATGGAATTGACTGGAGAAAATTCAAGAGCGATGATTTATTATGACTTTCGAAGTGGTCTATCACAAACTGTGTTGACCGGATGATTTCTGCATTTGGTGATGAAGCCCCATCCAAAACCACAATTTATCGCTGGTTTGCTGAATTTCAACGTGGACGTGTCAAGCTTAGTGATGTTCCCCGTCAAGGTCGTCCAAAAACTGCAGTCACCCAAGAAAACGTTGATGCTGTGCGTAAGCTGATTGAGGAAGATCGACATGTGACATACCGCGAAATTCAGGCAACTTTAGACATTGGCATGAGTCAAATACAAATAATCTTGCATGAACAATTAGGTGTAAAAAAGTTGTTTTCCCGATGGATACCGCATTCGCTCTGTGAAGAGCAAAAAGCGGCTCGCGTTACTTGGTGCGTCAGAACTCTCGAAAGATTCCACGCAGGATCCTCAAATGCTGTATACAACATCGTATCAGGTGACGAATCCTGGATATACGCGTACGAACCCGAAACAAAAAACCAGTCACGAGTTTGGGTGTTCGAAAATGAGTTAAAGCCAACAAAAATTGTTCGTTCACGGAGTGTTGCAAAAAAAATGGTGGCCACGTTTGTCTCCAAAACCGGCCATGTTACGACTATTCCTCTTGAGGGACAAAGAACGGTTAATGCAGAATGGTATGCTAGCATTTGTTTGCCACAGGTCGTTTCTGAACTCCGTAAAGAGAACTGCAACCGCCGCATCATCCTCCATCACGACAATGCGAGTTCTCACACCGCGCACAGAACAAAAGAGTTTTTAGAGCAAGAAAACATAGAATTATTAGACCATCCGCCGTACAGCCCCGACCTAAGCCCTAATGATTTCTATACTTTCCCTAAAATAAATAAATTGCGTGGACAGAGATTTTCATCACCTGAAGAAGCTGTGGACGCCTACAAAACGGCCATTTTGGAGACCCCAACTTCCAAATGGAATGGTTGCTTCAATGATTGGTTCCATCGTATGGAAAAATGTGTCAAATTTCGCGGAGAATACTTCGAAAAGCAATAAATACATTTTTAAATAGTAATGTTGTGTCACTTCCTTGATTCCCGAAATTTTCAGTGCCGCCCTCGTACCTACTAAGAAATATTTAAATTGAAAAGGAGAAAGTTTAGGTATCCTAAGAGTACTTATCAATCCTGTGTTGGCTAATACTCAGTCATAAGGCATAAAATTATCCTCTAGCCTCGTCTTTCACATTAGTATTGTACACTTTTATATACCTAGTTCCACATAATAAAATTGTATCTTACCTGTTTGCAGTGTAGGTAGGCGAGTTCTCCGAGATATCGTCTTTGTAAACTCCGAGCGCTCTCCACGGGTCGATGTAACCGTGGATGTTGATAGTGTTGTTTACTACAGGCTCGAGGCCGCCGAAAATTAAGTTGACCCGATCAGCCCCGGCTTTCACGAAAGCCAAGTCGAATCTGTTAAAATACATACGATTTGGTTATAAATGGAAATAATGTTGCAGGGAAATAAATAAAATTTGGTGATATGCTTGGTATGTGGTTTATTTATAAACGTTCCTTAAAGTTCAGTAATGATTATTTTTTGTCGTAAGCAACGTTTATAATAAAGGGGGAAGTTGCAGGGAAATAAATAAGATTTGGTTATATGCATAGGTGTTCCGTCGAAAGGAAAACCTCGGGATTTTTGGTAGTCTCTTTATTTCTGACAATCTTCCAGCCATTCATGAGCCTCTTGACTGACTGGATATGACTTGATGCAGATGCTGTTGCAAGTATTTAGCTTGGCCAGTTTTAATTGAACAATTGAATACTGGCTGAATAACCTTCAATATTTTAAATCCGTGGATATCCTCACTACCAAAATAAGCTTTACAACTACTCACCTTTCATCGAAAATCTGTTTGCAAACATCAACATAGAAATCCAAGCTGAGCCACTTCAGACTGTCGAACACTGTGCCAGAGCGTGGCGCTGTTTGATAATAGCCGTATTCGGTGCATGTTTGATAATACCAGGCACGTGCTGAAAACAGTGCGATTTTCAATTATTATGGGATGAAGGCCTCGCCTCTAATGCACGAGGTTGTGGGTCCAAATCCGGGCAAGTACCAATGTGACTTTCAATTCCATATGATTGAAAAAGTCTTTCCCGAGTGTATCTTGGACATTACTGACATCGGTGAAGGAAAAACATCGTGAGGAAACGTCCTAGACTAATACCTAGTTAATACATATATACGTGATATCGCCAACCCATCTTGGGCCAGCATGGTGATCAATGCTTGTGCCTTCTCTGTATGAGAAGAGGCTTTTGCCGTGCAGTGGAACAATAATAGGCTGCTATTATGGTCAAACTCGACTAAGTCCACTGATGCTTCGCGGTTTTTTTTTTTTTTTTGTTTGCGAGCCACGCATCCGTGCGTAGCTTAGCCGGTCGCTGTCCCCCAGTGGTGGCAAAACAAGCGGTGGACATGGGGACTCCTGGGACAGCGATGAGGGGGGTGGGTGATCCACGCCGCAGTGGACAGCGATTTGAAGTGGGGGCAGTAACTTCCCAGTCGCCACCCGGTGGCAACTGGGAATTTTATTCCCGATTGCCACCTGGTGGCAATCCATGTGGGAGCGACTGGGAATATACCGCTTAGCCGTGGGTGGGCATTTATCTAAAACCAACCAAAAAATTGGCTTTTCTAACTACCACCTAGGTACGTAATTTTTTATTTGTCAACGCGATGGAATGGAGGCGGGATGTGGTGATGGCTAATGGTTGAGGATATTGGCTGTTATCAAAAGGGTAATATTGGAAAACTTTGTAACCTTGAGGTATTTTGTGGAGCTAATTAAATGAGCACTTACAATTTGTCGGAAAGCCGTAACTAGTCAGAAAACTATTGTAACCAATTTGCCAACAGCTGGTTTCGTGTAAGTTACGAATTGCCGCTATGTATCCGCCAATTTTCTCCATCGGAGTTGAACCTGCAATGTGCCAAAAAAAAATTGAGAGCATTTAGGTATGTCGCCTGAATCAAGTTCTCATAAAGATTTAAAAAAAAACTTTCAACAACATGACGAAAAGCAAAACTCAAAAATGGACGAAAGCTTTTTAGAGCGTTACAGTTCAGTCAGTACCTTACACTTCGCAAAATTTAAAAGCCTTTTCTTAGTCAAATAAAAATTGTAACTTAGAGACAAAACCTATTTCATGATAAATTATATACATAATATGGTTTCGATAACACTATGTTCGTAATAACCTCTAATATTTGTCAATAACGCTTTTGAATCTTGCGTAATCATACGTAGGTAATCTGTTTTTTCAACCTTCACGTTATAAAATGGAGCTTACCATAAGTAGAATCGGCGAAATTATTGCAAACAGCCTGCAGCGTCCCAGGTCTTGCCTGTTGAACTGAAGTGGAGAACGTCCAACTGATAAGCCCCGCGAAAACGCCTAACTCGTACTCATTGTCATAGTCCAGTGAATTGCACAACCTGCAGGAAAGGAGAATATAACGTGTGTCCAAACCAGAATATGACGTAATTAGGTACGGTACACAAGAAGAGGATTAAAGAGTTTTTTTAGGAGTTAAGAGGATTTTGATGAAAGGAGTTAAGCTAGGGTTTCTTAGAAGTACCTACTACCTAGTATTTTTCTTTTTCTTTCTCAGTTTTAATGTTGGTCTGCTAAATTAAATATTTTAGGCGACATACTCAAATGTCCTTTCTTTGGTATTTTTCTTCGTGTCGTTGAGCTCCTTAAGTTTTGAGCTACACGATTACTGACAAATACTTGCACTGACTCAACAGGCCTACTCAAATCTGGGTTTCTTTCGTCAAAAGACCATTTCAGACACCAATCTACATGATCTGACTAAGATTAAGTTAGACTTTAAAAGAGACTGACCTCTGAGTTTGTTTCAGCCTTCCTTCTCAGAGACGTTGAATAGGAAACGCCGACTCATCTATCTAGTTTTTGAAATATGATTGACGTGTAAAAGTGTTTGTAGATACAAACATACTTAAAAATCATTTATCAAATGTTATATATAAAAGTAAGTTGGTATGTTTTCTTATTTGAACCCTTAGAGTCAAACCCTGCTGCCGCTGCGCATGACATCCGTTACTGCGGCCGCTACGTGGCGGCCACCGCTCTTGTAGGAAACCATAGTCTAAGGTTAACGGCATTACTGCGATATCGCCCAACGTCGCCAGACATCATGTATCAATTTTTTTTTTATTGTTTTTGATATCCCCAGACAAGGTCGCTCGACTTCGCCCGACATCTCTAAAGAAACTGGCAGGGACATTTGTCTCCTAGTGCATACGAGGCTATAAACGTGCATACGAGTAATTTATAAATTATGGAGTTAAGACTCGCCTGTACGATTCTTCTACGAGGCGCCTTCCGCTTTCGGTGTGCATAGCAGTGACTGTGTCGGCTATGCCTTGTCTGATGTGTCCTATGCACTCCTCACCACCCTCCAACGTGAAAGCTTCATGAACAACTTCCAAGTATCCTAAAATTTAATATACATAGAGATTGTAGATCGAGGTGTATTTTTTAAACATTTAACAGTCATTCTTGAGTTTGATTGCTATAGCGGTAAAGAAAGTCTGCCAACACTATACTATACCGATCTAATTTGACACAAAATTATTCGATGCATTGCTTTTAGCATTTCAATCAAGTGTTTAGATGTTGAAAAGCTTATGCATATAATTAGTACCACCTTGATACTAATTGGTATCTATAATAAAAATAATTAGTAGGTACCTAAATACTGTTTACGTCTTTAATTAAATAATTAGTACCTAAATAATTCTTACCTAATAGCATTTTCAAAGTGGCCTGCCAGCTTTCGAAAGAGAAAAACCTTATACGGGATTTTTGTTTTATGTTGATATTCTACCTACCCTACTCTGTGCTATTGAAACATTATAAAATGTTGACGATCTCTTCTGCCATAATAATAATATCTAGTATTCAAAATAATGTCCCAGACGTTCACATACAAGTTAGTGTTATTAATTTATCATCTATCTTTTTTAATAATAAAGCTGAATTGTTTGTTGGTTTGAAGCTTTGAACGCGCTAATCTCTGGAACTACCAGTAGGCAGGATTTTGATAGCCCAATTCTTGAAGAAGGCTGTAGGCTATTTAACATCACGCTACATCCCTTAGGAGCCGAGCAAAAATTAAAAAGGTCAGAAAGAATGCTAAGTGAAAACGAAGTAATAGCGCGAGCGAGCGATGCGATAATAATGGGGCCCCGGGAGGCCGGGACCCTGCACAGAGCGATAAGTGGACGGGGGAACAAGAAATTTCACGCGAAGACGCGGACACACACACATCTGCAGATGTTTTTGATATTGTGTTAAATATTTACGTTAACTAATTCAGAGCTTATTAATTACTTATGTAGTTATTTAAATATTTATACATTGTATAAGAATCAAGAAACAGCTGCCTATTTTGTTTTTTGCATAGTTATCTACCCAAGTTATTTTACAATTCATTATTTTAAGTTGTTTTTAAGACGTATGACGTAATAATAAAAATCCATGTATCTATTGTTTTGAAGTCCTTGAAATCTCACTAAGGTAAGTAAGTGCGGTTTTTGCTTTAATATAGCACAAGTTATTTAATTTATATGATTTGGGGCTAAAAAAGAGAAACAAAGCAGTATCGTGGGAAATGACGCAAGCGCAACATCATGGCCGCGACAAACATGGACGTTTGAACTGTAGTCGAAATTTGTTGTAGTAAGTAGTTTAATCATTTTTTGAGTAACAAGCACTACCTAGTTAGTAGAATTTGACTTTTAATACTTCTCTTGGGCTTCTATTGCTGTCTTTTATTGATTTAGTAAAAAAAAATAGGCAGGCATAATACCTATGCTATTTGAAGTGTAAAAAGACAGTCAGCAACAAAAGTCCATATGCTAAAGTAAGTTATCGACTTTCGTGGTGGCTGACCTACCTACTTTAAGAAAGACTAGGCAGTAATTGACTGAAGTAGCACGTACCCGTAAAGTCAACTTTCGCCAGGATAGGCCCACTAGAGGCAACGGTGCCTACCACCAAGTGTGGATACCTCTTCTTGAACCACATGACCATGTTAGCAGCATACGACCCTCCGTACAGCACCACCTTGCTGTCGGCGAACCGCGAATGTTTCTTCATCTCTACAATGAAGTATGCAAGGTCGGCGAGCGCCTGGTCGATGTTCAAGAAACGCAAGTTTTCTGCTGTGAACTCCCTGTATAAAAATATAGAGGTAAAGATACAAAACAATGAAAGATTGGGGTGATGTTTCACCAATACAACAGTACATAACATACAGTGCGTAAAATTGTGTTATGTAATACTGTTGTATTCAACAGAAAACAAATCAATGAAGATATCAACGCAAGCACGCACTTGGCCGGTTTTTAAACTAACTACTCCAGAAGAGTAATTCCACTTTGCCCCACCAAGCCCGCCACCCTGGTGTGGCAAAGTGGACTGCCTAAAATTTTGCAGTGGAATATGCCCCACTATTCTGATTTGATGGGGCGGATAACACTAGCATAAACACTTTGTGGATTCTGCCCCACTAGGGTTGGCACCTCAGGATTTGTGGTTTAGGGGTTAAAAATAAATCCTGGTTTATCCTGGGTTTTATCTGATTTGCATAATAAGGCGTAGCCGACGGAGCCCCGCTATGCGGGGCTCCTACTTCTGGGCGGTTTAAAAAAAAATAACCACGAAGGGGACGGCGGGGTCTTTCAGACCCCGCCATCCCCTTCTAACCTAACCTGTCCGAGTCGGGGTGCCCCGAGTCCCGAGCTCGCTTCGCTCGCTCTTGCATCCTATCCCCGATTGTGTAGCGTTTGTTTTTATTGTAATGATGTCAATGAATGCAATGTTTGTTTTCAATACAGTACTTATTTCAATAAACATTCCCAAATTTTGAGTAGTAGCCCTAATGAGAAGTAACCCAAGTGAGAAGTAGCCCAAGTGAGAAGTAGCCCAAGTGAGAAGTAGCCCAAGTGAGAAGTAGCCCAAGGGAGAAGTAGCCCAAGTGAGAAGTAGCCCTAATGAGAAGTAGTCCATTAGCGAGTCGGTTGCCAAAATGAGAATTAGCCCAAATGCGCCTAAACCACAAATCCTCAGGTGCCAACCCTAGTGGGGCAGAATCCACAAAGTGTTTATGCTAGTGTTATCCGCCCCATCAAATCAGAATAGTGGGGCATATTCCACTGCAAAATTTTAGGCAGTCCACTTTGCCACACCAGGGTGGCGGGCTTGGTGGGGCAAAGTGGAATTACCCCTCCAGAAGAGTAGAGTTTAGAAACTAGAAACACTTTATCGAGTCAAAAGTGTAAGATTGCCTGATTGGTAGGTACTGCAACGAATTATCAACATTAGGTAGGTAAGCAGTGGCGGTCTAAGCCTGTCTGGGGCCCGAGGCGGAAAAAATAAATGGGGGCGCCCCACCCAGGAATGAACGTCGAAATATTTAGCACGCTGCCTCGAAATGGTTAGGATTTCTTAGAATAAGAATCATTTATTTGCAGAATTTGCATAAAGGTGACTTGATTCAGAAATAGCACATAATTTGTCGACAGTGGAAAAGCTAGAGCATCAGATTAAGGCTTGTAATAATGCCAATACCCTTGAGCATTTGGGCGGAGCTAACGACCAACTGGATCTAAGGACGAGTGCGGGGGTGACGTAGACGCAGTCATTAATCGGACGTCTTTTTAAATTATTACAATAAAAATAATACATATTTAAAAAAAGTAACAAAACCAAATCATTTTCGTTTGTATTGCAAAGCAGTAGATTTTTTTTTTATACTCTTTTGATAACAAACAAAGGAGTAAAATGGTTTCATCTCAATGATTTGGAGGTGATTTGGTGTATTTTTATTTTATTTTGTGATACCGTTAGAAAAATTATGGCTAAACCAAATTACTTATTATATCATGTAGATTACTAGCATTTTTTTTCTGATGTAATTTCTCTGTAAATGCCGACGAAAAGTTGCTTCATCTGCATGCTTTTTTCAAGCTTTTTCGAGAGAGCAGCCTTAATATAGGATGGTAGAACTAGCCAAGTGAGCTCAAAAATTTTTGCACCCCGCATAGTTTAAATTTTCATTTGAACATTTATACATAAATAGGAATTACTTTATCAACCTATCTACAGAAAAGTTAGAAAATATTTATACAAGAGCGAGCGAAGCGAGCTCGAAAATTATATCACCCCACCCTGGATAGGTAAGGTATTTTTTTTGACTATTCGTATCCGTCTTGCAGGAGCCTTAACTCCCTATTTATGTACATAAAAACTTGAGAGATGTCAAGGGACACCCGGATGGAACCAAGTTCCAATAAAAAAAAAAAAAAATGTAAAAAAAATAACTGGCTTGCTTTCTATGAGAGAGAGAGTGAGAGAGAGACAGACAGAGAAACAAGCGCACGACGCACGGCTTACAACTATAAAAAAAGTGTCGTTACAACTTTTGGTCTTAATTTTTTCCGTCTAGCCCCCTTTCGCAACGCGCGATAAGGAACTTCGTTCCAATAGGGAGTCAAGGCTCCTGCAAGACGGACGCGACATGCGACGCGAATCCCACGTGACACAAAGGCACCGCTCGTCGCACGAGAAGCGGTGCCTTTGTGTCGCGCCTGTTTGAAGGAGTCTTTAGTTTGTCGACTAGCGCAGAGAAGTCTGAGAAAAAGGAGGATGTGGGTTGCAACTTGCAAGAGCGAGCGAAGCGAGCTCAATTTTAGCACCCTACGTTTATATGTAGCATGCGTACCTACCTAGGGAGCCCCCAACTACAAACTGCCTTTACTTACTAAACATATTTTGGTCTTGTTTGAGATTTGATTACAAAGTATTTCTCGATTTTTGGGGCCCTCCATGACAGACCGACCTCCCGGGTCGGACCGCACCTGCCGCCCCCCTTAGTCCACCAGTGTAGGTAAGTTATTAGGTCTACTTACTCGAATATTTTAGTTTCTCCATAATACCGATGTTCTGTGTACACTTGGTACCCTTTGTTCTCTCGCGCCATCTCGTACATGTTACCAGCTAACAACCAGCCTTCGGCAATGTCCCATTCTCCGCCCACCAAGATGAATATCGGAGAACCATCACCGCCGAAGAATTCTTCATTATACATGAAACGCTGCAAAGTAACCAATAATAACAAAATGTAAGTATTGAATTTCTCGGTTATCACGGGTAAAGAAGGGTGTGATTCCTAGCCATAAGTACAAAGTTAAGTACCGACTAAGTAGTAGGTAGTTGTCCTCGTCGGTAAACATAGGTAGGTACCTATTTAAAAAAATTGTAGGTACCTAGGTAGATAGGTACTTATAAACCTATAGGGCAAGAGCTGATTGGGTGAAAAGTTTGTAAAGAATACTTAAAGTAGACACAAGTTTTAAAACGAATTCATACGAACCATTGAAAAATTTGTAGGATTCTGCTGATCAAAATGATCAAGAGGCATCGATATCCAGGCCACGGAGACTTTTCTGGCCAACAGTTCATTGAACTCTTCTGGTGGCTTCATGTCCACCTCAGTCATCTCCACGACCCTGGGTTCCTTCGCCCATGATGACGAGAACAAACTCAAGAATAATAGGAAGACAATCTGAAAAGATTCGAGTAACAATGAGATATATTTAAATTGATGACTAAAGGCGCTCCTCACCTTATTGCCTGTAATGTAAACTTTACCCGCGACCAAGCCGTGTTACTTCTACCTATTAAATTATATGAACTAACCTATCCTCCTGCTCAGGGGTGGATCCAGGATTTCATTTTGGGGCGGGCCATTCTGACAAGTTTCGGAGCTAGGGTTAAATCACATAAGTAAACAAAGAATTAAGTTTTCATTAGCTGGAATCTTTACAAAATAAAGTTAACTCGCCATAAAATATATAATTTTATCGACATCAACTGGGACATCGCTGTGGATGTGTAGGAGTGCAAGTCCGTAAAGCCGCTCCTCCCCTGTCCGTGTACGCAGCCATGGCGTAGAGTGGAGAATGACCTTTCGGCTGAATTAAATCGAAAAGTTGAGTCGAAAGTATGGAATTCCTGGGTCTTTTTTTTTCCATACCTCTCCCCCCCTGTATCCGCCAATGCTGCTGGTTTCATATATCTCTATAAACTACCTAGCAGTTAACGGCCAGCGCAGTCTACTTGCAAAGCCCTCAGTGAAATCTTGAATTGATAGGTACATTACAGGCGAATGCTCCCGGTGAGTGAGCGCCTAAACTTACGAGCAAAAGTTGAAAAATATCAAGTAATAAAACTCCTCTTACTTTTTCAAGTTAAACAAACACGAAAAAGGATCTTTACTTACCATTTTTATTATATTTTTATAAGAATATTTAACACATTTATAGTATAATAATTACACATACATCTGATAGCCTAATTGAGATATCTTTACCAAATTATTTGATATTGAATGCTAGCATATCGTTATCATTAAAGGCGACTAAGATTATTCCTTATAATATCGGTTTGTACAGGGCGCGTTAAATGTGAGCTCTGAAATACACATACCTACGCAGTAGGCAGATTAAAGGCTCCTTCAAACAGGCGAACACGCGACGCGAATCGCACGTGACACGTTGCGTTGCGTGTCGCGACTGTGTGCAGGAGCCTTAATTGACTCACCTACTGCATGTCTTAGTTATTTTTTATAAAGGTATACAAAAAGGCAGGCTGAAAATAATTAGGAGCTTCAAATCTATCAAAAGGTGAAAGACAGTGGTTCAGCCACACCAATGGCGTATGCGAACTGTAATATAATAAAATATTATTTTTTCCTTGGTGTTTGATGGAAGCATGTCAGTCAGTTCTTTCGTCATCTCACAGATCGCTGTAAATCATCATCATCATCTCCCTGCCCTTGTCCCATGTTACATGGGGTCGCAACACGTTTTCTTATTCCATTCTCCCCTGTCAATTGCCACGGTATCATTCACTCCCTTCTCTTCCATATCATTCTTCACACAATCCATCCATCTTTTCTTAGGCCTTCCTCTCTGCAGCAGTAATGCTCGCGAAGGAGGAGGCGGAGCGCGTGAGGGAGAGGCAATCATTGCGCCCTCACGCCCCTAGTCGCCGCAGGAGGAGACACCCTGGGCGTCGGGAATCGATAGCCGACTCCAGGCCACTGTAGGCGCGGGCCTTCCTCTCTCTCTCCATCCCCATCCATCAACATTTATAGGTACCTATTCATCACTCTTTTATTCACTACCGACTATACCTACCCGTCGTAATTAACCAAAAGTATTGACCGAAACATGATTTTCAGCCAAAACCGAAACCGTAACTGAATCTTCGGATTCTCTTCTAGTTTCGGCCGAAACCAAACCCTATGAAGTTAAGTAAATGTTACTTGTTACATTATTTTCTGAGACAGAAATAATTTAATTCAGAGCTGATTTTGCAATATCAGATTGCTTCTATCAACAGAGAAAATTTAATATAAGTAGATTTTTGTAAAAGTCTGTCGAAATTTCAAAATGACGATGAAAAATCGGGCCTAACATAAATAAGGGCCTTATCAGACATGCTACTCATAGCATGTGCAATTAGCGATTTAATCGTTTTTCAGGAGCTCGATGCAGAGATTGAGCTCTGAAAGCTGCATAATTTTAGGATCAGCAATCAGTGATTTAAGCGCTTCTCAGAATCTCGATACAGCGACAACGTTTTATCTCTCCGCTAGTTTGCCCTCAGCATCGTTAGTAAACGCATTTTTTAAACCATACTCCAACGGAACGAGTCACCAAAACGCGATGTAGCGTTGAAGTAATCGCTGAAACGTGTGATTTTGCTATAGCTACGGAACGCAGAGGCGATAAGATGCATCTGCTGTGATTCCTTCTGACTGATACTAGAAGCAGCATGTCTGCTAAGAAACTAAATGACTTTAATTTATAAGTAAACACTTATTATTATTTTGGGTTTCGTACAAAAAGGGTGAAAACGGGACCCGATTACTAAGTCTACTCCGTCTGGACAGACGGACAGATAGACATCTGTCATCTATTTTCGTCTATCTATGCTATCAATACCTCACGAACAGCAGTATCGGTCGGACCGAAGAATCGGCCACCTTGTGGCCGAAACCGAACCTTCGGTCGGACACTACCAAAAAGGTTTCATCAAAACGGTAGGTGTAAAACAGTCCAGAATAAATAAATCATAAACTCAAAGCCATAATTTTAAGAAAAGTAAGTTATTTAAAAATAATTAATAAATGGCATTTTACAATTATTTTAACTGCAAGCAGCCTGCAGAAGCTGTCACTTATTGCCTATACCAAAGAAATTGTATTAAAAAGTATTTAATATTTTAATTTAAGCTTCGCATTTAATTTAAAATTACTCGCCATCCTAACCTATCATAGTTAAGCATAACATTAGACATTAACATAATATTTCCCGAAAAGGGGGGTAATGTAACCCCTTTATATCGCCATTTATACTTAGGTAAGTATCTAATTATTATTATGTAAGTAATTTAGACAGAAATTTAAATAAGAACATCATGTATTAACTAGTATATATTTTTGCGATATGGTCTAGATATTTACATTCAAACAGGACGAGATACTGTCCTCATTTTAATAATTAAGTACCCAAAATATATATTCTGTAGTAGTATTAATTTGGGCATACCCTATATCCATCATTTATAAGGGATTAACGGGGAATGTGCTATGTGCTACCCCGTTGCACATTACATTCCAGACCCCATTGTTAACCCTCCAAGCTAAATAATTAATAGGGATAGTTAATTCTGTCTAATTCGTTGCTTTGTTTGTAAAAGGCTTGGCAGATCCATTGTATGTTGATTCCCGGTAGAGTACTTAGGTAGGTACGCTAATGTGAATCGTGATGCCTGTCAGCAACCAACTTAAATCAATCGCCTGACAGCTGTGATGACAGGTCTTCTACTATCGATAATCGATTTGTAAGTGACTACCCTCATTTATGTAATTACCAGCAGAGGCATTTGTATTAATTAAAGGTAACTGGTTATATCGGTTACAAACAATAGTTTTCCTCATTGGATCGCGTGCTAAAGTGGTAAGGTCAATGGCTGCCATCACAATAAAAAGTTACTAGAAAAACTAGATGCTTCGTAATAAATTCTTTTAAAACACGTACCTACGTGTTCTGAGTTTGTTACCGACATAAATATCTAATATCTCTACAATACAACAATAATATAGGTACCTACTCTTTTTTTTCTCCCTTCACAAAGGTTCAGAAACGTAGTTATAACATATAGAGACAAGAATTATAGCGTCAAAACGAAAATGCATAAAATATGATGCTTTGTAAGAGACTGGCGTCCATACTAGGATACCCTGTGTGACGCATCACCAGGCTCTCACACCGAATTTAATCTAAATAAAATTACAAATTACAATGGTCAATTTTTAAACTCTATACAAAATATTTATTAATGAAGGAAAAAAGAGTCATTTAAATTAATCAACTAACATTTATTTTTTTGTATAACAAAATTAACGGGATTTTGTCAATTCGTGTCGGCTTCAAACAAAAGCGCTGTATCATCAGCGAAAGTTATGATACTTCCGCTGGGCATCTTGAGCTCACAGAGGTCGTTGATCAAAGTTAGAAGTTAAGGGGGACCGAGGATACCGCCCTGTGGGATGCCGTGCAGGACGGGAAGATCACTACTAGTCCACTCGTCTACTTTAACTCGCTGGAAAAGGTTGCTGAGGTAGTTGAAAAAAATATTTAGTTGAGCATCCCTTACACAGATGTTCTCCAATTTCTTCTCCAATAGAGGGACGGACACTATGTCAAAGGCCTTGGCAAAGTCCATGAAAATTACTATAACCTTTTTGTTTCGTAGAGTTTTTCAGAAACAAACTTATTTATATCATGATTGGCGTCACTGGTCGACAAGCCCGATTGGAAACCGTACTGAGAAGGTGATAGCAGTGAGTTGTCTTCAAGGTAATCGACCAGGCGCTTCTTCATGATCCTTTACAATACCTTAGACAAGCTGGCATAATGGAAACTTGTCTATAGTTGTTGATCCAGGCTCCGTCGCCACTTTTGAAGATGGGCGAATCTCTGCTATTTACAAGGCGTTTGAGAATTTGCCGGAGTCAATAGGAAGCTGAACTCTTGCGTAAATCTTGTACTGTCACGTTGAGTATAGTCGAGTATACGAAAAGAACTCAGAACACGAGGGTAGGTACGTGTTTGAAGTGATTTTATTATGAAGCGTCTAGATTATGAAGTAAGTTTTTTTTTGTGGTGGCTGTCACTGGCCTTAGCACGTTAACACGGGATCCGATGAGGAAAACTCTTGTAGGTTACCAGCTATATGACCAGTTAGCTTTAATGAATACAAACTCCTCTTCCCGACATAGGCACATTAAGAAATGAGTTGGTATCAGTTGAATTTCTATGACTTCAACTGATATAGCTTACCTACATCCGAATCGGACTGTGAAAGGAGGTTATCAGAATTATATATTTTTTGGAATTTATGCTAGGTAGGATATATAATTTATGGATGAATGAAAGGCGACAAAAAAAAGGTACTTACAAAGGAGATGAGAGTGGAAACGTCGGGAGAAGACTAGGGAGTCTTCTCCCGACGTTTCCACTCTCGTGCTCGTCTCGTGCGTCGTGTCGTGCGTCGTTTGTGCTCTTAGGGAAGAGCACATTATTCGTCATGTTCTTCAGAAAGGTCAGATGCGTAGTACTCGCAACCGGCGTGCGTGTATGAGCGTTGAAACGTAAAAAAAGCAAAAGAAGCATGTAAGGATTGTAGCAGGTGGCGTTTTATAGTTTCTTTCTACCCCCATGGGAAGAAGGCGTGAGTTTATATATGTATGTTATTTTTTTGACTCAGTCAAACATGTGTTCCAACAATGTACATCTATTTTGACTACTAAGTACCTACCTACTACTAGACTAGGTCAATACCTACAGTCACTAATACTTTAGAGTTGCGAAGATACGACCACAACAGCTTCACGTAAAGGCTCCTGCAGAAAGGCACGACGCGACTCTTGTACAAAAATTTCCATGAAATTTTCACAGAAATGGTTCTACTACAGTCTCGTCCTTAAAACAAGATAAAATAAAATTCTCAGAGCGTGCCCATTCGATATACATAGAGAAGCGAAACCGGTTTGTTTTTTATAAAAAAAGAAAGCTAAAATAAAAACAGATTTCCTTTTAGATTAGGTTGGTATCTACTTTATTTATTAAATTACATTTTGGCTTAATTTAAAATACCAGCATTCCTAGAATAACTAATTAAATAATAATAAAATAAATTAAATGCAATCGGCATTCATGCGAACCAACCGTGTCCGAAAAATTTGGATCTTTTTGTACACTTCGATCCATAAAGAGGGTTACAATTATTAGCGCCGCATTTTAGCATGTTGCTGCGACCCCTACTTTCCATATATGGTTTTCTCCCCATAAAATTACCTCTGGAAAGATAAGAAACATACATCAAAGAAAGAAAGAAGTGGTACCTATACTACACCCACATTTCACAGGTTATGTTGAAGTCGTATGTAATACATAATGCCATCAACCGGACACAAATCCAAACTCCAGGCTTTTTTTTTTTTTTGGGGTGGGAAATCATCAAATGACCTCTCCCGCTCTGGGCGGAGCGGAAGGGCGTGTCAGACTTTTACTGACTAAAACCCACCCGTGTTCCTTCAGTTGCCTGTGCGCCAGGGCCACGGTAACTCTTTCGAACAATCCGCGACCCCGGCAGGCATCGGCCCTGTCGGACCCCGTCAATTATGCTGACATCTTTTTGAGGCGCGCGTGGAACACAACGCGCCGTCGACCAACAACGCGCCGTTGACCAGGCTGCGAGTGAATCCGGGCTGAAGTGACAAATTCCTGATGAAAAACCCAATGACACTGTTCGACCTGGGATTCGAACCCAGCACCCTAATTGCATAACACTCTATCAATCAGAATCAGAATTATTTTGAAGGATACTGCTAATCCTTCAAATTGCTTCATATGTTGAAAAACAAAATCTGCTCAAGAACGTAGATAACGCAATGAGTGTTGTTGAACTGTCAAAATGAAAGCCATTCCTACTGTTAGCGTGTTACGTAATTTACCTCGCAGGACTATAAGCTTGGCAGTAGGGCTTTCGACCACTAGACAAACAAGGCTGTCGAGAAATATAAGAAAACCTATTGATAATCCGGCCCTGCTTGCAGCTCTGGGACTCTACTCTCTAAGTCCATCAGCGAAAATACGGACCCGTCTGATAGCAGTTGAACCGTCAAAACAAGTGTCAAATTCAGTTTTGCTGACGGGCAAATACACATCAGGCGTAGGGACAGCTGTCAAACTGAATTAATCTTATGTCCTTAAGTGACAACGAGCAGGAAGTGCCCGTAACTTCGACCGAAACTACGCATATCGTGCTTAGGGAGTAGACCCCCTGGAACGAGCATTGAAGGCCAGCCTTGGTCTCTAGGTGTCTACAGTTTCAGGAAACGAAGCCTTCCTGATGAGATTCAACACTAGGAAAAGGCTCTATTTCGCCGGAATTAAGGACAGGTAGTAGGTACCTACCTCTTCTTTTACGAAAACAAAAAGGTACATCATGAATCAATAATAGCTGTAAACTTACGATGGTCCGTAGTTACAGACAACGATGAAATTATTCCACTCGTTCTTGAATGTTTGTGAGATAGCGCAGCCTAGGTAAATGCTATCGGACCACACCATCTGTAAATAAATGTTGATTTTAAAATACTTACTTACCTAAATATAAGTTACCTAAACGTATTTTGATTTTTACAGCGGCACGCCACCCTAATTCCGTAACACACTATTAATCTGCATCTGACTCATTCTGAAGGATATTGCTAATCAATTGATTCAAAATTGTTCGAAGAATTTGTCTGCTCAGCAACGTAAATAACGCAATGAATGTTGTTAGAATGTCAAAATTAAAGTCATTCCTGCAGGCGTAGCACAAACACCGTCTTGTCGATGGGAGAATAGACAAATATGACGTTTCGTGAAGACAGTACGACGGCAGCAAAGTAGAAAGAGTCAACTGCACTTTTTACGAAATTCAGTAATCTATTAACGTTTATCTTTTATTTTGCTTATATCTCGAAAATGGTGTGTCCTATCGCAAAAATAATGAAAATTTCGACCCCCTTTATGTAACCCTTAAACCCCTTAAACTCAACATGTAGGTAATAATTTTTCACAATTTCCATACAAAAAGTGAAAAATTCCTTTTTTCCTTTCCATTTTTATACTTTGTGGCCATCGAGTAAAAAGTTTTCTACCGTCTTTAGCATGGCGATTAAAAAATCAATTTGTCTTCACTACCTTAGACAACTGTCTTCTGAAATAGTCTACATTAAAAAGGACCTAGACAACGATCGGCAGAAACGAAAGACAAAATGACAGATTTTAAAAGGATTTTTACGGTGCGATGTCAAAAATAGAGAAACGAAATGTCACTTTGTATGGGAATAGCCGTCTCTATTCTTCGAAGAGATAGATAGCGTCATGCTAAGCCCGCTGCTATTAGTGTGTTACGCACTTACCCCGCAGTTTAAACACCGGCCTGCTAAGGGGAAACATCCGATGTGAAAAACAAAATAACACTTTGCCAGACCTAGGAATCGAAAATAGGGCCTCACGCTGACTGATTACCGGCGTTTGCAACCACTAACAAGATCAACAAGGCAATCAATGGGGGAGTGGTGATGTGTTTTTTTTTTCCTATTTGGCATCTCGTAGTTGTGACCTTGGAGATCGTGGCTACTTAACCGGACATTTCTGTGGGTGCCTTAAGCTAACTTAAAGCCTCCAGCCAGGGGCGAATTTCTTAATTTCTAAGTGACCGCACGCTAAGGGCACCCCCTGTGGGGTACGAACCTCGGCTTAGGGCGTCACTGAGTGGAGGGCAGCAAGGTGGGACAGGCTGGATCGAATTCATATCATTATATAAGCTATAGCGCGGTCACTGTCGGATTGCATAGAAAAGAGAGTGACGCACGATGACACAACGCTGGTAATTTATTGCAAAAAATCTATTCATTGGACTAAAAAATTAAAACACTATTACGTTAGTATGTTACTTGTAGAATAATCTGACAAAGTATCTGAATTTTTGCATGTATATTAGTATGGTTTTTAATCGTTAAAATATTTTTTTTGAGGTATCTTCGTGATTTTTTCTATCATATCAAGTTAATTGTAATAAGTTTTCAACACACTATCTAACTAGCATATATCCAGAAGAATATCATATAATTTTCTGATTTTGGTTACTGCAGTGGATCATTTATTTTTAGGCATTATAAATTTGCGTTTAGGTCATTCCTAAACTACTATCCCATAAACGGGGAATTTAAAGCTACAAGCTCATCTACGGCGCGGGCTGGCGCTTCGTCGAGCAAGGTGATGATGTAGTGAGAAGGGAATCAATTTATTTAGTTTCTGCCCTCAGCTTTGCCCGCGTGGAGGTCGGAATAAAGAAACTTATATACTTACATAGTTTATAGAAGTAGGTATAGATATTTTGTCTCCATTAAAAAAATGCGAATACCTAAGTATATGCCAACTGCATGGTACCTAGTCGGTTAAACGGTGTTGAAGTTTATCAATCTTGTAGGTAACATTCATTTTATACATATGGGACATCAGCGCACGCACAATCTCTTACCATGGATTCAGTAACATGATTCTATACCCCCAGCGTTTAAACTTTTCGAAGCTTATTAAAAAAAAGCTTTTCAGTACGTTCATTCATTCGTTCATTTATTCGTTCATTCTTTTTTTTTAACTATTTTTACAGTTTGCACGTCGATGTCCCTGCCACCCTATATACAGATCATTGAATTGGTTTTGCTATATACGTATGTTCGTATAAGCAATATCAACAAGTTACACAAACCTGAGTGTAATGCCCAGTACCGTGGTTCTTCTGAAAGTCGCTGGCCTGTAACGGTCCAAATCTGAAGTTGACATTTTCACTGAACCAAGACTTCAGGGCTGCATTCGGCTGAAGTATGTAGTTGGGATTGGTGGTTGAGTACCCATATAAATTCTCACCCGATGTAAATCTATGGGAACCTGCAGAAAACGATTTTAAGTCAAAATCATTTTTGCACACCAGCTTTTGCCCGCGGGTCCGCCCGCGTGGGTGTCAGAAAACATCCCTCGGGAACGTACTGTCGGGATTAAAAGCACCCTATGTGTTAATCCAGGTTACAAGCAATGGGGAAGGCAACTGTCAAAATGGCGCTGTCGTAGCTAGTTCCCAACACAAGCTAATAATGTAAGGCGTGAGGTGGTTTTTATATAGTTTTGCGAAAATGACTCGTTTTTGTGTTCCTCAATGCTCGGAAACTCGAGTCTACCATTTTCAGAAAGACCTAAACTTAGAAGATTGTGGCTAAAAGTGATTCGCAGCTAAATATTTGAACCAAACAGAATTCGAGTCTATATCGGATTACCGGAAACATTTTGAAGAAAGTGTTTACGAGGAAATAAGCAATATTTAAAGTTTTTAATTCTAACTCTTTTCATGTCGAATAAATATTGATTTAAAATATTGAAATTACCGAAAATGACGAAATAGTGGAATAAAATCAAAGTCATGAATGAACATGAAATGGAATGAATTAATGAACGAAACGTCAAATTTATTGGTAGGCCGTAGTGATCTAGCTATGGACACGCCATTTACAATTATCTTTGCCGACCTTCCCCATTGCACAAATATTTAACAACAGCGCCTCTTATCAACATCATTCGAGCGCCAAAAGAACTTTGTAAGTAGCAGTGTAGACCGTAGCATAGGTTGTTTCCTAGGAAAGCGTTCCGTCATCGTAAATATAACGGCCGTCATGAAAATCTGTAATTTTCACAAATTTTTGACATTAAAGCTACGGTTTTCTAGAAGAGCGGTTCCGCCATGTTATAACGGCCATCATGCAAATCTGTCATTTTCACCAGTATTTGACATTAAGGTGTCAAAAAACGTGTAATCGTGTTAAATTTGTGTAACCGTTGTCCGCTTTTTATGCTGGGGCCACACCAACGGTCAACGTCAATGCCCATGATCGCCATAAACCACGCGCTAATTATTTCGATAATTAACACGATAAATTGAGTAGCCACACTTAGAACCGTCAACGTCAATGCTCATTTAACCAGCAATAAAATTGACGCTAATGTTCCTTCCTTAAATTTCCTTGATCCCGTCGTGCTCACGGTGCACAATGACGAACGTAGTGTGGCTGCTTCAACGCAATAATTCGCGCGTTAGATCTCTTTGATGTGCCAAAAAATACCGCCACCCGAGTCATCACCTAACGTCAAACGGCAATGTGAATGCCCTTGTCAAATTTTCGCGATAAGTGGTGACTACACCTACGGTGAACGTCCATCATCGCGATAATCAACGGCGTTTTCGGTTGGTGTGGCCCCAGCATTATGAAACCAAAGTGAACAATTTTATTTCCATAATCTTCCTGCTATTACTTAGATCATAAACTAAATATTCGTGATGTAGACAGCATAGTTTAAAAATCGGTGGGCACAACTGCCTTTTTAGTTATTTTACCTCCAATTTTGTACCACAATGTTCTATATATTCGTTGCTTTATGGTTGTTGAACTTATGAGGTAAAATAATGGCTGTGAATGGACTGTAGGTACCTACCTATATAGGGTGGCAGGAAGATCGACTTGCGAACTAAAACTATGAATTCGGCACGTGATTCTAGACCCCCTCGCGTAAAAAATATTCATAGGTTCGTAAAAAAAACAGCTCATTTATAGAAAATTGCGCGGAAAAAATCTAAGGAACTTTTTTTTTTTTTAAAATAACCCTCGCGATATTTCAACGCATTTGAATTCAGAATCATGTAGGGAAGTACCTAGTAAATCTATGGTGGCGCGTCGATATCCCTGCCATGTATGTGAGGCACCGGCAGACTTAGCCAGTGAAAGTGTTAAAATATTACTATTGAGTTGAGAAACATAACAGTGGACTACTTGTACTTTTCGGCTAAAGTAGGATAACCTCATTACCTCCTAGTCGCATTGTCTTAAAGTTTTTTCATAGTAACAAATCAAAGTAGACAGACAGGTAACATACATTGGGAGCTAGCGGTATAAAATCTTGACTATGTTCTTGTCTACGTTTTTTTTTTAGTAAAGCTACTTGCGTTAAAATTTTTGCCTTGTATAAAGATCGCGGTTTTAAAAGCGAAAGCGACTCTCGAGTGACGAACTGAACACGTGTACTCGACCATTTACCTGAATAATGACGTACATACACGACTTGCGCGAATATGTCATCCTAACTAATAATAAGTATCCAAACTAAGTAACTACACTCGAGAGCAATGAATCCGGGTCACTTAAAGAATGTTAAAAATCTCGGAAACTAAAAATGATAGGTTAATGCAATAAATTGTATTTAATAGACAATGTAATACTCCTTAAATGAAAGTAAAAAAAATATGAGTCACCATACATTTTATTAACACAAAATTACATAAAGAAAAAAACTGCTGATCTCTCCTTAAAACAAAAATAAGAAACATGAAATTTTTGAACTTTATTACGTTTTTCTTGAATTTTAATACTTCGTATTGCCTCCTCGTGCTTCCATTACTGCGTTTACGCGGTTTGGCATGCTGTACACCAAGTTCCTTATACGATTTTGGGGAATATTCTCCCATTCCTCTGTGAGAGCAATTTTGAGCTCACGAAGCGTGATTGGGGGAGGGTTTCGTTGTTTTACGCATCTGCCTAGCTCGTCCCAAGCATGCTCGATCGGGTTGATATCCGGGCTGCGCGCTGGCCACTCCATACGAGTAATGTTCATCTCTTGAAGGTAGTCATTCACAATCCTACCTGTATGAGGTCGGGCATTGTCATGCATAAATATAGCATCCTCACCTAAATTGACCATAAATGGACCAACGTGATCATTGAGGATTTCTTCCACATATCTTACGCTAGTTAAAGAGCCGTTTTCTATGATCACCAGCTTTGTGCGACTTTCAGAAGAAATTCCGGCCCACACAAGTACAGACCCACCACCGTAGGCTACTTTTTCTTCGATGCATGCTTGCTTGAATCTTTCCCCTGGTCTTCGATACACTCTGTGTCTTCCATCGTGCTTGTAGAGCATAAATTTTGATTCGTCGGAGAACATAACTTTTGACCAATCTTCAATACTCCAATTTACGTGGCTCTGGGCATATCTTAGTCTTGAAATACGATGCCCACGCTCCAGTTTAGGGCCGTTTGCAGGTCTAAGGGGTTTTAAGTTAGATTCAGCAAGCCGACGTCTTACTGTCCATGCACTTGGGTTACTTCCTCCGAGGCGTCGAAACTGATTTGTGAGTTCAGTTCCTGTGAGAAAGCGATTTCGAAGCATGGTGTTCACCAAGTATCGGTCTTCTCGTGCTGTGGTACACCTGGTTCTGCCCGTTCCTGGTCTGCGTAGGTTAGAACCAGTTTCTTCGTAACGTCGGAGAACTCTTTGTACTGTTGACAGCGACACACCGACAGTCCTGGCTGTATCGCGCTGACTCCGGCCGGTTTCCAGCATTGTAAGTATTCTGGTGCATTCTTCAGGCGTAAGCGACATAATTTCAGCTTGAATAATGAATATAGAGCACTATCAACATGGTTTATGTACCCACATAAATGACAGATTACAAACAAAAGCAAAACCAAATGCTGTAATTTCGTAGTTCCATCTTCGAAAGTGGCCCTTTTTCAAATTTGATTTTTTTATGATATAACTTTACAATAACTAAGAAGTTTTAATACCTTCATTTAAGGAGTATTACATTGTCTATTAAATACAATTTATTGCATTAACCTAGCATTTTTAGTTTCCGAGATTTTTAGGATTCTTTAAGTGACCCGGATTCATTGCTCTCGAGTGTATGTCTATCTGTCTGTCTGTCTGTCTGTAGGTATGTTACCTTTTAACGTCTAAACCACTGAACGGATTTCGATAAAATTTGGCAAAGAGATAAATGGTATCCTGGGGAAGGACATAGGCTACTTTTTGCCTCAAATATAATCCTTAATAATACTTTGTAATACTTAGCATTTTTTAAGTTAGGGATATGACATCTTTAGGTAAGAAAATTTTTTTTTCAGCCTTTTTGTAAAATCATCCCCCCAAGGGGATAAAGTAGGGAATGATTTTAAAATACACAGGATTATTGAGATAAATTTGACTATTCGAATTTTAATTTTTCTCTTTTTATGAGATTAAAGGAATTGAAAATATAGTCAGAACCCGTATCTTGAGGTATTATTTATTTTAGTAAGTATGTTTCTCATTTAAATCCGTCCACCCGCTTTAAATTATTATTAAAAAAAAAACGAATTAAAAACCCCCAACCCAAACAAGAAAAGCGAACATTTAAAAAGTCAAAAATAATGCCTATCGTTGAGCCATCGAATTCGATTGAGTAACACCATATTATATTTTGATTAGGTATAGAAATTGATGGATGGCACGATAAGGTTTGCTCGTTGAAATGGCTATAGCTGTTGTCTCAGATCAAGTAAAAAAAGGTAGATAAACGTGGAATAGAAAACTGTAACCATTTTTTTAACTATGTGTGAGTCAAAGAAGAGTTGCCACTTCTTTTTTTAAAAGTCCCTGAATATTACGTAATAATAAAAATAGGTATTATGCGAATGCAAAAGTAAATCTGTCTGTTTGTTTGTTTATATTTTTACATTTACCGGAAACAATATTCCTTAACGTCAAAAAATCAAAGATATGCTAAACGTATTTCCTACGTTCAACATCTCTTTGAATTTTCACACGTTTTTATCACTTTATAAATAGATAGTCCAGGGTTTGTGAGCAGGGAGAAAAAATACAACAAAAAGTAAAACAATTATATATTTGAAAAAATATCTTAATACAAAAAAAACCGGAATTAATGAGTTAAAAACAAACCACACTAAATGAGGATGGTTGCCATTGTGGTTCATTTCGGCCCAGTCTTATAGCAGCTACCCATTCATCTCTTATTAAAATGTTCCTTGGAAACCTAAAACCATAATATTTCATAGTAAAACAGAAGGTATGTAAGTAAGTACTCAAGAATTTAAACAAAAACATAAACAAATTACAAAATAAATATTTACCTTGACTTCAATTAATGTAAGATAAAATCACGTGATTAAAAAAAACAACTTTCTGTCCACTCTCTACTTAATTATTTTTGTATTACTGCCTACAATTTACTTACCCACGTTTTGGGCTAATAGAAATAAGAACTACTAGCAACACTCTCCCGGTACGTCATTTCGGGACATTGACATTATCTGTTCCGAATAACCTCAAAACTGTGTTGGAATGACAAAAAATATATAGTTTTATGTGTTCTTACGTGTGAAACGATATTCCTTCAGACTTTTTGTTCACTTTTGTATTGTTTTTGCACCATTTAATTACACAGGACGGCATTTTGAAGGCAAACTTACTGCACGGCGCCTCATGAGATACTAACGAAAAAGAGCTTAGTTTGATGCACGTGTGTGCGTGAGCGCGTGTGTTTACTTGGAGGAGCTGAGTTTTGTGGCTTCACTAACAACAAAGGCCGCGCGTTATCTACCTTTTTTTTACTTGATCTGAGGCTGTTGTATTGATGTTTAAAAATCGAAAGTTTGCACACTGCGTAAATTATTCCTGTTCGTCACGTTTTTTTCGTAATAGTCACTGTCACAAAAATAGTACCGTTAAAAATAAATTGTATAGAATGATTTCAAGTGTTACGTTTGAAACAAGAACTATATTTTAATAATCTACAGACGTCGTTATTACATCGTTAATTTTAGAATTTGTAGTAATTATAGAGGTAATTTACGATGTTTTGTGGTCGCATTGTGACGAACATGGAACTATTTTAGCTGAATAAGTACTTACTAATATACCTAATTAAAAGTTGTTTGGTACGTTTTATTCATTTTCGAAAAGGTTTCATGCTTACTTATATTACTAATAAAAACATATTTTATTTTCATTAATTCTTTGTTTTATTTTTGACCGATTAATTCTTGTGACGCACAGGAATGTAAAAATTTGTAGTTATATTTCTCAAATTCTTTTATATACTTATCACAGTTTTTTTTTTAATATTATGTACCTACATAGATATTCAGCTACGTAATACTTTCATAAAAAAACCATATCATGTAATAAGTACCCTAATTACTTTACCGGATCGTCAAAGGGTAATTTTTTGTGAAAAACACCCACATGTTTTTTTAAGATAACCGACAATGAACCTTTTTATTGTAAGTAGTTCTTTGTTTTTGTTTACTGTTTGGCCACACGTTCGAATTCGAAAATTCTAATTTGAATTTGAAATATTATTATGAGTATTTATGAGGGGGTTTTACATTGAAATAATATAGTTTGTCGCCAAATAGGATTCTAATCTGTTTAACTACTGTATTATAATTAACTATTAAGTGCGCTTGAAGGCAACAAACTATATTATTTCAATGTTAAAATCCCTTTTAAAGTTTCGTCTCGATTCACCCCTGCATTCCTATTCACCCCGTTTGACGGTACTTTTCCTTATTACGAGATATTTATCAACTTATATATTTAAAATAGAATACTTACTGACAGAATTATCTGGGTTGTGTTGATGCAAATTCTTTATTGCCCACATAGATGCCTTGGCTTCCAACTCCTCGTCCCACACCTGGGAAAGAATTAGAAAACAACTGGGTAGATAATGTTCATATTTTTTCTTTAGACAAGTTTACGTTTTGTGTTGAACGTTAGGTATACTTACTTTACATATTTACTAAGTTGATATAAATAGTTAGGTATGCTAAAAGAAATTCCTTCTAAAGAATTTTACTAACGACCTAAACGAAGTCTATTATGACGATCGAAGATATTTTTGGTTACTATTATTCCTATCTTTAAAGGATGGTTGAGATTTTTTTTTCAATTCTATACTAAAATTGATTATTACACCTCGATGCCTCGTAAAGCCTTGGTGCCGGCTGACATTCGTAGCTCTTTGACAGTCGTTACGGATAGTCAGAAGCCCGAAAAGACTTTTGATTACTACTATATCCATTAAGTACCTACGTTTACTTGTTTAATTATAAATACGGATGTCAGTCTGACACCCGTCTGACCTGGGTTGTGTAAGTCAGATAAGCAGTGGCTCCATGTAAGATATTGGTATTCAGGTGCATCTGGTTAGATTTAAGCCGACTCCAATATTTTGGAAAATTCTAGACGGATAATGATGATGGCTAAATATTAAATAGTACTTATTAATGAAGCTACAGACCACCATCTTCATTTCCGAAGCAGCAGGCTGTCCTGCAACATTTCCGTTCGCGGCACGGAAGCGAAAGGAATTGTGCCCATCCACGAACGCACGTATTTGATTACAAGACAACGATATCACTGAAACCAACAACTTTGATTTAAAACACAATAACACACAAAAAGACAACGTTTCATTACGTAAAAAGTTACAAAATCAAACAAATTAACGGTATTGTTAGCATGAACTCACATTTGCATTGTGCAACAGCTACGAAAAACAAAATATAAAGCACTTTTAAATCCATTGTTCTAATAATTTTATGCACACAACAGGCAACACCGACTGTAGACCGACTAATATTCTAGAACGCCGTTTGATTGTAAAACGACTCTACTTGTGTTTTATACTACTACTATGTAGTCCACACGTCGATCAAACACTTGTGAAAGAAGGCAGGGTTCCGTATGTTGACTTTAGAAAAAAAAACTGTTATTGAGAACTGCATGGAGGTCAAGAGCAGAAAGCACGGATAACCGCCTTTATATACCTACTGCTTGTTGAAAAATTTGTTCTGAATCTGCTTTGAGCAAGTTAATCTTCATGCCTTCTCTGCATGAGAAGAGTTCTTTGTCAGTGCGGCAGTTACAAGCTGGTATTATTTTACTTTATACCCAATAATAAATAAATAAAGCCCAAATCACTAAATTATGAATTACTCCAGGTTGAATAACGCTAACCAAAATCAACCTACTAATCTTATTTATCGCTACTGAGCGCTATCCCTAAAAACTTCAGCGTGATACTATAATTCCGCGTCCAAATAATTGAATATGTGACAAAATTAATGCGCAATTAACGTGGCCATATATGTACTGGGCCTTAGTAGATAAGTAAGTACCTAATATAAAAAATAAAAATATTCACCATAGATCCGAAAAGATGAAGAATTAATAGAAAGTAGTTTTTTTTATTTTATTTTTATAATCTTGTTTATTTAGAGGCTTTTACCTTACAAAGGTACGTCAGCCTCATCATACCCTAATCTAACTAATTATTACACGTAATTATTTTAATATTAATATAAATATATTATTGCGTAAGCGGGGGAGATATTGATGCAGCAACCATTTCATAAATCAGTTTCGCTTCTCCCGAATTAGGTGTGGATAATATTCTAATGAAAGCCCCAACGTCATACATATTAACTTTAACTCCCGCATCACTATCTCCCTCTCTCTCCCGTTCTTTTTACACTCCACCAGCAAATGTTGGACATCTTCGATTTTATTACACACTTGACAATTAGGGGACTCAACTTTTATCATTAGGTGTCCAAATTTCCTGGATGGAAAATGACCAGAACGTAATCTATGTGCCATAACAACATACAACCTCTTTGTATGACTTTCAGCAAACCAAGGGATTCGAGGAGGCTCACTTTGCATAGTCTTATACCATATAACTTTTTCTTTAGACTTCCTGTCGAAATACTCTTTAAAACTATTGTAGCATATGTTCTTGTAATAGCTAAGTGTTTCTGTGTAGAACGGAGCGATGTCAATTTCCAATCCTTCCAAAATAGCTTTTTTTGGAAACATGTCAGCCTTCTCGTTTCCACGTATACCAATATGAGATGGAATCCATTGCAACCTCAAATTAATGTCACCAAGTTCATAAAATAGTCTAAGAATTACATAAGCTATCGAGAAAGTAGTTGGAATAGTGTTAAATGAAATTGTACATTCTGTAAAGATAAGTAGGTAGATTAAAATGCTCACTTTTACTTAGTTAGTTTTTATTTTTCAGTTTTTAGTTGTGCTACATACCCCACACAAATTCGTATACCACTATTTCATAAATAAATAACAGTGACAGGAAATTATTAAAACATCATCAACATAAATTAAGTGGAAAAAAATACGCAATATTAAGGATAACTCAAAAACTACTGGTCAGAACTTAATTTAATTAATATGGGACCACATGAGAAACACCAGCTTTCAAATAAAAAAGAATCATTCAAATCGGATCAGAGCTAACACTAAAAAAAAATGCAGTCGAATTAAGAACCTCCTCCTTTTTTTGAAGTCAGTTAAAAAGAGGTTCCTACGCAGTGCAGCATGACCTCTGCGGTTTCAACCTATTTTTTTTTTTTTTCTAGTTCACCTTCACATATCTGGTCACCAATTTTTATTCTTAATTTTTCAAATTTTCCGGCGTTTAATAATACGTAAACAAGGGTTTTAATTTAATATTGAAAAAAAAAACTTGAGTTGCTGAAAAATAGGAATTGATTCCCGTCGATTTTTATAAATTTTATTGATTATACTTTACCTTAATTCCTAATCAAGTTTCAAGTTATTATGTTCTGTTATCTGTCAACTAAGTTATATTGGAATTAACTAGACTAAAAACACTAAAATTAAGTTTATTCCTGTCAAAAGACGATTTCTCATTCTGAATTATACTAAAGTGACACAACTTAACTATATTTTAGTTTGACAGCACTAAGATGGTACTGATTTATTAGTTTAGTGAAAATGGCAATTTTGATATTCTGAATTTGACGTTTTTCTCCTAAATTGTTTGTTGTCCAGCCGTTCACGCGTGTGATACAAGTTAGGTACAACCATCTGCAGGATACTGTTGCTACTAGCTCGCACTCGCTGCAAATGCGTAACAAAGATTTACCATCCGATGTAGTCGCCAGCAGGTCAAGCTACACGAAACTGACAAATTTCTCCAAACCAATTTAAACCTTAAAATGTTGATAGTTAAGTTCTAAATCGAATAAGAAAATCTGACAGTTTGTGGTAAGCAGATGTGCTGGCGACTGTACCTTAATTTTTCTCGTACTCTCTTTTCATTTAGGCCAAATTACCTGTTCCGCAACTGTTTTGATGATATTTAATTTTAGCTTATTTTTTTTTTCTTGGATGTGATTCTATTTTGAATATTGATAAATTATTATAAGTGTTGAGCAGTGGTGGCCCAGTGGTATTGGCCCCGACTTACGAGTTGTAGGTCGTGGGTTCGAACCCAGGCAGGTGCTTTACTTTGTGTAAATTATTTCATCACCACTGCTCTCAAAACGGTGAAGGAAAACATCGTGAGGAAACCGGCATGTCCTAGAACCAAAAATTCGAAGACATGTGACATCTACCAACCCACTGGGCCCGCGTGGTAGATTACAGCCCACTCCCTCTCAAAAAGAGAGGAGGCCTGTGTCCCAGCAGTGGGAACATTATAGGCTGATTATGAATTGTAAGTGTTAAAGTCGTGAATTTTCATTTTAATTTTTATTTCGCTACATCAGGCAGTGAATTATAATCATTAAAATTATCAATACAATATTGATAAATATATAAGTAAGTACTTGTTTCGGTCGCAAATCATATTTTGTTCAACTTAGGTACAACCTTACACTACAAATTGCAAAAAAACGTAAGATTTGATTTTCGCAGGCTCTTCCCCGTAAAGATCGATTTTTTGCGGTAAGAGTCCCTAATGAGCAACTCTGTGTAACTTTCGATTATTTTTGATGTGAAACATCTACAGCCGCGGGCGCGGGTAAACCGATTTTTAGCGTGACGACACGTCGCCACGCTATATTTTCTTTATATAAAAACTTTTTTACAAAAATAACAACCGACTTCCAACAAAAACACTACAAAGTGAAAAATAACTTTAATTTCGGAAGTCGATGTCTTTGGATCTGTACTTTAGTTTTTTGCCACCGACTTTCGAAATTAAAGTTATTTTTCACTTTGTAGTGTTTTTGTTGGAAGTCGGTTGCTTTTTTTGGAAAAAAGTTTTTATTTTCACTTTTTAGTGGGTTAGATAGTAATTAATCTAAGTTACAATAGCCTAATGACAACTGCTCATCACCTTTAACAAAATATTTCTTATCCCGATGCAAGGAATTGAGGAGTTTATTGTTGAAGAGTTCTCTTGGTAAAAACCAGAAGCACTGGAGCTAATGGTGACCATCAGCTCCATTTCACCATATGCATTGTAACAAGCATAAATTGCTTAGCAACCAACGAAAGAGCATTGCTAGAGATGACGCGATTACGCAACTTAAATTCAGTCTCAAATTGACGCATCAGCATGACTAGTAGGTAGTGATTGTCCTATGTAAAACTTCAAACTTAATTAGGTATTATTTTGGTACGAACTGAATATTTTGGCATTTTGAACCGTATGAAGTAAGCCCAACAAAAGGTAACTGCTGTAAATCGTTGAGGAGTTCCCTCGACTGTCTATGGTCTCCATCATCAGACCTGTAATGGCACTTATAACCCATATGGGTGCTAAGTTCTCATCAATATAAATGAATTAACTCCAAACACAAGGTAGCTACTGTAAACCGTTGAGGAGTTCCCTTAACTGTCGTTCGTCTTTATCATCAGACCCCTAATGACAGTCACAACCCATCTAGGTGTAAAATTGTCATCAATACAAATTAATCAAGCCCAAACACAAGGTAACTGCTGTAAATCGTTGAGGAATTCCCTCGACTGTCTTTCGGCTCCATCATCAGATCGACTCCAGACCTTCATTAAATTGTAGTGCTTTAAAATACTTAATGAAAAAATTAACAAACGCACTAGTCGCCCCTATGATTTTCAAAGGTTCCCCTCGATTTCTCTGGTATGCCTTCATCATACCCTGGTTTCCTTACGTTCCATTACGGGACCACCCTTGGGATAACTCCTTTCCAACAAAAAAAGAATCATACAAATCGGTTCACCCAGAAAAAAGTTCTGAGCTAAAAATCATAAAAAAAAAAAACATACAGTCGAATTGAGAACCTCCTCCTTTTTTTGAAGTCGGTTAAAAATAGTATTTGATGTGGACCTTGAACAAAGGATAAATAAGAATAAATTTGCAATGTTAAGCTTCGCTTGCGTAGGTCAGTCTTTGGATGGGTGACTATTTTGATTAATTGAGTTTTAACTTGATTCGTTTGCAATAGTGAAGCCGTCAGGTCCAGCGCCAGCCAGCGCCTGCCAAGGTCAGTCTTAAGATGGGTGACCATTTCGATTCGTGATTAGCTCGAAATAGTGAAGCCGCCAGGTTAAGTAGCGCTTGCCAAGGTCAGTCTTTGGATGGGTGACCATTTTGATTCTTGACTAGCTCGCAATAGTGAAGCCGCCAGGTTAAGCAACGTTTGCCAAGGTCAGTCTTTGGATGGGTGACCATTTCGATTCTTGATTAGCTCGCAATAGTGAAGCTGCCAGGTTAAGCAGAACTTGCCAGAAGCTGCCAGGTTAAAAAGTTGCAGAAATGAGAGTTCTTCATAACATCACGCCTGTGTTCTTTCAAAGGGTTGAGCTGAGTTGTATACTGTGAATAGTAGTACACCCACAATTCGCCAGATATGCTCAAGTTACAGATATGCTCAAGTTACTTAGAGACTGAAAATAAATAGTCCATGTACCTAGGCGTCAAAGTTATTGTCAAGATGTATTACCATCGCCATTGGTTATTGTCGTATTTTGTTTTGTAAGTACCTTTTTTTTTGGGTGGGATATCATCAAATGACCTCTCCCGCTCTGGACGGAGCGGAAGGGCGTGTCATACTCTTACTGACTAAAACCCACCCGTGTTCCTTCAGTTGCCTGTGCGCCAGGGCCACGGTAACTCTTTCGAACAATCCGCGACCCCGGCAGGCATCGGCCCTATTGGACACTTCAATGATGCTGACATCTCTTTGAGGCGCGCGTGGAACACGACGCGCCGTCAACCTGGGCCTGGTCCTTACCGGACGGCGAGCTGCCCATTGCTCGCCGTCCGCAAGCCCGCGCCTACGGTGGCCGGGAGTCGGCAATTGACTCCCGACGCCCAGTGTGTCTCCTCCTGCGGCGACTAGGGGCGTGAGGGCGCAACGATCCCATTCCTCCCCAATTCCCATTCCTTCTCGCTCCGTACCATAGCCTGTACCAGGGCCGGACGCGAGAGATCGCCGCCGCCGATCGCCGCCACGAGGACACGGCGGTGCTCCGCCCAAGCTGGGCAGACCTCCACCGTATGCTCCACCGTGTCCTCCGGTCGATCCACACAATGCCAACACCCGGGCGTTTCCTCCCGCCTTATCCGAAACAGGAACCTCCCGAAACAGCCATGTCCGGTGAGGACCTGCGTCAGGCGGAAGGTGAGGACGCCGTGGCGCCTCTCAAGCCACTCCTCAAAGAGGGGACTTACCGCCGCAATTGTGGCGTGCCCAGCGCTGGGCTGTGACAGTCACACTCTCCATGCCGTCATGATATGCCGCCGGAGCTCTGTCCGCTGTGCCGCGATGTCTCGAGGCAGCGGAGTTACGCCCCGGCGTTTCGCCTCCTCGCGCCACTCCCAAATGTGGGCGAGGACATTTGCCTCCAGATCCCATGGCGGCAATCCGGTATTAACTCCATTTGGCATTTTTGAATGAATTCGTCTCTATATATTAATTCACTCCGGCGAGGAGACGGTTCTTCGGAGGAATTTCTTTCTTTGTCTAATAATGTTTTGAGCAAACGAGAAACTGTTATTGGATTATGTCTCTTCATAAATTTATTAAGTTGAGCATTCCAGCTCTCTACAACATTATTAGTTCGATGCCTTTGTCCGTATACGGACCATTGTATTCTAAATGATTTGTTTTTTAGCCACGTATTCTCGAAATATTGAAGGTATTTTTTAATTTTCGGTGTTTTAGGACAATCAGATTGTATATAATCCCAACCTTCATCTATTTTTTTTTCGGGTAGCAAAGCGAGTGCAGCACATAATCCGACCACTCTTTTACCATCTTTGCTTTGTATTTTAATTTTTTTGGCCTTTTTCCATTGTGAATTTGTAAAATGATAGAAACATTTTATTATCTGGACATCTGTAAACATCGACGAAATAGCATTGCTGGCAGCAATTTCAAAATCACAGTGCAATTTTGTTGTTAACCATTCGGGTATTTGAGAATTTAACATATAGAATAAGGTTTTATATGATTCTTCCGTTTTATCTGTCATTAGTGCATAAGCAACTGGAATCACGTGCGTTGTGGTTGATGATGTATCTAAAGCCGCATGGATGCTGTACAATTGTGTAAATCGATTTGGGCAACTGTAGAAAGTGCCATCCCCAAAAAATTCCCCTCCGGAGCAACTGGACAGATTCGCAACTGGACTGATTCTCAGCTGGACAGTTTCGCAGCTGGACAGATTAGCAACTGGACAGAGTATAGTCGTGAAATAAATAAGTTTATAAACTATGAGACATATTATATATTAAATTTAAAAAGTGTTTATTCAGGGAAAGTCTATATAACACAAAGGCACGATAATAAATTAAAACCTGTCTTACAATCTGTTGAATTGAGAATTTGTAAGGTAGGTAATATTAAACAAAATCTTCAATTTGGAACTTCTGATTACGTGGAGAAAACTATTATTGAGATAATTTTAACGACCGCAGGCGTTCTAAGCATGTCATGACTGAAATTGTTTCGTTTTGTTTCCTCACAGTGATAGTAACTTCTATTTATTTTGGTATCACTGTTTTTCGATTCCTTTTTTAATAACTGTAGAAACAAAAAGAGGGATGGTTTTTTTGGTATTTTGGCATTAATTCGCCGGTGCCAACCTTCTATAGCGTTAGTAGTCCTAAATTTTTCTCCGTAACAAGATAACTGTTCAATCGTAATTTTCGTCATCCAATAATTTGTGAAATAATTGAAAAAGGCTTTACATTCTTCATCATCTGTAGCCATTTAATTTATTGACAAAAAGCCAATTGCTCTTTCAAAACTCTAAACATTCTTGTATACGTTTCCTGAGACTTATTTGGTAAAAGAATAAACAGTATTTGTACAAAGTTAACACAATCGCTACCCTTGGTTATGTCAACATGTAGCGAGAAAAGCTGGTAAAACGGTTTCGGTGCAATTTTGAATGTACCGTCCCCATAATATATGTCTGTATTTTTAATTAAATCTCTTGCCGCTGGACTGCCAAATACAACTATTTTTAACCGACTTCACAAAAAGGAGGAGGTTCTCAATTCGTCTATGTTTTTTTTTTTTTTTTTTTTTTTTTTTATGTGTGTTAGCTCATAACTTTTTTCTGGGTGAACCGATTTGGATGATTCTTTTTTTATTTGATAGGTGGTGCTTCACATGTGGTCCCATTTAAATTTAATCAAGGTCTGACCAGTAGTTTTTGAGTTATCCTTAATACTGCAGATTTTTTCCACTTAGTTTATATGGATGATGTGTTAATAATTTCCTGTCACTGTTATTTACACACCAAGTAGTGGTATACGAATTTGTGTGGGGTAGGTACCGCAACTAAAAAGTGAAAAATAAAAACTTTTTTACAAAAAAACAACCGACTTCCAAAAACTTTTTTACAAAAAAACAACCGACTTCCAAAAAAAACACTAAAAGACGTGAAAAATAACTTTAATTTCGGAAGTCGGTGTCTTTGGTTTTGTGTTTTCGTTTTTGACCACCGACTTCCGAAATTAAAGTTATTTTTCACGTCTTTTAGTGTTTTTTTTGGAAGTCGGTAGTTTTTTTGTAAAAAAGTTTTTATTTTTCACTTTTTAGTTACGGTACCTACCCCACACAAATTCGTATACCACTACTTGGTGTGTAAATAACAGTGACAGGAAATTATTAACACATCATCCATATAAACTAAGTGGAAAAAATATGCAGTATTAAGAATAACTCAAAAACTACTGGTCAGACCTTAATCAAATTTAAATGGGACCACATGTGAAGCACCAGCTATCAAATACAAAAAGAACCATCCAAATCGGTTCAACCAGAAAAAAGTTATGAGCTAACACACATAAAAAAAAAAAAAAAAAAAAAAAAAAACATACAGACGAATTGAGAACCTCCTCCTTTTTGGGAAAGTCGGTTAAAAAACAATAAAAGACGTGAAAAATAACTTTAATTTCGGAAGTCGGTGGCCAAACACGAAAATACAAAACCAAAGGCACCGACTTCCGAAATTAAAGTTATTTTTCACGTCTTTTAGTGTTTTTTTTGGAAGTCGGTTGTTTTTTTGTAAAAAAGTTTTGTTTGCACGACTATCATCATATAAAAAGAAGTCTTTAACTAGGCATTCTGGTGTTTTAATATCTTCGATCTTGTCATTTTTGCACCTATCCACACAGAGGAACTTTTTGCGATGTCTGTATAGTGTATCCTTTTTTAACCGACTTCACAAAAAGGAGGAGGTTCTCAATTCGTCTGTATGTTTTTTTTTTTTATGTGTGTTAGCTCATAACTTTTTTCTGGGTGAACCGATTTGGATGATTCTTTTTTTATTTGATAGCTGGTGCTTCACATGTGGTCCCATTTAAATTTGATCAAGGTTTGACCAGTAGTTTTTGAGTTATCCTTAATACTGCAGATTTTTTCCACTTAGTTTATATGGATGATGTGTTAATAATTTCCTGTCACTGTTATTTACACACCAAGTAGTGGTATACGAATTTGTGTGGGGTAGGTACAGCAACTAAAAAGTGAAAAATAAA
Organism: Griposia aprilina; assembly: GCA_916610205.1. Classification (NCBI taxonomy): domain Eukaryota; kingdom Metazoa; phylum Arthropoda; class Insecta; order Lepidoptera; family Noctuidae; genus Griposia; species Griposia aprilina. The sequence continues at coordinate 8,917,268 of OU744287.1, forward strand.
AACTTTTTTACAAAAAAACAACCGACTTCCAAAAAAAACACTAAAAGACGTGAAAAATAACTTTAATTTCGGAAGTCGGTGGCCAAACACGAAAATACAAAACCAAAGGCACCGACTGAATTAAAGTTATTTTTCACGTCTTTTAGTGTTTTTTTTGGAAGTCAGTTGTTTTTTTGTAAAAAAGTTTTTTGGTATTAAATGATGGTAATGAGTGATCTGATGATTTTAATGAAACATTTTGTTTTTTCAAAAAAATGTTTTTCAAATATTCTTTGCATTGGTTCCATATTACTGCATACTTCCTTTTTACATTCATCTAAAAGTTTCTCGTTTCTATTCCGCTTAAAGGTTGGAGTACATAAGTGTTTGCCTTCTTTTATTATATCATTGTCTGTATTTAATGTAATAGACACACTACACTCACGTTTGTTGCTACATCTCCAATTCGTATAATTCGATTAATTCCGCTTAGCGAAATTATACCGATGTCCAGCATGTAACAGAACAGTCCCATGTAGCGGGTCCTTCCCCCTTTTTAACCGACTTTCCCAAAAAGGAGGAGGTTCTCAATTCGTCTGTATGTTTTTTTTTTTTTTTATGTGTGTTAGCTCATAATTTTTTTCTGGTTGAACCGATTTGGATGATTCTTTTTGTATTTGATAGCTGGTGCTTCACATGTGGTCCCATTTAAATTTGATTAAGGTCTGACCAATAGTTTCTGAGTTATTCTTAATACTGCATATTTTTTCCACTTAGTTTATATGGATGATGTGTTAATAATTTCCTGTCACTATTATTTACACACCAAGTAGTGGTATACGAATTTTTGTGGGGTAGGTACCGCAACTAAAAAGTGAAAAATAAAAACTTTTTTACAAAAAAACAACCGACTTCCAAAAAAAACACTAAAACACGTGAAAAATAACTTTAATTTTGGAAGTCGGTGGCCAAAAACGAAAATACAAAACCATAGACACCGACTTCCAAAATTAAAGTTATTTTTCACGTGTTTTAGTGTTTTTTTTGGAAGTCAGTTGTTTTTTTGTAAAAAAGTTTTTTCTTTGTCCATCTACAAAGACCAGCTTTGATTTTGTCCAACTCGGACCAGCAATATCCATTTCACCGATTAATAAATTTATTATTGCTAATGAAACGTTCAAAAGCTTCAAAATAAAATGATGTATGTTATTGATGACATTCAATGTCAAAGCTATTAATCTTAGATTTTGTTGTTATCAAAGAGTTTGCATTACGCACATAGATAGATTGCATTTATATTTCCTTTTTAGAACACCATAGGTTCCTACAAAGCAAACAATCCTTCAATATAATAGGTCGGGGAAAAAGTTTCTTCGCATTTTTTAAGAAAATTCAAAACATTTTTTATTATAGTTTATTTACATTTAACTAAAGTATGTAGGTACCATTTTGTTCGATAACTTTTTGCCATCTTGTAGGTAGGGACATGATCCCATTGCTATAGAAATTTTGGGACTTCTGATCAAAATACCGCGACAAGTGGTTTTGGCAGTCCTCTCGTGATGTTAACCTGACACTGCCTAAAGAATTCTGAAGAGACCGAAACAGGTGGAAATCTGAAGGCGCAAGGTCCGGACTATACGGCAGCCAAACTCTCTTAATTGTTGCTGAGTGGCTAAAGATGTGTGAGGCCTAGCGTTATCATGATGAAAAACCACACCCCTTCTGTTGATTAATTCCGGCCGCTTTCTCTAAACTTCTTGCTTTAATCTCATCAGTTGTTCGCAGTATAGTTCAGAATCGATGGTCCTGCCTGGTGGTAACAGCTCATAATGAATAATGCCCTTCCAATCCCACCACACACACAGCATCACCTTGTTGCGAGTTAACCCGGGTTTCGCCACAGTCTGTGAAGCCTGACCGGCCTTTGACCACGACCTCTTTCGCACGTTCTTGTTGTACGTGATCCACTTTTCATCACCAGTTATCAGCTTCTTCAAAAATGGTTCGGTTTCATTACGTCGTAATAAAGAATCACAAATGAGCAATGATGAATGATGACTGCCTCGTTGGTCAAGTGGTCGCAAGCGCTACTGCTGAGCGTGAGGTCCTGGGTTGGATTCCCGGGTCGGGCAAAGTGTTATCGGGTTTTCCATCTGAAATTTCTCGGTAGCAGCCCGGAGTCTGAATTTCTGCCCGGTTGATGGCAATAGGCTCGCCCCCTATTACGTGGGACTTAAACATAACTGGCGAAATGTGGGTGTGCTATAGGTACACCTCTGCCTAATCCTTCGGGGAATACAGGCGTGATGTTATGTATGTAAATGAGTACACGGTTCATTAGGTTTCTTTCAGTGAGCTCGTGAGGTACCCAAATATCGAGCTTTTTTGTGTACCCAGTTTTTTTCAAACGTGCCAAAACTGTTTTGTGGTCAATTCCCAGTTCTTCAGCTACGTCGTAACTACTGATATGCCCATCTTGCTCCACTTTTTCAAAAATGGTTTCCATTTTATCCGCAATAAGGCGACCAGGGCGACGTGCATCTTTGACATCAAACTGCACTAGGTCCATAAAAATCGCATTTTTTTTTCGCGGCTTGCGGTTCATTTTTACCTTTTTTGTAGTAAAATTTTAAAATGTATCGAATTTCTTCATTAGATTCACTCATCTTGACAGTACGAAAAACAAATGAAAATCACGCATACTATAATGCGAAAAGACTTTTTCCCCAACCTAATATTATTATGTAAGTATAAAGTTTATTTAATCAGTATTTGATCAGTATTTCTGTATCAATCTCAGATCAAATATAAAAAACCCTGAGAAATTTAATTAGGGTGCTAATTGAGGCAGCTTCTTTAAAATGTCATTCTCGTCTTCAAATATATTTAGTTGTCTAAATAATTAATAGGTAAGCGACAAACTTTTAGCGTCTAATAAATGGTTTTCAAGCGAATATATATTGTAAAACGAGCTACTGTTAATATGACGCAGCATGGTGATAATTCTTAAGCAACGTTATGGACCAAGTAATAAATAGGGGCATTATTCATAATGCTCGCGCATTATGAATAATGACAAGCGTAGTCGACGGAGCCCCGCTTTGCGGGGCTCCTACTTCTGGGTGGTTTAAAAAAAATAACCACGAAGGGGATGGCGGGGTCTTTTAGACCCCGCCATTCCCTTCTAACCTAACCTGTCCGAGTCGGGGTGCCCTAAGTCCCGAGCTCGCTTAGTAGCTCACTTACAACATTAGTCACTTGAGTTATCAATTCAGAAGTAAATATATTCATCGGTAGCTCTGAGTCATATTAATTTACGCTCGTAAATTGACGCTGGTTTTTTGATATTCTGTTGGAATAGTAAATATGATGAATTAATATAATTGAAGCTGTTCTATTAACTCGTCGTCTACATATAAAAAAAGACGCTAGGTTGCAGGTGCTAAAGAAAACTTTTGTTGCCGCACATATAATTTCCCATTTAATTATGTCTAGGATATGCTAGTTTGATGGGTCTAGTTGTTTAAATCGAAGCTTGAAAAGAGTCAGCCCTTGCCCTCTGGAGCAAGTCGTCCAATTTCCTATTTTGACCGCTTTTTCATACCGTCAATATTCCCAACTTATCCATTTTAATTATGTAATGGACTGTACACGTTCTGTCCAGTTGCTAATCTGTCCAGCTGCGAAACTGTCCAGCTGAGAATCTGTCCAGTTGCTCCGGAGGGAAAAATTCTTTCAACTGAATCATTCTTGTCTTATTATTTTCTGAGCAACAAATCATAATTCGTCTTGTTTCGGTAGCATAATCAGCCAAGAGAAATGATTGCATATTATCGGGAAATGTTGCCTCTTTAGAATCAATGAAGCATGTTTTCCTAACGACTATTGCATAAAACCGATTTCACACTGCCAAAGGATGGTACAAGTTTTGGTTAACTTCTTTTTTTCTTTATACGCTATTGGAATAGGGACATCATTGTTAACCACTTCTTGTCTTAACTCATCAATCACAATATCTTTCTCATTTTTCCTGTAATCAGCAATACAGATGTGTTCAGTCCTTTTTACTATGTTTTCATTCTAAATAAAAGAAAAAATAATACAAATAAAAAAAAAACGGTTCTAGAAAAAATAAATTGTTAGGCTCAGCGCAAATGAGCCACCGTACACAGCCACCGATGGCCAGCGACAAGCAGCTCACACAATTTTGCATGCAGACTCGCCGCACACGTGTGGCCGTTGGCGGCCACACGCTAAAGCAGTGTACGCGACTCGCCACCACTGTCGCGCCCCTTCCTCGTTCTCCTGACTCGTTACCATTTGTTCTACTTCTACTAATAGAACACCTAGGAAAAAAACCTCCCTCAAACTAGGCATCCAAAAACCAGTGGCTGTCGCGCGCCACCGCCACATTTGCAGCAGCGGCAGTAATAGGTGGCTCGTTAGTGTCGAGCCTTTTAGTAGGTTCATGAGAAAACGGCGCTAATAATTTAGTACAATACCTTCACAGTGATAGACCCTCGACACTTATCTTTTCTCAGATGACTGCATGCCCAAAAAACGTTCCCATTTTTGTAGGTACGCCCTTTGTAATACTGCCGCCCATCGTGGTGTAAAACTATACCACGTTTACGTTTCACATATTTCATAATGTCCATTTTTGATTCTCAGATCAAGTAAAAAGAGGTAGATAACGCGCGGCCTTTGTTGTTAGTGAAGCCACAAAACTCAGCTCCTCCAAGTAAACACACGCGCTCACGCACACACGTGCATCAAACTAAGCTCTTTTTCGTTAGTATCTCATGAGGCGCCGTGCAGTAAGTTTGCCTACAAAATGCCGTCCTGTGTAATTAAATGGTGCAAAAACAATACAAAAGTGAACAAAAAGTCTGAAGGAATATCGTTTCACACGTAAGAACACATAAAACTTTTTTTTTTGTCATTTCAACACAATTTTGAGGTTATTCGGAACAGATAATGTCAATGTCCCGAAATGACGTACCGGGAGAGTGTTGCTAGTAGTTCTTATTTCTATTAGCCCAAAATGTGGGTAAGTAAATTGTAGGCAGTAATAGAAAAATAATTAAGTAGAGAGTGGACAGAACGTTGTTTTTTTTTAATCACGTGATTTTATCTTACATTAATTGAAGTCAAGGTAAATATTTATTTTGTAATTTGTTTATGTTTTTGTTTAATTTCTTGAGTACTTACTTACATACCTTCTGTTTTACTATGAAATATTATGGTTTTAGGTTTCCAAGGAACATTTTAATAAGAGATGAATGGGTAGCTGCTATAAGACTGGGCTGAAATGAACCACAATGGCAACCATCCTCATTTAGTGTGGTTTGTTTTTAACTCATTAATTCCGTTTTTTTTTTGTATTAAAATATTTTTTCAAATATATAATTGTTTTACTTTTTGTTGTATTTTTCTCCCTGTTCACAACCCCTGGACTATCTATTTATAAAGTGATAAAAACGTGTGAAAATTCAAAGAGATGTTGAACGTAGGAAATACGTTTAGCATATCTTTGATTTTTTGACGTTAAGGAATATTGTTTCCGGTAAATGTAAAAATATAAACAAACAAACAGACAGATTTACTTTTGCATTCGCATAATACCTATTTTTATTATTATGTAATATTCAGGGACTTTTAAAAAAAAAGTGGCAACTCTTCTTCGACTCACACATAGTTAAAAAAATGGTTACAGTTTTATATTCCACGTGCTGTATCTACCTTTTTTTACTTGATCTGAGTTTTGATTATGAATAATTTGAAATTCATCAAAGGAAAACAATTGTGAAGGACGCGACGCTTGACATTTGACATTAATTTTTTCTTTGACTATACATATTTAAACTGCATGCATACAGCGTGTTAAAAAGTTACAATATCAATAAAGTTTGACCACGGGGAAAATTATTCCTTTTGGTCAAATCAGTTGGACAACATAGTTTGACTATGGGGAAGGACCCGGAAAAATGCGTCACATCCACGTAAAACGGCAATCGCTCAGCATAACTTTTTGGATATTGCTCCGTAATATTTAACTCTTAACCTGTACTTTTATAATTTCTTATTCTTCTTTTTTATTTTCATGCCTGTTTAATTTTGTCATTAACACATTACCTATGTATTTTTCAAATTGTAAGCGCACATCGCAATAATTGTACTTTGTATCTTGTAACTTGTTTGTATATTGCAGTATAATTCCTGCAATTACATACTTTTTGGTCACAAATTGATTAAATTCTTTTTACACGTCAATCGGTTTGCTTTATATTTTTCTTCTTTTTTTTTAATTTTCAAAAGTTGCAATTGTTCTAGACAATTTTGAAAATATGGTTTTTTTGTTTCCTGTCGTTGGGATTTTTCAATGAAAATTATCTTATTTCTGCTTTTTAATATTAAAATATTCTTCGAATGTGTGATTTTAACCACGTTTCACCAGTTTAACCACGTTATGTGAATTTCCAGCGTATATACAGGGTGTCCCATAGGAAATTTCAAACTTAAAAAATTAATGAAAAAAAAATCTATGATTATAGAAAACTTTTAATGATAGAAATGAATAAAGAAATCATGCGGATTTTAAGTTTTAAAAATGATGCTGTTGAGATGACGCCCATCTGCTCGTACAGTCTCCTCCAACGCACGCTTCATCGCGAGAAAAACTTTCTTGCACGTTTCTGACGTGATTTGGTTTATTTGAGTATGGATATTCCTTTTGAGTTGACTCAAATTCCTTGGCGGCGGGTCGTATACTTTAGATTTCAAGAAGCCCCACAAAAAGAATAAGCTGTACGCTTGGAGCTTCACTCACACGACGAATATTAAATCGAGCACAAAATCTTCGCCTTGCCACAGTCGGCGATTCGTTGCTTTGAATATACGCTTCCACAGCGTAAGCGCGGTGCGAACCGGACAACGATCCATTGCTACTAAATAATCCGCACGACCCCCGCTCCTGTTACCGCTCGCTCCGCCCCCATCCCGCCAACCGTAATCTTTTAATTCATATTTAAAGTTTGAAATTTCCCATGGGACACCCTGTATTTATAGACTATACTTCCCTGGAATTTATCGTTTCTTTTTCTTTTGGTGAGTAATCCCTTCATTGGTTCGATATTCTTTTAACTTGTGCCTTGTTCTTTAATCTAAGAAGATTTCCTTTTCCTTAGATTGAAAGGCCACCTTTTTTTGGTCTTTGGCTTACCCAGCCAATTATTATTCGCCTACTTCTTCCATCGTCTGCCGGCTGCTGAAGTCCGAGCGTGCAGGGAGCCACGGGACCGTTATTGAGCAGGGTCGACGACACAGGTCCAAGTTCTTGGAGATCAGGTGTTACATTTATTTTTTATTTGGCGCTATAACACTTCAGCGTTATTATAGACGATCTAGACGACTATTATAGACGAGATCGACGAGAGACATGCTTTAGATCTTAATCAACAAATCCTATCTTTTAAGTAATTTCCTAATTTCATATTCATTAGATCTTGTAATCTATTTCAAAAGTTATCTCAACGATTTATGTAAAGAAAAACCTTAATCTTCTGCTTATTTTTGTAAAACACATTATAGAGCTACACGAATTTCGTACGATTGCAATCGGATTTAAATTCGTCAGAATACATTTAAAATACTGTACGGTAACATCTTTTAAGTTTTTTCTCTCAAATTCGAGTTGTGATTTTTCTTTCTTAGTAGTTTTGACTATTTAAATTCCAACGACAAAATCTTATTTTATTTTTTCCTAATTTACTTTTATTCTACCTTTCGGATTGTTTTTATTATATTAATAAATTTTACGTGTTTTTGCTTCGTGATTGTTTGATTTTTTAGCTACCTCACGCCGGGGTTCGACTCCCCGGCGTGTCCTCCCTCAAGTTTTACGTTGCAATATGTATAATTTTATACAAATCACGCTTGCATTCCCAAAAAAAAAACACAAAAAATGGGTAAATGTCGTGGGTTATACATTTACTCAATCTATAGCACTTTTGGTCATTGTCCTTTTGTGTAATGCGTCACTGTTTATTTTCCCAAATAAATAAAAATAAAACAGATACTTACGTTTAGTCACATCGTTTTCCTCCCCATACCAAGCCAAACTATTTCCTTTCAACTTTTCTGTCAGAGTATCTACAAGGTTGATTTTAATTGATACCCGCACAGGGCCCGCGTGGTGGATTTCGGCTCACTCCCTCTCACCGCTAGGAGGCCTGTGTCCCAGCAGTGGGTCATTATAGGCTGATTATGATGAGGCCTGTAGTGCTTAAGTAGTACTTAACGAGTGTTGAGTTATCTGTTTTGTTGACCATGGATTCAATCAATCAATCATTCATTACAATTTTCTCGATTGCGGTTTAAGCAAGAAATACCTAGGGTATAAAGAACGATATAGATATATATCCCACGATAAAGAACTACCTACGTACTTATAATAAACTGCAGGCGTTGTTTCAGAATCCACCTCTTATTTCCTTCAGGGTCCTGTACCTACGCGATAACTGACGACTGTGGCAATCGTATTTAATTAGCACAGTAGGATTAGGTATTATTATTTTTATATGCTAAGGTAAGTGAATCCAGAAAAAAACCCACCCAAGTGCGTGTCGGACCACTTTGTAGTTGAATAAGTGTTCTCCCTTAAATCCATGTAAGTAGATCTACTTATATCAATGTATGGGAGATGAATGTATTTATGAATGAATGAATACGTCAATGTATTTATTGACGTATCTCTAGGTCACGGTCAATTCTCCAACTGCAAATGTTATTTTGTAATCGCAATAATAAAAAGGTTATAAAAAAACAACCGACTGCCAAGAAAAACACTAAAGAAACATGAAAAATAAGTTTTATTTCGGAAGTCAGTGTCTTTGGTTTTTGGCCACCGACTTACGAAATTAAAGTTATTTTTCACGTTTTTTTTTGTTTTTCTTGGCAGTCGGTTGTTTTTTTGTAAAAAATGTTTTGATTTTTACTATTTAGTTGTGGTACCGACCCCACATAAGTTCGTATACCCCACTACTTGATATGTAAATAACAGTGACAGGAAATTATTAACACATTATCAATATAAACTAAGTGGTAAGTACGCAGTATTACGGATAACTCAAAAACGCCTGGTCAGAACTTAATGAAATTTATATGGGACCACATGTGAAGCACCACTTTTCAAATAAAAAAGTAATCATCTAAATCGGTTCCTAGAAAACAGTTCTGAGCTAACACATATAAAAAAAAATTAAAAAACATACAGTCGGATTGATAACCTCCTCCTTTTTTTGAAGTCTGTTAAAAAACTACAAATTAAGGATTTTCGGTCTTTTTCCTTTACTTCTGCTGTGAGACCTTGCTTCTTGCCAAGTTTCATTATTCTAGGTCATCAGGAAGTACCCTATAGGTTTTGATTTATTTGCAAGTATCAGAATACCTATGCAAGGGCGGATCCAGGGGGGGGGTCATGGGGGTCATGACCCCCCCCTGGGCTGGGTCCAGGACCTAGGTGGACCACTAATTAAAATTGTTAAACATAATGTTTTTATATATTTTTTTCACAATATAGATTTTATGTAAGTACCTTCAATATTTAATTAATTTAGTATAATATTTTGTATGATGGCAAACGCATTATTCGGGAACGAACGCATCGAAAATTTGAATTTTCCCGCGCCACCGCCACCTTTCATCTGATGTCACATTTCGTGTGACACTGACACTTGCGCGCGCTTTGTTTCGACTAACGTCTAGCTACAGCTAGACCTAACTTCAATCGAAACGACTAAACTTACTTCAATCAACTGTTATTCTCATAATAGTTAATAAAGTACTAAGTTAAAAAGCTTTCCAATTCCAATACTGAATTTTATCCAGTGCGCAACTGTGGCCATGAATATAGAGGCCTTAAAACAGCATATGATTCGAAACCCCCAAGGGTAGAAATTTATGGTCGGTTATAAAAAAAAAAATGTTGTTCCATACATTTTGACCGCGTAGGTATTGCAATTTTCTATGAAACAGCTGATTTTGTTAAATGTTACATGATTATATTTTTGTAAATAGGTTTGTACAAACACTTTTACACGTCAATCATATTTTAAAAACTAGAGAGGGAGAGAAAAAAAGCAACAATGGCCCTCATAGTCTTCACATTCACAATATTAAAATAAGAATCATGTATTCAATCTAGCCTGCATGCGACTGACATTCACAGACAGTTTTCTGTTTAAACGTCATCAAAAATATCATATGTTAGGTCATGTAAATCAATAAAAATGACAATAAGATTAAATCTATAACACTTATTCACATTATAAAATGGATTGTTGCTTGGGGGACATTGAAGTAGCTTAATTTAATCCCAAGCCTTTCTGTCATCCAAGTAATCTTTAACTTTATAGAAACCTTTTTGACTGAGTTTCTGTTTAATAAATGATTTAAATTTATTGAGGCTCAGTTCTTTAACAAGACTTGGGAGTTTGTTGTAAAAACGTATACTTTGGCACTTAAATTAATTGCTAATTTTTTGGAGCCTAGTTAATATCATAATAAGTAAATCTTTGTTTCTAGTATTTATGAATGTCGCTGTGTTTAGAATATAGATTAATATTATTTTTACTTATATCAGGTTCAATATACACATATTTCAATATATACAAATATACATATTGAGATGCGACTGTCATTATGTTTATTTTCTTAAATTTATCCCTCAGTGAATGCCTACAACTAATGTTATAAATTGCTCGAATGGCTCGTTTCTGCAGCACAAATATAGCCTGAATGTCGGCTGCATTTCCCCACAGTAAAATGCTGAATTGTTTCTGATAACCGACGAAAACTTTCTATTCTAGGTGGTCAAAAATCATAAGCTGAATCATTGGCCACAGTTTGCGCACTGGATAAAAATTCAACCTGTATATGTAATAGTGTTCTTAGAAATTGTTGCTGCAAATATATTATAAGAAATGGTAGATAAAGGGCACAGCGCACGAACTATTTAGAGTATCATTCGAGGTCAACCTGTAGTCCCGATTAAAAACGCCGTATAAAGTTTATAAATTATTGATAAAATTATAATTCTAAATAATTTGTTTTTTTATTAACTATTAGGTTATAATTAATATTTATTTCAATAATTCGGTATCTATTAATTTAACAACACTTATCTACTCGTGTTATTATAAAGTTATTAAGGGAAATACTTTAATTATTTTTTAATTCTAATCTTATTTATACTCATTACTTCCTAACTAAATAAAAAGAAAAGATTTTTTTATTTTTTTTTATTGAAACATACCATTTCAAACATTTATGAACGTTGAAATATAAAAAACATAAAAATAATCAGAACTGCAACTTCTAATTTAAATTTTCTTCTTCTTCATCATCATCGTCTTCCAGTCGCTGTAAAATTTCAAATTCCTCTGTGTTCTCGTCTTCAACGACATTTGTCTCCAGTTCTTCCAGGATTTCGGGGACAAAAGTGCCGTCTTCATTGATATCACTCTGATATGGTGAAGCTTTAAAACAAGCTTGCCCATTACACTCGCCGCAAGCTAAAGAGCACTGCAGCCCTGCTTTCCTGCATCCAAATCGCGAACCATAACCATTCTTGCAGTTGCAGAACATTGTGTTAAGCAATTCCTCCGGAGCTGGTGGATTCATTGTCATAACAGGTTCCAGGAATTCATCACGCATTATCCAACCCAAATCTGGGGTTCTAAATCATGCCCTAACCAAGTCTGAACTTGATAACTTGATCGCTCTGCCCTCTATCTCGAAAATGGTTCAAGATATAAAAAAAATGTTGCACAAAAGTTGTAGAGCATTTCATCCTCTACAATATTTATTGAAATACAAAGGGAAATAATAAAGCTTCCGAAAAACAAATTAACTTCCAGCGATCTGTGGTTGACTATAATACTAACTAAGCTGTGTTAAAATGAATTACCGAAAAATTTATACAAAATTAACCAACAAAAATGTTGTATTTAACGAACAAACATGAACTTATTCAAATTATAATTTTACGAAAAATAATCTATACTTTCAAATAAAATAAACTAAATTTCCAAAAAAAAACACTAAATTTCCGAAAAAATTACTAAGTTGCCGAAAACATATAATATGTTCCCGAAAATCCTAACCCTAAACGGTCGACGTCAGGGGCACCCCGAGGTTCGGTTGGTTAGGTTCCTTTAAACCCTTTAGACAGAAATAGGAGCCCCGCCTAGCCGGCCGACGTCAGGGGCACCCTGAGGTTTGGTATGTTAGGTGTAAGGTTGATTCTAAATTTATAAGCTGGTGGAAAAATATTACGTCAGCAAATATTGTATTGATTTTTCGTATTTTATTCGGTCGTTTCTTTATTTGTATTCGCATATAAGCTGTCGGAAAGTTAGTATTTAAAGCAGTAAATTTCATATTTTGAGTACGCTCATATTTTAAATCTTTTTCGGAGCTTTTATTACTACCCAAATACAAATAGCATAAAACCCATAGGAAACGAGATATTTGCAATAAATGTGTAAAAAATGTTTTTTTTAACCTTTGACCTTGGAATATCTGTAGTCGCGGACACCCTACGATAAGTAGGTTCTGAGACAAGTTTTAGGGTGCCAAAATAAAGGTTTATACTAGTTTATAGCTGACTATCTCTCATTCTGAGATACTTGCCCTAATTTGACTAATATTCCTGGACTACTACTACTTTTTACTTTATTTATATATTAATAGATTTTTAAAAGCTATAAAATATTTAAGAAGCTTAAACCGTTTTGCTTGTTTTAACACTATACCTAAAGTATTATTTAATGTACCTAATAACAATTCGATTTACTACTTTTAAATACATAATGTATGTAAGTACAGTAAGTACTTACATATATTAATAAAATACCTACTTTTTACTTGTATCTATGATTATAAAAATTAAATTATAACTTTTTGTGACTTGACCACGACTATGTGACCCCCCCCCTGGCACCAAAGCTGGATCCGCCCTTGTACCTATGTCGCTTAAATGGCCGTATATTTTTATTGCATTGACTTAGAAGTTTGTTTTTTTAAAGCTCCTCCAAGGGACCGTAGACCTAAGTATTTGACATTAATTTCAATTTGATAGCTCCACGCGTTCCCGAGAAAAAGGGTCTTGACAGACTGGCACACGGACGGGCGGAAAACAAAGTGATCCTATACGGGTTCCTTTTTTCCTTTTGAGGTACGGAACCCTAAAATAAACATTTCAGCTCTAATAAAAACATCGTTATGTACATGCTAAAATATCATTTTAATTATAAGTTTGCATACCTGCCTAGGTATGCACACTTATAATGCTACGGATACATTGTCGCAATAAAGGGAAGATTTTCGTTGTCGCGACACGTTGGACAAGCAATTCGTTCCATCGCGAATCATTCAGGCGGACTCGAATGTTCAAACTGCGAAGTGTTTTAATGCTACGGCTACATTGTCGCGATAACGCGAACTATACGTCGCACACTCTCTCTCGCACAGCACTCGACGTCTTGCTGTACACCAGAGCATAAGTATTTTTTTTCTTGTTTTTCTTTATCCTCAGTGTCGCAGTATATATAAACAATAACTGATAATAAGAATGAGTATGACGATGGCTGAAGCTGAACAGTGCTTAAATCTTTACGGGCGGAACGTGTCGTTAGTCATATCTAAAAGGTAGGTAGCTTTGTTTGCACTCATTACAAAACATGTTTTGCTTATTTTTGTTATCATATCACTGACTTCCTGACGCTACAGTCAAAATTACACTGCAGTCAGGAAAAACCATCATGCTAAATTAGCAATAAAAAAAAACATTTTTTTTTTTTTTTTATTGTAATTCACGAAACTGATATACAATCACAAATGCACTAGAACAGTTACAAAACAATAGTTTTGATTGACATCTACTAGATGTGAATCTAGCATGCATATTTTAGTTTAGTTAAAAAAAAAAACTTTAAACAAGACTTACAAAATGTGAACTTTTTTCCATTCATAATGAAAAAGTTTAGGGAAAGAAAATTAAATATAAAAAATATATAAGTAATAAAAATAAATTATACAATCAGGACTCGTAAGTTTAGTCCTAACTGAGGCTACAGAACCAGCAAAGACATCTATTTCACCACGAATGGAATTGGCAAGAGAAAGCATGCGGCAAATGGGTGAAAAATTACCTATATTAGTTCGACTATGAGGTAGGTAAGTCCTTTGGTTAATTAGGCGGCTACTATTACGTGGGATACTAAATTTAACTTTTTCTAAAAGCTCAAGAGACTATTATACCTTTTATTAGTTTAAACAAAAACATGAAGTCTAGAGATTTCCTACGTGCATTTAAAGATATCATTTTATAATGACTCAGCCTAGAATTTTGAGTTTAGACTACGACATCTGTTATCCGAGTAATTTAGGTGATACAAAAACATTTTTTGAACGCGCTCTATTCGATCAGAGTGCAACTGATAAAACGGGTTCCATACCATACTACAATACTCCAGAATACTTCGAATAACGCTGTTGTAAATGGAAATAGTCAGAACAGGTTCTTTAAAAAAAACCATTTCCCGGACGATGAAACCTGACAATTTAGATGCTCGACCAATCATTTGGACGTAATGACTCCTAAAACTTAAACTAATATCTACTAAAACACCAAGGTCCCTTATAGTATCGACTTCTTGGAGCGGGCTGTTATTAATCGAGTAATAATTTTGACATGTTTTCCTTTTTTTGCAAAATTTAATGAAGAAACATTTGTTTTGATTTATTGACATTTTATTTTGTATGCACCAATTGTGTACGTTATTTAAATCAAGCTGAAGCTGAAAAATATCAGATTCGTTGTATATAGTTCGATATATTTTTAAATCATCAGGAAAAAGTTTATATTCCGAATGAATTCTGCAGCCCAAATCATTTATAAAAACTAGGAAAAATAGAGGCCCCAAGTGTGACCCCTAAGGCACCCCTGATGGTATGTAACATTGTTTAGATTTAAAACCCTTGAGATACACCAGTTGTGAACGATTTTTTAAGTACGATTCACACCAAAGCAGCAACGACCCATGAATACCCATACTTTCTAATTTAGTTGTTAGTAAGTCGTGATCTACCAAATCGAAGGCCTTTTTAAAATCGGTGAATATTGCATGGACTTCTCTACCGTCATCTAATGCAGATAATATATATGAAACATACTCGACTAGATTAGACAGTGTCGATTTTTTGGGGCGAAAACCGTGCTGGTTGTCATCCAGCACATTTTTGAAGTGAGTAAACATTTTTTTTTGAACAAGCGATTCGATAATTTTGCCACAAGCGGACAGAATGGACACTGGTCTGGAATTTGCAACATCCTCAACACTACCAGATTTAAAGATTGGCGTACTGTGCGCTATTTTCCACTGATCAGGGTATAAGCCCTGTGCCAAAGAATAATTGAAAATTCTAGTCAGAGGAACAGCCAGATTCGCTGCACATTTTCGAAGGAAGAGAGGAGGGATTAATCAGGCCCGGGTCCTTTATCACAATCTAGGGAAGACAAGCAATCAAAAACTTCTTTTACTTCAAGTTTGCACCGACTAAAAGTGTTATTGTTACAGGGAGTGGGTTCAACTGGCGTTGCAGTGTGTATGTTGCTATTTGCTCTATATATGGACTGAAAATTATAGGAAAACAAGTCAGAAAATTCCTGGCCGCCTCTGGCAAACCTACTGTTATTCATAGTCATTTTGTTGGGAATATAACTGTTACCTATCCGTTTATTTTTGAAGTACCTCCAGACATGCTTAGGATTGGTGCGCAAATGGTCAGCTATATTCTTTTTAAAATTAGCATAACAGTTTTTATCAACTCGCTGCAGCGCATTCTTATACAATCAAACGTAATTTTATCTCTAGGATCCCGTATTTTTTATACATATTGTGATATTTAGCTTTTTAATTAATGACTTTTAGTAAAGCTCGGCTATACCAGTGTAGTGGCCTACATACAGCATCAACATCCGACCTCGACGGCGCCCGGCTACACACTGAGGTCCGTGACCGATAGCACGTTGCTCCAACTGCGCGTCGAGTTAGTGACTGATGACGACGCTCTTTTTTTTTTTTTTTTTCCTAATGGGCAGCTCGTAGTTATGACCACTAAGGTCCTGGCTACTTAACCGGGCAAGCCTGTGGGTGCCTTAAGCTACTAACTTAAAGCCTCCAGCCAGGGGCGAAAAATACTTAAAAATTAGGTGACCGCACGCTAAGGGCACCCCCTGTAGGGTACGAACCTCGGCTTAGGGCGTCACTGAGGGGAGGGCAGCAAGATGGGACAGGCTGGATCGAGATAATATTATTATTAACAGGGGAATTTAAAACTACAGGCTCAGCTACGGCGCGGGCTGGCGCGTCGTCGAGCAAGGGTCGGGGGGGGGGGCAATTACGTCGGGGGCGTCGCGTAGGACCTCGGCGGCGAGGTCGGAACGATGGCGGTCTGTTCTTGTGTACTGTACTGGTGGCCCTACTGCTCTCCTGGAGGAGGGTTATGGGGTCATCGGGGTCGGACAGGGCATGCCTTGGACGGCGGGTACGACTAATGCGGGAGGGGGTATATCTGGCAGCCTCGACAACCAGAGGGTTGCGATGTGAGGCCGCGGAGTCGAAGAAGCGCTTGGAAATGCGCTTCATGAACTAACGGATAGTGGGGATTTTAAGGTCGAGATGGAGGATCTCGTTCCGAACGAACCAAGGGGAGCCGGTTGCCCTACGGAGGAACCGGTTTTGGAGGGTCTGCATCCTATGGATGTGGTGGGGTTTCGAGCGTGCGAAAACCACGCTCGCGTAGGTCATGATTGGCCTAATGCACGCTGTGTAAATGCGCAATTTGCACTTGAGTGACAATTTGCTGCGTGCATTCAATAGGGAGTGGAGTCTACCGAGAGCGAAAGCGGCGCGCGAACGCGCCTGCTTTATGTGCTCACCGAAGGAGAGTCTATGGTCCAGAGTGACACCCAAGTATTTGGCTCGCTTCTCCCAAGGGATAGGCTTGCCGAACATGGTGATCGGACGGGGAGGGGTGAGGTTGAGTCTCGGTTTCGAAAATAGAACCGCTTGACTCTTATCGGGATGGACTTCGATTCTCCACTTCCTAAACCAGTCACCGAGTTGGTTGACTGTGGTTTGGAGAGTGCGAGATATCGCGTCGGGGCTTACGCCGGTGTAGTAAATGGCCGTATCGTCTGCGAACAGAGCCAACTGAGCCCTTTTACTTTTGGGGATATCGCTGGTGAATAGCGTGAAAATGAGAGGGGCGAGCACGGAGCCCTGAGGGACTCCGGCGCGAATGGGACGGGGGGAGGATAGCGCTCCTTCGATGCGGAATCGGAAGGTGCGGTTCGACAAAAAGTCTCGCAGGATGAGCACGAGACGATCTGGCACTTTAAGTTGATATAGCTTATATAATAAGCCATTGTGCCAGACTTTGTCGAACGCTTTCGCTATATCAAAGAAAACAGCACCCGTCAACGAACCACGTTGGAAGCCAACGCTTATGTGTTCGACGATACGGTGGACCTGTTGGACGCACGAGTGTTGGGTTCGGAAACCGAACTGCTCGTTGGGAATGAGACCTTTCGTCTCGGCATAGTCTCTGAGACGCTTATAAATAAGCCTCTCATAGATTTTGCCGATGACATTGAGGAGACTGATGGGGCGGTAGCTGGAGGGAGCGGATTTAGGCTTGCCCAGCTTGGGAATGCCGATGACAGTGGCCTGTTTCCACGCTTGGGGGAAGATGTTATTGCTCATGGCACCATTGAAGATGGTGGTCATTAGCATGATCAGGTGGGCAGGGAAAAGTTGGAACACTTTATTGGTCATTCCATCAGAACCGGGGGCTTTACGGGGCTTAAGGCCCTTTATGAGCTCTTGCACTTCGTCGGGGGTGACGGGAGGCAGAGGGCACTCGGGGTCTTCTACGGGGGGGAGGGAGGCTCTCCTTTCGACTTCGGCGTCGACCTCAGAGAGGTGAGCTTGGTCTACAGGTTGAGAGCTGGGCGAACATTGGGCCTCAAGACTGTCGGCTAGGCACTCGGCCTTGTCGACATCATCGAAAGCGATGGTATTGTCTGGGCGGATCAAGGGGGGCATAGGGGCTACTTCTCGGGATTTGAGTTTCCTCTGAAGCTCCCAGAATGCTAGGTGGGTAGGCTCTAGTTCGCTCAGCAACTTATCCCAGCCCGTTTCCCGATGCTCCGCTACACGTGACCTTACAGCTCGCTGTAAGTAGCGCATATGGGCTCGGTTCGCGTCGCAGGGAAAGTTGCTGTACGCACGGACGGCCGCGTTCTTCTCAGTCATCAGTTCACGTACATCGTCCGGCAACTTCCAGCGACGGTCGTCCGTCGCTGGAACTTCCCTTGAACAATCGTTCAGGACTGATTGTACGTGTCCAGTGAATGAGTCGATCGCAGCCGTCGTGTCAGCGATAGAGTCGAAGAGGTCGGGGATGGAGTCTAGGTGGAGGGACGTGTTGGATTTCAGGCGTTCGCTTACTTTCCTCCAGTCCGTTACCACTTTTGTGGAGGGGGGTTGATCGGGGTCGGGGAGGCCTACGCGAGGGGCTAGCTTAAGCACAACTGGTCGGTGGTCAGATGATAGTTCGTGTATCACCTCTATAGAATCCAACCGTAGGTTGATATTCTTTAAAAGTGATACATCGAGAACGTCAGGGGTATGGTCAACCGAGTGGGGGAAATGAGTGGGAGTCATCGGGGCGATGACATCGAAATTTAGAGGGGTACAGAGGTCGAACAAGTGTCTCCCTCGGGTAGAGATTCTGGTACTATTCCAGGCGTGATGTTTGGCGTTGAGATCCCCCGCTATGATAACGGAGTCACTCAGGCCGAGGAGTAAGGTCAGGTCGTCAGTCAAGAGTTGGAAGTTCTCTGATTGGTTCGTAGGGGGGAGGTAGACCGATACCAAGGTGATCGGTTGGTGGCCTGTCATGCCTAGCCGGCAAATGGAGACTTCTAGTCGTGAGAGGGGGGGCGGGTCCAAGGGGATGCAGTAGAGGGATTTTTTGTAGTAAATGAGGGTGCCACCCTTGTGACACCGAGTCCTGTCGTTTCGAACAACCCGATAGTTCGCTATCGACGGCGTTCGCATGTGGGGTTTTAGAAATGTCTCCTGTACGAGGAGGACATCGATCTGGTGGTTGACGACGCTCGAGGCGCTGCGTCTTTATATATGAAACCGCATAAGATCCGCGGACCGAAATACAAAGGCGCAGGACTGTTCTGATTGGTCCATTATAATTAGGTGTTTATTGCGCGTACCACTATGTACAAAATCTAAAGTGCTATATACCTTAGGAAAATAAAGGAATAAATATGGTATCACTCTAAACAAGTTTCATTCCATATCCCAGACCGTACGAAGTTTCCCTAAACCAGACAGGATAGCGTTCATCTCGTAGTTTTGTAATCGGAGTATGCAATTTAATAATTGGAATAAGAATATCATAGAATTTTTGCAACATTTCGTTAGTATTAGTTATAGAATTCCATTTATCAGACCAAGCAATTTTCGCAAGCTCAGCGTTGACCGCTTCATAATTACAGAGATAAAAGTTCAAGTATGGGATTTTGTTTTACACAAGAGGATTGCTATGATTAGATATAAACGAGATCTCCAGCGCTGGATGATGAGGATCAATTTGTGTAACTGGAGTTGAGGCCTGAGACACCAGCACTTTGTGGTTACTACTACTAAGAACTAGATCTACAATCCGATTTGAAGCATTGTGTATCGTGTTGCATTGATGAAGATCGTTAGAGGCTAGCATGTCTAAAAAAAGGTGTTGTAGATTACTACTAGATCCTTTGGGAACCAATAGACCAGAATCCGCATTATATTCCCAAAAGATATTGCCCATCACCGATTAATAAGTTGATAGAATTGATTTTGCTCTTTTTGTTAATTACTTCTATAAGTTTCCAAACAGTGCGTCGATCATTATCACGAATGTGAGGACTGGCTAACTTGACGACTATGCTACGTGGACGATTAAGCCTTCATTTAATTTGGAAACTTTATGAAATGACTGGATTTCATTGTCGTGGAGTTCATATCCCACAATTCTACCCAACTGTTTTACGACCGTTAACAGGTTTTCGGTTTTGTGTTCAGGAACACACTGTATCCCAATATTGTCCCATAAGCGTCAGAAAGAAAATTAACAGTCTTCTTAAACTCGTCCAAGTCTTCATACATAGAGAAAAATCACAAGGTTAGGTCATTAACTTCTCTTTGGACCGTAGCTAGAGTGGTTTCAAATTTCGCCAAAGGGACCTGTTGACGATCAAACTTTTCATTAATTTCCTGCCGTAATTTACGAATTTCTGAAAGTATTGTGTATTGCAAGTTGACTTCTGTGACAACGCATGCCACTGGAAGCGTAGCTGGTGGTGACTTCTCAGCTGGCGTAAGTCTCAGACCAACTATTGGTTTATTTTGGCTATTAGACGGTTCCGATATAGAGGAATACATTGTAGCCGGTTCAGCAACTGTAGCCGCTTGTACGGTGTGACCTTTAGCATGGACTGGTGTATTCGTGTTGTCCAGTTTAGGACGGCTAGAGACACAGGTTGGACAAGTCCATTTACTCCTAGGTGTTGACACTTCATCGAACTTAACGCATTTCAAATGGTACTGAAGGGCACATTTGCTTAAACAGTACGTAATTCTCTTTTGTGTAACGAGAATAGTAGCATTACAACCAGCACAAATCATTTTATTAAAAATAAAATGTAATGGCTAAAAGTAAATCTTATAATGGGAGTCCACCAAGCCAAGCCAAGCCAAGCAGTCAAGCTTTCTATTCTCAGTCGATGCTCGACGAACGCTGCTACGAACACTTTGAATGTGATATTCGAAATATAAGTATCGGTGCGTTATCGTAATAATAGCGATCCGAGTTAAGTAACTAAATTGACAAAGTTTTTTTCGAAACACCCGCTTTTGTGTGAATTGGAGCTTGCAAAGTCACTTTTTTATATTTATTCTATGTTTTTGCCAAAAATACAGTCACTGATCAGTGATCACTCTGCAAACGATATCACGTATACCACATACAATTGGCTTTAGCTTCCACACAATGTTTATATCGTAAGTAAAGTTATTATAATATTAATAGGTACCTACTTAGTTGTTTACGGAACGGCAAAATGTAAGTGTTTACTAATTAAATACCCCCTAAGTAATAGAAAGTAACATAACAAAGAACAACCAGACCAATCAATTACTGTACGTTTTTTAGAATCAGAATCAGAATCAGAATTAAAAAAAAATGTAGTAAAATGTTTTGTTGGTGGCTTGCTGCGCCATTTGATGTTTACTGTAAGTGCAAAAAAAACTAACTAAACTATCACTAAAATTCCTTACTTTTGGCTATGAGAATCTTAATTCTGCAAAAAAAAAACTAAATTTAAAAATAATTTTGTCGCAACTAAAATTTAAAAATCGCGACTCCACGTGGTACCTACTTGTTTGCCCTACCCCGTGTTTATTTTTTTACAGCCGGCGGCGCCCGTTGGTGGCAGCCTCAACGTGTTTTATATGGATTTTTTCACTTTTTGTATGGAAAATATGAAACATTACCTACATGTAGAGTTTTAGGGGTTTAACGGCTTTATAAAGGGGGTCAAAATTTTCATTATTTTTGCGACAGGACACCATTTTCGAGATATAAGAAAAATAAAATAAAAAAAATACACCACCTACTGATTTTACACCTGAAGTCGAGGTGTTGTGGTGAATTTTAGTTCATGACAACTAATTTTAGTCCACACCTTTTTAATCGCGATTAACAATAGTCAGATGTAGTTATACAACCAACATTTTTGGTGAAAACCGTCAAATTCAGAATAACAAAATTGCCATTTTCACTAAATTACGAGGGCGACACTAAAGTTTTTAGAACTGGCCACTTGTAAACGATATAATAAAAAAATAAGTTCAAATTTTGAAAATGGAACTCTGCCAATATTATTGTGTATTTATTGTCGCATTCATTTGTCATTTGTTTAAGATTTGGCGGCAAATTGAAAATTGTCTGTGTAAATTTAACGCGAGAAAATTTTCGTAGGTAGGGTACCTATGATTTTTTATGACTTTCGATGTCATTTAAGTCAACAAGAAAGTTATGATAGACTTCGATTAGCCTTTCACGATGAAGCCCCATCTCGTGCCAATGTGTACAACTGGTTTAATGAGTTTAAACGTGGTCGCACTAATCTCATCGATGCGATGATCTGCGTGAGGGACGGCCTTCTACGGCGACGAATAAAGATAACATCAGTGTTGTGCGGGTTAAGATAGAGACTGACAAAAGAGTGACTTATCAGCAGATTCGGACAAGCTTAGGTGAGCTTAGGCATCGGTATGAGTCAAGTGCACAAAATCCTCCATGAATATTTAGCGGTCAGTAAGCTTAGTGCTCGGTGGATACCTCATAATTTGACAGAGGCCTAAAACTCCGTCGTGTTGATTGGTGGCGTGAAATGGTTCAAAGATTTAACGGAGAAGACTCAAATGCTGTATTCGACATACTTACGGGTGACGAAAGCTGGATTTATTGTTATGTCTGCTGTCTGGGTGTTTCCTTCCGAGGAGTTGCCAACTAAAGTGAAGAGCGGTCGAAGCGTGGGAAAAAAGATGGTAGCGTCGTTCTTCGCAAGGCCAGGTCATTACGCAACAATTGTTTTAGTTAGAGGATCGAAAAACAGTTACTGCGGAGTGGTGTGGTACACTAACAATTGTTTGCCACTTGTCTTGGATAAAATTCGGGAGAAACGACCTCACAGTAGGATTCTCCTTCACCACGACAAGGCACCGCCAAGCAAACAATCGACTACTTGGCGACGTCACACGTGGAATTACTGGGTCACCCGCCCTATAGCCCCGACCTCGCACCTTGCGATTTTTATTTATTTCCGAAATAAAAGAAAAACTTCGAGGAAAACGTTTTATGGACGCCGAGGAAGCAGTGACTGCGTTTCAAAATCCCGCGAAGAGACCCCTAAGGAAGAGTGGGCAAAGTGCTTTTCTCAGTGGTTCCATCGGATGCAACGATGTATTGATGTAAATGGACACTATTTTGAAAAGATATAATATAACTAATAACTTGCTAGTTTATTCAGTTTTTGATTTTCTAGGAACTTTTAGTGTCACCCTCGTACTAACTCTGTGCCATCTTAGTGCTGTCAAACTAAAATATTATACATAGCTATGTTGTGCCACTTTAGTCTATTTCAGAATGAGAAATGGTCGTTTGACAGGAATAAACTATTTTTTTGTAATTTTTAGTCTAGTTTAGAGAATTTTGTGAAAAGAGAAGCGGCACCACTGTCGCCCTGAAATATTCTCCGTTTAATCCATACAGGTTCGCCAGTCCCCTGGATCTGTGGGCACCCCGGATAGCAAAGGACCGTCTTACATTACCCCATACACGACTTAAGGTGCGTAGAGTTGCACCTACCGTGTACAATCCCAGCACTGTCATAAGCCATCTATATGGCACCGAGTCGCAGGCCTTCTTATAATTTATCCAGCATGTCGACAGATCCCAGCAGGATCGACGAACCTGTTGGATTAAGGCCATGTCGATGAAGAGCAGCTCCTAAGTACTGCGGGACCCCCGTTTCTACATGAATGAGTTACTGTCTTACTGCCAATGTGCGTATAAATTTTCACTCTCAAAATGGATGTTAGAAGTTTATAGACCGTCGACAAATACTTATGTGGTCGGTCAATAAGTCGGTTCCGCGCGACTACCTGACTTATGGAGCAGGTGTGTAACGCCTGTTGTTAGAAACTAAGGTAGCGACCCAGACTAAGGATAACTGGAACTGAGATGCCAGGCGAGTGTGAACTTATTAGCAATTTTAACTAGAAGTTGTGCTCCAATTTGGTAACGGACGGACTGCTCTGGCTACGTATAATGGCGTAATTATGACTGCTTCCATTTCTGATAATTATAGCTCCACGCTCGACCTCCTGCATCCAGCCAGGCTCAGAGTGTCAGACGGGCACCAAACAGATGCTGCGCCAGAATGCACTCGTGGCGGCATTATCCAGGCGGCACACATCCTTCACGTTATTATTATTTATTTACTATAAAGCAGCCAAGGCTGGTATGTACCGTAAAACGGGGTGAATAGGAACGGCAGGGGTGAATCGTAACGAAACTTTAAAAGGGATTTTAACATTGAAATATTATAGTCTGTCGCCAAAAAGGACTCTAACGTATATACTGTATTATAATTAACGATTACGTGTCCCTGTTGGCAACAAATTATATTATTTAAATGTTAAAATTCCTTTTAAAGTTTCGTTACGATTCACCCCTGCCGTTCCTATTCACCCCGTTTTACCGGTAGTGAGTAAAGTAATTAAGATGTACATAATGCCTCAGACATTAAGCCCGCCATTGTACAGTATTTTTTTTACTTGTGCATAAAGATTTAATAAACAAATTTAAAAAAATCAAAATAAAAGAAAATAATATACTTTTACACTTTAATTCGTTAATTTTTCACTAACAAGTATACTTAATTTTTTCAGGTCATAATTCTATTGGAATATTTGTTCCACAGCATTAAGAAATTTGTTATTTTTTTACAATACTAACATCTTGCGAGCTTGATTGTTTATTAGTATTAAATCTATTCTTAACATTAAGACTCACGTGACATTACAATAAATGGACAATAATTTATTGGTGGCATCAAACGTTTTGGTATTCATTTGATCCATATAAAAATTGATCATCTTTTTGTCTACAAAGAAAATATATTCTCGTTTGAGTTTATCGTCTAACTAATAAATAAAATTACTGACAATTAATTATTTCGTTTATCAGCCCAATATATTTAAACGTTTTCCATTTACAAAGTTCGTTTTACTATCATTAGCTTTAGTGATGTTAGTAATTATCATACTTGTGAACATTACAGCTGAGTGGCATATTAAGTTTTAAATGTTTTTTAAACCATCATATTAACGCTATACACATACAAAATGAGACACTTGTGTAAGCATGCGTGATGTGTTCCATGGCTGCTTGTACATAAGAGCCAAAGTGTTTGGTGCCTGATGTGCAGACGAATTGAAACTTTAACCAAGTACTCAACATACGCCGCAATAAGGATTGAAAATCTGTTTAAACTTGCTGCCTGCATGCGTATCTCTTTTGTCGACTGAAACAACTCTTCTATCCGAGACACATTCATTGAATCACAGATAATTATAAAAAAATGTAGATTTTCTTCAATTTATTTTCATTAATTTAAATTATTTGTCACCATTGTGCGTCACGTGGTAAAATATTAAGTTTGCTTGAAAACACTCAAAAAAAAAAATATCACATCAAAATGTTTCGAAAACAATATTATACCTTACAGCTATTGAATTTGTGATATTAATTCGTCTTCATCGGTCAAGCAATACTCGATTTGATTTACTTGAACTCTTAGCAATATAAGGTTTCTTTAACAAAAAAGTTTTTATTTAAATATTATAACAGCCTATTAACAAAAGTTTAAGTCTCAACATGGCAATACTCTGCTCATTGTAGCTATTTGCAAATTGTTCTACATTATATTTACCTGTAAAAATATAAGGGCACAATGTTTCTTGTAGTTTCTTATTCCAATTGTATGAATAAGTCTTAATCAATATTTGTAGGTGAAGCAAATGTGTCACATGTATTTGTTTTTTATTTTAATTTAATTGTTATTCTACATTTTTCACACACATACATGAAAACTAATTCGAATCAAACTGTATACTCATAAAACATAATTATTGTTAACACTGATATGAAATATTTATTCAGTCCGGGATTTGATCACATTAGTTAGGGTGCGTTAACACGGTGCTCATTGTAATTCCGCGAAGTGTAAATCAACAACAAGTATTTTTTTTAAAGGCAATGTGAACGCACCATTAGAAAAAGAGGTCAACAACATTCAAGTAGGAGTAAAATTACTATTAACCAACAGAATTACCCAGAATGTCACTTACAGTACGGGCGACGAATCATGGCCGGTCTGAACATAGGCACTACGAAATTTTGCGTATGTTCTCTCACTGACACTCGCCTCATGTCACCATTTGGTTCCAAAAAAAAGTTATTGCGCAGTCTTCTGCGCAAAGTTCGGACCGCTCATGATTCATCGCCCGTACTGTATCAACCTCTTTACTTCCATCGGACAAACTTATACTTATAATAATTAAATTTGACTTTTTTTTTTTGTTTCCATCATTTTCTGTTATTTTACATTGATACACTTACGCCAATAATTTATTTTTTGTATTCGTGAATACAAACTGATCTATCCATTAGGTTCTTACACACTACGTTGATTGTCACAAGACTGTACAACTACTTAAAAAATAATAACAGATATTAAAATAATACAAAAATAAAAAATGCGATATGATACAGATTATTAATTTAGATTTAACTTCTTAAAAACAGAAAAATAACCTATGAATTAGGTTGTGCACTATTCTAACCTATGTAATTTCCTATTTACGATTAAGATACGGTTTATAAAACATTGCTAAGCTGTTCAGTTAGATGGAGAAGACAAATGAAAAATTATACAAAAAATAATCTCCAAATATTATCATCGTCTCTTTGATAACTGAGTAGTCATAGACTTAATACCTTTTAAACCCGCATCAGTTTATACACGTAACAATAGTATAAGACGCTATTGGCTAAATTAATATGAATGTACTTTAGATAAAACGGTATGATAAAAACTTTAAATGTTGCATAATAAATTAAAAACTAACATGTCATCAAATTGAAACCTACTTACGCTTATCATTATAAAAAATCTACAAATAAAACCATTTGTAGAGTAAAAAAATAAGAGGAAAATAGTTTCCATTGTTTTTGAGTAATATTCCTAGAAATGAATGGTTTAGGGTTGAAATTGTTCTAGTTGGTGCTTGGACTGTCTGTGCCACTACCGCTGTTCTCTGTGTTAGCTAACGCTATTCTAGTGTTTTTATTGTTTTTTTTAGCAGACTTGCTCAGTGTTGCCACCTCTTTTAGAAGATTCTGTATTTTACTATTCATGAGGCCGAATTTTGTCTCGTTGAGTCGATCCTTGTTTTTCATTTCATTCCGCAGGTCCTGTGTGTTGTTTAAGTGCTGGGCTTTAAGCTCCGTGATCTGAAATGATTAAAACATGTTTAGATTGGACCTGTATAAAGCTGATGAAAATGATATTGTAAACATTACTGACGAGGATGCTAGGCGCGTGCGTTTTCAACGTGGAAGACAAAGGCACGCGATCACGGCGTATCGACGCGAGTAACCGCGTGTCAGTAAATGAGTACGCAACCCAACAAATGTTATTTTGGATTACATTCTGTTTCTACGTTTCGTTTTCGTGAGAAGTTATTTATAATATGTATAATATTATAAATAACTTCTGCCCGCGGCTTCGCCCGCGTGGCTGTCGGATATTATCCCACGGGAACACGCTATCGGGTCAAAAAGTAGCATATATTACTCCTTATAACATCACCTATCTGCCAGTTACAATTCCCGTCAAAATCGGTCCAGCCGTTTCGGAGATTAGCCAGAACAAACAGACAGACAAAAATCATTTAGAGAATTTATTCCGAAAGGTTTACGTGTATATTAAAATTAGATTTGTTAAAGAAATCTCAATGTTTTGGCATGTCGTAAAATCGTGCGAAGCAGGGTCGGGTCGCTAGTTAAAGTAATAAATAAAAATAAGTATTTATTTATTATAAGAGTAAGAATTCAATAATACATACCAATTTATCTTTGGAAAGTAATTCGTTATCCTTCTGTTGTACTTTCTTCTGTAGGCTAGCAATTGTTTCCTTGAGCTGAGTCATCGCTACTACATGGTCAGAACTGTTGGGGTCCAGTTCACCTATGGAGCGAAATATAACTAAGAAGAAAAAAACAAGAACATTAAAATATCGTTATCAATTGTATTTACAACCTGGGTTTTATAATTTTTGCTTTTGTCGTTACTGATTCATCAGTTTTTTTGTTGCCAATTGCCAATTTAGGTTACGAGAAGGCATTTTTCAAATCATTTATTTTTTTGTATATTTTCAAACTTGTTCTTTCAAAGCTGCATCGACGTGTTCCCAGCGATCAAACCACACCACAGACCTTTCTTAAAAACGATGACCACGGAACTCTTCATTGCCCTCTCAAGTGAAAATGATAAAGACAAGACGTAGTATTTCAAAGATTTATGTTAATAAAACTGATGGCTAAAGACTAGGTTAAATGCTTTAGTTCCGTTACACTTACAGTGGCACGTTTAGTGTGATAGTTTGCGTTGTCCAAAGGATGCTCACCGCGTCGCATCCCATAAGTGGGTTCTAGCATCCGAACAGCTTCGACCAACAGATGTAATCCACTCTTGCCGTTCCATCACACGGAACAAATGAAATGCTCCGTACACACGCCAAAAAAACTTCCATATGCTCAATAATAACACTCCACATATGTGCACACCGCGAGCATTTTCGCAGGGCAGCCATGTGAGAGATTGAAAAGGAGCAGAACTGTTGTACCAAATTCCCATACTTATGCAGTTGAAGTGGTATATACACTGTAGTAGTATTGCACAAGCGTGTCCAATAAAAGCAATTTTAGACAGTGTGTGAAAGACAGAGAGAATGCTCTGTTCTGTTATACAACAGTGAGTGAGCGCTATTCTTAGTTTAATCACTCAATACATTACACAACAATCTGCTGGCTGCTAAAAATCAATATTATGTAAAATTCTGTCATTAATGGAAAGGGGATATAAAAGGGATGCTTACCTTGCAACGGATTCATCTTAGATTTCTTCTCTGACGGCTGTGAATCATTGAGGGAAGAATCATTGGAGTTCATTGATTTCATCATGTCTGACTTACGCTTTTCTTTGTGACCACTCCGAGACCTACAAAAATGGATAAGAGGTTTAGAACGGACCAAGAGCAGCACTTATTATAACAGAAGACCAATTCCCGTATTTAAAAACGTTGAAAATCTAGTCGTAACCTCATCTGAGCGACAATCAATGCCTGTAAAATGTTGTAAATTAGAGGTATTTTTGTCAGACTGAGACTGAGATCAGAATGTGAACATTCTTAGGAATCCTGAATTGCGCCTCTGGTCGCAAGCGCCGGTTATTCCGTTTATCCACCCTAACCTATAAATTCCGTTTATCCAACTAAGCCTAGGGTGCATGATTCTCGCAAGTGCATTCCGCGTATTCACCTTAGGGTGGATTTTATGGGGTGGATAAACGGAATAACTCGCAAGCGCGACTGCCGAGCGTGAGGTTCTGGGTTCGATTCTAGGGTCAGGCTAAGTGTTATTGGGTGTTTAGATTTGGGCTCGTCTTATGGCTAAAGAAACCCCCCCGTCATGTTTTAAGTACCGAGTAATTACCAGGCGCAGTCCCGGGGATCATGACCCTACCCCCCAAAATCATTCAAGCTGTTGAGAGCCTCAATGATTTACTTGTCTTACTAACTTAAAACTATACTTGAACCACGGAGACCTCGATGGGAATATACAAAAACATTAAGAACATAAGCAGCATGGAGACTGCCGACAGAATCATGGGGAATAGTAAACAACAGTTTTAATCATCAAATTATTTATTTCTTTAACCTTACACGTATTTAAGTTATTATGAACATCAACATTCACTCATCAGCATCACTAAAACGACCCAGCTTTATCATCATTTTCATTATCCAAATATTGGAAAACTGGAGAATGGTGAGGCTGTAATGGTGACACACTTGGGGCTGTTGAATATTGAGTCTTGAGTGTGTGCTTAAGTGGAAAAGGTTTGAACTTGTGGCTGATTATAATAGTGTTTGAATGTGTGGCTGAGTGGAAAGGGTTTCAGGGTGTTGCTGATTAGATAAAGTTTGAGTATGTGGCTGATTAGAAATAGTTTTGAGTGTGTGACTAAGTCGAAAGGGTTTGAGTGTGTGGCTGATTCGAAAAGGTTTGAGTATGTGGCATGTGTGTTTATTACAGAGTGTGAGGTAGTTAAGCTACCCATATCTGCTAAGAATAGTGCTTCATTTATAATTTTTTCTGCAAGAATTCGAGGCTTTTTTGGTAACTCTTGCAGTTTCATACCAAAATTTTTCTTCTTAAATGATTTAGATAGTAAAGCGAAGAAGATTTATAATTATCGGACATAGGTAGCATGCCGTATAGTTGAAAACGCATTTGGTATACCCACTTGCAGCGAGGTTCAGAATTTACAATACACAAATTAATATGTCATCTGAACATATTGACTAGTTCGTAAGAGGACCTTGCATATTTTTTTAGATGGCATAGTTGTTTACTTCATATACTCCTTCAGAATGTTTAGATAAAGAAAACTTTGAAGAGGGTACATTACTTGATATGGTCCTTCAGAATGTATTGATAAGGAAAACTTAGAAGAGGGTACAACATCGTCAGGATTCACAACAACATAATCGATGATGGAACCATTACAAAGTACTCGTCAAAGGGATGCCCCCAGAACGGCAAAACAAATAAGTGAATTCATGAGTTATTTTGTGAACGAAGGAAAAGTGCCTTGGCAAGATAATTTTATTAATTGAGATATATACTTAATAAGACTTAATAAAATATGTCTGAAAAATAAAGGCCTACCTCATTTTCGTTCTCATTTATATTTGATATAAAAGGCCTTGGTACAGCCCGATTCAAACTTAATGGCGGCTCGGAACATGAGGCGAGTAGCTGCGCAGTAACGAATTCATGTGTCAGCGCGGGTGAAGGGTGAGGTACTGCGCAGCGAGTTACGAGTAGTAGCGCACTTCAGAGTCGCCATAAAGTTTGTAAGAGTAAGACCAAATGGGTTCCTTGTTTGATTTCAAATTTGAAACCTTATAATTTCTACAGCCATCACCCCTTTATTGGGAATAGTGGCATCGCGTAATCGCGTTCTAGTCCACCATTCACTAAATACGTTTAACGCTAAACGAATTTAAAACATAATTCTGTCTCTGTCATCTTCAAACGATTGACAGAAATGCAACGATGTTTTAAATACGATTAGCGCGAAACACTTTTTTTTTGTCATTTGTTGTGCAAGTGGGCCTTAAACAAAAAAGATTTCTTTGCAATAACTTACTTGTGTCCCCTGTGCTTATGTTTGTCCACAGATGAAAGATGCTGCTTAGTTCTAGCCAGTGCCCTTTTGAGGGACTGGGTGCATAGCCAACATAATAGTTTTCCATCCACCTGCAACAATATTATTAAATTTTTCATTTTAGATGATACTGTGAAATAAACTTTAAGCATACAAGCAGATGAGCATAAGCAACCAAACTTGCACATAACATTAATGAAAATTTTCTCAAGTGGCAACATTTGCTTTTGATAAGGATTCTTTTTTAACATTCAAGATGTTGAACAATCTAAACAGACGCTTCAAAATCATGCACCATTGATTCAAAGAAATAATATTTGCCTAACATACACAAACTATGCTGGGAAGAAATTAAAGACTGGACGATGATTCAATGTTCATTAGTAGGATTTGATCATTACGACCAATAATCAGAAGGATTTCCTATAGATAGGTGACCAAAAAAAATACAGAATGTATTTTTTACGCATTTGTGTCAGTTCGATTAAATGATCTGATGAGAAAGCAAGCGACTTTTTTTTTAAATCTTCGGATGCAGTCATACTTATTTTAATTTATTAATATAAGAGAATGTTTCCTTTGAGCAAAATCATCTATCAATATTTAAAGTATTTTCCCTACATTAACCATCCCTAATTGCCACCCTATATTTGGACGTAGAGCTTTCCCAAGCCCGAAAGGCAAGGCTGCTTTTTCAAGAACTACTAATGCTATAGACTCGTTTGGAATAAATAGAAATATAGCTTGTCCATCTGTGTAACATGTGAAAGAATTAAAAAGTTAGTTTCATTGCAACAGGGGCCTTAATGGGGGATTAAATTTGAAAGTGGGGTAACAAGGAGAGTAGGGTAGGAGGGACTAGTCCTCTCTACTTGTCCCTACCTTTTGTTCACCAGTGGGACAATAAGGGCTAATAAAAAAAAAAAAATTAACTATACTCGAAAGGTTTAGGTAGTTAAATAAAGGTAAACAAATCGTAAAAAGGGTTTTTTTATAGTTGACACATGTTAAAAAATACGTTACAACAAAATTAAAGTTATTTGCGATTTATACGATAGTTTCCTCTTTTAATAACGTATGTTAAACTTTATTTTTATAGTTTAAAAATATGATTGACGTGTAAAAGTGTTTGTACAAACCTACTTACAGAAATAAAATCATTTATCATTTATCATTTATTCGTAAACTATACTCTTCGTACATGTAATTGCTTGAGCACAATTTTTTTGTTACATTTTTAAAATAGTATAATATTTTGTAATTTGTCTATTGTAAAGAGCCCAAAGACAGGTTCCCTAAACCTTTTAGAAAATACAACGCATTAGATAACGTTGCTAAATTGAAGAGTACACCTGTGACGTAGTATGGCAACTGAAGTAGCAGGTATTACGATTAGTCGGTTAACCAGATGCCTTATAAGTTTTGGATGAAATAGAAAAAAAAATAAGTTTATGGTGTCACTGTATTGCGTGCGGCTGCCACCATACCATTGTGAGCGCAATTCAATTGAGTTAATATGGGCTCAAGCTAAAGGGTTTGTAGCCGAGAAAAATAAAACTTTTAAAATGTCTGACCTAAACATCCTTTTGCCAGAGGCTTTAGATAATGTGACTTGAAAAAAAAATTGGAAAATTTACGAGGGTCATGTAATAAAGAAGAACAGAAAATGTTTAAATTAGACAAAATAATTGATGATATCACTGAACGCTTTATTATTAATGTCACAGATAGTTCCTCAAATTCAGATTCAGAATAGAGCCTATTAATTGTGGGACTCAAAATAATATGATTTTAACATTTGAAATAAAAGGTTTAACATCTATGAGTCACGTGGTTTTTTTTGTTTACCTTTATTTAACTACCTAAACCTTTCTAGTATAGGTCTAATGGGGTATCACATGAAAGGGGTTCATTTGCACATTATAAATCTTATTTTTATATTTGATTTATTCTGCATAGTTTTTGACTTGGGGGTTGTAATAAATAAATTTCGTAAATAACCGCCCAGGGTGGGCGGTATTTTTACGAAATTTTACTTCCTCTATCTCCAAAGTTTGCAAAGAGATAATTCTGAAATAATCTAGTTGATGGAGGTTTATGTAAATATTACACGAAAAATAAAAAGATGCTTCTAACTAGCTGCATACGCAAAATCTGAAAAAATTGGCGAAAACCCTGAGGAAGGAAAAAAAAATTATAAGTAAGTATCATTTAAAAATATTTATCCTACCAAAGTACGGAGCGGATAAGGCGGAAGGAAACGCCCGGATGTTACCATTGTATGGATCGACCGGAGGACACGGTGGAGCATACGGTGGAGGTCTGCCCGGCTTGGGCGGATCACCGCCGTGTCCTCGTTGCTGCGATCTCTCGCGTCCGGCTCTGGCCATGGTACGGAGCGAGAGGGAATGGGAAGCCGTCACCTCCTTCTGCAAAGCAGTAATGCTCGCGAAGGAGGAGGCGGAGCGCGTGAGGAGGAGGCAATCGTTGCGCCCTCACGCCCCTAGTCGCCGCAGGAGGAGATACCCTGGGCGTCGGGAGTCGATAGCCGACTCCCGGCCCTCGTAGGCGTGGGCTTTCGGACGGCGAGCAATGGGCAGTTCGCCGTCTGGTAAGGACCACGCCCTGGTCGACGGCGCGTTGTGTTACACGCGCGGCTCAAAGAGATGTCAGCATAATTGACGGGGTCCGATAGGGCCGATGCCTGTTGGGGTCGTATATTGTTCGAAAGAGTTACCGTGGCCCTGGCGCACAGGCAACTGAAGGAACACGGGTGGGTTCTAGTCAGTAAGTCTGACACGCCCTGAGCGGGAGAAGTCATTTGCTGATATACCAAGAAAAAAAAAAAAAGGGTGCGAGAGTTCGACTTGCTCTTCTTCGCTCATGAGCGACGATCAAGTAAATTATAAGACACTGAACGTTAAACAGCTGCTAGCTGTTACCGAAAAAAAAACATTTTAATAAAATAAATAAATGTTTTTGCCGTTAATTTAACAACATAACATTACATCACGCCTGTATTCCCTGAAGGGTTATGCAGAGGTGTACCTCCACATTTCTTCAGCTATGTTCAAAACGTTGTTGTTAATTTACATAAATAAAAAATACTTTGCATAAAAATTTCACAAAAGATTGAACACCGGGATCAGAGTGAGCGATGGTACTTTTTCTAAATTTTTATAATTTTATTTCATGTACACGCAAATATCCCCAGAGATACTAGGTAAAGCGCAAAGTCCCCAGACAAACTTAATGCCGGTGACACTCTTAGAGCGTCCACTAGCAATATGTATGGCGGCATTGCTTATGAGCTCTATGAAAAATGGGTGGACTGGAATGTGTTAAAGTCCAGATATTATCATCATTATTTTGGTCAGATCATGTGAGTTCTGTGCAGATTAATGTCAGAGATAAATAAGCTAAGTAGTAGTATTTCGTAACAATTAAAAGTAATAATTTCCATACCACAAAACTACTAGCGATTAGGAAAGTAATAGAAGTTATTTTGTGAAATAGCCATAAATCAAGTACTCTTGAGCAAGTTGCTACATTATTTTCAATATTTCCTCTGACATTTTGTTATCCAACCACTGGGGAATTTCGTCAGTTAGTAAGTAGGTACTTGGTTCAATTGGCTTGATGCTTGGTTGGACCCAGCTGCGGTGAATCTCAAAGGAGAGTTTCATAGTAACCTCAGCAGGTTACGGTTAAGGAAAATGTTTAAGTTGAACACTATAAGCTACACATTTTTAATAAGAACATTTTCCTTATTTCCCCCTATGATTTCTTTGTTTAACAATGTGAAAAGGAAGAAGTACAACTTTATCCTTTGTCTTTCCTTAAAGACTTACAACCTAACTTTGATGAAATATTACCTAAGAGGAAACGCGGTCACGTGGTAGATTCCTCTTAAGTCTTACGTAACTCACCTCCTAGCCATAACAGCTATCATTTACGTAGTTGTACCAATATTTATTTTCCAACAATAAGTTAGTTCTATAAAACTAAACATATGTTATTTTAATAGCTGGGAATTCCCCATTAGCATAGTTGTTCATTTGTATACTGATATTGCCTACTCACTAATTTGTCCAGATTATTATTTTATTGTCGCACAAAGGGACCACTATTCATTGACTGATGCTTGTTCCAATACTAAGAAACACGGTTGATATCACCATGAACCCATTGTGTATGTAGATATTTATTATAAGGAAAACATGTGTATTATGATGACTTACTGATTTTAACATCATATTTTGTTATTTCTCATTTATTTTGACATGTATACGCAAACTCTTGACCATATTAAAATGTAATTTTTTATAATTTTGTATTTTGCAGAACTCTTGTATTATTCTATTTCAATTTGAAACAGTAAATGATTAAATTAATGCAAATTGCCAAGATCTGCAATGTAAAGTGAAATGCTGCAAAGTTTCAAAACATTCTAACTTTTCTTACAACATTGTTCATGCAGCCTTGACTGTAATCAGGCACCTTCTAGGTCAAGAGTTAAACAATCTAGCAATAACTAACGTAATTTACGTAACTTCAATGAATAAACTCGACTTATTGCAGTTCAATGCTCAACAAGAACATAGATTACAGTTTAATTAGGATGTCTGCAATTAATGAGATATAATTGTTTTCCCACAAAAACATGTTTCCTAGTTTTTATGGATACTAGTGGTCGGCATGGACACTAGTGACGCATTAGCGCCACCATTAGGTGGACAACGACAAACGATACAACATTAAAAATACCAAATCTTCTAGAACCAAACACATTTATCAAGTTCATTCAATATTAATCACTTAACTCATTTCTAGAACATATGTAAAGTTTTCTAACTAAGAGTTGTGTTATAAGAAAAGACACTTTATTGAATTTAATACCTTTTTAGTATCATCATGGCGGTCAAAAGCGCAGCGTTGTTTGCACTGCTCACACGTGACAGCTGGTCCGTACTTGCGCTCGGAGTTAGCACAGCGTTGGCATTTATTACCTAATTTTTAATGAAGTGTCAGTATATAGTTTTCAAACTGTAATCAAAACATATTCTGCAATATCTACTTGGATTACACTTTTATGGCTAAAGAGCATTTACACACCTTCAGTGTATTGTTAGGTTTGTATTTGTGTAAACCACTAATCTATTTGTAGATACTACAATGTTAATAAGTTAAATAATAATGTAGAAAAATATGGATAACCGAAACTTAATTGGTTGAAGGACACTGAAAGAGACACAATTGATTTTTTATTGTTATCATGCCTATGGGTGTTTAGTGTCAAAATGTTTAGCCAGCTACTTAGCCTGAGTAATTTAAGAAAGTATGGTCAATTTGAAAAGGAGAAGAAGACATTCCTACTTAAGACGGAAGATGTGTAAATGAGATTTGTGCACTTGCTTGTTTGTATATGGTATATGCTAGTATTTCAGTCTTCTAATTTATTATTTTATTTATATTTATAACTGCATTGAAATTGTTATGCATGATTAAAACTTTTAGAGTGTTTGCCAATTAGTATTTACAGCAAGCTGTGCACAAATCTTATCCATAATCAGAAAAACAAGGCAAATCTAGAATAATAAGCTTACCAATAAATGCAGCAATGATGTTGCAATATTCACATGCTGTAGGCTTGCCGTAGGCCTTAACATTGGCCTCGCACTTCTTACAAATTGACGAGGTGTTTGACTTGCTACAAAAATAAAGTGGATCTTAAGATTTTAAATAGTTGATTTTAAGTAGTAGTGGAAAGTGATACTAATAAAAATAAATAAGCATTTTTTATTAGTAAAGATTCGTAGGTATCATATTGAAATTGGAGAAGTAAAGAAAATAAAAATATTATGTCTGTTGCTATGACAGCTGATGGAGATGTTAAGTGAGAACAATGTTACTTCTAGGATGTAGGTTATGATACATATTCCAAGTAATTTTGATTTACAGTCTACATCACAAGTAGTTTTTTCATGCCTTAGCAGCTGACACTGACCTTGTTTGTTGAAACTCGGAACGGCAGTACGTGCACTTGACAACTGGGAATGATCCGCGACATTCCTGAAATATCACACAACAAACGCGTCACTTACTGACGTCAAAATAACAGTTAATTATGACGCACACTCGTAATCCCTGTTCCCAAAAAATAAACAATAAACATAGTAAATAGTGATCCAATCAATATCGTATTTTAAATTCAATAATTGTGACGTACCTTACAAAGTTGTTCACCAGTTGATAATTCCTCGAAAGGGTGTCTGGAGAAACAACGCGAACATGCAAATAGCGGTGTTGATGCCGTGGTACTCATGGTTATTAAAAACAAACGACACTGTTGATACAAAAAAAAATACTAAAATTAGGTCCGACGAATTAGGTACAAAATTACAAACGCGTAAATTTAACAACTGTTAATGAAAAATGGCTTCCAATAGCAAATATGGCGAATTGGCGTTACAATTTTTTAATGCCAATGTCAGTTGTCACTCAGCTGTCAGACAGATTTGTATAAAAAGACGATTTTAAAAATCGACTAAGTTGTTAGAGGGTAGTCAATAGGGAGTTATTAATTAGACAATCATTAAACAATCGTTGTGACGAGGTATTTATTAATGGCTTGATATATTATAATATTAGGGCACACGGTAGGAAATTATAATTTCAAAGGGGCGGGCGCCGTTATCGAAATCGATAATTAGGAGTATCCAAAATTATAATGCACCTATTTATGGATTATTACCTAAACGCGGTCTAAGTCGCGTGTTTATAAATGCTTCTTCATTCATGCCAACACTTATAGAGGGTTATGCTAAAGGCGTTTTCCAGCAGACACATTTTAAATACGAGCTACGTATTTATGCATTTTTACAAAAATGTGTAGGTCTTAGAAAAGTAATGATATATTTTCAACTTAATTTTTTGTATGATATTTTATTTTTATACTATGCTCTAAACTACATATTTTACGAATATCGGCTTTATATCTATAATTTACTAATAAGCACTTAAAAATAAAATAAAATTTGGGGTAGTTAGATGATAAATTAAACAACGAATACAATCGAATTTTCTGTAATACACAAATTAAGAACACAGTTTGTGTTAAATAAATCACTCTGAAAAAATACGATATCTTAAATTGGCACCAAGAAAAACGCACTCAATTACAATTTTATTACCAGTGGTGACAAACTACACACAAATTTTATTTTTTAGTCTATAATACCAAGTGGCTTTCAATATGACTGTAATATTTATTCTGTAGTTATAATTTGCTATAAAATTAACATCACAATAAGTTATTAATGCTTTAATATAAAAAAGAAAAAGGATTTTAATTTGTAAATTAGTAGGACAGTAACAAATCTGACAGTACCAAAATTGTAAAGTGCCATTTACATCTGTATGTTCATCGTATACTAAATACTACTCTGTTGGTGTAAATA
The DNA here is from genome assembly GCA_916610205.1 of Griposia aprilina. Lineage (NCBI taxonomy): Eukaryota > Metazoa > Arthropoda > Insecta > Lepidoptera > Noctuidae > Griposia > Griposia aprilina. The sequence goes on from OU744287.1 coordinate 8,955,986, forward strand.
AAAATTAAACTCTTCATTTTAAAAACGAACACAATAAAAGATTTTTATTAGGATAAGTATCATGTACACGACACTGAATATAAAAAATTAAATAAAACACTATTTTAATCATAAAATTGGCGTATCTACTTACCTATCAATACTGCCTATTAAGAAATAAAACGTTAAGTCTAAAATACATAAATACTTACTCATTTTTTATCTCTTTGTATCTTACAAAAAGCATTACCTACTTTTGTCAAAGTTGGTATAAACAGCATCATGTGAGAAATCTTCTTTACAGTCAGTTTTGTTACTTTGCATGTCAGGCCTGTATGTTACCACACAAAACTGACGTAACGTTACCTCACCTGTGGGGATTTTATATATTTTAAAATAAGTATGATTGCAGTGGGATGTCAATAACTATTTTAAAATGATGCAAGATGTTGAACGATTCAGAAACAACCAGAATAATATTATTTATTTAATATTTTTGGTAACTTACCTTGACAAAAAGTTTGCTACCTAGCGATGAATGAGTCACGCACTACCTCACACGGTGAAATGGCACTTGCACACTTGCAACTGAATCACAGACTACATAGAGAACTACGTTCAGATGCACAACTCCCTTAGAAAAATATGGGACACAGCGACTCGTTTCTGATTGGTTAAGGGAAAATGATGCTTGACAGTTATAATTTTTTATTGTTGGCTATTGTATGTAGGCAAAGGCATGCATTATACAGCTACATACCCTACAGAAACCACCCAGACTAGTTTCATTCATTTCATTCAAAAGGAAAAGGCAAATGAAAATACTAAATGTTTTGCAATAAATAATATTATTTATTAGGAAATTTTAAGCTTTTTAACTTTTGCTTGCATCAAAATACGTGATTTCTGATTAAGAAATCTTGCCTCAAAATGTTTAGGACACACACATTTTTTGCCCGATGCAACCACATAAAAGCACGCAGGAAAGCACAGTTTATACAATCTAACCACTTATTGCGTCTATTTTCTCAAGTTGGGAACTTGTGTAATATGTATTACAACATTTAGAACGTCCTGTCACGTATTATTAGGTACAGTCACACAACACTTGTTATAGCGTATTATGAAAGTCTCGACGCTAATACGGAGGAACTAGTGCTCAACACATTAAAAACTCTCAAAAAGAATGTGTAATATCGGAATCACAATCACGAAAAACAATTTGTGTTCACCGCGAATGCCAACACAACAACAATAATAAACAAGAAGATGGTGATGGCGGACCAACCGGCAGGCGCAGGGCACACAGGGGCATGAAGGAGTTGCAGAGGGGGTACAAACGGCATGTATCAATTTCCCGCTGTCATTATGTGTCTTTGTTTTTTTCCTAGAAGATTACTAGCCGTGAACTGAACTGACGATTTTTACAAAATGGCGATGTCCTATTGCTGTCAGTATTGCTATAGATAAACTTTTTCTATCAAAATATTGGTAAGTATTGGAAAAAATTCAGTAACAAACCTGACTCGTCAGGGTTTTTCAAATCTCAGTAATATAATTAAATTACCATAATTTAATAGGGTAAAGCCGTAATATTTTAATTTTGTTGTAAAATGGTTACTAAAGTCTCCTTAAAAATAAAATACGGTATCGACAGTAAATTCTAAAGATAAAATGAGAATAATGTACACTTAAATAATTATGTCTTGACTGTTGAGGGACAACGCAAAATGACAGCTCTCTATTACTTATTTATTATTCAATTTAATATATATATATAGTATATCTGGGTTAGTAATGCATTAATAAAATAATAGCTGGATGTCTTTTAAAAGACATCCAGCTATTATTTAAAAAAGTATTACGTAGGGTTTATACCTTACGTAATATTTAATTTCATGATACGGGTAGTATTTTAAAAATAAAAGCATTAATCTTTTGAGGGACAGGTCTAAACTCAAAACTTCATATTTTTGTTAAAATGCCCAATTAAGGCTCGTACACACAGGCGCGACGCGACTGCTTGACACAAAGACACCACGTGCCGCGCGACTAGCGGCGCCTTTGTGTCGTGCTGTCGCGTCGCGCCTGTTTGCGGGAGCCTATATGCTTTTATGACCCAACACATTAGCAGTAGCATTAGGTCACAGAGTACTTAATACTTTACTGAAACTTGAGGCAAAGAAGGACGCCATTTTGTGGTGGCGGCCATCTTGGTTTTGAAATTTGTCATATTGTAACATAGTATTCTATTATTCAAGCCGAATAATAGAATACCTACTATGATGAATTTGATACCCGTGCTGTGAAAAAAAAATGTAATTTGCCATTTTGTGGTGGCGGCCATCTTGGATTTGAAATTTATCATATTGTATAGTATTCTACTAGTCAAGCCCTCTCATTTGATACCCATATTGAGGGAATTGTGAAATAATATGTAATCCGCCATTTTGTGGCGGCGGCCGTCTTGGACCGATTTTCATCAAACATAGCTACGAACACTCCCGACTAATTCACCTTTCAAACAAAAAAAAAAAAAACAATCAAAATCGGTACATCCGTTCGGGAGCTACGGTGCCACAGACAGACACGTCAAACTTATAACTTGTTTATACTTATATTGATCATTGAGTTAAGAAAAAATGTTTATCATGTAAGTACCCCTAATATTTTTAAGAGACCTATCAAATGACACCCCAGACACTCGTAAAGCGGGATGTTTTTTAAATTTTTTTACGCATCTTTGTAGGTTGCGTGATTAATATGTATATCCATGCCAAACTGCTTTTTAGTACCTAGAAGACTCTTCTCTCTTGGGGTCTCTTTTTAGTCCTCAGAGACCTGAGTTAAACCGCGGACAGACAAGTATACAGAAAGACAGACTTGGCGAAACCATAGGGTTCCTTGTTTACTACGGAAAACACAACCACTTAAAACGCATAGCAGGGGGCGACGCATATCATAAAATACGTGATATAATAAAACCGTAACCTATCGATAAATATTTAATTGTGTTTCTGAACGTTACGGCAGAGAATTACAAACCAGCCATAGACAAACTACCCAGCGTGAAGTCGGTCAGGATTGGGAATGTCATAATACTAAATTTAACCAGGCAGTGAAATGAATTGCCTGGAACTTGATTGGTTTTTTAAAAGTTCGTAATAGGCCCGCAGGTTCCTTGGGTGCAACTCTTAGTCCAGTGGAGGAATTGAGAAGTTCAGTTCACAGATTACTAATATGTTCTAGTTCAGTTCAGTTGGCGTTCGTTGTTTCGACCGTAGCCCGCGAAATTAAAATTTTGTTACGTTTTTTGCAATTTGCAGGTCACTGTCAGGTTGTATTTTGATTAAAAAAAAACACGAATAGATACATCTCTATAAGTTCATATTACCGTATAGAATGACTATTTCATGAAATCATGACATTTGAGGGAAATTCTGTATTGCTCAAATATTGCTTATTCTAATGTTTATAATTCTGTAAAGCCATATTTTATACGGTCGCGAATCTTATTTAGATCACCATACAACCTGATACTGACCTGCAAAATGCAAAAAACGTAAGAAAGTTTGAATTTCGCGGGCTACCTTGGCGCATCCCCATGGTCTCGTAAAGTATAGTAAGTGTCTGTGGTTCATAATTCTTTCATCACATTCGTTCGGTATGTTGATAAGTTGTAGACACATATTTTTTTTCTTTTTGCATCTGCTGTGTGTTTCTGTGTGTTTTCTATCTACCTATAAATAAAAGTACTCTGTGGTGGTTTCAGTCGTTTAGATATTGTACTCTGTGGTTTCTGTTTTTGTGTTTGTGCACGAATTTGGAGCGAGTGTTTGCAGCGCACTGTTTATTATTTGTGATTTCGCTAACCAATTACCTTGAGTTTAATGTTGTTCTTATTGAATTAAATCGTGCAGTGTTCATAATTCGTGTAAAAATGGCGCTACCACCATTTCCTTCACAAGATTTGGCTAAACTAGTTCTTGGTATGTTGACTATTTGGCGGGAACTCTGCGATCCCAATTATCGGACGGGATGATGATTGCGTTCTTTGTTTTGTGTTCTAGGATATCTTGCTGAGGAGCAGCTTATGACTGCTTATGATGAGTTTTTACAAGCGAGTCCTTACCTGGACGCTTTCAGAAACGAATATGACAGGATATTTATGACATCACTGAGGAATATTCTGGCAGAATATAGGGCTGTAAAAATATATGGTTGGTACCGTGGAGTCTCCCCCTCCGCGTTCATTGTTGTTTTTTATTAGTTCACGCATTGAATGCTCGTCCCTCATGATATCACTGATGTGCTTGTCTGCCTCTTGACTCTATCCAGTGAAACATGTTTAAAACACGCAATTTAAGTTATGTCACAGGCATACTAGTGGTACAAAAAATTATAACCCAATGGCTAAAGCTATCCATTGTTCCATGTGAATTTTAATGTTTTCATCCAGCATACTTCTACAACACAATGCCAATACCTATTAGAAAGTTTCTGTTTTATGCAAACAATATCTAAGGGGCAGAGGGTCATAGCAGGATGTACCACCTATGTGAAATCAGTGGCAGACACAGAATCCACAAACACAACTTTATCTTCAGAATTATTATGAAGTTTAGGATGAGCAACGCATTGCCATTATCATTCCAGCCGGATAAAATGTAAATTTTATTTGACTAATGATAAAGCTGAATAGGCTACCACTCAGTCCATAGCTGTACATAGGCCTTTTTATAGATAAGTATAAAATGAGGCTTGTCGGTCTGTAGCAGACCCTTTCACAGTATAAAGCCAGGGTGCTTACTTACACATGCATCAAGGACAATGCTTGGTAATTTGATTGATGGTAATAATATTTCTAGAAGCCCATGTTAGGATTCAGATTGCCTAACTACTTCGTCATTTAATTAAAATTTGGCTTTGATTACACTCACAACAAGGCAAGGACCGGCTTGGTCATAAAAGATAACCCAAACCTAAGATTTATGGTATATTATTAGAGTGTTAATTACCTATGTTGAACTTTTCAGTGGAAACATGTAAACCTCTTGTTTTGAGGAAGAAGCTGGTGCAATGTACTAATTTGTTAGATGTAGTCAAGTTCCTAGCAAATCATGCAGATATTAACAGAATACAAGTGCAAGACAACTCCATTGAAAATATCAGGCAAGTAACTTATTGGGTACATTAATCTATATAACTTTTGCAGTTCCACCATTTTCCTATTGCATTCAAATTAAATTTACATTCAGCCAAACAAGAATATTAACATATTGTAATGTTAAAGTCTAGTTTAATTTTAGGTTATATATGAAATGTTTATAACAAACTTATGATGCTCAGATGAATTGCAGTGTTATGACTGTTATTTTGTTACTATATTAAATATTTCATGTTATTTGTCTCTAAGTACATGTTATTTCTCCCTTTTCAGCCTAGTCAAACAAAATCCATCACAAACTTCCAAACAAAATGTTTGTGAACTCTGCAGCTCATCGAGTTTGTCAGGGTGTTCCTGCACAAGTAAGCAGAAATCAAATGTTTCAGCAAGCTTTGTGGAAACAAGTGCCTTGGAGACTTCTGTGGAAGCCACAGCTTTGGAAGATTTACCAGGTTTGTGCTATATAATCTTGTTACTGCCATTTTTCTAAGTGCAAGATAATTTGTCCTTGTTGATAGTTCAACTTTTACCTCTGCTGTAATAATAATTTATTGAGGTTGCTTTAGTATTAAAGTCCTTAAAATTGTCACAAAGTATCACCTTTACATATATAGAGACACCAGTAAGGGATTGTCAGAAGCAAATAAAAAATTAAGTCTTTTTCTTTACAGGTAACCATGTTACAACTCGAAAGAAACATGTTCGAGGTCTTGAAAAGGAAACTATTTCAGAGCCCATCATAGGATTAAGTGAAAGTACAAAACAATCATCAAGTGCCTTGAACAACAGTGCCAATGGACTGAATACATTAAATTCTAATACTCATTGCTCTGAAATAAAATCTAGTGACAATTCTTCATTACCTCTGAGTTCAATTGTAAGTATATTTCGTCATTAAAATACTAACAAAATTTGAGTTAACGTCTATGATTCCCTTAAGCTAAACCTTTTGAGGTCCCATTGAGGTCCCCTTTTGTGATTTTACAATACAAATGGATCCCTTCATGGGCCCCATGGACTTTTAATCACAATTAGGTTGCTATTCATGGCTTATATTAAGTTAAATTTGTTAGTGCTTACCTCCCAAGCTTTATATTATTGTAAAATATTGTATATTGTTATCATCAGAATGACTAAAGTAAAAATAAACATATAATTGACTATAGCCATTATCAAATAACTCTGATAAGGAAAAGTCATGTGAATAATTCAATGTGAAAATGATCTGTTTGGCTGTAATAATCTGGGTTATTTAGCAATACTTATGTGGCAACATACTATCAGTCACTGTTTGTGTATTATTGCACACTAGTAAATTTTGGAGCTATGCCAGTAACAGAAAAACTTGCATGCATTTCTGTAAACACTACTCTTAAGAGTAACCAGTTTTACAAACCCACATTTTTGGATGTTATGTACTTGAAGTGCTTTTGAAGTGCACAATCAGTTCAAAATACACAATAGTGCTTCAAAATTGAGCAATACTGAATATGGCCCCTATCACTCTCACAAGCAAGGCTCGGAACCGGTTAAAAAAATACCGGTTAATACCGTTTTATTTCGGTTTTCCTCCGAACTTTTCTTAAGAACGCGAACGTTTTAAGAACTTTATTTTAACCTATATTAACCGGTTTATTCGACGAGTGGCGTGTCGTTTAATCGCGTTACAACTTGTGAGGATGCGCGCGGTACGTACGCTATTTCTTTTCATCCAATTCATGAGTCGACGTCTGCGCAGTGGATTTAATTACAACCAAATATTCGTTTTTAAAAAAGCAAATCATTTATGCATTAATTGTTTGAGTAGTGGTCATCGTGTTTCTGATTGTAGGTCTAATTCGAGCAAACATTTTGAGAGTTCCGTAAAGCTGAAGTTTTATTCTCATTTTGATTGTAATGTTGATTATAATATCGAGTCGTTAGTAGTCGATAAAATAACCGAATATTTACCAACTGTCGCGGCTAATGCTTCTTATCTGTCGAATTTTATTAATTTGCCGTTGGCTGACGATACTTATTCTTCCCCGGGCCCAATTCACATCTGATCGGTGCTTCGCTTTTCCCGCATTTGCTTTTATGGCTTATGGTCCAAGGACAGTCCCCGCATCTTTCGTCTCATGCTTTAGAAACTGTTCTTGGCTACGTCATTGTAGGTGACGCTCCGGTCTGCGTTTATGGAAACGAGACCGTGTCTTATTGTTGTACAGCTGATACGTTGGACTCAGCTATTCGAAAATTCTGGGAACTTAGCCCAGATGACAAAAGATGTGAAGAATTTTATTCCCATACGACTTCTCGTGATAGCGATGGTCGTTATGTTGTAACTCTGCCCTTTAAGGGTGATGAACACTCGCTTGGCAATTCCTGACATGCAAGCGAACGACGATTTTATTGTTTGGAATGGAAAATGCAGGCGCAACCAAAATTAAGGGTGGCGTATGATAGTGTAATTCGCGAGTGTTTAGAAAAGGGTTAGGAACTTCGGAGTCGTATTTTATACCACATCACGGAGTCATCCGAGAGGACAAGATCACTACAAAATTACGCGTTGTTCTCTATGATGGTTGTAAAACTACTAATGGTGTTTCACTTAACGATCTTTTATATAGCGGTCAAAACAAAGATCCCACGTCACGTAGGCCTTGTCACTGATAGTGTCGTTACTATCTCGGGTTTCGCAGGTGCTAGCGAAAAGGCATATGGAGGTGTCGTTTATTTTCACGTGCAGAACAGTGGTGCTAATACAATAAATTTAATTACAGCTAAATCGAAGGTTTCTCCTCGAAAGGTTATTTCACTCGCTCGACTCGATCTTTGTGCTATTCTCGTTCTCGCTCCACTTATAAAGAATATTCTCGTCGGTTATCAAAGTCGCATTAGTTTTAGAAATATAATTGCATTCTCGGACTCAACAGTTGCGCTTTGTTGGGCACATGCATCGCCGCATCTATGGAACACCTTTGTGGCTAACAGGGTATCGAGAATTCAAATGATTTATCGCCAAAAAATTCGTTTCATGTGTCTGGTACTGAGAATCCAGCCGACTGTCTGTCACGTGGGCTTAAACCATCGCAAATTATCGGCCATCCCCTTTGGTTCACGAGGCCCATGTGGGCTCGCTCAGATGTCTCACAGTCGCCTGTTGTTCCCTTTAACCCTTCGGCTGTGTCGGACACGCCAGAGGAAAAGAAACATCATAGTACTGAATTTGGTCATATGTTAGCTGAAAATCGTATAGATTGGGCCCTCAACGTCCCGGCTGCTAGCCTTTTTGGTGGGAATAAACCTCAAATTAAAACCTCACTTATATCGAGTGATACGTGAAACAATATTGTCGTTTGAAGAGTTACGCACTGTACTTGCTCAAATTGAATCCGTTATGAATACTCGACCTCTATGTAGAACGTTGTTCAACGATCCTTCGGAACCTCTTGCTTTAACTCCAGCGCACTTTTTGAATCTCACGCCCTTAAAGTATTTACCCGCTGGAGAAATACCTAGATGAATATTTAAAGAATTTAAATTTTCAAGCATCTTTCAAGATATGATTTGTTAGACAAATTAGTTCAATCTTGTAGGAGGCGTTAGAGAACAGGTTACCTCCACATTCTACAGTCGCTTCGTAAATGGAATACGCCAGTCGAACCAATCGTTGTCGGTCCAGTCGTGATTCTTTAACTGAGAATTCACCTCCACTCCACTGGCCGCTAAGTGTCATGGAGGAAGTTTTCCCTGATTCCACGGGAGTAACACGTATAGCTCGGGCGAAAACAGCAACTGGATCGTTACCTTATCAGTAGCTCGCGTATGCTTTACTTGGTTAGGTTAGGGTATTAGTTCGCGTCACTACACCGGTGGCGCGAGGAGGCGCGGACGGTGCAGTGGGAGATCACGCTGCGCCGGTCTTAGCTCCGTCAGGTCTTGGTGGCGAAATGGCGGGACAGGCTTCTGCGCCCTACCGCTGGTCTCGTCTCCATCGGGGCGGTTTGGCCGGTGTTCGACAACTGGCTCGGGAGGAGGCACGGCTCCCTGTTATTTAGGGCGACGCATGTGCTCTTGGGGCACGCTGCTTCGGGAGGTACCTGCATCGCATAGTCAGGGAGCCGGACGCTCGGTGTCATCATTGCGTCCAATGGCGGGTGGCCACGGCGTGGCCGCATTGAAAAGTGCTTAAGTGCCCCCGTAGCCCCCAGTGCAAGTGTGCGACGAAACACGGGGTGTTTTTAGTCAGTAGAAGTCTGACAGACACCTCCACCCGCCCCAGGGAGGAGGACATCCATGAGGATTTCCACACCGTTCCACACCGTTTTGAACTAAAGAAGAAAAAATATAGCGTTTCATGTGTGTTCGAAACCGCACCGCTCGCGCATCTCGTGCGTTCAAACTCGAAGAAACAAGTAAAATTCGTGGAAATAAATAGCATACGTACATGTCGTCACCCCAGGCCTTCATCGCATCAAATAGGGTACTGTGCACCCTTTACTTTGCACAAAGTGTCGTTTATCGCCTAATTTTCTCTCCAAACAGTATTGTACGTCATCCATTGTTTTTTGTAACACCAACCGCAAAATTATCGTTAGAATTTTAATTTCACCATAAAAATATAAGATATTTAACAATTTGATTTTTTTGCAGCGGAGCTGAATAATGCAATTAAATAACCAAAAATTTCTTACTGCCGAATAAAAACTGAACGGCGTCGTTTGTTTATCGTGCGTCCGTATTAACCGGTTTTTATTGCTCTAAACCGTTTAATATCAAAAAACCAAATACCGGTTAAAAATAACCGGTTTATTCGAACGAAAACAAAATGTAAAGGTTTTGCGTCAAGTACATAATAACAGTTTGAAAATTTAACCAGTATCCGAGCCTTGCTCACAAGGAAACTTTTAAGGAAAATATTTCCAATCAATTACAACTCAAATAGATTGAGTACTGCAGCATGTGAAGATTCGCACATATCATGATAATGCTGGTTATTCACATGATATAGTATACCCACAAATCAACAAAACTGAGGGTGTAGCCTACTCTTTTTGCAATATATCCGCTTTAATTATTACTCAATTCAAAATATTGTAAACTCTTGCATTTAAAATATTAGTGGCATTTATCATTGCAGGTCAAACCCGCCGATACACCAGAATGCAGAGAGAAGATTGAAGAATTTAACACTATCCTGAAGAAAGTTTGTAAGAACAAGATTCGAGCTGAAAGTCTAAACAAAAGTATCCCCAACGCTAGCTCATTCCAAGACTTCGCATCGGGAGTTGGAGGTATGTATATTTTAATCTTAGAATAATAATGCATAGAAGCCGTGTCTAGAACACAACACTAGCGATATTGTGTGACCACTTCATTTTCTTTGTGTGCGTGAGCCGTATGTCTACGTTCCTCATTCCTCAAACGCACACAAATACAGCTTTCAGTGATACCATTACCAGGCCGTTACCCACAAAAAAATGGGAAAACGCACTACTATGTTGTTGGATCAAATCAAGACAAGTATTTTATATTATCAGGAACTGGATAAGATGAAGATGATTTTGTGTGCGTAAGCAGTTTCTATAACGACCATAATTAAGAGGCTGTAAATAAATATAGTTTAGTTTGACGCACACAAAATAGCCACCAGTATCCTTTTTACAAACACTAAAATAAAATACCAAAAGCCAAGTTAGTTTCTCGAAACTGGCAAAATGTGATATCATATTCAAAACATTATTTTTTGCTAAACAAAATTGAAAGCAATGTGGGTATTTTTTTCATCACAAATAGCAACACTGTATTGTGCTAAGTTAGGTCATTAGAATTTTTGTTTGATGATCGATTTACTTAAAAATTCTATATAAAAAGTAAGTACTTGTGAAATGTAATTTGATCACATTTTTTTTGTTTTCCTGAAGTGCTATGAAAGCCCTTCACGCTACAAACTGTCATTTTAAATGATTTACTCGCGAGCTGTGTTCGACGGAACGTGAGCTTGAGTACTGACAGCTCGCCGAGAGAAGTTAGCCACTATGGCTTAGTCTTAGTTGCCTCACTTTTTGCACTCGCACTAGGTTTCTATGCGTTAATATTCTAAGATTTTAATATAAATTATGTACTTTTACCGGTCGTAACTAAACACAGCGTGTATCAGAAATATGTGATCATATTTAAGGGAGTGGTATTGACCATCAAACTGAGCAACTTTCTCAATGCGACCAATAACGTAGTCGTGAAAAAATTATCAGCTGTCCCACACAAAACCTCAATATCTACTCAATCAAAATGTATGGGGTAGCTGAATAATTTTTCGCGATTAAGGATGATGGTCCCATGCATCCCTAAAACTCGATGTGTTATGTAAGTGTTGTGGTCCAAGTGATAATAAGGGCATTATTCATACTGCCCAGGCAGCATATAAGCAGAGTCCACCAACTGAGTATTGAATGTGGCTTCTGATTGGTTGTTAAACTCCCATAGTAGCCTTCTACTAGGCGAGGCCTCCTATTTTTGAATGGCAATAATAATAAGGCGTAGCCATCCCCTTCTAACCTAACCTGTCCGAGTCGCGGCGCCCCAAATCGTGAGCTCGCTTCGCTCGCTCTTGCATCCTAAATTCTCCCAATACAGTATGTAATATTGCATTTTGTACCGATCCCTAAGACATAAGTTGGTGGACTCTACATATATGCTGCCCGGGCAGTATAAATAATGCCCTTATTATCACTTGGACTATAACATATACAACACACGTTGTATAACATAATGAGTTTTAGAGAAAGTTTGGCTTAGTAGAGCGTCATCTCTGTCACTCATACCTGTGTGCACTTTCTAAAGCTTGTGTGTCATATTTACTACTGTGGTACCTACTGCATGTATTTTTGTAAAGGTTTTTATAAAAACTCAAAGTTCACAATTATAATTTTTCTTAATTTCTTTTATAGGTCATGAAAATCGGAGTGTTCCTGTGCCGGATTCGAGCACATCGGAAAACTCAATAGTTCTGTAAGTCCTCAGCTTTTAAAAAAAATTGCATTATTGTTTTTGGATATTTTTCCTCTTAAAATGCTATTAAATGAATCGTGTGGAAGTTAATGGGTCGTGGTAATTAAATTCTTCAACTTTCTATATTTTCAGGGCTTCAGTAGCCAACAATACCAATACAGATTTCGGTAACAATTTGAATGAGGTAGCAAAAGGTGCTGAATTAGAATCTGTTCAGTATAACAACTATCCATATCCTAGAATAAAACCTAAATGTAAGGACCAAAAAATTAAAATAATTTCGGACATAAAAGTGGACAAGCAGTTTCCGTCAATGAGCAACGCTAAAGCAACTACTTCAACACCATTGATGCAAACGATTGTTATAAATGGAACGCCGGCTTATAAACAGAAACTTCCTGTCGTTAACAACAACTTCACGAAAGATGAAATTATGGCAATGCCTACTATTATAGTTGTGCCTGCATCAGGTAAGATGTCGATTTATGTAAATATGTAAAGTATTATGGCTTGCAGTCAGCAGTATAGTCTGATGTATGCATTATTTATTTCAGGTCCTCCGCCGAACAAGTCTCAATCTAAACCTGTCCTAGCACACAAGTTGCAGAAACCGACAACAAAATCTGATTCTTCGCCAAAATTGCTTGGTCCACTCGTAATTGATATTTCGTCAAGTAGTTCAGGAGAAACAAATAAACCTGACGATGAGCTACCAAAAATAGACCAACAACAATCTGGTCCAGATTCTGGTTTAGTAAAAACAGTTGATATTATAAAGAATGCATCTGTTCCTAAAGATAACGTCATTGCTTCTTCTCTTCAAACAAGTACTCCACAAGTCTTGCCGACCGTGAGGAAGTCATCTTCCACACCTCGCAGAAATTCGCATATCAGAGTACTGGACTTTACAACTCCAAGGAGAATATTACATGAGACAATCAATGAAGTAGTTCCAAACGAAACTGATGATAAGCCTGTTGAAGTTGTCGTCGCTGGAAGTCCTAATTTGATAATCTCTGAAACAGGGAATGGTGAAAATAACATTGTTGATATGAGCAGTATTAAAGTTCATAAAATAGAATCTTGTCATTACGGTAACCTGACAATGGACACTGATAGTAAGCAACCAGTGGTAAATAAGAGAAATAATTGGGACGCTGATTTGCGTGCCTTAGCTACAGCGAGTGGATATGCTAGCCAGCCTTCAGCAAAACCCAAACCCAGACCTAGAAGACCGAAGAATAAAAAAGATAAGACCACTGATAAGGCAGATAAAACTTCTGGAAAAGCAGATAAAACCACAAGCAAGGCTGATATAGCCGATATCATAGCTGATAAAGCCGATAAAACTACTCATAAGGTGGATAAAACAACTGATAAAGCAGATGAAATGATTGATACAGCAAATAAAACTGCAGAAAAAAAGCCGCGTAGTAAAAGAAAACTATCTCCTAAACCTAAAAAATCAAAGAAACGACGAAAACTAGAAGAGGAGGAAGAACAGTATGCGCAATCAGAAATACATACTGAAAGTAAAACTACAGTTAAACCAACTTTCAATGTAGTGGCTGCTCATACTTACATAGACTCAGTAGATAAAGTTCCTGAAGTCAACCAAAATCAAAATAAATCAAATAATGAAGATAATAATGAAACTCCAGAAGCAGAAAGGTTATCCCTGCACAATGAAATTGGTGCAAGGTTAAATATATCAGAATTTCTAGAAACTCCTTATAAACAAGTTCTCTATGATATTCAAATGGAAACGCCAAAATTTTTAAATTCCGTTCTGCCAGATGAACCAATATCGGATATTAAAATTATGAATATTCCTACCCCCCGTTTCTTTGATACTCCGAAACCGCTAGCTACACCTTCTTCATATTCATCGCGGCCTACCGATTATTCAAGCAGCGGCTCTTACTACAAGCCAGATGACCAAGATTACCTGCGAATAACAGATTTAGAATGTCCAGTTACATCATCAAAAGAGGTAGAGGTTGAGGTGGTAAAGCATGTAGAAGTGCCCAAAGAAACAGCAGCATCCAGTAAAAGGAGTTCTAGACCAGTAAGAAAGTGTACGAAGAACGTGTCATATGTTAGTAGTTGTAATGTAGGTAATAAAACTAAAGAAAAAGTGATAGATGATAAAGTTGAGATTGCATCATCTAGTAGCGATACAACAATTCCGAATAGTTCTTTTGAGACTAATAAAGAGGTTAAAGTAAAATCACCGAAAAAAAATAAACTTAAATCAACTAGTAAATCTGAATCTACTAAGAAAAAAATAGAATTTGTTAAAAAGCGTAAATCTCCAATGAAAAAAGATAAGACAAATTCATTCATGAAAATAAAACCAAGGCGTCTCACACCAACAAAAAAGAATACGAATAAAAGAACGAGATGGAAAAAAGAGATATTTTCGCCAAACAATTCACAAGCTAATAAAAAAAATACTGCAAGAGAAAAGAATATTCACATTACCCCTATTGTAACTCCTGGTCCGACGAAGTCGCGTAGAAAATCATCGACTCCCAGAAAACTGCATTGCACTAAAACAGTTAACTCGGAAAGTTCTGGTCACGAATCTCCGGACATCAACGCTAGTGTTAAACAAAACTTAACCCGTGATCAGAACACACCTTCAATGCTTTCTCCCCTTGACTCTGATACAGAACAAATAGCGCTGCGTTGGTCCGATGACGGATCCCAAGACTCAAAGCCAAAAGAAGCTGAAGTTGAGGATATATCCAAAATACAACAGTATATTAACACCACCGTTAATAGTAAACACGATTACAATGATAATGCGGGCTCTTTGCATGGAGATTTAATTAAAAGAGGATTTGACGTCGAAACTGCCAAAATAATAGAACGTGACTTGCTGGATCCGCCTTCTGCAGAGACAACGCCTCCCACTCATTTTGAGGAATCGAGGAAAGAAGAAAGTATATTAGATAAGAGCGTTGAAACTAACACAAGTGTTACAAGTGAATTACATATAGTGCAAGATGCTGAATCAGATGACGAATTTGAATTATCTGTTTATGAATGTAATGAAGATAGTCATAATTATATTAAATGTAATAGTGACGCCAAAGATAGATGGAAGCAACAGCCTACAAAATTAAAAGATAAGTTTAGTATGGAAGTGTGCATAGATGACGGAGTAGCAATTAGATTAAGAGCAACAAATTACACTATGTTATTCAGTAATGATCCGGAAAGCGACGGAGAATTAGGATATAGTTTCAGAGAAACAGAAGTAGCTGTAAGTTCAATATCAAATATAGATAAACTATACACTCCAATGAAAGAACACAAGGAGCAGTGCTTCGAAATATTTGATTCTACTCTCACAAGTTTGGATACACCATTAAAGGTAAATAGTCCAAGCAGTAAAGAACATAAAATAACTGAGATAGAAATAGTTTTAGAAGAGGAAAAAGTTGAAGTTAAGGATAAAGCGAATGACGTGAAAAAAAGGAAACGCTTACAAGGTAGTAATAGCTCTGAGGAGGCTTTGAATGAGAGCAAGAAAACGAAACCAGAAGCTCAGTATTTATTTAATTCTACAAATATTCAGGATATCGATATTGAATCAGTGCTGAAGAAACTTCATGGACCCTAGTGGGCTTGTTATAGTAGTTGCTAGTTTACTGACTATTAACTTGTGGACAAGTGTTATGTTATTATTAATCAAACGGTGTTATGAAAGTATATTATTATTGATATGTGTAAAACACATACATTAAGTCCATTCTGATTGTACAGTTCATTTGTAAGTTTATGTAAATATGTTTGTGCTAGACATAACTTTTGACTATGTTTCTAATTAAAAAATATATTTTGTAAGGACAAACACTTGTTTGTATTTTTTTTAAACCAAATATCTAGATATGGTCTGTATCCAGAGGCGGATTAAATGTCACGAGCGCCCTAGGCAAGCACCTCATTGGCGCCTCCTAACGGCCATATATTACAAATTTTAACCAGTACTTATACAATAATTAGCTGCGCCACATGGTTTCACCCGCGTGGTGCCTCATCCCGTGGAAATTCGGGGATAAAATGTGTAAATCTGGGTCTCCCGCTATCTACATACCAAGTTTCATCACAATCGGTTCAGTAGTTTTTGCACGAAGAAGTAACACATATTTTGGCAGTTATATTATAATATTAGTAGGGTAAGTACACGTGTACTTACCCCTAGGCGTGAATGAAATGCAATCTAGCAACGTCCGATGTTCGCGATCGACGCGACGCGACAAACATGCAACATTGCAGTTGTATCTTACTCTTTTTAACCGACTTCACAAAAAGGAGGAGGTTCTCAATTCGTCTCTTTTTTTTTTTTTTTTTTTATGTGTGTTAGCTCATAACTTTTTTCTGGGTGAACCGATTTGGATAATTCTTTTTTTATTTGATAGGTGGTGCTTCACATGTGGTCCCATTTAAATTTGATCAAGGTCTGACCAGTGGTTTTTGAGTTATCCTTAATACTGCAGATTTTTTACACTTAGTTTATATGGATGATGTGTTAATAATTTCCTGTCACTGTTATTTACGCACCAAGTAGTGGTATACGAATTTGTGTGGGGTAGGTACCGCAACTAAAAAGTGAAAAATAAAAACTTTTTTACAAAAAAACAACCGACTTCCAAAAAAAACACTAAAACACGTTAAAAATAACTTTAATTTCGGAAATCGGTGCCTTTGGTTTTGTATTTTCGTGTTTGGCCACCGACTTCCGAAATTAAAGTTATTTTTAACGTGTTTTAGTGTTTTTTTTGGAAGTCGGTTGTTTTTTTGTAAAAAAGTTTTATAATAAATCAGTGGATTTTCACTGATTCAACCTGTGACTAGAAAGTTCACTGGTAAACGAGTGAAATTTTCAGATGTTCACTGGATAAACCAGTGAATTTTGCATCCACTGATTCAATCAGTGAATTCTAAATACATTATTTACAAGTAAATATTGTCCGACGTAAGTAAATCCATCCTGACAGAAATACTAAATTGCAATATTAAAATGACATTTTTTTTAATAGTGGGTAATAACTTTTCCAAAAATCGATTTATCAGGATATTTTTATTTTGTATTTTTTTTTACTTTAAATGTACTTTTCAGAAACAAATTGAAAAAATTATCAGATACAGTTCTATGGATTTTTTCTGCTTTTTGAAAAGAAAAATGTCAATTCTTTCACGTCTACCATTACCTTTATTTGTTTATTTTTTTTCTTTTATAGGTATCTTAAATGTGTTTTGTGGTAACACAGCCAATTAAAAACTTATTAGAATGAATGATTATTAATTATCGAAAACTGCTTAGTTAAATTTGTCGGAAAAGCATTTTGTACTTATATTTTTATTTTTTTGGGAAAAAGTATTCTAAAACAATAAATTTGAACAATTTTTAACTTATTAGTAAACTAGATACATTAAGTCAACTGAGAAAAAAAAGTAGTTATTTCTAAAGAAACGAGCAACGAGCCTTTGTTCTGAGTTTTATTTAAAATGTATTTTAAATTATAAAAATAATAAAGAGAAAAGAAAAGAACACGTCAGTTCGCTTTATACTATTTCGCGGCATTAACCGTAGAATTACAGAGTTAATACCAGAGTTACAAATACAGAGTTATTTAATTATTCAATGCAGTGGTGGCCCAGTGGTAACGGCCCGACTTACGAGTTGTAGGTCGTGGGTTCGAACCCAGGCAGGCGCTTTACTTTTGTGTAAATAATTTAATTACCACTGCTCTCAAAAACGGTGAAGGAAAATATCGTGAGGGAACGGGCATGTCCTAGAACTAAAAATTCGAAGACACGTGACATCTACCAAACCGCACTGGGCCCGCATGGTGGATTACGGCCCACTCCCTCTCGAAGAGAGGAGGCCTGTGTCTCATCAGTGGGAACGTTATAGGTTGGTTATGATGAACCATAGAATTAATCAAAATTTATCTTTAATGCAAAATTTTAAATAAAATAAAAATGATAAACCTGGAAAAATTGATGATTGGTATTTCTTTAAAAAAAAATGAATTTTAAAGAACTTGATATACCATTTTGATTTCCTATATTTTATTAAACAGTGGGTAGGTACATTCAAAAACAAAGAAAATCACAAAAAACCGTTCTGATAAGTTAATTTAAAAAAAAAGTGTAATTATTAAACAACAAAAAATCATGTTTTTGGGATACTCGTAAGTTTCTCCGGTTAACTAAAAAAATAAAAAAATGCTTAGAACTATCATTGCAGTGAGCTCAAAAATTTGAGCGAAATTGAAAGAGGTTAAAACAGTAGTTGTGGCCACCATGAATATCTACTGATTCACACGGTGAATTTTGGACAACCAACTGGACAACCAGTGAGATCCACTGGAAAGTGAGTGAAGTTCCACTGATAAATTTTAAGAGAGTATAGAATTAACTAATCTTTTATATGTTCATTTTAATTTTATGTTAATTATTTTCTAGATCTAAAAACTGATGTGCGCGCGCCCCCTTGTAATCTCGCGCCCATAGGCACGTGCCTAGTTTGCGTTAGGGATAATCTGCCTCTGTCTGTACCATAAAGGTTTATGGAGGAATAACAGAATGTGTAAGAATTGATCTACGTAAATCTAGAGTAGCTCAAGGCGTTTTAAACGTGCAGTAACGTTAAATTCAAGTATACATGAACTTACTAAAATAATAATCAATTATCCAGTCGTCTTAATTTACTGGTCGGATCACAGCCACCACCGGTGTGAGCCGCGTGCAATTGTGATGATATCCAGTTTAATTAGATATCTCATTATGAGGCTAGCGTGACAGTGCCGTCGGTGCGAACTATCTATTATGAATGCTAATTTGAACCGTTAGCTCCGACGTACCGGCGGCGGCGGCGCAAGCGCATTCTTCGTAAAAGTGCATTTTACCACGATTTTGTTGTAGACGTGTAATTTTGTATGTAAAAAAAAAAAATATGATCCGGGTGCAGTCAGTAGTGAAAAATCCGGCCAAGAGCGAGTCGGTTTCGTGTGCTAAGAATTTCGTACCACTAAAACATTACTATACTTTGGGGCGAAGTTGAGTTTTGTTTAACGCGGAAAGCCTCGGAGTTTGAGAAAAGTGGCCCATTATGATTTTACAGCGGTGACATGGCATTTTTATCTTATTCTCCAAATTAACGATCAATAAAACAAAACTAGCAAAGTCACAATACAATAAAATGTAAATAAAAATCTTTTATAATACATGCTTTTAATGAATTAAAAATCTTTTTAATAAAGGCTTTTAATGAACTAAAATCTACTAAATGAAACTTTCGTAAACTAAATATAACTTTAATATTTTCTTAAAAGCTTGAGGCTTATCTTTAAGTGTAAGAAGGACGTTCACGCCTCCAGCTTTAAAGAAAATATTAAAATTAAGATTTACTTTGAATGGGTTACTTAAGTTTTATTAGGTACTTCTTAGTTCATTAAAAGCTGTTTAAAAATGCTTTTTACTATATTTTATTTTGTACTTTATACGGTTTTAGACATTTGTTTTCTCAAAAGATTTACACAATCATTTACAGAGAATATACAATATTTACTTAACAATACTTAAAGCCGATTGTCGTAGCGGGTTAGTACTATGACAAAATTACATTAGGATTTCTTATCAGTTTTAGTAAAAGGGTAGTTTAGATTTTTTTTTTTACAAAAAAACAACCGACTTCCAAGAAAAATACTAAAAGACGTGAAAAATAACTTAATTCCGGAAGTCGTTGCTTTGGTTTTGTATTTTCGTTTTTGGCCACCGACTTCAGAAATTAAGTTATTTTTCACGTCTTTTAGTATTTTTTTTGGAAGTCTGTTGTTTTTTTGTAAAAAAAAGTTTTTCCTTTTCACTTTTTAGTTGCGGTACCTACCCCACACAAATTCGTATACCACTACTTGGTGTGTAATTAACAGTGACAGGAAATTATTAACACATCATCCATATAAACTAAGTGGAAAAAATATGCAGTATTAAGGATAACTCAAAAACTACTGGTCAGACCTTGATTAAATTTAAATGGGGCCACATGTGAAGCACCACCTATCAAATAAAAAAAGAATCATCCAAACCGGTTCACCCAGAAAAAAGTTCTGAGCTACCACACATAAAAAAAAAACAGACGAATTGAGAACCTCCTCCTTTTTGTGAAGTCGGTTAAAAAAATATTCACACGAAACTCTGCACGACGTCGTATGCGTATCGCCACTGCGGTAGATGTGTATGATTTGAGGGATACAATACAATACCTACATGTTTATTAAGGCCCATGACACAGTGATTGTTTATTATGTTTATCAATATATATTTTAAGCTTGTTATTGTTATATTACATAGAATTTATTTATTATGATTACTTGAGTTTGTTAATGTATTAATCTACTATATATATATATATATATATATATATATATATATATATATATAATAGTTAGTAGGTAGTGTGCTCTGGAACATTAAATAATGTCAGCATAAAAAATATAAAATAAACTACGTTCGAATTCATAGAAGAGTAATTAAGCAAGCCAAAAAGCAAGCCATATCACGTTATTTGAACAGCACAAAAAATGTAAATGTAAATGAACATAATAAAAAGAAGAAAAACAAGCAACGTAAAAATCTCATCTTAAATGTAGACAATAAAGTAATCACTGATCCTCAGGAGATTGCAAATATACTGTCCGACAGTTTCGTATTCAAATCATCAATAGAGAATAAAGATAAAGATAGAGCAATGCTTTTTCTGATGGATACGACGAAAAGAGTTGAGAGTGATATAACTTTCAAGCCTACTACACCAAATGAAATTGCAAAGTGGCTTAGCAAAATGGCTAATAAACATTCTTGCGGCTAGGACAATATAGATATATTAGCTTCTCCTCTTTCTGATTTCTTTAATAAATTCATTGAGGAGTCAATATTTCCTGACCAGTTGAAATTGGCCAAGGTGATTCCAATACACAAAACGGGCACTAAGACCGATCCGAAAAATTACCGCCCCATATCATTATTACCGACCTTATTAAAACTCTTTGAAAAAATAATAAAAACTAGACTGATGGTACATTAAGGTATAAACAAAATTATCAATCTGAGACAATTTGGATATCAGAAAGGCGTTGGTACCTCGGATGCCATGAACACTTTAATAAATGACATAGTAAGTTAAATGAAAAAATTAAAGTAGCTGGACTATTTGTTGACCTCAGTTCCGCTTTTGACACAATAGATTATGAACTACTACTTACTAAACTCGGAGGCAAGACATTACAAATTATGACATCGTACTTACAAAATAGGCGAATGTGTGTAGAAATTAAAAGTTTTTTTTTATATTTATTTTTTATTTTAGATGGGTTTGCTCTTGACTCTAGTCTAGGTCAGAGATGACAGAGACAAAGTCGACGATGGAGTGAGCTTACCCAGAAGAAGCCAGTTCACTCTTACTTTGAAGAGATTTGGGTTGTATGCGGTCGGAAACACAGGCGCAGGTAGAGAATTCCACTCTTTTGCTGTGCGCATTTTAAAAGATGTTTGGAAGCGCTTAGTGCGAATTGGTGGAATAGCAACTAGGTAAGGATGGTAACTTGTAGTGCGCCTAGATGTCCGATGGTAGAAGGGGCCCGGTGGAATGAGGTAGTGGAGTTCTTGGGCACACTCACCGAAGTACAATCTGTAGAAGACCGACAAGCAGGCAACCTTACGGCGATGAGCCAAGCTGTGAAGCTTGGCATCCACCAGTTTTATGTCGCCAATGAGTCTCTTAGCTCTGCGTTCCACCGAGTCAAGCGCGGCAAGTTGGTATTTCGCTGAGCCATCCCAAAGGTGGCTGCAATACTCCATGCAGGATCGGACTTGCGCTTTGTAGAGGGTTAAAAGCTGTCCAGGCGTAAAGTATCGCTTCACCTTATTTAGGATGCCCAGCTTCTTAGCCGCAGTTTGGGCTTTATACTCGATGGTGGCGCCGAAGTTGAGACCAGATGTGAACTCCATGCCTAGAAGCTCGAGCTGATCAGTTACAGGAACAGATGTACCCCGAAAAGTAGGAGATTGGTTGATTTGACTCCTTTTAGCGGTAAAAAGACACGCCTGTGTTTAGGTGGCGTTAAAAGAGACCAGATTGTCATCACCCCACTGGGAGACAAGGCTTAAGGTCAAATCTGTCCGCTCTACCATGGCCTCTCTCAAGGAAAAAACTTCGGCCCCGCTGGTTTTTGCGCTGGACAAGTATCTCTCTGAAACAGTACTGGCATCTGCGTACCCAACAATACCAGGTTGAAGTAGGTCATTGATGTGCAGCAGGAAAAGAGTTGCAGAGAGAACAGACCCTTGAGGAACTCCGGCATCAATAGCCATAAGGTCGGAGGAGCAGCCGTCTACGACTACTCTGATCGACCGTTCGCTAAGGAAGTCTGATATCCAGCTACAAAAATCAGCCGGGATGCCATCAAGCAGGAAGCTTGCTGAGTAAACCAGCGTGCCAGACCCTGTCAAAGGCCTTCGAGATATCAAGCGATACAGCAGGTGCCTCGCCGTGTTTCTCGATGGCTTCGCCCCAGCAGTGCGTGACATACACAAGAAGATCGCCCGGCCCCGGCGAAAGCCATATTGACGGTCACTGAGGAGATCATTGTCTTCAAGGTAGGTCAGCAACTTACTGTTCAGTACCTTTTCCATAACCTTGCACAGAATGGAGGTAATGGCGATTGGACGGTAATGGGCAGGGTTTGCACGGTCGCCCTTTTTGGGCACTGGTTGTACATTCGCAAGCCTCCAGGAGTTTGGCACCGTTCTCTTTTTAAGAGAGAGGCGGAACAAGCGTGTCAACACAGGAGACAGTTCAGGCGCACACTGCCTCAACGCTCTCGCTGGAATGCCGTCAGGCCCGCTGGCCTTGTTCACGTCTGGACTGCACAATACTCTTCGGACCTCTTTAATGTGAACTGCGATCTCCGACATCGTGGAGTCACATTGGTACAGTAGGTGGTTGCTTGGAGCCAGCAATTGCAAGCAGTTCACGTCTGGACGACGTGAATTGCTTGCAAAGAGAGATGCAAAAAGATTTGCTTTCTCAGTTGCAGAGTGAGCTAGCGAGCCATCAGGTTTAATCATTGGAGGTAAAGTGGGACGACAGAAATTCGTTTCAACCGCTTTAGACAGGGACCAGAACTGTTTACTACCCGGAGGGTGCGCTGCTAGCTTGGCCCCAATACGTCCAACATGGTCAAAACGTGCCCCACGCAGAACCCGTTTGCAGAGCTTGGCGGCAGAATTAAAGGCTCTTTTCTTCGGGCGAACCCTACGCACTCTAACTTTGCGGTCGCGGGCCTTGACCCAGGCTTGGTAGGCAGACTCTTTTCGGGCCTCAGCGTGGGCGCATTCTGCATTGTACCAAGGCCGGGATTTGTGTCCGAGCGGGATGTCGGAGAATGGAATAAAATACTCCATCCCCTGCCGAATCACGTCCGCAACCACGTCAGCACAGCACGAGGGGTCACCCGAGGAGAACACACTTGCCGCCATGGATAAGACGCAAAGAAGTGCCGCATCTCATCCCAATCCGCTGACCCGTAACGCCATACTCGCCTCGTGCCTCTAGGACTCTCATCTGGAGGGGAGCAGGTCGATATGGATTTCACCAGACAGTGCTCAGATGTTCCCAGCGGGGCTGAGACCGATACTGAATGACTGTCCGGATCAGTTGCCAGCAGAAGGTCTAAGCAATTGGGTGTATGGCCGCCAACATCCGGTACCCGCGTTGCCACATTCACCATCTGGGTTAGGTCTAGCGTTAAAGCAAACTTGCGCGCCTCTAACCCGGTATGGTCAGTTTTCCGGTACGCGAACAACCACTCTTTGTGATGGGCGTTGAAGTCCCCCTGAAAAATGAGTTTCGCTGTTGGGTACCGCTGCTGGGCTACGTAAGTCGACTCCACGAGGAAATTAAACAGCACTGTTGTATCCTGGTCACCGCTGTGCAATCATTAGACGCCGATGTAGAGAGATTTTTCCACGCCAGTGTCCACAAGTAGCCATATGGCAGAAAAACCCGGTTTCGCAAAGCAACGGAGACGACGACAACAAATGTCATCGCGGACGTACACACAGACCCCAGCTTGTTTCTTGAATTTGTGTTCAAGAGAGTAACCCGTGTAGTTGAGGTACGCCGCATCCGATGGGGTTGTTATCTTCGTCTCCGTTAGGAAAAACAGGTGCGGCTTCTCGGCCTCAAGGTGGTGATGGACCGGATCGAGATTAGAGTGCAACCCCCTGATGTTAGTAATGTGCACTTTTAGTGGGAGGAAGTGCAGCCGTTGTTTAACCTTATTTTTCTTACTTGCTTTGGTCATTATTAGTAGAGTTATTGGGGAAAAAAGTCGACTTGTCGAGGCGCTGCTCAGTGAACCAAGTGGAACACTAGAGCTAGCCAAACCTATGGGGAACTCATCTGGAGACTGCGGGGACGCCCGAACCCCCCCGAATATGGCCACCGGGTCCTCCCATCCAGTTGCCGGCTGGCACGGTGGAGCATATCGGGATTTTTCGCGAGTTGGCGGAGCAGCCATTGGAACGTGGCTGGCGTGCTACTTGGGCCCCCTACTGACAGCGGTCGGCCAACGGCTGGCACCGTGCTTCGGATCCCGCTACCCTCCAAAATGAGTTACCCGGCAAGCTATGCCCAGAGACTAAGACCGGTTCTGAACAGCGCAACTGACAATCTCCTTCTCCCCCAAAGGCACTGGTACTCCCATACACCGACGGAACACAGCAAGCTGCTTGGCGCCGGACTCCGGTGGGAAGGTGGTCGCGAGCCTGGCGGCTCCTAGCGGAGCCTACCACCGCTAATTGGGATCGTTCAGCCGTACCACAGGCAAGCCTGTGGTGCCGTTGCCCAGGGTGGACCACTAGGAGGTAGATCCTATACCACCCCAAACCCCAAAAAAAGTATAGACGAGAATAATCACGAAGTTAAATACAAGTCAAAAATGACATATGTAAAACGTGGTGGGCCTCAAGGCTCAATTTTAGGACCTATACTATTTATTATTTTTACAAATAACTTACTCAACTTCATGAATAAAACTCAGCCGTACGAGAAATTTGTTGTTTTCGCAGATGACACAAACATAATAATTGGGGCAAAAGACAAAATTTGACATTAAATACAAATATAATTATAATTACTTATAGAAAAAAAATTGCGAATGGTTTACAGCCAATAACATTGCTAAATACAGGTAAAACTAACCTCATATTATTTAAGACTACGACTCGTCATAACGACAACTTAGATATATACAAATAAATGGAGACAGAATTGAATTAGTGGACAAGGTTAAATTGTTAGGGATTAATATGGATTCGCGTTTAAATTGGAAACCGGAGATTGCTGTTATTGAATCATTCATATCGTCAGCATGTTACGCACTCAGGTTTTAGAGGATCGAAAAACAGTTACTGCGGAGTGGTACACTAACAATTGTTTGCCACTTGTTTTGGAAAAAGTTCGAGAGAAACGACCTCGCAGTAGGATCCTCCTTCACCACGACAACGCCTCGTCGCACACCGCCAAGCAAACAATCGACTACTTGGCGACGTCATTCGTGGAATTACTGGGTCACCTGCCCTATAGCCCCGACCTCGCACCTTGCGATTTTTATTTATTTCCAAAAATAAAAGAAAAACTTCGAGGAAAACGTTTTATGGACGCCGAGGAAGCAGTGGCTGCGTTTCAAAATGCTATCGAAGAGACCCCTAAGGACGAGTGGGCAAAGAGCTTTTCTCAGTGGTTCCATCGGATGCAGCGATGTGTTGATGTAAATGGACACTATTTTGAAAAGATATAATAAAACTAATAACTTACTAGTTGGTTCAGTTTTTGATTTTCTAAGAACTTTCAGTGTCACCTTCGTATATCTGCTAGTTGCGCAGTAAACTCTGCTTGCGCGATCAGGATTTTACGTGACGTCAGTGTGATGCGTAGCTCACATCGCATGTGTGGCGTTGTAGATGCCGCTACATTACCCCCCCCCGAGACCGGAGGTCGATAGTGGGCTGAGTGCTGTATCTTGAGATGCTTGCCAGGGCCAGTTGAGGTACCAGTGATTCGGAACCGGGTGTCGCATATTTCGCAGTGGGTCGGAACTTTTTTGCGAAGATTCTCCAGTGAGTCGGGGTGGCGCTTCGGTATGCTCCAGTGTGTCGAATGTGGTACAGCGCCCGGGTGGAGGCTGACCAGGAGAGGGTTTAAGGGCTCTTGTTGACCGGCTGAAAATGCAGTGTTCTCTGCCAAGGTTGATTGATGGGGCTGAGGGTGATGACCAGGTAAACACTCGCGCTGCATGCTGGTGGTCAGGATACCCTTTGAAGCCGTGGGTGTTGACTGGCTGTGTCACTCGCCGCTCGAAAGCTTGAAGGAAGTGATGATGACGTCACGCTGATGTAGTTGCACGAAGGCTCCGCTGACGTTCATATTTGGGGTCGCCAGCACCCTAATTACGTAACACACTATCTATCACAATCTGAATCATTTTGAAGCCTATTGCTAATCCATTGCTTCTTAAGTTCGAAAAATTTGTCTGCTCAACAACGTAAATAACGCAATGAATGTAGTTGCACTGTCAAAATGAAAATCGTTCCTATTATTAGTGTGTTACGTAATTACCCCGCTGTATGAGGAACAGGGTGTAAAGTTCACTCATACTTCCTTAGTAAAGGGAGGATCATCCGACCAGACGGGTGTTTTAATTAACCAAATATCGCCACCATTTGACGTCGGTAATTATCATACCTATATCGTTATCCTTGGATCCAATGTGAAATTGTGGATATACTAGATAAGCTACGTGGTTATGTAGGTATATTATGTATGGATCTATTCTTGTATTTTGGTGATTGAAGTTCAACTCCTTAAGCGGCGATTCGATAAAATTGGACGAGAATTGAGAGTGAAACAAGGACTCGTCACGTTTAGGCACATTTTTTTACTTGCATGAGAAGAAAGATCTGTCCCTTACACGAAATCTCTTATATTCTTATTTTATTTAAGATGTTTTACTTCTATCACGTGTACGGTGCTGCACGAGCATTTTTTTTTCTAGTTTGTTTAAGGAGATGTTCGAGAAATGTATGGACCCTGGGCTAGCACCATGTACACTATATGTAAATATCGCTATACAATATAGTAACTGTTTTTGAATGCTAATTTTCTATTATTTTACTTCGTTTCAATGTACATTCAAATTAACTTTGTCAAGGATAGCAACACAACATAAATATGGTGGATCAGTAATATGCGAAATGTAATTTTGACGATAACATTTGATTGACGTGTATATGTAATATCTACGATAAAAACAACACGAATTCCGAAAATACTTGAGTTTCGTTATAATAATAAAATAAGACTACTATAAAATATGTGCAACTCTAGTGCAACTTGTTAGTGTACAATACCACATACACGATGAAACCCAAATCACAGGTGAATCAGAAACCATATCGCCTCTTTACAAGAGCAACGTGACATCTCATAAAAACGTTTTTTTTATTATTTGATATTCAAAACTTATTTCATATTGAACTGAGTTATTTTTTGCTTATTTTCAGAAAAATTGTTTTCTGACATTAAAATGATCAATATTTAAGAATTTATCAACGCTTAAATGTTTAAAATTGCTCTCCTGTAAAGTTGTGGTTTAAAAAATATCATGTTGTTCTTGTAAAGAGGCGATATAACAAAGCTGGGGTTAATAGAGAAGCAATCAATCAATGTACTTAGTAGTAAACTGGATCGCAAAACAAAAACAATCACAAACATCTCTGTAACACGTCCAATTCAAAGTCAATGCAAAGAAAGACGTCACTTCACGAAACTTTTAACTGTCAAAGTCGTCAACGTCATGTCAAACACAACTGTCATGGCTAACCTAAAAATAGGGTTATCATATTAAAAAGCTTCCCAAATTATCATTTTTGTACGGCTGTACTCTTCTTCAAATTAATTTGTTAGTATTTTTATGAAAATCCCTTATTTTTTTCCTATTTATCTATGTAGTGTACACAGTGGTAGCCCAAAATCAAACATCTCCTTTTCTATCATATTGCAACTACTCTGTTTTGTCTTTGCGTCAGAGGTAGACTGATAGAAAATGGAATTAAGTCCGCCGTTGTGCGGTTATTTTTAATTGTGCTTCAGTTTAATTAATTAAATACGTTCCTACAAAAATATGCAACCACAGCAATTATGTATTACTATTTATTTACAAAAGTATACAGTTATTCTATGTCACCCTTTGAACGTCCAAAACTTCAATTATAAATTATTGTTCGAATACAGGTACCTACTCTTTGATACCGCGAAATAGTTGTGTTTACTAAATTCCTTTATCTACAAATAAGGTAGGGCCTGCCCCGGTGCTGGGGTGGACTGCCTCGTTGGTCTAGTGGTCGCATCCGCTACTGCTGAGCATGAGGTCCTGGGTTCGATTCCCGGGTCGGGCAAAGTGTTATCGGGTTTTTCCATCTGGATTTTCTTGGTAGCAGCCCGGAGTCTGGATTTGTGCCCGGTTGATGGCAATAGGCTCGCCCCCTATTACATGGGACTTAAACGTAACTGGCGAAATGTGGGTGTGCTATAGGTGCACCTCTGCCTAACCCTTCGGGGAATACAGGCGTGATGTTATGTATGTATGTGTAAGGTAGGGCGCTACACTGCAAAAGAAATAACAGTTCTTCTGAAATATTAAATAGGCAGCTTCGCATCTAGCGTAGGCGTTTGGTGTGAACGTCATGATGGCCGGGCACGACTCATATGAGTGGTCACTTTGAAATAGTTCTTAAAAAATTGCTACCTATCGATGAATACTTGTTAGGTACTTATGTATTTAAAAAAATAAAAATTTTATTTTAGGTGACCGGCCATCCTGACGTCAAGTTGGTTGGTCACATGTGGTTTATATAAATTACAGGGAATTCGAGAAATGTTCTTGGATCAACAATTGCTACCTACGAATATAGCGAATAACGTGTAGATACTGTCAACATACGTAGTGATTAAGGAGCAGGAGTCACTTATTACCAGTGATCGGAGTAGGTAGATTGATTTTTAGTACTTGTATCATAAATGCACACAGAAAGAATAACATGGATAAGCCATTTTTCCGGAAAGTAATTCCGGTATTTCCGGATTCAATTAAATATTGTTAATGTTGGTAGTGATATTAT
The DNA here is from genome assembly GCA_916610205.1 of Griposia aprilina. Classification (NCBI taxonomy): domain Eukaryota; kingdom Metazoa; phylum Arthropoda; class Insecta; order Lepidoptera; family Noctuidae; genus Griposia; species Griposia aprilina. The sequence continues at coordinate 8,985,384 of OU744287.1, forward strand.
TACTACTCAATTCAAAATTTAAAGGAAGGTATCAAAACTAAATTAATTCATTATTTATCTGTTGAATAATAAAAACAATCGAATTCCGATCGAAGCTTTAATATTTATTTTTTATTTTTAGCCTAGGATAGCTAGATAGCTAGATCTTTTATAGATAGATATAAATTGTTGCACTTAAATTTAAATATTTTCATAGTGGTCATGGTAATTTACATTAAGGGTAGAATAAATGACGGGGCCCCATAGAGGGCCAATGCCTGCTGGGGTCGTGAGACTGTTTTAAGAATGCACCACGACTCTGAAACGTAAAGGGCATACGAAGGAACAGGTTGATTTTAGTCAGTGAAGTCTGACAGTCCCTCCCGTTTCACTCTGGGCGAGAGGACTCATTTCATGATTTTAGCACCAAAAAAAAGGGGTAGAATAAATAAAAAAGATAAAAATCAACATTGTTTATTGTTAAATATGTACATTTTACATTTATTCACATTTTTAATCTTCATCGATTGCAATGTTAGCATCCTGGTAATCCTGATCTTTACAATTAAAATATATAACTATGAGTTTCTCTATATTTTCTATTTTCAACCTATTTCTTTTAACATCTAAAGTCCATTTATAAATGGAAAAAGACCGTTCTACATCTGACGATGTCAAAGGAGCAAATTTAAAAAAAGGTATTAAATTATGTGCTTCATTTTTTTCAATGGCCTCACTATTTTCTCTAAGTGTGTCTAAATCTGGGTTTCGTTCCATAACACGCTCTATTTTATTTTTTATATTTTCTGAATTGCACTGATTTATAGCATCTCTGACGTTGTCAAATGCTAAAAGTGAATCTGTCAACGATAAATTATGCTTTTGCAATTCTTTTAAAGACAAATGAATTATAAAATAATTGTCTTTAATGTAATTTAAATCTTCTTTTAAATTTTCTTTTTCTATAATATTTTTTGCCTCTCGAATAGATACCGCATCAGAGCTGCTTAAACAAGATAGTACTTCTTTTATTTTTTCAAACTTTTGAGCGTAATAAAATGCTGCCTCTAACCAAGTGCCCCATCTTGTAACAACTGGTTGGGGAGGTAGCGGCAAATCTGGATATTTTTCTTTTAAAATTTTGACTCTACTTGGGGCTTTCAAAAATACCTTTTTAACATTTGCTATTAAAATGTTAACATCGTGATATTCTAACCTAATTTGCTCAGATACGCGATGAAGAGAGTGCGCCAAACATGTTACGTGTTTCATTTCAGGTAAGTATTGTTTTAAATTTCGTCCTGCAGACAGCATATATGCAACGCTATCAGTGCAGAGGACAAGAATGTTACCTACATTCGATTCAAAAGAATCTTCCCAAAAGTTTTCCAAACATTCCAACACAAATTGCGTGATTGTTTGTCCATTAACTACAGTTAGCATTTTACATGCTACCAAATAAGGTCTAGTCAAATTGCTGGGATGTAATGGTTTTATTAAAAAATGGACTATATAGCGACCTAAAAAGTCTGTCGTTTCATCTAATGATATCCATAGTTTCTCATTTTTATAATTCTGCCGAATCGAATTGATTTTATTCTTAAAAAACTTGTCCAAGTAAACTTTCCGTAACTGTGATTCATCTGGCAGAGTACGATTATTAGGACACGTACAACAACAGGTACTACACATATATTTTTTAAAGAAATCTTGAAAAGTAGTATTTTTCATCTGGGACCACGGAATATTGCACAAAATGAGAAATTTTATAAGATCGAAATAAAATTCCTCTTCGGGCCGCTTATACTTTCCCTGGTGTACTGCTCCTTCGATATGTCTTTTAATGTTTCCTTTATTTATGGTTTTCAAATGGCTTTCACATTTTGAACAGTATATTGTACCACTAGCGTGATCGTAAAGTAGTTCGGGATGACCGGATATCCATTTTTCTACAGTTTCAGCCTTGACGTTTGCCATATCTGAACTCTGTTGAAGAGATGGAACCTCGTATATCACCTAAAACAAAGACATGAAAAAATTACATTTTATTTAGTAGTTGTTGTTTTTAAACGGTTTTATTTAGCTTACTCCGTTTGTTTTATATTTCGTGGATCAAATTTAGTCATTGAAATTTCACCCTCTTCCTGTCAACCGATTGATCTAAAATTTGGTATTCGCCTTTGATTCTGGTGACAATACAATTATGTATATTCAAAATTATTGTCAATCCAAAATGGCTGCCGCTACAAGATGGCGGACAACTTAGTTTTTTTTCAATCCCGTCAATATGGGTATCAAATGAAAGGGCTTGTTAAGTAGAATATGGTGCACTATACAAAATTAATATTCAAGATGGCCGCCGCTACAAAATGTCGGATGATGTTGTTTTTTAGTACCCAAAAAACAAAAGAAACCTGAATAAGGCACTCAAATTATATACGGATTCCAGTAAAATGTCGGTTAATAGTGGAGTTAGCTGAATTGCGACTACATTACTAGAATATCATAATTTTGTTTCGCACTAAGCTCACTGGTTCATACTCTATTAAAGATTTAACAATATTAAGACTCATGGTATGTTCAGCGGGTTAAGCAAACAAACACAATACTAAAAATATTCTTATAGTACATCCAAACATGCTTTATACTCCTTGTAACTAGTAAAATATTACTTACCAAAGCTTGGTTTAAATATGTAGATCCAATTCAATAGTGAAAAATCTGAGTCCGTATATTCGAGCCAAATCGTGGTTTAGAGCAGATTCCAGAAGTCAGTATGTACACAAGCCAGGGTCAAGTAACGTTTTCACAACACAGTAACAAACAAAGATGCGCACTCTACGAACCGAAGTAAACGAGTGAACTACTTGGCATGTCGTCGGCGGGCGTACGCATTGTTCTGATAACCGGTTATTGTACCACCCATGATCCTTTGTTCTGATTGGTCGTTGGGTTTTGTCAAATCGTGACAAAAAAAAAAATAGGAAGAATAATAAAGAATAAAATTGCTCATTTTATTACAATTCCTACCTTTTTTTTGAGGATGGCAAATCATCAAATGACTCCTTCCACTCTGGCAGAATACAATTCCTACATAAGTTCCGGGTTTTTTTTAATAATCCACCAATTCCGGAGGAATGTCCATAGTAATATATACGTTTCGGATCAATGACCCCAGTTCAATCTACCTACTCCGATCACTGCTTATTACTCTTAAAGGGAAAACGTACCAAATTATTGCTATAGCAATTATAATGTTTTCAGTTATATTTTCAGGTATATATACTTAAATATACAATATTTTATACTTGTATATGTATTTGTTAATTTACCTACCAAATTGATTAAAATAATTAAGGTCAACTGGAAGAAGCGCGGTAAGATAAGTTTTCTTAGAAACTAATGGAGATATTGACTAAATCGCCATCTAGTACCGCAATAAAAAATCAATGCAACTGTTAACATTATTTCAGTAGAAGTGAACTTCGAAAATACTCTTACTATGTCGCAATTTCCCCAATTGACCTTACCGGATATAGTAGGGCCATTTTAATCAATTAAAATCAAGCAAGCAATCAATTAAAATTCGATCAAAAATATCCAAAACATTATATTCACAATAAACTTCAACTAATGTAGTTGCCTTTTGATCAGTTTTAAAATAATTTTGAGCAATTACTAACCTAATTTTATAAGCTTCGTTCATTTTTCTCACACATTGATTTGATCATCTGACAATACATGTTCACTATTTTGTATGGATTGATTTAAACGAGTATTCAACTCATCAATGTATAGTGAGGCTGCGTTGTACATGGAATATAAATATTTTTAGTATAAGTACCTTAAGTAGCGTCTGCTCTATAATCACAACGTATATTGACAGTATGCGTTATTTGCTATTTTAGTTTTGCTGGCGTCTTCAAGGCTTCATTAACTTCGTTTAATAATATGTTTTTTTCTTTAATGTTATGGGATCTACATTTTCAGATAGGTAGGTAGCAATTAAGTAGCAATTATTGATCAAAGACCATTTCTTTAATTCCCTGTAGTTTTTATAAACCACCTATATGACAGGCCATCCTGACGTCAGGAGGTGTCACCAGTTTGGCCAGTCACCTCAAAAAGTGGTTTCTTTTTAAAAATACATAGGTAGCAATTATTATCGATAGGTAGCAATTTTTAAGAACTATTAATTCAAGTTGTAATTTAAGTGGTGATCGGCCATCCTGACGTTCACCGTCCGGTGACGTATATGGTGTGCTAACACCGCGACAGCGCGTCTGTATTTCCGTTGCGATCGCCAGAGCAAAGTTTACGCGGCGTCAAAATGACTCCAACCAACGCCAGATTGGAATGCCTTCACTACTGGCGTATTTTACATCATTACGCGCGCTGTCAGCTAGACCAGCTGATCCTTTATTCTTTTCTAATCTTCTAAATATAAAATTGTATTTTCTCATTATAAATTCCATCAACTTTTAAAATATTCGCGGGGGTCGGTTGTAGAAGCAAACCGGACAATACTTCTACAGTACCTCCTGGTCATTACGTTGATTTCATGTTAATTCCTTTAAATTGGTGCCGTGACTGGGAAGGTACCTACCTTCTGCATATTTTCTTGACATTTCCAATCTTGTAATAGAACTTGCACTGTTATTCAACTACCATCGCACTTCCAACACATAATCAAGGATAACATAAAACACTGTAATGGTGGCAATATAACTTGACATAACCTAGACCAAAATACACGGCAGTGTCGGTACTCGCTATTCGCCAGTACGCCGCGGCAGTAGGGGTGTTTGCGAAGTGGGTCACGGGTACAGTTCCTGACACAAATAGCTACGTCGCATCTCACCACGTGGCCTCGTGTTGCCTCTCAAATGCTGTCAATGTGCAAACGTACCTATGTAGGTACTTTTGTGGAGGACGGTATATATATAGAGTGTCGATGTAGGTATAAACTTAGGTAGGTACGTTAAGTTAGGATTTTATTATTAAAACTTTCAAGTTACTCTTGGGTGTAGACGGCTTGGTAATTTCCTTGGTCTGCTTTTAATTGGTTGTTATGAAGATTTTTTCTGACTATAGAAACTTTGGCTCTGGAATTAAGACAAAGAACATCCAGATAAGCACCTAGTAGGTACCTATTTTCTAGGTTTTCAACTGACAAACATTATTTTGTCTTTGCGAATCAAATATCTTTAATACTATCTTACCTCCTACCTAGAAGGTTATCAATCATTTATTTCAAACTTCACCATTCAGCCGGGAGACATTAAGTACAAGACTCATGTCTACCTGTCACACATGGCTTCCAAAAGTTGCCTTTATGCCTTTAAGTTGCCGTTAACTTTAAGTTTACTTAACGTTAAAAAAAACAACAAAGGTAGGTACAGGTAACTCACCTAAACTACTCGTACGCGCAGTAATGAGCAAAATATTAACAACAGCAAACAAAGGCTATCTTCAGGCAACCGAATCCACCATAAAACTCCCAAGAAATAATAATTCTTATCAATTTCAATTTTATACAGTAAGAGAAAGCCATAATAAAGTTGGTGCAAGGGGGTGGTGTCGTGAATTTAGTGACGGCTAGTAATTCTGCAGGCAGTTCGGGTATAAATGATTGCGGGTGATTTTACACCACCCACCACCCCAATGTCTGCGCCTCCACAGCCCTCACCCAAAGTGCAGCGCCGACGCGACGTCGCTCCGGACAATCTGCGTCCTCTGCTTATTTTCACCAGTAATTCCTTTTGCGGAAATTGCCTTTATAAAGAACAGAGAATTTAGTTTTGAGAAAAGCGAGATAAAAGGAATTGAATGTGGTGAGGATTAAGTACGGTAGGTACGTGATTTTAATGAGGTCTGTAAGTTATAGAAAGTTTAATGAAATAACAAGAAAGTTAAATAGAACTCGGTGCAACACAAAAATATTTATGCGATGTTTGTTTCATTTTCAGAATACGTACTCAAATAACAATTTTAGGTGCATGCCTTTACCTATAGAATATAATGAATGTAGGTACATATTATGTTGCTATACTATACCCATTTGCCTTATTATCGCCTAACAGAAGCTCGATATTAACAAACAAAATAGTATTACAAGACATGCTTACAATTTGATGAAACAAAGGTACCTGAAGCGCCGGCTTGCGAATGTGCAGACGGTGGTTAAGGTGTCTCAGCTATATGCACACGGCTTTATCTAGTCATATATACAGAAGGCTAGGTATATCTATCTCTTGCTAGCGGTATTTATACTGAAAACGTACCTAATAGGATGTGTAGGTACCTATAATTCTGATTCTCAAAGCTACAAATTACCCATCTTCTGTCTACTAAATTGATGAAACTTTACAAGTGTAGGCACGAGGTTGATGAATTCTATAAAAAATACTGGCTTTACGAGTGAAATCTAATTGTAACTTCAATCAAGAGATCGGTAGAAAATTAGTTTCATGAGAAATAAATCTCTACATAGCGGATGCAAAAAATAAAATTGTGGGTAGTTCTAATTTTTACATCCATACTGGACATTTCTGATGTCTGCTTGTCGGTAAGGTGGGGACGTCTAGTTTTCACTTATTTATCAGAACCCAGAATACAGTAATCACGTTGCAGTCTTAGAAATGCAGAATAATTTGTTTACAGTTCTCCAAGGTTAAATAAAATAGATATATATCTTCTATAAGCAAGTGCGCGATGTTCCGATGTACGAGCGGGCTCAGCGCCAACTGGGTCGAGCTTTCTGTAATTTTCAGCTACTTCTGCTACTCTGCTAACAATAATCGTAGATGCAATATGAGTCGCTTTATCTGATTACTTTTTGAAGTGACTCGCAGTTTCTTTGTTCCCGATTTCTTAACTTTCGTCTAGCTGGCGAATGTTTCGATATTGAAGTAGTTTGGCATAACGGCATTGTTTCCGCTGGCCATCAGTACGACGAGGCGACATCGTAAGTGCCAAGTATTACCTTAAGTGTGTCAATTGGTGGCTCGATGTGCGTTGCTCCCCACTTCCCACCCTTTTGGGAGGTAGAGCGTGGGGTAGGTCGTCGGATCGATACCCGACGTCTGGCCCACGACCTCGCCTTTCTTACCACCTTCCTAAATACTAATTACGTGCTTTGACACAGCCTGCACCGGCTCGTGCCGAATGAAAAGAGCTATGGATGGCAACGTGAGCGTTATTAACGTTACCGCGCTGTTTTGACATGTTTGTTTTTGGTAACGTTGATGATATGTTTACGTGTTGAATGTGCACTCCATTTTAGTCTAGCACGTTAGCTTCGTTGTGAGACAGCAAGTACTTGCAATACGTTTAATGAAAGGAAACGTTTTCCTACTTTATATTTGATGCAATTATATTTTTTGAGGTTACTTTATTGGTCTATACCTCAAAATTTAGTTGCAAAGTTAGACAGTAGGTGCCTTCTTAGAAAATCCTTTCTCCCTTACCTTAATCAGATTTACAAATAGGTATGATAGGAAATTCGTATTTTCCATCAGGTTTTTTCAAACTCGTATTTAGGAAGGTAGTTTTCAGTGGCGCTACCCACCACTACCCATCGCCTTTCTGAGCCGCATGATATAAAGGAAACAAGATTAAAAATGTATTCTCTACACGTGGGCCATAATGCGATTTATCGGTGCAGGGGCATGTCGTGACTGGGGTAGGTACTTTAACAAAATAGGAGATATGTAGGTAGGTACTGATGTCATTGTGTGTGGAAACAAGGATAGTGATCAAGGATTTAATTATTTTGGAAAAACCATTGTTGTTTTAGGAAGCTCAGCAGGCAGACATACCGTACATATACGTACGAGGTACCTTATATGATGGTAGTATAGTATAGTACAACGGGCTGGTGTCCGCAACTCCACGTCCAAGCGCGTATTTAGCGTACTTACAATGATGATAAGTAAATACGTACCAACTATGTAAACTCGTACACGTAATTAAAACATTAATTACATGCCAGATTTTTTAATGTAGTCAGCTTGCAACAGACTCAAAGGCTTGCAAAACATGGCGAAATTTCAAGAGAAATCGATAGCTAACATATAGGTACGTACTAAATAAAATGGAGACGAAATTCATTACCATTATATGCAGCGGCAGTGCGGTTTCGTCCAGAAACTCGATGCATCTTTGGGTGTGAGCGAGACACTTGCCACCCCGCACTTTCGGCAGCCCCCAGTCCCCCCACTGGGAGGGGGGTAATGGACGCACGAGGCTCTTCGGCCGTGCTGCGCTCACTCTTTATACCCAACCCCGCTTGCACGCGTACACTTGCTAGTTTCTTTGACGTCCCTTTGTTGTGGATTCCAATTTTGGAACAGCAAAATGTTGCCGATATTGCCTTTAATTTATTGCCGTATCGATGTAAGAATTTTATATACCTGTTCTGTTTTACGTTATTGGATTTTAGCCTTTGAGAATTAGGTATTCCGTTTTGTTGTAACCTTATACTTTTATCATTGTTCGAAAAAAACCTGGTACCTAGTTAAATTTTTGCTAACTGTATTGAAACACGTATTCTTGAGCTTACGTATGCTTTGTTCTATAGGCACCTACCTAATGTGGTTATATCTACTTTACTAGCGTTCTTTTAAGGCAGCGCATTTAATCATGTAAATTTTCCGAGACGGGTGGGAGAGCGCCCTCTGCAACTGAAACTGAAACTTGAACAACCACCCTCCTCGAAGGTCGTTCAAAGTTCTTAGAAGAAATGAATCTGCTGCACCAAAACACTTTCATTTTGTATTACGTTTTGTAATATTATTATGATACCTACGAGAAATTTCCATTTTACTTGTAATGCTGAGTAAATACAAAGCAGGTGGTTTCTACGTTTACAGTGTGCAGGTAATTTGTTAGAATAATAAGTTGACAGGCTAAGCACTTGTTGGAAACCTGGTTATTATTTGACGTTACAACTTTTCAGTTGTGAAAAAAGCATACTATCCTATCGTAATGTTAACTTTAGCGTTTTAACCTATCAAGCCTTGACTAAAGAGACATAATTAATTATCTATAGTTGCGCGATCCCCGGGGGGCCAACACGCATTAATAAGTTAAATGTATATTGTATCAGTAATATATTAAAAGAAGGTAGATAACTTACTGAAATAATTTCGGTAATGTTTTCGTTAATGGCGCCCAACATGAAAAAATACGTTGGGCGCCAATAACGCCATGTATGAAAAGCTTAAAAACTCGTCATATAAATTCGAAACAGCATTAATAATAATTAGCGACGCCAAATACTTATCGAGAGCAAAACATTTTAATTATCGCGGCGCATGATGAGGTCTGCATGAAAGGGCATACTGGGTGGGTGCACTATCGATCTCCTTTGAATTAGTGTGCGGATCGGTCGTCGTCTTTGTGTGGCGGCCGTCCTCGGCCCAAACAGACCAACACAAGCGAGCCTCCCCACGGATCGAGCCTCACCCAAACCCACCGCGCAAACGATGCTTGTCGCTACCTTGTTCCGATAGTCTCGTGGTACGGGGGACACTCCCAGTTTATTTGATATATACCTAATAATAATTGGTGTTCGAAGGCTTTGCTGAAGCTTTGCATACTGGAATGTTAGGATAATGTTTTGAGCGTGGTACGGGGATTTACTAATTATGTTATCGAACGGATCATCGAAATGGTGTTCTCTGGTTCATCTGCTTTTGAATGATTATTTTTGTGTCCTTATCATGTAAGGTTTTATTTTTTAAATAAATATCTCGTCTATCGTCTACCTTGAAGTTAGTAACGTCCTTGTGTAAGAACACAATCATTGAAAGGAAATGGATTAGAAATGAAATATACTGAGAAGACGTTTTCACTTTCGTGTTGCAAACGGATAAGATGTTTTCATACTAAGAGAAGATTTTAGAATCGCTGATAAATTATGTAGAAATAACATTTAAATCTTGATGATTTGCAAAAAGGTTTAAAGAGACTTATGTACATAGTAGCTAAGTACAGAGGAAAGTACAACCTAACAGAACTTCCTGCACTATTTCCGTAGGAATAAAATATAATTGCTTTTTCTGAGCAGCTGCTAACTGTGGATCCCGGTTCCGATTTCCTGTCTGTATGTTTCAGTCAACAGTCTATTTCCGATGGTGCGTTTGCTCTTTTGAAATAACCTTCATAACCCTGTCATCCTATAGTATGTGCCTTTATATCTGTATTAGTTTACACCCCGATTGTTTTTTGTCGAATGTGATTATTTTTGACGGTACGACGTCATCAAGTTGGTTGCTCTGCGAAAGCTTACTAAAAATTGATTGTCTTCTGGTTTTTTGATTATTCTTTGATAACCTTTGTGCTTATCCTTGCTAGGTATTTCTATGTACCAACAAGTCATTGGTGTTAGACGCCAGATTTTTTAAATTAAGATACTTATTACTTTGTCCTTAAGGCGCTTCCCCGACCAAACGACCTTGAACGTTCGGTCTGCTCTGTCCTGTCACTGAGTCTCGCTCTGTCTCGCTCCCTACGCACGCTCATTTATCATAAAATTCACAAAAAAATTGAAATTATTTTAATAAAAAAAGACAAGCGATGTTTTGAAATAAAATAAAACGTGAATTATTTAGATTTTTAAATTATCTATCCATTAATGTAATCCTCAAAGTAATAGAACGTCACCTTTAGCAAAAGATGCATGCAATCAATAATTTTAGTCACTTTTTTTACAAGGAGATTTTAAATGTATTTATAACACATAAAAACAAATAAGAACGTGCAATGTGGTGATAGGTTATCGAACATTAATAATGTGCTTTTAGATGTAGTTTATTAACTATAGTGAATGAGTTAATAGCCTCTGAATAACGCACTGTGGCAAGGTTTTGGTCAGGGTACCGCCTTAATACTACTCTAAATAAATTAGAAAACGGGCAGGATTATGATGTTAATGATATAAAGCTCTTGATCTAAACTAGGTGTAATATACCTACAATGTTTTACACCTAATACAGTAACAAAATCTGTATTAACAAGTAATACCTAGATAACTTGAAGGTATAAGATAACCGAATACATTACTGTATGGTCATTTCGTACGTGCTACCTACAATATAGCCGTAATTCGACGTCGCACCATTCCCGTGTGTCGTACGTTGTAGTTACACCAATTTACTTCAGCAAATAGTTATAACCGCTGCAGATACGACTATTAAATTACTCGTTGTTATAATTCGTTGCTAATTAGTGTGCTCATCATTAAATGTTTGTTTTATGTTGATAGACTATGTACCTACTTTATTTTAGACATTATTATGTTAGTTTTTGCCCAAATTTTGTCTTGCAAAAGTTCTTCGTAGCACTTGTATCAATTTATATAGATTCTAGAAGTCTGCTTTGAATGTACACGGGCTGATACAAACGGATGGTAGGTATCTATCAAAAAGTAGAAAACAAACTTGAAAACTGCTTTATCTATTTACAACTATTTTTACCCACCTACCTTTTAAAATGTAAATTGCGTGAGCTACATAAAAAAACTCTATCTGCAAATTACGAAATAATTACAATATTCAGCACTTCATTGATTAACGTTATATTTAATAAACTATGTATCCCCTAACGTAACGCAAAGTTAAACAAAGTATATAATTATGTAACGGAAAGAGCCGTGCCACACAGCGTCCATCTATTGAATTAGTAAAGTCTGTCAAAGTGCATCGCCGAGGCACAAAGGTCGTTGCGTGGGAAATAGAGGGTGGTGGGGGCGCCCATCCCACTCCATCCCCCCTTCCGCCGGTCTCGTGGGCTTGCACCAAGTTAGCTACGGCTCCAGAAATTTGTTATGACGCATCCCAATGCGTCAAAGACAACATATATTTTGTCCAGTGTTTGTTTTAGGAGAGAATATTTGGATGTAAAAGAGCCCAAATGTTATATAACTTACTTTAACATGCAAAATTAGGCATGTTTCAGGGTTTTGTTTGCCCTTTTTACGCCAACGCGGAGCGAGGCACCTTTTTAATGAATGCCCGTTCTTTCGTATGAGACGAGGAAAACGCCTTGAATTGGGAAAATTTCAGGCTGATAATATGAAAATTACCTACTTAATTGTTTTACCTTTTCATTTGGAGTTGATTTCAGAGTGTGCACAAAGAGAATAGGTACTTAGGTATATCTATGAGAGATCATAAAATAGAGTTTGCTATGCTTTAATGATTCATTTTAAAATACGTTCGGTTTCAAAATCATCAAAGATTCCGTTACTAGTTTTCTATTAGCTCAACGATTAGACAAATACCATCATAAAACTTAAATGTGTGCTTTTATTTTAACTACCTCCTATGTCTTGTTCACTGATTTATTTATTTCTAACTTACAAGGTTAAGTTTGTTCTCAGAAAATGCAAAGATTTCTTTATGTGCAAGTTTGTTCATTTTTTCCGAATACGAAAACGTGAAATGATAAGATCGTTTTTGTATATTTACTTAATCCTTAAACTTTCATGTCGTTGCATTACTTTTATGGATGTGCAGTTTCTTTATATTTACTGCCTCGTTTGAGTTATGCGCTGCTTTTTATGCCCTACTAAATATTGATCAAACATACATAATAGGTGGTCAAACAAAAAAATACGTTCTGCTTACTTGTACCCGTACAATTAGATTGATGTAGTTAGTTGTACTAACATTAACTTACAATTTAAATGGAATATGAATGAGACGTCCCCATCGTAGTATTTCATATCTTCACATAGCATAAGTACGGCGATAATCATTTATATTTACTGGAAGCGCACAAAAAAGGCAGAGAGCGGTTATTTTCAAAGCGTTGCGTGTGAACGAGGGTGACGCATGGCTCTAGTCTGAAGTCTAGACATTATATTATTATAAGTGAAGCTAGAGGGCGCGCCTCATTGCACCGCAGCTGTTGACTTGTTTACCACATTAACACGAACCACTTATTAATCCCTTATCACTATTGTTCTTAATATACGTACCATCTAATAATTTGCAATCAATTTGTAATTAAATATTTTGCACCGCACACCTCATTAATCAGTTTGACAACTTTCTATGTTGATTTGTTGAAGCTTTAAGTTTTTGCCGGCATTGTGACGGTTTTTGCGACGTATGCAAGTAGCCGGTCGTTGTTGGTTAAACGTTTCAAATAAAAAGTGTTTTTGTGTTTTGCACAAAAGAGTTCAGTGATCCCTTTTTAGTTTAGCACCTATTCCGTATTGTTCGGTATACGTAACATCGTCTGCTTAGTATTGTTGAGTTGACAGGGCAATGACGTTGGCGGTTCGGTGCAGCGGTTCGTGCCCCCCCCTCGTCTCCTCCCCTGGCCCCCTCATAGCCGTCGGTCGACGCTCTCTAAAAGGAAAAAGGAAGCTAAAGGATAATCTATCACGCCCGAGGCCCGACTCGATAAAAATGAACGATTAGAACACACACACAGAATCGATGGTTTCAGGACAGTAGTAGTGTTAAGTAATGTTTGTCAAAGTATTCTTTGTTAGATGGCACTTTGATTGGGTTGATTACCAACCTAGTAAAGTATGAATTTTAGATGCACGACAAGTTTATCCTATGCTATATAGTTTACTTTTTATGTCTACGAACAGACCTCTACGCTGAATCGTGCGGTAGCTATAGGCTAGGTAAGTTCATATTTCTATAACAATTATCGTCTACGAATATAAGGGATAGAATCGAGTACATTACTCTTTGACCTGCGCAAGTTAAGGTGTACTAAGTTCAGAAGGGTGCATGCGAATTCGGCGCCGGCACGTTGAGTTCAACGGCCGGACGTAGACCTGGAGCTACGCCGTAGACCAGACCTCCCGACTCCCGTGTGGACTACACACGATTAAACCTCATCGTAAACACGCTGATTTTGTGTGACGTACCCTTTGTGTTAAGGATGTAGGAAGAGTGGAGTTATATAATTTACGTTTATGTAAGAGTGCTACATGGATCTTTTGGCGCTCGAATAACTTTGACAGGGTGGCGCTGTTGGTAAACATTTGTGCAATTGTTTTGTGAAATGTATGGACAAAACAAGATGGCGGTGTTAGTTCCGATTTTGGACACGCGCCAACATATCCTTGTCTAGCTATATATTGGAAAGTTCTTTGCTTTTGGTTGTCTTTTGTCTGTAACGTGGTCTGTACAGTCCATTCACATTTATTTTACTTCTGATTTTAAATCACTGTCAATATCACAGAGGCCTTTAATCTCGTGACAATAATGTTGCTGTTGGCTTGCTGCAACTGTCAAGTCTGTCAAAATCACAGTGATCTTTATTGTTGTTGTAATAAGGTTTCTGTTGGGTTGCAGCTGTCGAGGGTGAAATATCTGTGAAAGGACTGTGACGGTGTTGGTGGAAAACTGTTCTTACTCCATAGATGGCCATTATTTATTTTTCTGTGTACTGTAGAGGTTCTGCTTGGGTTGCTTTCTCATCCAACCTTCACGAATGTGTGATAATTTTTAAAGGCATTTGGCGAGATAAACACTATCTCATATAGGATAGACTAATTCGCTGACAAACAAAACACAGCCTAAATTGCTGGGTCTTCAAGCATGAAATTTTCCACAAGAGTTTATTATAGGTTTAATGAAAATGAGCACTAAGGAAAGGTTAAAAAAAAAAAACATCCCCTTAAGACCTTAAATAGGGGCTGGAAGTTCGTCACTTTTGCCGATTGGAAATCCCATCGGACACACGTCTTATTTCAATATAAAAGTGTTTCTTTTAAATAATTATTTGAAACGACATATCATTCTAGTAGCTTAGAGCGCCATGATCGCAAAGAACCTTTAACGACACATACATGTTTTGCAGGATTAAGACAGACAGGTTTGTCCTATAGGTTGGTTGGGTTGGTGTTTTAGGGGTATCCTGCAAAACACGTACATACTGTGATGTCACTTACTCTCAGCATATGCTGATAGTAAGTGTTGGGCAGACATAAAAATGACGTTGATCGTTTCTATCATCCATCATTATCGTCAATTCGTCATGCATGTCTATTTCTCCGTTAACGCTGCTTGGAGTCGTCGGGACACGCAGAGATCGGAAAGTTTCGATGGTCTTAACGGCTAGCTGTACAGTTTGAGATGTTTCTTACCTTGAATTTAAACATTACTGGCGAAATTTGGATGAACTGTAGCTCTGCTTAACCCTTCGGGGAAATGGGCGTAATGTTATGTTAGTTTATCTCAAAAAGGTAAACATAACTTATCTTGAATTCAGATTTCACAGTTATCATCATTAAAATTATAGATTTTCCGGGCGTTGCTATATAAAAATAGAGTATGATTAAAGCTGACGAATTTTCAGTGTATCCAGACTGAAACTTATCAGTTTTTAACCAGTTAAGTTCCAGCGTGGTTAAGAATATTTTGCTTTAATGGTTTGTACTTTATTTTTCCATTTATCAGTGACTGCAGTTACGATTTGGGGAGATTAATTGAACCTAAATATAATTATGTTTTCAAATCAAGCGCGATGTTTTTTTTTTTAATGGATATTTTTGTATTTTATTCACTATTTGCTTTGCTATTATGTTTATTATGCAAATATCATATTTCTGTGTAAGTTTTGCAGTAAACAGCGTAGGTGGTTAAGTTCTCCAGTATATCTACCCACATTTGTAGTAGGTACCTACCTATAATTTTCCCTAACTGTTGTGTGTAGGATTCCTCGTGGGATGCAAAAGTCTTGATCTATTAATTAATAATCAACATAACTTTGTAATTCTATAAAGTAGCACGTTATATGCATATTTTATTTTTCAGTAATACTGCTTGGTTTTGTATCATACAAAACGTGTCTGCTAAGGTGCAGGTCTTGGTTCGATTTTACAGATTACCTGGAAGCTTTTAATCGATATTTGCTCACTTTTGTTAAGCTCTATATTAAAGGCTTACTTGTATAAGTACCTATACGATATTGAGTTTGAGTCGACTAAATAATGGAAAATGTGGAAAGTGTGTGTAGAAAGTGTACATCATCTACCAAACTCTTCAGGAAATATGGGGATACCTAATATCATGTTATAACTTTAATGATCAGTGTTTCTCGTACATGGGGGAGGAATATATGAAAAAGGTAGATATATCAGCCACCCTGTAAAGGACGTGTATCATTTCGGACTACACTCACCAAATTGACATTTTTGTGGGCGGAGTAGCTTGAAACTCCACGAATTAATTACATTAAACTGAAAACCATTCGTAAATAATGGAGGGTAGGTACCTATTGTAGTTAATTTAACGTTTTATTTCATATTCCTAATTACTATAACTGGAAAACTGTCTAATATTTTTATCATGGAACGACATACTTTGTACGGATTCGGACCCGTTGATCTGTGGCAGGAGCTTGCTCGATATCGAGAAAGGTCGCGCACTTCAATCTACAAAGTAACTGAATGCCACGAAACAAATCGTCTTGAAAACCTAGACAAGAAGCGCCATATACGCAAAAGTCGGCCAAAGCCTTCATATATTTATACATACCGTGATGCTGATCAGCTCTTCTGTACATAGTGTGAACGGGTTTTCACCGGCTGGTCATCAGAGAGCTTACGAAAGAAAAGAAAATAAGTCTGGGTCGCTGTCGCCGTATACGGTGAAGGGGACTATATATTAGTATATATATATCGATTCGAAAGAAGAAGTGCCTATATCTGCATAATAAGTAGTAGAGCACAAGTTAAATAGCATTAAAAAACTATTCAAATAATGATTTTATATAACCTTTATTATAATAAGTTATTCTGAAAACGAAAATCTTGATGAAATATACAATAGAAAGTATGATTTCGTCGTGGTCGGTCAACTGGGGATCTTCTTGTGTATGCTACGCATTGCTGGGGCGAGGCCATTGAACGACACGGCGAAGCTCTTGCTGTGTCACTTAATCTCAAAGGCCTTTGACAGGGTCTGGCATGCTAGTCTGTTGGGTAAGCTTCTCGCATTCTGCATCCCTGCTGATTTTTGCAACTGGATTGCCGACTTCCTGAGTGATCGATCGATCAGAGTGGTTATAGATGGCTGCTCATCGGAATATAAGGCTATTAATGCCGGTATTCCTCAGGGCTCTGTTCTTTTTGCGACTATATTTCATTAGGAATAGAGGTGTGCAGTAGCACATCAACGACTTGGTACAGCTTGTTGCTATTGGGTACGCAGATGACAGCACAGTTTCAGAAAGACACCTGTCCAGTGCAAGAGCCAGCATAGAGGAAACAGCTCTTAGAGAGGCCACGGTGGAGCAAATGATTTTGACCTTAAATCTCGTTTCCCAGTGGGGCGAGGACACTCTGGTCAAATTCACAGGCGTGTCTTTTCTCTGCCTAAAGGAGCCAGTTTCAGTTATCTCCTCCTTTCCGAGGTGCATCTGTACCAGTTACCAATCGCCTAGAGCTTTTGGGCATGGAGTTGACCAACCATCGATTCAAAAGCACAGACTGTAGCCAAGAAGCTGGGCAACCTAAATATGGTGAGGTGATACTTTACATTTGGACAGTTTTTAAGTCTGTACAAAGCATAGGTCCATTCCTGGATGGAGTACGAGTATTGCAGCCACTTGTGGGATGGCTCAGCAAAATACCAGCTTGCTGCACTTGACTCGGTGGAACGCAGAGCAAAAAGGCTTATAGGTGACGAGACGTTGGTTGCGGTGCTAGCCGTTGCTTCCGTTCCGTTCCTTTGCTTCCCTGTCGGTCTTCTACAGACTGTACTTCGGAGAGTGTGCGCAGGAGCTCCAAGACCTGATCCTACCATCGCCTTTTTATTACCGGACCACCAGACGTACTGCAGCGTACCATCCGCACTTGGTTGATATCCCGACCAGTTGTACTCAGCGCTTCTGCTCTACATTTATTGTGCGCACAGCCAAAGTGTGGAACTCTCTGCCAAAATCTGTGGTCCCATCCACATTTATCCCGTCTCCCTTCAAAGCAAGAGTGAACAGGAATCTTCTTGGAACGCTCGTTCCATCATAAAACTCAACCATCGCTTTCCATCAGGCGTGATCGAGGTCAAGAGTATGCCCATTCGGTGAAAAAAAAAAAAAAACAAAGTTTGCAGTTTCTGTCACGGCAAAAATGCATCAAACATCGGTAAAAGAATTATTTACAGGAGCACAATGCATTTTTTGTGCATCTTTTTTCGTGATTTCCATTCTTTCTTCATTGTTGACTTAGATAAAATATAAGTCTGTTACTCGCAAATAATATTTTTATAAGTTTATTGAAGAATGATTTCTAAAAAACTAAATTGTGTACCTACCTACAATTGCATTTTATTTTATTCTACCTTACCCATAGGATGTTTTTCTCATTTAAATATTTTTAATGGACGGAACAAAAATTCGTATGATACGTTTGATGTTCCCACTCGTCTTGAGCAAGCGTGGTGATCCATGCTCATGCCTTCTGTATATGAGAAGAGGCCTTTGCCATGCAGTGAGACAATAATAGGCTGTATTTATTATTATATGTTTGATTTTAAGCTAGGGCACTATGATATTGCTGTTTCTGCAGGTAAAAATTTAATTATGTAGATGCTGCTAACTTAAGTATTCCATCATCTAGCTAGGTATTCGCTTCCAAAATATTTATCAGTTATTATTGCACCAAGTTCCATACAGAAAACCTGTGGGCAGATTTGTTAGACGAGAAACAATACAATATAGAAGTACTTATCGACTTATTCATTCATCGTAACTGAGTCATTATAACGTGGTCCTCGAGGCGGCATTAGAAGTGCATTCTAACTAGTTTCTATTCATAGTCAGTCAGATGACAAAAAATGTATTACTTTATCAAAAAAAAAAACCCCAAAAAAGCAGTCTGGCTAGTGATCGCTTCTTAATGCCATCGGAAATAATACCAGTTTGATTATTTTATTGAACCAGACGATGAATAACCAAGCTGACTTCTTTTATTTGCTTTTTGCCTTGTTGTCAAGACTAGCATTAATTGAAAATGGTCTAGTTTTTAAATTATAACTTTTTCTTGTGATTAACAGTTGCGAATTTCTCAAATGGATTGAGAGAGATTGAGAATGGTTTCATCTCTTGGTTTTTGCGTATATTAGGTCTTTACCTATGAAATTGCCGTTCTGCAGTACTGGCCATTTCAAATCAAAATAATTTTTGTTTGGCTAAGAATTCTAATTTCAAATTAATTTTATTTTAAAAACATGGATTTTTTTTTCTAAAAGTAGTCATTTCTTTATTGATTAGTGTTACATTTTCATCGCATTTCAATCTTTTTCGTCATCATGGATACGTTAAAAATTCGAGTAATTATGGAATATGAGTACCGTCGTGGCAGCAACGCGGCACAAGCGGCACGCAACATCAACGACGTTTACGGAGCTAACACTACAAACCAACGCACCACCTGTTATTGGTTTGCTCGCTTCCGTTCTGGAAATTTCGACCTGAAAAATGAACCTCGCGGTCGTCCGAAGACTTTGGTCGACAATGACGAATTAAAGGCGATTGTGGAAGCTGATGATACACAATCTACGGCTGAATTAGCAGCAGCTTTCGACGTTAGCGTCAAAACAATATTGGTCCATTTGCGTCAAATTGGCAAGGTAAAAAAGCTTGACAAATGGGTGCCCCACGAACTCAATGATCGCCAGCGCGAAGTACGCGTCGAGACGTGCCTTGCACTGCTCAACAGACACACAAATGAAGGAATTTTGAACCGCATTGTTACCTGCGATGAAAAATGGATTCTGTTTGATAACCGTAAGCGCTCAGCAAGTTGGTTGGATCCTGGTTCAGCACCTAAACAATGCCCTAAACGAAAACTTACCCCTAGAAAAGTGATGGTCACTGTTTGGTGGTCTAGCGCCGGTGTGATTCATCACAGCTTCTTACCAAACGGGGTGAGCATTACTGCAGATGTGTACTGTGAAGAACTGAACACAATGATGGAGAAGCTGGCGCATCTCCAACCAGCATTGGTCAATCGCTCGTCTCCGCTGCTCCTGCACGACAACGCGCGACCTCATACTGCACAGCAGACGGTCTCCAAGTTGCAAGAACTGGGGTTGGAAGCTCTCCGTCATCCGCCCTACTCACCAGACCTTGCGCCTACAGACTACTACTTTTTCCAGAATTTGGATAACTTCTTGGCGGGAAAAAAATTTAATACCCGAGAGGCAGTACAAAATGCCTTTGAAGAATTTGTTGCCTCCCGTCCAGCTGATTTCTTTAAGAAGGGCATCAATAAACTGCCACTGCGATGGTAAAGATGCATTGATTGCATGGGTGATTACTTCGATTAATACAAATAAAAAATTCATGAAAAAAATTCGTTTAAATTTTTTCATACAAAACGGCAATTTCATAGGTAAAGACCTATTATTTACGTGGTTTATTCAGTGATACATTAATAATGAGTTTGACTCAATTTTACTTAGTTTTACATCAACTCAAAGTAGGAGTAGATTGCAAAACTAGTGTGTGCAGTAAGTAAAATGAAATAAAAAACATCTCCAATTCGATCGGACTTCCTAAGTCAACTGACGGAATTATTTCCTCGCGAGGTTTTAGTTTATTTCCAACTATTCCCCAATAACTCCCGAAAGTTTCGTTTCTGCGTATAGGGCGAAGCCTGTGTTAATGCATATTTGCTAAAACTTTTATATACCTACGAGAATTTCCCTGTCATAGATCTAAATCTACACTTACACAATCATAATGCGTATAGCACGTTCCACAGTTACGAGAAATACGAAATATTTTAATTCTAATATTAAGGAAGCCGCAGTGCAATACTTTAGGTGGTTCGTAAAACTAGTCGTGTGTCCCAAGTTTATGATTATCACTGCGACGCCGACGGCGGTATTTGAAGACGGATAGCCACGACAGTTTTATATACGAATATTTTAAGATATATCTATTGTTGAACAGAACCTGGTTATGATTTGAAGGAATTACCTATCCGTCGGCAAAGTAATAGTGTAGGGTTACTCGTGTTATTGCTAACTTGCAATAAGTATTTCCCGAGTTTCATTCTTAGTAATTATTATGTTTGTGTGAAACTTTACGGTGGCGTAGGTACCATTGTTGATATTGGATGCCTATGTTAATTGGTTATCCCTCTTCTTAGGTATTTTGATGAGCAAATGCTGGCGCCTATAAGATTTTTTAAACCTGTAAAAAGTTTTGTTGCTTTTAACTTAGCAAGGCATGTTTTTGCCGTGTCTAAGTGCAATTATCCAGAAGTGTTCGTCTGATACTTCGACTCGAGATTAGTTCGAATGCGGACTGTCTTCACCACGTCCCCGCTTATATTTTGACTTTGCACCGTTTTTAAAGGAGTTTCTGTATTACGGAAGTGCTAATGTTATGATATAAGTTCTACTTCTAGTGTGGATTAGTTTACTTAAAACTATGCTTAAAAAAAAAGTTTATACTTCCAAAGTTGAGTGTTATAGGACTCCTCCTTGGTACGCCATTCTATACGGTGACTGACCTATATTATATCTTATTATAATTTAATAAGTAAATTAAAATAAATTAAACAGTAATCACAATGCTGTCAGCCCCACTGGCTGTATTTTTCTACACATTTAACTGCGAAATACACCTTTTCAGCTGTTTTTGAACCCCGTACTTGTTTAAATCGTCCAATCAATGCGAACCAACATTAAATTGTAAGAGTAATCGCTGCTGCTGTTGACCAAACTTGCAAGTTCACCATGTTCTACAAAAGCTCTGTCGAAAAAACTATAAAATAGAAAAAATAATGATCCCCAATTACAGACTTCGATTTTCAAATAACGACTACACCTATCCGGCACTTCACGTTCCGTTTCCAGAATTCTGCCAATACAGAGAACATATGTAACGTTGGTATTATCAACTACTAACGCTCAGCATGCAGAACGAACCAGAAGGCGCAAACCAAACAAAATAAACATCGTCGCGAGCCTGATACAACAGATACTACTCTTATAAGAGCAGATTTTTCGATCGTCAGATAACCTTTATTACAAAACCTTTCTCGATATCTATGAAAACGCAGCTTATCAGCTGCGTTTTTAGAAATTATATTGTATACAAAAACAAACTTGACGTTTCGCCCAAAATGAAAGTACTTTTATTCCCGAGGAGAATTCATATTTTTGGCGAGGTACGAACGTAAGTAATAAAAATAAATTCGATTTTCGTTTTTTCTTTTTGTAAGAGTTTTCATACGATTTTTTAGTTGAGGGTTACTCTACGCTCGTTTAAGTTGTTCCCTTACTCAACAGATGGCGTTGGCGTCGAATTAGATCTCGCTATGGTTTCGGTACAGAGCGGCAGCGCCTCAAAGGGTTAGCTTTACTTGAACGTAAAAGTAGGTTTTGACTTTATTCGTCTTTTTTTTTAATTTGTTGACCGGTAAAGTTCTATAATCAAGGCAAGTAATGTCACGTTTTGCTTCTTGATTATTTAATAGTCAATCGATAATGATACGCCTTTCTACGGAAAGTTCGGCGTGCTTACACTTTTTGCATTAGGTCGGTACCTAATACCGCGATAAGTCCACGTTAGCGCGAACATAAAAATATCATGGCGGGATTTTTTCGCGCACTGCATCTTCAACGTTCTTAGCGCCAAGAGTTGAAAATCCAACAGTGTGTTTTTTCGACGTGTACTCTGTTGGATTTTATATGTTGTAGCGTTTATAGTTTCGCCAAGTCAGACGGATTTGTCTGTCCGCGTTTTAACTCAGAGACCATTGGTCCTAAAAACCTTGATTAAGCATGGTTATGCATATCAATCACGTATACAAAGTTTCTGAAATAAAATCTTGGTAAAATAAAAAGTAGTAGAAAATCACATCGGCTCTTTCAAAAGCTAGCTCTTTCATACACACTCTCCCCTAAACGAAACCGTAAAAAAAAATGCAGAGAATGGTGTGGTATTGTTGGATCCCATAATTAAAAAGATTATGATGTTTCTAAGTGACCTTTGCTATGTACGTCAATAGTTTTTAAAATATTTTGTCTCAACCGCAAAAATAACTTTATTTCTCATTTCATAGTGATAAATGATAAATGATAAATGATTTTATTTCTGTAAGTAGGTTTGTACAAACACTTTTACACGTCAATCATATTTTTAAAACTAGATGAGGTCGGCGTTTCCTATCTGACTACTCTGAGAAGAAAGGCCGAAACAAACTCAGAGGTCACAGTCTCTTTTAAAGTCCAGACATAATCTTGGTCAGATCATGTGAAGACCATGTAGATTGGTATCTGAAATGGTCTTTTGAGGAAAGAACCACACAGATTGAGTGGACCTGTCCAGTCAGTGCACGCATTTGTCAGTAATCGTGCAGCTCAACTCAGGAAGTCAGAACTTAAGGAGCTCAACGATTCGACGAACAATACCAAAGAAAGGACATTTGGGTAGGCCACATAAATTACTCAATCTGCCAGATCATGATCAAAATTAACTGCGAAAAAAAAGCAATGACCCACATAATCCTCACATTCACAATAATTAAAATAACATACTACTTTACAAGTAAATACTCATGTCATTGTGTATATAAAATTCAACAATGTCAATGTGTATATAAAAAATCGGACATAATGTTTGAGAACCATGTAGATTGGTGTCTGAAATGGTCTTTTGAGGAAAGAACCACACAGATTAAGTGGACCTGTCCAGTCAGTGCACGCATTTGTCAGTAACCGTGCAGCTCAACTCAGAACTTAAGGAGCTCAACGATTCGACGAACAATACCAAAGAAAGGACATTTGGGTAGGCCGCATAAACTACTTAAACTGCCAGATCAAGAATATAACTGAAACAACGACCCACATAGTCCTCATATTCTCAATAATGAAAATAATATAATACTTTTTACAGTAAATATTCATGTCTAAAATAGCTAGCAAATTAAAATCAACATTCACCGTGTAAATTTATTGGAGCAGCTCAATCCCAAGCCTTTTTGTCCTCAATATAGTCTTTCACAGTATAATAGGCTTTCTGGCATAGTTTCCGTTTTATAAAAGATTTGAATTTATTAAAGCTTAGATCTTGAATGTGGCTAGGAAGTTTATTATAAAAACGTATACATTGGCATCTAAACGAGCCACCTATTTTCTTGAGCCTGGTTGTAGGAACAATAAATTTGTGTTTGTTTCTAGTATTTATATTGTGGATATCACTGTATTTTTTAAACAGATTAATATTTTTATGTGCATACAAAAGATTTTCATAAATATACTGAGAAGGCACAGTAATTATATTAATCTCTTTAAATTTATCTCTGAGGGAGTGTCTGGGACTTAATTTATAGATAGAACGAATTGCCCTTTTTTGTAAAACGAAAATTGTCTGGATATCGGCGGCATTTCCCCACAACAGAATACCGTACGACATCACACTATGAAAATAACTAAAGTATACTAAACGGGCTGTCTCTAAATCAGTTAAACCACGAATTTTTCTAACGGCGTATGCTGCAGAGCTAAGCTTTTTTGACAAAAAACTTAGTGAAAAACAAACTTAATTTTGCGCGCGATAAAAACAATACTGTGCACGCGTAAATATTTATGGCAACTAAGGAACCCTTCACTGTGTGTGGTCCGACACCAACATGGCCAGTTTTTATATTAATTTCAGTGTTTAACAGAAAGAAGTAAAGATTTTCCCTCAAACATGATAAAATATTCGCAAGCAATATACAGAGGCAGGTGGGGGATTTTTGTTTTGTGCTTTAGTGAGCGGCATGAAATTATGAGCCTACAATGTTCTCCCATACCTATTATCACTGTAATTTGAAAATATTGTAAAAGCCACTTATTTTTAAAAGAGTAACCGTGGAGTTTCTTGCCGGCTCTTCTCCATAGGAAACGACCAATTGGAACCGTGCACCTAGCTTCTAACGTTTAATAAGTGCCCATGTATGTATGTGAAATATAATATTTTGATTTTGATCTTATGCGTCTTCTGGTTTGTTCTGTATTCCGAGTACTAACTTTAGAAATAGGGAAGGAGTATGGTAGCGGTAGGGTTGTCAAAGTGAGCTCAGATTCACAGTGATTAAAATTATATCTAAGCCGTGCAATCTAGCTTACGAATAGAGGTGTCCATTGTCCGGTAAATTGTTGTTGCAGGCTATTGGGGCGTTGATTGACAGCGCCTGAGGGGTCTATCGTCGATTTTAGCTTACGATTCAATTTGGGTCTCATATTGATGGTGCTTCAAAATACTTAGATATTTATTTTGGCTAATGGTGTGGTCCAATTTATAGACTGGAATGGGCTGCAAGCAACCTACCATATTTTTTGAGTGCGTTGGTTGTGATTAAAATAAACTTAACAGAGAAATTATTAATCTACTATTATTCCGAAATACCACGGTAACATAATATATATTATAATTTGAAACATATTAAAAGAATTCGCCGTAAATTAGAAAAACAAACATACCTATCCACTGACAGTTGTCTTACCTCTGCTCAACTCCTCATTAATACGGCATCACGTGCAGTATAAAGACATAGTAGTGGAGTAACTGCACGTTGCACACAATGCTATAACCGATGCACTGGGTAAGCTTGCACTGTGTAAGCTTGTACTTTGCGGCCACTTACCAGCCTACACACTTGTTCGTTTTTGCACGAGTCCCGTGTAATCATAAGTAGGGGCGTTTTATACAGGTGCCAGTTGTGGCAAGATTTCTAAGGACTTCTTTTTTTGCACCAAATTTTGGCAACACTCCGCTATTTGTCTGCCTTTGCGTTTCGCCATGGGCATTTCTTGTACAACTATTGAAATGAAAATTTGATGAAGACAAGGATATATAAAAAAAAATATCTTCAAAAAATTATGATACCTAGGTTGGATTATGGTGGTTAGCTAAGTTACAATACCAAATAGATATCAAGAATCAATGATTATCAGTGATCGGAGTAGGTAGATTGAACTGGGGTCATTGATCCGAAACGTATATATTACTATGGACATTCCTCCGGAATTGGTGGATTATTAAAAAAAAAACGGAACTTATGTAGGAATTGTATTCTGCCAGAGTGGAAGGAGTCATTTGATGATTTGCCATCCTCAAAAAAAAGGTAGGAATTGTAATAAAATGAGCAATTTTATTCTTTATTATTCTTCCTATTTTTTTTTTTGTCACGATTTGACAAAACCCAACGACCAATCAGAACAAAGGATCATGGGTGGTACAATAACATTGAGTAGTAATAATATCACTACCAACATTAACAATATTTAATTGAATCCGGAAATACCGGAATTACTTTCCGGAAAAATGGCTTATCCATGTTATTCTTTCTGTGTGCATTTATGATACAAGTACTAAAAATCAATCTACCTACTCCGATCACTGATGATTATAGGTTGATTTGATTATTGGTAAAAAATTAGGAACCTGTTCAATGTAAA
Organism: Griposia aprilina; assembly: GCA_916610205.1. Lineage (NCBI taxonomy): Eukaryota > Metazoa > Arthropoda > Insecta > Lepidoptera > Noctuidae > Griposia > Griposia aprilina. Next base: position 9,011,801 of record OU744287.1, read on the forward strand.
AAATTAAAATCATACGAGAGCACCAAGGATTAGGAAAAAACTTGAGAGGTGTCAAGGGACACCCGGATGGAACGAAGTTCCTTTCGATTCGAATCGTCGCGACACCACACCGTTCAATGCGAAATAGAAAGACGAAACGAAAATAACTGGCTTGCTTTCTATGAGAGAGAGAGAGAGAGACAGACAGAGAAACACGCGCACGCCGCATGGCTTACAACTATAGCAAAAAGTGTCGTTACAACTTTTGGTCTTAATTTTTTCCGTCTATCCCCCTTTCGCAACGCGCGATAAGTAAGTTCGTTCCAAAAAACGAAGGACTCCGTGTCGCGCGTATCGAAAGTGAAGCACTATAAGTATGCCGACAAACATGCCTCACGCACACATTTACATCTTAAGGTGCCATTACGCGACACTACGGCGTCATTGTAGGTAAATACTATTTACGTCAAGTAATAAAATAAATAATGCCTTCTCGTGTTGTGAAATGGTGTAAAAATGATTTTACATCCCAAAAAAAATGTCAAGGAATAACGTATCACAAGTAAGACACATATTTACACTCACACACACATAGAGCGGTACGGTGCTTCACTTTCGATATGTGTGGCGCGGAGTCCTTCTTTTTTTTCTAGTCCGTGGAGAGCACTTACGTTTTTTATTCTTTGGATTGATCGAAAATTGACATGAAAAGTAGGTATATATCAAAACAAATCATTATTATAGACCACTCGGGTTCCGAGTTGGTATAAATTAAAAGTAATGACGGTGTCAAATAACTTAGCACTAAGCCTTTACGCATCTCTATAGACTTAATGATGTAACAGTGATGCGCGAACTGAGCATAACTATTGAGGAACATTTATTGGTTTTGTAATAAATTGTGTAAATAGGCAGGCGTATTTGTATAATCTTTTTTTTAATGCTCGTAGTTTTATAACGAGTAGAAAAAGAACCGTATTTTGGTATACCTTAGTAATAAATTTCCATAGTATAGATAGACCTATGTCCGACCATCTGCAAAGATTATTACCTACCGATAAAGTTGTATACAGGCTCAAATTAAATTAGCTAGCGAAACTCCGCAGATGGGATAGACATCGATATCTAAACATGATAAAATAAAAAAAAATACAGATTTTCTCAACTCGTACTTCAAATAGGAACCTAGACTAGCAGCGCACGTTGTCTCAAAAAAAGAACTTTTATGTTTTGTCGTGTAAAGATATCAATACCCGATATCACGTCTGAGGAGTTTCGCTAACTTGATCCTGTTTATGTTATTATAAGCATAAGTATGAAAAGTTACTTTTTTTTAATTGTCACTTAAATCCTCCTTTATGGACACACCCTAACCCATTCCTACAATCAATAATAAGGGGATTACACGCACGCTCTACAGCTATTTGTTTTTACCTTTCTAAGGTTGTGTTTAGGAACCCGGAATTTATTATCTAGTACATAAAGTTTGAATAGGAAAATACCGAAACAGTCTGATCTGTGGTGAAAGCTCTCATGTTAACGTTAACTGGCGTAGGTAAACAGATATTGGTTTGGTTGAAGTTACAATGTTAGGCGGTGCAACGTTCTATACATATATAATGAGTTTCGTTTTCATTGTATGTAGCATGTAGGTATATTGTAATGTACAGACAAGTTAGTCATAGAATGGAATTGAATAGGTGCGTCAAATTAAAATATATAATTCAACGTGATATAAAGAAAATTTAGAGCATATCATTCGGCCGAGAGGCGCGTGGGCAAGCGATTTGGCAACGTCTTCCCGGGCCCTTTATTACGTAGGAACAGTTAAAATTAAGTAAATGACCGCTAGCTCAACGCGTTGCCAACTTGCTTCAGGTTGTGAACTCTGCGATGAATGGATTGCACTTTGGGCGTGCGCTAAAATAGTTTTTTTTTTTTACTGGTACGACTATAATTCGTGTCTACTTGAAGGCAATAACTTAGTTTGCACATCTAAAGTGATAGTTACACGATATTTTCAAGAACTTAGATTTGGGAAATGACAATTTATATTGATTAAGTATATATCAGTTACTGAATGAACCTCGTATTTCGAGTTGGCGCAAGTTTTAAATTTCATCCTGTACAGTGATTAAATTAAAGTACCTAATTAGGTACGTATGCTGAAAGCCATGATGAAAATAAAAGATAAAACGATTATTAATATAACCTATTCGATGATTGGCCAAGTAAAATTATTTTGTATACGGTTTTTGTGCATGCATGTCGAAAATCTATAGGTTTTCATTCTATACCAAAAGGATGACCAGTACTAATTGAGTGTGCGTTGATACACTTATCAATAAATCCATTAGCCAAGCGTGGTGGTTTCGAACAAAATTTCGGGTAGGATTATTGTGTTCAGTATTTGTGCAGCTGTACTTCGGCAGCCTTATGGAGGTTAGTTACCTTTTGAACCTCTATATCTAGCTTCTTTCTGCGATTCGTAACATTATTTCCATAATACTTAACTATCATCTTCTTGCAAGCTAAGTATCTGGATCATCTATGAACAAAAGGTTCCACTTAGATTAAATAGATATGAGGGTTGTAAAGGACTAAAACATATAAAATCTTTGCTGTTCCAGAAAAATAACATCAGAAACAAATTACTCTAGCCACAAAACTAAGGTCCCTGTGCTATGAAGAACTCCTCAACCACCAATCCTCAAATTTAATTCTCTATCAAAATATTAAACTGAAAATCTAATCACTAAACCAGGTTCCCACAGCTGACAAGCTCACAAGAATGTTGGCTCTTCGGGAATCCTTTTCCAAATAATTAATGCGATAAAATAGTGGTGTGCGCTTGCGCTGGGCGAGACGCGTGACGAGAGCGCGCGCGCGGTCACGACGCATGCGCGCCGCAAAACGACCACAGAGGCCGCACGCGCGACCCTACCCCTACCACCATCACTTACGACGATGTTTCGTTTAGAACTCTGTACATTTCTGCTGGATTAAAAGTGGATTTTGATGTTATTAGAAATAACAGACGAAATAAGTTAATGTAATTTGCTTTTCGCTAAGGTATAGTCCCTGAATATACTTAGGTATCAATGTATTTGCAAATCTGTTAGTACTTAAACGGCGTTACGGCTTGAGTCTTGTGATCTTGTCGTATAACACGCCGAAAATAGTTTGTTTTCATTTTGTTGAAGCTTCCGCATCAAAATACCCCCTATCCTCGCACGAAAACCCTGCAACACTATGACGATATTTTTTTTAATATTAATTGTTGTAGCCATCAATGTAAACAACATAAAACCAACGAATCACTAGAACAAAATGAACGGAAATACGCGCGAGTACGACCGCACCGTGTGTCTCTACATCTATGGCCCTCTCTTCTATTAAATCAGGACGCTGGCCAGCTATGCATGCATCTTTTACGTACGGAGCGCTTTTTGCGATTCATGCTATGCAAAGTTATTCCAGATTTGAGTCAGAAACAAGTAAAATAGGGCTCTCACTTAAGACTTTGTTGGTATAGTATTACAACTACGCAAGTGTTGTATCTAGCACAAGAGTTTTGATTCATGATTAATTTTATATTAAACTAGTGACCCGCCCTTGCTTCGCACGGTTTTTACGACTTGACTTGACATATATGTACGTTTGATATAATTGTTTATTATACACATAAACCTTCCGGGATAAATGCTTTAAATGATGGTGAAAGGAGGGTTCCGGCGATTGGGACCGCAATTAATTGGGACCACTAATAAATAATGTTTTTATTACGAAAATTTCACATGACAAGAACGGTAATTAAAGGGTGTTTTTTATATTATATTATATAAAAAATAAATGATATATTTGAATCAAAGAGTTTTGTAAACATTTTTTCTTTTGACTGTACTGTTCTTGGCTTGAACAATAGATTAAAAAAAAAAACAATTATGGGTGGTACCAATCGCCGGAAGAAAAATATTAAAAAAATAGGATCCGCCAACTGGGACCGCGGTCCCAATTAATTGCGGTCCCAATCGCCCGGGACACACGGTGAAAGCCGCATTAATTTTCGTCGCAAAGAACAACGCGTTCATACAGATGAACCCAAAAAGCGACTTTAATTTTTAATATGTATACTTAGATAAATAAAAAACTTAATTAAAATGACCTATCTTAGTTTTGTATCTGTAAAACAAATGTAAATACATTACGTATAAGGGTATCATAGATATAACTAACTCTTAAACTAAAAATAGAAAAGGAAAGTGCTTATTGTATCAAAATTACATATAATTAGCTGTAAAAATAGAAATGAAAGACTATTATTTATTAGTTTGATGTTCATTCAAATTACACAGATAATTTTAGTAGGAACATTTCCGAACAAGTTTTACTGTTTTAGTCCTGTTTTTTAATGGAGAGCAGGTATGAACTTAGGTATTTAATTTTAATTGATGTACACCACGTTTAACGGGTATTTATAGTTACCATGTCGCTGATTCTCATTCTAGAATCTTGTTAAGCCATTTACGACTAGCGTGGGTACTCCCCGGTCAAGTAGCAGTGATGTCACTTTCACTGTCGCCTGAACATGTATAAATGAATATTATTCACCATACTTACGTATAATATTATAATATTTTATGTCCGCATCGTTGTCATTAGGTAAATCAGCAACTGGTTTAATAATCTGTAAAAGTAAAATCAAGTTAATTGTCATTAAATCTCCTAATTCACAAATAAGTCCTACAAACTTTATGATATCTTGCATTGCCAATGCGTCTCCAGATTTCTGTAGGAGATAGATTATTTATTTGATGGGATTGCATGTTTAAGTAAACGAACTTCCATGTTTGTTTTCGGGTTTTCTGACCAGTTTCGAACTCGAAAAGAGCCATCACGCGGCTGAAATAAATTTCAATATATATGGGGTTTTATTTTAACCAATACTTAGAAAGTGGAATTTATGGAAACTATGAAAAGTCCTGTCACATATTTATTTTTTGAAAGAAAAAGAAGAGACTATAATTAATCAGCCCTAAATCCTGTCATTCATTAGCCTTTACTCCACACATTCATTCATAAAGTACGTATTACAAGTGTGGTCATAAGGCTGGTTCACGACAGCTGGCGGCTTCTCTGGCTCTATTGGAATGTCAGTCGGGGTAACGAATGCCGCATGCTGTCTGTTACTGCCCTAACTGACGATTGTGCGTACACGTGCCGATGCGCATCTAATGAACACAACCTTTATATATCTTTCATTTAGTATTTTTAAACGATGTTAGGTTTAATTGCGACACGTTTTCGAGGATATAGGTAATAATTTTCGTTGTGTTTGTGAATGTTTATGTTATTGCTATTTTTGCTTGTAAATGTAACTAAGGAACGTGTTCCATATAGGTTAATTATGCAGCCTTGATGCAAATATATATCTCTGCTTTCCCTGTATTGTTTGCATACTTAGATAAATATAATTAGTATCGGTTTTAGACGAAGTTTTTTTTTACTTAAGTCTACTTTCACCCTTAACAAATTTATTAATTCCTCTTAAAAAATACAAAGGGTTCATTTCATTTCAATACCTGCATAGCGCATAGCAATTTAATAGTGGTGCCAAACAATAATAAGTTGGGGAAAAAAGTTTTTTTTTTTCGTATTTTATAGGTAGGTATAGAGTTGTATTAACATCTCTTTGGCTGTACTGTTTGTATCTGGCTGGTTTCGATACCATTAAATAGATGACAGTTTAAAAAATAAAATAAAAAGTAATTCCCGCCATTTTTCAATAGTTTTGCTGTCCGCATAAATGAGTGGATCTAACGAAGAAAATCAATAGATTTTGAAGTTTTATTACAAAAAAGGGAAAAATACGACGCAAGCCGCGTAAAAAATATGTAACTTTTTATGGACTTAATGCAGTGTCAGTAAGAGTAGCACAAAGTTGGTTCAAGCGTTTTCAGTCCGGGAATTTTGATGTTAAAGATGCAGCTCGCTCTGGTCGGCCTGTTAAGAATAAAGCCGACGCCATTTTTGAAAAAGTGGAACATGTTCGGAATATTAGTAGTTACGACATAGCTGAAGAGCTAGGGGTTGCCCAAAAAAAAGTTTTGATCTATTTGAAAAAGTCTTGATATACAAAAAGCTCGTTATTTTGGCGCCACGCGAACTCTTAGTTTTGAATGTGGATGTAACAATACGAAAGTACCTTTTCCCCGACCTAATAAATTTCTTACTAGGTACATATTTGTAACTCGCAACTACATAGTTTACAGAAAAATCCAAACAAACACGTTATTTGAGTTACATCACGTTATTATTGAGGGCGCGATATGTTGAATACTGTCAGCAAGGGTTGAGGCGTGTGACATCGGACAATGCAATTTAATTCGCATGCCTGTCTGCGGCTTCATTCCAGATGAGATTTTTGTCCACCAGTCAGACTCACGTGCCCACCGACAATAACAGCATATCATTTTAAATTCGTTACAAAATACGCAACCGAGGTATTCAACCATTCAACCCCTAATTGCTTAACCTCCGCTAATTTAATTTACATACACATTTTGTGCACTTAAATACGTCTCAATTAGTCACAATTAATTATACAAATGAGCACGTTCTTATCGTAATATTATTGACGTAACTTTGAACCAGTATGCGGACAAACGCGGCTTTCTACATGCGAAACGAGAAGCTTTACTCACGCCCCGTCACACCGTCTCGCATTAATTACTGAACAAATTATACGTTCTTTATCACCGTTCTTTTTTTTAATAACAGGCATTGTTGTCCATTCGTGCCAAGAAACGATTGTTTTCAGCCAGTGACTGATTTAATTCGATTTCCACACGACTCGCAGCTGACGTATGGTGGAACGTCTTCATCACTCCTGCAAGACGGCTTAATTTTGAAATTCTTTGAGCTTTGTTTCCCAGTACGCGGTTGTAAGGTAAAATAAAACGTTACTGGGTTTCCGGTCTGGTTTTATGGGGTTCCGTTCCACTAAAAAGCACAAGAAACTCCGAATTTCGGTACAAATATTGATATAACTGAAAATTGAAGCCTGCGGTTTTAACGTTTCAGAGAATAAACTAATTAATTTCCGCGTATATTGATATATAACTCAAACTCATAGCATTTATTTCAAATAAACCAATTACAGGCACTTTTGAACTGTCAAGGGGTCGGTCAGACAGAAAGATGAAGCTAGTTGCCCATTCCAAAGCGTAGTAGATACCTATGTAAACGAACGGGCTAGACTCTCCACGGACACTCTTTTAAATCAAAATATTGTTACAAAAAATAGATTCAGTACATCATTCATGTTGAAATTATACATGTGAGAATGATGTAGAAAGACGTGCACTTTAAAAGCGTCTGTAATAAAAAAGATACAAACAAAAAAAAAAAAACTGGAATTAAAATAAGCCGTGGCAGATATTATGAGATGACCAGTTGAAGGCGCCCGTTCACGAACATGACGTATGGATCAGCACCATTCAGCTCAACGGGCTCAACCATTTTGAAGGGAACTTAATGATCCAACACACACGCCACCCCCCAGCGACGCATTTGAGTGAGCACGAGATACACTCAACCGCCAGGGCACATTCAAGTCAATGAAAGACGAAACCAGTAAATGTTAGCTTTATGGTAGGTACATAGTGCTTACACATGTGCTATGCAATTGTACAATACTAAGAGATTAAATTTATACAATGCAAAGGTAGTTTTTACAATCTTCAGCAGCTCCAACAATATTTTCGAATGCTGATCAATTACTTTATGCGCCCTTGTGGAGCAGGACCACCGTTAAGCCAAGCATTTTTGTCAGCGATGTAATCCCCAACTTAAAATATGCTTGGCTGCAAAGTGTGCGTTATAAACAAGATTTAAATTACGTTTCATTCAGTTGGAGAATGTGGGGAGGCATTTTATTGTTACATTTTAAACAGTACCCCATGAAGGTTGAGTCTACTTAAGCCAATCTGAAACCTGCACCCTAATTATGTAACACGCTATCTATCCCAAAAACGTAAATAACGCAATGAATATTGTTGAACTGTCAAAATGAAACCCATTCCTACTGTTAGTGTGTTACGTAATTACCCGGCTGGTTGAGGTAATTGGTCCCTATTTATAGTCATATAGTTGTGTCTTTCACCTCTTTTACTGAAATATATTTAAAAAATCCTTACGTACATGATGTTTTCATAGATATACTCGTATTGACAAGGTACCGTCATGATGTTAATATCTTTAAACAGTTCCCATAAAGAATCGCACCTGCGGAGGCCATTTAATGCTCTGATGGCTCTTTTCTGCAGAATAATAATGGACTCGATATCTGCAGCCCATCCCCATAATAAAATACCGTAAGAGATGATACTATGAAAGTAACTGAAATAGACTAGCCTCGCAATATCAACATTAGTTACGGATTTTTCTTGCAGCATATTCTGCTGAACTTAACCGCCCTGCAAGAGATGTTAAATGAGGACCCATTGCAGCCTTAAGTCGGCGTGATCCCGAGGGAAACGGTTTTATCGACGAATTCTAGTTTCTCTTTTTTTTTCTAGTATTGACATTTGGTAAAGCAAAGCATATGCATTTAGTTTTTTCCCATTTAATACTAAATTATTAGCAGTGGTCCAATGTTGTACCTGCAGTAGGGCGTTATGTGAATAATAAATATTATTTAGGTACCTACTTCGGATCCAATTCATGCGTTTCCGGTCATGCACTTTCCAACAAGATTTTGCAGAAGATTTTGACATTACTTATCTTGTTTTCAAAATGGTAAGATGTGACGACTTATAAATAAGTAGTAGGTATGGTTTTAATTTTATAAAAGTTATGGTTACCTATGTAAAAAAAAAACCTTAAGAAAGTAGGGGTGGGGATCGGGGACATACTTATTATAAATTAAAGTCGCTTTTTGTGTTTATCTGTTAAATTGGATCCAGCCTGTTCCACCTTGCTGTTCTCCCCTCAGTGACGCCCTAAGTCGAGGTTCGTACCCCCCAGGGGGTGCCCTTAGCGTGCGGTCACCTAATAATTTAAGAAATTCGCGCCTGGCTGGATGCTTTGAGTTAGCTTAAGGCAGCCACAGGATAGTCCGGTTAAGTAGCCATGACCTCTAAGGGTCACAACTACGAGATGCCATTAAATAAATAAAAAAAGTGTTTCTCTATGTGACCGCGTTGTCCTTCGAAACTACTCAACGTATTTTGATGCGATTTTCACTATCATTTGGAGAATTTATTCCAAAAGGTTTATACATGTGTGTAACACATCAATGTTAAAGTCACATATAATAAAGTGATCTACATGTTATGTCAAGTCGTAAAAACCGTGCAAAAGAGGGGGGGGTGGGGGGGCTGAAGGACCGAGGGGCGCTATCGCACTTATCGCAGTAGACGATATGCAACGGGTACCAAAACGTTACTATAATAACAAACGCTTTTTTATAGGGAAGTAATAGATAGAACATCCTTTACTAGAACGAATTAAATATCAAGGCAGCCGCCCGCGCCGGTGCGACTGTTGGACATAGACAGATTGCTAATTAACTGGTAAACAGTGTTCAAAACGCTAATTTTGTTTACTCCATTGGTGATACGGCGTTCAAACTAGCTGCACTTAACTAAATGAGTATGCCGACGCACCTGGGAGGCACCTGCATCTTGATTAGTGATTGCACTTAGCTCCTTTAGCTTGCCACACTGGATTAATACTTGCGTATCAGCAAATGTGAGGTTATAATTAATTAAATGACTCCGCAAGGCTCGCCAGCGCCCTCTGCAAAACGATTATTATCTTAGCTGTCATTTTTGGACAGGTTCTAATAACAGTTATTAAAACGACCACTTTTAAATTCATGCAGTTTTATGCGTTACGTTTAGGTCAATTATTTAATTTAAGCTCTGTACTTTATCCGATTAATTTGTTCTACGATCGTATTATCCTAACTAATATTATAAATGCGAAAGTAAGTTTGTTTGTTTGTTTGTTACCTTTTCACGCCTAAACCACTTTTGCAAATACGTTGTCAGGTGTACAGAAACGGAAATAGTTTGCCTTTCATCCCGAAAAAAATACTGTTCCAGAGGAAAACAACAATAATTTTCTTATGATAATACATGGCGCCACGTATCTTTCGAATCATGACTGAATTATAACCCGAATTGATTGCCAAAGTCTAAATTAACGCGTGCGAGGCCGCGGGCAAAAGCTAGTATACATGTAACTTACTATAGCTTCTGCCCGCGGTTTCGCCCGCGTAGATGTCGGAAATTATCCCACGGGAAACTGGTACCGGGTCAAAAAATAGCCTATGTCCTTCCCCAGGATGCCATCTATCTCCTAGCCAAATTTTATCGAAATCCGTTCAGTGGTTTAGGCTTGAAAAGGTAACATACCTACAGACAGAATTACTTTCGAAATTATACTATTAGTATGGAATGAAAATTATTACTGTAGTTATTTAGGACGAATTAATTGTTAATTGGAAATGATGTAGATAATTAATTTTAGATTGATTGTATCTACTAAAATTATATTATACCTAACTTAAATTGCTACGTTATTAAAGTATGATTGCATCTATGGTTATAGTTTATTTATTGGTCTAATAAGAAGACACAAAACTTTTTTACAAAAAAACAACCGACTTCCAAAAAAAACACTAAAAGACGTGAATAATAACTTTAATGTCGGAAGTCGGTGTCTTCGGTTTTGTATTTTCGTTTTTGGCCACCGACTTCCGAAATTAAAGTTATTATTCACGTCTTTTAGTGTTTTTTTTGGAAGTCGGTTGCTTTTTTGTAAAAAAGTTTTTATTTTTCACTTTTTAGTTGCGGTACCTACCCCACACAAATGTGTATACCACTACTTGGTATGTAAATAACAGTGACAGGAAATTATTAACACATCAACATCATCAATATAAACTAAGTGGAAAAAATATGCAGTATTCTAAATAACTCAAAAACTACTGGTCAGACCTTGATCAAATTTAAATGGGACCACAAGTGAAGCGCCAGCTATCAAATAAAAAAACATCCAAATCGGTTCACCCAGAAAAAAGTTATGAACACATAAAAAAAAAAACATGCAGGCGAATTGAGAACCTCCTCCTTTTTGTGAAGTAGGTTAAAATACAAATAATTATATTTAAGTATATAAGACAATAATTTAATAGTGTATCTACCAAGTTACATGAACAAAGCAGCCTATATTGAGCTGGTGAAATAATGAGTAAAGTTTTCTGATAGGATAAATATAAAAACACTAGCAATTGCCCGCGACTCCGTCTGCGATCCAGGATAAAAATTAACCTTTGTCCTTACCCAGGCCATGGTCCAACTGTGTGCCAAATTTAAGGCGACAATAAGTGCCAGCGACCTTGAGCGAGTGGGAGGGGCATGCGAAACTTTTAAACGAATAAAATTGCACAGAGCATTAGCGTCTACCCGGACATTGGTCAGCGATGCCCGCAAGAGCCCCCGCTTCAAAGCGCAAGAAGTTTATTCGCAAAAACAACCCACCTTGATTTATCAAACACAATACAAATAAAAGCCGTATACAAAAATTTGGGTAATTAAATTGTCTTTTAGATGGTGCAGATTTCATGAACATACGCCCGATAGTTTTTGCGTGATTATCGTTTTTGTGTTCGCGTTAGACATTATTTTACAAATTAATTACACTATGTTATAAAAATATAATTTCAAATATTCACATATCAAATTACGAAGAAAATAGTCTAGTTTATCATATATATTTTTTTCAAACATATAAGTCTATTCGGTTAGACGTGATGTTCATTTTGACATCATTAAAAGTCGTATATTTGCGCCTTAATGCAAATCCGTTCACCCATTTTTGCGTGATTGAGTAACAAATATCCAAACATACAAACTTTCACAGTTATAATATTACTAGCTTCTGCCCGCGGCTTCGCTCGCGTGTATGTCGGAAATTATCCCACGGTAACGTGTGACCGGAACAATAAGTAGCCTATGTGCTTCCCCAGGATGCCATCTATCTCCTAGCCAAATTTTATCGAAATCCGTTCAGTGGTTTAGCCGTGAAAAGTTAAGATACAGAGTTACTTTCGAATTTATAATATTAGCATGGATTAGCATTAGGATTAGGGAATGGAAGTTATTCTTGCACGGCGAGATGATGAAAAGGTCGATTAAATAAACTTTATCGTTAAAATTATATTAAACTTTATTGTTTTAAGTACATAATAATCACCATATGAACACTTGCCAAGAGCAAAACTCCAATTATCTTATAAAAATGTTAAAAATACAGGTGTTAACTAAACAAAGTTATTCAAATTTATACAAATTTTTTACTAGCTTTTAGTAAGTAGACATACAGGGTGTCCCGTAAATAATGGATCAAACGTAACGGGTAGGTAGCTTACCTCATTTCCAACAACTAATTTGAACAGTAAAAAAAAAACCGATAAGGTAACCAAGATATTTTTTTTTTCGATATTTACTATTTTCTGTACCAGCATTCAGTGTTTTTAATGCTGTTGCTGCAAATGGTATCACATTTAGGTGTGATTTTTGTCAAACATTTCTGAATAGTTTACTAATGTTATAAGATACCATTTTTTTAAATAACATTTTATTTGCCTTAGAAAAAAAATCTTGAATCGAAAAGTTTTGTTTTTACGATGAAAAGACCAGAATTGGAAAAATTCTCCTGTAAAAAAAATGTATGACACCAAAGTGTACCATTATTTTAAAAACTTGTAAAATTACTAAGGTTTGCAAATTGGTATAAAACTTACGTCTAGTCCTTGCGGTTACAAAGATATTGCTATGAATGTGATGAAGAAGACAGAACTGAAATTAAAATGGTACTATCTAACTTTTCTTTCTCGTAATGGCTTATGCTTGTAATCTAAGCATGTGGTTAAGCGTGTAGCGTAATTCCGAGCCGATGACGTCATCTGTTCGGAATTTGGGACCGCTACCTGCGGAGTTGCACCTCACTCAGTGTGAAAGGGATAGATAGCGCCGCTTTTGTATTTTTGGTAAATCGGTGTCTTTGTGCAGGTATTTTTTTTCCTTCACCCTTCACTCATACAGGGCTTCATTGTTGCATGATTTTATTTGTTTAGTTGACACGAATCTCTCTTCGAGTTGATACGTACGTCAGACTACTTTCGCTCCCGCTGTGCCTAACTGTTGTGTTCCTTAAAATTAAACTTGTGCTGTGTATTTGGACTTTGCTTTGCCTAACGATTTGGAACTGTTTGTGTTTTGGACGAATGACTTGGCAATCCTACGGACTTCGAAAACAATCGTTTGTGTGAGGTTGTACGTGTGTGCAGTAGTACGATGCCTCGTTACGAGTACACGCCACGGGAGTATGCCGAAATGCATTTTATCTACGGAGAAGCAAGAGGTAATGCCAGGGCGGCCGCAAGATTGTATCGTGAAAGATACCCGAACCGGGATCGACATCCCGACTATCGCGTATTCATTAGAGTGCATAACGCGCTTCTTGAGGGAAGAATTCTTGGCACCGGAGTTGGGGGTGCCAGTGAAGGGCGACCGTCACAAGTCAATGACGAAATTATTATTCGAGAAATCGAGGAAGATTCGTCGGTCTCAATTCGCGTCATAGCGCAACGCACAGGTATTCCAAGATCGACGGTACATCGAGTTCTAAAAAGGCACCGGTTGCACCCATATCACGTGCAACGTGTTCAAACGCTGACGTCACGTGATTACCCGCAAAGAGTAGCATTTTGCCAAAGGATGCTTAGAATGATACGGGCGGACCCACAGTTTTTTAATAAAATTTTATGGAGTGACGAGTCTTCATGCCGGCGAGATGGATATCTCAATTTGCATAATTTGCACAGTTGGCAGCTGGTAAACCCACATTTGATGCGAGAGGACAGGAGCCAACATCAATTTAAAATATATTTATGGGCAGGAATAATCAATGGGCAAATAATAGGGCCCTTTGAACTACCAGCAACTCTAAACGCCGAATACTATCTGCATTTTTTAAGGAATGAGTTGCCAACGTTATTAGAAAATATTCCAGAAGACGTGCGGCAAGCAATGTGGTTACAAAATGATGGTTGCCCCGCTCACTATGCGACGGCAGTAAGGGCGCAACTCAATGAAACTTACCCTGACAGATGGATCGGCCGATTAGGACCAATTTTGTGGCCTCCGCGATCTCCGGATTTAAATCCCTTAGATTTTTTTTATTGGGGATGTTTAAAAGACAAAGTTTACAAACAACGAATAACGTCGGAAGAAGAATTACGTCAGCGCATCCAATCTGCTGTATCAGAAATAAACAACAGCCATTTTGTCCGTCGGATAAGAGCTTCCTTTATTAGGAGGTGCAGACTTTGCATTCTCGTAGGGGGACGTCAGTTTGAACATTTACTGTAAAAACAAAATAAACGATTTATTTGTATTTTTTTTTAAATTTAACCTCCTAATTTTTTTCATACGCTGAGATACCTAAACATTTTTAAGAAAATAGTTTAATTGTGCACACTTTTTCAAATTTTATTTTATTTCGTAATTTGGCACCTCTGTCAGATTCATAGCAATATCTTTGTAACGACAAAGACTAGGCGTAAGTTTTATACCAATTTGCAAACCTTAGTAATTTTACAAGTTTTTAAAATAATGGTACACTTTGGTGTCATACATTTTTTTTACAGGAGAATTTTTCCAATTCTGGTCTTTTGGTCGTAAAAACAAAACTTTTCAATTCAAGATTTTTTTTCTAAGGCAAATAAAATGTTATTTAAAAAAATGGTATCTTATAACATTAGTAAACTATTCAGAAATGTTTGACAAAAATCACACCTAAATATGATACCATTTGCAGCAACAGCATTAAAAACACTGAATGCTGGTACAGAAAATAGTAAAAATCGAAAAAAAAAAAATATCTTGGTTACCTTATCGGTTTTTTTTTTACTGTTCAAATTAGTTGTTGGAAATGAGGTAAGCTACCTACCCGTTACGTTTGATCCATTATTTACGGGACACCCTGTATAATAAAAAGCCATACCTAATTACTAAATTGCTAATTGAAAAATAAACAGACTTTTTTACACAAGGTGTAAGTTTATGTGAGAATTTATGTATATTTTATATTGTGTGTTAAATATTAATGTATACTATTATGTCAAACAAACAATATTACAAAAGTTTATAGGTAGTTTTATCTCGATGTTGTTCACTGAACTCAATGAAATTTATATGAATATTCTGTGTATAAATTCGTGATATAAAATCTTCTCGTTAGTTTCTACATACCTTACTCATTTGTATGCCTTTTTAACCGACGAAAAAAAAGGAGGAAGTTCTCAAGTTGACCCGCATTTTTTTTTTAAACTCACCACTGGCCATCATTTCCATGAACATACTTTGGTCACTATAACTGGAAAATTGTATAATTTTTTATTGTATTTGTTGGTATATTGGCGTAGCTGAAATAATTATGGCAAATAATTTAATTTAATGTTGTGTCTCGTGATGTTAATTACTTTGCATATCTACTATTGTACACATAAACATAAACTCACGCCTTTTACCCATGGGGGCAGGCAGAAACTACAGAACGCCACCTCCTATGATCCTTACATACTCCTTTTGCCTCGTTTACTTTCATCTTGTCTTGTTAGGTTCATTTATCTGTATTTTCCAAATCGACTAAATTGACATAACTATTATTCAGAACAATTATTTATGTGGCAACACAAAGCGGTAACGGTTGACAAGTGGTTATGGAGGACGTGATCTGGCAAACGATTCGTTCACTTGGTTTTGGAGCGAGCTACGGGTCAGACAAGGTAAAGTAACTGTGTCGAGATTTATAAATAATTATTGTAGCTGGTTAGGTGTTCCTAATTACTGTAATAGATTGTTGGATTGGAGTAATTAAATAATATTGTTATCTACCCAAGGAGTTTTATTACACTACGCACCTGACCTTTCTGAAGAACATCATCAATAAGGTCACTATATGTCTTCCTAGGACGTCCCCTCCCTGCGTTTCCGCTCACATCTGCCTTGTAAATACCTTTTGTTAATCGCCCTTCATTCATCCTCTCAACATGACCAAACCATCTAAGCATACTCTTTTTAATTTTTGTCACTACATCTTCTTTACACCATCATCTCATCATCATCTTCTTTTTACTATTGTATAGAATCAAGTATTTTTTCTAACTGAACAGACATCTGCGCTGCTGGGAAGTTTGTTGCGCCACTTCTTCTCACCACCTAAAGCACTAGGAAGTGGTGCAGGGCGGGGGACGTTTTGGGGCTGTCTTATGTAATTTTGACATTTGAAAAGTGCTGATTTTCAGCCTAATTTGAATAAATGACTTTTGATTTTGATTTTATTGTGTGTGTTAGACCATCAGCAAGTCGTAGCCAAGAAAATGCTATCGAGAAGATTTGGATGCTTTTCTTTCAGAGAAATTGTCCCGAAAAAGCAATGGAGAGTGGTGTGGATGAAATTCTACATGAACGTTTGCTTATCTGTAGGACAGTCAAGGAAACAAATAGATCAATGAAAAGTCTAGTCAAGTCCAGGATTCCAAGGTCGAGCAAAGTGTTATTGGGTTTTTCCATCTGGAATTTCTCAGTAGCAGCCCGGAGGCTGGGTTTGTGCCTGGGTGATGGCAATCACCACCTAATAACATGGGACTTAAACATAACTGGCGAAATGTGGGTGTAATATAGGTGCAGGTACACCTCTGACTAACCCCTCGAGAAGTACAGGCGTGATGTTATGTTATGCTTTTTTTAAACTGCACCGTAATTACGTAACACACTATCTATCACAATCTGAATCATTTTGAAGGATATTGCTAATCCATTGCTTCATATGTTCGAAAAATTTGTCTGCTCAACAACGTAAATAATGCAATGAATGTTGTTGAACTGTCAAAATGAAACCCATTCCTACTGTAAGTGTTTTACGAAATTACCCCGACGGTCTTATTACTGTCTATTTTATTGAGATAGCTTTTATAAGCATTGGCTCTTGAATCGTCCGTTCTTTTTGATCTGCCCACATTGCAGGAAGCGTAAGCGACACACTTACAAAGTCAGCTCGAAACGGGTTAGTTTCGCAAAGGTGCATCGATTGGTATAGCGAAATAATCTGGGGGATCGGCGCGTGCCTTACCATCGCGGTGGCACGCCCACAGCTGCGGGCCGAGTTTGTTTTAGCACGACGTCGGCTTCGTCCTGTTTGGCACATTTTGTTGTGGGTTTTTTTTTCCATCTCTAGATAAAATGTGACGTCTTTTGTTAAATTATTCTGGTATTTGAATCTGAGGAAGCCGCAAGACTGATCATAGAATATAGTTTTTGTTTTAATTTCAGTTTTTGTCAGGATAGTTTCGCCTCATTTAGGCTATGCTGTCAATCAGGAAAACCTTGATCTAAATGAGGCCTATGGGATTGGCTGGTTACGGGTTCTTGAGGACGGTCCTTCTGTACGAGCAGAAGGACTATCCTCAATAACCCGTATCCGAGAACTTTCTCTATTACAGGCCTATCATAAATGTTATCAAGTATTTTGCTAAGGTAGGTAAGTAGCTGTAGCAGCACCTACAACGCCACATGTGAGCTACGCGTCACACTGACGTCACGCAAAATCCTGCATCGCGCAAACAGATTTTACCGCGCAACTAGCATATATACAACGCCCCGACATCAATCATCGGGCATTTGCCCACCAGACACGACACCCGTCGGGTCGGAGGATCTTCCCTTTTCTATGGAGGTATTAGTAAACTTTACAGCCTGCCCCTCAAACTTCTATATAGCTATTGGCTACGATTTTCGGTCTTTTTTCGAGAGTAGGCGCCAGTTTTAAGTAGAATCTTACCAGACCTACTTAACGAGACAAAAGCCAGAACAGAATACTATTATTGGAGTAGTCAAAGAGTACCTATTTTTAAACAGATTTGGTATTTTTTACGATTATTAAAGTATCTGAAGTAAAATGCTACATAAAAGCTCAACTTGCAAATATAATTCATCTCCAAGTAAAAATCTGAGTTGGGACCAGGCCAAGTTCACTAAAGCGATACTGATGGCCAGATGACGAACAACTAACTTTCTTGATGACAGCAATCTTAACTTTCAGTGGTCAACAACACTTTTTGGACGTTGTACTTTCAAGAAATCACGCAACATTTTTAATAGGATTATGTCGAAGATTGATTATTGATATCAAATACTCAATACAAAAGTAAAATAAACGCGTGCAAAAGCGTTTTTAATTTTGGATGTTTTCAACTTTTTTCTACTAATTTAGTTTCAGATTGATCTGAGTGTTGTCAACGCCTGAATCAACGGGATTCCATAGTTTGCCTTTATTTTCCGACGCACTATGATTCGATGTCGATTATTACGGACACCGACAGAGAATCGGAAATAATACGAGTTATCTATGTAACGAAGTTTTATTACAGGTAACCGCTGCGTTGGAAATCGGTCTGGCTTACGATCGCATTTGGGTGAAACAAATGTTTGGTAGATGCTTGTTTTTTTCTGTTTTATTGCTGTATGCTATTGAAGCTTTTTTCAGTAAGGAACGTTCACTTTAGCGCTATGATTTAAATACCTTGAGTATCCTTTGAGTATTAATTTGTGTTTGAGCAGCGGAAAATCTTAAAACAAAAACTTATGAAATTGCCAAAAACATCGAGAAAAACTTGATTAATCGACTAAAGGAGCAAATTGTTAGTTTCTTCAACTCTTTGTGAAGTCATGTCGTCATACAAACTGAAAATATATCACGAAGTTTGAACTTCTTTGTTGTAACTTTTGTGAAGGCACCCACAGCTATCTCTGCAATAATTTTCACACCACATACTAAAACGTGATGTCTTGATAGTTTAGAGGCGCAGACTGTCTAGTTAGAGGGTATAAAATGGCAGGCAATATTTCCTAGCTGAGATCCGATATTAGGATTTTTAGTTAGGTTCCGTGATAATGTGTGGCGATAAATCATTGGCGATAATAGTTTACCTTTCTCTCAAGGAGAAGAGAACATTAATTTGTTCAATGGTGAGCATTTATGGGCAATAATATATAGATGTAGTGGAATAAAAGCGCGCGAAACTATAAACTGGTTCATAGATCAGCTAATTGTTGCAGAATGGTACAAACCCGGGTAATGGCGCGTTCGTTCGGTGCAGCCGCTTCGCAATTTAAACGCTAACGACTTTTATGGCCAGCATGTATCTTTCTTTAACAAGGTTATAATGAAGCTTTATTTTTTTATGTTTTTTTTTGTTAGCTTTTTAGTACTCTGCGTATTGGTTGAAAAGTGGAAACGTTTTCTGAATTGCAGTGATTTGTTTGTAGTAACTTGTAGCCTCTGTAATAATAGTTTCTCGCTGATCTCGTGAGAATATTGTAATGTGAAGAGCGGATATGACGGTATGTTATCACATGATTATAATAGTCTGATATTCCTGTAATTACTAAAAAGAAAGAAAGAAAGAAAAATAGTTTATTCTGCACAAACAAAACGCACATTACAAATAAATGACATTAAAAAATACAGACATACAAAGTAGCCAAAAGCCTCGTACCCAAAAATTCAAAGTTTTACAATTTTACTACTACTTAATTGTAGAGATCAAATACTTTTAATGAGTATTCTCAAGTTATTAATTTTCAGCCGATACTATGAGTAGGTATAGATTTCATAACAGATACCAATACACACTACACCCTGTATGTATTGATTATTACTTAATTATTTACTTTGGTATAAGCAGCTACATTTATACAACGTGTAGGTAACGGCAAAGAATTCATCTACTAAACACCATGAAATAAAACTCAATAAAAGATAATAATAAATCATATAACAACACCATACAATGAGGTAAGTGTGAGATATATCAAAACGAATGAAGACTTTTAATGCCAATAAATTCAAAGAAATAAATAAATACATAGAATTGAAAAAATGAATTATGTACACCAAAATGGTGCTCTCATCTATCGGGTTTGGCTAGTAAAACAATTCTATGATTGTCAAATTGCATATCAAGTTAATGTTCTCTCACCAACAATTCGTAAACAATACATTTAGGTATATCCAAGAAGTTATTACATTTCAATGATAACTACTGCAATCTGCCTTTTACTAAGCCTCCGCTGTCCGTCCGTCCGTCTGTCTGTCAGCGGGCTGTATCTCATGAACCGTAATAGTTAGACAGTTGAAATTTTCACAGAGTGTGTATTTCTATTGCCGCTATAAGACCAATAATAAAAATAAAAATTAAAGGGGCTCGCCATACAAGAAACGTTTTTTTCGACGTCTTCTGCCTTGTGGTACGGAACCCTTAGTGTGGGAGTCCGACTCGCACTTGGCCGGTTTTTACTTTTTAAATATTGTCACAGCTGGTTATTCCTATCCTAATAGAGTTGTAAATAATTACCATTTAAATTAACTTTTTTACGACCGCGATCACCGACCCATATATTACTGTAAATACTCGTAATTTTAACGAAAGTCCATAAAAATAATTGAAAATACAAATAGCTTCTGTCTAATAGGCCCTCCGTTTTAATGAATCTTAACGAGTATTAGTTGTAATTAACAATTATATACATAATGTATGTGGAACTGGAAATAGAGTTTTTGTTTAATTATTTCATCATCCCTGTTTATTTTGTTTAATTTTATATTGTACTACCTACTAGCGGATACCCGGCGTGTGCTACTATGTTAAAAAAAAGAAATACATTTTATTTATTTGTTGGAAATAAAGTTATTTTTTGTGCGCTAAAACAATCTTCGCGTTATTGCCTTTCTAATGAAACCCGTTTGGGGCACACCGGTTGGATGGTTTCAAATTCTATAACGGATTTTGTGTTTGTGTTTTATATATTGATATAAACTGTCTAGAAAATGGGAAAAAGTATCCTTAAGTAGGTATCTAGGGTACAGGGTAGTAGAAAAGAATTTCAAAGTCGCAAGCCAAGACGGATTTTGAGTCGCCGAGTCTGTGAAGATACTTTGCAAAGAAAATAAAGCCCGAATTCCTACAACAGAAAATTAAACTTTAATATGTCTGTATTTATTATAAATCGTTCCCTAAGTGCAAATGCAAATATAATCACCAAGTATATTTATTAAAAAAATATTATGAAAGCAGTCAAGCTATGCTTTTGAACTCGAGTTTTGTGAAAAATTATTACAAACACAACCTACACTGCTGTCCTTTTTGCTAAAAGCACTATTTTGCAGCAGACCCGGTATTTCACCGAAGTTAATGAAACCGTGTTCTCCCAGAATTCCTTTCTATAACAAATCTGGAATATGGACGCTCGTTTTAATTTTCATTTGCATTTTCATTCATTAATTGAAATTGGATTTTCTTTATCTTCTGTCATGATGCTAGAAATACACCATTAGGTAAAATTCTTGGGCAAGAAGGAAGTGAATTCAGAGATGAAGGCTAATGGAGTTGAATAGAAGAAAAAGACGCGCTGGGATGTCCTCATATTATTTGGAATAAGGGCAGGACTCAGCAGTACGATGACAATACTCGAATCTTCAAAGAGATAAAGAAAAAAAGCTTAGTCTAAAAAGTAAACTCTACCCAAAAAATTAACGTTAGAAAACTACCAGCTCTTAATTTACGTTATTAAGCAAGCCAGAAAAATAAATGTTATTAGATTAGCGAAACCAAGTGGAGGTTTAAATTGGCGGTTAAATGGCTTTGCAAATAGAAGCTCGCGACCAACTAATTGGTCCACAATGGGGTAGCGTTGGCTTCGCTGTTAAAAGTATTAATATACGCCGGGCATCTGTTTTAAAAACAGTGTCTAAGCATACAGTT
This sequence comes from Griposia aprilina, assembly GCA_916610205.1. Taxonomy (NCBI): domain Eukaryota; kingdom Metazoa; phylum Arthropoda; class Insecta; order Lepidoptera; family Noctuidae; genus Griposia; species Griposia aprilina. The sequence goes on from OU744287.1 coordinate 9,033,678, forward strand.
TTAAAAACAGTGTCAAAGCATAGAGTTTTAAAAACAGTGTCAAAGCATACATTATTCTGTTCGCCTCCTTGCTGAAGTAAATATGTGTGTGTGGTACCCGATTTACTCCTGTTGACAGTTTAAAGCTTGATTCAGTAAAACAGATAGACATTCTATTAATATTAATTTTGTAGCTGTCATCGTTTCTATTGTAGTTATGAAAATTTGTTGTTGTTAATTGTTGTTGTTAAAAAAAGAAATAATTTAACTATTTAGAAATGCTCGGTTTTTTCTCCGTATTCGTCATTCATGTTAGAAGATGTAGTGACAAAAATTTAAAAGAGTATGCTTAGATGGTTTGGTCATGTTGAGAGGATGAATGAAGGGTGACTAAAAAAAGGTATTTACAAGGCAGATGTGAGTGGAAACGCCGGGAGGGGACGCTCTAGGAAGACATATAGTGACCTTATTGGTCATGTTCCTCAGATAGGTCAGGTGCGTAGTACTCGTAACCAGCGTGCGTGTATGACCAGATGTATGAACGTAAACGAGGCAAAAGGAGTATGTAAGGATCGTAGCAGGTGGCGTTCTGTAGTTTCTGCCTACCCTCATGGGAAGAAGGCGAGAGTTTATATATGTATGTATGTGTCGTCACTTATTTCAATCTGATTGACTGTAGATATCCATCGACATAGATTTAGCAATAGACCAAAAATAGCTCTATTTATCCTTTAACATTAATTTGTGTATCGGCTAAATATCTTTAAGTTAACTTGAACATAGGCCACAACAATAGTTCAACAGGGCCAGGGCGTGAACCTACGACCTCTGAATTGCCAGTTAGCGATGTAGCCTTTGGGCTATTGTCTTTACGAACAAGTGTACCAAAAACGGTGGTATACATTCAAACAAAAATATATATATCTGAACCTTAATTAGGTACCTATTGGCTAAGACTGTTCTGGCTGAAGGGTCCCTCAGACAGGCGCTACGCGACATTGCGACGCGACTATTGTAAAACAATTTCCATTAAGTTTTCATAGGAATTGTTATAGTAGAGTCGTGTTGCGCCTGTTTGCCTTAAACCTGACAACGTTTCTTTGGTGGGTGGCATTTTGTGTTTGGTTTTATGCCCATCGTTTAATTTATCAACTGGAATCAATTCTATTTTCTTGTAAATTTTTACGTTCAACAGTGCCTTTTAAGGCTCGTACACACTGGCGCGACAGGACAGCGTACACAAAGGCACCGCGTGCAGCGCGACGGGTGGCGCCTTTGTGTCGGGCTGTCGCGTCGCGCCTGTTTGCGGGAGCCTTTATGTGCCTTTTTGAAATAAATGATTTGACGTTGACTTTGAATTTTATATGAAATCTTATATTTAAGTTTCATAGCTAGTTTTTCTGACATCTATATTTTTTTGTCATTTAACATATTAACATAACGATACACTTATATTCTTCGAAGGGTTCGGCAAGGTGTACTTACAGCACAGCCACATTTTGCCATTATATTTAAGTCCCATGTAATAGGACTAGTTGAACCCTGTAAAAACATGTGCCGCCATTGCATAAACTATAAATAAACAATTTATCGATACCATAAATCATAATTAAATGTCTGTTCTAAAAGGTTTTTAATAAAAACCCTATACAAGAGTCGCCCCTCCCACTTCCCATAGATCGATTTAACGCAAATATTCAACAAAAACGTTCCTTGAACATCTTAGTATGGTAATTCCGGCGTCATAACTGCGTTTATTAGGCGCAGTGGAGCGTGGAGCGTGGGCGTCCTATGTGCGCGTGCGCCGCCCTCTACGCCCTTCTGCGCTATCGCCCATCGATGCATGCGCACAACGCTCGATGTAGGCTTTAATTGAACCTAGGCTGAGAAAAATATTGGTCTAATACATTTTAAGGACTGATTGGGTTGTTTTATTTTAAAACCTTGTCTTCACACTAGGACACGAGCCTTAATTACCTAATTTATCAAGAACAGAAGAAAAGTAATTAATTGATCATTTAAAGAAGGGCAGGAAGTAGTAAAAGACAAAATTTATACGATTTGTTCTCAAATAAAATTGTGTAGCTCAACTGCATCCCGCGATAGAATTCAGTAGATTGCAAAATTAATAATCAACAGCAAAATGCACTATAACAAAACCATTGACATCAAATATTGCGATCACAATACAATAGAGTCCATATTCTACGAAACAGTAACGTTAACAGATAAATATCTCGGTAAATTAAATAAATATTATTTTATTTAGGCCCCAGGCGCGCTGGCCAGTCGTATTTTATGCGCAGACGCAGCCTACGATAAGACAAACCTAACTACCGAGTGGTGAGCTTATTAATTTATTTTATTTACTGCTTCAGACTTGCCCGCTACATACGATATCAGAGATTATAATTTGTTAAGCTAGTGTTTAGAATTGTTGAGATAAAGTCGAGAGCATTTGATAGATAAGTAAAACATAAGCTTTGGGGTGTAATGAAGCCAATCTGATCAAAATATCTGATGACGATGTATTCCAGAAATAATATTTTGATTGTAGGTAGTACCTAGTACATATTTAATCACTATCGTCTCAAGATAGGATGTTTATGATAGTTATGGGTGCAAAACTACAAGGTCAAATAAAATTAGCTAGCAAAACTCCACAGACATGATGCGTATCGATATACAGGGTGACAGGGACATTGACGCGCAACCTGTTACCATGACTTCAGTACACGATCATAAACCCAAAAAAAAAAAATTGCTCTTCCATACCTTTTGACCGCGTAGATATTGCACTTTTCTATGAAGAGGCTTACAAGAGCTAAAGCGCGGTCACTGTCGGATTGCAAAGAAAAGAAAGAGACTCGCGATGATACAACGCTGGTAATTTATTGTAAAATATGATGCAATTATGGATTTACATAAAATCTATTCATTGGACTTAAAAATTAAAACACAATTACGTTATAATGTTACTTGTCGAATAATCTGCCAAAAAATCTGGATGTTTGCATGTGTCATGGTTTTTTATCGTAAAAATATTTTTTTAGAGGTATCTTCGTGATTTTTTTCTATCATATCAAGTTAATTGTACTATGTTTTCAACACACTATCTAACTAGCATATATCCAGAAGAATATCATATATTTTTCTGATTTTGGTTACTGCAGTGGATCATATATTTTTAGGCATTATAAATTTGCGTTTAGGCCATGTAGTCCCCTGAAACAGCTTTTTTTTAGTTTTGATAACAGACGAATAGTTTCTACGCTAGGGGTCTAGTCATGTGTTGAATTAATGGTTACAGTTTGCACGTCGATGTCCCTGCCACCTTGTATAATGAAGACAAAACAATATTTTTTTCTTAATAATTTCATGAAGGAAACTGAAATAAATTTTTCACTATTAACTTTGAAGTTACAAAGCTTTATTGAATCGCCTTTTATTTCTGTCAGGCTTAAGGCCTCGTGGATATCCTGTACTTTTAAAGGCAGAGTATCACATGAGGCTGTACATTAACGTCATCAAAGGATTCAACAGGAAGTAGTTAGTGCCCGGATGAGTGACCGGAGATTCCTATAAGACTTGGTACTTGCCCGTATCTGTAATACGTAATGGTCCTAAGAGATGAAAGCTAGGAAAAACTTTGTGTTATATTTTTACAGACACGAAATTAACGTTCCTATTTCTGCTTGGAGTAAAATGGAAACAGCTCACACACAGAAATATGTAGGTACAGATAATTTTTAAACCAGTTAATTCCACAGTTGGATTTTTCGAGACGCATCCCTTTTCGGTTATACGAAGATTAGATGGAATGTAAGTTTTGTGAGAGTGCTTGTGTTCTGTAAAGGGGAATACTGTTGCCCATTGCAATGAAAAATCAATCATATTATGAACCGGTGGTTTCTTCGCAAATGCCTCAAAAAACAGTTTTTTTTTTAAATTCTATTAATCTAAAGTATGAACTATTTTGAATGCGAGAGTAGAACTCCCGGATCGTAAATATACTTTCAAACAAAGTTATAATTTTTATTAGTTTTTTTTAGGATTTTCCAATAAATGCAAAAATAAACTGTTATAATAATTATTATTATAACTAAAATATTTGAGCATTTTTTTTTAAGTTTTTGATATTATATACATGGTACCTATTTACATTCGAAACAGAAAAGATTTCGCGACAATAGAAAAATAAATACGCCTGATTTTATCTTTTTTCCTTTTTATTTTTTCCCTCGGACATCTTTTGTAAGTAGCACTTAATATTTATCTTAAAATATTCTTCAGAACGGTGCTAATATCTAAAAAAAAACAGATGCAAATCTATCAGGAAATCGAAGATATGATGATCCATGGATTTTAATTTTTTCTCTGATAATAGGGTTATCACTCTCAGAACAATAAATACAATTAATCATTTCTGGTGAGACAATTAATTTTCTAGTTCTACTTATCTCTACTATTTTTATAAAGAGGTAAGATTTGTGAGTTTGTGAATATATATATAAAAAAAGCGATGTCCGGTTTTTGAGGCATTTATCAAACTGCATCGTGCATCGGTCACACTCACGCTTCAAAACTTCATCTATATCTTCAGGTATTATTTGTTTCAAATCAAATTATTTGGTAACACATAAACCTGCATGGGCACTTATGAAACGTCAGAAGCTAGGTGCACGGTTCCCATTGGTTGTTTCCTACGGAGAAATTTCACGGTTACTCTTTTAAAAATAAGGAGCTTATACAATGTTTCAAATTACAGTGTTGATAGCTATGGGAGGACAGTGTAGGCCTGTCAACAAGTAACAGGTACTCAACAAAATATAAAAAGGTCTACAAATCTACAGTCTACAAGCATTAAATCACGTGTCGGATATGAAAGTTTCTTTCCCAGTCTACCTTCCTCATGAAGCTTTTATAAATATGTCATAGACACTAGATCATAGCCTACAAAAGCTAGCAGCCAGTACACACAGTCGTGGCCCCGCGCCGGGTGTGCGGTCTTGTCACGATTCACGCAGCGCCGACGCAGCCTCGCTATTTGTTTTATATCCGAGACATATCGGTGAGAGGCACCCACGCCACGCCGTGCGTGATACAAACGAGAACTTTGCTCTTTACTTATTTATGTTCTTCGATTTATTGTACTTCCTTAGTTAACTGTGTTTCAAATGGGACAAGCTGAGGTCTAGTTTTCTGTTTGCGCGCTCATTAATTTGTTCTCTTATTATGTTATAATGTTTTAGTGACTGTAACTCTGTAACTTTTGTGACTGTACCTTAAATGTAGAAGGTATGCATTTTAAAGCTTTACGTTCATACCATCTTATTCTTCTTTTCTGAAAGACTGGAATAATCTCTGATTAGGAAATCTGTTGAAAGCTTTGTTGTGATTAGTAAAATATATATCAATCATTAAGCTGCCATATTGCATTGCATTGCATGTAGCAGTGGTCGCCCAGTGTTAACGGTCGTGACTTACGAGTTGTAGGTCGTGGGTTCGAACCCAAGGAGGCACTTAAATTTGTGTAAATTATTTCATCACCACTGCTCTAAAACATCGTGAGGAAACCAGCATTTCCTAAAACCAAAAATTCGAAGACATGTGACATAGCCCAGTCCGCTCTGAGCCGTGGTGGATAGCCCACTCCCTCTCATAGAGAGGAGGCCTGTGTCCTAGCAGTGGGAACATTATAGGCTGATTATACTAAGCTGCCATATAAAAACTCATCATTATGTAACGACAAGTTCTGGAGGGTTCCGGCACAATTTATAAATCCTTCCACATTTTAAAAATCCATTACCCGATTCAACTTTAAGTGTATCATCAAAGAATAGCTCGTAATGTATGGGCGGCGCGATGAGAGTCTAGAATCTAGATTTTCGTTCATAGCTTAAAGCTAGACTTTTGCTGCGAGCATATCACGCGCTATTACGCGGGTCGGTCGTGAGTACGCTTTGCATATTTCAAGAACGCCTGTATGCGCGTACGCCACAGTTAAGTGAAATGGATCGACGGTTATGTTATGACGTTAAGACTAACTGCTCTGCCCGTTCCCACGTTGGTGCGGTTCCTTGAAGTTCATTGTTGCGGTTGCTTGATTAATATTTGGATGGAAATTATGCTGTTTCTAACACGAGCTTGCTGTTTTCTGGAATTAAGAGAGACTCCAGGTCGTCAGGCCGCAAAGCTAGACTAGGTTTATGGCCTGACAACCTTCTGACGGTAGTTAAGGTAGATTGAAGTCAGGCTTGGTTCTTCCAAGTTGCACAATTTTGGGGACATTTATTTCAGGCACTGATTAAATAACTGTCCATTTATTGAAACCATCACGCTTAAAAATAAATACAAACATCCGAATTGATAACCTCCTCATTTGTGAAGTCGGTTAAAAATACCAACCACTGTTGAAATTTAAAACTGTTAAAAAGGACATGGCACATACTCTTGATATTTGTCGAACATTGGTGCTGCATTTAGCGAGTCTCTATTTCCGGATTGGATTTAGTGCGTCTTTTACAAAGGAAGTTTTTAAGTGACATACATTAAAACTTTGTCGACCTTATTATACGCCTATTTCGACTGCAGTAGAATCAAATGGACTGTTTTAAGACTGGTAAGTATTGATTTCTATTTTATTTTAGGTCAAATGGAGAAAATTATCTTGAGAAAAAAACGATAAACGCGCTATTGAAAATCATGTCACCGCATTTTGATAACATATTTTATGGGGCTTGGGGATTGCTAAACAAAATGAATACCATGAATATGATTCTTCATGATCGATTAATGTAGAGAACACCTTCAATCATCGCTGATTTTTTTCTTTTGCTACACATAAAATTCAAACACGCACAACCAATTATAACCAAACCAACTGACAGCAATGTCTTCTCAAGGAAGAGCAACAATAAATAGCAATACGTATGTATATAGTCGTCTGCGTTAGCTTTGAGAATTGTGGCAGTACGGAGCTAGCACGCTTGACCTGCGTAATTGTGTGCCGAGCCGAACAGCCGAGCCTATAATACCTCACTACTCTGTAAGGGCCTTTAGAGCTCACGACTCCTTACGAATCCCAGGTCGGATGATATTGTTGGCGGTATGCGGATGTAGAGATGTGAAATATTAGAGTGGGTTTGGGAGTTGTGGTAGTCTGTGGTTGGTGATAGGTTTATGGTTAGTGTTTAGTCATAATCGTTATGACAAACAGACATAGGTAATATTAAAAAATACTCCTAATGATAGGTATTTGGAAACCACAAAACATCAACTGTTGCTGACAACGAAATAAAAAGGGCTGCTGAACTGAATGCTGATAATAAAAAGCTCGAATTAATACAAATAAAAAACAACAGACTTCAAAAAAATAACACTACAAAGTGATTATGTAATTTCGATTTTTGCCACCGACTTCAGAAATTAAAGTTATGTTTTAATGTGTAAAATTTTTTTTAGAAGTCGGTTGATTATTTTTTAATGAAGTTTTTATTTTTTTAGTTGTGGTACCCACTCCACACAAATTCGTATACCTTCACTTGCTAAGTAAATAACAGTGACAGGAAGTTATTATAACATTACATATTATTGAAGCTAACTCAAAAACCACTCATCAGAGCTTAAACACCCTATAAGTAGAACCTTTCCAACAAAAGAAGAATTTTTGAGTTCTGAGGTAATAAACATGAGAAAAAAAAAACAAATCTCCTCCTTTTTTTGAAGTCTGTCTAAAAGCTTATCAACTTCTGAAAACAACTACCTACCTAAATACTTAGAATAGAATAGAATAGAATACTCTTTATTATGTACACCATAAAAATTACAGATATAAATGTAGAAATTTAATTATTATTTTAATACTTAATTATTTTGATACGTCGGTGTGGATTGCTTTAAGACGGGAATATATATGACGACGTCGAAGTACAGTATTAGGAAGGTATGCAAGTACCAACTATCCTATATAGTAGGCACTTGCATACCTTCGTAATCTTCAAAGAGGATCTTTCGTATCTAAATGCCACAATAATAACTAGAGTATCAACACTCGTTAACAGGAACCAAACCAACCAACATTACAACTGACCTATCATTCTACAGATCACGTGCACATGACATACATACAGACATCAACTCCCGCCTTTTTCTATCACATGCCTCGTCGGTCTCAAGGTCGCTAGCGCACCTATTGAGTATGGGGTTCAGGCTTCGATTCTTAGATCGGGTAAAGTGTTATTAGGTTTACCATCAGGAATTAGCCTTGCGTCTGGATTTGTGCCCTGTAGATGGCAATAGGCTATCCCCCTATTACATGGGACTTAAACATAACTGGCGAAATGAAGTTGTACTATATAAAATCAAATCAAATCAAATCAAAATATTTTATCTCACATAAACCAACATAGGTACTTATGAAACGTCAGAAGCTAGGTGCACGGTTCCAATTGGTTGTTTCCTATGGAGAAGAGCCGGCAAGAAACTGTACGGTTACTCTTTTAAAAATAAGGGGTTTTTACAATGTTTCCAATTACAGTGTTGATAGATATGGGAGGACAGTGTAGGCCTGTCAACAAGTAACAGGTACTCAACAAAATATAAAACGGTCCACAAATCTACAGTCTACAAGTTAGGCCTACAAAGTTCTCTCGTTCACAAAATATAGAAGAATCTATATAAAAATAAAAAGCCTATTTAAACCACATTATAGAATAGAATTGGTCTTTATTTGCTTAGAATGTAGGTACCTACATAAAAAAAGTTGTTAAATTATATAATAGGATCCATGTACATTCTGCCTTAATATAGCATGCAAATGTAATACAAAGTAGAAGATAATAAAGATATTACAAAAAAAAAATATATAATTTCAGAAATCCTGCACAGAATAATAAATAAATAACTTTAAATTTTTGCAACGGTAAGTTTTTAATTTGGTCAGGTATTTTATTAAAGGAGCCATACAAATCACATTTCTTTTTATTAAAACTAGCTTATTAAAGCTAGTTATAAACACGCCAGTGCATAATAGATTCTGGTATTGAGATATCAGAGCTGTACTTCATTTTCTAGTTTCTATTAAACTTGCAAATAGACATTGATTTGTTTTTAAAAATATTGTTAATTCAAGGATATAAAGGCATGGGAAGGTTAATAATTCATGAGACTTAAATATAGGTACGCATCTGTCACTTTAAGACCAATTATAGCTCTCAGACAGCGCTTTTGAGCTTTGAAAATGCTTTACCGTTCACTACAGTGACCCCAAAATATTGGTAAGCCACTAATATTGTCGGTACATTTACTTTTTTTGATAAATTATGCAACATAAACGCGGCTGTGCTTAAACGTTTACATATATCTTCTGCTTGCGGCTTCCAAGTTAACTGGCTGTCAATTATGATTCCTAAAAATTTTGTACTGTTTACTATTTTAATAGTTTAAGCATTGTAGTTTATATCCATATTTCCCATAGATATTCGTTGGTGAAAATGCATGATTTTGGTTTTTTGGAGATTAATAACTAAATTATTATTGTCAAGCCACTTTATTAAGCTAAAAATTGTGTTGTTAATGTCATTTACCTACATATGATTCTATAAATATTTAGGTAAATTGTCAAACTTTCAACTTTTATGGTTTTGAATACGAGGCTTTTGGCTACTTTGTATTAGTGTGTGTATTTTGTATATTTTTTTTTGTAATGTGCGTTTTGTTTGTGCAAAATAAACAACTTTTTTTTTTTTCTTTTTCTGCCTGTCCCTTCGGGGATTCGGGGATTATTATATTATGTATGTCGCCTCTTGTAAATGTCTTCAAACCAAGTTGCCTATTAGTGTTGGGGCAAAAACGTGCGGAAGGCAGTGCAGACTAATTGGGCTGTATTGAGACCGCAACGGCACTGTCGTATCGATATTTCAGGTATTGTGAGCTTTAATACTTATTTAATTTACTGAAACCGGTGAACTGACACTTAATTCTTAATTTTCGTTGAAAGGTGCCTGTAGGCTTTCTGTGTGAAGATTGGAAGCTCTTTTGTGTTCAATTTTAATTAAATTTTTGCATGGCTTATACTTGATGAAAGATTTAAAGGCGGTTTCTTTAACTTTATTGGTCGATATTATTGGAGTCATACTGTTATTATCTTTACTTGATTCAGCACATTCTATAGGTACTGTATCTTCACTAGGTAATGTGAAACAAAATAAGTTAGTTTGAAAGCTCTAAATTCTAAAACATCAGGTAGAGAGTTCAACTCTATTCCAAGTTTGATCCCATAGTACTTAATATCCAGCTAATATTATAAATGTGAAAGTTTGTGAGGATGGATGGATGGATGGATGGATGGATGTTTGTTACTCTTTCACGCAAAAACTACTGAACGGATTTGGATGGAATTTGGAAAACAGATAGTGAACACCTGGATTAACACAAAGGATACTTTTTATTCCGGTAGTAAGTTCCCGTGGGATAATTTCCGACCTCCACGCGGACGAAGCCACGGGCAAAAGCTAGTTACCTATATATTAAGTACTATGGGATCAAAATTGGAATAGAATTGAACTCTCTACCTGATGTTTTAGAATTTAGAGCTTTCAAACTAATTTTTGACTGCTATAATGAAACGAAATTAACTATCAATATAACCTGTTATCCCTTTTTTCCCCGTTTTCGTTACTTGCATGACCTGTTGACCGACAAAAGGACAAGTGTGACAATAAACATAAATAAAGCCAATAAGAACTTGTGTTACTGACACCTGTTTCACAAAACGTGTTAGCTGCACGTTCTATTATGAATTTAAACTGTTGATGTGCGCATGCGTCTTTATCAGTCTCCGTTACAAATGAAGAAATGTTACAAAAGGGCAAATTCCGAGGGTTCGCGTTTTGAAATGAGATAGTTTTTTTAGGACCGACAACATTCGTATCTATAATCTCTAATTGGCGGTACATGCTTAGTTAAGAGACGGCGGCTATGTTAGGTCTCGTGTGACATATCACGTCAAGGAAAACGGTTACACCCGTGGTGCGTCCGCCCTTTCTACTATTTGTATTTACCGGACACAGCACTAAAACTGTAGCCAGTATTAAAAATTACTGTAGCTATTATTTTCAACTGGCAATTGAGTCAAACAATATAAGCGGTAATCACTTCGCTGCTGAGTGAAGTGTTTTTTAGATAGAGCACACAAATGAGCATTTATCGCTACGCTTGTGTACCGCGTGTTGGCAATTTCAGACCATTGATTTCTTTCCTCACGATCTTTTCCTGTAATTCAGGGGTAACAAATATAAATAAAGTATTTTTTAAATTCAAAATGTTACTTTTGTTACTCTGCGAGTATGAACCCAAAATGTAGTGCTGTAAGTATAATAATTATGCGTGCGAGCGAGCGTTAATCTCCTATAAAAAAAACTTTATAGAGTAGTTAAGGCGCTTCCCTGACCAAACGACCTTGAGCGTTCGGTCCTTCTCTGTCCCGTCGCTGAGTCTCGCTCTGTCTCGCTCCCTCCGCACGTTCATTTATCATAAAATTCACAAAAATAATGAAATTATTTAAATAAAAAAAAGACAAGTTAAGTTTAAAAATAAAATAAATCGTGTATTATTTAGATTTTTAAATTATCTATCCATTAGTGTAATCCTCAAATGAATAGAACGTCACCTTTAGCAAAAGATGCATGCATTCAATAATTTTAATCACTTTTTTACAAGGAGATTTTAGATGTATTTATAACACATAAAACAAATAAGAACGTGCAATGTGATGATAGGATATCGAACATTGATAATGTGCTTTTAGATGTAGTTTATTACCCATAGTGAATGAGTGAATAGCCTCTGAATAACGCACTATGACAAGGTTTTGGTCGGGGTACCGCCTTAATACTCTCATTATTCAGCCTCATAAACGAAAACTTCACACAGTTCGCATTGAGTAGTAAAGCACGGAAGCTAGTTGCAGCGTTCATCGCACGCAGGTCGGGCGCGTTAATTTTTCACGGAGCTAACTCGCCCCATTGTGAGGTGTTGAAATAGCCATTGTTTCCCTGACAATGGACCGACAATGGCCCGTATCTCTCAAAAGGCCGCGAGCTCCCGACCTAGGCACTGTATCTTGGGTACTACGACAGCAAGCCGTGAGCTTTTGCTAGTCATGCCAATAATAGGTGCCTATATGTTTATTGGGGACTAGTATCGCCTTGTTTATGTGTTGGAGTTTAGTTTTCCAAGGAAATTAATTAATTATTTACGCGCGACTTTTTTTCTTTAAAATAATGTCATAACTTTTTTTAATCATACAAAATCACTTTTACTCTCCTTGACATGTATTTTCAATTTGATTTTTTAATTCGATTGAATTTAATTTAGGTATAGTTATGTATTGCTTTGGCTATAATTTTTGCAAATGCTGAGCACTCCTGTAGGTGACAAGTTTACCCTCCAAAATTAGTTTCTGTATGTGTATCTAACACATGTGATTAAATCGTAGCGAAGTCATAATTGAACATATTTTTTTTTTTTAATAATTTTGTGGGGTCTGGGAAGGATTCTAATGCCGAAAAGGAAATCTACATTTTGTCTGTTAGTCTGAATGTATGTTCCAGCATCACGCAAAACCTACCGGATAGATTTTGTTAAAATTTTGCATAGATATTCCCTGTAAGTCTGGTCAATCTGTAGGCTATAAATTATCACGCTATTTGCCCAGGCCCGGACTTAGAGACTCAGGGCCTCAGACAGGGAACAGACTTTAATTTATATATTATATGACGGTGCGCGATTATTTAGTCGATTTATTGTAAAACTTTTTAAAAGTTGTAATCGATTATTTTTACTCTGTGGTTTAGAATTTATTTCTTTATTGGTATTTTCAACTTAGAGCGGGTAACACCAAATGGGGTCGTGAGTGTCATGGCGGCGGTGGCGAGCACATTTGTGTTGCGATCGTCACGCGGTGCACACGCACAAATCCATTGACTCTAAATGCAAGTTTAACAATTATTGTGATTAGACTTAATAAGTGATAATCATTGTAATCATTAAAGTTATAGTTAAGTCTCGTTGCGATATTTGAAAGTAAATTAAGTGCGTTATTTTGCGAGTATTGTTTTCCAAACATCTGCACGTACACGCCCATGATGAATGACCAACAGATGACGGATCAGCAGCGACACGTGGTGTCTCAGCCGCTCGAACATCCGTCATATATAAAAATCAGAAATAATGCAGTCTATCCTATGTATATCACCAAAGTTACATCAACGGTCATCATAAATCAACGTTTCTAAACAAAGACGAAACTACTAAAAACGAAAAACTTCGCAAGCAATGGATAATTACTACTGAAGGCTGCGAGTGTCGACCTCAGGACGAGCTGCTTCACCAGTCCTGACTAGCTTCATTTTTTGGCTGCTGAGACTAAAACTAAAAACAAAACATGTGGCTGTTATTTTAGTGTATTGTGGTGTCTTACGACTTCCACGCGACCGAAGTCGCGGGCGGAAACCAGTAGTTTATAAGTCGTTGGAGATTTATTATTTAATAAATAAATAAAAAATAAATTTTGATTTTCTTTTCGATATCAATTATTCGGTTCACTTCAAAAAGTACAACTGTTCAATTTTTTAATTAAAATTCCCAAGTCTGATTGTAGCTTTAACGGAAGAAGCTAAGCTTCCTGCTGCCAAACTTGTGATGATTCATTGCTATGATATTTGTCAGCAGAAATGCTACAGCTAACATTTAATTTGACAGTTAATGAACTGGTTAGACATTTGAACAGTCTTCCAAAAAACCTAGTAAGCGTGCCGTCTCTTAATTTCTTATTGAGATAACATAGATCAGGATCCTAATTACGTAACACACTATCTATTTGAATAATTTTGAAGCCTATTGCTAATCCATTGCATCTTTAGTTGGAAAAAATTGTCTGCTCAACAACGTAAATAACGCAATGAATGTTGTTGAACTGTCAAAATGAAACCCATTCCTATTGTTAGTGTTTTACGTAATTACCCCGCTGTTCTGAGTTGAACTACACGATTACTGACAAATGCGTGCACTTACTAGACAAGTCCATTTAAATCTGTGTGGTTCTTTCCTCAAAAGACCATTTCTGACACTAATCTACACAGTCCTCACATGATTTGACCAAGATAATGTCTGGACTTTAAAAGAGACTGACTTCTAATTTTGTTTCTGTGTGTTTCTTCTCAGAGTAGTCTGAAAGGAAACACAGACCTCATTTAGTTTTGAAAATATTACTAAATTGTAATTTTGTTTGTAAAAACCTACTTACATAAATAAAATCATTTATCGCTAACATGAAAGACCACACCTTCTAAAACAGTCTAAAAAGAACACCTGCATTGCACTCTCTTAAACGATTGGCTGTTAAATTGAATTCACTTACAAGGAGCATAACTAACATCTAATCATTGCTCCATTAGATGTCTAGCAGCATTGTAATCTGTGTTATTGGCATACCAAGCGTTAGTACGAGCCGTTTTACATCAAACGTCTCGCCACTGGCACTTCTGCCAATGGAATTTTATATTAGTGCCTAAGGAGAGGGGGGGGGGGGGGCGGATTTGGATCCTTTCTAACTGGGAATTAATGTCTTCTGAACAGCTGGGAAAAATGCTTGGCATTAGAATTTAATTAACGTGGAGACGTGCTGTTTGTGAGCATGTTTTGTGTTTGGAGTGCAGCAAGAAAGTTGAGTGTTGTGATAAACTTTGAAGATGTCTAGAGAGGTCAAATATTGTTTTAAAAAAAATGCATTGCTTTGAATTATGACCATTTTGAAACTTGAATAAAATTGTGAATGGTGGCAACAAGACAACAGAAAAGTTATTATCAAACTGAACTCAACTCTTACGTACATAGATAGAAATAACATTGGGAATTGGAATCCACTTTCTTTACCCATGAGGCTGATTAGTATTACTCACAAAAACCTATCAGATCCCCACAAAAACATTGGCTTACAACCAAATTGGCTTCGTGATACATTTAGCGAAATTTCAAAGCAGGCGAAAGAGAATATCCGCACCCGTTGGTATACGCGTTCCTTTTACGTCATACCGCCATTAAGCCCCACGGTGGAATGGTGAAATCGATCAATTATTTTTCGCTCGGCGTGCACTAAAAAGACGGAAGAGACGGCCGTTCGGATATTAAACGCCCGCCCGACGTAGAAGGATGAAACGTTCGCTCGCAACCAGCGATCCCTTTGACTGAGAGTTCGCGATCTGTCTGCGTCCTTATCGGGACTCCAATTTCGTTTTGGAATGATTTGTTGGAGTCATCTATCTATCATGGGTATTTTTTATTAATTACTGATAGTTTTCTCGGCGACGCGTTACAAGGTGCTCCTTGCTCTGTACATAAACAAAAATGTTTTGTTGCCTCGAATTCCGTTCAATCACTTTATTCTTCGGAAAACACAAATCTGACTGTAACTGATGATTTAACAGCCAACAATCCTTTTACAACCACAACCATTTTAACTTCTAAACCTGCCCAAAAACCGCAAATACCAGTATGTTCGTTTCGCATATCGCCTACCTATAAAAAACCCTGTTATCTATTAATTCGCTAGTTTCGGCTGTGTAGTCTTGCGGTTGGGGTGGTGATCGTATCGGTGTGATCGATGCACGCTTGCGACGCCCCCCCTCGCCCCCACCCCCCTCCGCATCCGAAACGGCTTCGGTAAAGCGCATTAGCTTTATTACTGTAACAAGGCCTTAGCTGTACGAACATGTCACATTCGATGCTTGAAGTGGTAATAACATGGTTATTGGATAACATCGCGTCGTATTGAGGGGGCTAATGAGTTGCTTTAGCTTTCTATTAATGGCACAGTAGATTCAATTAATCGGAATATTCATATTGTTCAAGGCAGAGATTGTATAGGTTATTGGTTTAACCTAATCGAACTACAGCGGGGTAATTGCGTAACACAATGAAATTAGGAATGGCTTTTATTTTGACAGTTCAATAACATTCATTGCGTTATTTACGTTTAAGAGCAGACAAATTTTTCGAACTTATGAAGCAATGGATTGGCAATATCCTTCAAAATTATTCAGATTCTGATTGATACTGTGTTACGAAAGTAGGGTGCAGATATTTAACAGTTGAATTAAAAGAAAAGAGAAAAACAGGTCTTTTCAACTATTGTATTTTTGGAATTAGGCAACTAAAGGGCCACACGAAATAGGTAAATGTATATTTTTCCCTCCTGAATTTCGCCTTCACTCCAAGCAGGCAAACATCTCTCTGTCCGCAATGTGTCAAAACAAAAAACCATCTTCAAAAAGTACTCACAAACATTCTCCCCTGAAGCGTTAGCACCATATCATTTGAAATATAATTCTCGTTAAAACCGGGAGGAGTTTCCAGGCAGGCTAGGTTTTCAAGGCTTGGTCTTAGCCGCCATTAGTATAGGTCGGCGGGCGACGTTGATCGATGGACGCCCTGCTCCGTTCCGATGCACGGTGCACTGCTACCGTGCGTCAGCTTTTGTGCAACGATACTTTTTGGAAAAAAACACGACGTAATTATAGTAAACGTAACGTGGAGAAGATTTTTTGTTAGTGGAAGGGGATCTAGATCGTGCTGCGTAGTTAGTAGGTATGTAAAAAGCTACCTGTTAAGTTGAAAAAAAAAAGCTAACTACTCTTTAATAACTAGTGTTTTGCTCATTATGGCAAAGTCGAAATAAAAACATGGGGTTTTTGTAGTAAAAAAATACCATTAATATAAAAAGATAATATAAAACGTTTTTTTTTCTACACAAGTTATGTACTTACAGCTAATATTCGCCAATAGTGCACGAACAAGCAGCTAACTTTGTGAGAGACTGGTGCCTGAAGTAGGTTCATATAAAAACCTGTATTACAGGTCACCACACCATCATTATATTTACACTTTATGTACCTATCTATTCACATTCAACGACAACTTCACTGAAAACTTGGAAAAATGGTAATAAAACGTTACATATCATCGTTATGATTACCCAAACTAACAAATGAGCTACATTTCGGTGGGCTATCAACTCACAAAGAAAGTTGGGCGGCTGTCGGAGTTAGCTGAAGTTGTTTGTACCGTCTGAGGGCGGGCGGGGAGGCGGCCAGGGTGGGCGGGGGTTCGCTCACACCGTGCGAACAAAGCCTTCCGTGAAAGCCTTCGGACGTTGATAGATGCGATAAGCTCGGATGCAAGTAAGCTGCATACATTTCTTGCTACAGTTTCCCGCTAGCATAATCTTTTCGTTTTTAATAGATTGTCTAATTGTAACGAGTGATTAAGCGATGTTAATTATTTGTAGATGAGCTGGTAATGGTTGAGCTGAATGGTGCTGATCCATACGTGATGTTCGTGAACGGGCGCCGTCAGTAGGGACTGGTCATCTCTTAGCTGCCACGGCGTATTTTAATTTCTGAATTGATTTGTTTGTTTTATCTTTTTTATTACGTACGCTATTTACTCGCACGTCTTTCTACATCGTTCTCACATGTATAGTTTTAACATGAATGATGAAACCATATTTTTAACCGACTTCAAAAAAAGGAGGAGGTGCTCAATTCTACTGTATTTTTTATTTCTTTATGTGTGTTAGTTCATAACTTTTTTGTTGGTGAACTGATTCAGATGATTATTTTTTTGTTTGAAAACTGGTGTTTCTCATATGGTCCCATATTACTCGTAATTTAATCAACTTCTGATCAGTACTTTTTGAGTTATCCTTAATACTGCGTATTTTTTCCTCTTCTTTATATTGATGATGTTTTAATAATTTCTTGTCACTGTTATTTACATATCAAATAGTGGTATACGAATTTGTGTAGGGTAGGTACCACAGCTAAAAAGTGAAAAATAAACACTATTTTACAAAATCAGACACCGACTTCTGAAATTAAAGTTATTTCTCAATTTTTTATATCCATTATAGCAGTTGAAATGCTGCTTCCTTGAATACTTTTCGTCTGGGAAAATTGAAAGCCATTGAACGCGGGCCAAGTTGTGGGCTGTTGACATGTTTGATACCAATGTACCTTTAAGAAAGCTCAAACCGTAGGGAGTTCAAAAAAGAAAAAAAACATGGTGATTGTCAAAGCTTTTCTTTTAATGATATCGTAATTAAACAAGTAGCATAATTGTATCTAGTAGAAATAAAATAAAAACAAATAATAAAATACCCAAAAAGACCTCACAAAGCCCTCAAAAATGTACAATTAAAAGGCAACATGTTTATTAATGTCACGGATAAGCTTGTGGATTTTTCGAATCGAAAGTCGGAACTTTTATTAGTGCGTTTATGTCGTTCTTTTAATGATATGGTAATTAAACAAGTTGCATAATTGTACCTGGTAAAAATGAAATAAAATAAAATAAATAAAAAAAATACCCAAAAGGACCTTAAAAAGCCTTCAAAAATGTAAAATTAAAAGGCTAGTCAACTTGTTTAATAATGTAATGGATAAGCTTGTGGATTTTTCGAATCGAAAGTCGGAACTTTTCTTAGTGCGTTTATGTCGTTAACACTGACATATTATGGCGAGCTGATACTTCGTCGCGAATACCATACTCTTTTCATAAATTTCGATTATAATGTCCGTGGATTTCGCAGTTCGGTTTGCTAAGCTTGTTGTTATAACATTCGCTCAAGGTGTCTCGAGACTTGTTCAAATTGACTAATGGATTTTATAGTCTTACAAGGACGAAAGGACGACGGTGTGTTAAAACTTGTCAATATCCTTCAGAACTGTTCGCTTTAATATTGTACGAGTATTAAAGTAGTATGTACCTGTATGGTATTACCTAATACCATGGAAACGAGTCACTTAACATTATTTATGTGTGAGTTCAATTTATAATCACCTAATGACACCTTTTTGTAGAAGTAGGTAGTAGTACTCGTAATAGAGCTTTTTTTTTCCGGGGACGTACTATTTTTAACCATACTAATATACTTTTTGTAATATAGTTTGCCCGGGGAGGTACTATCTTCTGTCTATAATAATATTATAAATTCGAAAGTAACTCTGTCTGTATGTTATCTTTTCACAGCTAAACCACTTAAAGGATTTCGATAAAATTTGGTAAGGGGATAAATGGTATCCTGGGGAAGGACATAGGCTACTTTTTGTCCATGCGAGCGAAGCCGCGGGCGGAAGCTAGTCTTCTATATATATTATATATATATAAATCAATTGCCGTGCGTTAGTCTCGCAAAAACTCTAAATTGACTTGACCGATTCGTTTTTTTTTTGTTTTATTGGCCTCAATATTGGGGTGGTTTCGGAAAGAAGAAAATTAGGACAATCCAAAGGAACAGCCGAAAAATAAAAAAAATAAAAAAAATTGTAACAAGCTCACGTGGTACGAAGTTCACCGGGTCATCTAATCATAGAATAAAATCTATGATACTCTACTTTTTATTGCCGCCAGGCAGCGATCCTGTTTTCTAGTTTGATGGATATGGCGATGTTATTATAGTTTCATAAGGATCTTTTGGCGCGTGACCAAGATCGGAACTTATGCCGCCATCTTGTTTCTAGGCTTCCGCACCCAAAGATTGCCAACGGAAACATATTACTAAGCCTCCGCTGTCCGTACGTGCGTCAGCCCGTCCGTTTGTCAGCGGGCTGTATCTCATGAGCCGTAATAGGTAGACAGTTGAAATTTTCCCAGAGTGTGTATTTATTTCTATTGCCGTTATAACAACAAATAAAAAAATTAAAGGGGTCCCCATACAAGAAACGTGTTTTGTTTCGGTGTTTTTTGCCTTGTGGTACGGAAACCTTCGTGTGCGAGTCCGACTTGCACTTGGACGGTTTTTCAATAAAATTTCGCAAAAAAAAAAGAAGCAAATGTATGTTTACCAACAAACTCCGTCAGTGTAATTCAAGCGCCAAAAATCCTTGTACACACGGCTTATCAAGCTATATATTAGGTCTTTACCTATGAAATTGCCGTTCTGCAGTACTGGCCATTTCAAATCAAAATAATTTTTGTTTGGCTAAGAATTCTAATTTCAAATTAATTTTATTTTAAAAACATGGTTTTTTTTTTCTAAAAGTAGTAATTTCTTTATTGATTAGTGTTACATTTTCATCGCATTTCAATCTTTTTCGTCATCATGGATACGTTAAAAATTCGAGTAATTATGGAATATGAGTACCGTCGTGGCAGCAACGCGGCACAAGCGGCACGCAACATCAACGACGTTTACGGAGCTAACACTACAAACCAACGCACCACCTGTCATTGGTTTGCTCGCTTCCGTTCTGGAAATTTCGACCTGAAAAATGAACCTCGCGGTCGTCCGAAGACTTTGGTCGACAATGACGAATTAAAGGCGATTGTGGAAGCTGATGATACACAATCTACGGCTGAATTAGCAGCAGCTTTCGACGTTAGCGTCAAAACAATATTGGTCCATTTGCGTCAAATTGGCAAGGTAAAAAAGCTTGACAAATGGGTGCCCCACGAACTCAATGATCGCCAGCGCGAAGTACGCGTCGAGACGTGCCTTGCACTGCTCAACAGACACACAAATGAAGGAATTTTGAACCGCATTGTTACCTGCGATGAAAAATGGATTCTGTTTGATAACCGTAAGCGCTCAGCAAGTTGGTTGGATCCTGGTTCAGCACCTAAACAATGCCCTAAACGAAAACTTACCCCTAGAAAAGTGATGGTCACTGTTTGGTGGTCTAGCGCCGGTGTGACTCATCACAGCTTCTTACCAAACGGGGTGAGCATTACTGCAGATGTGTACTGTGAAGAACTGAACACAATGATGGAGAAGCTGGCGCATCTCCAACCAGCATTGGTCAATCGCTCGTCTCCGCTGCTCCTGCACGACAACGCGCGACCTCATACTGCACAGCAGACGGTCTCCAAGTTGCAAGAACTGGGGTTGGAAGCTCTCCGTCATCCGCCCTACTCACCAGACCTTGCGCCTACAGACTACTACTTTTTCCAGAATTTGGATAACTTCTTGGCGGGAAAAAAAATTAATACCCGAGAGGCAGTACAAAATGCCTTTGAAGAATTTGTTGCCTCCCGTCCAGCTGATTTCTTTAAGAAGGGCATCAATAAACTGCCACTGCGATGGCAAAGATGCATTGATTGCATGGGTGATTACTTCGATTAATACAAATAAAAAATTCATGAAAAAAAATCGTTTAAATTTTTTCATACAAAACGGCAATTTCATAGGTAAAGACCTATTATTTCCAGTATAAGCTGATCTCGCATTGTTTAGGATTTCCGTAACATGAGAGGTCAATTTATACTGGAAATGTATAGCTTGATATGTAGACGTGTGTACCTAACAATGTACAGGTATTGAGATATTCCAGCATTTTCTTTGATGGCATACCTATGTCCCTATGTCCCTATGTCCTATGTGTGTATGTGTATATGTATGATGTAGCCATCGGGTGGCTGCATGCTTAATTACCAACCGACAGAAAAAAAAACCTATGAATACATTATTCAGACAGCATCAGACAGCATATTTCTGGCATTATTGCTGAAATGAACCTATTTGGTCGCGAGGCACACACAATCCTATGTTTTAATATTATATTATATAAAAAATGTTAAAGAAAAGCGTTCCTTGGTGGATCTGGAAGACTTTGCCTTGCAGTGGGACAGAATAGGCTGATTTAAGGGGACTACAGGACCTAAACGCAAGTTTTATAATGCATATAAGAATATGATCCACTGCAGTAAACAAAATCAGAAGAATACATGACATTCTTCAGAATATATGCTAGTTAGATAGTGTGTCGAAAACATAATACAACTAATTTGATACGATAGAAAAAAATTACGAAGAAACCTCTAAAAATATATTTTAACGAATAAAACCCATACTAATAATATACATGCAATCATCTTGATTTTGTCACATTATTCTACAAGCAACATATAACGTAATAGTGTTTAATTTTTTTAGTCTAATCAATTTTTTTTTGTAAATAGATAATTGCTTCATATTTTGCAATAAATTACCAGCGTTGTATCATCGCGCTTCTCTTTCTTTTCCATGCAGTCCGACAGTGACCGCGCTTTAGCTGTTGTCAGCCTCTTAAAAGAAATGTGAATTAAAAAAGAAACACATATTTGAAAAAATCTTCCCTCCTTCACAGGACAATCCAAGAAACTTACTTCAAACCACTATGTAATAGTTTTCCTGTTACTTTATATCGATAAAGAAATGAAGAAACATACAATTAAATATATTAACCTAAATATTTGAGAAACGTACCCTTCACAATGAAATACCTTTAAAGAAAGGCAAGCCAAGCGTTTTGTGTGATGAAAAAACGTTGAAAAAACAAAGTTTATGGCAACATAATAAAATAATTATTAAAAAGGTTATTTTACGCAGCAAAGTGGAAAATGTACTGTCCCAAATAAACATTATTTTCCTTTCGTTTTCTTGTCCATTACACCTACGACATAATATTTTGATCGACAACCTACGAGTGTCCTTGAAGGCCCCTACACACCCTTTGTTGTCAACGCGCCCCTCGAACTGACCTTGACCCGGGCAACCTCGAAAAATATTCGTAACCTTGACCGATTTACCCAAATTCGAGTTTACCAAGGCTAAGGGTAAGGGCAAAAGTTGTGTTGATTTTTGGGGTGACGTAGGAACTTTTTTAAATTAGTTATATCACCGGTCATAATTAAGTATGTGCACGTCCCCTGTAACTGTCTTTTAAATCATTTGAATGCGGAATTAGGTTGTTTACTTTATTATATCCGAACTTTACAAACAACAAAAAATAACATAAACAACAACAAATAAATAACATAACAACGAACAACATCAAATAACAAATAACATTGTCATGACATTGACATTGTTGTTTGTTGTTTTCAAATAACATTTTTATTCATTACTTACTAAATAACGGTAAAATCGAATTCAATTTCAAAATAATTCAATTATGTATTCAAATTTGGTAAGGATTGCAAAAAAGTGTAGAAGAAAAAGGAAAGTAGGTAAATGTCCTTGGGTTATCTCCCAAGAAGTGTAAAAACTTAAAACCTGATTATCAAGTCTTGGATGAATGAAGTAAAATGTAGTAATGACTGATTTTATCTTGCAGTTGAGATGCATAGTGTGGGTGAGGCAAAAAATATAATAGGTACTTACTTAATCTTTCTTTTATTTATTTTCATACTTTTTACATTTTTATAAAAAACATTTAAAATTATAAAAAATTGTGGTCCGCTGGTATCGGGAGCAGGGTCCAAGCTACCGGTGGTTAGAGCTTCAGAGACAGGAACCTCCTCACGATGCGAGCCGTATCGAGGAGTACTGCCTTCTGAATAAGACCCTTGATCCAACCGCCTAGCGAGAGCTTCGAGAGATGTTGATCGAGGCTTCCGGCCATCAGGCCATTGGCCGATACGATAATAGGCACTTATTATTATTATTATGGTCTTCTGTTTTATGCAAAAAAGCCGCCAAGTTCGCGTCGGACTCGCACACGAAGGATTCCTTACAACCGTACATATTAACACTACTTACATATTTTTTTAATTACTTAAACACGTTTCTTGTATGGGGACTCCTTTAATTGTTAACTTTACTTTATTTTTGTTAAAGCGGCCATAGTAATAAACACTCTTAGAATTTCAAGTGTCTACCTATTACAGTTTAAAAGATACAGCCCTGTGACAGACAGACGGACGGATAGTGGAGCCATAGTAATAGGGTCCCGTTGGCACCATAAGGGCACGGAACCTGAAAGAACCTAAAAATGTAAGTATCATGGATGTAGCCAACAAGATGTGAAAAAAATGAAGGCCAATATTACATTTCGCGAGTTGCATCCGATTTATCGATTTAATTGAAGGCTACAAGTCTGCGGCCACTCTTAGGAGCCGCTGTGACATTTCGCGCTTATTTGCAACTGTGTGATAAGCGCAGCCATTCCCATAAAAAGAAATATTGTTATATTTTTATATTAATATATCTCGGGAACTTGGGTTCCCGGACCTTTGGAAGCCGTACGAGGGGCCGAAGCCAACTCGCAGAGGCCCCTTAGAATTTTTTAAATGGAATGAGGCAACTTTTTTTTGTTTTTTGTATTGTTCGTATACAATGTGTAACTTAAATAACGCACAACCTCTCCTTTGTCTGAAGCCGCTAAAGCGCTGTTTATGTTATTTAGTCGTAAGCCATAATTAGTAAGTAGATGTATCTTAGTTTAAGTTAGGTTACGATGGAATTGACATGTACTCTATGTATAAAAATTCCTAAAACAAAAAGAAAAAAAAAAAAAAGTGTTCATTGTACTCATCATATTCATTATGAACAACTTTTTACTATGGGACCAAACCTGAAATCGCGAAAAAAATATTCAGCTGATCCCTACATTTATGTTCGCATAACTCGTCAAAATGTAGGGAACAGCTGATTTTTTTTTTGCGATTTCTTGTTTGATCCCATAGTAAAAGTAGTTCATAATGATGAGTACAATGACCCCCTAAGAGGTTGTGCGGTATTTAAGTTACACTTTGTATATACAAGTTACACGTGTCGAAGATTTACATAATTTTTATTTCTATGCATGCAAATATGATTGTACCTGTGGAAAGTTTTAACTATGTATACAGTTTTTTTTAACGATTTTTTTTTTGGTTTATTTTGAACTGGAACTGGGGATCTCAAAAGTCATCTGAAAGCCGCTGAACTTAACATGCCAGAGTATCTTCGAAGTAGCTTTTATACCTACGTGATATAAAATTCACGTGAATCATGTCAGTCAGAGTAAAACCCACCGAGTAGGTACTAGGCACGAAAACGTGGTGCCGTCTGCTCTGCGGCAGAGCGTCGTAAATGCATTTTCTTATAATTCAGAAGCGTCACGTAGACTGTACGTAACGCTCGCAGCCCCAGACTGAAAGCCCGGCTACACAAGACCGCCAGCGAATTTGCAGTTACCTCTTTTTATCTGACGCCCGCACCTATAAAGCGAGATAAGAAAATTGGTTTGAATTCAACGTTATATTTTTAATCTTATAATATTTTTGTACATATTGTGTATTTTAGAGTAACTCAACTTATGTTAAGTCCATCGTTTTTTGTAGTTATTCTACACTTTCACTTACTCAAGTTTGTTTTTCATACTCCTTTGAAGATTTTCAATATATTAAGTGAAAGTTATCGCAATTGGCTGCTATCAAATACACATTAAAGTTAACTCAAAGTTTCTATGAATTTAATTTACTTAATCAGTTAATGCTTTGCTTCTGTTTTAATTTTTCAGTTAACTTTCTTTTGGCGTAGGGACCTACTAAAAACTAAATGTATGGTTTTAATAGGAACCTAAAGGTCCACCTCCTATAGGTACATAGTAGGTACCTTCCACAGGGTGGCCATAAAAGTTCTATATAAAACGAATCCACTAATACAATTTGTCATACATCAACTTTGACACGTGACAACGGGTGTCACATCTAAGCTTGCGAGTGCACAGCGCTGCGAATATTTTATTTGGGCAGTGCGGGGACGTGTCGTCCCCCGCCCCGTGCCTCCCCGCGCCTATCCGGGGGAGGCGCCCCCCGGTGGGTGCTGAGTGCGACCGGGGGTGCGACGTTGATCGATGCACGTCTTGCGCCGGAGGCTGCACCCGACGTAATTCATTAAACGCTGAAACTCCAAGCGGATTTTGAGTATTAAAACGATTTCTCACGGGGTTGTCCAGTTTGGCTGCTCCTTTATGTAAGAGAGGTTTAAAGCGGTTTGCTTAGTTGATAAAGTGAATAGGAATTAAGTTTAAAAGCTGCAAAGGATTTTGCAGTCTGAGTCAGATCGTCGACGTAAATAAATTAACAAAGGTAAATGTCGAGGACTCGTAGGAAATTAATTCTGGGAATTAGTACGATGTTGGTACTTATTAAACCTACACCTGCGTATATTCAAGCAAAATTATTAATTTAGCACTGAGATCCTTAGGGTTTTCTTTGTTCACCAAGTTTAGAACAAAAATAATGTGCCTATGTAATAATGTTGTCTGGTATGTTTCTCAATGTAATTAGAGAATTACTAAATCAATTTATTGAGCGTGGTGCCTGAAGTCTGAGGATCGATTAATCTTTAAAAACTAAAAAAAAAAAAAGTGACAAGCGGCAAGGACGCAGTGCAAAGCTCTATAAAAAGATGACAACCTGCAAAAATATTTAAAAAAAATATGTATAACAGCTGAAAATCAGCGAAAATCATGTAAAACTTTTACTCAAGTGAGAATATACTGAAGAATATATCTAGAAAACCACCACCTACACCATTAGATTACCTACTTACACAACATGCCCCTTAAAGAGTTCAATCTATGGTTTAAAAAACCAAGGTCTGGCATTCCGGGAGTGACACATGCTTACGTCACTATCCAGTTGCCACTTTATTGCAACAAAACACGAATTATGGAAACATTTTCAGTAACCATTCTGTTAAAAAATATATATAAACCATTTAAATTGTCGTTTAATTTTTCTAATCAAACGAAACAATTCACCAACGTAATTGTTAGTTAAAACCTTTTTGTTTTATAGGATTCGCACAGGTAATAAAGGCCATTGGGGAGTTATTATTACACACAACTGGTAAC
Organism: Griposia aprilina; assembly: GCA_916610205.1. Lineage (NCBI taxonomy): Eukaryota > Metazoa > Arthropoda > Insecta > Lepidoptera > Noctuidae > Griposia > Griposia aprilina. The sequence goes on from OU744287.1 coordinate 9,060,320, forward strand.
ACAGCGGTGATGACGTAGGCTTGTGTCACCCCCGTGGCCGGAATGCTATACCTGGCGAAGTATATTATTATACCATGCTTCAATCCATAAAACATGGTGATAGTTGCTTACTTTTCCACTTCGTACTCGTCTTCGACAGTTTGACACCTATGACGTCCCTCCTTTCCGCCTCCATCGTCGACAAACACCGCGGTCGCATCACTTTTCTGACTGTTTATGAACACCACTAGACCAGACGTGTGCGTTTGGTCGACGTATACAACAAAACAAACATGCACACAAGTTCTTTGAGAATATTCTTCATACAATAAACTGTGAATATAGAGGTTTCAAAGTAAATTAAAAGTTTCAATTGAAAGGGAAAGTGTGAAAGTAAATTAATGGAAAGTTTTGAACAATTGGCTTAGAGATGAATAGTGTTATTGCCTGTCTAGCGATTGAGTCTCGTGTGTTCACAGTATTAAGGCTCCCCACCAACAGGCGCGATGCGACGGTGCGACGCGATGCTGGTAGAACAATTTCCACGAAGTTTTCATAGAATTTGTTCAAGTAGAGTCGCGTCGCGCTATCGCGTCGCGCCTGTCTGCGGGAGCTTTTAAGTATGATAGATAGGTACACGAAATATCTAAGAGTGTTGACCCTTATTTCCTATTGTTAGAGACAGCATTTAAAATTATATTCGCTAATTAATATGGATTTTCTATTACCATGTCAAACTTTTAACTTGGAGCTAGTTGTACATTCGAATTCGCTCGTGTGAGAAGCCGCGGAACTAGAATCAATTCTATTTTTTTGGAAATTTTGACGTTCAAAAGTGCCTTTTATGTGCCTATTTGAAATAAATGATTTGACTTTTGACTTTGACTTTGACAGACAGAATTTATCTACCTACTCGTATAATCAATATTATTTCCAAAGTTTTAAACGCACAAGTAAAGAAAAAGTTACTAAATTAGGATGAAATATGTTTATTTACTATAGGTACCTACACTGGAAGTGGTGTTTTGGGGGTTTCGTTTGTAACTTTCGACATCCAAAAAACACTAATTCTAAGCTTAACATTGTACGAATGATTTTTAAATTTTCAATATCCTTCAGTGCATTGAATAATGGCTGGCTCCGTAGGTACAGTCAGCTAAAGAGATAAGTATGCAGGGTCGCTGGATATAGTTCAAGTTTATTAAGAAACCGATGAATGTTTTGGAATGAAATTTAATTTCACAAATTACCTGTTTTTTCTATTAATTTAATTAAATTTTATTCGAAAACATTCATCAGTTTCTTACTAAACTTCAACTAGATCCGGCGACCCTGCACACTTTTCTCTTTTGCTGACTGTATATCTAAAATAATTGCGTGTTCATTAAGGAGTCTGTCGGGTCACCGTCTGCGTATCACGTTCTCAAAGACTTTGTGATACGTCAAGCGTTGTCAAAGCTGGACCTGCCGTGGCATCCTTTGTTCAGACTTGCAGGCCGCTCTGTGGCTTGCAAGTATTCACTACAATATTAAGTTTAATATTGTTGATAGACTGGTTTAAGCTTCGGTTTATGCATAAATCTATGAACTTGCTTAGATATGGATTAACTGAAGGTTATAAGTTAAACTTACAAAAAGAACCGACATTAAAAAAAAAAACACTTAAAAGTGAAAAATAACTTTAATTTCGGAAGTTGGTGTCTTTGGTTTTTAACCGACTTCAAAAAAGAGGAGGTTATCAATTCGGATGTTTATATATTAGGTCCTTACATATGAAATTGATGTTTTATAGAACTGGCCACTTTGATCTCAAAAAGCCGGCGTTTGGTTAAGAATTCCAAATTAAAATTTATTTCAATTTAAAGTGTGTCTATTTGTATTTCGAATGTAATAATTCATTTGTTTTCGCGCCATTTAATTTTGCTTTGACATTGTTCTGTGTTCAATAAGGAAAACATAAAATATCGCATTATTTTCGAATACGAATTCCATCGTGGCACTAGCGCTGTAGAAACAGCTCGAAGGATTAATAATGTGTACGGAGAAGCCATTGTAAAAGAAAACACAGTACTTTTTTGGTTCCAACGCTTTCGTTCTGGAAATTTTGACCTCCAGAACAAACCTCGTGGACGGCCGGAGACCCTAGTTGTCAATGAGGAATTGAAAGTGATCGTGGAAGCGGATCCATCTCAAACCACGTCAGAGTTAGCTGCAGGCTTCGGTGTGAGTGATAAAACCATTTTGAATCATTTGAAACAAATTGGAAAAGTGAAAAAGCTTGAAAAATGGGTACCGCATGAACTAAGTGAAGCAAACCTACAAACACGAGTCGACTGCTGCGTCACGTTACTCAACTGTCACAATAACGAGGGGATTTTGAATCGTATCCTTACTTATGATGAAAAATGGATCCCATACGATAATCGGAAACGCTCATCACAGTGGTTAAATCCAGGAGAACCGGCTAAATCCTGCTCCAAGCGAAAGTTGACTCAAAAAAAGGTACTGGTTAGTGTCTGGTGGACCAGCGTTGGTGTCATCCACTACAGCTTCCTAAGATCTGGTCAGACAATTACGGCACATCTGTATTGCCGACAATTGGAAACCATTATGGAAAAGCTAGCCGTTAAACAGCCGAGATTGGTCAACCGCTCTATAGCCCAGAGCTGCTTCAGGACAACGCTAGACCACACACTGCACAACAGACGGTGGCGAAACTAGAGGAGCTAGGATTGGAATGTCTCGGCCACCCACCATACTCCCCGGAACTTGCTCCAACCGATTACCTATTTTTTCGAAATTTGGATAATTTCTTAATTGGAAAAAAAAAACAATTCAGATGAGGCAGTCCAAAAACAAAACACCTTCAAAGATTTTGTTGATTCTCGCTCCCGCAATTTTTTCAGCAAAGGAATCAATGAACTAACTCCCTATAAAATGGCAAAAGTGCATAGATCACAACGGCACCTACTCTGATCGAGTAAATAAAAGATGTGTAAAAAAAAAAAAGTTTTGTTTTTTCCATATAAAACATCAATTTCATATGTAAGGACCTAATATTCATGCTGACGTGACACAGACAATTAACAATTTGCCGCCAAATCTTAAACAAATGACAAATGAATACAATACATACACAATAATATTAGCAGAGTTCCATTTTCAAAGTTTGAACTTATTTTTTTATTATATCGTTTACAAGTCGCCAGTTCTAAAAACTTTCAGTGTCGCCCTCGTAATTTAGTGAAAATGGCAATTTTGCTATTCTGTATTTTGACGTTTTTCTCCAAAAATTTTGGTTGTATAACTACAATATCCTATCTAACTAAAATACAGATCCAAAGACACTGACTTACAATAAAATACCTCCCCATATTCTTCAACTGAATGAAACTAAATTCTGAGACTATGTTACAATAAAATACCTCCCCATATTCTTCAACTGAATGAAACTGAATTCAAATCTTGTATAAAACGCACACTATGCAGCCAAGCATATTATAAGTTGGGGGATTACATCGCTGATAATTTTTTTTGGCTCAACGCTGGTGCTACTCCACAAGGGCGCATAAACTAATTGATTAGCATTTGAAACTACTGTTAAAGCTGCTGAAGATTTTAAAAACTGTCTTTGCATTGTATAAATTCAATGTTTTAGTATTGTATAATTGCATAGCACATGTGTGAGTACTGTGTACCTACTATAAAGCTACCATTTAATAGATTTTTCTTTCATTGATTTGAATGTACCTTGGCGGCTGAGAGTGTCATGCTCACTCTAATGTCTCGCTGGTGGTGGCGTGTGTGTTGGATCATTAAGTTTCCTTCAAAATGGTTGAGCTGAATGGTTCGTGAACGGGCGCCGTCAGTGCGAACTAGTCGTTTCTTAGCTGCCACGGCTTATTTTAATTTAATATTTGAATTGCTTTTGTCTTTTTATTACGGACGCTTTTATCGTTCTGCATCATTCTCACATGCATAATTCCAACATGAACGATGTAATCAATATTTTGTAACCATATTTTGATTTAAAAGAGTGTCCACGGAGTTTCTTGCCCGTTCTTCTCCATAGGTACCTACTACGCTTTGGAATGGGTAACTAGCTTCATCTTTCTGACTGACCGACCCCATGAAAATTCAAAAGTGCCTGTAATTGGTTTATTTGAAATAAATGCTTTGAGTTTGAGTTTTTTCACTTTGTAGTGTGTTTTTTTTGAAGTCGGTTGTTTCTTTTTTTTGTAAAAAGTTTTTTATTTTCGTTTTTAAAGAAACCCCCCTAAACACCTACCGTACAGTTCATTGCACAAAAAACGCAACGCTTCACGTTTTCGTTCAAACAGTTTGAAAGTTGGCTGCAGTAATGTTCACGTTCAGGAGTGAAGGCATTTCTTGTACACCTGCATCGATCAACGTCGGAAGCCCAGACCCGGGAAAGGCGAGATTACGGAGAAAAACAGGCCCGGGATTTTTCTTAGTGCGCCACGCCATGTAATACTTGGATTAACGATCTTTTTCGTGTTGGATAGCGTCTTATGATGGAAGCTAAGGAGGATTTCAGTGTGTGAGTATGTAGTAGTTTCTTCATGACCGACACTTAGTGTACGGTCAGTGCGCTGCATTACCTGACCCCTTTTACAAAGAAGAAGAGGGGAAGAAGGGTTGGTTTAAGCATGTCACTGACTGTACAATCGGCTGAACAGAAAAAAAAACATTATCGTAAAACTATTACTCTATTTGCTATCAAATACTGGCACAAAATAAAAGACAAGCCAACTTTCAGTGCCCAGTGTGTTTGACGATGATACAATATTCTAATCCACTTAGTAAGTACTTAGTCTGAATGTAAATTGTATTGCCTTCACTTCAGTTATATGAACTTGAATATAGCTAAGTACTTAAATGCTCGTTTGAACTTAGAAATGAAACACAACGAAGTTTTGGTAAATCGGATTTTTTCATTCGTGCTATGGTAATTTCGCCGAAGCAATTGTGAAAACAAGCTTCCTAATTGATTTGTTCGGACAAATTATTTTGTTTGGAGTTACTGAATTTGCTTGAATTATGTATGAAATTAAAGAAAAAACTAGAACGTTTTAAAATTAAACCCTGAACCATTTGACTGTGAAAAGAAACTGGTAGCCACTAAACACTTCCATGCTTATCTACATCTCTCCATCACGTAACCACGTTTTGTGGCTCATAGAAACGCTTAGGATTGTTGATTCTAAAAATAATAAATATTATAATATACCTGTCTACCATGTACCAAGTCCACCAGAAAAAAATCTAACTGACTGTAATTAAAATAAAGATTTACGCCCATTTCGCAATCATAAGTATTCATAAGCCCCATAATACACACACACACACACAAGTGAAATATATCCTAAATGAGAGGAGGCGGTAATAAATGTGTCTCCTGCAAACAGTATTAGTCTTGTCGCGGCGAGCGCACTTCGGAAACCCCGGAACAGATGCTGCGCGCACACTGACCATGTTTCATGGAAATCTTCATAAATTACTATTTCACTGAATACTACGAATGCCTGCACCTTTACTTACCCCCTTAGCCTAGAAAAGTTGATGCGTGAGGGGTAGCTTATTAATGCATGCATCTTTGATGTTAAGTTTGTGTTATGATCAGTGATCGGAGTAGGTAGATTGATTTTTAGTACTTGTATCATAAATGCACACAGAAAGAATAACATGGATAAGCCATTTTTCCGGAAAGTAATTCCGGTATTTCCGGATTTAGTATTTCCGGCGGGCGTACGCATTGTTCTGATAACCGGTTATTGTACCACCCATGATCCTTTGTTCTGATTGGTCGTTGGGTTTTGTCAAATCGTGACAAAAAAAAAATAGGAAGAATAATAAAGAATAAAATTGCTCATTTTATTACAATTCCTACCTTTTTTTTGAGGATGGCAAATCATCAAATGACTCCTTCCACTCTGGCAGAATACAATTCCTACATAAGTTCCGTTTTTTTTTTAATAATCCACCAATTCCGGAGGAATGTCCATAGTAATATATACGTTTCGGATCAATGACCCCAGTTCAATCTACCTACTCCGATCACTGGTTATGATGTAAGTATTTATCTCTCATTCAACGATAATGTTAATATATCCAAGTGTTTGAATGCCTGATGTAATTAGTAATTGCCTACCATCTGGCTGTTTGAAAAATTTATGCGGCCTACACGAATGTCCTTTCTTTGGTATTGTTCGTCGAATCGTTGAGCTCCTTAAGTTCTGAGTTGAGCTGCACGGTTACTAACAAATGCTTGCAATGACTGGACAGGTCCACTCAATTTCTGTGGTTCTTTCTTAAAAATTCCATTTTAGACAATAATCTACGTGGTCTTCACATGATCTGACCAAGATTATGTCTGGACTTTAAAAGAGACTGTGACTTCTGAGTTTGTTTCGGCCTTTCTTCTCAGAGTAGTCAGTTAGGAAAAGGCCACCTCATCTAGTTTAAAAGATATGATTGACGTGTAAAAGTGTTTGTACAAACCCACTTATCTACAGAAATAAAATCATTTATCATTTATCATCCTTTGAAGAACCATATTTTTACCATTATTGGTGTAATGATGACTCATAGGCATTATTAACAACTACAAGAGTGTAAATGTACCTAACAACAGATAGATTACTAACAGCGCTCCGTTATCTAAAACTAGTTACGTTTATTAATTTATTCATGAACACCAACAGCATACACATTCAACAATGGTTTACAAAAATATATTCGTAGACACGTCACGAGAAACGGTTAGTAGGTTATAGAAACTCGTTAAACTTACGCAAGCGGCAAGACCAACTACAAAGATGATCCAAAATGAACATTTGGACATTTATTTATTAAACGTGTAGTTTATAGATAACGTGACCATGACGCGGAGCATCCTGCATGACACAATACGTTACATAAGGTGCATTGTGATGTCCACGAACGAGTACCTATGCATACATAAGAATCGCCTATATATTTTGAGAGTTATAGTCCTATAGAATACAGGCGTGGATATAAAATTTTATTTGAAACACGTGTAACGTTATTGTTATTTGACGTAACGTTTTGTTTATTTGTAGCGTTGTTAATAATTGTAAGCTGCGAATGCGCGAGTTGTCTGAATCAGCCCGTATATAAAATAAAGTAGACTGTGAATCCGATAAAAAAAAACTGACTTTATACAGATATACTTGAATAAAATAGAGAAATTCTTTAAGACGTTATTGGAAAAAGTGCACTCTGATTGAAAGTATCGCAAAATTTTTGACGTAAAAAACGTTGATCTGTCAGAGATGTCCCACCTTGGGTCTCCCGAGATTAATTTAACGGGTAGCGAGCAGGGCGCCAATGTAGACGTCTAGATGGCGCTCTAAGCACCTTTACACGCGGCGCTCACACCGACGCGTCTGGCTAACTTCCTTCGATAAAATGCCCCGTAGCGTGCAGTGACACAGCCGACGGGAAAATATTGGGGATGACAGTGATGAAGTATTAGGAAAGAGAAAACTTTGTACGTAAATCAAAGATCAGGAATGCAAAAAACTTAAACAAAAGAAAAGTCTTGCTTAATAATCGTGAAAGAGTTTGTTTAATTGTAAATGACGTCTTAATGTCGTAGCAACGATTTGTGTAGGTACCTACTTATTGTTGTTTTTGAAATGAAACTTCTTAGGCGGCGATCCGATAAATGGACGAGAATTGAGAGTGAAATTTCAAGGACGCGTCACGTTTTGGCACATTTCGTTACATGAGAGAGAAGAAAGATATAACTGTCTCTCTCTCACACAAAATCTCTCTTATTCTCTTATTTTATGTTTGTGTTTGAATATTTAGTCCGTGTTCTTCCTGTGCGAGTCCAATATCAATGTCAATAATCAATAGTTTTTTCTTTATTTCTTAATTTTCTCATGATAGTAATTGAAAGTAAACATTAAATAAAATGTATAAATAAAAAATAAAATATCGGAAATATGTTGAAAAGGTATTATTTTATAACGTCTTATTCTTTTATGCTTAGTAGTATATACCAAATAGACTAATAAGTATATTGACCTTCATGTATTTGTATAATGCATTTTATTGCACGCCTCATAAGGGAAGCGCGACTCTCGCCTTACAAAGAACAAGTAATTCCTTGAGCTAAAAAAAATTTAATAAACATTGTTTCTCTTTAAAATGAATCAGTGTGAAGTGGGTCTTAGTTTGTGATATTGTATCTATCTTCTAGTAAGTTTCAGGCATGGATATTCAGTAATAGCTGAAAACACACCTGTTCATTTAAGTATTGTTTGAATTTGAAGGTCACAGCTAGACTACGAGTATGTGCCTCATTCACAATTACTACTGTAAAGGTTATCTGCAAAAGGGAACCTTACATCATTCAGGATGATAGAATAAAAATAAAAAATATAAAAACCACGACACAAACAAAGCCTCTAAAAACAGCTGAATTCTTCTTTGTTTTTTTTTTCAAGTTTTAAAACAAAAAAAAAACAAAATCTGTTGAGCCGTTTGGGAACTACGATGCTGCAAACAGACACACATACACACGTTAAACTTATAACACCCCTCTTTTTCCGTCGGGGGTTAAAAATCAATCTGTAGGGTAATTACGTAACACACTAACAGAATGGGTTTCATTTTGACAGTTCAACAACATTCATTGCGTTATTTACGTTATTGAGCAGACAAATTTTCGAACATATGAAGCAATGGATATATTGCAATAGCAATAGGCTTTATAATTGTTCAGATTGTGATAGTGTGTTACGTAATTACGGTGTTGGTTGCATACGATCACTCAAGCCAATTTAATATTAGTTTTCAAAATTGGATATGCGGCGATTGTTTTCAAGGAACAACAGTTATGTGATAGGTACGTAAAAGTGAGCACGTCCTCTTGAAATAAATAGCGAAACTCTAATATTGCTTCTTATTTTCGTATGTAGCGCCTGTCCCACGTACGGTTCCGTTACGTTTAACGCTCGCAACGCGTTGGTAAGACTAACTTCATGAGATTTTTTCTTCTTGTTCACCATGGTTGAAGTGTGAGGGGCTTGTGGCTAAGTAATAATAACCACACAGATCGATCAAAGGTTGAGCTACACTCGCCGCGGTTGGTCCGTGGATGGGTGACCATCTTTGGATACCAAGATCTCTCCGTTCCTCGGAAAGCACGTTAAGCCGTTGGTGCCCACTGTCATTCGTGGATTTTTGACAGTCGTTACGGATCTTCAGAAGCCTGAAAGTCTGAGGACCAGTCTTCCCAAGGGGTATCGTGTTACCCAGTAACTGGTTGTGGGTTGTGGGTGGATAGGCAGACGGCATCCGGTTAGCCTGGAAGCCCACTCCAACATAGTTGAGAAAAGGCTAGGCAGATGACATTCACCAACGCTAAAGTGTAAAATGCTTCTTGGTTAGTCAATTCTCGAATAAATTCGTCTAAAATGTAAAATACATCCCATTACACCTTACGAGGAAAAGCTATGCGTAGGAACGCCGGTATAATATGATGGTTAATATAAGGAAAGTCAAAAATAGTAGTTTTTCTAAAATATTTATTGATAATAATGACATGAGACTCATTTTTAATCAAATATTAGTCGATAAAACCGCTGTTTTGAATTTCGGTACAGCATATAGAGTTACTTCCTGCCGGCGGCTCTACGCGGGTGTCGTGCGGTCCATGGCCCTTTACGGGGCAACGGTGTGGGCGCGTTCATTGAGGCGCAGACCAGCCCGCCGGTTGAACGCGTCCCAGGGGGTCATGGCCATCCGAATGGTCCGGGGATACGGCACGGTCTCCGGTGAAGCGGTGAGCCTTCTTGCCGGATTGCTGCCATGGGATCTGGAGGCAAAAGTCCTCGCGCACATATGGGAGTGGCGCGAGGCTGTGAAACGCCGGGGCGTCACTCGCGATATTTCGCGGCACAGCGGACAGAGCTCCGGCGGGATTTCATAGCGGCATGGAGAGTGCGACTGTCGCAACCCAGTGCTGGGCACGCCACGATTGCGGCGGTCAGTCCCGCTTTGAGGAGTGGATTGAGAGGCACCATGGCGTCCTCACCAGACATGGTTGTTTTGGGAGGTTCCTGTTTCGCATTAGGTGGGAGGAAACGCCTGGGTATTATCACTGTGTGGGTCGCCTGGAGGACACGGTGGAGCATACGGTGGAGGTCTGCCCGGCTTGGGTGAAGCATCGTCGTGTCCTCGCGGAGGCGATCGGCGGCGGCGATCTCTCGCGTCCGGCCCTGGTCCAGGCCATGGTACAAAGCGAGAGGGCATGGGAAGCCGTCACTTCCTTTGGCGAAGCAGTAATGCTCGCGAAGGAGGAGGTGGAGCGCGTGAGGGAGAGGCAATCGTTGCGTCCTCACGCCCCTAGTCGCCGCAGGAGGAGACAACATGGGCGTCGGGAGTCGATAGCCGATTCCCGGCCACCGTAGGCGCGGGCTTGCGGATGGCGAGCAATGGGCAGCTCGCTGTCCGGAAAGAACCAGGCCCGGGTTGAAGGCGCGTTGTGTTCCACGCGCGCCTCAAAGAGATGTCAGCACACATTGACGGGGTCCGTTAGGGCCGATGCCTGCCGGGGATGCGGGTTTGTCCGAAAGGGTTACCGTGGCCCTGGCACACAAGCAACGCCCTCCCGCTCTAGGAGCTTCCGCTCCCGCTCGGGAGAAGTTATTTGATGATTACAAGATGATAACCCACACAAAAAAAAATAAGAGTACAGAGTTAGTATCCCGCCAAATTATATAGTCTTTATTAATTTTTTTATAAGTATGCCGCCGCGGGCCGTCCCGCTTAATAGGTATTTTTTTTTAATTCACTCTGGCTATTTATACACTCACAAGACCGCAGCATGTTTTTATTTTAGTCAATATTTTTCTTAATTATGTAATATTTTTCGTAGCCGACTACATAACCAAAAGTTCTATTGTTAAAAATAATGCCCGCCCTAGAGAGGGAAGCAATTACCTACTATGAGTCTTTCCCGCCCAACGATCGGGAGCAGCGTCTTCCACCCGTTACTCGGAACAAACAAACACTACTTTCCGAGTATGGGAAATGAAAAATTATGGACATGTGCATTCTCCCCATTTTGACCAGACTTGGTGTTTGACAAACATTCAAAAGTCGAAACTAAGGGTTTGCCAACGTGCGGTTGAGGATAAGGCGCAACATTCTGGGCGTGAAATTAACAGACCATATTCGTAAAACCACACTGCGCTCCAAAAATACGGATTACTGACGTTGCTCAAAAAACCGCAACGTTGAAGTGGAACTGGGCTGGCCCCGTCTACCGCTTGCCCAATGAGCTCTGGGCCTAAATAACCACTATGTGGAGCCTTGAGACAGCTAGAAGGTATTATTCCGATCTGTCACCCTGATTTGTCCCCTTAGGGGGACAAAGCAGGGTTAAATTAAGAACAAAAAATATGAAGTTAAATAAAGAACTGATTAAACTTTTTTATCCGATCTATTCCCCCAAGGGGACAAAGCAGGGTGACAGATCGGAATATTCTGCTAGAAGGCGTTTCGGCAGAAGATGGCGGGATGACCTGGACAAAACAAGGCTCCATATTAGCACTGGATCGCAAGCAGTGGAAGGCATGGGGAGAGTTCTTTGCCCAGCAGTGGGATGATACAGACTTAAAGTAACAGCAACTAATTCCTTTATACAGTAGTACTACACCGATATCCTAAGGTCACACCGGTTTCATGCTTTTGGGCTTTAGAACATCCGTTAAGATTTTCATAGGCATTGCCTGGGGCCTACAACTACACGTGTAACTACAGACAAAAAATGCTAATTAACGTTCTACATATTTTTTTAATAATTGCTTGGAAACCAACGCATATTAAAACAATCCGGAGGCGATTAGTAACGCATCAGGACTTCACGAGTATTGCTTGACGGTTGGAGTCACATCTACTTACAAAACGTAAGTAATTATGTAATTAGGTCCGTGTAAACATAGGTTACAACATTCAATGGCCTTCGAGCCTTGTGAGCATCCCTACAGGAAAGGAAAAGTAATGGGAAAATACACCCGCATATTTAAGATTCAAAATGTTTCTTCAAGACTAATTATTCCGAAGGCGTTGAAACGTATAAATTGCTTAGACATAGGTACAATATCCTTAACTAACCATTTGCTCAATCTCTATTCTATTTTAGGCGCGAATCGGGTCGCGATTTTGTGTATATCATATGGATTAAGCGTTGATACGCTGTCATACACAGTCGTTCGCTAGTGCACGTCATTGTCAGTTGAAATTGGTGCCGATTCTCTTGTACACCGAACTAAACTAACTAAACTATCACTAAAATTCCTTACTTTTGGCTATGAGAATCTTAGAGGTATTCTGCAATAAAATATCTCTAAATTTAAAAATCATTTTGACGCAACTATAATTTAATTTGACAATCGCGACTCCACATGGTACCTACTTGTTTGCCCTACCACGTGAATTTTTTTTAGAGCCGGAGGCGCGCATACGTGGCAGCCTCGGCGTGTTTTATATGGAATTTTTCACTTTTTGTACGGAAAATATAAAAAAAAAAAATACCTACATGTAGAGTTATATGGGTTTAAGGGTTTCATAAAGGGGGTCGAAATTTTCATTATTTTTGCGATAGGACACACCGTTTTCGAGATATAAGCAAAATAAAATAAAAAATACAGTACAGTTTTTGCCTCTGAAGTCGAGGTGTTGTGGTGAATCTTAGTTCATGACAACTAATTTTATTCCACACCTTTTTAATCGCGATTAAAAATAGCCAGATTTAGTTAAGACAACCAAAATTTTAGGTTAAAAACGTCAAATTCAGAATAGCAAAATTGCCATTTTCACTAAACTAATTAATCAGTACCATCTTAGTGCTGTCAAACTAAAATATAGTTAAGTTGTGTCACTTTAGTCTATTTCAGAATGAGAAATCGTTTTTTGACAGGACTAAACAAAATTTTAGTGATTTTTAGTCTAGTTTAGAGAATTTTGTGACAAGAGAATCGGCACCACTGTCGTAGTTCCTAGTTGAAGTACACCCCCTCAGTTTACACTCAACCAACTATAACAATAAATAGGCGGCATTCGTGTCCTAAGTCATTGTCTAAAACTACCATCAATTATGTAGGTACCACTTACCTAAACTTAAATCCACAAACTGCAGCGCATTCGGGAATTATCCTTCCTATTTCCCTACTTAATGGGAGACGAATGTCGTTAGAAGTCGCAAGTGCTCGTACAATCCGGCAGTTTTCGTGTTGTCCACAATGGTAGGCAAGGAAAGTTGCGTGACCATAGAAGGAGGAAAATGTACACGGTGTAAAATTAATATCGTTGTTGGTCGTTGTCGTACTGCAAATAATTCTACTGTGTTAGTGCAAGTTATTTTGCTCTGTGGCGGTTGCTAAGCGTTTAGCAGCACAATCTGAACGCTAAGCCAAGTAGGAATGGGGGGTGGAGGGAAGTGGAGCGGAGACGACTAATTGACCATCGACTACATGCAAATCGCTAATTACCGTCGTCGGTAGCCGAGCTTCGTATATAAATAATGGTCGATACAATTATTTTCTATTGCCCGACCCGCGAATATCTGATAGTTATGCTAATATTAAAACTATGTACGGGCCGGTAACATCGGCATCGTTAGACTTGAATTTTTTTGCGTGACTTGGAACATAAATGTTGCAAACTATTGTTTATTTATTACTGTGACTTCGCCTTGGGAGCGTTCAAGTGTTATCTTCAAAGGTTACTGCGTACGTGTAGTTCGATAGTAGTTTCAGTACTTAAGGCTGAAGGTGTGATTTTCAATACATTGTTATAAAAAATACGTGTGTAACGTTCGTGAGTCGTGATTACACATTTATTGTTTATTTTACTTTGTTGAACTTCACACGTGTCAAATTGCTTGGAAACAATGCCTAATGCTCTTGCGCACCTGCTAAAGTTTCTTGTTACGTAACAATTAATTCTGCATCTTCTTCAGTAAGCCAATAAATTGTGTCAGCATTCCTGTTATGGGTTTATTGTGTAAATAATATAGGAACTACAATTTTATTAGATGTATAAATAGTTTATTACGTGCTGTATGAATTTATTTACATTTATTATAGTATGTACATCTAAATAAAAATTAATTTAAAAAATTATAGGGCTTCAAAAATTTCGTCCGCATCGCTGTCGACAGGAAAAGTGCCTAAAAGGAGGAGCTTACTTATTTAAAGTGACCTTATTCTTCAGTAAATATACCTAGTCGGGTGAAGCTGCCTTGCTTCGCAACAGTATTGGCAAGAAATGAAGCTGTCGATTATTATACCTCTTGGAGTGGTGTAATTTCAACATGGTTCAATTTAGATTAAAACAGGAAAAGTCTTTCACTTAAATCTTTACAGGCTTGCCGCATAATATTTATTATACCTACTATGTAACTATAATAGAATAGAATAGATTAGAATACTCTTTTTATGTACACCATAAAAATTACAGCCATTATTTTTTTAATATTTTTATAACCTTTATTAATATGGTCTGTTCCAAAAGTATTTGATGAAAACGTATACAAATTGATCAGAAAACGTACCTGTGGATGCCAATTTGTACTGCCACTTACAAATTGAGTGCTTTGATTTGATTATTTGAATACATAAACCTGAGATTCTAATTTTAAATCACCTTATAGATGTTTTTCGTTTGACTATTGTGTTTACGAGTGTTACCTCAATTTTCGTCGATGATTTTCAATTACAATTTAATAATTTTATTCAAACAATAATAGTCGGTAAAAGTGGCGATATAAAGTTGACAACTAGTAAATACAGGTAAATGTGTTACTAATTCCCTTTAGAGAGTGATTGCATAAGAATTTAACCTGAACAGGGTTTGTTTACACTTTCATCAGATACTTTTGAAACAGATTATAGGTAAGATTTTAGCTTAAAATTCGTTGGGGATATTGGAATGGAAACTTATTAATTTAAAATAATCCATACTAATATTATAAATTCGAAACTAACTCTGTCTGTATGTTACCTTTTCACGCCTGAACCACTGAACGGATTTAGATAAAATTTGGCAAGGAGATAGATGACATCCTGGGGAAGGACACAGGCTACTTTTTGTCCCGGTAACACCGTCCCGTGGGATAATTTTTGACATCCACGCGGGCGAATCCATGGGCATACGCTAGTACTTTATAAAAGCTGTTTTCCACAACAGATTTACAAATAACCCTTTCCTTGCAGTCGGTAAAAATTTAATGCAATATGCACCAAATGATTGGGTACCTTCTATTTTTTTTTTTAATTACACAAAGCTGGTAAGGACCAATACATACTTTTGACAATACCGTACCTATATAGGTATAAATAGCATTCGGCTATACAGTAGGTATGATACAGCCGTGCATGTCCAATTTTCATAATTGCTGGCGCACCTCAAATTTACCTGTAAATTGAACGTAAGTCCTTGACATTTGCAGTTCACCTACAAAATGTAAAGCTGCGTGATTACTTTCTGCAAAATAAACAATGGAATAATAAACTAGGTGACTAGCTCTTGGGATTAGTTGTCACAAAGGCGGTTTGTGAGCTTAACGTCAGGGGTTGATTTCCGCACAGGAAAAGTGAAATAGGGATTGTCTTTAGAAGGCTTTCTTGATATTTTGGATTATAAGCTGATGATGCTGTTGCTGATAATGTTTGAAAAGCCAAAATAGTTAGAGATCGCACAAGACACGGAGGTTTGGAAGGAAAAAGAGGAGATCTTTGCCCCGCAGTGGGACACAATATTGGCAAAACAAAAATAAGCCTAAGACTTGCTTTTTGTTAGTTTTAATGATAAATGATTTTATTAAATGATAAATATTTTTATTAAATGATAAATGATTTTATTTCTGTAAGTAAGTTTGTACAAACACTTTAACACGTCAATCATAATTTTTAACTAGATGAGGTCGGCGTTTCCTATCTAACTACCCTGAGAAGAAAGGCCGAGACAAACTCAGAGGTCACAGTTTCTTTTATAGTCCAGACATAATCTTGGTCAGATCATGTGAAGACCATGTAGATTAGTGTCTGAAATTGTCTTTTGATGAAAGAACCACACAGATTGAGTGGACCTGTCCAGTCAGTGCACGCATTTGCCAGTAATCGTGCAGCTCAACTCGGAACTTAAGGAGCTGAACGATTCGACGAACAATACCAAAGAAATAACATTTGGGTAAGCCGAATAAATTACTCAAAGTGCCAGATCATGATTGAAACTAACTGAGAAAAAAAAATACAAAAAAGCGATGACCCACATAGTCCTCACATACACAATAATTAAAATAATATAATACTTTACAAAGTAATCTCAATAATAATATAATACTTTACTCATGTCATTGTATAAGTATATAAAATTCATCAATGTCAATGTGTATATAAAAATTCGGTCATAATGTTTGAGGGGAGTTAAATAACGACACGAAATAGAAAGACATAAATACCTTCGCCAATCCCTGCAGAAAATATAGGAATTGCGTCGTAGAAACTATAAGATTTGTGTACTAAAATCCAACTGAACGATACATACTTTTATTTAGTAAGTACACAAAACAACGTTGAAATATGCAATGTATAGTGCAAAAAGCTCAGTAACGGAGGATAACTTGTGCACAGTGGCGCCATCTAGACGTCTACATGGATGCTTAGCTAAATTAATTCGCACCCGAACAAAATGGATCACGGCATGTAGCGAATAGATAGAGAAAACATGTATATCATATAAACTATGATACAGACAACATTGTAGTGCGTACAGTGAGATATGAGGTATTAGGGAAAACATATTATTATTTAAAAACATCGAAAATTCATAGACATTCCCATATTTAGAACGAAAACCAGAAATAATTGTGCCTTTGCCTCTGAAAGGCCAATCATATATATATTTTTTTAATTAATCTGTATAGTCTCACTGCTTGGCAAAGGTTCCCCCTCTTTCTCCAATTTTCTATATATTCTGCCTTCTCCGGCCCACCGTCGGTCAGGAACGAGTCCGATATCGCACGGGACGTGACGAAATGTATATGAAGTTTATTTTCTATACGTAACTAAAAACATATTCCTGATGAAAGCGTTACAGTTTAAGCTTTTACAGGCTAGACAAATTAGGTAAATAAGTAAATACAAGTATTTTGAATCGACCGACTGTACCGGTTTCTGAAATGAGAATTTCTTCAATATACCCCGTGAAACACATAGTGTTGCAAAAAAAAAAATGCAGTTCACTGCTGGACATAGAGATAGCGGTGGTGGGCTAGTGGTAACGGCCCCGACACGAGTTATAGGTCGGTGGTTCGAACCCAGCCAGGCACTTTAATTTGTGTAATTTATTTTATCACCATTGCTCTAAAAACGGTGAAGGAAAACATCTTGAGGACTGGCATGTGCTAGAACCAAAACTTCGAAGACATGATACATCTACTAATCCGCATTGGGCTCGCGTGGTAGATTATAGCCGACTCCCTCTCCAAGAGAGGAGGCCTGTGTCCCAGCAGTGGGAACATTATAGGCTGATTATGCTGGACTCTCACAAACTACGCTAAAACACCTGATTCTGCACCTTCTGCACCTAGAGAGCTGCCTTTTTGACGTCATCAGAATTAAGAAACAATTAGTAGGCGAACCAAGAATCTAACGTCATAAAAATCTAGAATTAGAAATGAGTAGTCTATTTTGTCTTAATATCTTAGTTGGTTTTATGATAAAACCAATAACGATAATAACACTACACATTTATTGTAATTTAAGAATTTTAATTCGAAAGCATATTTGATTTGTCGTACTTACTAATATTTATAGGCAGTCCACAGCATAATAGAATATGTTTAACCTTTTATATCGGAACAAAATCCATATTCTATACGTCTTCAACTCATCACGTAAATGTGACGCAAAAAGTACGAACAAACATGAACAAATGATAAAATTACGAAAAGATGGACGTACTTTAATTTACCTGTACAATAATTCTAAACATGTATCTTATTTCTCGGCAGCCAATAATATGGAATACGGTAATGTTAATAACTTTTTATTGGAAACTGAATATAACAGTATAAGAATAAACATGAATAGCCAAATATGGTATCGTTATAAATATTTACAGCTGAATGCAAAAGGCTTCATTTTGTAAATATTGAAATAATGTTACGACCAATTTCATTGAATTTTAATATCGTACGAATGTTACTTGTATGTCCTGTTTTTCCTTCTGTTTGCAAAAGCTTATGAAAATACGTAATAATAGCATTCAGGGGGTAGACAATTTAAAAGTGGCTTGCATTGTTTGCTCGACGAGTTGTTGAATACACAATCCAATATTATTTGTGAATTCAATTATGAGTGGACTTTACGTTGAATAAAAATATTCCATGTACAGTCTAGTCTTTTATATCTTCGTCAGTTTTCAAATTGTTTCCTTTATCAAGCCAGCATACGTAATACTTTTTGAAGCTACGGCACTGAGCAGATTAATTGCATAGAAAACTATATTTAATAACTTGATAACAAAGATCAAAAACTTTGTTACAAGAACAACAACCGATTTCTAGGTAACATTAATTTCAGAAGTCGGTGTCTTTGGATCTGTATTTTAGTTTTTTTGCCACCAACTTTCGAAATTAAAGTTATTTTCCAATTTGTAGTGTTTTTTTTGAAGTCGGTAGTTTTTTTTGTAAAAAAATAAATATTTTTCACTTTTTAGTGAGTCAGTTTTAATAAATGTAAGTGTAACTTAGACTGTGATTGATGGTGAAGCCACCATCAGCTCCATTTCACCATATGCATTGTGACGAGCATAAATTGCTTAGCAACCATATTAAAGTAATCGAATCGCAACCCGCGAAACACTTATTATTGAGTAGTTCCGGTGGCCTCCTCTGGTCTTCATCATCAATTCCACTTCACCGAATGGTGCTTTCCGAAAGCAAATGCCCGAGTTACTATAAATAATACCCAAATCGCTATAGGTGTGCCTATAAAATATGAGGATTTCCCTCGATTTCCATGGGATCTCCTCATCAGATTCTGACTTGGTGACAATGGGACCACCTCGGGAGCATACCCTTTCAAACAACAAACAAAAAAAGAATTTTCAAAATCGGTCCACAATTGACGGAGAAATCGGTGAAAATACACACATCAACACGGTCTAGGGATATTTTTAAAAAAGCGAATTACTATCAATGTGTTAATTATTTATATGACATGTATATATTTAAAAGATACGTTATTTAATATTCTACCATTTTTTTAATAATGGTTAAGGTACTTAGATTAAAATTTCAGGATTTTATGGAAAAAAAATGAAGCATAGACGGAAACCGTATATGAGTTAACTTTTAATTTGTGAGTAAAAACTGAAAAAAATTGAAAAATCATTTAATTTGTGTTTATAAACTTGAAGTTAGTAGTCTGAGAAAGCGCCCATGATGTTCATAACACATCGGCAACGATTCGGCATGCTCAGAACAAGGTTGTCAATGTCTTGCTGCGGAATATTGTCCCATGTCCTTCTGAGGTGCGCAAAAAGTTGATCTTCTGTAGCCAGATTTTCAGGAACTCCCTTCAGAGCTCTTCTTTGCAGCATATCCCACGCATGCTCAATGGGATTTAGATCTGGCGATTGAGCAGGCCAGTCTAAGGCCCTAACATTGTGTGTATGTAACCAAGCTGCTACCGTTCTCGCCGTGTGTGCCCGGGCATTGTCGTGCATGAGCAGGATATCTTGCCCCATTTGTGTTCTGTGGGGCAAGATTACGGGCCCCAGCACCTGTTGGACGTATCGTTCTGCCGTCATATTGCCCCGCACCCAAACGAGATCCGTCCGTCCTCCAAGACGAATTCCTGCCCAAACCATAATTGTTCCTCCTTGGTATGGGTGAACTTCCTGAGGGTTCTGAAGACGGCTCCATCGTCCAGGAACTCGCCAAACACGTGTCCGTCGTGAATGTGGATGGATGCCGAACCTGGATTCATCCGTGAACAGCACATTGGACCATTGCTCACGGCCCCAGTCCACGTGGTTCCGAACCCATTCTAATCGTCGTCCACGATTGCCTCTCCGTAAAGGTGGGACCCGGAGTGGTCTACGAGAGCGTAGATTGCTTTCATGCAGTCGCCTTCTTACAGTTTGGGCACTTACAAGCACTTGGTGTTCCACTCGCAGCCTTTGGACCAATTGAGTCGCCGTTGCATTTGGTTGAGCTCGCGCAGTAATTTGCAAAAATCGGTCTCGTCTGGGGGTAGTGATGCGACTTGGCCCCCGGTGCCTCTCCGCTACTTCACCTTTGGCACGATAGCGTGTCCACAATCTTGAAATTACATTTTGGTGGGTCCCTATGGCCTCAGCAACATTACGCTGAACAGACCCAGCTTCCAGCATTCCCACAGCTCGTAACATCTCCGCCCTCGTCAAATGTTGGCGTTGCATGGCTACAATACCTCAATTTTAACTTTATCTTTCGTTTAAAAATGAAAAAAAACTGTAACTAAACGTAATTCGTATTGTTTTCTAAATTTCGCACAAATGAAAATTCCCTCTCCTACACATCAAGACATTTTTATGCCACCGAAACAAAAGAATTTTTTAAAATTTGAATTTGGAATTAGTCTGAGATAAATTACAAACAAATCGGTGTATAAAAGATTCCAATGCGGCCAGTACTTTTCGAGTTATTTAATTGAGTATGAAATATCCCTAGACCGTGTTGATGTGTGTACATTAAAAAAAACATACATACAGCCGAACATTATAACCTCCTCCTTTTTGGAAGTCGGTTAAAAATAGCATACACCTTTGACCAATGTCGAGTTGACATCAACCTAAAACCATTTTTAATGGCCTGACCATTTTATGAAATCTATATATAAAAAAAAAAAATGTTACATTTTTAATTCGGTCTGACATGTAAAGAAGATGGTTGAATGCCATTCAATTATGGGGGATGCACCAGGTTGCCCGCAAAATTCAAATTTTCTGTAATTTTTTGCAAATTGCGGGTTGTCAGGTTGTATATTGAACAAAATATGATTGGCGACCGTAACAAGTATATATTTACATAAATAACTACTAAAACCCTCTAAGTTCACAGAATCCTATTGATTGATATTTTATGAAATGTCATTCATTTTTTCACGGGCAACCTGGCGCTTCCCCCTTATATATATATAAAATTCTGAGTCGGTAAAGCGGATTCTATCGACAAAAATAGACCGTACGGTAAACATATTTTGGATGTGACTGTATACCTGTCCTGGGGCGTACATTCTCTACCTGTTTGCCAAATGTCATCCAAATACTTCCCGCAGTTACGGCGGGATATAGTAACAATTACAAACATACAATACAACCATGGTATTTATTTCTATGTTCGGTTAAGTAGAACGGCTTTGTCAGCTTAACAGTATTATTAAAAAATATATAAAAGTACATGTCGTTTTGTCGTCATATTAAGAGGGTGCCGGGGGTGTCACAGTGCTGTCATGCAATACTGCAATCATAGCGTGCATTGCGACCGACGTTCTTTCTCCACTCGAAAAATAACCGGCTATAAACCTATATATTTATATATCCTTTTTGGAACGTTTTGGGGTGGCTTTAAGTTCTTTTTTCAGTCGCTTAAACTTGGTACTTGGATTCTTTTGAATTTCTTATTTATTGTCATTTGTTTTTTACTTATAGTTGTATAGTTAAATAGTTCCTAGATAAATCATGTCTCATAAAATATGAAATAGTTATTCATAGGTACTCACCTACATATTATACGAGTACCTACCTACTATAAAAAATATAAGAGTCAGACAGTACCATAAAATAGTTAATAAAATAACGATGTTAGTTACTATACTATATCTTATGTGGTAGACATAATTATTCCACAAAGGTATCCATAATTTTTCATTTACATACTGCGAGGGCTGGTTTAGGTGACGCAGTAAAAGAGTACCTGAAAGAACATGAGGTATGCCTTTGCGCAGCAGTAAAACCACAGAGCACAGCGATGCCTCGGAGGCTGCTGCTAGAGACGAAATTGCTAAAACTTTCCATACAAAACAAGCGGGTCACCATTTACTCGCTCTACAACAGAAATGACGTATAGAAACTGACGGCTTTGAATGCGGTCTGCGACTGTGACAGTAGTTGTGCGCTCAACGCAGTTTCGGCGTCACGTATTTCATTAGTACGTAAGGGCGTCGGGGTTTCGTTAGGGCGTTTCGTATGTTTGGATTTCCTGTGCGTGACCCAAATAAAATATTTTTCTTACTTCCTTTTTTTTTGTACCTACTGCCGTCTCAAGGCGCTGCTGTCCACATTATAACTGGCCATAAACATAATATATTCCAGCGTATAGAACAAGCTTATCCTGATAGGTTAGTGCGGCAATTTTCACAATAGCGTGGCCATTAAAATAAAAAAGTAGCTGAAAAGCCCGAAGTTCTGTGTGCATTAGGTGCATTCGGAGTCACGCACGGATACCGCGTCACGCAATACGGCTGTTGTCACGTGATTTTGATGCCACAAGTATTATACAGGCTGGCAGGGACACGGACGCGAAGACTGAAACCATAAATTCAGCACATAATTCTAAACCCCCAAGAGTAGAAATATTTCGTAGGTTATTAAAAATAAAATGGTTGTCTGTAAAGTCAGCTTACGGATGATAATTTTACGTGATTACGTCATAAGGAGTGGAAGAGAGATAGATGCGTCACAAGCCGAATGCTTAGGCCGATCATGCCTCTCTATCGCTTGCACGTTCGGCTCAGGCGGAACGTGACAATGAGTCATACTTATTCGTGCGTGCAGCCGCGTTCTTCGATTTATAAGACGTTGTCACGTCAATAAAGAATCTACTGTTTTATAGAAAAGTGCAATACCTACGAGGTCAAAATGTATTTCAGGACCTGTAACTAATAATTCTTTATTTAAATTTTTCAGAATGTGTCAGCCTCTTAATTACGATCATTATGAATAAGCTTTTTATCAGAAGATCTGAAAAATAATTTTCTTTTGTGTTACTTATAGTGTGAAAAATTCTTTTGTGTTACCTATAGTGTGAAAATTTATTAAAAAATAACATTTCAATTCAACATAAAGATCTAAGCTAACCAATCCCCAGCTTTCAGTCTGTTAAAGTCTGGCAACCAGTCTTACCAAGGGGTCCCATCGTGTTGTCCAGTAACTGGGTTGTGGAGGTCAGATAAGCAGTCGCTCTATGTAAAATTCTGGTACTCAGCTGCAGCAGGTTAGTCTAGAAGCCGACCCGAGCACAGTTGGGACAAGGCAAATAATTATGAGTGTGTTAAGGCGACAATAAGTGCCAGTGACCTTGAGCGAGTGGGAGGAGCATGCGAAACTTTGAAGCGAATAAAATTGCATAGAGCGTTAGCGTCTACCCGGACATGGGTCAGCAATGCTCTGCCGCACGTCGCCCGCAAGAGCCCCCATTTCAACGAGCATCAAGATTATTCGCAAAAACAACCCAGCTTGATTTATCAAACACAATACAAATAAAAGCCGTATACAAAATTTTGGGTAATTAAATTGTCTTTTAGATGGTGCAGATTTCATGAAAATACGCCCGATAGTTTTTGCGTGATTATCATTTTTGTTTTCGCGTTAGACATTACTTTACAAATTAATTACACTATGTTATAAAAATATAATTTCAATTTTTTTTTTCAAACAAATAAGACTATTCGTTTAGACATCACGTCTAAACGAATAGTCTTATTTGTTTGAAAAAAAAAAGGTTCAATTTGAAATCATTAAAAGTCGTATATCTGCGCCTTAACATTTCAAGCAATAAAAATATAAATGACATAACACACCCTACCAAAATAACCTTATATAAACTTCTCTCTTTATTTATTTTCACAATCAAACGATCGTGTGAAATAAAAAACACGAAAATAATGATAAGACAACGTTTTTTGTTCAACCATGAGCGAAAATTCGTTATATTGGTTTGTGGTGTTATTCCATTTTCAATTTAATTGGTATCTGCGTGTCCCACCGTTACACTGGCGAGGGTGCGCTTGAACATGGCATGTATCTTTCACTGACCTTTATCATGCGTATCGTTAGTGCGTGCACATATATATCAAATTTTTATTACGAGCACATAAGATTTTTTTATATCGCAACATGTAATATATATGAGATTCTTTTACTTTATTTAACTGGTATGTCGTTTACGCGTTATGGACGACGCAGTGTCACGCGGCTACCAACTAATGTCAGTGCACGCCTGCCTAAGGGTGAAAACACATTCATAGTTGATCAATTGATCATAGTAATTAGTATCGTATAAATTATAATTATTGAATTATGCTGTTCTATATAGGGTATGCTGCAATTCTCTATCGTTGCATTTTTAATAGATAAACCTGTCCCTTTTAAATATAAATTGAGTGATTAAACTACTTTATAATGAAGTAATGACACGGCAGTTATGTGTGGGATTGTTACAAAAACTTCATACGTTAAAAGATTAAGAATAGATCTATCATTAAAGTTTACTAAGCCTCATGGGAAATCGCATTTGGCTAAACGTCGACTTATCTTAAACCGAGTTCCCATTTTTACGTTTCTTTTTAAGTTGCAGAGACAGCAGAGCTGCTTCGTAGAAGAAATACCCCGAATTGAGAACAATTTTTGTAGACATTTGTGGTTTGAAATGAAGGCTTTGTATTTCTGATTTAATATTGTAGAAGTTTTGTTTGGATGAATATGAAAGCTTGTCAAAAGCAATCAAAGTGAAATACCAAGTAAAACTGCTTTAATTTTCTACAAAATTCCACAAGTTGAAGTATTTCAGTAGAACCTGCAACTACTTAGAGGAGAATGAACTTTTTATAACGAGGACGATGTACGATGTATAAATTACTTAGTTCACAACATTTAAATTAAATTTAAAATAAATTAATAAGTACGTAAAGCGTAATATTTTCATGAAAATAATTCACCTCGCTCACAACATCAACTGAAGTGCAGAAAATGTAAAATAGAGCAAGAAAATAATAAGTTATTGTAGAGCATTCTAAGCGTACGTAGAGTCAACGCACTCTCTTATGTTAGGAGCGTCTTCCACATAATGTTCTAGAAAATCCCTGCAGCATTTGTGCGCTACGGGGGTGGAAGTAGTGGGAGGTATGAAGTTGATAACCTGGATTGGGAGCGAGGGTGCAGGGTCGCGGACCCTGCCGCACGACCGCACCCAATCTAAACCTTACTACCCTCAGCTCTAACCACCCAGAGGACACAGATCCGACAAGCTCTGATAGAACAGTATTGTACCTATTTGTTGAGGTTACAAAACGAATTTGACAAGATTTATGAGGTTTTTCATAACAATACTGGATCTTATAAGAAAATCGCTTTTGCTTTTCAGAAGAACACTCACCTCCTGTAGAAGCGGTTGAATTTGGCGCACCTTACCTGTTCGGGTCTATAGCAGAAACTTTTGTTTA
Organism: Griposia aprilina; assembly: GCA_916610205.1. Classification (NCBI taxonomy): domain Eukaryota; kingdom Metazoa; phylum Arthropoda; class Insecta; order Lepidoptera; family Noctuidae; genus Griposia; species Griposia aprilina. The sequence goes on from OU744287.1 coordinate 9,085,852, forward strand.
GAAAATAAGACTTATTTTTTTTCTAGGTTACTGAACCTGAAATCTCAAAATACATGCCTTTTCAGACATACATTATAATCTTTAATCAAATTCTTCCCAAAATAACTAACTAATTAAACACTTTCGTACATCAAAGCAGTGTGACTTCTGCCCCGTCCACATTTCCATGTTAGTTAAGTTTTAAAAGAATTTTTATACGGTTAGCTGAGGGGTGTTATTAAAAGTTGAGATAAGATTCGACACGATGCAGTGCACGCCATCAAATAGCTATGACTGGTTCTGTCAAGATATTGTACGCCACACGAAATAGAAATGAGGTCTCCCTGATAATGCTAGAGAAAACTTTCTTAATTTCGAAAGCGTTTAAATGGAAAACTGAAAAATTGTGTTGAGAATAGCGTAGTCCAATGTTGTGTTACCCTGGTGTATCATGATCGTCATTTGTGATGCAAAGTAGTACAAAGCTAGGTACTTAAGAGTTTATAAAAACGTAAGTGAAAATAATGGCGATAAAGTCAGTTAGCTAATTATAAGTAGGTACTCATTGTTCTCACTTCTACAAGGGTTGATTGTTAACGTAAGATAGAAAACGATTTTATGCCCGACTTATCCTCAAACAAGTGGATTGGAAGGCTTGCGACTTGAAAGTCTTCCTAGAAGCTTATGCTCCCATTGAAGTATAAAAAGACCCGGTGCAATATATCCTTATCAAAATTAAAGTTTTGGTTTAAAAGATTTTCGGAAAATCAAGTGACGAAAGTCTCCTCTTATAGGGCAATACACAAATACACGGAAAGCTCTAAGTTCGTTGCCCAGGCTGCAATTGGAACGACGTTCTCGAATCATAAAGGCATTGACACAAGGGGGGGGTTCCAAAATTCTTGCACAGGGAGCAACACCACCCGATAGAGTTGCGTGCAAGGTGAACGGACCTAGACACTCGGTTTAGGCAAGCTGACATCTATATTCAATGCTATGTCTTATATAATATAGCAACCTTTGTGTTATAGTGTGGATAGCTGTGAGGAAAATTTTGAAATTGTTAGTTTGGTATTTACGGTTCGAGAGTAAAATTTTGTTTGGATGTTTATCCTCTTAGGGCTGGTTTTACCAAAGTCAGATATCTCTAATCCGTGCAATAAAATTGACGTCTGACAGTTCTAGTATGGAAAAACCGTCAAAAATTCAAAATTTATTCTCATGTTAAAGGCTACCACAGACAGGCGCGACGCGACGGTGCGACGCGATTCTGGTAGCACAATTTCCATTAAGTTTTCAAAGAAATTGTTCTACTAGTGTCGCGTTCGTCGCGACTGACTGCGGAAGCCTTAAGACTTATTCTAGGTATAAAAGTTTAGTGGAATTCGCCCTTAATTGTGTTTTAAGATCTGTGTGAAGTGTAATGCTTTTATGCGTATGTTTGGGACAATCAAGTCACTGTTATTTATTTCATCTAGGGCCCGTTGTTTGATCAGAAGTCAAACATACTAATAGATAAGTATGTTGTTTGATAAATAGTTAAGCAAACTATAGTTAAAAAATTGTCAATTTGCTATGAAAGTTAACCATGCGTAGACAGAGTAGTTAAATTTTAACTGATTGTCAAGTGACTAATTGTTAAATTGACTATTGGTCATTTTTAACTATGTATCAAACAACGGGCTTTCGTACATATACTTATATACATAAACTCACGCCTTCTTCCCGTGGGGGTAAGCAGAATGCCACCTGCTGCGATCCTCTCTTAGCTTCTGGATAAGTCCTCTATCCACCACTATCTTCTGCCCGCGACTTCGCCCGCGTAAAATTTCTTGTTCCCCCTACCCACTCCGTCGTATCGCATCACCTGCCCGCATTTTCACCTTGTTTTCGCTTAACCTTTTAGAAATATAAATCATTTTTTGCCAATAATGTAGGTATACAGATATGATGGTTATTTATGATGGTTCGTTCTTTCTGCCTTTTCTTTTTGCTCGACTCCTAGGGGTCATAGCGTGATGTTAAATAGCCATTAGCCTTCCTAAAGATGTGGGCTATCAAATGCAAAAATCAGCGAAAACCAGTTCAGTTGAAAACCAGCGTCAGGCACTAGTTGTCTGACATTTTTTGCTGAACTGGACCTATTTGGTGCAGCCGCGAGGCACTCTTTAACTAATAATTTCTCACTACGCACTTTACACTTTTTATTTGTTTTATTTTTTTACTTGTAGGTATATGTTGTGCTGTGCTGTTTGCTTTGTGGTTTGTGCTAAATAAATTTATTTTCTTTCTTTTTCTTTCAAATCCAACCGGTAGTTCCAGATATTACCCCATACGTAGAAACTTACAAACAAATAAATTTTACCTCTTTATAATCTCTAATATATAAAAATCTCGTGCCACAGTGTTTGTTATCGAACTCCTCCGAAACGTCTTGACCGATTTTTATGTTTTTTTTGGTAGATCTGAGAATAGGTCGTTAAGTATACTTCATACCGTTGCGGGTGAAACCGCGGGGCGCAACTAGTATTAGTATAGGTTATCAAGGGTCTGTATAAAATTATCTGCCCATGAAGTGGATTTCCCCGAAAGGGTGAAACAAGCTATAAGCAAATTTTCAAATTACCTTACTTACTTGTACTTATCTTTTTTATATGCACGTTTGTCTGAAAATAAACCTATTTTTTTTTATTTCTTTCTTTACCTGAGTCACCAATCAATCTATTTTTTTATACATGATAAGTTTACTATATTCGATAGAATCTATAGACTGGCGCTTAGATACCTACCACTTTAAAGGATGTTAACCTTTGAGGACCGGAGACTCGTAAACTAATCGATACTAAGGCTGAAAGGTAATCGGATACGCCTGTTTTGATATCAAATATTTTGAAACTAGTATTTGGCGAATTATTGATTTATTATTTTGTGAAAATATTATCTATTGAGTCTAGTTTATCATAGATTTAGGCTGAATAAATTACTTACATATTATGCCATTTACAGAACACAAAGTATTTCTCAATTCATAAGCCGAAAAATTCCTAACTCAAATGAACCCAGGAATGCTCACTCAGCAGCCGTCCTTACCCGCATTACACCATAGACACAAACTAAACTCATTTTTAAGCTATTGCATAGCTTCTATCCCGGGCCTTGAGCGCGGGGACCGGAGCCAGAAATTCCGTAACGAAAAAAAACCTCACGCTCCCCACTCCGACGGGCACGGAGGTGTGGCTTGAAGGCCGTGCATTGTCTAACGTCGTTTCATTTATCAAAAAGTGTAACTTGAATTAATATTTATTTCCATTTACTTTCGTACCATTTATCATTTACCAGTCGGACACCATACATTTATTATAATCACCACTATCTTAAAACTCAATATCCCAATATCTCGGAAACGGCTGGGAATATCAAAATTCTGACCAAATTCCCCCCCCGCCCTATAATCCCCCTCTCAAATAGTACATACATACAGACAAGCCCCTTTGACCCCCCTTTTTTGACCCCCTCTTTTTCGACCCCAATATTAAGTTGTATTATATTTATTTATATTTAAATCAATCCCACTTATATATGATCCCGGGACCCCCTCGCGTCACCCCTTTTGACCAACCCCTCCACCCGTCCAGGGCTACTTCACCCCCCCGGGTCTTAACTTTTGAACCGGAGGTCGTAGAGGTATCGAGTTTGGGGTCTTTGGAATCGGCAGTAAAGGGCCTATCTTTTGGCCCCGATAAGGTTAGGGTAAAGCGCCCCATTTTAAATTATTTTAGATTTAATTTTTTTAAATTCTTATTTCTTATTCTTATACAAAATGCTATGCAATAGCTTTACCGCGGCAGTCCCCGAGTGCCACAGGTTTTTTTTTTTTATCCATGTGCACGCAATGTGTTTCTCATTACTTCAGAAAAATCTTTTTAATTTATCTAACTCATACAAACAACAGGCGTATCGAAATCATTTTATTTCATTTAGTAGACCCTAGACTCTAAACAGGATAGGCATATCCATGATTGAATCGGTACAAATTGTAGGCCTAAGGTCCGGATAGCGGCCATAATGTTATTAGAACTTGGCGTAAATTGGCATAACGTTTGACCTGGGGGCATCAACACTGCAGTGCCTCCTCATGTCCTGTTATGGCATTATGAATCGCCTGTTCGTTTTCGTGACGTGTGTTTAGGTTAGAAATAATAAAATTATCCGATTGAAGTATAGTAATCATGATCTGACCAAGATTATGTCTGGACTTTAAAAGAGACTGTGACCTCTGAGTTTGGTTCGGCCTTTCTTCTCAGAGTAGTCAGATAGGAAACGCCGACCTCATCTAGTTTAAAAATATGATTGACGTGTAAAAGTGTTTGTACAAACCTACTTACAGAAATAAAATCATTTAACATTTATCATTTATCAGCTATAAGTAGGTATACATATTATAAAAAGACGGTTTTCTAGTCTGTCTGTGTGACCGCACTTTTCTTCTAAACTTTACACTGGATCTTGATGCAGATTTCGCCTCCATTTAAGGCGAAAGCGTCAGGGTAGCCCGCGAAATTCAAAATTTCTTACTTTTTTTTCAATGTGCAGGTCAGTATCAGGTTCTATGTCGATCTAAATTATGTATAATAATCACAAAAATCATCAATACGTATCGGTATGTTCATATTACCCTATTGAACGACCATTTCATGAAATCTTAACATTGGAGGCCAATTCTAACTTAAGGAGTTGTATTTGCTGATTCTAATAATTGTATAAATTCAGTAAAGCCATATTTGTTACGGTCACGAATCATATTTTAATCAACATACAACCTGACACTGACGTGCAAATTGCAAAAAACGTAAGTAAATTTGAATTTCGCGGGCTACCTTAGCTTTTCCGGAACGTGTGGTGAATACATTGTTATTTAAGTTAGGTATAGCACAGAAATATCGCTGTTTTGACATATCGTTACATTAAGGCGCTTCCCTGACCAAACGACCTTGAGCGTTCGGTTGTTCTCTGTTCCGTCTCTGAGTCTCGCTCTGTCCCGCTCTCTGCGCACGCCCATTTATCATAGAATTCTCAAAAATTGTGGAATTATTTTAATAAAAAAAGACAAGTGAGCTTTTGAAATAAAATAAAACGACAATTATTTAGATTTTTAAACTATCTATCCATTAGTGTATCCTTAAATTATTAGAACGTCACCATTAAGAAAAGATGGATGCAATCAATTATTTTAGTAACTTTTTTATAAGGAGATTTTAAATGTATTTACAATACATAAAAACAAATAAGAACAAGCAATGCGATGATAGGATAACGAATATTAATAATGTGCTTTTAGATGTAGTTTATTACTCTTAATTAATGAATTAATAGCCGCTTAATAACGCACTATCGCAAGATTTTGCTCGGGGTAGTGCCTTAATAAAGTAGATTGCAGTCGTGCCAAGCAAGGGTGGGTTACCAGTAAAGGTATAAGTAATATATTAAAAAAAATTGGAACCGCAAGGAATAGGGTATCGGAAATAGGACTCAGCACACCGCCAGCTGCAGTTATTGCAGACCGCCTCGTCGGGCGGCTGGTGCGGGTGGGGCCGGATTTGGCGGAGAGCCAGTTTGGTTTCCGCAGGGGGCGCTCTACGGTGGATGCCATCATGCGCGTGCGAGCCCTCACGACGGGGGATGCTGTGGCCCGGGGTGGGGTCGTCTGGGCGGTGTCTCTAGACATCGCCAATGCCTTCAATACCCAGCCCAGGAGTTGCATCAGGGAGGCACTCCGGTATCACCGGATGCCGACCTACCTCTGTCGCATAGTCGAGGCCTATCTGACGGACAGGGCCGTCATCTAACCCGGTCACCAGGGAGAATGGAACCGGCGAGAGATGTCGTGCGGTGTCCCACAGGGATCAGTCTTGGGGCCACATCTGTGGGACATCGGGTACGACTGGGTGCTGCGCGCCGACCTCCCTAGCGGCGTCAGCGTCGTTTGTTACGCTGACGACACGCTAGTTCTGGCGCAGGGGAGGTCGCACCAGGCGGCGGCCAAATTAATGACACGCGGGGTTGCAACAGTCATTGAGAGGATCCGGCAATTGGGACTCGAGGTGGCCCTGCACAAGTCCGAGGCCATGTGTTTTCATGGTCCTCGGAACGCGCCACTGTCGGGTTCCCAAATAATGGCGGGAGGGGTTCACATCGGCGTCGAGTCGACGATGAAGGACCTGGGACTCGTCCTCGACAGCCGGTGGAACTTCGTCGAGCATTTCCGACGTTTGGCTCCCAGACTGGACTGGGCTGGGGCTGCCTTGAAGCGGCTCCTGCCCAATCTAGGGGGTCCAAACGCCTCCTGCCGGAGGCTCTACGCGGGGGTCGTGCGGTCCATGGCCCTTTACGGGGCACCGATGTGGGCGCGTTCCTTGAGGCTCCGACCAGCACGCCGTTTGAACGCGTCCCAAAGGGTCATGGCCATCCGGCTGGTCCGGGGATACCGCACGGTCTCCTGCGAGGCGGCGAGCCTCCTTGCCGGATTGCCGTCATGGGATCTGGAGGCAAAAGTCCTCGCGCACATTTGGGAGTGGCGCGAGGAGGCGAAACGCCGGGGCGTTACTCCGCTGCCGCGAGAAATCGCGGCACAGCGGACAGAGCTCCGGCGGGATCTCATGGCGGCATGGAGAGTGCGACTGTCGCAACCCAGCGCTGGGCACGCCACAATTGCGGCGGTAAGTCCCCTCTTTGAGGAGTGGCTTGAGAGGCGCCACGGCGTCCTCACCTTCCGCCTGACGCAGGTCTTCACCGGACATGGCTGTTTCGGGAGGTTCCTGTTTCGGATAAGGCGGGAGGAAACGCCCGGGTGTTGGCATTGTGTGGATCGACCGGAGGACACGGTGGAGCATACGGTGGAGGTCTGCCCGGCTTCGGCGGAGCACCGCCGTGTCCTCGTGGCGGCGATCGGCGGCGGCGATCTCTCGCGTCCGGCCCTGGTTCAGGCCATAGTACGGAGCGAGAGAGAATGGGAAGCAGTCACCTCCTTATGCGAAGCAGTAATTCTCGCGAAGGAGGAGGCGGAGCGCGTGAGGGAGAGGCAATCATTGCGTCCTCACGCCCCTAGTCGCCGCAGGAGGAGACACCCTGGGCGTCGGGAGTCGATAGCCGACTCCCGGCCACCGTAGGCGCGGGCCTGCGGACGGCGAGCAATGGGCAGCTCGCCGTCCGGTAAGGACCAGGCCCGGGTCGACGGCGCGTTGTGTTCCACGCGCGCCTCAAAGAGTTGTCAGCATAATTGACGGGGTCCGATAGGGCCGATGCCTGCCGGGGTCGCGGATTGTTCGAAAGAGTTACCGTGGCCCTGGCGCACAGGCAACTGAAGGAACACGGGTGGGTTTTAGTCAGTAAGAGTCTGACACGCCCTTCCGCTCCGCCCAGAACGGGAGAGGTCATTTGATGATTTCCCATAAAAAAAAAAAAAAAAGACTGATCCAGACTACGGATGCCTACGGTTTCTGAGAAAGTTACTTTACCACTACACGGTTTTTTCTGTATTGTAGCCTTTTGACAATGTTGTCGAGGCTTCTGTCTATTAAGCCGTAACTAATATTGACGTAAGCTTCCGCTAAGATACAATCACTAACAGTAATGAAACAATGGTGCCGATTCTCTTGTCACAAATGCCTCTAAACTTGACAAAAAATCACCAAAATTTAGTTTATTCCTGTCAAATGACGATTACCCATTCTGAAATAGACTAAAGTCACATAACTTAACTATTTTTAATTTTTGCAACATTATGATGGCACTGAATTATTAATTTAGTGAAAATGGCAATTTTGCTATTCTGAATTTGATGTTTTTCACCAAACTTTTTGATAGTCTAACTAAATCTGATTATTTTTAATCGCGATTATAAAGGTGTGGAGTAAAATTAGTTGTCCAAAACCTAAAACAACGACCGACCGCATACAATCAAAATCTCTTCAAAGTGAGAGTGAACAGGCTTCTTCTGGGTAAGCTCACTCCATCGTCGACTTTGTCTGAGTCATCTCTGACCTAGACTAGAGTCAATAGCAAACCCATATCAAATAAAAAATATAAAAAACCACGACTTCAGATACAAAAACATACTGCATAATTTTTTTTCTTTTATTTTGCTTATAATTATCTCGAAAATGGTGCGTCCTATCACAAAAGTAATGAAAATTTCGACACCCTTTATAATACACATAGACCCCTGAAACTCAACATGTAGGTAATAATTTTTCATATTTTCGATACAAAAAGTGAAAAATTCCATATAAAACACGTCGAGGCGGCACACTAGCGCGCCTCCGGCTCTAAAAAAATATCACGGGGTAGGGCAAACTAGTATCACGTGGAGTCGCGATTGTCAAATTCGATTGAGTTATGTCAAATTTATTTTTAAATATAGAGTTTCTTTTTTGCAGAATAGCGTTCAAGTTCTCATAGCCAAAAGTAAGGAGTTTTAGTGATAGTTTAGTTCGGTGTACAAGTGAATCGGCACCACTATCCGTCAAGCTAATAAATAAAAGACTAAACGTTTATAGCGAACTAAGTGTACAACTGTTGATGTTATGTTATGTTAGTACTAACAGCCTTAGCACCCTTTTACGAGCATTGAAATTATTATCATTCTCAATTGCAATAACTCATACTTAAAGTTTTTTTTTTTGTAATAAACCATTTACAGGCACTTTTGAATAGTCAAGTAAACAGTAGTAACAGCAGGATATTATGAAAATGCCCATGTTTAGCTGTTTATGGCTGATGGTTTCTCCATAGACAAAAACTAAAGATCATTAGTAATAAAAAATCACTTATGTCTGTGACAAATCAGTGAAAATGGATGCATCATATCATCTTGGATGCGAATAAGGCTAAAGGCTCCTTCAAACAGGAGCGACACGCGACTAAAAGGTACAGCTCGTCGCGCGACAGTCGGTGCCTTTATGTCGCGTCGCGTGTCGCGCCTGTTTGAAGGAGCCTTTATGGTTCGTGAAACCTGACAGTCGGGTAACGCTAGTTAAAATGCCAAGATTAAACATTTAAAAGTCTTGGCTCCAAGTTTGCTTTGGCGATTCTCCTAAAGCGGTTAGGTCGCCAGGAAAAAGTTTGGGACAAACATTTGTTTGAGTTTGAATTTTAACCCCATAGGCCCATCGTGCACAACGCTACTCAAAAGTAAAAGTTACAAATGTGTACTGGACCGCCATTAGTACCTGGATAGTACTGAGACATTCTGGCTACGGTGGCGTCCATTAATTACGTGAGGCGATTTTTGGCGATTTTTCGACTCCTTGGGGAGATGTCGTGAGATTTATATTTTGTATAAATACGTTTATCGGTTCTTTAACGCGTTAGATTTATAAAAAAAAAAAACATAATTTGCTTTATTATTTTTATTTAAGACTACTTAGTCCAGAATCACAGTGAGAAAATCGAAAATAAAATACTTAAATAGGAACTACTAAAATTCGTAAAAGAATATTCTTTCTAATTCAGTCCACGGGGACTCTTGTGGTCTCTGGAACCAACATGTCCATATGATTTTCAGTAAAAATCATCTGCTCCTTCAACACCGCTCCGATTTGGCCACTCTAAACTGTTGTGGCTTAAACATAGAAGCTCAGTAGCTAACGAGAAACATGTTTTACTTAATTTACCCAGTTTTCTCGCAACTTTACAAGATTTTATCCAAAAACAGAAAAAATGGACACGCCCCTACTCATTGGTGATTTTTTTGGTGATTGATTGGTGATTTGAGTTTGTAACACATTACTTTTGAGTAGCAGTAGACGATGGTCTTTAAATTCGTGCAAAGAAGTAACTTCAAACTCTTTTCTATGTTTCCTGAGACGTGTCAACGTTGTAGGTACGTCAGAATGATCTGTATGTGGCGTGCAGCTAAGCAGGAGGTGACACGATGTTTGTGCTTTGTGCCCACTGTCACAGAGCTTTATAATTAACATAAACACCATTAACATAACATAACATCAAGCCTGCATTTTCCGAAGGGTTGGTCAGAGGGGTACCTTCAGTACACCCACATTTCGCCAGTTATGTTTAAGTCCCATGTAATAGGGGGCGAGCCAATATCAACCGGGCACAAGTCCAAACTCCGGGCTGCTACTAAGAAATTACAGATGGAAAAACTCAATAACACTTTGCCTGACCTAGAAATCGAACCTAGGACCTCAGCAGTAGCACTTGCGACCACTAATCCTAACTTAATAATATTATAAATGCGAAAGTAAGTTTGTTTGTTACGTTTTCACCTAAACCACTGAACCGATCATCATGAAATTTTGCATATACGTTGTCAGGGATACAGAAAAGGACATGGGGTACCTTTCAACCAGAAGAAAAAGTACTGTTCCCAAGTCAAAGAACAATAACTTTCGACGGTCACTATTGTTTTAGGACGCTAGATGGCGCTACGTGTCTTTCGGATCATGATTGAATTATAATTATTAGAAACTTTAGCAGTGTGTTAAGAGTCTTTTAATATATATATATAAATAATACATTTTGTGAGTCTAGAGTGAACTGCAACACCGTTTGACCGAACACAAATAAAGTTGGCTCATAGGTAAGTATATTTTTAGATAGTAGTTTTTTTTTTTTTTGATTTGCTATACTTTTTTCAACCTCCACGCGGTCTAAGTCGTGGGTAATAGCGCGGGCGGTTAATTAATAAGCCTAAAATACCTCTTAAAAGTGAAATCTAATAAAACAGATTAGGTATAGCTATTATTCAGTAATGCAGTTAGAGAAGTTACTAATAATACTTACTGTTCAATTTTCCAAGAATCTCTATACTTTCTGGTGTTTATGGAAAAAAAAACGAGGGTCTGCTAATATTTATGTTAACCTCTCCAATTAAGCTCAATAACGCAAGTGTTTGCAGCATCACTGGTTTCACTACATTAGTAAGGTAGGATTTGAACTGAAGACCTCTTGAAATTCAGTCGAACGCCCTAGGTCGGTAACGCGTAGTTCATTCGTGCTTAGCGAAAGGCGTGGATTAACACCTTTATAAATTGGCCTAGCACTTGGTGGATAGTACCTATGCTTACGCCAAGAGCAGCAAACACTGCGTTACCGTGCTTTGGGTGACAGATCGTACGTAGCGCTTCTCCTCCACATTTATTATGCGCACAGCCAAACTGGAACTCTCTGCCAGCATCTGTGTTCCCTTCGACATTTAACCCGTCTACCTTCAAAGCAAGAGTTATTAGGCATCTTCTGGGTACGCTCGCTCCATCATAAACCTCATCCATCGCTTTCCATCAGGCTTGATCGAGGTCAAGAGCCGCCCCATTCGACAATAATAATAATAAATTATAGATCTGGGTGATAAGCTAAGTCCAGGGATGTGTGGCCGGCTTTGGGTTTCATCTCTATGGGTCGAACATGGGATGAGGACGTACTATGGACGCTAGTGATGTGTTTGGCGCCATCACTAGCGTCCGACGAATTCTGGATCGAGTCGATTTAGATTGCCATCGACACGCTAAGAAGAAGAAGGATTGGCCTAGGAAAACTTTAACTGTACTAAGAACCGTGTCGTATTAAGCACATGACATGGGCTTCACGGCTTTCTTGTGTAATAAGGGTGGGTACATTAATTATGCATGCACAGATTAATATTTTTTTATGTTATTTAATAGATAATATTTATTGATATAATTGGTTGTGTATGTGGTTGCTTTGTATTCTTATTGCTTACTGTTTATTTTATTTTGACCTATAGTACCAATCATGAAACCTGACTTGGTTTCCGTACGTCCTTTTTGGGTAAACACTGAAAATCAGCGCTGTGCTGTGGGTCCCCCATAGCACAGCATCACGCTGAGTGGAAACCTTCTGGTCACAGTCATGACGTGCAGCTGTCGAATATTTATGTTTTGTGCTCGTGATTATATATATACTATTTTGTTTTTATTTTTCTTTAATTAGAGCAATTTTTTTTTTGTATGCTCGTGTTTCTGTAACAAATAAACCTATTTTTCTTTCTTTTCTTTTCTTTCTATATGCTGCAAATGGAGAATATTATAAACAAGTTAAAGATTACCGTATCATTTGACATGTTACGCGTTCCGAAAGTGATCAACGTTTTTAGTAAGTTGAAGTCAGTATGTACCTACGTTTTATAGGATTTATATGAACGTGTACCTTGTACCGTTGTGTTTCAAGTCGCATTTCAGGCTGATCTGATAGAAAGAAAAAACTTTGAAGATTTTCGACTTTGTTTTGATTTTAATAATGTTTTAAGTTTTCTTAGGACAAGATTTTTTCATTTGTTATGTTTACATAAGTACAATGTTTTGTCAGGTTTAAAGTTATTAGAGCGCTCTAATCAACCAATTAAGGGCGAATTTCACCAAACTTTTATACCTAGAATAAGTCTTATCCTGAGTTTTTTTTTTGAGTTTTTGCCAGTTTTTCCATACTAGAACTGTCAAACGTCAATTTTATTCCATATAAGATATCTGACTTTGGTGAAATCAGCGAAAAATAATGCATTACAAAATATTATTAACATCGGATATCTTTCAAAGAGGAACGTATTTTTCTTAAGTGTGATGTCAAGAAGGTACTTAGGTGTCTATGTAGCGAGGTTTTGTGGGGTCATTGTACTCATCATTATGAACAATTTTTACTATGGGAAAAGCTGTTTTTTTTTTTTCGCGATTTCAAGTTTGGTCCCATAGTAAAAGTTGTTCATAATGATGAGTACAATGACCCCTTAAGAGGTTGTGCGTTATTTAAGATACACATTGTATAACGAAACGGAATTCAAATGGTATGCTATGAAACACCCTTGATTTGAATTCCGTTTCGTTGTTTATTCGGTAAACTACGATTTTTATTGCCAATAATATTTCCCTGTGTGTTCTGGACAATGGCCTCCCTTTTTTCCTCCTTCTTCACTACATTATGCGATTTCTGGCTTTTTAAGGATATTACTTAACGTCCTTAATTACCTATCTACTACTTGTATCTATCCAAGGATACTATTTACCAGTAGCGAAGGGTCTATTTTTTGTAAGAAGTAATCCGGAGTACATAATATCTGTAATGTGATTATATTATTGGTCTATAGAATACTGACTGTGCCATTTTTCAAAGGGAAGCCGGTAGGAATCAAGTTGTGTGAAACCTTCAAAACTGCTACTTACTCACCTACATGATTTACAAGATATGAATTGTACGGTCACCAAATGTGATAACTTGATAAGTAACCAGGGTCATCGAATATAAGTAGTTGAAGTTTAGTAATAAACCGATGGATGTTTTCGAATGAAATTTAATTTGCTAAATGACCTGTTTGTTTTCTATTAATTAAATTAAATTTTATTCGAAAACATTCATCGGTTTCTAACTAAACTTCAACTATATCGACCAACCTGGTTACTTATCTCTTTTGGTAACTGTACGATCATTTTCCTACCAAAGCTACATCCGTGTAGGTACCTAATTTTCCATATATTTACTTACTTTATTTAACTGCTGTTTGTGTCTGTTTTTAGCTGAATATCCTGAAGTATGACATCACGGAGCGATGCAAGGTCTTTTCATTTACTTGCCCATTCGGTCGTAAATGCTGCATGGAATTCTTCTCTAATAAAGAACCGGCGGCGGCGGCTCGGGTACCTTAAGTCCGGGGCTTTGCCCGCTTTGTAGTTTTCTTTTACATTTTCGTTTTCGAACATTTTTATTTTTAGAAGACTCCGTGAATACTCCGTACGCATGGCGTAAGCCGGGCAGTCAGCCCCGCACCGTTACCAGCCTGATTGTCTAGTTGTTCTTCCACGTCAAGAGTTAAAATATTCAAAATCCACCCATTTAGCCTGTTTGATGCACCAACAGCTCAAACCAAGCTCAGAAGATCGGCTGGGCTAAAGAGCCACCCGAAGGCTTGTCATATACTTTCACTGTTCACAAAGTAGACACAATACTTAATTAAATAATTAACCTGAATCATATGTGGTTCATGGGACAGGGAATGGGTTAGCGGCATTTGTTTCGTCGCTCCTCAAATAATTACAATCTATAAAAACCGGCCAAGTGCGAATCCGACTCGCGCATGACAGGTTCCGTACCATTATATATAAAAACGGCAAACAAATCACGTTTGTTGTATGGGAGCGCCCTTTTTTAGTATTTGTTGTTATAGCGGCAACAGAAATACATCATCTGTGAAAAATTTAATTGTCTAACTATCACGGTTCATGAGATACAGCCTGGTGACAGACGGATGGACAGCGGAGTCTTAGTAATAGGGTCCCGTTTTACCCTTTGGGTACGGAACCCTAAAAAGTTACAACAAAAAAACGAACAAATACAGAACAGCGCTTACAACATTCTGAGGCCCACTTGCACCGCCAATTAAACACGTTTAGCGTTAAACGAGTTTAAAACATCATTCTGTCTCTATCGTCTTCAAATGTTTGACAAACAGAAGTATGTTTTAAAATCGTTTAGTGCTAAACGTCTTTAGTAATTGGCGGTGCAAGTGGGCCTTAGACTTCCAAGAACTCAATACGGGGTAAAGTTTCTCGACACTGCAATTTGAGGTCTAACAGAAATTGGAGAAGTAACAGAAACTGCTTATCTATTTACTTACGCTTTTACTATGAATGACACTGCTGATAACGCATCGACGACGGCAGACATTGAGTCGTCACGCAGTCAACTGATACTTTAGCTGATTACTAGTATTATTACATAAAGTTTGAATTACATTGTTGGGTTCGATTGATAAATTCATATGTATGTACTTAAATGCGAAGAAAAAACTCACCGTCGACCAATCTGTGTGTCTGTATTGTTAAAAGCGACGGAGGGGAATTAGGTGGATAACTATAGTCGCCAATGCAAGTGCTTTGTCGCTTTTGACATCAATACCCACAAAATTGAAACTTCACTAAGGTTGAAACTATCGAACTATCACATACACTAATAGATCTTGTCGTTTTATGATGTGCAAGTTACATTGAACCTTAGGTAAAGCAATTACGAGGTCAACTATGCATTTATGTAGGTACATGTCATGATATAAACAACAGATTCTTCCTGTGAACATAATAAAGTAGAGCAGTGTAATATTCGGAGATAATTCATTGTACAATTTACTTTCTTGTACAGGGGGACATCGACGCATTGACGGAGTTTGATAGGGCCTATGCCTGCCGGGGTCGCGGATTCTTCGAAAGAGTTACCGTGGCCCTGGCGCACAGGCAGCTGAAGGAACTCGGGTGGGTTTTAGTCAGTAAGAGTCTGACACGCCCTCCACCCAGAGCGGGAGACGTCATTTGATGATGGACATCAACGCACAACCTGTTACCATGTAGGTACTCAGTATAATACGATTCTGAACCTCGCTGCGTTGGAAATTTTCGTAGGTTTCGTACTAAAGTGATTACACTGTGATTGCACAATACCTACGCGGTCAAAAATATGCCACCCTGTATTATATTAATGACAAAATACAATTTGGATTTAAATTCAGAACCAAGTTCAATGATCAACCCACAAAATCGAAAGATTTTATTTCACATAAACCTACATGGGCACTTATGAAACGTCAGAAGCTAGGTGCACGGTGCCAATTGGTTGTTTCCTATGGAGAAGAGCCGGCAAGAAACTCCATGTTTACTCTTTTAAAAATAAGGGGCTTTTACAATGTTTCAAATTACAGTGTCGATAGGAGGACAGTATAGGTCTGTCAACAAGTAACAGGTACTCAACAAAATATAAAAAGGTCTACAAATCTACAGTCTACAAGTTAGGCCTACAACGTTCTCACATTAACAAAATATAGAAGAATCTATATAAAAATAAAAGCCTATTTAAACCAAATGACATGATTGCCATTACAACTGTAAGAAATCTGAATTAGAATCCTGTCCACAAAAGCCATAAGTAAAGAGTTGAAATAAGAATTAGAGGTATATAATGTCAAATAATGAGAAGATCATGTCAACGAAGAAAGTAAAAAAAAAACAATATACCTCTTTTTTTTTAAAATTAATTTAGTAATTTGGGAGCAGTTAATAGACATTCACATAGTGATGCTGGTAATGAGGTGCCAGGGAAGCCACATGTGCAGAAGGAATTATTGTCAAACTTCCTTGTCTTCAAAATAGTCTTTAATGTTATAAATATGTATTTTTTTTAAGGATACGTTTGATGTGGGTTTTCAACTTTCCATCGCTAAGTTCTGTAACTGACTTTGACAACTTGTTATAAAAGCGGATACTGTTTATAAGAAACGACTTGCTTGGTTTTGTTAATCTAAATTTGGATATTACAATTTCATTTTTGCTACGTGTATTTATATTATGAAAATCGCTTCTTATTTTGAAAAGTCCTAAGTTTTTGCAAACATACAAAATACTTTCTAAGATATAAAGAGAATCTAAGACAAATAAAATCTATCCAATCAGACAAGGCCAGCAGTTATTGATGAAGGTGCCTAAATCTATAAATAACGTATATTAAAAATGTCACCAACAAAATAGTTCTAACTAAATTATCATACCAACCTGTAACTCTATACTGCAGCTTGAAATATCTCCGTTATTAAATACACAAACCGGCTATGGGGATGTGCTGAAGTGAATAAATGTATGTAGTTTACCGAAATAAAAAAGGAATTTCACCACTTCAACACGTATAATTTACGAGTATTAGTATAAAAAAATCGAATCAAACTAAAATACAAAATGTTAAAATGAAATATTAGGTATTAAAACAGTTGCAGAACAAGTAAATCTTCCTAAACGAAAAGAGAGTACGAGAAAACTGCAAGTATATCGGATGTTAAATGTTTGTTACGTATTCGGTTTTCGAATTAGGGCATCGATTGCAATCGATTCTTAGGTTCGTGCCCGCTAAATTATACGTAAACTTTCAAATGAATATTATCTTATAAAGATTACCTTAGCTATCCCGATAGACAAACAATCACGGCTAAAGATCAACTATCATTCGAATGTAAAACCTACAAATATTAACGATTAATATAATGTGGATGGTTTCCTGGATGCTGACGAACCGCGTAGTCTCGAATAACTGCATGCCTGGACGGAATCGCAGGTGACACGACGATCAAGTGGCGCGGACCAGAAAGGACTTGCCAGTCTCGAACTACAAGGATTCTATGCGGTTGGTAACAGCGACCAAACAGCTCGCAAGCCTCGTAGATAGTCCGGCACCCAGAAAAAAGGGCCGAAACCAGCCCCTTTTAATTGTTTCTAGACCTACGACAAATAAAATAGGGTATTACACAAGAGAAAAGGCTAAAACTTCCATTAAGAGAGAAAATAAGGAAAATTACATAGCAGGTTCGAAGAAACATTTTATCATTTTTGTGTAAAGATAAAAAACTTGGTTGACTGTGAACTAATTGCGGCAATAAGATTAGGTATTAGACACGAAAGAAACTGCTTGACTCCAATAGGATTGGTAAGACGGAAAATTATAAAAATCTCAAAGTTTCTGCAACTCAAGTTTTTTTTCAATAATTAAAAAAAAAAAAAGTCTTCTTTAAGTCAATATGTGAAAAAAATATAATGAAAATTGGTGGCCGGTTATATGAAATAGGTTGCAACCGCAGAGGTCACGCCGCAGTAGGTACTATTGTACAGCTGACAGAAAAAAATAAGTTTGCAAACACGCAGAAACCCTAGCACGAACGCGCGACGTGCGAGTAACTGTAACGTAAATTCGAACGATTTAAAAAATGAAATAAAATACTTGTTTCGCACATAATATTTATGCAGTTTTAAAACTTTATTCATATCTTTATGAGAGTGAATTGTGTTTGCCGCATTTATTTAAACCAAACTGCTATAGGATAGTTGTGTCTTCGATTACGACTAAGACTACCTTGGAATTGAGTTAAAAAAAATGTTTACGGTAATGCGTGGGCTGGAGTAGTCAAGTCTTAGACAACCCTCGTTTGAATTTGTACTGTATGCACTCACTATAATGTGACCACTGTGTAGATATATCTCCTGAGATTCCAAATAACTTTTTACCTAGGGCGAATTTCACCAATGAAGACCTGTCAGTGTCAAAATTGTAGTGGAATATTGACGCTGACAGCTCTTAAACGCGGTTTAGAAGTGCTGATCGCATTCAGTTTCATTGGTGAAACCCGCACTTAGTTTAAGAGCAAGCTTTTCAGCCTGTTCTTGACCACTGCTTGTACAACCATGTTTAGAGTAGGTGTGATCAGCTTTTAGTGTTTTTACGTTTTTAAGGTGCAATAAATTAATAATTATTAACTCCGTTATTCATTAAATAAACATATTAATAACAGTTTTAAATATACCGGTATCGGAAACAGGGTCCAAGCTGCCGGTGGTCAGGGCCCCAGAGAGAGGAGCTTGCTAACAATACGAGCCTTACATTTTGTATCGTAAAAACATGCAATAGCTACTCTATGAACATGCATACAACAAATGTTTTATGTCGCTGTTTCAGAGTTGGTCTCGCAGTAAGAGCACTTTCACTCCCTAAAGGATTGCCAATTAATTGAAAGTCAGTCTGGGCCTCTTTAGCTTTTCGGGAATCGTCTTGTATAGAGCTGTCTCATCGTTTTGTCTGCTAATGACTATTAGCTGTGATGACTAATCAGCGTATATAGCATAATACATTTTCAATCACAATCCGTAAGATTTTGAAGGAAATTGCTAATACATTGTTTCATGTTTGAAAAATTCGTCTGCTTAGCAACATCAATAACGCAATGAATGTTGTTGAACTGTCACAGTGATAGGCAGTGCCATTATAGGTGTGTTACGCAATTAACCCGCGGTTTTCTGCGTCGGTCGTTACGGCACTCTCCCGATCATTCATTTTTTGTGGTCAATGGGAGAACTGTTTACAAAAAAAAAAAAAAAGTATGTCCCTAGACGTCGAATTCGTGCGTGTGAAGATTATAGGCTTCTTAATTAGAGGCTACAAATTAAAACGAAGGTACCTACATGTTCCTAATTGAAATATTACTTACCTAAAAAAATTACATTTGTAAGTTAAAATAAGGTCCCCAGTCCCTCTGTGTATAGAAGTTAACGGAACACTTATATTGCGTAATGAATGAGAGGTCGGCGCTCGGGCCCAGGGGGTGTAAGGGAGTGCATCGGGGTGGGGTACAATACCACCCCACGAGCCTTATTTCGGGTCATCGAGCCCGACCTCGCAAGCAGCGAACGCAGCTTGAAACGCCTTGCAAAATGGAGTTTTCATCTTGGATTATTAATTTTAACAAAGTGTTAGATTAAACTAATTCAGTAAAAGCTCTCACCTTATTACATGCATGAATTATGGTTTTGCATTTTTTATAATATATTTTTATTAATAATGATAAAGGTTACCTATTTCGTGTCTTATTATAAGCTAATTAGAATAACATAACTACTAATTTTGAATTTAATTAGACGCTTCCTGGCGTTAATGTGCCTAAAAAGTTAAAAATTAAGCTGTATAAAATAGGTTAGATAAAAAATCTTAACGATGATTGAATTAATAAACCACATTAACGTCCGAGCTAGAATATTAATGACGTACCTAGGTCACAAGTACTAGGCATTAAATGATTGTTAAGTCAATATGAGCGTGCAACACGTTAGCGCTAGGACCTCGAAGAAAAACTTCTAAAGATCTCAAAGCATTGATAAGTAACATATTTAAGCTAATTAAAGAAAACTAAAATAAAAAGGGGATAAAGCAATCAATTTCCTTTCCGTCACTCCTCATTAATCTAGAAGTCACGTAGACAGTTTCTTTAATAAAGCAATTAATTGTAACTCAGGTGTACATTTTCGACAATTTTATGTGAGAAAATAATGTTTTTTTTGTAACAAAAGACCTTCGATATGCATTAGAAGTTCGGCAGCGTTACTCATTAACACTTTAATCTTTGTAATGTTGTAAATAATAATGCTGCGTTTGAAGTAGGTGAGGTGGAATCTAATCACGTCAACGTTGAAACTCTGACGTGCCGAATACAGTTTCTTTGATTTTTGTCGAGGACGTTAAAGTCCACTATTTTATTTATTTTAACACGCTCACGTGAGCCTCCACCAAATGTTGTAAATGCACGTGATACGGGTGAAATAACTATTTGTATGTAATAGGATACATTTATGGGCACCGAAATGCGAATAATTTTCCCATATCGTAATAAATGGTAGGTAAAGTTAAAAACCTTATCATGTCCGATTTTTATATCTTTAGCGAATCGTTTTGGTTACCAATGGTAAGTTTTCTAAAAACCATGAAACGGATACCTTTCTCAGGACTGATTTATTTAATCGCCTGATTACTTTCACTGTTTCCAGAATAAAATTTTAACTCTTCGTACATCGTCGTCTTAGTCACAACACTTATTTAATAGTTGATAAGCTAAGGATGACAGAAAAAATCGATTGATCCATTTTCACACAGTAGCATCAATTTAACACGCTTGTCAAAGTTATTTCAATCCACTTTATAAGTATAATTTGCATAAATTATCGTAGAAAAAAAACGGAATAAATAATACATTTCTGGTTATTTAGCCTCAAAGCCTTGCGATACTTATCTAAATGCATTTTTGTGACATTGAAATACGGACTGGCATATTAAAGTGACAACCACATCTTGAACGTAATGTATTTTCTATTCAAAGTGATTCTAATTATTATCCGTCACCACAAAATGCAGCAGACATTCAAGGCTGTCTAATTTTCCAGTTTTTATTAGTCACACATATAATATAATCTTTTGAAATTGTTAATTATTATACAGGGTTAGTTTTCAAAGACCAGCCAAATTTAAGGATGTGGTACAGACCATCAAACTGAACAACTCTCTCCATGGGACCAATATCATCATCGCGAAAAATTTATAAACTGTCCCATACAAAACTTCAATACCTACTCGACCCAAATGTATAGGACCGCTGATTTTTTTTTCGCGATTACGATATTGGTCCCAAGGAGAAAATTGTTCAGTCTGATGGTCTATACCACACCCTTAAATTTGGCTGGTCTTAGAAAAATAACCCTGTATATGTTTTTTATAACCCTCTTTCAGTTCCGGTTCAGCGATTTACCTACTAATGCCACTATTAAGTATTTAGTCCTGGATCTAATTTGCGAATTCCTGACCATGCATTGTGGTTAAAAATTAAAATGATGTCATTATAGACCGGGAGTTTTCATGATTTTCTTCAATGATTTCAAAATTCCACTTTCGAAGTTTTGAAACTGGGTTCAAGTGACCAGCCATTAGTTGCTTAGGTACAGTACCTACAACTATTTTCTTAATGTCCCTTGGGAATCATCGTATTTCCGAATACAAAAGAATGCTAATTTCCATGTCCATCAAATATTAGATTTATCGTGTTAATAATTTGAATTCAGAACTAATTACTTTATTATTGTTTTGTTTTCATGTAACAGTACTTAGTTCTGAATTCAAATGAAAAAAAAACCTCTTTATCAACCTTTTTTAAAATATGTTTGAGAAACATAGACAACCTTGTTTTCATAGGCCCTAATAAGGTACTTTAGTTCAAATAGTACATGATATCAAATATTATTTACAATGTTATTGGATTATCAGCATCTAGGCTCAGTAGTTAAGCAAGCTGAAGTGGCAATGGGCTGGTCACATATCTCTCGCAGAACCGACAATCGTTGGGGAAAACGAGTTCTAGAGTGGAGACCGCGTTTAGGCAAACGTAGTGTGGGACGCCCGCTGGCCAGGTGGAGGGACGACTTGCGAAAGGCGACTGGCAGAGACTGGATGAGGAGAGCCGAGGATCGGGCTCAGTGGCATTCACTGGGAGAGGCCTACGTCCAGCAGTGGATGAATATAGGCTGATGATGATGATTATGAGGCTCAGTAGCAGACTTGCGGCTTAGTTTAGCACGTAACTGTAAATACTGTTGTAAGTTGTACATATTAACAAAACAGGTGGCGGTAGTGTAGCGAATGTTGCCCACACGCAGTTGAATGCGACGCTTATTGCATTTGCCATATTTCAAATCTTTATAGTCGTGTCTCTAGAAACATTGATAGTATTTTATATTACAAAGATGTAGCTATTATTTCTGAAATAATAATCGCTTAACGGTATGAACATGGTCGCATATCTTATAGAACAACGTTTAGGGAGAAATAACTGCAGTCGTATATGAAAGAAGAAGGCAATAACTGAGAAAAACGGATAAGTAGGTGGATAAAAGATTTATTTAATCTTATGATTAGAGGACCCAGTTGCAGAGCAATTTACCTATAAAATTATTTTTAATATATGATCATAAAATATTTTTTTAAATACAATCGCGCCTTACACGTCTTTTAACACTCAATCACTTAGAGAGAAATCCATGAAAATAATATAAAAGACAGTTCGAAAAAAACATAAAGATTAATTCAACCGATATAGTCTGCATACACGCATTGCATAGCAATACTTGCAAATGCATTTTTTTCTTCTAACGAGAATATTTAATAACTAAACGCTGTTTGCGCTTACCGCGGGGAAGCGCGGGCGGCGCGGTGGTGAGGTGGTGTGCAGCTATTAATCCAATGCGCGCGCCCCGACAGGTGAGCCGCGATAATCTTGCGGACTTGCGCCTGCGCTTACAAACGGCGTGACCTTTCCGTAATTGAATAGGCGTGCGCGTTTCGAGCGCCGCACGCACGTTCTAAACGCACGCGAGCGATTAACTCCTATAATGATAAAAAATATCATCTTCATCCAAGTTCTCGTGTAAATGCATTGTTTGTGTGTCACTCATACATTTTGTAAAGAGTATAATGTGGGTCTACACTGTTCTCTATTCAAAAATATTGTACCTACAAGAAATGTAAACAGTGTAGACGCATCGAGGACTATCTAAATCTTCTTCAAGTAGATAGGGACTATTGGTGACAAAAACAAAATTGCCACAAAGTACTTAAACTGTTGATACATTTTGAAATGACTTAACAATTTCCTTGCAGTAATAAACCATTCTGCTGACTTAATTCTGTTCGCGTAGCGATGTGGACGGCTGGTTACTTCACATTTCCCTACATTATAATGCATGTAAAACTGCTCTTACAATGCGAAAGGAAGTAAAAAGTAAAAAAAATGTGCATGTTCTCTCATTGTTTTGAGTTTTAGTGGCTTATTAATATATATCGTTATAATATGCAAATAGCTATTTCTTGGTATCGAAGGCATTTTCTTGCTTCATTGGATAAACGTTTCAGAACAGTTGTTGAGATAAGTGTTGACTGCTTAGCGTTTATATTAATACTATTTTAGAGCCTAATTTAAGTCGTAGTGTTTACATTGGGTCCAACATTGTGTAGTTTTAGAGGGCTGGTTGACGTGCTGTGTCGCAGCAAGATAAATATCCTGAGTAAGGGATGTTACACAATTGTTCGGGTTGGCATGAAAATCTAATATACAGGGTCAAATTAAATTAGTTAGCGAAACTGCCGTGATGGGTAACGAAATCGACACTACCAGCGCTGCGGTCGTTGACCCCAAAAACATCGTCAAATCATATTTTTTTGTTTCATTATGTTTAAATGATAAATGATAAATGATTTTATTTCTGTAAGTAGGTTTGTACAAACACTTTTACACGTCAATCATATTTTTAAACTAGATGAGGTCGGCGTTTCCTATCTGACTACTCTGCGAAGAAAGGCCGAAACAAAATCAGAGGTCGCAGTCTCTTTTACACTCCAGACATAATCTTGGTCAGATCATGTGAAAACCATGTAGATTGGTATCTGAAATGGTCTTTTGAGGGAAGAACCATACAGGTTAAGTGCACCTGTCCAGTGAGTGCACGCATTTGTCAGTAATCGTGCAGCTCAACTAAGGAAGTCAAGACTTAAGGAGCTCGACGATTCGACGAACAATACCAAAGAAAGGACATTTGGGTAGGCCACATAAATTACTCAATCTGCCAGATCATGATCAAAACTAACTGCGAAAAAAAAGCAATGACCCACATAATCCTCACATTCACAATAATTAAAATAACATACAAAATACAAAACAACAAAATTTAAAACATACAAAATTCTTTACAAGTAAATACTCATGTCATTGTGTATATAAAATTCAACAATGTCAATGTGTATATAAAAAATCGGACATAATGTTTGAGAATCATGTAGATTGGTGTCTGAAATGGTCTTTTGAGGAAAGAACCACACAGATTAAGTGGACCTGTCCAGTCAGTGCACGCATTTGTCAGTAACCGTGCAGCTCAACTCAGAACTTAAGGAGCTCAACGATTCGACGAACAATACCAAAGAAAGGACATTTGGGTAGGCCGCATAAACTACTTAAACTGCCAGATCAAGAATGTAACTGAAACAATGACCCACATAGTCCTCATATTCTCAATAATGAAAATAATATAATACTTTTTACAGTAAATATTCATGTCTAAAATAGCTAGCAAATTAAAATCAACATTCACCGTGTAAATTTATTGGAGCAGCTCAATCCCAAGCCTTTTTGTCCTCAATATAGTCTTTCACAGTATAATAGGCTTTCTGGCATAGTTTCCGTTTTATAAAAGATTTGAATTTATTAAAGCTTAGATCTTGAATGTGGCTAGGAAGTTTATTATAAAAACGTATACATTGGCATCTAAACGAGCCACCTATTTTCTTGAGCCTGGTTGTAGGAACAATAAATTTGTGTTTATTTCTAGTATTAGTTTAGTTATCGAAACCCATCACGTTTGTCGAGTTTTGCTAGCTAATTTATTTTGACTCAATATACAGGGTAACAGGGACATTGACGCACAACCATGTGACATGTTACCATGGATTCAGTACCTACATGATTCTGTACCCCCAGCCTTGAAATTTTTCATAAGTTATTAACAAAAGATTGCTGTTCCATACATTTTAATCGCGTAGGTAGGTAGGTTTTTACTTTGTATGAAAAAACTTTTTTTTTTATATCCAATGAAATTTTTCTACGCTAGAAAAATATACAAAAAAATACATGCATGAACTGTAACCATGAATTTAGCATATTATGCTAAATTCATGGTCACAGTTCGTGCATGTATTTTGTCACTCGGCTGTGCCGAATCATCCTAACGCATGTTGACGATAATTCATGCACAATTATAAAGTTAACTAGCATATTCAGCCTATAATGTTCCCACTGCTGGGACACAGGCCTCCTCTCTTTGGGAGGGAGTGGGCCGTAATCCAGCACGCGGGCCCAGTGCGGGTTGGTAGATGTCACATGTCTTCGAATTTTTGGTTCTACGACATGCCCGTTTCCTCACGATGTTTTCCTTCACCGTTTTGAGAGCAGTGGTGATGAAATTAAATACAAAAAGTAAAGTGCCCGCTGGGTTCGAACTCACAAACTACAAGTCGTGAGTCGGGGCCGATACCACTGGGCCACCACTGCTAGTTAACAAGGTTTTGTAGATAAAAAAACATTCGATCAAGTCGGTTGCAAAACTTGAAAACAACCTGATTGCCGTCATCTATTCTAAGCTGCTAAAATTATAACACAATTATGTATTATGAATAGGTTTATATGTATTACGGATTAATTAGCTCGTTATAAGCGTCATTTGCGGCCAACGTGTGATCATTTATAATACCCAATTAAATATAGATAAAAAAAAAGTATTTAATTGGACAATTAAAATACTATATTGGCCATAACACCTTTCATAAGTAATTATAAAGGCTGACGATGAAGTATTTATCATAACAGCCATTAGATATTTTTTAGCTAGTAAGCTAAAAATGTAAAAATGTATCTTCAGAGTCATAAAACGGTCTGTACCTTTCTAGATACATATTTAATTCCTCTGTAATAACATTTGTAATCATTTTTATTTTTTACAAGCTGACCCGACAGACGTTGTCCTGTCTTAACTATGAATGTCATATGTCGTTTAGTTTTAGTTTTGACTATTGACTAAAACTAAAACTATCGACTCATTTATCAACCGATCCATCTGTGTTAAACGATATTTGCAGCGCGCATTCTGTCAATCGCTGACAGTTATTTCAAACAACTGACAGTTATGTAAAATTTATATTGGCGTTACGTTTTCTTAAATTTTGTAACGTTCCGATTAACTTCATTATTTTTTTTATTTCATAAGATCCTTCTCCTGACAATAACGAACACAACAAAAAAGAAAATAGTGAAATCGGTCCAGCCGTTCACGCGTGATGGCGTGACCAAGGGAAATAGGGATTCATTTTTATATATATAGATTACGTCTGAAGCTTCGATAGATTGCTTACTTACGTGTCATAATTTATACGTTAGTGAATTGAAAAAAAAAACTATTTAACAGGAGACTCATAATTCTTCCGTTATCATAAATATTTGTCATTGATAGACTGA
Source organism: Griposia aprilina (assembly GCA_916610205.1). NCBI lineage: Eukaryota > Metazoa > Arthropoda > Insecta > Lepidoptera > Noctuidae > Griposia > Griposia aprilina. The sequence continues at coordinate 9,112,250 of OU744287.1, forward strand.
TACGTATTAAGCGATTGATCTATGAATTTATTGATTTAGTAGTCAATGAAAAAGTTGTTGACAGCATTTTATTTAAAAGACACTTTATTATTGACAACTCATTGCTGTCTGCTTTTTATTGCTATCCATACTAACCATAGCCACTCTGGTCGACTAGATTTTGACATATCAGCTGATTCCACGGGATTTTGCGAATTGCGTCATGAAATTCGAGATTTTAATACATAAACTTTCAGCATTCGAATTTATTAAGAAAAATATGTAACCACGCCTATTGTATACAATAAGTTTTTAGGAAATATCTTTATTTATGTTGAGTCGGTCAAACCGCGTCAGTCTACTGCGAAAGTTGTATAAAATAGGTACGGTAGGTATACCTATCCAAAAGATAGGCAACTTAGAATCGTTGAAAATATATGTACATTAACACCCTTCTATCTTGCTGAAAATAAATAAAAGGGCAAAATAAAGATATTATCATTCTCTCTGCATTCTTACTTTTACCATTATTCATACATAAACTACATAAAAAACACGATCAAATCAAATTAGAAAATTAAATATTTGCACACTGTACCGTGTGACATATCAAATGAAAGGTCTTGTTGTGAGGTCTCAAATATCATCATCATCATCAGCCTATATTCGTCCACTGCTGGACGTAGGCCTCTCCTAGTGAACGCCACTGAGCCCGATCCTCGGCTCTCCTCATCAAATCTCTGCCAGAAGCCTTTCGCAAGTCGTCACCCCACCTGGCCGGCGGCCGTCCCATACTACGTTTGCCCAAACGCGGTCTCCACTCTAGAACTCGTTTTCCCCAACGATTGTCGGTTCTGCGAGAGATTTGACCAGCCCATTGCCACTTCAGCTTGCTTAGTCTTCGGGCTATGTCGGTTACTTTGGTTCTATGACGGATAACCTCGTTTCGGATTTTATCCTTCAGAGAGACTACAAGCATAGCCCTCTCCATAGCTCGCTGAGCGACTTTAAACATATGGACCAGTCTTACCGTAAGTGTCCACGTTTCGGCTCCGTAAGTCATAACTGGTAGGACCCACGCGTTGAAAACTTTCGTCTTTAGGCACTGCGGTATGGACGACGAGAAGACCTGACGAAGTTTACCAAATGCTGCCCATCCCAGCTGAATCCTTCTATCGGCTTTCCTCTCAAAATTGTTCCTACCCAACTGCATATTCTGCCCGAGGTAAACATATTCCTGAACAACTTCCATGGGGACACCGTCAATGACAATCGGTCTCGGGGTAATAAGGGCGTTAAACAAAACCTTGGTTTTGTCTATATTCATCCCAAGACCGATGCGTCGAGAGGCGACGGCTAGGTCAGTCAGCATTCGTTCAAGATCCTGCAGCGACTCCGCCATAAGGACAATATCATCGGCGAATCGTAGGTGTGAGATGTACTCGCCATTTATGATTATTCCCGTTCCTTTCCAGTCCAGCGTCTTAAACATATCTTCCAGGGCGCCAGTAAACAGTTTCGGGGATAAGACATCCCCCTGTCTCACGCCTCTGCGCAGCTGGATATGTTTAGTCTGCCGGTTCTGTACCTGAACGGACATATTCGTGGCGTCATACAAGCATCTCATCACATCGATGTATCGCCAGTCCACTTGACATCGCTGCAGGGACTCGAGCACAGCCAATATAAAGTCTGAAATATAATGTTTGACAATTTTAAAATAAATCTTTCTAAAGTTATTTAAGAAAATAGATGAAATACAACCGTCCCCCCCTCCCCCATATCTCCGAAACAGCGAGACTAAAATTTTGAAAAAAAAAAACAGGAATTATTTCTTTGATTACATGTGGATGTTTGGAATTTACAATTTTTATGTTTTTTAGCCTCAATCACCACTGTCATCAAAATGGCGCTAATCGCATGATCAGACTTGGATTTTATAAAGGTAAAATAATAAACTTGCGCGCTAAATATGAAACATTTAATGGAGTTAATATATGAGCTTTTTATCCAACCCTGTTAATTACCGGACATTCATAATATTTGATGGGTACCATAATGAATATTTACATAATCAATTTAGGATGTCGGCAAAGGTCATTCTCGGGTCCGATGGGACCTGTTAGCGAACTAAAGGAGATTCGTGTGTTCGGATCCAATCGGGGGCGTTCCAAACTAAACGGACATTAAGAAAAGAAGAAGTCTTTATGTCATTATAAAGACATAAAAAAATTAAGACAATGGGCTCTTGATGCTAAAACTATCACAAAACAGTCACATAACCTTTCTTCACATTTTGAGAACATTGGTACCTCATCATCGTCATTTTCGTAGCCTGATCTCAATATATTTAGGGTACCTAATGACGCAACATGTCTGTTTGTTCCATACTTTTCTATTAGTCGTCATCTCGGTAGTCATCCCCTTTCTAGCCATATCATCTTTCACACAGTAACTATTGTTGTTTGTGTTGTTGTGTGTTGTTGTATTGTACTTACCATTACGCTGTTCTGCCGCAACAGACTACCTTCATTCAGAAGCACAATTTCTGTCCACTTACTAATGTCGCCGATTGACGGTTAGGGTTGTCTCGAAAAAATTGCTGATTGCGTTTAGGGGTAAGCGCCAGGGATGCCCGCGAGTTACGTTTTTTGCAATTTGCAGGTCAGTGTCAGGTTGAACTAAATATGATTCGCGACCCTAACAAGTATGTATTTACAGTATTATAATAATTAAAATCATCAATACAACCCTCTAAGTTCATGTTTTTCCCCCTTAATTTGGTGTGAAACGAAGTGTACATATTCTAAATATTTATCTGTACCAACAAATTATAAATTAAAGTCGCTTTTCGTGTTTGTCTGTGTGACCCTGTTGTTATTCTAAACTACGTAGCGGATTGTGATGCGGTTTTCAACATCTTTTGAAGAATTTATTATATTATAAAGTTTATCTGTTTAATGCATTAATATTAAGCTTAAATAAAGAAATGTCGATGTTTTGTCAAGTCGTAATATTCGTGCGCAGCAGGGACGGGTCGCTAGTCTATTTATAAATATGTTCTAAAAGTTTAAAGGCGTTGCGCGGGAGCGAGATTGCACGTGATAATTGATACATCCGTGTGCCTCTAATCGGCCGGAAAACCGCTTCACTACCCGATGCACATTTCGATTTTTCTCCTTTGATGTGTTTAATAATGCATGAGCCGGATCGGTGCTCTCGTAGTATTCACGCGGCACAGCAAATTTACGGACACCCCTGGACATCGACGGACACACACGACCGAGCCGCATTTGTTTTGATCCCAGGATCGATGTCTAATTGGGTTAGAGCACGTTGTGATTATAGGTCAGTCGATCTACATTATGTGTGAATTGGAGTAGTGTTGCCCGATGTAGATATAGGTAGAGGTATGCTTGATTACATTCAGAATTACTTAGTAGTAAAAGAAAATACGGAATTTTGATTTTATGTTTTGTGACAGTCTGTTTTAAATGTGTTTAATGGATTCGGTAATGCATTTAACATTTAAATAAATTATTTTAAAAATAGCATCTGAATTTAGACCCAAAATTAATTATACAGATGCAATTCGTAAATTGACGACATTTCAATGTATAAATTAATCTTTTATCGCAAAATATATAGTAAAATTATGCACCACTTAATGCATAATTCCTAATTTATTTCTGTAAATTTAGTAATAAAATAGTTTTAACTCTATAACATAATAGCTTTAGTACCTTATTTTACCATACGTAATAAGATAATTATAATTTTACTACAGAATAACTATAATTTTCTTCAGTAATCTTATAACTACATGCACATAATTGAAGATAATTATTTACTTAACTATTACGAGTATTATCCTCATACAAAGAGTCTGTATGACTTATTGATTACTTAGCAAAATTAAACATTGACCGTCTTCCTGGATGGATGAGATCCCGGGTTTGATTCCTTAAGTTGGAAGACTTTTTATTTCATAGCGGCCTGAAGTTTGGATTTGTGCCCAATGAAAAGGAAAAAGGATAACTAAGTTTTAATGATAATCTGGCAGTTTGAGTGCTTTATGCGGCCTACCCAAATGTCCTTTCTTTGGTATTGTTAGTCGAGTGGTTGAGCTCCTTAAGTTCTGAGTTGAGCTTCACGATTAGTGACAAGTGCGTGCACTGACTGGACACCTCCACTCATTCTGTGTAGTTTTTCCTCAGGAGACCATTTCAGACACAAATCTACATGGTCTTCACATGATCTGACCAAAATTATGTCTGGACTTTAAAAGAGACTGACCTCTGAGTTTGTTTCGGCGTTTCTTCTCAGAGTAGTCAGATAGGAAACGCCGACCTCATCTAGTTTTAAAATATGATTGACGTGTAAAAGCGTTTGTACAAACCTACTTAAAGAAATAAAAACATGTATAATTTAAGTCATTCTTTATTTTGTAGAAGGTGTGTGTTTGTAGTGGTAATAAAGGACCAGTGGTCCACTTTAGCCCTGGATCGAAAGAGCTGGATGTCATGGGGTGAGGCCTTTGCCCAGCAGTGGGATGATGCAGGCTAACAGTAGTAGTGTGAGTTTGTGTTCTGCCTGACTAAGTACTCATGGGTCTAGTGGTAGAAGGCGGTAGTCCATAGCAAGAGCTCCTGGATTTGTGCCCGTTTGTTGGCAATAGGGTCGGAATTAAACATAACTACCGAAATACGGGTGTACACACGGCTAGATGTCAAGCTATAAATTCCAGTATTAGGTTATCTCGCATTGTATAGGATTTCCGTACAATGAGAGATCAACTTATACTGTAAATGTATAGCTTGATATGAAGCCGTGTGTACTATAGGTAAAACTCTGCCCAACCCTTTGTGGAATACAGGTATGATGTTATGTTATATTATTACGTCTCCATTACATTCAAGAAATGAAATACGTATAATCATACATAAGATCTCTAAGGAACACCGTATCATGAAACATTCAAAAATAGAACAAAAGAATCTGTTCGAAATAAAAGCTTTCCCATGATCGTATCGAATAATCGAATAAAAACTAAAATTCAAATGGGCTTTGGAATAACATTCAGTTTGCAGACGAAGCTGTTTTATTTATAAATAGTATCGTTCCAGTTTCATTGCACTGGGTCAGCGGTGGCTGTAGACTTTATTGATTTGCTAACGGTCCCGGTTAATTTTGGCAAGGTGGGCCACTCGGCAACTCATCTCGATGCCGTGCACAATGAATTTTTTGGACGTTGGTAGTTCATAGAGTACTTGGTTTCTTTTTTTTGTATTCCTATCTCGTGAAGTGGTAGACAATACGTGTAAAAAGGTCGCATTATTACATTTTTGCCCACAAAAAACAATTGAACAACGCGAAAATGTTAAAACACTTATGCCTTACCGAACGCATTTTGATAACAATATGCAAATCGGATAGAACTTTAATTACACGACGGTTACGGTTTGTTTACAACTATGCTTAAAATGTTACAAAAACAAGATGGTCGACTCTAATAGGGTTAACCTTTTGAATTTCACCATAATCGCAATTAAATGGCAGCGCATGCTCTGCACGCACCCTTACCTCATCCACATACGTACATAGAACTATCTTTGGAATATTAGCAGCTCAAATTGACGCACACATTGTCGAAAAATATGCGATAAAACATGATCGCGCTCGGAAATATAATGACAGCTGCTGCGAGCGTGTCAATTGACAGCTTTTAATGAACACAGACAATTAACAAATAGTTCACATACCTGAAATTTTGTTCATCTCGTTAGGACCTACTTCATTGAATATGGTGCGTGGTTTGTTTTGGGCCTGAATACGACCTTTAATTTATGAGTCAATTATAATGCAAGGACAAATATGCGCTAGTTGGCTGATGGGTATCAAACTCCAATGAGGTCAAACCCTTCAGGATTAACCTTTCCACCGGTAAAGGCTCAAACGATTAAAAGGTTAATTCTGAAGGGTCTCCTCCCTATACTAGAAAGGTTTAGGTAGTTTTTTTTTTTTTGCTTTTGTCTTCGCACGGTTTGTTCATTTAGCCAATGTCACGTTTAGTTTGTTTAGTATGAAGTAAAAGGTTTTTTTTAAATAAAATTTGTCTCAAAAAGGACGCGTCCACAAAGTTCGTTAGTTAAATAAAGGTAAACAAAAAAAAAACACGTGAGTCATAGGTGCTATACCTTTTATTTCAAATGTTAAAATCATATTATTTTTAGTAATATAATAATAGGCTCTATTCTGAATTTGAGGAACTATCTGTCACATTAATAATAAAGCGTTCAGTGGTATCATCAATTATTTTGTCTAGTTTAAACATTTTTTGTTCTTCTTTTATTACACGACCCTCGCAATTTTTCCAATTCTCAGCAGTCACATTAGCTAAACCCTCTGGCAAAACAATTTTTAGGTCAGCCATTTTAAAAGTTTTATTTTTTTAGGCTACAAACTCCTTAGCTTGAGCCCCTATTAACTCAATTGGATTGATCTCACAGTGGTATGGTGGCAGCCGCAATACTGTGACTCCATGTTCCCTGGCTAATTCATCCACAACAAAAAAGGCGTCTGGTTAACCGACTAAACGTAATACCTGCTACTTCAGTTGCCATACTACCTACGAGTCACAGTTCAATTTAGCAACGTTATCTAATTCGTTGTATTTTCTGAAAGGTTTAGGAAACCTGTCTTTTTGGGCTCTTTACAATAGACAGATTACAAAATATCATACTATTTTATAAATCTATCAAGAAAATTGTGCTCAAGCAATTACATCTACGAAGAGTAGTTTACGAATAAATGATAAAGTTTAACATACATTAATAAAAGAGGAAACTATCGTATCAATCGAAAATAAAATTTGTTGTGACGTATTTTTAAACAAGAAAATATCAACTATAAAAAACCCCTTTTTACGATTTGTTTACCTTTATTTAACTACCTAAAGCTTTCTAGTATAGATTAATAGAATAGAATAGAATTTTCTTTATTCGAGTAACCAAAACTCGACAAGATTGTTAGTAAAACTTACGACTATGTTAGTAAACAGAGATACTAAACAAAAACAATACAAGAAATAACGATTGGTCACCGTTGCGACATTCCATGAGAGACGGCACAACAGTGACCCACGTAAACACAGTCCAGGCGACTCGCAACCATGCTTAAGACACTGTTGGAGCTGCCCCGCTAAGGGTAACGAGACGGCAGATGAAGTATATATTGAAAAAAAAAAACTACAAGCAACCGAGGCCATGCATTTATTACTATCTTATACAACGGTGGCGTGCCACAATGAAAAAGGGTAAAAAATTGCATAAGAAATGGTTAAAAAATGTGTACCTAATAGATAATTAAAATGTTAATAAAAAAAACGTTAATATCTGGTTTAACCCTTCCCTATCCTTCTTACCTTTAATATCAAAGGCTTCTAGTGTGTAGTGCGGTGTTTCAGGTTAAATCATAATATCATCATATTGTGATCATCAGTCCACTGACCGTGGCGTGGGTTTAAGACCGCTCTCTTTAACGGTGTGTGGGAAAGACCCAACTACGTACTAGACGTTCACTGACTAATGTTTTGTTAGAAAAAATTCGTAACTACAAACGAACATTAGATATTGTTCCATTTGCGTGTCATGGAACGTTAAGAAGCATTGAATTAGTTTAAGCCTTAGCAAGGATATAATGATCTAACGTGTTTGTAAGGTACCTATTCGATTTTAGGTCAATATTGTGGCATGAAGAAGGTATGTAGTATCTTGACCTTTTGTATCTTAAGGCTTGTAATAATGCCAATAACCTTGAGCATTTGGGCGGAGCTAACGACCAACTGAATCTAAGGACGAGTGCGGGGGTGACGTAGATGCAGTCATTAATCGGACGCCTTTTTAATTTATACAATAAAAATAATACATATTTAAAAAAAGTAACAAAACCAAATCATTTTCCTTTGTATTGCAAAGCAGTAGATATTTTTTTATACTCTTGATAAAAAAACGAAGGAGTAAAATGGTTTCATCTCAATGATTTGGAGGTGATTTGGTGTATTATTTATTTTATTTTGTGATACCGATAGAAAAATTATGGCTAAACCAAATTACGTATTATATCATGTAGATAACTAACATCTTTTTTCAGATGTAATTTCTCTGTAAATGCCGACGAAAAGTTGCTTCATCTGCATGCTTTTTTCAAGCTTTTTCGAGAGAGCAGCCTTAAGTGCCATGCGTATTGCTTGGATTCATGCCGTAGGCATAACAATCTAGAATAGTCTAATCTAGAATTACCGATTATTTAATAATGTCTATTATCTCTAATCTAAAGGAGAAAGAGGTGTCGTTATCCACTTTTAAAGCCCATTTACAATTTCAGTAAATCCTAAAAACTCTACAAAATATTTCAATTCCCACAACCAAAACCAACATTAAAAAAATATATGTATGACGGAGATGGTACGTCTCTCTCGTTATTATCAGCCATATTTAACTACTGTGGGCATACTATGGGTAATGTTGGTTTTTGCGCAATAGAAAAACCGTTTGCAGTTCGAATTGAAATTATAATGTACGTTCAAATTAATCACACTAGCGAATCACACACTGAAGGTACAGGACATAACTATAAGGAACGCGCGACAGTTTCTAAACGTCTTTACTGCTTAACCGCCAACAACAAACTCTGATGTGCTCTGGTCAAGCGTTAGCGTTATAGACTCTGTCCAGCGCCACCTGGTGGCGCCGGCGTCCCGATTAACACTTGATTTAACGTATTTCCGACATATATAACAACAACACACAACAAAAAAGCAACATACTTAACATTAATTCATTTGTCGTGTCTATAAACTAAGTAGTGTGTGTGTCGACGCAGTTGCGTGAAAGCACGCGCTGCCGCCCAGCGCAGGCGGCGCCAACTTCACGCCTTTCAATCATTCGCTCGCGTTCATTATACAGAACATCGAGTTAAGAACACACATGTCAGAAATTGAAGGTTTATTGGTATTTAATGGAATGAGAACAGGAAAAAATTAATTATTACAATGAATGAAGGAAAGAAAATGTAAATGTCGATTGTGGATTGATTTGTGTAATAATAGTTCTTTCTAATTTATTTCGGTTAAGGGGGAAGTGCCAGGGTAGCTCGCGGAATTCAAATCTTCTTACGTTTTTTGCAATTTGCACAGCAACAGTATAAAGTTGTATGCTGATCTAAATATGATTCGCAGCCGTAACAAATATGCATTTATAGAAAGATAGTCACAAAAATCATCAATAGGTACATTTCTATACGTTCATATTACCCTATTGAACGACTATTTCATGAAATCTTGACATTTGAGGCCAATTCTGATTTTGATTTTGATTCTGTAAAGCCATATTTGTTACGGCCGCGAATCACATTTTAATTAACATACTCGTACAATCTCACACTGACCTGCAAATTGCAAAACAAAACGTAAGTAAATTTGAATCCAGTGGCTTACCTTAGCGCAACCCCCTTAAGTGGAAATACCCTGATATCGATGATACCCTGATATCCTTAGACAACTAAGGTTCGATAATATACTTTTGTTCCATTTTCTTCTGCAATTAGCTTTTGTCACATGAAAGTCTAACGCGTTTATTGATAAACGTTGCTTCATCATCATCATCATCATCAGTCTATATTCGTCCACTGCTGGACGTAGGCCTCTCCTAGTGAACGCCACTGAGCCCGATCCTCGGCTCTCCTCATCCAGTCTCTGCCAGCCGCCTTTCGCAAGTCGTCACTCCATCTGGCCGGCGGGCGTCCTACACTACGTTTCCCCAAACGCGGTCTCCACTCTAGAACTCGTTTTCCCCAACGATTGTCGGTTCTGCGAGAGATGTGACCAGCCCATTGCCACTTCAGCTTGCTTAGCCTTCGGGCTATGTCGGTTACTTTGGTTCTCTGACGGATAACCTCGAAAACGTTGCTTAAGGTTATGTAATGATTAGTATCTGTTTAGCCCATAAATTTTTGACGTGCGTCTCTTAACTTAAAGCAACGTTTATAAATAAAGAGGTAACAGTTTTGAACAAATTTGTGGAACACGACGGCAAGAATTTATGTCACTTTTTAACCGACTTCACAAAAAGGAGGAGGTTCTCAATTCGTCTGTATGTTTTTTTTTTTTTTTTTTTTTTTTTTTTTATGTGTGTTAGCTCATAACTTTTTTCTGGGTGAACCGATTTGGATGATTCTTTTTGTATTTGATAGGTGGTGCTTCACATGTGGTCCCATTTAAATTTGATCAAGGTCTGACCAGTAATTTTTGAGTTATCCTTAATAATGCATAATTTTGCCACTTAGTTTATATGGATGATGTGTTAATAATTTCCTGTCACTGTTATTTACACACCAAGTAGTGGTATACGAATTTGTGTAGGGTAGGTACCGCAACTAAAAAATGAAAAATAAAAACTTTTTTCCAAAAAAACAACCGACTTCCAAAAAAATCACTAAAAGACGTGAAAAATAACTTTAATTTCGGAAGTCGGTGGCCAAAAACGAAAATACAAAACTAAAGACACCGACTTCCGAAATTAAAGTTATTTTTCACGTCTTTTAGTGATTTTTTTGGAAGTCGGTTGTTTTTTTGGAAAAAAGTTTTTTTAGAGCTAAATATCTGTTAATTAATAATGTGTAGTGTAGTAGGCCTTCATTACCTACTCAACGTTTAACGTTTTTTACTCCGTTTTCGTACTGTTTTAGCGAGAGTTAGACTAGAACGACATGATGCGTGAATTGCACACGCAATACATCGATTAATGACGTTAATCTTCATGTCGACATTTACCTTCTACCACTTACCTACCTTGGTAAAAAGAAACCCGTAACGCATTATTGGTAGATTCCTATAATTAACCGACCGTTGTGCGTTAAAACTTAGACTTGCGTGTGTTTATCAATAATGAAGTAGGTAATCTTTACATAGGTACTCTATACATACTCATATAACCATAGATTGATGAATGGGCCTTGACTTGTGTTCAAAAGTAATACTAGCTTAGCACTAGGTAAGTACAGTACAACAATTTTGTTAATGTCCCTCGACAAACTTCGTGTTTCGTCTGTCGTCGGATTTCTATCAGTAAATTACATTACGTTAAATGACTATTAACAACTCTATATACTTCCAAGTCGATTGAGAGCGTCTGGTCTGCACCAAGTGCAAAGGCAACTGATAGAAATCCGACCACTGACGAAACAAGAATTTTGCCGAGGGACATTAAAAAACTGTTCATAGCTGTCTGTATTTAACAAAAAAAATTGCGAATGCAGACCAAAACGTCTCAAAAAGTTCAGGACAGTCTCCTAAAACCGTTTTCCTGTAGCTGCAACGGTTAAGTTACCTGTCCTTACTGTTCCATTTTAAAACAACAGCCTGTATATATTTACAAACTCGATTTTGGCAACAAAAAAGATTTACCGCTGGTAACCACTAAAACGAATCGTTCCTCAACAGTAACCGACAGGTGAATTAAAAGAATTCAATTTGAACTAACATGTTTTAAATCCATTATGCTTCAAGAATCACATTCTAAGAAAACTTTCCTAATTCGCTAGGATTTGTGTACATTGGATACGATTTCTTTTGATATTGACATATTGCTGAATGGGCGGCAATTGAGGCCAGACGTAAACAGTTTATTTTTCTAAAAAAATAAACTGCTTATCGATTGGTTTGATTCTAACAAAAGAGTAACGGAAAATTGCATTAGTTATCAGCCAACTATCTTTTATTATATGCTTTTGTTATTTAATAAAATATGTATACATAGAACTGGTTATGTAATAGCTTATCGAATTGGCTGACGACTCACCCGGTGAGTCAGAGAAGGTGAGACCAGACCGAGTGAGGTGGCCATCAGCTCCTAGTGGCCACTAGATTGCCCCACTATTTTTAACTGACTTCAAAAAAAGGAGGAGGTTCTCTATTCGTCGGATTCTTTTTTTATGTATATTCTCCGATTACTCGAAGACGCCTGGACCGATTTGGAAAATTCTTTTTTTCAATCTGTCCATTCAGGTTCACCCGATTTATTCAGATCTGCTCATTGCACGCGCACATCACCTAAGCTTTCAAGGGGAGATTTTTGAGTTGTTAATTGTATCTACTGACACATAGTTGTTATGTGAATATTTTATTTGGGACCCTAACCTTTAAACTGAAACACACAACACCGATGCTGATAATATAGTTTAAAGTTCCTCGTGGTACAGTATTTTTTTGGAAACGACGCGCGCTTTACTTGTGGTTACCTAGTGTACAAACACGCTGTGAATGTGTTTGTAAGCGCAGGAGATCTTGGTACCGTCCGAGAACTCAAACTCAAAGCATTTATTTCAAATAAACCAATTACAGGCACTTTTGAATTGTCAAGGGGTCGGTCAGTCAGAAAGATGAAGCTAGTTGCCCATTCCAAAGCGTGGTAGGTACCTATGGAGAAGAACGGGCAAGAAACTCCATGGACACTCTTTTAAATCAAAATATGGTTACAAAATATTGGTTACATAGTTCATGTTGAAATTATACATGTGAGAACGATGCAGAACATTAAAATCGTCCGTAATAAAAAGACAAAAACAATTCTAATATTAAATTAAATTAAAATAAGCCGTGGCAGCTAAGAAATGACCAGTCCCTACTGACGGCGCCCCTTCACGAACATGACGCATGGATCAGCACCATTCAGCTCAATCATTTTGAAGGGAACTTAATGATCCAACACACACGCCACCACAAGCGAGACATTTGAGTGAGCATGACATACTCTCAGCCGCCAGGGCACATTCAAGGCAATGAAAGAAAAACATAGTAAATGGTAGCTATAAAGTAGATAGGTACTTAGTACTCACACATGTGCTATGTAATTATACAATACTAAAAGATTGAATTTGTACAAGATAGACAATGGGTAAGACGGGGATGTGTGTGGGTGCGTGTGTGCGTTATGTGCTGCCGCTACTCGTCTTCACGCACACATTCACAGCATGTTTGGACACTTGGTTACTACAAGTAAAGCCTCGTGGACACTGGCGCGACGCGACAGCGTACACAAAGGCACCGCGTGCCGCGCGACGAGCGGCGCCTTTGTGTCGTGCTGTCGTGTTGCGCTTGTTTGCGGGAGCCTTAAAGCGCGCGTCACTTCGTGAGATAAAACTACTGTAGTAGGTACTTACTTTCTCGAATGAACCCTTTCACATAGAAATCTTTACCCCAGTTTTCATAACATCTTTTTATAGAATATTATTTTTTAGGCTGTCTGAGAAATCAGTGTACTTTTATAAACACTAGACTGGAATTTCAGTGTCAGTTCAGTAGTTCTTCAGTTATACTCGACCCCAACATGGTTGAAAAACGGTCAGGCAGAGATGATGTTGTTACTCCTTTACAGCCAATTCCGTTTGTAATACCTTAGTCAGCTTTTCCTAGGCTTTCATGGTGCGGGCATGTGATGCGGAAAATATCGTGAGGAAGTTTTGAGTATGAATGTGGATGGCCATAAGAACAGGGGCGTAGCTACCACCGTATCAGCCGTATCAATGATACGGGGCCCCCAAGCTACAGGGGCCCTCTGACGCGTCGTGAAAATTCATAAAATATTATCCATAATTTTTATTGATAAGTGGCCTAGCTTTAATGAAACATTACAATTAATTAAATTTGTTTGTGGGTTCAAACTCAAAGCATTTATTTCAATTAAACAAACATACAACAACATCAACAACACACATTAACACAACATAACACACAACACACACAACACAACACATAACACACAACATCACACAACATAACACAACATAACAACATTGGTTGGTTGTTGGTTTTTAACATTTGAATTGTCAAGGAGTCGGTCAGTCAGAAAGATGAAGCTAGTTAGTTGCCCATTCCAAAGCGTAGTAGGTACGCAAGAAGGGCAAGAAACTCACAATAATAGCTTTACTTTCCAAGTCAGTGTGCTATTTTATAAAAAAAACAACACCTTATGGTAGGTATTGTTTTTTAGAACTTCGCTGCAGTCGGGTAAAAAGGGCCCCCAACACATTTCGATACAGGGCCCCTTTAGGACTAGCTACGCCACTGCATAAGAGTAGGGGAAGACCACTTAAACAGTGGATGGACTGTGTGAAAGATGATATGGTATTAAAGGGGGGGACTACAAAGATGATGACTAATAAAGGAAGGAGTATGGAAGGAGACATGCTGTGCCGACCCCGAATAAATTGGGGTAAGGGTAGAATGATGATGAGTCAGCTGTTACTGTACATGAGGCCCCATTTAACTGAGCATGGGGTCTTCGGTTCGATTCCCAGGTCGTGCAGTGTTATTGGTCTCAACTCAACTTAAAACATTTATTTCAAATAAATTGGGGTAAGGGTAAAATAATAATGATGAGTCAGCTGTTACTGTGCATGAGGCCCCATTTAACTGAGCATGGAGGTCTTGGGTTCGATTCCCAGGTCGGGCAGTGTTATTGGTCTCAACTCAAGTCAAAGCATTTGTTTCAAATAAACCAATTACAGGCACTTTTGAATTATCAAGGGGTCAGTCAGTCAGAAAAATGCAGCTAGTTGCCCATTCCAAAGCGTAGTAGGTACCTATGGAGATGAAACGGCAAGAAACTCCATGGACACTCTTTTAAATCAACATTTATGTAGTTTAGTCTTTCCATTAGAAGTTTCTTAGTAACATAGAGGTATGAAGAACAGGGTGTAAAGTTCACTCATACCTCCATACAAAAGGGAGGATCCTGCGACCAGACGGGTGTCGTGTCTTCTGGGCAACTGCCCGGCGATGTTTTTTTTTTTTTTTGTTTTCCTAATTGGCAGCTCGTAGTTGTGACCACTAAGGTCCTGGCTACTTAACCGGGCAAGCCTGTGGGTGCCTTAAGCTACTAACTTAAAGCCTCCAGCCAGGGGCGAAAATACTTAAAAATTAGGTGACCGCACGCTAAGGGCACCCCCTGTGGGGTACGAACCTCGGCTTAGGGCGTCACTGAGGGGAGGGCAGCAAGATGGGACAGGCTGGATCGAGATAACCGGCGATTCATGTCGGGACGTTATTATATATGCTAGTTGCGCGGTAAACTCTGCTTGCGCGATGCAGGATTTTGCGTGACGTCAGTGTAGCGCGTAGCTCGCATGTGGCGTTGCAGATGCCGCTACATTAACAATCTGGAAGAGAGAGTGCATCTGTGTCTGCGCACACACTTGTGCACTATAATTCTCCCGCGCCAAAGGCTAGTTTGCGTTGAGATTGGCCGCCATGGTCGAAATACGATCTGGAGACGCGTACATGAGTCCATGACCCAGATGAAGAGCAATAGCTGGTCATCCCAAATAAATAATACGTCATCAATATAATTTATACTGAGGTTTTGTAATCTCCGTTTGTTGAATGATGATTGTGCAAAATCTCTCATTACCGAATTCGGTTCTAATGATTTTACACCTTTGACAATCGCGCAGATTTGACAGGAAAACGATTTTATTTGAAGGCGGTATCCCACCGCCACGAGGAAGCGACTAGCTATCAACGATCTTCTCGCTCCAGAAACGTACCTACACAATATTGTAGGCAAAAGAGAAGCATTATATTAATAGTTGATCGCTGACTGATCGCACCGCCACCGGCGAGTACTCGTTTGTTGCAGCGACAAGGACTATCGAAGAGACTACTCGCTCAGAGCAGCTCGCTCGACGGGTAGTACACTCGCTGAAACACTCACGCTTGGTACAGTCACGAGCACGAATATGTCAACACTTGGCAACTTTCTTAGCGTTTTTTTTTGTAAAATAACGAATGCGACGTTGAAAGACGACATATTACAAATAAACCTATGGGTTCGAAAATACTATGTATGTTTGTAACAACATAAAATTTCATTAAACAATTTAGCCAAGTGTATACATTTTATGCTTGTGACTATACATACGCATACCAGCGAGGAATCTCTCGTCGCCGTCACGCACTCGCTTCTCGTTAATCGCCTGTGTTGAGTCAGATACCTTAGTCGGTACTGGGTAGGTAACTATCACCTACCTACTGGGTTAAGAATAGTCTTCATGTACATACACATACACAAACTTACCCCTTCTTCCCATGGGCGTAGGCAGAAATTAAAGAACGAGTCCGAGTCTTTATGTTTTAACCGTTATTTTTTTTTGGTCTCGACATACAATTAGGAAAACAACAGTATTTAACAAATAGTATAGTTGCATGGGACTTAAACATAACTGGCGAAATGTGGGTGTGCTATAGGTACACCTCTGCCTAACCCTTCGGGGAATACAGGCGTGATGTTATGTTATTTAGTATAGTTGCTTGTTCCGTTTGGGTGTACCTACATTAACGCTGTTATTTTAACTTACACATAACCTTTCTTCACATTTTGAGAACGTTGGTACCTCATTCTCCCGCTTAGAATACAAGGGGGGTGACTACCGAGATGACGACTAATAGAGAAGTATGGAAGAAAAATACATGGGGTAATTACGTAGCTCACTTTCTATCACAATCTGAATCATTTTGAAGCCTATTGCTAATCCATTGCTTCATATGTTCGAAAAAATTGTCTGCTCAACAACGCAACGCAATGAATGTTGTTGAACTGAGAAAATGAAACCAGCGGGGTACCTGATTACGTAACACACTAACAGTAGGAATGGGTTTCATTTTGACAGTCCAACAACATTCATTGCGTTATTTACGTTGTTGAGCAGTCAAATTGTTCCAACATATGAAGCAATGGATTAGCAATAGGCTTCAAAATGATTCAGATTGTGATAGAAAGTATTTTTCTTCCAAACTTCTCTATTAGTCGTCATCTCGGTAGTCACCCCCCTTCTATTCTAGCCATATCTTTCTCGCAGTCCATCCATCGTTTGTTTGATCTCCCCCTACTCTTATAGCCATCCGATTTCATACTCAAAACTTTAACTCTAATAAACATACACCGTCAAACGGGATGAATAGAGATGCAGCGGTGAATCGGAACGAAAATTTAAAAGGGATTTTAACATTGAAATAATAAAAATTGTTGCCAAAAAAGATTTTAATGTGTTTTCTGTATTCTAATTAACGATTAAGTGCCCTTGTTGGCAACAAATTACATGGGACTTAAAACATAACTGGCGAAATGTGGGTGTGCTATAGGTACACCTCTGCCTAACCCTTCGGGGAATACAGGCGTTATGTTATGTTATGTTGTTGGCAACAAACTATATTATTATTTCAATGTTAAAATCCCTTTTAAAGTTTCTTTCTGATTCACTCCTGCATCCCTATTCATCCCGATTGACGGTAGTTCTTTATTAATCACCTAATAATCCTATATAGTACCTTCTTTAATAGTCACATTTAACAAGATTTACATAGTAAATTACCAGAGTAAATATGAGTTGCATGGCTTTTTCTAATAATTATGAAGTTTACCTGATTAGCCTAGGGGTGTTAAACGTATGAAAGTGCAAACTGCTCATGTGAGAAGCAATTTAACAATTATGTTTGAGATTACAAGAAACTAAAATGAAATTTCCCTAACTTTATGCCTCATAACTTATATGTCGACACAAACAGCTGATCATTTTACTTATTCATTAATTTACTGTAGGATTACAGTAGTTAGTACACGGATGTGTGATTTTTAGTCAGTAAAACGGTAATTTATTGCTGAGCTGGGTAAATACAGTAGGATAGTGGCAGGGTTGCAGTACCCAGGTACGACCAGCGGGGTAATAGCATAACACACTAATAGTAGGAACGGTTTTCATTTTGACAGTTCAACAACTTTCATTGCGTTATTTACGTTGTTAAACAGACAAATTTTTCGAACATGTCAAGATGTGAAACAATGATAAATGACAAAATGATTTTATTTCTGTAAGTAGGTTTGTACAAAAACTTTTACACGTCAATCATATTTTTTAAACTAGATGAGGTCGGCGTTTCCTATCTGACTACTCTGAGAAGAAAGGCCGAAACAAACTCAGAGGTCACAGTCTCTTTTAAAGTCCAGACATAATCTTGGTCAGATCATGTGAAGACCATTTAGATTGGATATCTGAAATGGTCTTTTGAGGAAAGAACCACACAGATTGAGTGGACCTGTCCAGTCAGTGCACGCATTTGTCAGTAATCGTGCAGCTCAACTCAGGAAGTCAGGACTTAAGGAGCTCAACGATTCGACGAACAATACCAAAGAAAGGACATTTCGGTAGGCCGCATAAATTACACAAACTGCCAGATCATGATTAAAATTAACTGAGAAAAAAAGCAATGACCCACATAGTCCTCACATTCACAATAATTAAAATAACATAATACTTTACAAGTACATACTCATGTCTAAAATAGTTAGCAAATTAAAATCAAGATTCACCGTGTAAATTTATTGGAGCAGCTCAATCCCAAGCCTTTTTGTCCTCAATATAGTCTTTCACAGTGTAATAGGCTTTCTGGCATAGTTTCCGTTTTATAAAAGATTTGAATTTATTAAAGCTTAGATCTTGGATATGGCTAGGAAGTTTATTATAAAAACGTATACATTGGCATCTAATCGAGCCACCTATTTCCTTGAGCCTGGTTGTAGGAACAATAAATTTGTGTTTGTTTCTAGTATTTATATTGTGGATATCACTGTATTTTGGATGGATTAGCAATTACCTTCAAAATGATTCAAATTGTGATTGATAGTGTGTTACACAATTAGGGTGCAGGTCGCTTGAGTTTTCTATTGCAAAAACCATTGTTTTATCCAAACGATACCATACACACGGCTACATAATTATCAAGCTTTACGTTGCCATTATAAGCTGATCTCGGATTGTTTAGGATTTCCGTACGATGAGAGGTCAGCTTATACTGGAAATGTATAGCTAATATGAAATGCTAGCTAATATGTAGCCGTGTGTACGAGTCATGGATGTGTGGTTTTGCGATTGTTCTTTATAAAAGCCGTCATGTAATAAACCCATTAGATAAACATTAGGCCATTTAGGAACTCTAGCTAAATGATACCGTTAAGTTTAAGCCTACTTATAGAGACGGCAGCGATCAAAGGATAACGGTATTGCCAAGTAATTATTACATTACAACCCTTTTAATTATTTTCACTCCACTTATGCCACCTTCCCAAACCTACTTAACCAGTTGGCAATATTATCTTCATCCATTACCTGATAAAGGTAATAATATAATTAAAAAATTACACTCGGTATAAGCGCACGTGATCTCTGGTGCAATGAATTAAGCGCAGGTGTTATGTCACTCGATTCCTCGGTGACCCGAGAATGTATCGAGTCAGCATCTCTGTATCGAGAATCGAGTTGTGGCGTATGTGAACGCGGCCGCACATTGCGAATGACTCATGATCGTGTGAACATCGAATTAAGTTACAATAAAAGTATCGAAAGTTTTGTAATTTAAGTGTCAGGTAAACGGAAGTTGAGAACTATGAATGAATGGTGGGTAGGTACTGGTAATTCCAGTGATAACTTAATGTTTTAATGCTTGATGCGGAAGGTGATTTGATAAGTAGGTATACGAGTAGTAGAGAGTAAGTCTTGTAGTAAAGTTTTTATCGTTACTCATACTCAAGATCGAATAAGACGCTTTTTATATATCTACTACAAAATATAAGCTACTTTTCTCCATGTTTGTCTAACTAATAAGTCTTAATTTTGAAACTTTGTGAATAATAAGTTAACTCAAGCACGAATAATTTGAGACCTAATCCATAAGGATGTAGCTACCAACAGAACATTTTTTCGTCCAGCCCTACACAATGCAGCAAGTGTAAGAATTTAATTATTTATTTATTTACATAAATCAACAAGAAGAAATCCCGTAGGCTTGCTTGGGACCAAACATAATCGTGTCCCATGTATTGTATGCAGATTCTCTTTTCTTATAGGCGTTAACATTACCGCCTTCGGGTGAAATAATAAATTTCCTATACTTACATGGCGCGGAGTAACGATGTTATGATATCATTATTTCGTGGCTGTAGATAAGAGGAACTGATAATATATACCTATTGTTTGGTTCACACTCTCTTTAATAATCTTGGTATGTAAACCTGTTTTATGCAGATATTATTTTATGTGATGTTATTTGTTTGAAGGTTATAGTGTTATTTTTTTACTCTCCACATTTTTAAAAAAAATTACTAGTTATTCTTAAGTTGACAGTTGTATTTTGTCAATAAATTGTAATTTGTGACAAATAATCGGTGTTCTTTTGTTTTTACTTTGGACACATTGAGCTTTACAGATTTCCTCTGGCCCGGAAATCAAACCCAGAACCATACAGATCAGAGGGTGGTTATTAATTCACACTCTCTTTAATATCTTTCATATGTAATTGTAAACCTGTTTTGAGGATATATTGCATATTGTGATGTTGCTTGTGTGATGGTAAAATATTCTCTGTTCTTTTTCGACACATCACAGCTTTTCAGACGCCATTTTCCTTGCCTGTAAATCGAACTCAAATTCCTACAGATCAGAAGGCGGTTGTTGGTTCACACTTGTTTATAGTTGCTCATAATTATTTTGTGTGAGCTTGCATGGTCCTTAAAATGATTGTTAGGGTTCTGTACGTCTTAATGTAAAAACGGAACCCTTATAGGATCACTCGTCTGTCTGCCTGTCTGTCCGTCTGTCACAGCCAATTTGATTCATATCTACTGGATCGAATATGAATTTCTGTGACCCAAACACGGACGTGTAACGTAAATCCCTAAATGAACTTTGAATATGGAGGTCACATTTGGGGAAAATTAAAAAATTAAAAACAAAAGTTTTGCTAACTAAACTGTATGACATATCAAATGAAAGAACTACTAGGGACTATTAGGGGGGTTAGGGACTATTTTTAAAAATAAATTTTGAATGAGTAGTTTAAAAGAAATTAAGAAAATAGATGAAAATTAACCCTCATTATCTCCAAAATTAATAAGCCTAAAATTTTGAAAAAATATATAGAAATTATTTCTTTACTATAGATTACAGGAAAACCTAAATAAGAAGTATATCGTCTTAAAATAACATGGTAAATCTCACAATATTGTGCGTACAAAATTACATATTCAGTTGGAATGAATGGGAGAACATGTTTTTCAACTAAAATGTAAAGTTTGCCGTTCAGTCCGGAATTGAATCAGTTGTATCACTTGCCGTGTACAGTTTTGATACGGAACCCACAGGGCGCCTGTCTTACTCGCATTTGTCCGGTTTTTTATTCTTTAACAGAAAAAGAATTAAACAACATAACCAAAACATTGGCCGCTTTTCGGACGGCATTTTTTTAATTTGTACGGTTTTTAACTCACCGATCCGATAAGTGGCTATTGAAATATATACGAGTAATCGCTGTGATTACACGAGACTGTAAATAATTACATCATCATCATCAGCCTATATTCGTCCACTGCTGGACGTAGGCCTCTCCATAGTGAACGCCACTGAGCCCGATCTTCGGCTCTCCTTACGCAGTCTCTCCCAGCCGCCTTTCGCAAGTCGTCCCTCCACCTGGCCGGCGGGCGTCCCACACTACGTTTGCCTTAACGCAGTCTCTTCTGCGAGAGATGTGACCAGCCCATTGCCACTTCAGCTTGCTTAGTCTTTGGGCTATGTCGGTTACCTTGGTTCTCTGGAAATTAAATTAATATAATTAAATTATTGCATAAGAGTTTATATTTAAAGTTATTAAATTATATAAAAAAAAAACAAAACAAACAAACAACAAACAAACAAACAAACATCAAACAAACAAAACAAACAAACTCAAGCAAACAAACAACGAACAACAAACAAACAAACAAACATCAAACAAACAAACATTCAAACAAACATCAAACAAAACTCAAACAAACAAACAAACAAAAAACATCAAACGAAACTCAAACAAACAAACAAACAAAAAACAAACAGTCAGTCATTCAAACTGAGTAGCTGTCTTAGCAAACATGATAAAAACGTTAAACGTTCATAGTTTTCAGTTCAAGTTGAACCGATATTTAAATAACGCATATATTTACAATGACAATGGGGCCCATTGTTAGTTTATTAGGTTTGTTAGTAAAAAGCTGTCAAGTATCAAGTCTAATTATATTTGCTGTTTGCAAATTACATGAAGAAAAAAATCCGCATCTGATTTTAAAAGAGGTTCTCTATGTCGATGCATATTCCATAGTATTATTAGTAAACTAGTATGTACAACTACGTGTCACTGAAAAAAATAATGAAATAACAAATGGTTTTAGCTTTTTTTAGATGTATTTTACATTTTCAATATTTGTATCGTTTTTGTCTATGTCTATTTAGTGGTATTATTTGAACTGAGACATGCTTGTAAATAGTGAATATTTGTAAAATACGTGTTACTGAAAAAAATATGAAATAACGAATAGAATTTAGATTTTAGCTTTTTTTATATCTCTTAAGTGTTTTACATTTTCAATATTTGTATCGTTTAGGGCTTTTTTTTTTTTTTTTTTGTGTGGGAAATCATCAAATGACCTCTCCCGCTCTGGGCGGAGCGGAAGGGCGTGTCAGACTCTTACTGACTAAAACCCACCCGTGTTCCTTCAGTTGCCTGTGCGCCAGGGCCACGGTAACTCTTTCGAACAATCCGCGACCCCGGCAGGCATCGGCCCTATTGGACCCCTTCAATGATGCTGACATCTCTTTGAGGCGCGCGTGGAACACGACGCGCCGTCGACCCGGGCCTGGTCCTTACCGGACGGCGAGCTGCCCATTGCTCGCCGTCCGCAAGCCCGCGCCTACGGTGGCCGGGAGTCGGCAATTGACTCCCGACGCCCAGGGTGTCTCCTCCTGCGGCGACTAGGGGCGTGAGGGCGCAACGATTGCCGCACCCTCACGCGCTCCGCCTCCTCCTTCGCGAGCATTACTGCTTCACAGAAGGAGATGACGGCTTCCCATTCCCTCTCGCTCCGTACCATGGCCTGTACCAGGGCCGGACGCGAGAGATCGCCGCCGCCGATCGCCGCCACGAGGACACGGCGGTGCTCCACCCAAGCTGGGCAGACCTCCACCGTATGCTCCACCGTGTCCTCCGGTCGATCCACACAATGCCAACACCCGGGCGTTTCCTCCCGCCTTATCCGAAACAGGAACCTCCCGAAACAGCCATGTCCGGTGAGGACCTGCGTCAGGCGGAAGGTGAGGACGCCGTGGCGCCTCTCAAGCCACTCCTCAAAGAGGGGACTTACCGCCGCAATTGTGGCGTGCCCAGCGCTGGGTTGCGACAGTCGCACTCTCCATGCCGCTATGAGATCCCGCCGGAGCTCTGTCCGCTGTGCCGCGATTTCTCGCGGCAGCGGAGTAACGCCCCGACATTTTGCCTCCTCGCGCCACTCCCAAATGTGCGCGAGGACTTTTGCCTCCAGATCCCATGGCGGCAATCCGGCAAGGAGGCTCGCCGCCTCGCAGGAGACCGTACGGTATCCTCGGACCAGCCGGATGGCCATGACCCTTTGGGACGCGTTCAACCGGCGTGCTGGTCGGAGCCTCAATGAACGCGCCCACACCGGTGCCCCGTAAAGGGCCATCGACCGCACGACCCCCGCGTAGAGCCTCCGGCAGGAGGCGTTTGGGCCCCCTAGATTGGGCAGGAGCCGCTTCAAGGCAGCCCCGGCCCGGTCCAGTCTGGGAGCCAAACGTCGGAAATGCTCAACGAAGTTCCACCGGCTGTCGAGGACGAGTCCCAGGTACCTCATCGTGGACTCGACGCCGATGTGAACCCCTCCCGCCATTATTTGGGAACCCGACAGTGGCGCGTTCCGAGGACCATGAAAACACATGGCCTCGGACTTGTGCAGGGCCACCTCGAGTCCCAATTGCCGGATCCTCTCAATGACTGTCGCAACCCCGCGTGTCATTAATTCGGCCGCCGCCTGGTGCGACCTCCCCTGCGCCAGGACCAGCGTGTCGTCAGCGTAACAAACGATGCTGACGCCGCTAGGGAGGTCGGCGCGCAGCACCCAGTCGTACCCAATGTCCCACAGATGCGGCCCCAGGACCGATCCCTGTGGGACACCGCACGACATCTCTCGCCGGTTCCATTCTCCCTGGTGACCGGGGTAGATGACGGCCCTGTCCGTCAGATAGGCCTCGACTATGCGACAGAGGTAGGTCGGCATCCGGTGATACCAGAGTGCCTCCCTGATGCAACTCCAGGGCAGGGTATTGAAGGCATTGGCGATGTCTAGAGACACCGCCAAGACGACCCCACCCCGGGCCACAGCATCCCCCGTCGTGAGGGCTCGCACGCGCATGATGGCGTCCACCGTAGAGCGCCCCCTGCGGAAACCAAACTGGCTGTCCGCCAAATCCGGCCCCACCCGCACCAGCCGCCCGACGAGGCGGTCTGCAATGACTCTTTCAAAGAGTTTGCCCACCTCGTCGAGCAGCACGATGGGCCGGTAAGCGGACGGAGAGTCCGCAGGGCGCCCCGTCTTCTTAATGAGGACCAGTTTCCCCGTCTTCCAACGAATTGGAAACTGGCCCTCCTCCAAGCATGCGCTTAGGAGCCCTCTAAGTCGAGGCCCGAGAGCCTCCAAGGCCAGGACCCAGGCTTTTCCAGGTAGCCCGTCGGGTCCTGGGGCGGTATTTTTGGCGCTCAGCCTACGTACCGCCACTCTCAACTCTACCTCGGTCACCTCAGGAGCATCGTCGTCGTCGTCGGTTACGTGGTCCACAGTTGGCACCGCAGGAGGCGGAGCCATGGGCGGAGGAGTATGCTCCCCTCGCGAAGGGAACAGAGCGCTCACCACGCCCTCTACAAGCTGAGGCCGGAGACTCTGCGTCAGGGGGGGAGCCCATGGGCGAAGTTTCTCCCGCACCATTTTGTATGGGCGTCCCCACGGGTCCCTGATCAGAGTCCCCAGTGACTCCTCACGGGCCAGTCCCCTGGCCCGCAGTATCTCCGCTCGGAGGGCGGTCTTCGCTGCTCTGTAACCCTCATACAGCTCCGCCTGAATGGCTTCCGTATCCGGAGGGCGGATACGGAGCCTGCGGTGCCTGGTGTACAGGCGTCGCGCAGCAACGCACGCCTCGCGTAGAGTTGTTAACTCCGGCGACCACCAGTACACCTGGCGCCAGGCGCGTCCAGGCTGGACACGGGGCATTGCCACGTCACATATTTCGGACATGGCCTCCCGGAACCACTCCGCCTCGTCGTTAATATCAGCAGGCCTGTCCGGTGATGACACCCAGGCCTGCACGATCGAGGCTTCCAGGAGGAGCTCCCGGTCCAGCCGCTTCAGCGCCCACCGCGGACCACTCGGGGCCTGTCGGACCAGCGCGCTCGAGGTCTGGGTGGAGACGTCAAACCGGATGTACCGGTGGTCGGAGTGCGTCTCCACCCCCTCCATGACGCGCCAGTCAATGACACGCGGCGACAGAGCGGGGCTGGCGAACGAGATGTCCACCACTGACTCACCCCGCATCCGCACACATGTGGGGACAGAACCCCGGTTTAGGACGACCAGGCCTGTCTCCAGAGCCCAGTCCTCCACCATCCTGCCCCGTGTGTCCGTATACCGGGAACCCCAAGCCGTGTTCTTGGCATTGAAGTCCCCGAGCACGAGCACGGGGAGGGAATGGTACCCGACGACGACGACTCTCAACTCCGCAAGGGAGTTGTGGAACTCGGCGAGAGTTCTGTTCGGGGAGAAGTATACCCCTACGACAACAATCTCCCCGAACCGTGCTGCCACGCAACCCCGTCCCCTCTTGACTGCCTCGAGCGACGGGGTACCGGCGGCGGCCGACGAAATTAGGGTCACTGAGCCGCTCAGGTCCTCCACCCAGTCATCCCTGGGCGGGACAAAGTACGGCTCAGCGACCACGGCGATGTTAATCGACCACTGCGCCATGCTCTGGAGCAACAGATCCTGAGCAGCGACGCAGTGGTTGATGTTCGCCTGGAGGAGGCGTAATGGGGCCATTATTGGCACTCCATATTAGCCCCCTCCCGAGGCCCTTGTGAGGGCCCTGCCGCGGTTTCTGCGGCGGTGACGACGATGGAGGCGGCAGCGGCTGCGGCAGTGGCGGCGGGTGCGGCGGTGACGGCGGTTGCGGAGGGTTTACCTCTGCCCCTGGCTTTGGCGGGTGGGGCGCAGGCCTTACTCCCAGCCCGGTGATCGGCCGGCTTGCCAGCTGCCGCACATAAAAAGCAGTGCGGCGTGGCATTGCACGAGCCGGCCTTGTGCCCGGGCTGACCGCAGCGGAAGCAGTGATCGCTGCGGTCCACCTCCGAGGTGCATTGCACTCCCACGTGGTTGCCCACCTGGCAGCGGAAGCACCTCAGAGGTCTGGGTTCCAGCAGTTTCACCTGCGCGGAAACCCAGCCCACCAGGAGCCTTCGGCCCTCCCCAGCAACTTTTCTGGCTGCCGACACGGGGCAGCTCACCGTAATGGCTCGCATCCCCGTGTGGTCAGGACGAATGGTGCCCGCCCTCACCTGCTCGGCAGAGCACCCCCCAGTCCTGACGACGGCGGCCACTATCTCAGCCTCCGTCACGCAGTCGTCCAGGCCCAGGATTCGCATGTCAATGCACTTGGTGGGCCTGGAGACTCGGGCCTCGTCCGCATTTAGGCACGCCCTAAGCCTTTCGGCCAGAGCGTCAGCGGTCGGGCCGCTGGCCGCACCAGGGACCTCCAGCATCCGGGCCCCAGTCGCAGTAACCCTTACCCGGATGCCATTGGTGACACCAAGCTCTTCGAGGTTCACCGCCGCCCTCGCTTTCGTAAGCACGTCGCGGTAGGACACGCCCTTCTTCTCCGCGTCCGGCTGTAGTGTAATCACTACAGCTGCGGACTTTGGAGCGCGGAGCCTAGCCGCGACGCTTCGCTCCTTGCGCCGCTGCCGCCTCTCCTTCCTTTTGGCCGCCCTTGAAGCCTTACCCGCCTTCCTCTTCTCTCCGGCTACTTGCCATTCGGCATCGGCCGGAGGAACATTAGGAGGCGGGGGGGGCGGTCGTCGCGCCGCCAGAGCTGCGGCCCTCGCCGCCTGCATAGGCCCCCCGCCATTCTTGGGCTTGGGAGGCGCCGACTTCGCCGCGGGCGGCCCCGCGGGCGGCCCCGCAGATTCCAGCACAGGTCCGCCTTTAGAGCGCCCCGTCGATCCTGTCTTGGCCGCAGCGGCGGCAAACGAGACCTGCCGGCTCGCCGCTAGCGGGGGGCGCAGGACAATGGCCTCCAGAGCAGAAAACCGACAATTGAAGGCAGCCAGCTCCCGCCGCACCAGGGTCAGAACCCGGTCCTCAGCATGCACCGGCACGGGCAGGCCATGTCCATGCTGCGTCCCCTCCGGCGATACTTCCCGGGGACCGGCTGCCCGGAGGCCGGCCAGATCCGCTCGGAGCTCCTCATTCTCCTCATCGTTTAGGGCTGATATTTAAATAGTTAGAAAACATTTAACAGACGAATAAATATTGCATCTTAAACAGCTTTTGTATAGGAAATATATCAAACTATTTTCAAGATAAAAGTTATCTGACTTTTGAAAAATCAGCCCTTAAATCTTTAACATTTCTGATGTGCGTGTTAAGAGAGTCACACGGTCAGGACATCTCTCGGTATCACACTCACAAGCTATTCCTAGTAAAGTTCTATAATTACACATAAACGCACTGAAAATGGCTGCGTGAACGTTTTCGTCACGTCAAAAATGTACTTGTAATCATTAGTCGGTCCTGAACGAGACGATTGCGTGCTGGCTAGGTGGTCGAGGTCGTAACTGCAGTGGACAATCGATTCATGGTACCAATGCGGCTTAGTATGCGACACTATAAATTGAAATCGAACACAAACTTTTAAATTCACTCTTTTACTATACATTGACGACACAACTCAGCCTTATAGAACACCCTACGTAAAACACCAGCGATGTATCTAACGAAACACGACATCTCCATTTTAAGATTTGTTTAAATTTCTATATGGTACCCGTCATCGCACGCGATCGACACTTAGATCGAAAGAATCGAATGACAAATATGTTTGAGTTATTGACTATAACAGAACTTTCTATGGGTCTATTGGTTTCCGATCGACTACTCGTGATATAGTTACTCGAGTTGCAAATTTCGCTGGAAGCCTCCATTCTTTCCACTGATTCGATCCCATTTAATTTGATAGGTTAGATAATAAGAAAGGATATTGCATTCGCTTATGCAGTATTATTAAAAGATACCTACATAGTTAGTATTCTATCAGCTAAGTCGGTAACTTTAACGCTCAACTGAACGGAAACATTTTTATTATCATAATCTTTAGCGCGTACATTAAACGTAATAGCTCTAATTCTTTTAATTGCTGCTGTATATGCAGAGCCACTCACGCATAATTGCGAATTACCGTGAAAAAATATGACCTTTAAATGCACACGTCTATTATAATTAACCTAGGTTGTGGAAGCGTCATTGGAGGTCTAAATAAACACTTTTTGTTGTGTAATGTCTCTTCGCCTTAGGCCCTTCATACACAAGCCGACCCAAGTATGGGTCGGGTCTCCAGTAAGTATTAAGTCTCTTGGCGCCTACTGCAAAACAGTTAGATACTTGCGTCGCCTGTTGTACGAGGGACCAAAAAACAGCGCGAAGAATGTCTAATTGTCAGTAATTTTCAATGACTGGTCATCTATTATTCAAAGGATCAGAGTCGCTATTGTATGACAACGCGTAGGTAGCACAAGTACTACGTGAGCAACAGCGAAATGATCGATTATTTGTTTCTAAAGGTTAATGAAAACATTAGGTATGTTACAATGTTCTACCGTTTGATTATGTTATATCCTCTAAACATCAATATTTGATGACCGTGTAGAAAATGCTAATTTGACCACTTTTACAGGTGCTTAATTGTGTGCTTAATTTTATCGTGCAGCAGCAATTGTTTTTAAGGGCTGTTTCTAGAATCGCAATTCACTTTTTTCTCTCATCAAAAAGAGGAAGCGAATAAAACTGACGAAGCAAATAAACAAGTCTGGGCTAATTACGAAATTGTCATCGAGGAAAGGTTCGCAAATTACGCTCCAATTTAGATGTAAAATGTCGTCGACGGACGGACGGACAGACAGATGGACGGACGTTTTTACAAACACTAGTAATTGTCCATTGTGTACAACTGCTTTCCTACCTTCTAATTGAAAACTATGCACCACTCTGCATTCTAGCTATCTGTGGGAACGGCATGGGGACTGCGAGTGGGATATTTTTTATTAGGCAAATTATACTTTTTGTTTTATAATTTTTCAGCGAGAACACGCTAGGGAAAGGAACTTTTAATTTGTTGATTTTATAACATTACATACTACAAATACATTGTATGATGACTGGTTACATTTTTGAGAATATCATTATGATTAAGGCTCCTCCAAAGAGGCGCGACACGCGACGCGAATCGCACGCGACATATAGGCACCATGCCTTTAAGTCGCGCGCGATTCGAGTCGCATGTCGCGCCTGTTTGACGGAGCCTTTAACTTGGTTTTCAAAATGACAGCCTTGTCCTATCTCAACCTTCAACATGTTAACTGTCTGGGATACCTTGCCTACCTGTAAAAATCCCTGAAAACCCTAATCAAAGACCCAAAAATTGTAATGATACCTCTATAATTATTAAATCCGCTAATCACAAGTTACGTTGAGCTAGGTTGAGCTTTACCGTTTACCTATTATTATAGTTATGTAGTTGTTTTGCGTATCCTCGGTCGTGAACTCGTGACATTGTGGCACCACGCATTTATCTTGCAAACTATTCATAGTCTGAGCCTTGAGTGAACTGATTTACTCAGCCTATTGACTGATAGATTGATAGTGTCATGACTGTCTCTAAGTTTGCTATACAAAGTGGTGCGGACCTTATCACATTGAATTATACCCCGTATACTACATGGCATGGTATACTAATATACTTCGCCAGGTATAGCATTCCGGTCACGGGGATGACACAAGCCTACATCATCACCGCTGTGTTACCAGTAGTGTGTAATAATAACTCCCCAATCGCCTTTACTACCTGTGCGAATCCGATAAAACAAAGAGGTTTTAACTAACAATTACGTTGGTATATGTTTAAATTGAATTGTTTAGTTTGATTAGAAAAATGAAACGACAATTTAAATGGTTTATATTTTTTTTTAACAGAATTGTGACTATTTTTTTTTCAATAATTGGTGTTTAGTTGCAATAAAGTGGCAACTGGATAGTGACGTAAGCATCTGTCACTCCCGGAATGCCAGTTCTGTTTTTTAGACCATGCTACATGGTATATTTAGACGGTGTACAAAATATAAACGAAATCAATTCAAATAAAAAAACTGCCGTTCCCTACATCTCTTAGTTCGACAAAATGTATGGAACAGCTGTTTTTTTTTTGTGAATGGATTTCATTCAAATTTTGTATATCGTCTAAGTATACCATGTAGTATAAATAACGTGGTATAATTATTTAATGTGTCCGCGCCACTTCGTATGACACTGTTTTCGTCATTCAATCTAGTCTTCTTTAGCTTCCGTAAGTTTATTATGTACTGTGAGCTTGCTGCGAATATGTTTTTTTTTTATATTAAGAAGCAGTCAAGACTTTTTTAATAATAATTTACACATGCTCATGAATGAATGGAGACAAGACGCATTTATTTGTTTCTGCAGATATAATAAACCCAAAACTTTCGTTAAACCTCTACCTTCTCCTACGTTCCTTCTTTTTTTAATGGTGGTATCCTAATTACTGTTACTGATGTGATCTTCACCCTGAAAACGATTAAATCCGCTAATTATAAGCTTCTATACCCTGTTCCTGTATCTATCGTTATTGTTAGCGTTGGTAGGCCCACTCGTGACGCTACGCGACCTCGCACTTATCTGGCGCGCTCTCACGACGCAGCGCAGGCGCAACGTGGCACGACCACGCGCCGCTTTCGGATGCTAGTTGCTACGAACTACGGGTTTGTGCGGATGCACTGAACTTGGATTAGGAGAACCTTTTGTTTGTACTTTTGGTTTAGGTGTGTTCTTGCTGTTGGTTGGGGCGTAGGACATTTCCTAGTAGTAGCTGTAGTGGGTGACTGTCGATATGATCATATGACGGAGCCAATACTTCACAAAAAAAAGCAAATAGCCCAAACAAAAACTTAACGCTTTTTTCTGTTATTGGCTCTAGAATGAAACATCCTGTTTGAAAAATGTATTGTAGAAAAAATGCTTCTTAATGGATTAACAAAAAGAAATGAATGAATGAAATATATCTATTCTCAGACAGCGATTCCGTGTTAGTATGATTTAAAAATAATAAGTCTTTGACTACTCAATAATCAACTGTCTTGTACTATATCATTTATTTTTTTATTTAACTGTATTGACCTCGAACTTGGCGAATTTATAATCCCATTTTATTAAACATGTCGTTATGTACTGTATTGCGTATTTTAACATGGTAAACTTGTATTGATTTGATTGAATGTGTTAATAAAATATTATATTCAGTGAGTGTTTGTTATTCTAGCTTAAACTGTTTGCATGCCTTAGAGTATAAGGATCATTTTAAACTTAACATCTGTAACTTGTACCTACTTTCTGTAGTTTCTGCTCTAGTGTTTTGGGCCAACCAGATTTGAGAAAGGTCGTGCCAGCGCGGCAGCGACACAAACAAGAAGTAGGAGAAGACCTACTTACTTTCTGTGCAAATAAAAACTTATTCTTTTCTATTCTAATGTAAAACTGATTCATTTGTAAAGATGCATTTAGCTCTAACATCACTAAAACCCCACCAAGTAAAAGCTATCTTACCTGTAAGCTCTCACAGAAAATATGGCTGGTTTGTTCGAAACTTTGTTCGAGAGCTAACAAGAATATTCTGAGCTGTAAACAGAGATTCGTATTATTTTTATTAAAAATATACTCTTCGCTTTTGCTTTCATAATAATATTGTTATTAGCAGCATTATTAAATACGTGGAACGAACCTGAAGTAGTTACAAGTTTTAAGAGCTGCTGTTATTTTTGTTTTGTTATACCGCTGCAATAACTGCTTTTCTACTATCTTTCTCACTATTTATCTATTTTTTGTCCGTTTGTCTGTTTGTCTGGATGTATGTTCCGGACTGGGTCTAAAACGGCTGCACAGATTTGGATGTGCCACACAGAAAGTTTATAACCTGCAAGATAATTGCGTAACATACTAACAATAGGAATGGGTCTCATTTTGACAGTTCCACAACATTCATTGCGTTATTCACGTTGTTGACCAGACAAATTTTTCGAACATATGAAGCAATGGTTTGGCGATAACTTTCAAAATGATTCATATTGTGATTGATAGTGTTTTACGTAATTAGGGTGCTGGGTTAACACATAGGGTACTTTTAATCCCGGTAGTAAGTTCCCGTGGTATATTTTCCGAAATCTACGCGGGCGAAGCCGCGAGCAAAAGCTAGTTAGTTATAAATAGAGAGAAAGATAGATAAGGACCAGTTTTATTAAAAGGAGTTTAACTCATCCTACCATCTTCTTCAAGGTTTCCACGGTTTCGCTTGATATATAGGTTGGTTACGTCATAATAGCTTGCATAATATGCTTGGAAAGAAATACTGATTGGACAATTTTAGATGACTTAACAAATGCCGCTTTAGTTTTGTTCTGAAGGCTTTTTACGGGGAAGTACCCACTTTAGTGTGACTTAATCTGTAGGTCAGTAGCATTGTTGTATTCTTGTTGAAAGGTTACGGCATAAGCATAAGAATAATCAGCCTATAATGTTCCCACTGCTGGGACACATACCTGCTCTCTTCGAGAGGGTCTAGTCTACCACGCGGGCCCAGAGCCGGTTGGTAGATGTCACATATCTTCAAATTTTTGGTTCTAGGACATGCCGGTTTCCTCACGATGTTTTCATTCACCGTTTTGAAAGCAGTGGTGATAAAATTATTTACACAAAGTGAAGTGTCTGCCTGGGATCGAACCCACGACCGACAACTAGTAAAGGCTCGTGCACACTGGCGTGCCGCGACACCCCGACACAACGGCGCCGCCCGCGCCCGTCGCGCTGCACGCGGTGCCTTTGTGTACGCTGTCGCGTCGCGCCAGTGTGCACGAGCCTTAAGTCGGGGCCGATACCACTGGGCCACCACTGTTCTACAAGATTACGGGTACCATTGAAATTATACAGGTACATGAGACATTCCGACTTTGTCTCTGAGGCCCACTTGCACCGCCAATAACTAAACACGGTTAGCGCTAAACGAGTTTAAAACATAATTCTGTTTCTGTCAAATGTTTGAAGATGACAGAGACAGATGTTTAAAACTCATTTCGCGATAATCGTGTTTACTGATTGGCGGTGCAAATGGGTCTGCTGACTACGCATCGGTAAACTCTTTTATGTTGCAAACGTTTATAGACATCGGTAACAACTTACCATCAGGTGTGCAGTTGGCCAGTATAAAACTATCTAATAAAAATAAATTGCATAGTTTATTGACACATAAAAAAACACTGTTACTAATACATTATACTGTGCGTAAAAATATGTTAATGGTCACCAATGAAACAAGTATTTAGCCACAGAAATAAAGTTATTAAAGAAGTTGTAATTATGAAATGTTTCATCGGTGTAGTGAAATTGATGAGCTTGGTTGACAGGGTAATACAGGGAGTCTCAGAAAAAACTAGCTTTTGTAGATGCATAAAACTTAACAAATATATTTATACATACACGTTAAATGACAAAATTAGAAACTGAAGACATGGGAAAATTACTTTTGGATAATAACATTATTCAAATGTCGTCCTTTGCGGCTCTGGCTCTCTTCAAAGCGATCTCTAACATTCATGAAAACCAGTTAACCACCCAGTTAAAGTATAACATTATTGGCAGCATCCGGGATCTCATTTATTAATTTAACCATTTATGTACACACGTATACAAAGACAAGAAGAATGGAACAGGAAAACATGTACAAAGGTGATGCTTATTTCTAAAGAATACTCTCCCAGCATACCTGCGATAGGAGAGTAGATAAAAAGAGATGTAGACGACGTGTGTAAGAGTAGAAGGGAAAACAAAATACACAAAATCAAAAACAATTCTCTAATCTATATATCTATATCTTTATATATATATATATATAAAATATATATAAAAATGAATCCCTATTTCCCTTGGTCACGCCATCACGCGTGAACGGCTGGACCGACATCACTTTGTTTTTTTTGTTGTGTTCGCAATTATCAGGAGAAGGATCTTAAGAAATAAAAAAATAAGGAAGTTGATCGTTACGTTACAAAATTTAAGAAAACTTAACGCCAATATTAATTTTACATAACTGTCAGTGGTTTGAAATAACTGGCAGCGATTGACAGAATACGCGCTGCAAATATCGTTTAACACAGATGGATCGGTTGATAAATGAGTCGATAGTTTTAGTTTTAGTCAATAGTCAAAATTAAAACTAAATTAAATATGACATTCATAGTTAAGACAGGACAACGTCTGTCGGGTCAGCTATTGTTTAAATATAAACATACAATATGAGAATATAATTACATTAATTACATACGTTGTTAAATACACCAAAAAAAAAAAACGGTGTGAGTTGGTTTGGCATTCACGAAAATTGATGTGTAAACATGTGAGCTCGCATCAGTTTGGTTCACGCGCTCACATAGACACGGGTCTTACGCTGACGTCATCTGACACTCGAAGTCTTACGCTTACGCGTCTGACGCTCGAAGTCCCAGCTAGCCCCTACCGTAGACCGAGCGCTAAGATGTTTACACATCAAAGAAAAACACTAAAATATATGTAATTATTATGTAATTTAAGTAATAAACACAATGTAATTATGACAAAGTGGAAAGGTAGTTTTCTTTCACACTTGTTTTAATTACTGTAACAGTTGGCTGTCCTTAATGTCAGGCCTTCTGGGCTGGTAAATAATTAGTTAGTATGATATAAGTTTTATACTTCAATCATTTATTCAATTAAAGTTTTATCATATCTAATTGAATGTCGAGATGGGCCAGTGGTTAAGGGGCTTACAAGAGCTAAAGCGCGGTCACTGTCGGATTGCATAGAAAAGAAAGAGACGCGCGATGACACAACGCTGGTAATTTATTGCAAAATATGAAGCAATTATGAATTTACAGAAAATCTATTCATTGGACTAAAAAATTAAAACACTATTACGTTAGTATGTTGCTTGTAGAATAATCTGACAAAAAATCTGAATGTTTGCATGTATATTAGTATGGTTTTTAATCGTTAAAATATTTTTTTAGAGGTATCTTCGTGATTTTTTTCTATCATATCAAATTAATTGTATTATGTTTTGAACACACTATCTAACTAGCATATATCCAGAAGAATATCATATATTTTTTCTGATTTTGGTTACTGCAGTGGATCATATATTTTTATGCATTATAAATTTGCGTTTAGGTCATGTAGTCCCCTTAAGGACTCGCCTCTCATGCTTGAGGTTGTGGGTTCAAATCCGGGCAAGTACCAATGTGACTTTTTAAATTTGTATATACTTTCTGTGTTTATCTTGGACATCCGAGTGTGGGGTCCAGGGTATTTGTCAAAAATTAGCAACTAAGGCTCCTATGTAATCTGTTACTAGTTTTTATTTTATTTTTTTAAATATTGTACTGTTTTTTTTTCTGAACTGAACTTAGTTTTTTATATATTTTTTTATATATTATGCTAAAAAGAAATTACATCACTGACATCGGTGAAGGAAAAAATATCGTGAGCAAACCTGGACTTATACTTATATTATATACAAGCTGACCCGACAGACGTTGTCCTGTCTTAACTATGAATGTCATATGTCGTTTAGTTTTAGTTTTGACTATTGACTACAACTAAAACTATCGACTCATTTATCAACCGATCCATCTGTGTTAAACCATATTTGCAGCGCGCATTCTGTCAATCGTTGACAGTTATTTCAAACAACTGACAGTTATGTAAAATTAATATTGGCGTTAAGTTTTCTTAAATTTTGTAACGTTCCGATCAACTTCCTAATTTTTTTATTTCATAATATCCTTCTCCTGACAATAAAGAACACAAAAAAAAAAAAAAAAAAGTGAAATCGGTCCAGCCGTTCACGCGTGATGGCGTGACCAAGGGAAATAGGGATTCATTTTTATATATATATAGATATTATATGTCTGAAATCGCCAACCCGTCTTGAGCAAGCGTAGTGATTGATCATCTTTCATCATTGTTTTCCTACTACAGGGCAAAGAACACAGAAATGTTCTTTGTCCTGTAGTAAGACAACAATAGCCTGTACCTTAATTGCTTAACAAACTATCTATCACAATCTGAATCATTTTGAAGCCTATTGCTAATCCATTGCTTCTTATGTTCGAAACATATGTCTGCTCAACAACGTAAATAACGCAATGAATGTTGTTGAACTGTCAAAATGAAAGCTATTCCTTGTGTTAGTGTGTTACGCGATTACCCCGCTGCTGGTGTGATTGATCACATGGCTTTTATTCGCTCTTCGATTAAATTTACTACTCAAAAAAATACAATGTTATGTTAGATGCTGGTGATTAGAGGTAACTTTTGGCACTTTTACCTATTTATACATAAGGTGGCAGGGTCATCGACCCGCAAACTGGAACTATGTTATCAAAAAAAAACCTGCTGTTTCATACGAAGCAGCAGATTTTTTTTTATTATCTGGCGAAAAGTTTCTATGCTACGGGGTCTAGGATCATGAGCTGAATTCATCCTCTATAAACGTTGCTTCTTGTTAAGAAACGTTTAAACGCTAACAATGATAAATGATAAATGATTTTATTTCTGTAAATAGGTTTGTACAAACACTTTTACACGTCAATCATATTTTAAAACTAGGTGAGGTCGGCGTTTCCTATCTGACTACTCTGAGAAGAAAGGCCTAAACAAACTCAGAGGTCACAGTCTCTTTTAAAGTCCAGACATAATCTTGGTCAGATCATGTGAAGACCATGTAGATTCGTCTGAAATGGTCTTTTGAGGAAAAACCACACAGATTGAGTGGACCTGTCCAGTCAGTGCACGCATTTGTCAGTAATCGTGCAGCTCAACTCAGAACTTAAGGAGCTCAACGATTCGACGAACAATACCAAAGAAAGGACATTTGGGTAGGCCACAAAAATTACTCAAACTGCCAGACTAAGATTAAAACTACCTGAGAGGGGAAAAAAAGCAACAATGACCCACATAGTCTTCACATTCATAATATCAAAATGAATATCATGTATTTAATCTAGCCTGCATGCTACTCACATTCACAGACAGGTTTCTCTTTAAATGTCGTCAAAAAATCATAATAATTATGTTATGTCATGTAAATCAATAAAAATGACATTATTAATTCTAAAACACATAATCACAGTATAAAATGGATTGTAGCTTGGAGGTACATTGAAGCAGCTTAATTAATCCCAAGCCTATTTGTCATCCAAGTAATCTTTAACTTTCTATAAACCTTTTTGACAGAGTTTCTGTTTAATAAATGATTTAAATTTATTGAGGCTCAGTTCTTTAACAAGACTTTTTTTTTTTTGTAATGATATAAACAGTCGCTAATCATGACTTAACTTAAGCAACTTTTATAAATAAACCCCTAAATACACAAGAGGTACTTACGACTACATTTGTGTGCTTGAAGTATAAAATAAATAAAGGCTAAAGTGCCTTTGCGTCAAGTCGCGTGTCGCGCCTTTTTGTAGGAACTTTACCTCCAGAAATTCTCAGATCAGGTTAAATAATCTTACACCCAAAATTCTTCAGCGAAAGGAACTATTATTTCTCCTCTATTATTATTCTGCATGTCTCATAGATGCCGAAGCGATCTTACGAAAATGAGACACAACAAACAATTAGTCACTAATTGAGACTCCTTCGTCTCAAATAGCAACGAATAGTATGATGTGTCGAGTGTGGAACGTGTCTTTATTTCATTTCCATGTTTGGGGTTTCAAACAAATCTAATTTTTTATTCTTTTTGTCACAGGCATGGTTGTAAATCTTTCCTTGTTTGACGCAGTTATTAACACATAAACCATAAAACACGTACATCGTAAAATTTGGACTTAAAATTTGCGATGAGGAAGTGTCAGAAGAAGGTTCACTTCAAAAAAAATCGATCTGCAAGTCTCATCAGCATCGGAAGCTATCACGGAATCAGCTTTAACTTTTTAATATGATAAATTGTGACCTATGAATCAATTTAGTTGTAGTGTGTGTCAAGTGTATTATTAAAACATGCGCGTAAATGAAATGATCTTGATATCATGAATTGGTCTTGAAAGGGAAAAAGGGGACTACATGACCTAAAAGCAAATTTATAATGCCTAAAAATATATGATCCACTGCAGTAACCAAAATCAGAAAATTATATGATATTCTTCTGGATATTTTATGCTAGTTAGATAGTGTGTTGAAAACATAATACAATTAACTTGATATGATAGAAAAGAATCACGAAGATACCTCTAAAAAAATATTTTCACGATTAAAACCATACTAATAGGTATACATGCAAACATTCAGATTTTTTGTCAGATTATTCTACAAGTAACATACTAACGTAATAGTGTTTTAATTTTTTAGTCCAATGAATAGATTTTTTGTAAATCCATAATTGCTTCATATTTTGCAATAAATTACCAGCGTTGTGTCATCGCGCTTCTCCTTCTTTTCTAAGCAATCCGACAGTGACCGCGCTTTAGCTCTTGTAAGCCTCTAGGGTAACTTAAAAATGGTCTGGGTACCCTGGTAGGTACTGGTTTCGAGAAGCTCTCATCTGCTGGACCTACCTACCGCAAACCACAATTAAACATATTTTCATTCTTATCTTTTTTTTTCTTCTTTTTACTTAATAGGTGATTTACTGTGTAAATGTAATTCTGTAGGTAATAATTATAATACTACTAATATTATAAATGTGAAAGTTTGTGAGGATGGATGTTTGTTACTCTTTCACGCAAAAACTACTGAACGGATTTGGATTGAATTTAGAACACAGATAGTTTATAAGACGGATTAACACTTAGGATATTTTTTATCCCGGTAGGACGTTCCCGTGGGATAATTTCCGACATCCACGCGGGCAAAGCCGCGGGCAGAAGCTAGTAATCAATAATTCTTATTACTGTTCCTAGAGTTAGAATTTTGGATGATAAACTTTAGCTTTTATACTTGGTTTTTCCAACTCTACCTTCTGTAAAGTATCTTCTATATGTTCGTCATGCCTACGACGCGTTGCAGGCTCTCACGCTTTTCTCGTTGACATTGATATAATCAGTAGGTACTAGTTTGCTGATTTGCTAGTAATAACAATGAGACAACTGCGTTTTAGAATATCCTGAGACCTAGATCATGCTCTGTCTAACTTTATGTTATTTGAGACTAACGTAATTAACGCGTCTAGTAATTGTAACGTGGAACAAAATTGGACGGGATAGAGGTGTTTTGGTATCTTCTGACGAATTACTCCATGGATCTTTAGTTAGGTTTACTAATATATTAAGGCTTCTACAAACAGGCGCGACACAAAGGCACCGCTCGTCGCGCGTCACGTCGCGCCTGTCTGTGGGAGCCTTTAAAATACATAGTATAATTTAAAAATAAAAAACTGACTGCCTCGTTGGTCTAGTGGTTGCAAGCGCTATTGCTGAGCATGAGGTCCT
This sequence comes from Griposia aprilina, assembly GCA_916610205.1. Taxonomy (NCBI): domain Eukaryota; kingdom Metazoa; phylum Arthropoda; class Insecta; order Lepidoptera; family Noctuidae; genus Griposia; species Griposia aprilina. The sequence continues at coordinate 9,152,001 of OU744287.1, forward strand.
GAGTTCGATTCCCGGGTCGGGCAAAGTGTTATCGGGTTTTTCTATCTGGAATTTCTTGGTAGCAGCCCGGAGTCTGGATTTGTGCCCGGTTGATGGCAATAGGCTCGCCCCCTATTACATGGGACTTAAACATAACTGGCGAAATGTGGGTGTGCTATAGGTACACCTCTGCCTAACCCTTCGGGGAATACAGGCGTGATGTTATGTATGTATGTAAGTTAAAATAAAAAAAAAGGAAAGAGAGAGAGCTCGAAAATCTGAATGCAAGTTTTGGCAACTATTCAAATAAGAAAAAAAAATATAGGCTACTTTAATGTACATTGAATTACAGACTTGCGTGTGTCATGTGTTAGAAACATTATTTTAGCGTTCAATGTAGTGTTAGTTTTACGTGGTAACGTGGCCCTATTTGCTCTCCTTGTCACGATAGCTCGTTCTATATTGCGTGTTCATGATTGAAAGCATGGAATTATATGGTGGCCTAGCCCTAATCACTTTAACATACAATCGACAACTTTTCTTCACCTGTACAAATGACAAGCTTTCAACATACTTGTTCAGTTAGACAAGTAGAAACTAGTGTTCTCATAAAGGGTGAAGTGCTGAAACCCGAAAATACCAGGCATAACTTTGGATACCAAGCTTCAATGGGGCCCCCACATAGATAAATTGTCAAAAAAGCTTAGCTCTGCAGCATACGCCGTTAGAAAAAATCGTGGTTTAACTGATTTAGAGACAGCCCGTTTAGTATACTTTAGTTATTTTCATAGTGTGATGTCGTACGGTATTCTGTTGTGGGGAAATGCCGCCGATATCCAGACAATTTTTGTTTTACAAAAAAGGGCAATTCGTTCAATCTATATATTAAGTCCCAGACACTCCCTCAGAGATAAATTTAAAGAGATTAATATAATTACTGTGCCTTCTCAGTATATTTATGAAAATCTTTTGTATGCACATAAAAATATTAATCTGTTTAAAAAATACAGTGATATCCACAATATAAATACTAGAAACAAACACAAATTTATTGTTCCTACAATCAGGCTCAAGAAAATAGGTGGCTCGTTTAGATGCCAATGTATACGTTTTTATAATAAACTTCCTAGCCATATTCAAGATCTAAGCTTTATTAAATTCAAATCTTTTATAAAACGGAAACTATGCCAGAAAGCCTATTATACTGTGAAAGACTATATTGAGGACAAAAAGGCTTGGGATTGAGCTGCTACAATAAATTTACACGGTGAATGTTGATTTTAATTTGCTAGCTATTTTAGACATGAATATTTACTGTAAAAAGTATTATATTATTTTCATTATTGAGAATATGAGGACTATGTGGGTCATTGTTTCAGTTATATTCTTGATCTGGCAGTTTAAGTAGTTTATGCGGCCTACCCAAATGTCCTTTCTTTGGTATTGTTCGTCGAATCGTTGAGCTCCTTAAGTTCTGAGTTGAGCTGCACGGTTACTGACAAATGCGTGCACTGACTGGACAGGTCCACTCAATCTGTGTGGTTCTTTCCTCAAAAGACCATTTCAGATACCAATCTACATGGTCTTCACATGATTTGACCAAGATTATGTCTGGACTTTAAAAGAGACTGTGACCTCTGAGTTTGTTTCGGCCTTTCTTCTCAGAGTAGTCAGATAGGAAACGCCGACCTCATCTAGTTTAAAAATATGATTGACGTGTAAAAGTGTTTGTACAAACCTACTTACAGAAATAAAATCATTTATCATTTATCATTATCAGTATTGTATGTAACAACCAAATTAATTATGGTAAGTATTGGTCGGATAAAAATTAAGTCATCGACACGAGAAGAAGAAGAAGAATTAAGGCTTCTGCAGACAGGCGCGACACGCGGTGCCTTTGTGTCGCGTCGCATGTCGCACCTGTAAGTAGGACCCTTTATCTTAATTGCACAATAATAACACATAACATAACATCACGACTTGTTATCCCGAAGGGTGGGGCAGAGGTGAACTCATAGTACACCGACATTTCGCTTAAGGTTTAAAATATTACTGCGGAAAAGAATCGATGAGTGGGTTATTGATTAAATTATAATAATTTAAAATATCAACGTACATACTAGAGCATTATTAACATAGCTATGATTGTAATCAGACTGAGTTTACTCACTAAGTATCTAGCAGGTCTTAGCACAAGCCATTTATAAAAAAAAAATAGAAACTCATAAATATAAAGCCAGTTTCTATAAGTATTATAATTATATTTCTAATATTTAAATGTCTCGTAAAAATGTTTTAATTTAAATGGTTAGACGTCATATCAGATGGCCGCTTAAACCCTGTAAGGGCCACCGCACACGTTTCTGTCTGAATGCACGCGGGTCGCGCGGTATCTCGCGATCTTGCCATTTGCATCCAACGTCTTGGCGGCGAGAGAGCGAACTATGGCTTCCTGTGTAATGCGCTGAACTCGATTATTTTTTTAGTATGGCTGCATTTGTTTCCTGTTATAAGAATTCAGATGCCAATGAAAGAAATTGTGAAAACTAATTGGCTTCAACGTTGCAGTCTCGATATCAATGTACAAAATGTGTTGTGTACAACATATTTTGTATAATTATGACAATTGTATGTTGTGTTTTGTTGTATTGTTTTTGTATGTTTAGTCTCGGGACAACTATCTGTAGGCTAGATAATTGTACAAACTTCTTGGACCTTGTTTCTTCCTTTCAAAGTAAATCGGAGCATTTCTAAAACTACTTCTTGAAAAAAAAAACTTGAGAGGTGTCAAGGGACACACGGATGGAACGAAGTTACATTTAAAAAAAAAAAAAAAACTGGCTTGCTTTCTATGAGAGAGAGAGAGACAGACAGAGAAACACGCGCACGCCGCACGGCTTACAACTATAGCAAACAGTGTCGTTACAACTTTTGGTCTTAATTTATTCCGTCTAGCCCCTTTTTCGCAAAGCGCGATAAGGAACTTCGTTCCAAAAAACCAGAGAATTTAACGGCATATTCATAAGTACTGTTTCCTTTAGGGAATAGGTTAATTGCTCAACAATTTTTGTTGTATTAGTTCGCAACATCTCCATAGCACACTCTGAGTATACGCATCCCTGTGCGTGGTCGTGCGCTGGCAGTAATGACAGGCCGCACGCGCGCGCGCCGCCTAATTGATAATGGTTGCGGACGTGCCCGCTTGCCATGCACCATGGGAACTGCGCACGACCATCTTCGCTGAGTTGGGGTGGTGCGGTATAAGGTATGAGTGTCCTGTATTATTTGGAACAAAAGCCCATGATATTATTTATTCGTAATAGTCTACAGCTGATCTTGAGTCTTGCAGTGACCGCTATAATGAACGGTAGGGGATTCGTCTATAGAGCACATAATTATAAGGATGTGGGAAGATTTTCGTGATTGCTATGCTACAAGGGAACTGTGCATGACCTGGGCTGACTTGGGGTGGTGCGGTATTAGGTATGATTGTCTTGTGTCGTTTTAGAAGGTGAAGAATCGCGATGTCGCCTTGATATATTACATCCTCATCTTCGGTAGAGGCCAATGTATTTTTTTTTTTGGGAACTCCCAGCGATCGCAATGATGGACGGTCATATAGGAAATTTGGGTCAAATAAAATTTGCTAGCGAAACTCCAAGGGGTATCAATATCCTAAACATGATAAAATAAAACATAAATAAATTTTATTATAAAAAAATGTGGGGTCATCGACCGCACTTAGTGCAGCCACTTGCAATATTACTTCAAAAAACTTTGTTTTTTTTGTGTAAATTTCACAGACGTGATCGTTTCGTTATCTAAACACAATAAAACAAAACAGATTTTCTCAACTCAAACTTCAAATAACAAAAACTATCAGCGGTCGATGACTCCAAAAAAAAACATGAAATCTCTAGCTTCTGCACGCGGCTTCGTCCCCGCGGATGTCAGAAATTATACCACGGGAACATGCTACCGGGACAAAAAGTAGCCTATGTCCTTCCCTAGGATTCCATCTATCTCTTTGAAAATTCTATAGAAATCCGTTCAGTGGTTTAGGCGTAAAAAGGTAACAAAGGTACAGACATAGTAACTTTCGTTTTTTTTTTTATCGTTTTTATATATTGATACCCATCACGTCTGCAGAGTTTCGCTAGCTAATTTAATTTGACCCTGTAGAATATAGCGAACGGATGATTATAGGAATTGCACATTACCATCCCCATCGGTCTAGGGTAGTGCGACGGTAACCAGGTCATTTAACAGAGACTTATCATATGGGTGTTCTATATTGTTTTATAAAGTGAAGAATCGAGATGTCCACAAAATCTTCATATTAAATTGGTTCGTAACTGCACACTCAAACCCAAACTCAAACTCAAAGCATTTATTTCAAATAAACCAATTACAGGCACTTTTGAATTTTCAAAGGGTCAGTCAGTCAGAAAAATGAAGCAGTTGCCCATTCCAAAGCGTAGTAGGTACCTATGGAGAAGAACGGGCAAGAAACTCCATGGACACTCTTTTAAATCAACATATAGTTACGATTGATATTAAAAATGTGAGAATGATGTAGAAAGACGTGCACGTTTAAAGCACCCGTAATAAAAAAGATAAAAAACAATACAAAAATTTAAATTAAAATAAGCCGTGGCAGCCAGGAGATGACCAGTCCCTACTGACGGCGCCCGTTCACGAACATGACGTATGGATCAGCACCATTCAGCTCAACCATTTTGAAGGGAACTTAATGATCCAACACATACGCCACCATCAGCGAGACACTACCATCTCTGTTGGGTTAGGGGGTTGCGACGGCATACCTACGAGTAAGTATGTAATTTTACTGTGACATGAATATTCAAATCCCTGCATCCTAATTCGTAACACACTATCAATCACAATCTGAATCATTTTGAAGCCCATTGCTAATCCATTGCTTCATATTTTCGAAAAAATTGTCTGCTCGAGAACGTAAATAACGCAATGAATGTTGTTGAACTGTTAGAAGGAAAGTTATTCCTACTGTTTGTGTGTTACGTAATTACCCTGCTGGTTTCTGAATTTAAAAAAATAATCGTATTGCTTCCTAGTCGATATTTTCTTGTATGACCAACAGGCTTAGCACAAGCACCGTCTTGTCGACGGAAGAATAGACAAAAATGACGTTTCGTGAAGACAGTACGACGGCAGCAAAGTAGAAAGAGTCAACTGTTTTACGAAATTCAGTAATTTATTCACGTTTATCTTTTATTTTGCTTATATCTCGAAAATGGTGTGTCCTATCGCAAAAATAATGAAAATTTCGACCCCCTTTATGCAACCCTTAAACCCCTAAAAAACAACATGTAGGTAATCATTTTTCACATTTTCCATACAAAAACTGTAAATTTCCTTTTTTCCTTTCCATTTTTATACTTTGTGGCCGTCGAGTAAAAAGTGTTGTACCGTCTTTAGCATGGCGATTAAAAATCAAATTGTCTTCACTACCTTAGACAACTGTCTTCTGAAATAGTCTACATTAAAAAGGACCTAGACAACGATTGGCAGAAACGGAAGACAAAATGACAGATTTAAGAAGGATTTTTACGGTGCGATGTCAAAAATAGAGAAACGAAATGTCACTTTGTATGGGAATAGCCGTCTCTATTCTTCGAAGAGATAGATAGCGTCATGCTAAGCCCGCTGGTGAAGAAAATCCTGAAGCTAAATTTATAGAAAACGCATCGAAAATATCAAAAACATGGCACACTGATTAAGCTAATTGCATGTTTTGAAGTTTAATGTATTCTTTTCCAAGTTGTAATTCTAAAGTATGAGCTACTGGTTTTTTTTTTTTTTAATATGGCAGACTGCATTTCTTTTATGCTTTATTTTCATTAAGTGCGTTCATGTTTATTTTTGCCTTTACTTACCAGTTGGGTGTGGGTTTCTCTTCTCTTAAGCCACCTTGTGCTCTGCAAAGTTTTACATCAAGATTTACATCGGCCTTAACCGCACTTTTTATATTACCTATAGTTTTCGCAAAAACACGAATGCTGACGTACAATGCTTAAGGCGGAACCTTCAGGGTAGCCCGCGAAATTCAAATTTTGTTACGTTTTTTGCAATTTGCAGGTCACTGTCAGGTTATATTTTGATTAAAATATGATTCGCGACCGGAACAAATATGGCTTTACAGAATTATAATCATTGGAATCAGCAATACAATTCCTTAAGTTAGAATTGCCCTCAAATGTCATGATTTCATGAAATAGTCATTCAATAGGGTAATAGGAACTTATAGAGATGTATTGCTGATTCCAATGATTATAATTCTGTACAGCCATATTTGTTACGGTCGCGAACCTGACAATGACCTGCAAATTGCAAAAAACGTAACAAAATTTGAACTTCGCGGGCTACCCTGAAGGTTCCGCCTTAAGTTATTTTAATATTTTTAAGTGTACATTCCTTTACGCGCATTACATAAATATACGTTAGTACTAAAGGCTTAGTGTATAGTGTGTTTAGAGTGAAGAAAATACTAAATGAGCATCTAACTCTAAAAGAATAGCAGGCAGGTGTGCCGAAGTTCGTTATTGATACGTACGAAGTAATTCTTTCGCAAAGTTATTTCACATATGCATACATTTCAAGGCAAGTGTGTTAAAAAAAGAATTAAATAGTTTAATTACATATTTTATTTATGCAAAGGCGTGTAATTTATTATTGATATAAACAAAAAAGTTCTCGAGTCATGTGCTAGCTCCGTAATTAATGAACGCGATAGACCGGAACATAGACGCATGTTTACGTACTTATGCGGAGTTAAATAAGGCAGTTATAAAGTAAACAAACTAATAATTGTGCAATGGAACATCGTGAGGAAAACAGCAGGGTAATTACGTAACACACTAACAGTAGGAATGGGTTTCATTTTGACAGTTCCACAACATTCATTGCGTTATTCACTTTGATGAGCGGACAAATTTTTCGAACTTATGAAGCAATGGTATCGCAATAGGCTTCATAATTATTCAGATTGTTATAGATAGTGAGTTACGTAATTATGGTGCTGGTCTTATACTTAAACGAAGTCTGAAACCGCCAACCCGTCTTGAGCAAGCGTGGTGGTCATGCTCGGCACCTTCTCTGTATGAGAAGACGCCTTTGTCCTGCAGTGGGACATTAATAGGCTGGTAGGTATTAATGGAAAACAGAAGCTTGAAGACCTGTAAAGTTGTGGAAAATTAGAAATGTAGTTGACTTTACCTACCTACTTGTTAGTAGAAGCGTAGAGAAATTAGCATAACATTTTTTTTGTAAATGAAGAAACTTACGACTTCTTCGTGCTTAGAATAAATGCGTGGTACTGGCAGCTGGTCTTTTTTTTTTGTGGTAGGAAATCATCAAATGGCCTCTCCCGCTCTGGGCGGAGCGGAAGGGCGTGTCAGACTCTTACTGACTAAAAGCTCCCGTGTTCCTTCAGTTGCCTGTGCGCCAGGGCCACGGTAACTCTTTCGAACAATCCGCGACCCCGGCAGGCATAGGCTCTATCGGACCCCGTCAATTATGCTGACATCTCTTTGAGGCGCGCTGGCAGCTGGTCTGTGTGTACCTATGTCCAAAAAATGCATGTTTTCATTTACTGTAGGTACGCGTTCGGTAAAGCATAACTGCTTTAAAATTTTCGCTCTTTTATTTCAAACAGATTCTTTTGTTCTATTTTTGAATGTTTCATGAGACGGTGTTCCCTATAGATGTTATGTATGATTATACGTATTTCATTTCTTGAATGTATTTGCAGACGTAATAATATAACATAACATCATGCCTGTATTCCACGAAGGGTTGGGCAGAGTTTTACCTATAGTACACAAGGCTACATATCAAGCTATACATTTCCGGTATAAGCTGATTACTCATTGTACGAAAACCCTATACAATTCGAGGTCTGCTAAAACTGGAAAAGAGAATTAATATGTTGCTTAACGGCTTGTGTCCTAGGTACACCTAGGACACAAGCTGTTAAGCCCCATCAAAACTGACTTTAAATTAATAGGTAAGTGTCAAACAATATTGTCATGAAACACAACAGAAAAAAAATACCAAAGAGTATAATTACCTCATATAAAATCCATCTTTGACCCGGTTGCAACCTAAATGCAAACATTAGGCACACGCAAGTTAGCTGCGCACTGCGTGTCTGTCCGGCCGGCGTTCGCATGCAAGCCGTTAGGTAGTACAACACACCTAATGGACGCAGACGTGGAAAGTAAAGGAAGCGTAATTATTATTAGTTACGGCACTCTATAATATAATTATTAGTGGATAAAAGAGGTGAAGGTTTAGACAGAAACACAAGACCACTAACATAAGCTAGTTTTCTAATTTGTGGATCACATACACAGTCCAGCAGTACACCACGTAAAAGATGGCGGGGGGAGCCGGATAAAACCAACAAAATATGGTTCACATTGGCCATGGATTGAAATAACTGGAAGTCTTGGGTAGAGCCTTTTTCCAGCAGTCGAATGATCTAGGTTGACAGTAACCAGTAACATAATAATATTGTTAGGAATGCATTTTCTTTTCGCCGAGCGAAATTCTAATCGGAGCGAATAATCTGAGCAAAGACTTTACTACTACTACCTTAATAATTGCGTACCACACTATCACAGTCTGAATAATTTTGAAGCCTATTGCTAATCCATTGCTTCATATGTTCGAAAAAATTGTCTGCTCAACCACGTAAATAACGCAATGAATGGTGTTGAAATGTCAAAATGAAAGCCATTCCTTAGTGTGTTACGCAATTACCCCGCTGGACGTGATTTAGGTATAAGAAAATAAAATATTAAAAGAAGAAATAAATTTGAAAGGTGGAAACCATAGAGGTGGACATGAAAGCGAAGAAAACAAAACTGAAAAGCGGTATCGATATTTACTAAAGGTGGGAAGTAAAATCTCATGAAGTCTTTGATCAGTAGGCTAGCTGCTAAATCTAAAGTTAGGTACTTAAATTCTGTTTGCTTAACGAAAATAATAACAATCGATCATGTTGTCAAAATTTGACACAAGATTTGGCTTTTACCTTGTCCAGATGCTTAACGTGGCAATGCCGCCAGTCTCTTGGGTACATTACCAGTCGATAGCGATGCGGAGGAATATTTCAACGCCATATTTTAGTTTTTTAATAGTTTTAGTTAGGTTAGGTTACTATATTTTAGTTTTAATAGTTTGTTGGTTAATTAAGTTAGTAAAAATCGCAAAAATAAAAACAGAAAAAAAATATAAGATTTAAAATTAGATTGAATTGAATTTCATTAACATGAGGGAGTTTCACTTTAAAGAAATAAATCATGGATGAACAACTTACAGTTGTGTGGGATTTATCTCAGACTAAGAATTATGTGTTAAGTAAACTCCCAAAGATAATATCTACGACTTTAAATCCGGTTGAATTGCAACAGTATTGACATATTAGCCACGCCTAGCCGCGGGTCATCCATCTGCATTTATGTTGCAATTTAAATAAATTATTTCTTTATTGCTGTCGAAAGTTAAAATTGAAAAAAAAAACGACACAGTGGGTTATTGCCATTCATAAAAAGAGACTTTGTCACTGTAACAGTAAAAGCTAGGTCTGCTCTAGTAGGAATACAACATCCGTGTTTAAAGTGATCAATTAAAAATAATGCTAACGACACCGTTTGATGTCATTTTACATGTTTTATATACTGTATGAAAATAAAATAGATTCAATAGAGTTTATAAAATTGACAGGATACAATTAACTAACGGCTTAAAGCTCCCCGCAAACAGGCGCGATGCGACTCTAGTAGAATAGTTTCAATGAAAACTTCATGGAAATTGTTTAACAAGAGTCGAGTCGTGCCTGTCGCCGGAGCCTTTAAGTCTGATCAAGTCTGAATTGAAAACTGCTGTGAAATCTTATGTCTAGAATTTGTGATTGGTTGGTACTTGGCAAAAATAACAACAGCCAAAGAAAATACTAACTATAATCTCATGTCTAGTATTTGTGATTGGTTGGTACTTGGCAAAAATAACAACAGCCAAAGAAAATACTAACTATAATCTCATGTCTAGTATTTGTGATTGGTTGGTACTTGGCAAAAATAACAACAGCCAAAGAAAATACTAACTATAATCTCATGTCTAGTATTTGTGATTGGTTGGTACTTGGCAAAAATAACAACAGCCAAAGAAAATACTAACTATAATCTCATGTCTAGTATTTGTGATTGGTTGGTACTTGGCAAAAATAACAACAGCCAAAGATAATATTACTAACTATTGAGGTTTCTGTAATATTTCTGTTTACGTTTCATTTTATTATTTTTCTAAAGAAAGAGTAAGTAAGAGAAAGTGGTTAATTAATTAATTAAAATTAATTAATTAATTATCTACGCACGGACGCACGGTTTTAACGATTCATTTTTTATTTTAGATGGGTTTGCTCTTGACTCTAGTCTAGGTCAGAGATGACGGAGACAAAGTCGACGATGGAGTGCGCTTACTCAGAAGAAGCCTGTTCACTCTCACTTTGAAGAGATTTGGGTTGTATGCGGTCGGAAACACAGTCGCAGGTAGAGAATTCCACTCTTTTGCTGTGCGCAATATAAAAGATGTTGATGTTGTTTGACAAAACATCGAGATTTCTTTATTATGTGTACGTTTAATATTAATGTATCAAACACATAAAACTTCCGTTTTTTTTTAAATGACGGTAAATACCGCATTGAAATCAGTTGCGCAGTTTAGAAGAACAACCCGGTCACATAGACAGACACGAAAAGCGACTTTAATATATAATATGTATGTATGTATAGGTTTATATAGATTAATAAATACAAAAAAACTAACACTATATTGAAAAAAACCGGCCAGCGACTTTAACTCGCGTGGAGAGAGGGTTCCGTACGATAAATATGTTACCCACCAAAAACATTTTATGTAAAGTAGGTTGCCAAGACTTACATAATGCTTTAACTGTAAAAAAGTTATCAGATCTAATGTAGAGCCAAGTCCCTAGCTCTAGAAGGCTTAACTCTACAAACATTACATCTTGGTCTAAATGTATGGCGTGGCCGTTTCGCGGCCGTCGCACAAACACTCCTAAAGAAAAGTGTAAAAAATTAAGTCACTGGTCTCTAATGTTGTGAAATTTAATTTGTTTTTCGTACTGTCAAGATGAGTGAATCTAATGAAGAAATTCGATACATTTTAAAATGTTACTACAAAAAAGGTAAAATGCAACGCAAGCCGCGAAAAAAATTTGCGATGTTTATGGACCTAGTGTAGTGTCTGTGAGAGTAGCACAAATTTGGTTTAAGCGTTTTCAATCCGGAAATTTTGATGTCAAAGATGCACGTCGCTCTGGTCGCCCTATTACGGATAAAATGGATGCCATTTTTGAAAAAGTGGAGCATGATCGGCATATCAGTAGTTACGACGTAGCTGAAGAACTGGGAATTGACCACAAAACTGTTTTGGCACATTTGAAAAAAACTGGGTACACAAAAAAGCTCGATATTTGGGTACCTCACGAGCTCACTGAAAGAAACCTAATGAACCGTGTACTCATTTGTGATTTTTATTACGACGTAATGAAACCGAACCATTTTTGAAGAAGCTGATAACTAGTGATGAAAAGTGGATCACGTACGACAAGAACGTGCGAAAAAGGTCGTGGTCAAAGGCCGGTCAGGCTTCACAGACTGTGGCGAAACCCGGATTAACTCGCAACATGGTGATGCTGTGTATGTGGTGGGATTGGAAGGGCATTATTCATTATGAGCTGTTATCACCAGACAGGACCATCGATTCTGAACTCTACTGCGAACAACTGATGAGATTAAAGCAAGAAGTTGAGAGAAAGCGGCCGGAATTAATCAACAGAAGGGGTGTGGTTTTTCATCATGATAACGCTAGACCTCACACATCTTTAGCCACTCAGCAAAAATTAAGAGAGTTTGGCTGTGAGGTGTTAATGCATCCGCCGTATAGTCCTGACCTTGCAACTTCAGATTTCCACCTGTTTCGGTCTCTTCAGAATTATTTAGGCAGTGTCAGGTTAACATCACGAGAGGACTGCCAAAACCACTTGTCGCGGTATTTTGATCAGAAGTCCCAAAATTTCTATAGCAAAGGGATCATGTCCCTACTTACAAGATGGCAAAAAGTTATCGAACAAAATGGTACCTACATACTTTAGTTAAATGTAAATAAAATATATTAAAAAATGTTTGAATTTCCTTAAAAAATGCGAAGAAACTTTTTCCCCAACCCATTATTTTTGTAGGGTGCACTATTTCTTTTTATTTTAGCGGGTTATTCTGATATTATACATATATGTTAAAATCATAATCCTTAGTTCCAGCAAAGTCGGTATAAAGGTATTTCTTGCACGCCATGAGTTACTTTCTTCATAGCCAACGAAAAAGAGTTTATTTTTTGTTGTATAAATACATGCTAATCTAGCTTTCATAACAAATGGAAGTAGGTACGAGTATATCGATTATCCGTAAGAAATACAGAATTGCACCTCCCTATAAGGGAATTAGAAGGTGAAAGTTACAAATTTCATATCTTTTTGTTGTTTTAGCTAAATGCAAATCACGAGCAGTGGCGTCCCAGTGGTATCGGCCCCGACTTACGGGTTGCAAGTCGTGGGTTCGAACCCAGGCAGGCGCTTTACTTTGTGCAAATAATTTCATCACCACTGCTCTCAAAACGGTGAAAGAAAACATCGTGAGGAAACCGGCATGTCCTAGAACCAAACAATCGAAGACATGTGACATCTACCAACCCGAACTGGGCCCGCGTGGGGGATTACAGTCCATTTCCTCTCAAAGAGAGCAGGCCTGTGTCCCAGCAGTGGGAACATTATAAGTTGATTATGCTATGATGCTGAGATGCAAATCTTAGCCAGAATACCAATTTTTAGGACTTCGGAAACTACCCTGGAAGTTTTATTTTATAAACAGACCTGCATCCTCCATTTCAAGGGTTTGAGGAAAAAGTTACAAATTTAAAAAAAGTTGATTTTCTGCAAATCCTAGCCTGCATAAGAAATTTCAGTTTTCTAGGACTTCGGGAAGTGCGCTAGAGATTTTGATGAGCGTGTGAGTGACTCAGTCAGTGACGAATTCGACGTATTTTAGGTATTAATAAAATCAAAAGCTAAATGATAAATGATTTTAATTCTGAAAGTAGGTTTGTACAAACACTTTTACATGTCAATCATATTTTAAAAACTAGACGAGGTCGGCGTTTCCTATCTGAATACTCTGAGAAGAAAGGTCGAAACAAACTCAGAGGTCACAGTCTCTTATAGAGTCCAAACATAATCTTGGTGAATCATGTGAAGACCATGTAGATTTGTGTCTGAAATGGTCTTTTGAGGAAAAACCACAGAGATTGAGTGGACCAGGCCAGTCAGTGCACGCATTTGTGAGTAATCGTGCAACTCAACTCAGAACTTAGAGAGAGCTGAGCTGAGCTAAATACACGAAACTTAGTGTCTTTTATAAGTTGCTAACTACATTTTATCCTGACAATTTCAGCTCTCTAGCAGTATCCAGGCCGAAGCTATAAGGGTATGAAAATACGACAAAACGGTTCGAGAAAAGGTAGGTAGGTAGTGCCCCTGCTTTTTATTTTTGGCCCGTCTTGGCGGGGTACTACCATGCCCCCAGATCCCAAAAACAAACTTGACATTGTAGTTATAAAACATGTTCCATACATTCCAACTGCAATATTGTAAGTTTGTACGCACAATAATGAAAGATTTACCATGTTATTTTAAGACCCTAGACTTCAAGAACTAATTTCTATATTTTTTTCAAAATTTTTGGGCTCAATATTTCCGGTGATAAGGGGGGGGGGGGGTGCTAGATTGGGAAACCCTCCCTTGGATGCGTCCGGGGGAAAGTCCAATCTCCGGGACGGTGCATCCTGGGGTTCGGGCAACTCACACTCCCCATTAGGTACTGTGTGCCTAAGGGGTCTCGTTGCCTGTACGCGAATATCCTGTCGGAGGAACGCTCCAACGTGTGTCTATCTGTCTAAGCAGAGACGCACAGCGGCGGAGTAAGACCGGGCTCGGTGTGAACTAACTCTGCCGCCGGGCAGGCAGGATGGAGTCTTCTCCTTCTGCCAACGTTAGTCTCGTAGCCCCGAAGATTGTCAAGGTCATGTCTCTGACTTTTGACGGCGGTCAAGGGTCTTAGCTTAACCGGCTGGGCCGCGAGGAAGATAACCTCTATAAATGCTTGCGCTTGCTTGTGCTTTGGCTTGCGGACGGCGAGCAATGAGAAGCTATTAGATGACAATTTTCATATATTTTCTTAAATAACTTCATAACTTTTATTTTAACATTATACAAAAATATATTTGAGACCCTCACAACAAGCCTTTTCGTTTGATATAGTCACACGGTACAGTTTGCATAACTTTTGTTTTTAAGTTTTCTAGTTTTTCCCCCAAAAGTGATCCCCAAATTCAAAATTCATTAATTTACGTTACACGTCCATGTTTGGGTCACAGAAATTCATATGCGTGCCAAACAACTTAATCAGTTAAGTAGATTCGGAGGAAATTGGCTGTGACAGACGGACAGACAGGCAGACAGACTGACACAGAATCACTCCTGTGTCAGTCTGTCTGCCTGTCTGTCAGTATTGGATCACACCTATAAGGGTTCCGCTTTGTCATTAGGATGTATGGAACCCTAATAAGAAAGAGACAAAAACCCGAAGGCTATAACTTTAAAACTCGAATTAATCTAACTTCAAACACATACATAGGTATTATTATTTCTGGGAAACGGAGTCAGGCCTGGGATTTTAGTAACATTTCTGAGTACTAAAATTACAGAACACAACGCAGTACCGTGTATTTGCTTCTACCGTTTGGGGACGCATATTCGAAACTCTCAAAGGGACGAACGTTTGTGTACCTACCTATGAATGTTGGTTCCGACTTCCAAGTTCGATGCTTCTAGATTATTCCTGTGTGGCACTCACAGAAGTACCGGAGATTCTAGTTTGTGGTAACTTACCTAGAAGGTTCGAACAAAGGTTGATTTTTGGTAAAGTACCTAGATGAGGATAATTTGAATAGTGGGACTAGGTTAGTGAAATACCCACTCATTGTCATTATGACACTGACGAAATGCCTAAGTCATAAGTCATGTATTGGCACAAATACATCAGACCTGACAAGGGATTAAATTAATTAAGCATTTTAGTCCTATGGCTGTTTTTGGGGGGTAGAGGTACCCAGGTTATAAAAAATAGTCTATTATGTTCCCAATCGCTAAACATGTAGCTACTCAAACATAATTATAGTGAGAATAAAATTCACAGTAGCAGTAATTACTTAAGTCCGAGACAAAAAGTTATGTATAAAATGCAGAAATTATTGATTCAGTATGACTGAGTATAGTATTGTTAAGGCGAAAGCGTCAGGGTAGCCCGCGAAACTCAAATTTTCTTACCTTTTTTGTGCAATTTGCCGGTCAGTATCAGGTTGTATGTTGATCTGAATATGATTTGCTGTATCAAATATTTATTTATATAATTATACTCTTAAAAATCACCAACACTTGTTTCTAAGTTCATGTTACTATTGAATGATAGTAACATCATTCAATAGTAACATGTAACATTTCATGAAATCATGACATTTGAGGCCTATTCTAACTTAAGGAGTTTTATTGCTGATTCTAATTATTATAATTCTGTAAAGCCATGTTTGTGACGGTCTCAAATCATATTTTAATCAACATACAACCAGATACTGATCTGCAAATTGCAAAAAACGTAAGTAAATTTGAATTTCGCGGGCTACCTTAGCGCATCCGCCTTAATGAAATCCAATACGATGCTTCCATACACCGGTAGCTAGTGAGTTTATGAATTGTGTAATGGTGGAAACACTAGGCTTTCCCAACTGTATTACTTATGTTAAAGATATTTAAATATCTTTAAGGATATGGCTTGTCTTATATACTTACAATGCTACAATGATCTTTTGGCGCTTGAATGACATTGACAGGAGGGCGCTGTTGGTAAATATTAGTGTTATTATTTTATGAAATTGTATTGAAAAAACAAGATGGTGGCGTTAGTTCCTATTTTGGCCACGCGTCAAAAGATTCTTGTTCTACTATAATGTAAGGCAGCATTCGTTTGTTTTTTGGGACCACAGACTATAATGAGCCTTTGGATTGAGCTTATTCATTAGAAATGCGTTTTCTAATATATTTTTTTAATATTTTTTCATCACCGGATTATCTATGTTTGGAAATCATAAATAATCGTGTTTTCGTTTATAATCTTTTAAAAGATTATTTTCAAGTTGCCTTATTGGGTGATCCGGTTATGCAAAAACTTGATGCAACGACCGGTCTACTGCGTTAATAAGAATATATCTAAAATCTATTTTATTATTAAACCTTTGTGGCGATGCTATTATATTTTTTGCCGCAATAACGATGCATTTTATTATATTTCCTGCTGTCGAGTATTTGCTGGCAATTATTTATTACAGTTTTATGCCAATATTAATTGTGTAACTGTATAATGACAAATGTGTTAACAATATTTGCTATGCAGACGACATGGAGCTGTTGACCCCACAATCAGCGGATTAAGGAATCTGGTGTGTCAGTGTGAGGCATTTGCGATGTCGCATGGGGTTCAATACAACTCCAAAATGAGTGTACGGGGTTCAATACAACTAATAGTATTTAGAGAAGGTACATACTATTAGTACTATCCCGCATTTATGTTCCTCCTGTCATCCTTAACGTTGCAGCCTTAAAAGTAGTGGACAGGTTTAAGTATCTGGGCCACATAGTAACTGGTGACCTTAAGGATGACGAGGACATAGAGAGGGAGCGCAGGCCTTTGGCGGTGAGAGGCAATATGGTCGTTCACAGGTTCGCACGTTGCACTAGCGAAGTGGCGATAGCTTTTTTTAAGGCGTTCTGCCAGTCGTTGTACTCGAGTGGCCTGTGGGTGAATCATACGCAGCGAACTTACACAGCCTTGCGCACCCAGTACAATAACGCTTTTAGGATGCTGTTGGGGCTGCAGTGGCGCTGCAGCGCGTCTGGTATGTTTGCTGAAGCGCGTACGGATGGCTTTCAAGCCATCATGCGCAAGAAAGCAAACTCCTTGCTGCACCGTCTAGGAAGCAGCAGCAACAGTATTCTGAATGCGATTGCTGCCCGTTTTGATTGTCCATTCCAGAATCAGTGGATAAGGACAGCCATAGGCATTAGACAGGTGTAGGTACAATACTAACATATCTTTTAGGTACAATTTTTGTTACTAACATACCAACATTTTATGTTTTATTTTTGTGATAGTATAATAATATAATTAATATGGAGATTCTCTGAAGTAAATAAATAATAATAATAATAATGTTTTGTAGGTCATGATCAGGACCATGATCTAGCACATGGTAAAGAAATCTTACCTTAAATATTTTAATTGGTTTGACAGCTAAAGCGTGACAGTACCAATTTAATTCCTTCGAAGAGTTTATTAAGACTCCAATGAAAACGTTTTCTTTTGTAAGTTATGATGTGAAAAGGTCAATCTACATCTTATAATCCGTTCTTAAAACTACAAGTGACGTATTCGCATGCGTAGACTTTAACCTCTCAAATATGCTTACATCCAATGCATGGTCCATACATTTGATGAAATGTATGGAATATTTGATTCACATAGATTTCATGTGTTTAATGTGTCTGGTACCTGTCTGTATATAATGTTCTTGGCCATTTAATTAGGCCGGCATCCAATTTGCAATCTATTCTCTAGGCTAGATATAATTCTGTATAATCGAGTAAATTACAATATTCCTTGCTGTATTCTTCATTTGATATTATGATGATGACTAAAGTATAATGTAGGTATAATGACTAAGACATACCGATCTGCATTATGATAAAGAAGAAGAAGACAACAAAAGAAGAAGAAGAAAGAAGAAGAAGAAGAAGACAAGAATAAGAAGAAAAGAAGAAGAAGACAAGAAGAAGAAACCAAGAAGAAGAATACAAGAAGAAGAAGAAAAGAAGAAGAAGGCAAGAAGAAGAAAAGAAGAAGACAAGAAGAAGAAAAGAAGAAAGAAGGTGTGGGTGTTAAGAAGTTGACATAATTATACTACTGTACTTTAGTATTATTTTAAAGTCCGGTAAGGACCAGGCCCGGGTCGACGGCGCGTTGTGTTCCACGCGCGCCTCAAAGAGTTGTCAGCATAATTGACGGGGTCCGATAGGGCCGATGCCTGCCGGGGTCGCGGATTGTTCGAAAGAGTTACCGTGGCCCTGGCGCACAGGCAACTGAAGGAACACGGGTGGGTTTTAGTCAGTAAGAGTCTGACACGCCCTTCCGCTCCGCCCAGAGCAGGAGAGGTCATTTGATGATTTCCCAATTTCCCACCCAAAAAAAAAAAATAATATTATTTTAAAAACTTTTTAAGATGGAGTAAATTGTGCTAGAATTTTGATTTCATAATTATGGGGATAAAAAGCTCCCAGAAGAAGAAAACTATTACCGAAGATGATCGTAAAAGAAAAGAAAAACTATGAAAAATCTGTTTTTACCTGACTGTGCGATATAAATTACAGGGTTACGTTTTTCAGCAGATAATCAGCTGATAAATCAGCTCGGTTGCTAGTAGGGCTGCCCACTGTGCGCCGGACGTTCAGTTCGATTTTATAACGTTGTTGTCATTACTACATTTGTTTCTTAAAATGCAAGACGACAGTAGGTTTGGGGTTCATTTATAAATAGGTAATTCCTTAAACTCATCCTATCCTAATCCTAATATCCTAATAATATTATTAATGTGAAAGTTTGTGACGATGGATGGATGAATGGATGTTTGTTACTATTTCACGCAAAAACTACTGAACGGATTTGGATGGAACTTGGCACATGGTATGGACTTACTACATTATGACATTCTTGTTATGGCGTTAGTATGTTCTCGTGGGATAATTTCCGACTGCATGGAGGTGGGCGAAGCCGCGAGCAGAAGTTAAATATAAAAGACGTTTAAACGTAAAAAAATATATAATTAGGCAACGTTTATAAATAAACCCTTAAGTGTTTAATTATGAATTCAAAAGTCTAGCGAATACAATCATTTTTATACGGTAGCTAGTTCATTTACTTATCAATTGAAAAGTCTAACGAAAGCAATTAAGTATTCATAGAATTAAATTACTGGGTACCTAATTACCTACTTAAATAATAATATTAAGTCGGACTACAATTACGTACATAAATTGAATTGATTGAATACTAGATCACATCTATTCATTTATATTTTGTATGACACAAAAACCTCATACGCAATTGCCTTCATTAGTATTTTTTTATTTAACCCTTAATTGGTCGCGTGGGGTGTGACACACCCCACTGCATCTTTGGAGGTTAAGAACTCATAAAATTTTGAATTTACTGCGCTGATGTTACCGTTGGCTTCGTAAAAACGCATAACCTTTATGATCTAGTAGCAAGCAGCACTCGGTCGTCTATAGTTGTGTCAGGAGCGAGTGTTTGGGGTGTAAAATACCCCATGCGACTAATTATGTGGTTCAAATTTCGGGTAGGTGAATATTTGTTTGTTTTATTTGTATTTTGTGTGTTTTTCTGACGAATCTTACTTTATTATGTGGGCAGATACTAGACGTACACGGTTTTTGAGGATCTCTGGATGCCCAGAACGTTTGAAATCATGCCAGTAAGTCCATGTATACAGTGGTGGAACAATAATGATATGGGCGGGTATTTGGATCGGCGGAAGAACCGAACTGATTTGGATCAGAGGCAATCTCAATGCACAGATTTACGTTGAAACGATTTTATTAGATGTTGTCATTCCTTTGCGGGCCCAATTTGGTGCTCCATTTCTGCTTATGCATGATAAATCGTTGAGCTCCTTAAATTCTCAATTGAGCTGCACGGTTACTGACAAATGTGTACACTGACTGGACAAGTCCACTTAATCTGTGTGGTTCTTTCCTCAAAATACCATTTCAGACACTAATCTACATGGTCTTCGCATGATCTGACCAAGATTATGTCTGGACTTTAAAAGAGACTGTGACGTCTGACTTTGTTTCGGCCTTTCTTCTCAGAGTAGTCAGATAGAAAACGCAACCTCATCTAGTTTAAAAAAATATGATTGACGTGTAAAAGTGTTTATACAAACCTACTTACAGAAATAAAATCATTTATCATTTAATGCACGACCAGAGTTATTGCAGACAGACTTGCCGCAGCTAATATCAACGTCCTACCACGGCCTGCTCAACCGCCAGACTTGAATCCCATTGAGCACCCATGGGATATGCTTCAAAGAAGAGCTTTTAATGTCAGGATTAACTAAGCTGAAAAATTCAGCATAAGCAGAAATCGCAAAAAGTCTTTATTGATGCAAAACCAGAGAGAACTTCGTCGATCTACACATAACATACGAAAACAATTATTTAATCAATCTGAATAGACATTTTTGTTTAACTTCAATAGGGCAATACAAGTTTTTTTTTAAATACCTGGGGGCCTAGACAAAGTAACATTCGATTAGCGATGTCGCTAGTAAAAAAGCCAAAAAATGTATGGACTTGACTTAAGTTATCGAAATGTCACGTGATCATAGGTCAACGAATATAAATTAGCTAGACAATGTTAACATCATTCGACTCATGAAATGAATCGACAGCGTCGAACGATTACTTCCATAGAGATGCGTAGCCAAGTAGCATTTTTTGACAAGCGTTATCGCTAATTTTCTATTCGTATGATGGAAACATTAGCGAAAGCGATAGTGATTGTAGAAACAGAATCGCTCCGAAGCGAATGCCATTTGTCTAGGCCCTCTGGATCCCTAGATACTTTTGATGTGTGTATGTTGGGGTCGGCTTCCAATCTAACCAGATGCACCTGGATACCAATATTTTACATGAACTGAATGCCTATCTAACGTTCACAACCCAAGACTGGTTGTCACTTTTAGGCTACTGACTACCCGTAATGACTGTCAAAGATCTACGAATGACAGCCGGGACCAACTGCTTAAGGGGCTTTCCGAGGCACGGCGGGGTCTTGGTATGTTATGGATGGTCATCCATCCACGGACCAACCTCGGCAAGCGCTGCTTAACCTTGAAGATCGACCCGTGTGGCTATTTTTATTGTGCCACTAAACCCTCCTATCTTATCTAAATCTAGGAAGCAAGGATAGTTAAATCCTTGTAAAATAAAATAAATCATTCGTCATAACATAAGTCGTGGTGAGAATGGAACTCTATGAAACAATTGATTTAACTTCAGGGTTCTTCCAATAACCTGCAAAATAAAACTGTATATTTATACAACATACTTTTCTAAATTTAACCTTGAAACATTTGACTCTTAATTTAATAACCGTGTTTTTAATATTAATTAATTGTGAGTAGACGAACACACTCGTAAAACTGCAGAATGTCGCGCCAAATCGGAAAATCTTTATTTACTTAATAACATAATTAGCGACCGTTTCGGAGAATGTCGGTCTTTTTCAAAATTACACTCTGAGACACGCTAACAAACCATCGCACGTTCTGGAAAACCAAATATGGAAGCTAACACGACTGTTAGCAATAATTGAAACATAAATATATTTCGAAAAAAGCGTGTGGTGTAACCGTTAATCGTCCTCATGCGTCCAGTGGCCTTTGCCAACATCTGCTGCCTATGAAAAGTCGAAAAAAATAACGCTCGGGTATTCGATTGTAGTTCCGTCGGAGCAACTCAGCGGTATCTTGAATTATGTCATTACTTCATCAGACACGTACAATGTTCGAGGTATAATAACATATGTAATTTAAGAAGAAGTTTTTTTAATTACTGTAGAATTTTGGTAGCCAGTTTATCAGTGTGATTGACTAATCATCTTGGTGGTTTATCACCAGGAAACGTGGTACTGTATGTAAAATGTACGATAGGTTAGTACCTATCGTACGTCGACTCTCGAGTTGCTAACAGTATATACCTGTGTCCACACCAGACCCCAGCTTCTTATTTTTAACTGACTTCAAAAAGGAAGAGGTCATGATATGTTCGTCTATAAGTATGTGTTTCTTTTTTACCGACTTAAAAAAGGGGAGGTTATTTGTTCGTATTTTTTTTTTGTTTGGTTTTTTGTCGATATTTTTGTCAATTTTCGAACGATTTTGAAAATATTTATTTCATTTGGTAGAAGAAGCTTGCGTAGAGGTCTCATAGAAGTTTTAATAATTTTGCTTGGGTAGTTTTTGAGTTAGCTTCGATAATACGTATTTTATCCACTTTGTGTATCTTGTCTTTACGTTATCCATTCCAGTTAGAAAGAAAAGAAAGAAAGAAAATACGTTTATTTGCGGTAAACATGACGAAAGAAAAAACACACAAATACAAAAAAGAACGGGTTGCGGAGAAAGTATGCGTCAAAAAAAAAAAATGTCGTTGACTAAGGATTACTGGCAAACTAATGATCACAACTATATGAAAATTTACCTTTATGTGCCTTTATACGCCCCTCGTAAGTCATTTTTCTATTTTTTGTCAGTTATGCCCTTGTCCTACCGCAGCGCAGGTGCGATATGTGGACGAAGCGTATGTGGACATGAAACAACCCGACCTCAAACTTGCAAAATGTTTAAGAATTTTTTACCCCATGAGCTCGTGAATGTTATTGATACTGAGTGTATATTGAACTCCCAATGACTGCTAATTACAACAAACGGTCAATATTGCCCTAATTACCGCGAGGAACTCTTGTAATACATCAGTCCTACAGCATTTTGTGTGAAATGAATCCATTTTACCAATAAATTTAGTTAAAAGTTGTACTTACGTCTGACTTCTGTTATATGTAAGTTTAAAGTCAAATAAAAAATATGTAAAAATCTTTAAAAGAGAGCTTTTAATTAACTAAATAAAACTTACGTAGACATAGAGCTTTAATATTTTCGTAAAAGCTTATCTTTAAGTTGTTTAGTTTAGGAGTGCCCGTGATCACCTGGGCATGCGAACGAAGCAAGCTAACATACAGCTTATAGTGGTATGAGGATCAGGGTGTAAAGTACGCCGACCGCCGACCGGACGGGTGTTGTGTCTGGTGGGCAAGTGTCCCATTATGGATGTCTGAACGTTGTACATATGCTAGTTGCGCGGCGAACTCTGCTTGCGCGATGCAGGATTTTGCGTGACATCAGTGTGATGCGCAGCTCGCATTTGGCGTTGTAGATGCCGCTACAAGCTTGTAAAAAGAAGGATAACAGAAGACTTAAAAGTAATTAAAACTTGTGGAAAAAAAACGCGTTCTAAATTACTGCCGCATTTCGTGCGTAGTTAGAATGTTATTGTAGTGCATAAAGTACTAGGAATAACTGTTTAAATAGTTTCGTGCATATCATTATATTAAACGTGTTAAAAACTGTTTTCAGATAGTAGAACTGTCTGGCTAGAATTAATTTATTATTTCGTAGAGCCATATAGCAGTAAGTATAACAAATTGTCTAGCACAATTTCGCTACCGCTAGATTTGTGAACGATAACATTTTTGCGATGCTAGTTATATGTTCTTTCGATTATCTACTTATAATAAATTTAATATGTATTAAAATGTATTACTAAATTATTAAATGTATTAATCGACAGACCAGATCCTAATTAATATTATAAATGCGAAAGTGAGTTTGTTTGTTTGTTTCGCATTCAGGCTAAAACGGCTGAACGAATTTGGATTCAATTTAGCACATGGATAGACCATGACCTGGAGAAGGACATAAGTTTCTTTTCATACTGGAACGCAGACGAAGTCGCGGGCAACAGCTAGTTGAATATTAAAATGGCTTTTAGTATTCGGGGGTTTACCTATCAAAATAAATAATCAGGTTAATTATTATGAAAACAAGTGCCAGACACAGAGCAGGCTTAATTTGACCAGAAACGGATGTTGGTATAAATAACCGAACATGTCTGGCTAAAATCGGATATCGGGGAAACTAGGCCTGTTGGGCTTTTGTGTCGCACATCGAGGCGGATAAAAGCTAATGAAGAATTCAGAAGGAGGAATTAATATTTAATAAAAATGAGAGTTAAATTACTTATTTTAATCGAGCCTGAAAATACTGAAACCCTTTTAGCTCTTTTCCATTTTTTTTAAAGTAATTATTATGTTTTTGTATGAAGAGATCCGCGGGAGAACCAAGGTAACCGACATAGCCCAAAGAATTGCGAAACTCAAGTGGCAATGGGCATGGCACATTGCTCGCAGAACAGATGGCTGATGGGGTCGAAAGGATCTGGGGTGGCAGCAGTGTACCGGAAGACGTAGCGTCAGAAGGCCACCCACAAGGTGGACCGATGACTTCGTGAAGGCCGCAGGAATCCGCTGAATACGAGAAGCACCGAACCGGTCGAAGTAGTGATGATATGGGGGGGGGGGGTCTATGTTCAGCAGTGTAGGTGTTTCGGCTGAAATGATGATGAAGATAATCATAATTATTGCAGTGCATTAATAGAGCTTGCAAGGGCAGCCATACTTTTCTACGCCCACCAACAATAACATAAGCCTTATGCAACAAGTTACCAACCCAACTGTGCCTAATCTCCGCATTATATAGCAAAGAAGAAAGATGAAGAAAAGAGACAAGGCAGTTTACTAGAAAACCCAGACATAGATAGGCACGTTAGTCGTATCAAAATCAGCATAAGCTGGCCTCATATTCTATTCAAACTCTACTACGCTAGACCAGCAGGGTAATTGCGTAACACAATGACAGTAGGACTGGCTTTCATTTTGACAGTTCAACAACATTCATTGCGTTATTCACGTTGTTGAGCAGACAATTTTTGCGAACATATGAAGCAATGGATTAACAATGTCCTTCAAAATGATTCAGATTGTGATTGATAGTGTGATACGCAATTAGGGTCTGGCTCATGGTCATCAAGCTTACGCGTTACCGCGGACGTGCGTTCGCCTGTAGGTACCTGTTTTGTTCACAAAACTTCCACTAATTATGATTGGACTTTATTACTCAAGCAGTCAAGCCTATTGGAAGAGCAATTATCCTTTTTTTACGAGAAATAGCTCAGATGCATTCGAAATTTAAATTTTTGATCGTTGCCGTAGCATTCATAGGTAATAAAGTGATCCAGCCTAGGTTCAGACTGGTTAGTCTAGTATGATTCGAACCGACAGAGAAGGTCATCAGGTAGTCGCCGAAAAACAGAATTTATTTAATTATTTTTAGATAATTATAGAGTAGTGACACAAATATTATAGAGTAGCAAGTGTAACGGAAATTTAATTAGTATAGTTTTGTACGGCAGACCTTGAAATCGCTCTGACACTGGATGGTTAGATAAGTTTTTACGTTTTTCTATCATTTAATTTGTTTTTCCTTTCACTTGTGTTAAATCAAGCTGTGTAAGACTGTAAAATTTGAGGAATTAAGAGAATCATTGGTATGATGGCTTACTTTTTTTTCAAGTGTTAAAATATTGACTACTTTTTATAAAAAAAAAAACTGTCAAATCACCTTGTTACTTTATTTTAGCAATTTAGGTTCATTAGTAAATGGTAGGTAGTGAGTACCTACCTACTACCAAAAAAAAAATATATTCTTCAGTAAAATAAACGAAACTAACACGAGGATTTTTCAAATAAATGTAGTCATTTATGTTAGGTACCTACCTACTTATTTAATTATTAGTAGACCCAGACAGACACTAATTTGCATTTTAAAATGTCTCTAATTTCAAGGTTCCTAAACTCGCGATTGACGCATAATATTCAGCCAGTATCAAAATAGCATATAATTTTGCAATGCGTTTTTTTTTTTTATTTTTTTTTTGTAATAAAATTCAATGTCGTCTGTTCGTGAGAAAATGTTTCACAATGAAAATTAGCGTTGAATTTGTTAATTTCATTTTAAATTAATGTTAGTTAATTTAATTGATCATGAAGTGATAACAGTTAGTGTTATTTTGTTCCATGTCTATAGGGTACATATATGTTTTCATTATGTAGGTACATGAAAAAAATAAACTACGTAATTAACATGATCAAATAATTTAATTCATTTTCAGAACTAAGTACTTATGTTAGTTTTCTACCAAGAAAAGTTCAATGCCTGGCGTAATCTAAGAATAAACTTTTTCAGTTGAAAAATTTGTTAATTATATGCAAGAACTAACGTATACGTATCAGCAAAATTAAAGGTGCCGTTACTCCACCTACTGCATTAGGTTTAAACAACGTCTACATAGATGCGTCATGCAACAAAAGTAGGTAGACAAGCGTATGTATCACCAAGGTGGGTGTTTGGTCGATATAAATTTAATATCCGAACAGAATTTTGTTCGTAGCCTCTGGCTAGTGGTCAGTGAAGTCAGTATCTCGTGTAAACACAGCCGCGTTTAGTCGGAGCATTGGGCCACGACTAGACCGTACTCGTGAGTCGCATCGTAGGGCTATAGTGGGGCCACACCACGTGAGGATTTGAATTTAGAAGCATTTTTTTTCTTTGGAAGAAATCGGCCGGTAATTTTACAGTAGCGAATTATGTAGTTTCTTAAATTAGATTTATATAAATTTGAAGATAGTGAGCGATAAGAATTGGGGATCAAAATTATAATAATATGAATTCCAGAAGAATTAGAATTACAGTTGTACTAAATATCTCAAACTGACACAAAATCTAGGACAGCTTAAGGGGGATGCGTCAGGGTAGCTCGCGAAATTCTTTTTTTCTTACGTTTTTTGCAATTTGCAGGTCAGTATCAGGATGTATGTTAATCTAAATATGATTCGCGGCCGTATCAAATATTTATTTATAGAATTATAATCATAAAAATCATCAATACATTTCTGTAAGTTCATATTACCCTATTGAATGACTATTTCATGAAATCATGACATTTCAGGCCAATTCTAACTTAAGGAGTTGTATTGCTGATTCTATTGATTATAATTCTATAAAGCCATATTTGTTACGGCCGCGAATCATATTTTAATCAACATACAACCTGACAGTGACCTACAAATTGCAAAAAACGTAAGTATTTTTGAATTTCGCGGGCTACCTGAACGCATCCCCCTTAAAATAATAGGGCTTGATCATTCTTAATCGCCATCATTAATATTTTTAAACTCAAAGTCGTACGATCTAATAACGTGTATCTTAATATCTTTTAATCATCGTGTAAGCCACGCCCCGACTAGATTTGGCCTAGCTTTGACCTCGCTTAGTGAGCTCAACAAAAATAATATATTAGCTTAGCTACGGCAATGGCCGCAACCTGTGTCTGATGCACATTGGTGATTCAAATAAACCTGATATAATAATATTTTATTCTACGTTCCGTAATAAGGTAATTTTTTAGTCTAGAAGAATAATGCGACGCCTACACGAGGATTAACTTTCATGAGTACATACCTACCTATCTTTCTACTTAATATAATTAGGTTAGGAAGTGTTGGAGTATAATTTCATGTTAGGTCTATAGGTAACGTTATTTAGCCGTTTTGTAGTTACTTTTATTATTGTCAATTCAAGAAAAGTTTACCCAAAAAAATGTATTTAAACTTGACAGCAAACTTTCGATTTAAACCATAGCCTCAGACATCGACAATAAAATCGCTTCGCACAACACTACAGATCGCTGCTCGTATAAGTTTAGTGGCTCGCTATAAAGCATGAAGCGCGCGTGCACCGTTTTCAGTCAAAAACAACGCTATGGCCACGACTGCGAGTGTTGGCGCGGTTTGACCGACCGCTGCACCGTCTAGCCGAGAGCACAGCGAACATGTGGAGACGCACGCTGGGATGAAGAATAAGACAACCTATAGAGCACCATCTCTTCTTCTTAGCGTATCGATGGCCCAAAATTCAGCAACGCGAACTGCACTCACTGACGCAGACATAACGTCATCAAGTGCACAGTAAAAAGGGCAGAGCACCACTGAATCTAATTAAGACTCCTGCTTCTCTCTTGCTCGATTATTGTAAGTGTAGCTGCAATTTGGTGAATTTAGCCAGCGGGCAGTGGACAGGTCCAATAGCCAGGTGCACCAGATGAACTAATTAACTTGACTGTATAAACTCTTGTGTCCGCAAATACTGTGCTAGAATATTAGCAAGAAAGCCTAGCTCCCTAGTCAGCAAGTTGGTAGTGCGTCCGGAATGTGTACTGAAAAACGCTAAGTAACACCACACGTGGACGTTCTTTTACTGCACCCTCTGCACTTTTATTTAAATCTGTTTTAATGCATTTAATTAAAAGTAATTTGCATAGCAAAGTCCGAATAATTCATCATTGGAATTTCTAAACTTCGTTGTGATCGGCTCATTTATACTTTCAGGCTTCTGAATTTCAGCGACGACATCACGTGCTTTCAGCATTCCAGTGTACGACTAACAAAAAAGGAGCCATTACTATCGATCAGTGTTGTAATCCAAGAAGCTATAATTAAGCTGCTCAATGAAGCGGTTTATTTACTAGGCCCAAATTTGATGTGAACATTTACGGCACGACGATGATAGAACGCCAACACAAATGCAGCCTATATTAGGTGAATCTACAGTTTTTTTGTTGCTACGACTTATTGTTTTTTTACCTATAAACGTCATTTCACATTTCCGCAGACGGCAAAGGACTTGCGTGCTCATAATCTTTACGCCACCATTTTTTATAATAATTTCACCGTTATGTTATCAACTATGAACATACATATAAGGAAATCATATGCAAGGTTTCCTTAAACGGTTTAACTATTGTTATGTGTGTTATGCATCATTTCGCGTACACCTGCCAAACACGTATGTTATAGAAGAAATTTAAAAGTCTATAAACCTCTTAAGAAAAATAAAACAAGCTACCAGATTACGAAAAACAACACATCAACAATAACTTTCTAACTGTGTAACTTTAACAATAACTTAGTTATGCAATATTTAGGTTAGTATGCAAACAAACACGTGAGCAAAGAATAGAAAAACATCTAATTCTAAGAAAACGTATAGTGCTTCATAAACAAAGTAATGTGCATGAATAGAATAGTGACAAACACTATTTTTGCAACGCTTAA
Source organism: Griposia aprilina (assembly GCA_916610205.1). Lineage (NCBI taxonomy): Eukaryota > Metazoa > Arthropoda > Insecta > Lepidoptera > Noctuidae > Griposia > Griposia aprilina. The sequence continues at coordinate 9,181,142 of OU744287.1, forward strand.
TGCATTGTAGTGCGCAGACAAATAATATTCATTAGCCTTCAGACGTTGTTGCACGCATCGTTAGAGCATTAAGCAAGGACAACTTGTAACGTTACGTATCAAAACGCTTATTAGCGACTGCATAGTTTTTTTGTTCTAGCATCGGTGGGGGCGTGGCGGGAAAAGTTGCACATTATTTACGACGGCCACGAAGGCGATGCGGCGATAAGGCGCGTCGCAGTCGCCGCGTCACGATCTCCACTATCTCCTGATGCCGATATTGGAACTATAATATTATTAAATACAACCCCAGTGCACACTCAGCGTTTGCGACGTAAAAACTGTTGACCTAATACGGATCAGTCTAAATCGATTTCCGTCCGACGCTGCCTGGGGATGTTCGCCTCGTAATTATATTATTATTCAATTTGTGCTCAGATTCGCTGACAGTTGCTTTCTATATAATTTGAAGTAGGTGTATGAAATTATCTAGGTGTTCACGGTGTTACGAATGTCTAGACGAGTAAGTCATAGTCATGTCTAGACGGTGCACGTTACCTAATGATGTTGCTCTGTTATCAGGCGTGGATAAAGCGGAGTCTAGCCGACATGAATGTTTCGGCTGGCTTGTTTTAATATATTGTATTGAACGGGTCTTTTTTAGACAAATCTAACAGGACATTTGTCTACACTTTCGTGTGCATTGTTTTAGCACAATGTGTGGCCTTTGTTTGGCCGTCATCTCTCATGTCGTAGGTGTACGAGTAACTTATGTTTTCTTTCAGGAAGTTTAACATGCAGTATACATTATTCTCCGCTGATAATCAAAGTTGCATATAAGTGTATGTAGCTTTTTTATTAGTAAGTAATTGGTACCGGCAAACTTATTTTAGATGTCTATGATTTCTACATTATTATGAAGTAGTAGGTACCTTAATAAAAGCTTGGAAAGTCCAGCATCAAATCAGATGTTACAGCTAGGAATACACACTGAAATTCAAAGTCAAAAGCTTCTAAAAACTTTAGAAATGTTAGAAACTTGTTGACTATTTTCCTACAAAACAAACCGGTAGCAATTGACTACAAATTATGAAGTTATTCAATAAAATAATATTTTATCAGTTGTAATCAAAAGGAACCTACTTCGTCATAAAAACTTACTATATCTAAAACATAAAATTAATAACAGCAATCAAATAATTAATCATTAAAAATATTAAAAGAAAGTTACAACTCTACTTAGAATACTGATGACCTTTGCAATCGTCTGATTTTTATAATAATATCTTATCTATGCACCTGCCGCACACTTCATGATAACTAGAAAATACATTAATTATAAATTGAGCACACAAAGGTATATGATTAATTAATATGCGATTAGTAAATATAGATATTAATGCAATTATAGTTATCCACGTTATTTCTGAAAACTCAAAAAGGCATAGGTTCGTAGCATTATGCTGAGCGATTGCCGCTTTGCGTGGATGTAACGCATATTTTCCTCCAACTTGTTCTTTTTTGTGTGATTTTCTCTGCGTAAAATATACCGCAAATAAACGTATTTTCGTTCTTTCTTTCTTTGATACTAAACTCAAACAGAAAGCATTTATTTGAATTATTAATTATTATTCCACCGGCCCCCTTCTACCATCGGACATCTAGGCGTACTGCAAGTTACCATCCCTACGTAGTTGCTATTCCACCAATTCGCACTAAGCGCTTCCAAACATATTTTATAATGCGCACAGCAAAAGAGTGGAATTCTCTACCTGCGCCTGTGTTTCCGACCGCATACAACCCAAATCTCTTCAAAGTGAGAGTGAACAGGCTTCTTCTGGGTAAGCTCACTCCATCGTCGACTTTGTCTCTGTCATCTCTGACCTAGACTAGAGTCAAGAGCAAACACATCTAAAAAAAAAAAAAAAATTAAACAGATTACAGGCACTTTTGAATTGTCAAGGGGTTAGTTAGTCAGAAAGATGAAGCAAGTTGCCTATTCCAAAGCGTAGTAGGTTCCTATGGAGAAATACGGGCAAGAAACTCGACGGACACTCTTTTAAATCAAAATATGGTAATAAAATATTGGTTACATCATTCATTTTGAAATTATGCATGTTGAGAAGGACGCAGAACGTTAAAAGCGTCCGTAGTAAAAAGATTTCAAGTATTATACTAAATTAAAATTAGCCGTGGCAGCTAAGAGATGACCAGCCCCTACTGATGGGGCCGTTCACGAACATGATGTATGGATCAGCACCATTCAGCTCAACCATTTTGAAGGGAGCTAAATTATCCAACACATGCGCCACCATCAGCGAGAAATGTGTGTGAGCATGACATACTCTCAGCCGCCAGAGCACATTCAAGTCAATGCAAGGCGTACCCAGTAAATGGTAGCTTTATAGTATGTAAATAGTACTCACACATGTGTTATGCAATTATACAATTCTAAATAAAAGATAGAATTTATACAATGCAAAGATAGTTTTTCAAATCTTCAGCAGCTCCAACAGTATTTTCAAATGCTACTCAATTAGTTTATGCGCTCTTGTGGAGCACGACCAGCGTTGATCCAAGCATTGTTATCAGCAATGTAATCCCCCAACTTACAATATGCTTGGATGCATAGTGTGCGTTTTATACAAGATTTAAATTTCGTTGAAGAAACAGTAGTTCATTCGTTTGAAGTTTCGTCGTTTCATTCAGTTGAAGTATGTGGGGAGGTCTAATTTATTGTAACATTTTAAACAGTACCCAATGAAAGATGATTCATTCTACAACGATCAACCCCCATGCCTCTGAAAGCACGTTAAAGGCGCGATCGCAGACGCGATGCGATAACGCAACGCGACTCTTGTAGAACAACTTTTCCTACAAATTGTCCTACGAATAGAGTCGCTCCGCGCTGTCGCGTTACGCCTGTTTGCGGGATCTAGGCTGTCATTTGTAGATCTTTGACAGTCGTTACTGATCAGAAGCTCGAAAGTCTGACAACCAGTCTTGCCAAGGGGTCTCGTGTTACCTAGTAACTGGGTTGTGGAGGTCAAATAAGCAGTCGCTCCGTTTAAAATACTGGTGTCCAGCTGCATCTGGTCAGACTTGAAGCTGATCCCAACATGGTTGGGAGAAGGCTAGGCAAATAATGAAAGAGCAACTCCTATCTGTCCTCCGCAACCCAATTCCTTACTTAGCAATATTTTATGGTAAGAGCAGTAAGTCACGAATTTTCCGACTTCTGAACACCAGTAACGACCATAATAGATATTCGTATGACAACGAGGACTGACAAATTTTTACGTAGGTACTTACCAAGACATGGAAGGTCTTAGACCGGCGCCACACTTGACGGAAATTCCGTCGCCGAAATTCCGCGGGAGTCAATCCGTTACCATACGTTGCAGCCACACTGGCAATATTCAGTGGCAGATTATCAGTCGACTGCCAACGCTGTATCGTTCAGTGTCGAACATCCTGTGCGTGCGCCGTTGCCGCGAGTTAAAATGTAAATAATGTTAATGGTCACCCATCCAACGATTAACCGCGACAAGCGCAGCTTAACCTGACAGATCAATCAATTTGCGCGGCCGTTATTTAGCAAGAAGCGCTCAAATACCAACAATATCGAAAACTGCAATTAAAATAAGCAATGTTATCAAATATATTGAATCAGTTATGGAGGTGAATACAATCGCGTGTTTTTGTTAGAAAAACCGCAGCGAAGAGATATGACCGATAATTGGGGTCGAACCGGCCTCCAATAATCGAGAACATCTACCTAGTGAATGTCCGAAATAAAGCATTTAACTTCCTCGAAGGATTCCCCACGGAAATGTCCAACGTGACGATCTTGATTTTATCAACTTTATTTCAAAAATGGCGTTCAAGTAGATTATTTTTACGTATTTGAAATGTTCATATTGATTGTGTGTTGTTTTTGTTTCAAATAGCTTTACAGTACAACTATTTTCTTAATGTCCCTCGGCAAACTTCGTGTTTCGTCAGTCGTCGGATTTCTATTAGTAGCCCTTTGCGTTTGGTGCAGACCGGACGCTCTCAATCGACTTGGATGCTTCCAAGTCTATTAAGACCGTTCGATCTGCCGAGGAAGTTTGACGAGGGAGATTAAGAAAATAGTTGTATTGTTCTTGATCACGAAAAATATCGCAAAGCTTTCTTCTCCAGCTTGAGTGTCGATGTAACTTTAATTTAAGTTTTTTCCATATTTCGAAAAGCACCACTTAAGCTATGGTTTTCTAGAAGAGTGCTGGTCGCTAAATAGCGTCTGCAATTTACCAGCGAACGACGTCACAGAAACGTTATTTATGGAAGTAAGTTAGTGTGGTTTCCTAGAGAGCGTTTTTTGACACCATGTAGTCGATCCCCGCTGCCATCACTTTCACGACAGCCGTTACTGGAGCCGTAAAGTGGCGGCCTTCCTCAGGTAACCGTAACTTAATTGAGATACGTAGATACGATGGAAAAACGCGTTCTTTCGAAAAAGTTTTGTTTAAAATCAGACTAAGTTACGTGGTGATTATTTTAGTTCTTGTTTCATTGAGCTTTTTTTACCACTTCATACGACAATCTTTATATTCTTAGCCGCTCATTTTTTTTTTAATTTTACCCCCTGAATTTAATCTTGACTACAATCTTATAACATATTTTGAAAACAGCAAATAGCACGCACGAAACCAACCAACCACCAACCAACCCATATAACCAATTATATCTCTCAACTTTTACACACTTTCAACATACCATAACATAACATCACGCCTGTATTCTCCGAAGGGTTAGGCAGAGGTGTACCTATAGTACACCCACATTTCGCCAGTTAACAAATAAAACACTTTTAACTCAACACACTTTAACACACTTTCAAATAAGCTATAATACATTAAAAAAGAGACATTCAAGTGATTTCATAACTTCCAGGGGAACCGGTGTCTTATTGTTGCTACAGGTGGAGTTAAGGCTCCCACAGACAGGCACGATGCGACAGCCCGACGCGATTTTTGTAGAACAATTTCCATGAAGTTTTCATAGGAATTGTTCTATTAGAGTCGCGTCGCGCTGTCGCGTCACACCTGTCTGTGGGAGCCTTTATAATTAGGAGGCAGATAGTAGGTTGATACATTTGGGCTCGGGTAGACAGTCGTTGACCCAAGCTATACTCGATCAGGGGAAATCCTAACCCAGCAGAGCGTAACTAGCCATGCCTAATAAAAACTCGCTCTTAATGATACAAAAAAGTCTGGATAAGTACGAATTGGCCTTGACCGCCGATGGTTCCTTGCAAAAAGCAAACATTCGATATAATGTTTTGAAAAATGTTCGCAAAACTTTAAAACAGGGTCGATTCCTGTGGCCATCACTTTACTTTTTCGACGGGGACTTTCTGTCTGATAGGCGGGCACACTATTGCTATCTCGGTACCTATAATTGTGGTTTAGAATATTCTAATTATTATTAAAACTAGTAAAAAAAGAATCGAATCTGTATTCAAGCGTTCCAGTTGTTGGTATTACAACGAGATCCCAGACAAATTATTTGAACTTACGGAGGGAAAGTTCGACCACAGAAAGATTGTAATGAAAGTTCTTTTAGCGAAAGCGTAACGTATGTAGCGAATATTTATAGTCTATAGATGTACCTATCTTATTAATAATAATATTTTATGTATCGATGAATACTGCTGACATATGGAGTATGCGAGTGATTTGTTTATAATTTACCTATCATAGTTTTATAAATTTTCGTTTTTACAATCCTGATTGTATTGTGTTTCTGAAGCGAAGCTTTATGAAGCATTTAGTTGACTGGTACTAGTTGAAAAAAAAAGGAAATCAATTTACATTAATTATTTTTACAAGATTTTGTAAGCGGAACCCTAAAATCTAAAATAAATTGACAGCTTGCGGCTTCTTTGTGTAGACTTAAATTAGGTTACCGTATGGATGAGCAAGGCATCTCTACAAGTGCAGATTTGGTTAGGTATAACTATTTATACTACATGGGATCTTATTAAATTATGTGACGCAAGTGCTTCATGTTCCGGAAAAGGTGACGGGGCAAAAGTATACATAAATGTAGCTAGGTACAGTTCGTCATGACGTCATTTCATTGTATTGTAAAGGGTGAAATTGACGTTCATTGGGCTTGAATTGATTGAGTTATTTACATGAGGAAGCTTTACATTATTTGCTGTGAGATACTACGCGACTCGTGTTGTTTAAGTTTTAGTTTTAGAAACACATTTATTTTTCCATGTTCATAAATAAGTTATTCTTTTATAGGTACTCAAAAGAACAAGGTGATTCTTTAGCTTGAAAATCCCTGTATGACTACTTATAACTATAATACCAGCTTATTAGTGTCCCACGACAGGGCAAAGGCCTCTTCTCTCACAGAGAAGGCACGAGCTTTGATCACCACGCTTGCTCAAGACGAGTTAGTGACTTCAGACTAAAACCTTGTCCAGAAGGGGCGAATTCGCAGCGAAACGTTTTGCGCGAATTCATTCGCGCGTTAGCGAGATACTAGGCGCCAATACATCGCGTCCACAAGCATCGCGCTAATTCAAAATACGCGCGTATATCGCGTGCACTTCGCCAGACTCTCGACTCGCGCTCGATTCGCGCGTATTGCGCGCGAGTCGAGATACTAGAGACGCCTTGTTGCGTCCAGTTAACGCGCGAACTCCAGAGCGAGTCCACGTATCGAGGGAAATGGAGCGCCCAAATTTTTATACGATGCTTACGTGTTGGTACGCTCTTTCTGGACACAATGGTCGCGCGTGATACACACGACAGAATCGCGGCGAATTCGCCCTTTCTGGACAAGCTCTTAAGGCTCCTAAAAACAGGCGCGACACGCGACGCAAATCGTACGCGACATAAAGGCACAGCTCGTCGCGCGACTGGCGGTGCCTTTTTGTCGTGTCGCGTGTCCCGCCTAAATGAAGGAGCCTTTATATTAGGTACCCTATTACCTAGTCAACGAAAATTAATTGTAAATAGATATTTAGATGTGGAAGCTTGTAATTATAAAATTTTCCTAACTATGTATGATATTTCAGTTTGTTACTAGTATGAAAGCTTTCATAAAAAAAACGTTTTTTACAAAAAAACCGACTTCCAATAAAACACTAAAAGACGTGAAAAATAACTTTAAATATCGATGGTCGGTGTCTTTGCTAAGCAAAGACAGACTAGCCAGGTCCACAGCCCACAGAGCCACTAGTAATTATAACACTCCAAAACAAAACTTTCACTGGATGGGTTAACAAAGATTGTAGTTATCTCTTATTTATGCATATCGAAGTATACTACAATAGAGAGAACCAATACAAATAACCAACAAAGCGCGCTCTATTCACGTAGTCGTTTCGTAACTCCACGTCATATTATTTAGACTCCTACGTATTAGTCATGGCAAGTTATGGATTTATTTTATGTAACGTTAAAACTGAAACAGTAGGGTGGTGGAATTTTACTCGAATTAAAAGTTATTGAAAATGTCAGTAGCAGTTAACTTGTAAGTAAGTTCATTTGTTTTGGTGGGAAATTGGAGAGGCCTATAATAATAATAATACGATTTATTTCAGGCGACACAGGCCCATAGAAAAATACCTTAAACTAAACATACATATTTTTTATATTTAAAACAAAAGTTGTGTTAGTAAAAGGCTTAAGACTATGTTAGTAGCGCTTCACTTTGCACTAGCTTGACTTTGTGCTGTCCAGTGGAACATGTCCGCGAAAGCGACGGAACACCAGGTCCTGCGGCCAAAAGTGTTCTTCCATGACGAGGGGCAGATAACAGTTCGGTACAAGCACGACGAACGCCTTGAAGTTGACGTTCCGGTGCGATTCCAGTAACTGCACCCTGGGCGTGTACCTCGTCTTTTGGCGCACGTACTCCACGATGTCCTATCGATGTCCTATGTCCAGCAGTGGACTACTTTAGGCTGATGATGAAGTAAATTTTACGTGACGTCAATAATTTTTCCTACTAACTTATATTTTTTTTTTTAAGTGTTTTTAGAGGTTTAGTTAACACACAATATACATACATACAAACGCATCTGTACATTACGAATATTTGTCAAATAAAACAGTGTTCCAAAAGAAAGGCTTAATCTAGTAGTGTACGTTGAACAAAACTTACCTTAAGTTCGTCTAAGGGTCTAAGATCGGTTAAGGGGGAACCTAAAGCTGTTAAAAGCTAAGTTGTCCAGCCTTATAAGAAACCACAATGGGACTTTATTACTCAATGTCAGAGAAAAAATTAAGTGAAGCGGAAAATCCGAAACATTTTTTAATGAACATTAAGTACGATTGAATTGCATAAAAAGTTTTAAGTGATTGAGGAACAGATTGTGTAAACACACGTTTCTTTTGATATAAATAGAATGACGATACGTTAAGTGTTGAGATGGTACACCTATGTTTAGAAAAATATGAATTAGTATTTAATGGATGTTGTGTTTTTGACGCGATAACGTCTTATAAATCGATGAACGCCGGCTGCACGCACGAAAAAGCATGACTCATTGTCACGTTCCGCCTGGGCCGTTGAAGTTATTACGTAAAATTATCGTCCGTAAACCGACTTTACAGACAACCATTTTTTTTTCTTCTTCTTCATCGTGGTATCGATGCCTATGCCATTTTGTATTTTTTAAATTAGCTTCGATCAGAATTCGGCCACTTCGACAGCGTCATCGTTGGTCTCTTATAGGTATTCCATAGTGCAGGCGTTAGTGCACAGAGAGCATGGTAATAAGCGGACCATAGCTTGCGATGTGGCTCTACAGTCACACTACGACTCATCGGAGTACCCCCACCTGACTAAGTTGTACGTACATGGCCCACCTGGCTTCTTAGTCGGCTGACAGATTCCCAGATGGGCCATGGTGACCCACTAGAAGCTTTTCTGCAGGCTCAACATTGTCAGCTACAGGTGGATGTTTGAGAAGCCACAGTTTTAATCGTGCCCTACTAAATCTACCGTCATATAGTGTGATGGTCGACTTGGGGACACGGAAACTAGAAAGAAAGAAGAAACAAAATACGATTATTTGCGGTAAACATGTCGCAAAGAAAAAACACACAAATACAAAAAATATCGAGTTGGGGGAAAATGTGCGTCACATCCACGTAAAACGAAAATCACTGAGCATAATTTATAACTCAATTTTTTTAACAATTGGAACAATCTGGGCTTATGATAAATATTCGATGACTGGAAAAATACCACAATTGAAAGGCTAGGCAAAGCACTAAACGTTATTATGATGCTTTGAGCTGCTTAATGGCTTTGCTATAGGCTCGAAATTGAAATCTATCCTCACAAAACGCCCAAGAGCTCTCCCTCTTGGGAGTTTTGTAAAAACATGATGAGAACTTGGGATCACACATTGTTAAATTCGATCTTGACGTAATTTAGTTCTATCTACAGGTCTGGACATTGCCAGCAGTCTAGCAAATTTTCAACGAAATTGTGACCTCTATTTAAATTATAGCATAATCAGCCTAGAATGTTGTCACTGCTGGGACACAGGCCTCCTCTCTGTGAGAGAGAGTGGGCTGTAATCCACCACGCGGGCCCAGTGCGGGTTAGTAGATGTAATAAGTCTTCAAATTTTTGGTTCTAGTTTAAATTATAACCAGAGGAATAAATTGAGTCATTGCTAATTTGCTTATCGAATTAAAGTTTACTTTTACTTCCTCACCGTGAATATTTCTTGTTCCGAAGATTGGCTCTAACTGTCGGTATTGTCAACCAATTTTTACAGTATCTGCTTCACTAATTACGTTTTGGTTTTAAGTAAGTAGGTACTGGTGTGAAAAAATTAAGTTGTGCTCATTATTTTATTAGAAAGTGAGAGAGTAGATTTGTCATATCCTACCCTATCTTACTTTCCTCATTTGCAGTTAAAAAACGTACTAAAGTTAAGTAATACAACGTCGTTAGATATATTTTTCTGATTACAAATCATGTACCTTTCTAATTACTGAGTGTTGATGGTCGGTAGACATACTAATCGCGAATGAAATTAGACCAGACATTTGGTTATTACATTTTGGCTATAAAAAGTAGCAGCCACAGGGTTACAGTTCTCTGATCTAGGGTTACCGAACGAGAAGTCTTGGGTTCGATATTCAGGTGTAGCTAGGTTTTACTTTTGCATTGTGTAACGTACTTATAGCCAATAAAAGCAGACAACCAACTACGACTTCTTTTTAACCCACTGTACCTGGGGGCCTAATTTCTAAGTCCGTCAACGAAGATACGGGCTCATCCAAAAGACGGATTCCTACATCCGATTAATTATTTTTTCGGATGGGCAAAAATACATCGGTAGTAGAGATAATACTGTCAAAACGTGGTGACATTCATTCTTAGGTTGGGCCTTAAACTAATCTTATATCTGTAAGTGATACGGAGTAGAAACCGCCCGTAACTTCGCCCGAAACTACGGATTTTTGCTTAGGGAGTAGACGTCCTGAGCTTTAAAAAGGTGTAGGAACGGCGCCATATAAAAGCTTTACATTTCCAGTATAAGCTGACTGCTCATTGTACGAAAAGCGAGATCAGCTAAAACTGGAAATGTTTAGCTTGATATGTCGTCGTGTGTACCTATATTAAAAAAACAGTCGGTAGTTTTTTTGTAAAAAAGCTTTTATTTTTCACTTTTTAGTTGCGGTTGGTGTGTAAATAACAGTGACAGGAAATTATTAACACATCATCCATATAAACTAAGTGGAAAAAATATGCAGTATTAAGGATAACTACTGGTCAGACCTTGATCAAATTTAAATGGGACTCCACGTGAAGCACCACCTATCAAATAAAAAAAGAATCATCGAAATCGGTTCACCCAGAAAAAAGTTCTGAGCTAACACACAAAAAAACAAAATAACATACAGACGAATTGAGAACCTCCTCCTTTTGTGAAGTCGGTTAAAAAAAATACGCACCATTGAAAATGCGTAGTACAGTCATCCGCTCGTCGGTGGTAACACTTTGACCTTGACCTGGTCTAGCGTAGTACGGAGTTTCAATAGAATAAGAGATCCGCTCATACTGGTTTTTTTACCACTGACGTGCCGCCTACTGTATCTAGAAGTAATTTATTTCTCGTCTGTAAACCAGTCTCCTGAGGGTGGTTGTTGTATCTGGAAATTATATACACCTATAGAGGTATGAGGAACAGGGTGTAAAGTTCACTCATACTCTATAGAAAAGGGAGGATCCTCCGACCAGACGGGTGTTGTGTCTGGTGGGCAACTGCCCGATGGTTGATGTCGGGACTTTGTATATATGCTAGTCGCGCGGTAAACTCTGCTTGCGCGATGCAGGATTTGCGTGACGTCAGTATGACGTGTAGCTCGCATGTGGCGATGTTGATTCCGCTACACACCTACTAGATTTTTTTTCAGTAAGGGTAGTAAAAGGTGAATAAAAAGAAAGAAAGAAAATACATTTACTTAGCACAGACTTCAAAGCACACAATACAACATATAGCTACAAGTAAAAAAGAAAAAATAAAACAAATAAAAAGTGTAAAGTGCGTAGTGAAAAATTAGCAGGAAAGTGTGCCTCGCGGCTGCGCCAAATAGGTCCAGTTCATTATAAATGTCAGACAACTAGTGCCTGAAGCTGGTTTTCAACTGAACCTGAAGTGTGAGGTGACGGATGTAAATCAGTTTTATACTGCAATGTGTGTATGAAGGTATGTATACTTATGTAGGTAAATAAAATAAATGACTGTAAAAGATAAAGATCATGTAAAAAAATACAGCCAGCAGTCCCCCACAAATAATAAAACGTTCATAAATGCATATGCTTATGGTAACACTGTGATAAGGTCCAATCCTCATGTTCAGTATGTACAGTCACCAAAAGTGATAAGTAATCCGGGTCGTTGATGTAGTTGAAGTTTAGTAAGAAACCGATAAATGTGTTCGAATAAAATTTAATTTAATTAATAGAAAACAAACAGGGCATTTATCAAATTAAATTTCATTCGATAACATCCATCGGTTTCTTACTAAACTTCAACTATATCCGGCGACCCTGGTTATTTATCTCTTTTGGTGACTGTACCTAATAACCTAGGAACTTCGAGCCATTTAATGACCTTAATATTGTTGATCTAAATTAGGGGTAAGGGAAGTACCCCCCTACCTACTTCTTTGGAATCCAAAGTCCACCATCTCACAATACTATAGGCTCTATTAAATGACCTTTAAAGAAACTAGATCTAAACCTAAACCCAATTCAGAATTCAAATCTAATCGCTAACGTTCAAATATTTTAAAGTCACGAAGCTCTGTCAAAAACTTGGTATTGTCTATTCCAAAAGTGTCTTATGAAAGTGTAAACAAACCCTGTTCAGGTTAATTTTTTACAAAATCACTCACAAAAGAGAATTACTAATTACCTAGTGACACATTTATCTGTATTTAGAAGGTTTGAACATTATATATATCTCACCAGTTGTTCTAACAATTATTGTTAGAAATACATGATTTGATTGTAATTGAATCATCATCAACGTAAATTGAGGTTATACAATTAACCTAAATTGTCCAATGAAAAACCTTTCTAAAGTAATTTCAATTATAAATTCGAGCATATGTATTCAAATAATCAAATCAAAGCATTCAATTTGTAAGCGGCACTACAAATTGGCATTCGCAGGTACGTTTTCTGATCAATTTGTTTAATTTTCTAAGTATACTTTTGGAACAGACTTTTATATTTTCTTACACGTGCCGATGTCCTACATTGTTTTCTATTACTCTATTTTTGTAAGGCGTAGACAGGTAGCTAGTTTTTTATCTATTTATTGGTTCCTTTTTTAAACTTCAACCGCCAAAAAGCTCAATTGTAAAAGTAGGTAACGGCACTCACTTGAGGAAAATGTTTGAAATACTACTGTTGTATCAATTTTGCAAACGTCTATTGCAATAGATTCTGTGAATGGTCTTCCTTTATCATTTAATGACATGTTAGCTACATGAATTGTAGATTTTTTCAGCTGGGGCACAAAAGATTTTTTCGGCGGCACTTCGATTGAATTTGATTCAGGTCTCTTATTGTTTAATTCTCGTTTTACTATGCACTTTTAATGGAGTAGTAGGGGGTAGGCTTTAGGTTATGTGAGGATCCCATACCCATAGTTTTTTTCTAAATAAAAAACGACCCTTAATATAAATAGGTTTCTTTGAATTATTAACTTTTTGCCTGAACAGAATGAAAACGAACCGAAACAATAAAAAACACAATTTGAAAAAAATAAATTAACTACTCTGTTTCTTTTTCTAAATACGACGCCGCATAGAAACTATATCAAATGATCTGCATAGGTGGCGCTGAGGTCGGCGTCCGTTGATAGTTTGCATAAACGCGGGACAGGAACATTCTCCGAAGTTTGTTTTTCGAAGAGGTAGTGTAAGAGCGATAGATTTACGGGGGGTAAGGGGGGCGGGGAGGGTTTACAAGGGTCCCTGCGGAGTTTTTTGTTGGTCGTCCATTTTATTTCAGAGTTGTGAATATTCTTTTTAGTTTTTTTTAACTATTAGAAGTTCTGTGAAATTCAGAAACAGGGCTTATTCAGATTGTGTTTTTTATGTGAGCTGGTTTTGTTTACCATCAGGGTCGTAGCTACTGCTGTATCAGCCGTATTAATGATACGGGCCCCCAAGCTACAGAAGTGTAGTAATGATTCGCAGAAGTAATAAAAATTTACCAATTCCGGTCTAGAATACTTCAATTTCCGAGGTCACTTCGCTCGCTCTTTAATGAAAACTTGCCGTATTCGGGTTAGGATATCTCAATTTTCTACCTCGCTTCGCTTGCTCTTGCATATTCTTAGTAAGAGCGCAATAATAGTTTAACCTCCTGACTCTGGGTGCTATTTTAATTATTTTGTAAATATAATATATCGCTATTTTCAGCGGTCAGTCGGGTAAAAAGGGCTTGAAAATATTTTAATACAGGGCTTCATTAGGACTACCTACGTCACTTTTTGCCATATTGTAAGTAAATCATTGAGCCTAGAGGTTTTCGTAATGTCTTGACCAATTACAAACTGTCAAACTTCGTTAAATACTAAGTACATTCAGACTACAATAGGTAGGTATAGGTCAATAGATTCAGCTCTTTAAATAGTAGTCACGCATAATAACCACGAAATAGTTGAAACAGGTCGCTTAAGTATGCTAGGTAACTAAATAATAGTACCTATAGTCAAAATCGATAGCCATAACATGAAAAGGTAATTAGAAACAACGCTTTTACAAGTTTCAATGTTGGCAGTGCAACCAAAACAGGCCACGCAGTTTTACTTTTCCATACTTTAGTTTTTTCAAAGGGTGCCAATGGGACCCGTGTTGTTACTAAGCCTTCGCTGTCCGTCCGTCCGTCCGTCTGCTGTCTGTCAGCGGGCTGTATCTCATGAACCGTACTAGGTAGACAGTTGAAATTTTCAAACAGTGTGTATTTCTATTGCTGCTATAATAACAAATAAAAATAAAATAAAAGAAACGTGTTTTTTCGGCGTGTTTTGCCTTGTGGTACGGAACCCTTCGTGTGAGAGTCAGACTCGCACTTGGCCGGTTTTTTTTCTTGGCTATCTAAGCATAATCTAACATTCAAATAGAGTAGTCTCAACCCTTCAACTGGCGAGCTGTCAAACGTCAAAATTGGCAAGTTTGACAGTTTGAGAAGTAAAAGAAAACAAAATATAAACGAAAAAGAAAGTAGTAATGACAGGATAGTGACGCGTTTGCTTGATATTTTTAATTGTTGCAATATGCTTTAATTAGATTTGTTTTTGTTATGAGATGGAATATTAAAAAAGGCCGTTAAAGAAATCGTGAAAAATCCGGCGTAGAACAATGAAGCACTGGAAAATAAATCTGTGGACAAATAATTTTAGATTTGCAAAATTTCAATTGAAATTATTTGGATTTAATTTTATTGAAAGCTTGTCTCGTTATCTAGGCTGTGGTCGCTCGCCTGTCTGCGTCAGGCAGCGAGCGCTGCATCGCATCAAATTCGTCTGGTGTCTCTTACGCAACGCCAGCCGCGCGGCCGATTGATCAACCCTAAATTAGTGGATACGGGGAGAGCGCGGCGCGCGGAGGGTTACGGCAAACTAGGTTGGCCGCGGAAGCACACTAACCCCTAGAAAACTAGGGGTGCGAAACTCCTCCCCCTTTTCTGGTCACGGGAGCACAGCGATTGGTCCGTCCGCCTCAACCGCTCGCCCCTCACCCAGATTACAATCGGTGGGGTGCGCTCATAGAAATAGTGCTATGTGCTTATCTATGTACACCTATATATCGCATGAGTACATAATATATGGGGCCCCCAATTCGTGACATTGAAACAACCCCGCACTGTCGCTCCCATCGCCATATTATTTGTTGGTTTAAGTCAACGCAAATATTACATAATTTTATTAACCCTTCATTTTAAACTAGAATCATAGATAATTTATTGCGTTACCGGTAGTGAAGTGACAAAGTATTAACCATGTTTAACTTTGAGTGGGCAGTTCCTTTGACGTCTGTTGTATTAATTAATTATTTTTCTTCATTACCTTTGTTAGTAATTGTAATTACACAACATTTTAACAATATACCCTGGTGTATATTTTTGAACATAAGGTCGCTCTGTGCGTCGACTAAACAAATTTATGCACGTCTGACCTACTTTCAAGGCGTTCAATACAATGCCCAAATAAACTTGAATTAAAACATTTGCAAGTAATTTTCACGACTAACATCTATTTACATAAGTGTCGTTTTTCTTTTACTCTAAGCACATAAACTTTTCTTTATTTTTATTACAATCGAGGTCATGTTGCAGGTAGGTACCTACTCTGTTTTGTTTCACTCGAAATAATTATTAATTTTAAGTGCCAATCATGAAGACATGACTATTTTGGATTTCTGTAAAGTAATAAAACAATATATAATTAAAGATCAAGTGCACTTGCTGGCAACAAACTATATTATTTCAATTTTAAAATCCCTTTTAAAGTTTCCTTTCGATTTACCCCTGCGTTCATATTAACCCCGTTTGACGGTATTTCAGAATCATGTGCCAATATGAAGTGTCCTCGTGAATTCAACGTGGATATCTGTAATATAATGTCCTTCTGCTTCTAATCGTGATTTTATAATATTATTATGTTCAAAGGCTCTTGTCCATTAATTTTTAGAAGCTCATGTTCGGCAGTAAACGATTACAAGCAGTCGTATGTTTTTTTTCTCAGCCTATTATTATCCTGCTGTAGAGCATAGGCCTCTTCTCATACGGAGAAGGCATGTGCATTGATCCCCGCGATTGCTCGAGGCGAATTGGCGATTTCAGACTTATATGATAATTCCAAACCTGGACCTATAATTAAGTCCAGGTCTCCTCACGATGTTTTCCTTCACCAATGTCTGTGATATCTAAGATGAATTTAAGTAGAGATTAGAGATCTACGTTTTGTAATGGGCAACTAGCTTCAACTTTCTGACTAACTGACCGACTCTTTGACAGTTCAAAAGTGCCTGTAAATGGTTTAATTGAAATAAATGTTTTGATTTTGAGTTTGAGTGTGAGTAATAATGTGATTATGATAATTTTATTACAGGGATCATTCTGCACTTAGTAAAAACATTTTATAGGTCAACTCATTAGGGTGTTCTCTCGTATTTTCATCTCTTCGCTCTCTTCTTTAATCCGTAGGTATCCATTGTCTGTAGGTTTCTTTTCCCTGCAACAATGTTGTTTTTTTACTTTATCAATAAGTTATTCTACTCCGTAACATCAACTAGAGCACTAGGCCAATGCAGACGCAACATTCACAACTATAATTTGTTAGCTGTTTATTAAACACTAAGTTAGAGTCTGGCGAAGTTTAGCTACAAGGATGTAGGAAATGGTTGACTCGGCTTTGGAATGAGGATAAGAAGTTTTTAAATATATTTTATTTTTGTTGGGATGAGGAGGCTTTAGCTATGTTGTCAAGGTAGGTAGTCAGCTATCTTTCGCTTCTCATACTTTGGATAAGTATGATCCTATTATTTTTGATAAATTGTGAATAGTTTCCATTTTCATTGATCAGAAGACAAAGTAGCAAAGAAACAATGATATATTTCTACTTAATTTTTTTGGCGTTATCCGTATAGTCAGAAAGAAGGGTTTTTATTATTTAAATGCGAAAATAAGTTCAAGTAGAACAGCTTCATCAATGTTTAGATAATTGGGTGTTGGTTTATTAATAGCATTGTTCTCTTGTAACATAGATTGATTTACGAATTCTTGATCAAAACTGGTTTTAAATAACCAAAAGCTTCATATAAAACATTTCTACAGTAGAGTTCTATTGTATTGAGTTTGTACAAAGAAAGAAAAAACACCAAAAGAAGCCATCATTGTTGGTCTAGAAAATTATTCTTAGAAAATCACACCAGTTTCTTGGAAGTAATCGTTTTGTTGATATTTCCAGTTACTTTTTACAATTTTTTGTTGTTGATTTTGATTGATCGGATTATTCTGTTACCGTAGCGAAGTTTTTGATCCGAACTTCCACGAATGTCTTCATCTGTTGAAGTTGTGGGTTTCCTAAGAATTTTGCATGTTTCAAGTAGTATACCTACTGTATGTTGCTATAGCCTGTTTCAAGCTGCCTGTAGTATTAGAAATCACATAATTTCCAAGAGGAAAATTGCCTAATATATCAAGATTACCTACAGCAATTAATATCTACAGTTATAGTAAAAGTATATCTGGGTTAAGTAATTTCTTTTTTGTATTTTTAGCGCAACAAAAAACGCTAAATAGCATGAAAACGTACAGCAAAGGTTTATTGGGTATTAGGTAGGTACTTTCTTTTTATTCAAGTGTCACCCACAGATAGTACGACGACACAAGAAGTGAAGCTAATCTGTTCAGTATTGGTCAGTCGGTGAAGATTGATTTCTAGGTTCCACCATGATATTGTATTATTAAAGCGTGGTATCCCCACGTATTTATTACAAGGCTACGGAAGCAACGAAAATAAATAAAAAATAATGGAGACACGCACGGATTGGAGATTTTATTTCAAAGTTGTTTTCAAGTTAGGGAGACCGGATGAGTGTGATCCGGTGTAAGTATTATTGAGTCACGCAAAAACGAGCCTAGGAGTTACGTTCTCGTCGACTCATTTTGCATCAGGTGTAATGTACATCGTATCTTATGAAGTCAATTGTAATTTAATTTCGGCGAACTATTTTGGGAGATACAAATTACCGAGTCTACAGTTTAATTTAGGATCAGTTTTATGTGCAAATATTTGCCGCTATATTCACCTCTCTATATGACAACTTCGGTTTCACGAAGCTGATGCAAAAATTGGCACGTTCTTAAAAAAGCAATAATTTCTAACGTTACAAGTCGTTCTATCTTCATTTGTAAAAAATAATTTAGTAAAAATCTTAGCTTCTTTCGAATCTCGACGGGTTCCAGACTGAATATGGATGCGTGAACATAAATTACTGCTAAGGCCGCCATTTTGGCTTGGGAGAGGAGGTTGTTTGTTTATGATATTCTGTGTTAGTTCTTTGTCGAGTCCAAAAGAATCGTGTGCTCAGTTGCTTCCAACATTGTCGTTCAGCAGTCGCGAGCGAGCCAACTTCGCCTGAATGAAACTCGCGTCGAAAGACTTTCGTTTTCCATACGAGCGGCTCACATGTTCGCAGCTTTGCATTTTGTTTCCCGCTTTTTCACTTGTGACGTCACACGATTCATGAGCGTGCTTTTAAAACAATATCTGTGATGCTGCGTTACGCAATTATTAGGAGCCATGTCGGAGTCGGATTATCGAATTCTGCATTTGCATTATGCATTTATGTTTGATGCAAATGAAAAGATGAAATGGTGAAACTTTTGAAAGTTAAAAATGGTACTTTCGAAAGCGCACGAGTCGAAGAAGCCACGTAAGAAGTTACCTTAAGATGCTGCATTTGGTGTGGCTTATGCAAATATAGCAAATTCCTATCTACATACACAAATTAATCAAATAATCGCCTTCTTCAACGTCCCGCTCACCGCACAGACTTTATTCACTCTTCCGTCTTCGTTGAGTCTATCTCTTTGCGGAATGCGCTCCCCTTGGAAATCGGGATGGCAACTAATCGATTATCATTTAAAGTAAAAGTTCGCAGCACATTCGTAAGAAGCTGGCAGTACCATCACAACGTTAATGTTTTCCCATTGTTTGTCTTACTTGTTTTAGTATATTCGTGTATTTATGTATATTTTAATAGAAATATTGTAAGTATTTTTATGTTTATTCCTAAATTTTTCGTAATTCCACCTACCAGTTTGTTTCGGCATCACCCAAAGGTTGACTGATAAAAAATGCCTATGGCATTAAGTCCGCCTCTGTACATTTCTGTGCTTGAAGTACTAAATAAGGCAGAAACTACAGAACGCCACCTGCTACGATCATTACATATTCCTTTTACTTTTTACGCTCATACATCCCATCCCATCCACCCAACAACAAACAAACTAACCAACAACAACAACAAAAATAAAAATATCATCAAAGGAACAACACACTGCGCCTTAAATTGGAGGTGCACGCATTATGAGATAGCGAGCCACGACAATGGCAAGGTGAGCCGTAGTCACTGATAGGGTGACATGTGCAGTCTCGCATCCACTGGTATGAAATACTTCGATGATATTTCGTTTCTGCTCTTTATGAAGTTTAGCAGTGGTGGCCCTGTGGTAACGGCGGTGACTTACGAGTTGTAGGTCGTAGATTTGAACCCAGACAGGCGCTTTACTTTATGTAAATTATTTCATCACCACTGCTCTCAAAACGGTGAAGGAAAATATCGTGAGTAAACCGGCATGTCCTAGAACCAGAAATTCAAAGACATGTGACATCTACCAACCCGGACTGGGCCCGCGTAGTGGATTATGCCCCATTCTCTCTCACCGAATGGAGGCCTGAGTCCCAGCATTGGAACATTATAGGCTGATTGTGCTCTGTGTGAAGGTTGCCTCGAACCTGGCATCTCTAAATTATGTTTTTTGTTATATTTGTAATACTTTTTATTTACGGTCTTACAGCTTATAAGAAGAACTCAGCCTTCAAAGTGATCAAAAGGCAACCCTCATAAATGCTTGAGAAATTTCGAGGCAACTTAGGTTACAAGTAAAAAATAAATCTCCAAATCTCTTCAAATTGAGAGTAAACAGTCTTCTTCTGGATAAGCTCACTCCATCGTCGACTTTGTCTCTGTCATTCCTGACCTAGACTAGAATCAAGAGCAAACACATCTCAAATAAAAAAAAGTATAGGGCCACAAGGAATCAGATATGAGGTGAATCATAGGGGTCAGTTACGTTATCGCATCTTGCCACCGTTTTGTTGGCAAAATCCCACTCCCCAAGATTAAAATTGAATATTCCCGCGTTGGGGTCCAAAGTCGAATCCTTAGCTGTGGATAGAGAGACCTGCATGAGTTCCACGTTGTTTTTGGCGCCTCTTATAAACCTAAGCTTATTAAAGCTTTTTAAAGTAGTGAGAAATTACCCAAAATTGCCATGGAAAAATGTTGCAATGAACAAAATAACAGGACAATCTGCAGGTTCTAATGGCGCAATGGCTAAGTGATTGGCCCCTGCACTTTGGCGCGGTTTCGACTCCCGCACCGAACAAATATTTATGTAGCCTACAAACAGTTGTTATGGGCGTGTTGTATACGAAATTTGAGAATTTTATCGTTTCTAGAATAACTATGCGAAAAACCGTTAATATCTCTATTTAATAAATGTGTGTTATCGAAAAAAAAACTTGTTACTCAATCATGCAAAAACAACTACCAACACGGATTTGAGTGAAACTTGCAGACAGACCATAATATTATGGGCTCAGCATATACTTCGTTGATATCCAAGTGCATAGATAAATAGTATCTACCGAGGATGCGAGTAAACCGCGAGCGACGAGCGAAATAAAAATAAAGGATTTTTTTTTAATTTCTGACCGCTTAAAGCATCCAAATATAGAAAACAGTTTGACAGAACATCTCTAAGTCCAGACAGGTCTAGATCTCAACGAGATATCCAAAGTTAGTCACAGTAATATTGTTATGCCGTCGGACTAGACCGAGTCTGTGAAGTTGCATATCAGTACACAATAGGAACTAGGTCAGAATATTGAGATGCTACGTTTTCTTACAGACGAGACCAAGTTAATATATTTTTATTTTAAAGATGGACAAGCTGTGTGCCCGATCGAATACCCATCGGCAAAAATTATGAACTTCCATACTTTCATTCCCTATAAACAACCCTCTAAGTTCATATAAAATCCTATTGAATGACAATTTCGTAAAATATCAATCAATAGGATTAGGTATATTATGAACTTCGAGGGTTGAATTGATGGTTGGGTTGTTGATTGGTTGGGTTGATTGACCGTAAGGTCGCGAATCATATTTTGTTCAAATTACAACCTGACACTGACCTGCAAATTGCAAAAAACGTAAGAAATTTTGAATTTTCCGGGCTATCTGGCGCTTCACCCATAAGTATATTTTATAAAGTAGATCTTGGTCTCAGCTGTCATTTGCAGATCTTTAATAGTCATTGCGGGTAGCCAAAGCCCGAGAGTCTGATAACCAGTCTTAACAAGGGGTATCGTATTACCCAGTAACTGGGCTGTGGAAGTCCAATAGGCTATCGCTCCATGTAAAATATTGGTTCAGTTGTATCCGTTTGGACTGGGAGGCAATCCCAGCATAGCTGGGTAAAAGGCTAGGCCGATGACAATGTCTGTGGATAAAGAGGAGAAAAAAAAATAGAGTCTCATTGATCGCTTGGCGACACTATGGCAGACCAAGGTGAGGAATTACGAGCTCGGCTCCCACCGAAAGGACTGGGAAAAGGGAGAGGGGTACTTGCACGTGCCTTTGCGGTGGTGCAATACAGACTAGGTAGATTGATAGTTTAGTTTGAAAGCTTGCTCTGTTGAAGGCAGATTAATTAGTTGAAAATATTCAGGATGCAGTTATTAGTGACCCACGAAATTGTAGGTCTCTTCTAGGCAAAGGTAGCCACGATTTATTTGGAAGTGTCTAGTGGCTTGCTAATGCAAAGGGTGTCACTGCAGTGTCTTCCACGTTATTTCTTATTTGGAATGGGCAACTAGTTACAATGTTCTGACTGACAGACTTCTTCAAAATTCAAAAGTGCCTGTAAATGTTTTTGATCTTGAGTTTGTGGTAACAAACTAGGTACATACTTCAAGTTTGTACACTAATTAGATTAATTATGTACCTACTGCACCGATAACTGCGCAGGCGTTCGTTCGAACTGCAAGAGCACGTACGCACTCCCAAATTTTCATCAAGGTCGAAATATTTATCTCTATTTTATTCTGTACCATTCTTTTTAAACAGCTGTCAATACATGCGATGCAAAAGTAAAAATAAACTGTTTGCGACAGACAATATACACCTGAAACACATATATACATCTGAAACTGAAGGCCTATAATTGTTTGTACAGCCTTTTATACTTTACTCGTGGATGCGTGCTACATAATTCTTTAGATAATTCGCGAACGCAGGTGTCACGATGTCTTATCATGCTCCGTTGCTATTTTAGTGACAGTCAAGCCGAACTCACAGATAACACTCACTTACCTACCGACAGATACTGGCCGAAACTCACGAATTGCATTCACCCAGATAATGCAATAGATCAAGATTATCTTAGAGAGCTAGGAAGTCCGTTAATTCCTCTTTCATTTTATCTTACTCAATGTTTCTACACCTGTCGTTGAGAAAAGTGTGGTGTTGCACATTTTTCGTACTATTAAAATAACAAAAGAATTACTAATCTAAGATTTTTTGTTAACTTATTTGCAATTCAGGCAGTAAAACAAATGCATATGAAGAGGCACGTAATGATTTCCGTCTGGGATTTAGCGCTGTCTGTTTTTTTTTAATATTATGCCCGACGGGCATTCGAAATATTTATCTCTTTCAAAATAAAAAATCTGTTATTTTCTATGGTCTACAAGTAAGTCGTTGATCATGTCTTCTAATTACTATAGGTTTTGCGTCGTATTCATTTACGTTGATGCTTTAGAGTGTGTTCACACGTCGAGTGGCTGGCTTAATAATAAGATGAATTAATTTTTGTTATTATATTATTCATCACAGTTTTTTTTTTTTACGATAAAAACAGGTTTTACACTTGCAAAATGTATGCAAACGTCTGGCGCATACGTTATTTTTAGTAGCTATTTCTTTTGTGACACTAGAATCCCTCCTCGCGACGACCGTTACGTATGACAACTTTGCGTTAGAATAATTATGTTAGTCCTGCGAGTACAAATAGCCAGGCTTTTCTTAGCGGGCCGACGACGTGTGAGTCGACCTCAAGGCTTTGTGGCCGGCCAGACAGACCGAAAAACTTAACAAAAGAAGCCATATGAACACGTCTAGTCGGTTTTAGGAATTCGCGCTAATGCGTCTGGCGACCCACTTGAATACATTTGCGGCCAGTCGTACGTTATAAAATTATTTAATAATATAGTCTATTAGATGCGTCTGCGGTGGCATCCGCGTCTGCAGCGCGAACTAGATGCGAACTTACTTTATAGTCATTGGTCATCTTAATTTGGATAACTGTAATCAAATGCATCATTCGAGAGTGGACGGCATTAAAACCTAGAAATTTTGCTAGAATGACGATGGGGCTGAGAAACATTTTAAAACTTGGATCCTCCATCTCTAATCAGCGGGTTAATTTCGTAACACACAAACGGTAGCAATGGCTTTCATTTTTAACCGACTTCACAAAAAGGAGGAGGTTCTCAATTCGTCTGTATGTTTTTTTTTTTTTTATGTGTGTTAGCTCAGAACTTTTTTCTGGGTGAACCGATTTGGATCATTTTTGTTTTGACAAGTGGTGCTTCACATGTGGTCCCATTTAAATTTGATAAAGGTCTGACCAGTAGTTTTTGAGTTATCCTTAATACTGCATATTTTTTCCACTTAGCTTATATGGATGATGTGTTAATAATTTCCTGTCACTGTTATTTTACACACCAAGTAGTGGTATACGAATTTGTGTGGGGTAGGTACCGCAACTAAAAAGTGAAAAATAAAAACTATTTTACAAAAAAACAACCGACTTCCAAAAAAAAACACTAAAAGACGTGAAAAATAACTTTAATTTTGGAAGTCGGTGGCCAAAAATGAAAATACAAAACAAAACTAAAGACACCGACTCCGGAAATTGAAGTTATTTTTCACGTCTTTTAGTGTTTTTTTTGGAAGTCGGTTGTTTTTTGTAAAAAGTTTTTGACAGTTCAACAACATTCATTGACATTAGCAGACAAATTTTTCGAACATATGAAGCAATAGATTAGCAATAAGCTTCAAAATCATTCAGATTGTGATTGAAAGTGTGTTACGTAATAAGGTTGCAGAAAGGACATTAAAATAATATCTTATATTTTATAATATGAAGAGCAAATTTGTGTATAGTTAGTAAGATAATTAGGTATAAATTCTTATTTGGCATATAAATCGTACATGGTTCAAATTCACTGTAGTTATTACCTACTAGGGGCCGTAATCGAATTATAATAATAATATTGAGTTTTGTTGTTACAGTTTGCAGTTATCGTCACGGAGTTACTAGGCAAGCAGAAGATTAAACTCGTGTCAAAACATTCGTTAGCTTGTAGGACACGTGTATTTAGTAGCTACATGAGCATTTCATAATTAGACTCAGGCGCAGATCTATAGAGGGAACTTTGACTGAACTCAAGCTAAGAAAAGAAGCGTTTGTTATGAAAATTAGCCTTCTTACTACAGGCTTGAGTGATAGAAGTCTAAGTTCGCATTATAGATCCAGCTCCCTAATTACGTAACACACTAGCTATCACAATCTGAATCATTTTGAAGCCTATTGCTAATCTATTACTTCTTATGTTCAAAAAAATTTCCGCCCAACAACGTAAATAACGCAATCAATGTTGTTGAACTGTCAAAATGAACGCCATTCCTACTGTTAGTGTCTCACGCAATTACCCTGCAGCCTTAAGCGAAGTGTCCACTAGCAATAAAATTTGCAGAAATTTACTTGCGCAAGCGACTTCCAACGTGTAAACGCTCGCGCAAGTTGACTTCTGCAAGTTTTAGTGACTTGCCGAACTTGCTGCAAGTCGCATGTATATACGGTTGTTTTGACCTTGCAGCAAGCGCTTGCGTCTTTATTTTGTTCACACAAAAAAGTTCGAAGTTTTTAGAGCAAGTTAATATTAGCTGGAAATTCTTTAAGTACTTAATTGCTGGATTCACTTAAATTGATTGTATGTGTCAAATTTAAAATTAATAACTTTAACATGAGCGAGAAAAAGGTATGGTCCCGTAAAGATACAGTGACTTTATACGAGATTAATCCCCAATTGAGGGACACAACATGCAAGGATTATAGAAAAACGTTGCGTTAGAACGTTTCGCAGAAGAATTACGCATTTGAGTATCTTGTCTTTGAATATCACAGCGAATCAAATTGAGCAAAATATTGAAGGTGCCTTCAGTCATTCGTAGGAAGTTTTTTAAATGTACGGGATCTTCGCTTTGGAGTTCTCTTAATAATTGGCTTTGAAGACCTAAATCATCAAGGCTCAATATCCAATCTCGTACCCCAGATCTTACTTTTTTTTATTTGTATGTTTAACAACAACACAATAGACGCAGCTCGTAAGTATTTTTCTGCAGCTAGGCATCTTGTTTGATCGCTCTTGCTCAAGTAATTTGTATGCAATTTGTGTCGAAACGGTTCTACAAGATCTTGCAGGAAGTTAACTTCTACACACTTCTAAAACCGACTTGTATATAGAGAAATTGCAGTCAGTGGAAACAGTAGTCAATTGACTTCTGCAAGAAATTGTGGAAGTTACTTGCCAGTGGACACTTCGCTTTAGACTTATAAGAAGTATTGATTAAGCTTTGATGGGATATGATTACCGATTTCGGGCTGATTTTACCAAAGCCACACCTTTTCTCAATGGAATGAAATTGACTTCTGCCAGTTTTTGTTTGGCAAAACTGTTAAAAATTCAAAATTCGGAGAATAACACTTATACTAGGTATTCAAGTTTTGTCGAATTCGCTTTGAATTTAGAAAATTTCGAGTCAACGTTTCGTAATAAATTTTGGAGAACTCAAGAAAGAAGCCACTTCTTTAGAAAGTAGTAATAATCTTAGGTAAATCATTTTTACCCCTGCCGACTGCCCCATTGGTCTAGTGGTCGCAAGCGCTTCTGCTGAGCATGAGGTCCTGGGTTTAATTCCCGGGTCGGGCAAAGTGTTACCGGGTTTTTCCATCTGGAATTTCTCGGTTACAGCCTGGAGTCTGGATTTGGGCCCGGTTGATGGCAATAGGCTCGCCCCCTATTACATGGGACTTAAACATAACTGGGGAGATGTGGGTGAGCTATAGGTACACCTCTGCCTAACCCTTCGGGGAATACAGGCGTGATGTTATGTATGTATGTTTTTTTTTTTTTTTCGCAGTTTAAAATTTTGCATAGCCATAGAGGGTTGATCCTGGGAAGAACTAAACTTTTGTCTCACTGGACGGCGGAAGGGAATGAATTTTAGCTTGCATTTTTTCTTTTTCTTACATCTAGTCAAGTCTTACTTACCCTCAATAGGTACCAATTTTTTTTTTATTGAAATTGCAAAAAAAATGTTTAGTCTGCAGAGACGTTTTTTCTGTTTTGTATCCAAGCCAATTATAAGTTATCCTATTAGTTCTAATTAATTATAAGGTCATTGCATGGTGCAGCGAGTAGCCGACATGCTCAAATTACCTACCGTGATTATTAGATTAACTAACCTAGACAAGATTAAAGTTTTACTTAGCGTACTCTTTAGACAATTGGATCAGCTACAATTTTGCTTAAGTAACAACTAATGCCACGCACATGCAGCATTCTGCAAATTCCTAATTATTGGATGTACTAAGTTAAATTTATCCACCGTTATCTATCCTTCTATCAATCGGTCCAGTAAAAAACCAGCGTCAGGTACAGTCGCCAGCACATCAAGTTACCACAAACTGTAAGATTTTCACATTCGATTTTGAACTTAAGAACCAATATTTTAAGGTTTAAAATCGTCTGGAGAAATTTGACAGTTTCGTGTAGCTTGACCTGCTGGCGACTGTACTAGCGGTTTGGCATTTATGCTGAACTGGGCCTTTTTGGCGCAGCCGTGAGGCACACAATACTATTCTTTTGTTTTTTCTAGTTTTTTGATTTTGTGTTAATATTGCGTGCCTTAACCTGGGTCAATTACATATATTTTCTATAGATAGGGTTATTGGTAAAACACCAGCAACCTCTTAAGGGGTCATTGTACTCATCATTATAAACAACTTTTACTATGAACCAAACCAGAAATCGCGATAAAAATATCGGCTGTTCCCTATGTTTTGACGTGTTATGCGAACATAAATGTGGAGAAAAACTGATTTTTTTTTCGGGATTTCTGGTTTGGTCCATAGTAAAAGTTGTTTATAATGATGATTACAATGACCCCTTAAGAGGTTGCTGGTGTTTTACCAATAACCCTGTATATTAAAATGCAACACTTAACAATTTGTGAATATAGGTAAGCATCAATAACAAGAAAGAAAGAAAAGAAAGAAAGAATGATCAGGTGCGTAGTACTCACAACCGGCGTGCGTGTATGATCAGATGTATAAGCGTAAACGAGGCAAAAGGAGTATGTAAGGATCGTAGCAGGTGGCGTTCTGTAGTTTCTGCCTACCCCCATGGGAAGAAGGCGTGAGTTTATGTATGTATCAATAACCAAAATACGAGTAGTGGGAGACCACAGAAGCGATGGATGGAGTGTGTGAAAGATGATATGGCTAGAAAGGGAGTGCCTACTGAGATGACGAATAATAGAAAAGTAAAAATTAGTAATTTATGGGGCCTACCCACATGTACTTTCTTTGGTGTTGTTCGTCGAATCGTTGAGCTCCTTAAGTTCTGAGATGAGCTGCACGATTACTGACAAATGCGTGCGCTGATTCGACAGATCCACTCAATCTGAGTTGTTCTTTCCTCAAAAGACCATTTCAGACACCAATCTACATGTTCTTCACATGATCTGACCAAGGTTATGTCTGGACTTTAAAAGAGACTGTGACCTCTGAGTTTGTTTCGGCCTTTCTTCTCAGAGTAGTCAGATAGGAAACGCCGACCTCATCTAGTTTAAAAAATATGATTGACGTGTAAAAATGTGTGTACAAACCTACTTACATCAGAAATAGAACCATTTATCAATTAAAAGACATGTTTCGCCGATCCCCAATTAATTGCGATAGGAGCAGGAGAGTGAATGAAGCATCAATAACCAGAATAACAACTAACTAGACTATCAATTTTTGTAAACTAATATCATAGAGGTAAAATTGTTTATTTGTAAGAGATCAAAATCAAAAATCAAAATCAAAAGTCATTTATTCAAATTAGGCTGAGAGTCAGCAGTTTTCGAACTTCAAAATTATATAAGACAGTCCCCCAAAACGCCCGCCCTTCACCACTTCCTAGTGCATTAGCTGGGGAGAAGATGTGGCCAACGAACTCCCCAGCAGCGCAGGCAGAAAAAAACTTAATTCTATACAATATTAGGTATGCAAAGTAATTGACATTACGAGAACACAGAACATTAAATTAAATTATCAGTCATTTATTCAAATTAGGCTGAGAATCAGCAGTTTTCGAACGTCAAAATTACATAAGACAGTCCCCCAAAACGCCCACCCTTCACCACTTCCTAGTGCATTAGCTGGGGAGAAGATGTGGCCAACGAACTCCCCAGCAGCGCAGCCAGAAAAAAAAACTTGATTCTATACAATATTAGGTATGCTAAGTAATTGACATTACGAGAACACAGAACATTAAATTAAATTATCAGTCATTTATTCAAATTAGGCTGAGAATCAGCAGTTTTCGAACGTCAAAATTACATAAGATAGTCCTCCAAAACGCCCACCCTTCACCACTTCCTAGTGCATTAGCTGGGGAGAAGATGTGGCCAACGAACTCCCCAGCAGCGCAGGCAGAAAAAAACTTAATTCTATACAATATTAGGTATGCAAAGTAATTGACATTAAGAGAACACAGAACATTAAATTAAATTATCAGTCATTTATTCAAATTAGGCTGAGTATCAGCAGTTTTCGAACGTCAAAATTACATAAGACAGTCCCCCAAAACGCCCGCCCTTCACCACTTCCTAGTGCATTAGCTGGGGAGAAGATGTGGCCAACAAACTCCCCAGCAGCGCAGCCAGAAAAAAAAACTTGATTCTATACAATATTAGGTATGCAAAGTAATTGACATTACGAGAACACAGAACATTAAATTAAATTATCAGTCATTTATTCAAATTAGGCTGAGAATCAGCAGTTTTCGAACGTCAAAATTACATAAGACAGTTCCCCAAAACGCCCACCCTTCACCACTTCCTAGTGCATTAGCTGGGGAGAAGATGTGACCAACAAACTCCCCAGCAGCGCAGGCAGAAAAAATAAACTTGATTCTATACAATATTAGGTATGCAAAGTAATTGACATTACGAGACACAGAACATTAAATTAAATTATTAGCCATATGTCAGCTAATGTATATAAATATGTCAGATAATTATGGCAGCACTGATCCGATTTAAAAAAAATCTTTCGCAGTTTTTTTTTTCTCCCCACACTAGGAATTTCTCCTGTATTGTGGGTGCGTTTACAAACATTCAAACTCACATACACGAACAGCCAGACCCGGAACAACTACTTGTAGGTCATACAAATATTTGTTCCGTGCGGGAATTGAACCCGCGTTACGCAGCGCAGCAGTCAATCGCTTAACCACTGCGCCAACCGTGCCGTCAAAGGTACACTTGCCGAGTGCCCTATGATATGTTCTATAGTTTAATTGACTTCCACGCAGACGAAGTCGCGAGTAGAAGCTATTTGAATAATGAATAACCCAACACTCATTTAGTTTTCTCAAGACATTTTGATGCTAATAATAAAGCAATATAGATATCAATTTTCAAAAACATTCACAAATTGATTGAACATAAATTCGTTTTGTCAATTGTTCAGGCAGTTATATCAATTATTCCGGAATTTTTATCTATGTTAGATATTTGTTATTATAGGCACGATTGATATGTCTAGTTATGACGCTACGTCTATAATGCTTTGTTGTCTGCTTAGTGACATAAAACATAGTAACTACTTTTTTTTTTTTTTTTTAGACTTATGACGACACTAGCTTCTGCCCGCGGCTTCGCTCGCGTGGATGTCGGAAATTATCCCACGGGAACTGCCACGGCTGCTGCCGGGATAAAAAGTATTCTATCATCCAAATTCATTCAGCAGTTTAAGCGTGAAAAGGTAGCAGACAGACAGATATTAAACGCAAATAATCGTTTTTATTTTATTAAACAGGTTTTTATTAATCCAAATGTCTATAAAAAAATATCAATAATTCATTATAATATTATTACCAGTCATTTGAAATACTCTAGCGCCGCGCCGCCATTGAGCACGTAATACGACATATTAGCTAAGGTTATTTTGTCATTTTAAACTTTTAAGCCGGTGGACCGATTTTAATGAAATAAATACTAAAATAAATATTACCTCAAGATACGGAGTCTGACTATATTTCCAATTTATTACACAAGAAATTCAATAATCATGTCAATTCTAAAATCATCCCCTATTTTATTCCCTTGGGAGATAACTTTACATAAACGCTGAAACACGAAGTTTTTATTTCTTGCCAAAAGCATGAATTCGAATTTTCACATCCCTAACTTAAGAAATGCTATGTTTACCTACAAACTTTCATCCCCTATATCACTCCCTTCAGGATTATTTTTGAGACAAAAAGTTGCCTATGTCCTTTTCCAGGATACCATCTATCTCCTTGCCAAATTTTATCGAAATACGTTCAGTGGTTTAGGCGTGGAAAGGTAACATACAGACAGACGGACAGAGTTACTTTCGAATTTGTAATAATATATTAAGTATGAATTAGCAAATGTTTCGGTGTCCTACTATACGCCGACGTAGGTTATTTTTAATTGTTGAAATATAAGTGTGGGCTTTAAAATATATAGAGAAAGGGTAGAGTGAAAAACTTAAAAAGAGCTTTCTAAAAATAGATATTTACGTAAAATTAACATAATTAATTATCACACACACACACACACACGCACATTAATTATCTCTATATCCAGGAATTATTATTGTGAGTTAACAAAATAATGAGCGTTTCACAGAAATAGGTGTATTTATTTTTACTTAGGTAATAATAATGTTTTCTGATTCATTGACGATAAAATCAATCATGAAACAAGGCACCCCTTACCTAATTAGCCAATTTGCGTAATTATTTTTAGTGTTAAACAAATAATTTCGGCATGAATGCAGACAGTTTACAAACTTGCGCTTTTTAATTCTTTTTTTACTTAACGGTTGCCTTACAGACGTCGAAACATGAGGTCATTGACCAGCAAAGATAGTCTGGCCTTGTGCGTCTGTCTATGAATTCGTCTAGTACTACCTATACATACATAGTATCTAAGTGCCTATAGATACGTTCAACGCATGTTCGTACTGAAAATATTCCATTTCAAAGCTGCGTGAAGAGTTTTTTTGTAAAGAAATAAGCGGTGATTTTGTACTGCAACGTGCAGGACTATGCAACGCGAACTTGTAGTAGTATTTGTTCAAATGTTAAATTGTTATGTTAGTTTATTGACGTGTAAAAGTGTTTGTACAAACGTACTTACAGAAATAAAATCATTTATCATTTAGTTTAAAAAATACAATTAATACAATTGTTTGCGAAGATTGTTTGCCATAGAGTCTCTTACTGTAGGTACAACATCGCATTTTAATCAATGCTTTAGGGAAAATTGTTACTGAATTTCACTCTGGGCATACTTCTGCACCAGACTGTATACCTATACAGTACGTAGGTAGGTATACTATCTTGTCCTTAGAACATACATTTTATGTTAACATAAATAGGATTGTAAGGATCGTAGCTTAGTTTCTGTTTACCCTCATGGGAAGAAGTATATGCATGTATATAAGTATGATTAAATATGTAAAAAATTGATGCTCTTACTTTAACGTTAATTGTTATCGTTTCTGTATCAGTTTAACGTGAATTCTCGTTCTGTGAGTCATCAGGAAGTAATTCAAGCCGTAGTGCTAAATCATAAGATTCGTCACGTAGATTTTATGCTCTTTATAGACAAGTATCCGAGAGTTTTCCTCAATATGTCATTGACTTCTGGTTCGTTAGTACTGGGCCTAGTAAATAACTATTTCTAAAATACCAGGGAATCGATACCAATAAATTTCAGGATGATTTTGGTATCAAAATGAAAAGTTTCAGGTTATATTTTGAAGTCAAGTCAAGTCAAATCATTTATTTCAAATAGGCACATAAAAGGCACTTTTTAACGTCTACATTTACAAGAAAATAGAATTGATTCTAATTGCCCCTTCCAAAAGGTAGTTTCGTATAGAGAAAGGGGCAAGAAACTCCACCGTTATTCTTTTAAAATGTTTGAAATACATATTTTAATTTATTAGGATTGTTATAACAATATTCCGGCTGAAGTGAAAACACAATCTAAATATTTCGGTACTTACTTATTCAAAAGCAAAAAATAAGCTAATTTTACGATAATTAAAATAGAAAATATTGCTCACGATTTATTCGAAATAGTTAATATCATGTCTTGAAAATTTAAAGAAAGCGTCGCATAGAAAATATTTAAAGTAAAAAACTACCTATTACTCGAATTTGCATAAATTATTGATGTAAATTCGTATATTTTTTCCAGAACATTCTAATTAAAAATGTTAATAGAACACATTTTGTAAACATCACAACTAGAAGTGGCGTTAGTGGAAGAATATTACAAAAAATAATACTTCTTAGGCAATATCTTGTCAAAAGGTACCAACAGGTACTCTGACCAAACGCTTAACCAGCAGAGAAAACAGACAGTAGCTTTTTCAGATTAAATTGGACAGCTTGATTCTCGAAAACATTGTTAAAGGAATATTGTGATTTATTGTTATAAGATAACCTGTCCATCTAAAAACTAGAAACTACTGCCACAAAACATAATTATACTTGTCGGAAATACGTTAAATCAATCGTATCGGGACGCCAGCGCCACCAGGCGGCAATCGACAGAGTCTATAACATAACGCTCGACCAGAGTTAAAGCAGAGTTTGTCGGTAGCGGTCAAGCAGTGAACACGTTTACAAACTGTCGCGTGTTTTGTATAGTTGTGCCGTGTACCTACAGTGTGTAATTCGCTAGTGGGATTAATTTGTTTGTAAATTATAATTTAATTTGAACTGCAATCGGTTTTTCTATTGCACTATAACCAACACTTCCCATAATACGCCCACAGTAGTTAAAATATGGCTGATGATAACGAGAGACGAGTACCTTCTCCGTTATACTTTCAGCTATAAATTTATCAATTCTCGCTAGATAAGTACGTAAATGGAGACTGATGGATCGTCTAAATAAAAAATCATGTAAAATAATGTGCACATATTTTATTCTCCAGGGCAAAATAGGACCATCTCTAATTTAAGATATTTAGGACATGCGAGAGCCGAACATCTATAACTGAATAATTAAAAGAAATACTTAATAACACTACCCTTTTCATAAAAAAGGAATCAGAAGATGCACTCTTTTTAAAAAGAAAAAAAACGTGGATCAATTACGACGGAAACGATAAGAATACAGGAATTAAGAAAAAATAACACCAAGGCCGCTTTAAAATAACACGTTACATTAAACAAGCCTGACGTCTAGACCAACCTGTGAGCGCTTGAAATAATGAATGTCAAAACATGAAGCAGCAAGGATTATAAGGAAACGTCTACACAAAGACTCCAGACCTTTATTTTTCTGTCTGCCGTAGAAAGCGTTTGTTAGGACAGGTGCACATTATATTCGGCTTAGACGGATAGTGACGTGAAAAAAGCCGTCTGAATCTTACTGATATGGAGTCGAGACATCTCACAAAGCTTGTTTCAGCAGAAAGTGGCACGTGTGCGCACGGCATAACCATTTTTAATGTCAGTCGAGGTCACGAAGCGACTGGCTAGTAGAAAAAACGATGCCTAACACGTTTTTTAAGCGGTTAGAAGTAGACATGCCGCAAAAAATGATTCCGACAGCGTCCGACAGTGCAGCGAGAACGTCAGGCGCGACCTACACACGGATTTATACGAATAACCAACTTTAATTGTATTTGCCTAGGTTATACTTGAAGCAAAAAGACCATTGTGTTTGTTACGACTCTTAAAATGACTGAATCTATTATGTTTGAGGTAAAGAAGTTAACTGAACCGATTTTATGGCTGTGATTAATTTATTAGGTGACTTTGAATGAACTCGTGTGTGTAATTACACGACGACGTCTGGTATTGGCGTTTAGCTGTGATCGCCGTTTTACAAACATAACGAATGTGTGTGTAACTCTACATGCAAAGATTTTTAACTAATTTTAATTATAGCCTTAATTATTTAATCATAGGTAGTTGCATGTTATTTTTTTATTAAGACTAACAGATATTTTCATTTTAAACTGTATTGTATGGGCAGTTGATCAACAGCTGTAAAAAGACTAAAATACTACCTACTCGACATAGGTAATACAATAATTTAAAGGTTATTTTTATTATTTTATCTATGCTTGGTGTAGAATTAATTGCTAACGAACCAAGTGTCTACTTTTACGGTACCTACATAGTGTTGCATTTTTTAAATGGTCTCTTACGAAAGCAGATACCGAATTATTTGCATACCTACGAAAGTAACAAGTTTGGTAGCTATTAGTTTTTTTTTTTAAATAGAGTTTCCTGAAGTAAAGCGAGTTTAGAGTACTTTTTATTGAAATTATTTAGTAGATAAATTTTGTAATTTCCCATTGCTTTTTATGAAGCCGATAAAAATAAGATTTTAATATGAATATTAGGCGAGAGAGAATAAAAATATTAATAGAAAAATAAAATATGTATATACTAATTTATCGATTCATTATGTGTAGTACCTAAAGCTGATTCGCAATGTGGAGTGCTGGGAATAAATATTCATACATTCCCAGGCGTCATAGCTTCAGGCAGCGACAACTTTACTTGAATTACTTGTAAATGCAAACCACACGATAATTTTAATTAGCAGGAAATATATATAGGTATATGCGTTACTTTGATCATTATATTTTGTAAGGATAAATTTTGTACCTATCTCGTTCATTGAACTTGAAAAGGCTCTAGAAAATACACATTATAAATTGGTTTTAAAAGGAATTTCCCTCCCAAGTGGGCTTACTCTGTTTATAAAATAATTGCTACTTCGAAATAACGATACTCCTCACACGAGCAGAGTGTCTTACAATAGCCAAATTCCTATGACCAAATGGAAATGCCTATGCTAACCAAATGTAAATGTTGCACAAAAAAAATATGTTAGGAATATTGAATAATGCAGTCAAGCGCTGTGTGAAGACAGAAACGTGTATTATCAATTTATCATACATACACATACATAAACTCACGCCTTCTTCCCATGGGGGTAGGCAGATACTACAGAACGCCACCTGCTACGATTCTTACATACTCCTTTTGCCTCGTTTATTATAATAATTGGCTCGATAAAAAGAAATCGTACAGATAACACTAAATCGCTATTTAAAACGTGTACCTTGAAGAGATTTCATCATGAAACCATGTAAAAGTTATATCAAAAGATAAGGCTTATTATTTTTTAGGGCATGTTGAGAACACATTTTTTTTACTTAATCGTTATTATTTTTAGAATATATACTCGTATATACAAAATCTAGCAGGTCAAGGGCTCGCTCCTGTTACAAGATAGCCTTAACGGAAATGGTAAATTACTGAGCTATCTGAAATCGTCAAATAGATTCACCAACAAATATTTATTTTATTTAGTCTATATTGAAGAAGGATTTTGCCATTTTTGTGCTTTTCAATTTCGAAAGAGGGAAGTAATCAGGATTATCTTATAAAACTAAATACAATCTGGACCGTGCCTTCAAGTCGCACGTTTGGGTTTCTTTGAAGCTGTGTTGCTGACTTAGCAGTTGGTACCGCCACCACCTATAGAAATGGCCACCACGCCTTACCACCCACGTCACTGCGATTACGTAAATTGCATCGTGCAGTTACTGGGACTGGATACCTAACTGTTGTTTTTGTGAATCAGTTTACCTATATAATATTGAGTTGTTGAGAATTCGAGATTCACAGGGGATGGTTTTATGTTTTAGTAACAGAGTTTTTTGATAGGGTTCTGTTTAAAGATGATGGTTCAAAATTTTTATAAAGTTTCTTTCATGTTAAGCATGATCTGGGGAACCTTTTGCTGCAGAGCGGTTGCACTTCTACGTACCCGACCGTTAGGTATGTGTGGAGGCGACGGCCCCGCCACTGCTGGTCGTACCATCACCCAGGATCAAATTGCTGGCCAAAACCCCTCTAACTCGAGCAAGTCGCACCATCAATTATATTCAGGTCGAAATTGATATATACATGTCACTGGGGTGAATTCGCAAAAGTACTATTGTTTACATTGTGTTACAAACAATGGTCTTGACGATCTTAAGATGTATTTGTACTTTAATTTTAATTTTGTGTGTGTGACTTGGCCATCGCATTAGGTTAAGACCTGTAATCATAGTTTTAAGGCATTTAAGTAAATAAATAATTAACTTTATATAACGACATCGAATTTCTTATACAGCTGTTGGTTTTTAACAACAGTCCAAGTTAAAATTTAGGATACCATTATGGCTGTGAAGATCAGTATTTTATATAGAGCGAGTGCCGTTTGCCCTTCTAAATGCTACATAATGCAGAAAAAAGAGCATTTGACACAAAAACCATTTTCTTTTCAGAAATCTTCAAAGTCTGAAGCTGTGCTTGCAATATGCAATGAGCCGACTTTTGCAGGCAACTTGCAATCCATACTTACTTAATAATAATTATTACAAATGCGATAGTAACTCTATCTGCCTGTCTGTTACCTTTTCACGCCTTATTATACAGGATCAAATTAAATTAGCTAGCGAAACTCCGCAGATGTGATGGATATGTAAACATGACAAAATAAAAATAAAAAACGATTACATGATTTTTATTTTGGTGTCAACGGCCGCTGGTAGTGTTTTTGCCTGATTTATGTTTTGTTGTTTTATCGTGTTAAAATATCGGTACTCATCACGTCAGTGAAGTTTACACAATAAAAAAATATTTTTTAAACTGTTATTTTACTACTACACACATGAATTTATTTTCTGTTTTATTCGATACCATTACGTCTGCGAAGTTTCGCTACCTATTTTAATTTGACCTTGTATTTCTGTAATTTTCATGGTGTAGGTACATAATGAAAATAATTCTATCTTTCTGTTTACGAGTATCTTTCTAACAGCTGAACAAATTTTAATGAAGACACACAGGTAAACCATGCCCAGGGTTAGGACAAAGGATACTTTTATCCCGGTAGTGCGTTCCCATGGCATGAATTCCGACATCCACGCGGGCGAAGCCGCGTTCAAAAGCTAGTGTCAAAATACATAATATTCTATACATTTTTGCTAACCATACTATAGAATTTAAATATTATAACAAATAATAAATATATATATATCTATATTTTTATTTTATTATTAAATACTTTTTTTTTGTTTTTATGTGTAGAATGTTCCCGCTAGCCTTATTTCTTGAGAAGCTATGCTGTACCATGGAAAACTTATATCGGTGTTAATGACGGCAAATGCTTGGCATGCCCGGTATCTTCGTAGCGCCGCCAGTTCTTGCGCTCTACGGCAGGGGGCGCTTTTTTTCGCTGCAAGATGCATGATGAACTAATTCCTTGTATTCATTTATTTAAGGCTTATCATGACAGTGGAATATCATCTGATATTAAAATTGAAACTGTTGTTTTCCGGCAAATTATTTTATGTTATCCAATAATTAGCTAAAGGGATTGTTATTTTTTTGATAAGAATAAATAATGCATTATAACCAGAGATCAACTAAAGACTTGGCTAAAAGGTCTTAAGCAACCAGGCCATAAAAATATTTATATAAAAAAAAAATAACCAGAGATCGGATATTCGGATGCATATTCACCTAAAGTTGAGATGTTGGCTAATATAGAATGCGCTTTTGTATCGTATTTTCTATTTTTTTGTTTTGACTAGCACACGCCACCCCTCCGCTTACACCCTACATATAAATATTTGCAACGGGGGCTAAACCTAATTTTAAATAAACATGCATCTGAATAGCTAAGCAATCCAAGAATCTCGGAGTTATTTTTTAAATAAATATTTCGCTTAGATGTCGCTTCCATATAATTATTATAATTATAATTTATTTTTTTAAACGTTGCCCCTACTCTAGGAATTTGTCCTGTATTGTGGGTGCGTTTACAAACATTTAATCTCACATACACAAACAGCCAGACCCGGAACAACTATTTGCAGGTCATACAAATATTTGTTCCGTGCGGGAATCGAACCCGCGACACGCAGCGCAGCAGTCAATCGCTTAACCACTGCGCCAACCGTGCCGACAACTATAAACCCGACTAGTTTTGTATTCCTGGTGTTCTTGGCATCCTGGGTTTTATATTTACAAAAAAAATAAAAAAGTAGTTGCTTCCAAACTTTTACAGCTAAAAAATAACTTTAGGTAAATATGAATCCGAATATCCGATCTCTGATTATAACTAATTAACTTTTTAATAACCTAACACAATAATGAGCTCTAAGCGGACTTACACTGCCAAAAATAGTTTTTTTACATACATTGTATTGTTATAATATTTTACACTGTTATTGTTAAATCCTACTTAAGTTTCCTCTATGAACTAACAAATGCCTAAAATGATCGTACCTAGTAATAAAATAATTGTTCACGAATGTTTAATGAATACAATATATATTTTTTATATCCCCGTCGCCATTTTATGAATATCTTATGATTGAAAAATGTTTTGTTATCAGAACAGTAGGCTGGCTACAGGAACGAACAGCATTGAAAAAGGTCACTGGTTTCACAGTCTGCACTTTTGTCATACTTTTTATAGTATTGACAAAACTTTCACGACTCGTATTGCTACGGGCTTTCAGTGACTACGCCAAAGAATTCAGGAATAAATTGGTATTTTCCTCATTTCCGTTTCCATTAGAACCTAGGTAAGATAACAAAAAAGCAACGTGTTATCTTAGATTTTTATATCGTATAGTCGCACTATGGTCGTAACATTATCATCACGCATAATCCATACTAATATTTTAGATTTCAAAGTAACTCTGTTTTTAAGTTACCTTTTCACGCCTAAACCACCGAACGGATTTCGATAAAATTTGGCAAGGAGATAGATGGTATCCTAGGGAAGGACATAGGCTACTTTTTGTCTCGGTAGCACGTTCCCGTGGAATAATTTCCGACATCTTCGCGAGCGAAGCCGCAGACAGACGTTAGTAATCTTTAAAGTACACCCACATTTCGCCAGTTATGTCTAAGTCCCATGTAACATTGCCATGGGGGGCGAACATATTGCCATGCCATCAAGCGGTTGAAACTGAAAAATATCTGATAGTCTATAATCATCTCTATGGGTCTACATCTTACCCACACAGATATACTTACTTGATCTTAAGAGGCTTACAAGAGCTAAAGCGTGATCACTGTCGGATTGCATAGAAAAAAAAGAAAGAGACGCGCGATGACACAACGCTGGTAATTTATTGCAAAATATGAAGCAATTATGGTTTTACAAAGAATCTATACATTGCACTAAAAAATTAAAACACTATTACGTTAGTATGTTACTTGTAGAATAATCTGACAAAAAATCTGAATGTTTGCACGTATTGCGTTAAAATGTTTTTTAGAGGTATCTTTGTGATGTTTTTCTATCATATCAAGTTAATTGTATTATGTTTTCAACACACTATCTAACTAGCATATATCCAGAAGAATATTATATATTTTTCTGATTTTGGTTACTGCAGTGGATCATATATTTTTAGCCATTATAAATTTGCGTTTAGGTCATGTAGTCCCCTTAAGTATTACATGTATTGCACAACCGAACAAAGTAATAGACGCTGTTAGTATAGTAACCTGTGGAGTTCTGTTGTTTCTGCCTACCCCCATGAGAAAATGGCGGAAGTGTGTTTGTTTACCGTTTTCTGTTTTCTTCGGCTGCAATCTGCGGAAAGCTTACTGGGCTTACTAAGTCTCGCTCAAAACTTTCACTGCTGAATATTATGTGAAACCGCGTCGTATTATTATATCTAGTAAATTTTCTTGATAGATGCATTGGTGATCTGTGTGTTGTTATCATCAGATAGGAAAATAGGCAGCAGGTCTACCTGACTTAATGCCTATTTCCTGAAACAATCCTTAGCAAACACGGTCTACTTAAACAAGACTGTATAATATTACTTAAGTAAGATTACGTTACATATAAAAATAATATTAAATATAACAGCGAAAAGGGAGGGTTAATAATTATTTTACAAAAACATCTTAGTATTTGTTCGCCTTTTTAAAAGAGCTTTAGCAAGTTCTAGGCATCCTGTTGTTATAATAAAGGTAGGTATTCTTTTGTATTTATCAGTTAAAATTCTCGAATAATAAGTCCTAAGTGGGAGAGAAAATAATATCAAAATAGACGTTGTAATTTTTATTTAAGGGCCCATTCACACGTACCACAACCACACTACATCGCAGCGACAAAATGTGGTCAAGCTGTGGTTACGTATGAATTTTCCTACAAATTAGCGCCCAACAACGTGTTGTGGTTGTGGTGTGGTGCGCTTGTGGTGTGGTGTAGTGTGATTGTGGTATGTGTAATGGGCCCTCAGAGGCAGACGGGTTGGGAACTGTTTAAAGTGGGGATTCAATAGATACTTAGTAGTGATTCCTTCATGTAGGATATACTTTAAGTATAATTTTGATTTGAATTGATTTTTTTCTTGTCCTGTGACCTCTTAATAACTAAGTGCAAATTGTAACTGTTTTATACATCATCATTATTCACAGCCTTCAACATCTGAATACCCACTATGTATTTCGACAGCTTTGCGTAAAATTCGTAGCTTATTAAGGAAAAAAATGTCGCTTCAGTCGAGTATCTACGCACTTCGGAACTAGGGACAGACTTGTAACTTTTGCTCGTCCGCCAGCATCTGAAGCGAGTGGAATGCAAGTTGAAACAGAATGAAAGTTTACGAACTGACTTGGTTAGTTATCTTGTTGCCGAGTGACGTACCTACGTACGTACGTATGTACGTACGTGGTGTGATATACCTACGACGACATCAAGTTGGACTAGACGATAACTTAGAACTTTTTTTGAATTATGGGTGAATGCATTGATTCAAAATTCAAAAAAACTTTCCGAATTTCACAATGTTTGAAAGTTATTTTGATATGTTTTCTGAATGTAGGTTAAATCTTTAATTCAACAGTGAAAGATTTGTTTAAGCAATAACCGGGCTTTCTATATATGTGTGAGCAATGTAACTTAACAGACTTCATAAAAGGAGGAGCTTGTCATTTTGACTCGTATGTTTTTTTCTTTGCTTTTCTTCTCACTTAGCGATACTTTAAACAAACTATAAGTATAAATAACATACAAATTAAATACAAAACTTTCGTCTGTAGTTTCTAGTTACCATGCGAACCACCCCATCTGTTCCCATGGGTGTCTTTAAGGGTGTAATACCGGCTGGGGTGGCTGCAGCATCCACCTGTGAACTAATAATATCATGTACAGCGATCGTCAACCCTGTGACTAAACCATTAAGTATGGGTTAGGCAAACAGGGGTGTACAATGTGTATACAGGGTTATTGGTTATATGTCGGCAATCCATTAAAGGGATGTAGGAGAAGTCATTTGCAACCGAATGACCCCTTTTTAGGGGTCATTCGGTTGCAATCAGACCTACGATTATCACGTTCTAGCTTGTCTAGCTATACATACAGGGTTATTGGTTATACGTCGGTCATCTGTTAAAGGGATGTAAGAGAGGTCATTTGCAACAAAATGACCCCTGATGACCCCTATGCAAATGTCAACAATTTTCGAGTAATTTGACATTTTATATTTTTTTGAAGTTATCTGGTATTTTATTGTATCTCGTTGGATAGCTGAGAAGCTATATATGTTTTTGGAATGTTCTGCCGATAAAGTACTTCCGTGTTTTTTTTTGGAGAAAACGACTATTTTAGTCAGATATCCTGCTCAAAATTATAGATAATTGTAACGATTTGTAAAACTATTAAAGATAATTGTCATTTTATGGTTGATTATTATGAATTGAAGTAGAAGTAAATTATTTTAATTAAAAAAAACTTTCATTGTTTTTTTAACCGACTTTTTAAAAAGGAGGAGGTTATCAATTCGGATGTTTATATATATATATATATATATATATATATATTTATGTATGTTCGGGCATAACTCCGTCATATATAGACGGAATTGCAAAATTCTTTTTTTGTTTGAAAGGGTATACTCTCGAGGTGGTCCCATTGTCACCAAGTCAGAATCTGATGAAGGGATCCCATGGAAATCGAGGGAAATCTTCAAATTTTACAAGCACGCCTATAGCGATTTGGGTATTTTTTATAGTAACTCGTGCATTTGCTCTCGGAAAGCACCATTCGTTGAAGTGGAACTGATGATGAAGACCAGAGGCCACCGGAACTACTCAATTATAAGTATTTCACGGGTTACGATTCGATTACTCTAATATGGTTACTAAGCAATTTATGCTCGTCACAATGAATATGGTGAAATGGTGCTGATGGTGGCTTTACCATCAGCTCCAGTTCTTTTGGTTCTTACCAGGAGAACTCCTCAACAATTAACGTCCCTGCATCGGAAAAAGGAATATTTTGTAAAAGGTGATGAGTAGTTGACATTAGGCTATTGTAACTTGGATAAATTAATAGCTGACTCACTAAAAAGTGAAAAATAAAAAACATTTTTACAAAAAAAAACAACCGTCTTCATAAAAAAAACACTACAAAGTCCAAAATAACTTTAATTTCGGAAGTCGGTGGCAAAAAACTAAAATACAGATCCAAAGACACCGACTTCCGAAATT
Source organism: Griposia aprilina (assembly GCA_916610205.1). NCBI lineage: Eukaryota > Metazoa > Arthropoda > Insecta > Lepidoptera > Noctuidae > Griposia > Griposia aprilina. The sequence continues at coordinate 9,224,460 of OU744287.1, forward strand.
AAAGTTATTTTTGACTTTGTAGTGTTTTTTTTATGAAGTCGGTTGCTTTTTTTTGTAAAAAAGTTTTTTATTTTAATACATTTTCAAAGTTGTGTACCGCTAAAACAATATAAAATGTCAAATTACTCGAAAATTGTTGACATTTGCATAGGGGTCATCAGGGGTCATTTTGTTGCAAATGACCTCTCTTACATCCCTTTAACAGATGACCGACGTATAACCAATAACCTTGTATATATAGCTAGACAAGCTAGAACGTGATAATCGTAGGTCTGATTTGTGACCTCAACAATGAAAAGATTTTATGTAGGAGTATGTAGTAAATTAAATCAAAGATTTGGAAGAGATTTGTTTTTCGTTAATGCCCCTTTGGTCTGATTATGGGATAGTAATGACTTAATATAGGCGTATTTTTTTTTTAATTTGCCGGAGCAGGCAATAAAAGAGTTTGGTGTTTACGCAAGAATTAAACAATTTGCAAAACAAAGTTTTTTATTTAGCAAGGGTGACACAAAATGTGGACTTCGAAGCACTACCTAAAGGTTAAAAAGTGGTTAAAGTTACCAGCCTTCACACATACTCTATTGTTGAGTGCGTACTTAGTTGCTTGCATTAAACTATTTAGTTAGGGCTCCGGCAATTCGTCCCCTAGAAATAATAATGGACCTACGTTCTAATAAATAGGATGGGGTGTTAAGGGTGGGTTTTTTTTTATCAAATCAGATATTTACCAAAATGTTGGTTAATGTATTGAGGTATAAGTATATATATACCTATTCATTATAAACGTTAGTGTGCCGAAAAATGTTAAATAGTCATGATGATAAGTTTAAAACACTAAAAAATGTATCTATTCTCAAAACTAAAATTTTATTTTTATTCTATTTTTTCTAGGGATGTGCTCTTATTTACGTTAGGTTTATTAGTTTCTACACTTTTTCAATAAGGGGCAGGCGTTAGGTTGCCCGCTAAATTCAAATTAAGTATCTTACGTTTTTTGCAATTTGCAGGTCAGTTTCAGGTTGTATGTTGAACAAAATATGATTCGCGACAGTAACAAGTATGTATTTACAGAATTATAATCATCGATACAACCCTCTAAGTTCATATAATATTAAATGTATATTTTACTAATGAATGACAATTTCACAAAATATCAATCAAAGCTTACAAAAACTTATAAAGAAAGGAAATAAAGAAAAAAATATTATAAACATGGTTTCACTGAAGCCTGCAGGGTAACTAAGTAACACACTAACAGTAGGAATGGGTTTTATTTTGACAGGTCAACAACATTCATTGCGTTATTTACGTTGCGAGCAGACAATTTTTTCGAACTTATGAAGCAATGTATTAGCAATAGGCTTCAAAATGATTCAGATTGTGATAGACGGTGCGTTACGTAATTAGGGTGCTGGTTATATTGTTGGCTACTCTAGCGGATTGGTGAATCTATTTCTTATGCCCTCTATCTTTCTTTGGCTTATGAACTACGTCATTAGACAAACATAGGTATGTGATGAATTGCCGAAATTGATCGCACACGTATAATTGAATAAGTTAACGATATAATTCAAAATAAGGTCTCTAGACAACCTGTTTGAATTAAATGATTGATTTTGTTAAGTATTAAGATTTTGCACTTTTTAGTTGTCCTTAATTATTTTGATGTAAGTAGTTTTTGCTATGATAATTAATCTTAAAACTGGACACCTAAAACATACCAATGACATAACTAAAAATAATTAAAACATTTTTATTACCTATTGAAAATAATACACAACCTCTTTTTAGGGATAATTTTCCAGAATTACTTGCACGAAAAGTTTATTTCTGATGATGAGAAATTACTGCAGAGACTTTCATCTACTTACCCACTACGTTCTTCGGGGAAAATGGTTTCGATATAGTAAATTATTAATAAGATGAAAACCGGATGTTATTGCTCATTCATCTATATATAAAAAAATGAATTGCTGTTCGTTAGTCTCGCTAAAACTCAGAAATGGCTTTACCGAATTGTTTTTTGTTTTATTCACCTCTTCAAAGGGATGGTTTGAAAGAAAAAAAAAAGGAAAAACCCAAAGAATAAATTTTGAAGTATGTAGGGTAGGTAGGTAAGCTAAGGAGGTAAGGTAGGTTAGGTAGGGTAGGTTGGTAGGGTAGGTAGGTAAGGTAGGTAGGTAGGGTAGGTACGAGTAGGTAAGGTAGTGAGGTAAGGTAGGTTAGGTAGGGTAGGTAGATAGGATAGGTAGGTTGGGTAGGTAGGGTAGGTAGGTAAGGTAGGTGTTAGATACTTAGTGCTACCTGTGCGAAGCCAGGCCGGGTAAAGCTAGTCATTTATAATTCTTGGTTGTCCTATTAAAGATCAACACCCTCAGCATAACATAAGCATAGTCAGCCTATCACGTTCCCACTGCTGGAACACAGGCCTCCTCTCCGAGAGAGGGAGTAGTAAATCCAAAACGCGGGCCCAGTGCGGGTTGGTAAAGGAATGGGACTACCTGGGTTCGAACCCACTACCTACCACACGTCAGGCAGAACCGTCACCACTGGGCCACCACTGCTATCAAGCCCCTAGCCACGTGAAAATAAAGTCGAACCTCTTCTTAATTTTCAGAATTTTAACTTATCTAAGGAAGGAAAGACAAAGCTTTATCTTGCAGTGGAACACTCACTAATTAATACTAAATCACACCTGTTTTCTGCGAATGATTAGACAGAGTTGTAGGTAGCTTTATAGTCAAAGTCAAATCATTTATTTCAAATAGGCACATCAAAAGGCACCTTTGAACGTCAAAATTTACAAGAAAAAAATAGAATTGTTTCTAGTTTCAAAAGGTAGATTCCTATTGAGAAGAATAGGCAAGAAACTCCAACGTCACTCTTTTATTTTTTTTACAATATTTTGTATAAATTAATTATATAATTATGTTAAGACGATGCACCTAGAATAAAATTACTATACCACAATATGTAAAAATAATTAAATATAAAGCAAGGACAGGTAAATTAATTCTGTGATAGATACATGGTGCTCACATAATTACAAATATTGAAAAGTAGACGCTTTTTCAAAAAAAAAATAACACCTAATAATTTTGTGTATGAGTTAAAATAAAATAAAATAGAAAGTAAAATCAGTGTCATAAAAATTATACAAAAAAAATTAGCAACCAGTTTGATTTTGTCTAGACTCTAAATTGTCCGATAGAGCAGGACCAGCATGGTTCCAAGCATTCATAACTAGGATATAATCCTCTAATTGGTAATACGCTTGTTTACAAAGTGTAATACATACATTTCGCCAGTTATATATAATTCCCATGTAATGGGGGGCGAGCCTATTGTTATCAGCTGCTGCTGAGAAAATTTTGATGGAAAAACCAAATAACACTGGAATTGAACCCAGTTGTTACGCTTAGCAGTTGCGTTGGCAACCACTGGGCTAACGAGGCAGACAGTTAATAGTAAGTTTCAGTTTAAATACATTAACTCACGACTTCTTCACGTGGGAGTAGGCAGACAGTACTTAAGATGAATCCTCAGCTGTAGCCTGCCAAATTATTATTTTTTCTAAAATATTCTGAAAAATTCTTAGGTGAAAGAATTTTCAAAAGTTTGACCTTTGATATGCAATTGATGATTATAACAATAATCACATTCAGTAAATATATCATTCCTCTGTAGGAATGAATTATGAATTAATCATTCCTCTGGAGGGATCAAAATGCGATTCACATTTTGATCAACCTACGACGTAAAACAGATCTGCAATTTGCAAAAAATCTATGAAAAAATTTTTGCCGGGCTACTGCAGAGGAATCATACATCAGTGTATTTAAGTGTAAATTAATTAAATTCGTCAGCTCATAGATTAGTAGCAGTACTCATGGAAACCTTTAAATACTTGATAGTACTTACACAGAAATAAAATTGTGCACTTATAAACACCTCATTACCTATAAAAAGGAAACACAACACCAACCAACTGTTGTAATATTCTTAGAATTTGAAATGTGCTTGCCTTAATTTTATGACTGTGTTAAATTTTTGACGACAATCGTTAGGTATGATGCAAAATAATCGTACCTAATGCACTATTACGTACTATTTTAACTGTTATTTCTAGGTAAGGATAGGCATGGTGCAATTTTTACTTATTTATTGCTTTCATAAAATGCTTCTATGAAAATATTTCATACGGGGCGTTTTTTTGCGAGTTGCAAAAGTAATCGTATTCTAATTGAAAGTTTTGTGAAACATAAAAAAATAAGTTAATTTGTATAACAGTCCTATCATAAAATTACTTAGCGGACCCGACAAAGGTTGTCCTGTCCGAACTCGGTCGCAGCGCCACCTACCGGGTCCAATTGTGAATCTAAAGCATCCAGGGGCCCACTCAATGACACACACAAAAATTTCATCACAATCTGTGGACCGATTGTGATGAAAGCTGGAGCTGGAGCTGTTTAGGAGGAGTTCAGTGACATACTCACGATAGAAGAATTATATATACGAGTATGTACGTAGCGGACCCGGCACACGTCGTCGTGCTGCCAGGAAAAGTAGCGCCACATTAAATATTATTATTGTAAATGAAATTATTTATTAAAAATACAGGTAACTTATAACGTTCTATTCTTTCTAGTTAGGCAATAAAAAGTACCGCTCAAAATGATGTAATGTTGTCAATTGTACAGCAAATCAAATTTGGTGACATACCGACAGCAGCGCCACCTACCGGGTCCAATTGTGTTTTCAAACCATCCAGGAACCCATTGAACACACACAGAAAATTTCATCCAAATCGGTCCAGCTGTTTAGGAGTTAGGCGACAAACACACGTACAGAAGAATTATATTTTTAAAGATAATTATGGTCACCTTGACAGTTTTGTTTCGAAAGCTTCACCTGAAGTTGCAAAAACCAGTCCGCACTCAACGGTTAACAGTAACTGTAAAAGCATTGTAAAAATAATTATTATAAGACAAAGAAGTTACTATGTCTGTCTGTTTGTACGTCTGTTACCTCACACCATAACAGCGGATTTGGATATAATTTGGTACACGGATAGAATATTACCTGGGACATAGGATACAATTTATCCCGGTATAGTACGTTTTAGTGGTATAATTTTAGACCACCACGCGGGCCAAGTCGCGTGCTAAAGCTAGTATAATGCAAGCAGTGCTTCTTTCTTCCTCTCTAGGTTTATCTACCTACTTTTGCTTATTACATAATAACAGTCAGACACTGATGTACGTGGGCAGCGACGATGCAATTTTACAGGCGGCGCTGGCGCAACCGATGTCGCGACAATTAACAAATTAACTTTATTTATTGAGTTAGGAAAGAGAATTTTAAATAAGTCAATGTTTTTAAGCAGTTACGAATCAAATTTTTAGCACTAATCGTTGGTCTAGTGGTCGGAAGAGCTATCGTTGAGCATGAGGTCGTGGGTTTGATTTACAGGTCGGGCAAAGTGTTATTGGGTTTTTTTATCAGGCATTTTTCAGTAGCAGCCTAAAGTCTGGATTTGTGTCTGATTGATGGCCCATGTAATAGGGTGAGCAGTAGGCTCGCCCCTATTACATGGGCCACCAACCCCACCTCTACCTAAACCCTCGGGGATTACAAATGTTATGTAAAAATATCTGTGGAAATAGCTCGTGTTGGTTAAATAAATTAAAGCTGATAAGATTTTAATACCATACCTATACCACATTTTTGTTTGAAACAGGAAACTTAAAAAAAATATAAGTTTGATATCCGGTGACTAAAATTAAAACCTGTTTGCTAATTTGGTAGCCTAACTAACCTCAATTTTTCCGTAGTACTGCTGAAAACACTTGTTCTGGGAGTTGTATTTCCTCTTATCACTCTACTACCATAATCACCAGAATTGGCAAATGGATCGATGATCGTAGAACGTAGTCATCACACATGAGGATTCTATAGTATGTCTAGACTAGAGGGCTTATCACGCCTCTATAAGTGACAATAGTTTTCAAAGTGTTTCGTACTTCTACAACACTTTTCAACAAGATTGACATAAACTTTTCGTTAGCGTATGTCAGTTCCATTCAGTATTGACTTTTCCATCATTGTAATCGCTGATAAAATGTCACTTTGCCTAGTCCCTCTGGCCATGTTATCCCCTTCTACGGAAGGAAAGCAAAAGTGTTCTAATTTTAAACCAGAAACCAAACGCAGATGCATTCCTTTTTAATTTCAGTTCCTGTTGCCTTTGCCAACCAGAGAGATATGATTAAAAAGTTTTCTGGCACTTATGCATGCCCTAGAGGCAAAGAAGAAAGGTGCATAAACATACATATATACATAAACTAACGCGTTCGTCCCATAGGGGTAGGCAGAAACTACAGAACGCCACCTGCTACGATCCTTACATACTCCTTTTGCCTCGTTTACGTTCATACATCTGGTCATACACGCACGCCAGTTGCGAGTACTACGCAACTGACCTTTCTGAAGAACCAATAAGGTCACTATATGTCTCCCTGGGGCGTCCCCTCCTGGTGATTCCACTCACATCTGCCTTTTGTTAGTTTTTGTTAGTCACCTTTCATTCATCCTCTCAACATGACCAAACCATCTAAGCATACTCTTTTCTACTTTTTTCACTACAATCGTACCGTTGCCTACGCTAAGAAAGGTACTTAAGTAAAATCAATTCTGGCGCCAAATATCGATGCAATATGAAGCTTTCTAAACGAGGCTCTTGGCTGTACTAGTCGCAGTTGAACCCCTTCACAACCTTCATTTATGACGCATTCTGTCCTCATCCCTTCCAACTTATACGCTCTCGGTGTAGTATGCCTTCTTCTACATCTGTATCAGCTGTCATAATCATCATTCACTCCCTTTCTAGTCACACAAAATCACACTCAATACAAAATCCAAGGACTTGGACCCTCAGTCGGTATGGAGATAAAGTTCCAAGATTGCAATAATTTAATTAGTCCATCGTTTACGAGTACAATTTCCTTAACCCGCCATGTACTCCTTGCACGTATTAAAGTACTGATGTACGTGTCTTTCTTTTTAATTGTTTTGTTATACCCAACTTACATATGTTATGCAATGCATTTCTGAGCTACCTATGGATGAGTCCTCGGAAAGATTAAGTTAAGAGGTTTCCAAAACAGGCGAGTGTACCAGACTAGTCTGCTAGCATTTATACTGGTATTATATATTTTGATAACGTACAAGTCTGCTCTAGCATTTTTCAAAATAATTATGATTTAGTTGTAAAATACAAACGGTTTGTGCTAAGTTGTAATGCAATTCATTACGACATAACTAAGTAATTTTAAAACTAGTTTTTGACTATGTTGAAATTCGGTTTGGCTGACTCCACCGAACAATAGACGTGTAAAAGAAAACCATGCAAAACATTGTTTTGAAGGATTCTTCCTGTTGCAGATATAGCCATTATGTTGGTGGCGCCGGTAACGAAATAATTATAAATTACTTTTATTGTAATAATGACGGTACAAAATTCAACTGAAATATTACTATTAAATGCACATGCACAATTTTTGAGATACGTTTATCTTCGGCTTTTTGGTTCCGATAAAAATTATGCCGTTTTATATCTTAGTGGCTTTTTATCTAACCTTGACAATAACATGTTTATAATATCAGTGATATTATATAAACGAATAGTAGTGAGAGATAGCGCAGCAGCTAGGTGGCGGCGGGCATTGTGCGGCTCGGCGACGCCGCACAGTGAAAGGCGATGCGCTTGACCGTCGCGGCAGCGCCGGCCGCCGGAGAGGACGCAAGGGCGCCGTGCGTCTTGCCGAAATTATTCGGGGCTCGCTGCACAATCGATTTTTCCCGCCCGATGCGGAAAATTCTTCGGGGCGGGGCGGGTGTAGTGCGACGGGAGGAGGGGGGCCGAGCGAGGGGGGCATAGCGCCAGGGGGGCAGGCGGAGTGCAGCGGGGCGGTGCAACGCGCGCCGCCGTCCCGGCCGTCGGGCAGACAGTAGGACGGCGACGCCACTGAGAGTCGGTGACCACGGCGCGAGGAGCGCGCTCGCCGCACAGTGACATGTAGCGCGGCCGCCGCGCCGCAGCCCCGCGACACTCCGCCGGTGGCGGCGCGCCGATGCGCCTGCCGCCCGGCCGCATGCCGACGCCCGCGCCGCGACACTACCCCGCGATCCGCAATATCCTCATCAGTGTCACTTTCACTGTTACACCTGAAGCGAGCCCTTCAGCCCGTCTGTATTGACGACAGTCGTCGGATGGAACCCGGAGTGCGCCGATTCGCATCAAGGTTAGACGAATATTTGAATGTGAGTGTTAGTGCGCCGCCCGCCGACGATCCAGCGCGCCCTAGCGCACCCCTGTACTTCAGCTGTTCGCGCACACTACAGTAACACATAGGTAGGTCGCAAACACGTGAGAACCCACTCGTCACTGACTCATGTAAAATTCCAACAGGCCGTTCTCGGTGAAACAGTTTTCCCGAAAAGTTCCTTTCATGCACCCAGCAGGAAATCAAGATCGAATCTTACAAGTATTTGAATCGCTGAAAAACGTTATAATCTAGCGCCTTTTTTAGGTGATTAAGAGTCGTTTTCCCGCCTTTGTGTTTTTAGCGCCAAACTGGTTTGTTATCCTTCGTATAGTATTAGATCGTCTGAGATTTCGTTTTTTGTAGTAGTCTGTATCAACATTTATGTAAGCATTAGATGAGTTTTATATAAAAAAAATGTTCTTGAGTCAGTGTTGGACAACAACGTGACATCGCGCCGGGCGGAGCATGCGGTGAAATTGGACTGTGTCTAGTTTATTTATTAACTAAAATATGTATATAATTGTTATAAAAAAGTGTCAATTAATTAGTTTGTTATGAGTAGAGCATAAACGGAAAACAGAAGTGCATGCAGGTGGAACCTGGTATGTCGTTGTGCGTGTCGCACATACGAGGGTACGATGATCGCACGTACAGTCAATATTTAAAAAGCAGCTTTTGTCCGCCGCATACATCGCGTGACATTAGGAATTGGAAAAATACTGCCTCCCGTCTATGTAACGATGGTTTTACCCTTTGGACTAACGATTATATCGACGAATATTGCAGTTTATTGTCGGGTAGCTTGAAAACACCGCGCGGCCGAAAGTTTCAAATCTTGTCTCTTTCAAAACAGGAAACTGAATTTTCTTTGTCTACCCTCAATATTGAAACACAATATTTGTTTTTTTATGTAATCTATTGTCAGAGATTTATGGATCGGTAATGTCTGGTATCATTACGTTTTTAATTATAAACTTGACATTAATGACTTGAAGACAAAGCCTTATTACCGCTTTCTAGCGGTAAACTATTTCTATAGTTTTGTAATTCTTATGTTCGACTCAAAAGCATTAAATTTTGATTACAATATGAGTAATTAATAGGATAAACTAAAGTTTACCTGTATAACCTACTGATACAAACTGATTGACTTACCGTGATGACAACTATGTAATAGAAAAGTTAGGATGAAAAAGACTTGTTGGGCCGATCCCAAATTAACTGAAATCAGGGCAGGAAGGAATCATGATGACAAACTGACATAGATATCGACGATGTAGTATCAATAACTAAAAAAAAAAACACTATTTTACAGGAAGCGAAAAAAGGTTTATTTCTATAGTTTTTAATATTTGAATCAATAAGTTACTTAAATAAATAAAAAATAGTAGGAAACACTTGTGATGGTGATAATGATTTCAGTCCTTATGTCTTTGCAATAAAGTGAAAATCGCTGAAATGTTAGTTATTAGATATTGATACTTCACCGTCGATCTAACGAATTAATTTAGTTGAGTTGTTTAAGTTTTAAGAGCATGGTCCTGCCTTTGGTTCTGAGCACAGTTTCGAGTTTCCGGCTAACTGTTGATAGGTTGTCAAAACGTTGACATTTAAGTCATAGACAACACGCTTTTGTTTTAAATATTGAAGATGGAAGAAAAGCTTCTCTTTTCATATAATAATTAAGTAATATAGGTTGTACTAAATATTTAAAACTAACAATATGAATTTTAAATGTACAAAGTATTTTACAATAAAAACATACGCAACGTGTAAACAACACACAAACAAGCGAAGAACCAGTGAAATCTCTCCGTGGATAATTGAAATTTAGAAAAATAAATAGAAATATTAATTAAGTATAATAAATAAACTAAGACAGACTTTCAAAAGAAAACAATCGAAACTTAAAATAGTACAGTGAAAAGAACAATAGGCCTAAAGATTTTAATTATTATACCTAAGTCTGAGATTCAATTAGCTGTAACATGAAACTTCATAAAATATAATTATATTTTACGATCAATATAATAAACCTTAAATACATCTACATTAAAACAATTAGGCACTTGCTTGTATGTACAAAGTTATGTAATTAAAAACGAAGTTCACTTAATAATCATGTGACACAATTTAAGAAAACTATTTCATAAACCCGAGATCTATAAATCTTACTTAAGGCAGACAGACGAGATGCGACGTGACGTGAAGTCGCGTCGCGCTGACGTGTCACACTGTTGCGTCGCGTCTGCTTACGGGAGCCTTTAGACGGTGCTTTGATTTAGAAATATACCCGTCTCTATTAAGTACTTTAGTTTGACAGTTGCATAACTGTGACAGGAATAACGCCTAGCCTTAGTACGTACAGTCACCAAATGTGATAAGTAACCAGGGTTGTCGGATATAGTTGGAAGTTTAGTAAGAAACCGATGGATGTTTTCGAATGAAATTTAATTTGATAAATGACCTGTTTGTTTTTTAGTTTAATTTTATTTTATTCGAAAACATTTATCGGTTTCTTACTAAACTTCAACTATATCGACGACCCTGGTAACTTATCTCTTTTGGTGACTGTACATAGTAACGTTTATAGATCTCGACCTAAGAGTGAACTGAAAGCTAAGTTATAAAATTTACTGATTAGCTTGTGTAAAGGTCCCCAGTTTCTTAAACGAAGTTTCAATAATCGACAGCTAGCAGTTTGATGTCCTGACACATTGCGTTTTTGAACTTAAGTTAAGGCGGATCTTCGTTTGAATCAATAGTTATTAAAGCCCGCTTGCACCAAAAGTCATTCAACAATGTTAACCTTAAACGTATTTAAAACATATTTCTGTCTCTGTCATCTTCAAACGATGGATAAAAACAGAACGATGTTTTAAATTCGTTTAGCGCTAAAAGTAATTTAAAGATTTTTGATGCAGGCATAAAAAAGATGCTTAGCAGACTTCAAAATTAGGGCATTCGTTTCGTAAAACCCTGCTTAGTGACAAGTTTCAATTGTGAAAGTAGATTAATCTCACAGATCACATCATCCACAGTCTTTTTTCACCCACTGATGGGCCATGTAAGCCTCTCTTTTCTTGTTGCCAATCCCCACACTCCTGTGCCAGCCTCATCTAGGGTTACCATAGATATAAGAAGATTTCTATGAGGGTTACCATATGGAAAATTGAAAAGTCCTGACAAAAAGCCTGATTTCTATAGAAAAGTCCTTAGATTTTGTCGCAAACGACGACAACGCTTTATTTTCACATGATTATCTGAAAAAAAATGCGTTGTGCTCTGATATTAACCAAACAATATATTTTTGTTTATGTTGATTGTATCTTACCAAAAAAATAAAAAACTGAAAAGTGTTATAGAGAGATACTTTATTTTATAAAAAAAACGCAAAATCCTGAGATTCCCAAGATTTCCCTCAATCCGGCCGCAATCCTGTCAGGAGCCTAAAAATCCTGAGATCTCAGGAATAATCCTGAGATATGGTAACCCTAGCCTCAACCAGGATTTGCCCGCGATGGGAACGATATCGTCCACCCATCTCGCCGCCGGACAACCGACATCTCGTCTTCCAGTCCTTGGACGCCACTTGGTCACATCCCTAGATATCCGAGTTTTTTTTTTTATCCGAACCTTACTCCACCTGTCATCATTGCATCTTGCCAGGTGTCCTGCCCAACTCCATTCGAGTTCTATAATACGTTTTCCGATATCGATGTTTACTATTTGTTAAGATGTAAGGCCAGTTATAAATTAATAGAGACCGTTTAAATTAATAGGGACCTACCAAATGAACATCATTTCCTAAGGATACACATCACTAGTAGTGTTTTGTTTATACGTATAATTTGTTAAGAACTGAGTGCCAGAAAACGTTGGTACTTATTATACACGCTAATTCAGAACATCCTGTCTGTGTGTAACAGCCGCGTTTACATATAGAATAGTAATAAAATTCATGCTTACATACATGTTCTTAACGGAAATTTTCATGATAGGACTAAATAATGAAATACGTAGGAAACTTCAACTTCGACTAATAGTGGAGTATAGGAGTAAAATACATGTTGTACCTACCCCAAATAAATTGGGATAATGCCCCCCCCCTTACTTGTACTCTACATGAGAGTGATGATTTAGGAAACTTAACGGTGTCTTACGTTTCTACTATACCATAGAATAAAATAGAGTAGAATACTCTTACCACACCATTACACACTCACACCCCCCCCATACACACACTCACACACACACACACAACACACATACACACTCACACTCACAACACACACACACACACACACACACACACACACACACACACACACGCACATACACACTCTTACTCTCTCCATAATATGTTGACAAGATTTTATTCATCTATTCACCTGTCCATCCAACCATCAAAATGATAATAATATGGTCGAGTTTTCAGGCACTGTGTGTCACAGTGACCCGATTGAGCCAAAATGCACACTTGGATAGTTCTGGTAACAAAACAATTAAGTAGTTACCTTTATGGTGTGACATAGTTGATATTATAATGTGCTAATGCAATACTTTCAGGAACATAAAAAAGCACAACATAAAAAGTTGTTTTAAATTTTGATGTTTTGCGCTATCTTTCAATAGAACGACATTATAATTAATTATTTAACAGTTACTTAAGGGACATGCGCCAAGGTAGCCCGCGAAATTCAAATTTTATTACGTTTTTTTGCAATTTGCAGGTCAGTATCAGGTTGTATGGTGATCTTAATAGGATTCGTACCCTTATCAAATATGGCTTTACAGAATTATAATCATTAGAATCAGCAATAATTCTATAAAGCCATATTTGTTACGGTCGCGAATCATATTTTAATCAAAATACAACCTGACAGTGACTTGCAAATTGCAAAAATCGTAACAAAATTTGAATTTCGCGGGCTGCCCTGAAGGTTCCGCCTTAATAATACTTTGTGTAACTTATTCAGGTAGAACATTGCGTTCGTTGGTCCGATTTTTTTATTGATCGTTTCAAACCAAACCTCGTACACTATCGTCCGCGCATCGGTCGATTACGTTTCTTCCGAGATTAAACGCAGCCGCTTTTTACGTAAAATTAACCATGTAATTAAAAAACTATAGAGCCGACGGCGCGAATCTAGGCTCTCGCATTCCTAGCATTGATTTAAACATGTCTATGGATGATAAAGTTAAAAAAAAAACTAAAGTTTTCGATTTGTTAATTGTGCTGTTATAGATAGTCTTTTAAACCGTTGGTTGAATATGTTTTCTAGATTTTTATTATCACAGAATATTTCATAAGTCTACTTGGAATACAGGGTTACTTTTTTACCGGACTACGGCAAAGCCAAAGGAGGGTTATGATTTTAACAATCTATGTATGTATATGTGTGTTCATCTGTTTCCACACAGTTGGAAGCGGCGTGTTGTCCCGCGGGTTGTATGACGTCACACGTAGTCTGTACGATTTATGTTTTTTAATGACGTGGACTCCGTTTATAAGAAAACCGATGTTATTTTGACGATGTCTTGTTTAGACCTTTTTAGTTAACGTTTTTGTCGTAGTTGTGCTTTAGTTTTTATTAACTTTTTTTTTTATTAGTAGAAGAATCTACAGTAAGTAGGCTCTTTCCTAAAACCGAAACTGTGAGATGCTAGCTGTTGCCCGCGGCTTCGTTTGCGATCTAGGATGAAAAGTAGCCTATGTCTTTACCTAGGTCATGGTCTATCTGTGTGCCAAATTTCATCTAAATCCGTTCAGCCGTTTTGACGTGACAGCGTAACAAAGAAACAAACTTACTTTCGCATTTATAATATTATTAAAGTTAGGATAAAGCACAGAGGTTAAAACAGTCATAGTTAAATTTCGGCTATTCGTTTTGCTTGTTTCTGGGACTTAAATATTAAATCTAAGAAGTTAATAAAATATGTACTTAAACAACAAAACCACGCCTTGCCTTAAATAATGTACGATCGCTACTCAATATAGGCAATTTCAAATTTAAACATTAGAAAAAGCTATTAACATACAAAACTATGAGTTACATATATGTAAAACGCATGACTGTCGAAAATACGTATATTTACGTAAATTGATAAACCAGTGGCTAGCTTTGTTACGTTTCTAGACAATACTATTTCAGCGTTAACATTTGGCATTGAACCTGTAACCTACCTTAGCAGGAAGAAATGCAAATTGGTTAGTTACACGTCAACTAACTAATAAGTAAAAAAACCTCCGAAAAATGCATTACCTATACTTAGGACGGAAAATAGAAATATAAGACTGGATTTATGGATTTTCAGTACAATGTTTTTTATTTCTAAATTATGCATCTTATTTCATTATTAAGATCATGTAAGTAGGTATCCTAGGTATATTCTATAAAAAAATTATTCTCTATAAAATGGAGGCTCCACGAATTGGCGACATTTAAAAGTTTGTCCGACGCACGCTGCGGGGTAATTTCGTAACACACTTACAACAGCAATGCCTTTCATTTTGACAGTTCTACAACATTCATTGCATTATTTACGTTGCTGAGCAGACGAACTATTCAAACATATGAAGCAATGGATTAGCAATATCCCTAAAAATCATTCAGATTGTGATTGAGTGTGTGTTACGCAATTAGGATGCTGCGGGGTAATTACGTAACACACTAACAGTAGGAATGGGTTTCATTTTGACAGTTCAACAACATTCATTGCGTTATTTACGTTGTTGAGCAGACAAATTTTTCGGACAAATGAAGCAATGGTTTAGCAATAGGCTTCAAAATGATTCAGATTGTGATAGATAGTGTGTTACTTAATTAGGGTGCAGGTCAGTGGACCCCTTATCATCTTGCTGAATAGCTTATATTTTTACCACAGCTTAGCGGTCCTTCTCTATCCCGTCGCTGAGTCTCGCTCTGTCTCGCGCCCTGCGCACGCACATTTATCATAAAATTCACAAAAAAATTGAAATTATTTTAATAAAAAAGGACAAGCGATGTTTTGAAATGCGAATTATTCAGATTTTTAAATTATCTATCCATTAGTGTAATCCTCAAATTAATAGGACGTCACCTTTAGCAAAAGATGCATGCAATCAATCATTTTAGTCACTTTTTTACAAGGAGATTTTAAACGTATTTATAACACATAAAAACAAATAAGAACGTGCAATGTGATGATAGGATATCGACCATTAATAATGTGCTTTTAGATGTAGTTTATTACCCATAGTGAATAGGTTAATAGCCTCTGAATAACGCACTATGGCAAGGTTTCGGTCGGGGTACCGCCTTAAGCCGAAGAACTTGTCAAGTTCTCAAAATCAGTTGGCAACAACATGAAAATAAAAAGTGTTTTCACGCCTATCGCACCTAACCTAGGGCAGAACCAGTAAAGTATATAATTACTGCACTAAGGTGACATTAACGTTTACGGTACCTACTTAGATGTCTTCTCAAACTTGATTTTAAATGGCAGATAACCCTTTAATAATCCAGCTTGAAGTAATACTTACTGCTTTTAATGATACAACGACTACAGAGTATTCAATATACAGGATGAAAGAGCTATGTCAATAACTAACACACTATAATTTACCTCAATATCCAAAACTATAAACACTCATCATAATCAGCCTATAATGTTCCCACTGCTGGGACACAGGCCTCCTCTCTGTGAGAGGGAGTGGGCCCATAATCCCCCACGCGGGCCCAGTGCGGGTTGGTAGATGTCACATGTCTTCGAATTTTTGGTTCTAGGACATGCTGGTTTCCTCACGATGTTTTCCTTCACCGTTTTGAGAGCAGTGGTGATGAAATTATTTAGACAAAGTAAAGCGCCTGTCTGGGTTCGAACCCACGACCTACAAATCGTAAGTCGCGGTCGTTACCACTGCTCATTATGTTAAAAAAAAAAGCATTAAAAAAAAAGTTTTTTATGAACGAGTTATTAACTTACAAACAATGAAAAATAGAGGAAATAGTAATGATAACCTCGAGAAATAAGAAACTAATCAAGTCCTAAAGAGCAAAAGATTTCATTAAAAAAAAGAGAGATAATCACATTAACCATCCTGTATACTAATTGCCGCTATCCTATAGTGTACCTATTAAATAAAGTACATCTTAATAAAAGAATATTCATCGATATTAATGTAGGCAAAAAAAAAAACAAACGAAGCAAACGGAATAAGTATTAAGGATCGGAGCAGGTGGCATTCTATAGTTGCTGCCTACCCCCATGGGAAGAAGGCGTGAGTTTATGTAGTTAAATATAGGTAGGTACTTCAATTTACTTACTAAAAAGATTACTCAATAATAATAAATGTAAATTGCCATTGTGTACCTAATTGCAAACTAAAAATTAATTTTGCAATTAATGTCACGCGTATTATCTTAAGAAATTGATACTTAAACTGGCTGATAACAACATTGTATTCTACAAATTTATCAGTTTTCAAATGGTTTCACAGATTGATCATGAATACATTTCTGAATGTTGAATTGTTGTACACATAACGACATTTCAAGCTATAAGTATATTTCCAGTTATAGCTGACATCCCATTGTATAAGCTTATCGTACAATTAGAAGTCAGCTTATACTAGAAATGTATATCTTGGTATGACTGATGAGTATGTTAATTTTCAAGAAAAACTAAGGTTAATTCTTTTTCAGTTTAATTTTCAGGTTAACGCTGGGCAGCGAACAGTACCGGGTCGAACAAATAAAAGCCTTTTGTATTATTAACAAGCTGCGCCCCTCGGTTTTGCCCACATAAGTCTCGATCCGATCGGGATAAAAAGTATCCTATGTCTTAATCCAGACCATGGTCTAACCATGTGTCAAATTTTATCCAAATCAGTTCAGCCGTTTTAGCGTGAAAGCGTAACAAACAGACATACAAAAAATCCAATCTATTGTCTTTATAATATTAGTTGAGACGAATAAATTACTCCTAGAGTCGATTTTACATATTTAGAGTTCCGTACTCAACGGGTGCCAACCTATGGTGCCAACGGAACCCTATTACTAAGCCTCCGCTGTCCGTCCGTCCGTCCGTCCGTCTGTCTATCAGCGGGCTGTATCTCATGAACCGTAATAGTAAAATTCAGGAAAATAGGAAATTGGTAGGTAGGTAGGTAGGTAATAGGTTTTAGGAAATTTTCATTGTGAATGTCTATTGGCGCTATAACAATTAAGAAATAAAAAAAAAACGGCCTTTTTTGCCATGTCGTACGGAACCCTTTGTGTGCGAGGCTAACTCGCACTTGGCCGGTTTTTGTTACCATGATGCCGCGCTCTGTCAGCCCTTCAGAAAGAGTTTCTATTATTTTGTTTCTTCTAAAATCGAAATAGTGTTTAAATGTCATAATCTTATGCCATTATCTTATAAATACTCGCAGAGGTTGCATGAAAACGCCAAACAGGCTAAAGTTTCTTCAGTACTTATTAGGATGATATGAAATGTATGTAAAGTACATATTTTATGTAACTAAGGAGGAATTTGAAATGATTTTTCATAGAATCATGTTTTTAATATTAATTACTGTGTATGCTTTTTTTTATAAATAGAGCCTTTTGACTTACAGCTTAGGCAAAATAATGCGGAATGCATGAAAAAATATCCTTTGAATATTTGAAATTAAATGTGCTGCTATTCCGAATTCAATTTCAAAATGTTTTTTTTTTTTCAATTTCTGTTTTCACAGAAAAATTCAATCTCAAAAATTTTCTACCGTTATTTTTGGTCTTTACGAAAGGAAAATACTTTGAAATCAATTATTAGCTTATGTATTATGTACGAACTTCATGGAAACTGATGTGAAAAGAGAGGTCGTAATTGCGATATTTTTGTTTCGCATTGGCATAAACTCAAATTACTATCCAATATATTTTAATTATGTGTTTTGTTCATAAATCTAATATAAAACCCTACTTGGTAACATAAAAAAATTAAATTAACTAACCTACACCATTAACGAGTTAAAAATATATTCAGCAAATTTTAATAACACTAATATTTCGTGTAACTTTTCCTATTATGTCAATGTCACAAAACGCATTTAGCCATTCAACTTTCCCATAAGCGCTTGAATTTTAAAGGAATAAGGCAAGGTGCAATCATTTTACTATACACTTTTGAAGAATGTATAATATTTTTGTAAAGTATTTTCAGTAATGTATAAATTACATCATAGCGTTGTCGTGGGACAGGAAAGGTGCAAACGAAAACAAACATTTGTGGTGAAGAGCTCGTCCGCTAATAGAAACACCTTATTATATACACAACACTGCATCCTATTATATCAGTTAATACCTAAAACAATGCACTAGGCTAGGAACTAGTAACGTATACAAGCCGCTAGTTGTAGCGACTGGATGACAAATGGCGAGGAAAAAACAAAATATTTTTTCTCTAAGCAAGAACTTGGTGAGAAAGAATTTTTATCTTTATTTATATTAATAATAAAATATTATTTAATAGAGTAGGTAGTCTAAACAAGTAGGTAATGTGGGACCCAATACCAATAAAAAATCTTTGTATAAATCATCATATAAGCGGATTGTGAGAAGTTTTTCAACTCATAAAGTGTTATGGATGATTTTATTAAAATAAATTAATATAAGATAGATCAGACAGAGAAGTAGCACGCATAATATAAACATAAAATCCTTTTCAGCGCTGCTGTATTGCAGCGCACACATTATTATACGTACATTATCTAAAACGCGTGGGTACTGTGCTTGCGCCTACCGTCTGACATCGGCGCCGCCGCCGCTCAGTGTAATGCCTAGCAATTAACATTGACGCGAAATTCATCCGTGTTATATTTCGGGCATAGCAACTATATCTGCAAGCGAAAAAGTTACCCGCCGTCGCTGACGCACTCACACTAGCAAACACTAACACATGTGCATGCAGCGCACAATAGGCCTAGGTATATAGGTATCGTTTGTGCCAGTCTACACACATACATCGTCGTGTATACACATGTGTGCGTCCGGCCACAGACTTTACCCTTGAACGCATGCGAAACGCTAGATAATTCCGCACCGAATTGGTGCATTGATAAAAAATGATAACCTGAATAAACCGTTGGCAGGTTTCAGCGATGACATACCTACTTTACAATTTCTTCGATTTTTGTAGTTATACGTGTCATAAAAAATGCAGTAAACTGTATTAGAATTACATCTAAAGCAAGACAAAGAAATGCCAATATGCTCATGTTTCTAGACTTGACAACCATTATAACAAAGTTCTTTTATCCGTTAACGAATTCGTATTGTGAACAGCTCTACAGATTTTTATCGAACAACAATAAAAATAAAATGTTATGAAACTGCAATTACCTGTTTGGCAGCACTTCATGCGATAAATGTATCGACCCTATTTATCTTGGAGTACGATTTTATGATGATGATTTTTCATGTTTTCAAAATCCAGTAAGTAATGATAATTACGTTTTTTTTTTTTACTTTCAGTACAAATTATAAAAGTACATGAAACAATTTATTTCAGTACCGGCAGCGTTATCTACGCAAACGTGTATTCTAAGTTATAATGAAATTCTAAACAACATTTTATTTCACACCACTTACGCAACACGTCTGGAAACGTCACGACGACTGACAGCGAACAAAGTGGTAGACTTCAAACGAATTAGTCAGTCTGGAGTATAGACAAACTTGAATTCGATTGTACGATCGCATGCGCCGTCTAAATTGCATTTCCCGTATTAGATCAGCTCATTCTACACCATCTTTATCAAAACTTCCTTTCGCAAGTTCTAGGTATGTCGTATGCTTTTTATGTCTTCCTTATTTAGTTGATAGTTGATTGAAGTAATCATTAATTTTATTGCTTAGTAACAAAGTTCCAGGTTTCAAAGGAATAGAACACTATTGTTAACTAATAAGGCGGGTTTAAGAGGAGGATCTTAATGAACTTATCAGTCATATTCGATGAAGGAGATGTAAAAAAAAGATATCTTGTAGTCAAGGTAAAGACACTAGAACTATTTTATAAAAAGTTTCCTAATTACATTTACATGTTACGTACTTGCCACACAATTTTTTATCACTTTTCAGTTTTGTATAATTTAAGTGCAGAAGAACGCAAGAAATGTGGAAAATAACCGAAAACTTGTTCTAAAAATTGTTGCATCCGCCATTTTGATCGTAATTTTATTCGTCGAGTATATTCAAATGAATATTTTATCATTTTGAAACATTCTTAGATTCACCTCGCTGTTTTTTAATATTAATTTTAAAATAACAATTTTTTCGAGGCAATTCTTAGATAAACAAAAAGTTATTAAGATTAGGTACCATCTAAATTTTACACATTTTAATTAAATAATTTAATTGAAATCACGCTACTTAGTAATCACACTATGTTTTTATTAAATTAAGTGATTGCCTTTTTTGGCCTATTTATTTACTAATTACGAAGATTAAGTCACGATACTTACAATGCTACGAGATCTTGATCTTCAAATTCAATATAGAAATATTAAAAAAAAAAAAAAAAAACTGTTTCATTATAGTAAGTTACGTAAAGTTATATTTCTGTTTTTTTCAGTTTACACCGTTATAGTACATAATACTTTTTTTAAGGCGCTTCCCGACCAAACGACCTTGAGCGTTCGGTCCTTCTCTGTCCCGTCGCTGAGTCTCGCTCTGTCTCGCTCCCTGCGCACGCTCATTTATCATAAAATTATTCACATTTTTTTTTAAATTACTTTAATAAAAAAAGACGAGCGATGTTTTGAAATAAAATAAGACGTGAATTATTTAGATTTTTTAATTATCTATCCATTAGTGTAATCCTCAAATTAATAGAACGTCACCTTTAGCAAAAGATGCATGCAATCAATAATTTTAGTCACTTTTTTACAAGGAGATTTTAAATGTATTTATAACACATAAAAACAAATAAGAACGTGCAATGTGATGATAGGTTATCGAACATTAATAATGTGCTTTTAAATGTAGTTTATTATCCATAATGAATGAGTTAATAGCCTCTGAATAACGCAGTATGGCAAGGTTTTGGTCGCGGTACCGCCTTAACTGTCATAAATATTATCTGTATCACATTTACAAGGGCAAGGACTTATGCCATGCAGTCTTATGTTACAACCTCTATGTTTAGTCTACTAGTGACGTTACCAGACATCACTGAAGATTTCCTGTTTCGTTTTTATATTAATGAACACCGATCTATGCATATTATTAAAATAATATCGCTTTTCATGCCTGTATATGTGATCACTTAGATCTTTTTAACTTTAGACTATATATTCCGGGTGGTTTATGTGTGACATACTTCATTTATGTATATTTAAATTATACTCGCCAATGCACGTGCAATGTGTAGCAGGGGTGAGTCGATCTAGGTTAACTAATAACCGATGAGCCGAATAAATTAGGCTTCATCTGTCATTCATAACCAATAGGTTTTAAGTGTGCTTTGTTCCGAAAGTAGAAAATATGGATGACGTCATAATTCACGTGCTATGTGTGTTTCTACACATGTACACACACACAGTAACTCACTTACTAGTCTTCATTATTAGGCATGCTACGGCCTTGCTATTTGAATTCCATTTAAAAAATGCAAATTATTGCAAATACATATATTCTAGTCGGATTCGGGCACTTTAGAATTTATATAACGAAACTAATATAATATACCTAATGAATTGGTAACTAAAATATAAATGTATGTTTAATTGAATAAATAAATTACCTACATTCAGGATACGATGCATTTCCTTGTTTAAATTATTATTTAACATGGGTACTTATTTCAATGTTAGAATTATGTATTTATTTATACTCATTTTAACATTGTTATTTTACAAGATGTTACTAGACTTGAAAGACTTGACTTGAAAGAACAGAATTTAAAAGGAATTGGATGCCGTTATTAAACTTGCCTTCTGCGTCTTAAAATCGGGAGCTTGCAGACAGAAGCCCACGAAAGCAATATATCGCGTCAAAACTTGTTCTAGATCTTCTTCCAAAATATGTAACTAATTAATAAAAAAAAACTAATTTTCTAGCCATAGCGCCGTAAAAAAAAACGATTTCAGTCGCACTAGCAATATCTATAGGGTTATTTGTAACTCGACGTATTCCTTACAGCATGCGTAAGCATGACTACTATAGAAACAGAAGAAACTGAAGACAAAATTACAGATTGTGGAAATATTTCTACGGCGCGATGTCAAAATTCAAAAAAAGAATGACTTATTGTTAAGACTTGTTGTTTTGTTGCATTTTAACCCTACTATGACGTCCTGCAAGGAATTCGTCGAGTTACAAAAAACCCTGTATAAACTCATTTCTAATTCTTGCTATTGACGCGTTGGCTTACATTATACATCGCTTTAAATCGCTATCGTATACCAACTTCTAGCGATGTAAATCGATATTGCCGATGACTATCACAAGACATCACCAGTTTTCAACAAAATAAAATTTCAGGATTTCGGTATCGGCATCGCAAAGACTTTCTAAGCTTCAGGTGACATTAAACTTTACAGCAGAACAGAACATTTGAAAGGTGTTACAAAAGGAGACGGAAACGATTACATACAATCTTGGGCCTAAATGTAATAATTGATTGATATTTTATATATTAATATCACTGTAATTAGATGCACTATATTGTATATAAGTATATATAGTGCATTTAATTACTTTGCGTTAATTACCTAGTGCGAGGATTTTATTTTTCTAATTGTGTAATCGATTACTCAATTAATCGATAATCTCACGTAAATTCTCTTTCTCAGATTTATCCGCTTCCAGATTGAGAATTGAGCTGATTTTTGGTATTCTAAAATAACAAAATATGACAATTTTTTTAGATCACATGTCAACTTATTACATTTTGGCCCACCGTTTTCCATCTCCTTTAGTAATTGCATATGTATTTATACAATTTTGTATAGTTATATTAAAACGTGACGTGCATCAATAAAAATTTGCATTAATTTAAGTGCTAACAAAATTAGACAATAGCGTTTTTTATTAAAGATATTAGATATTTTGTACAATACGGAAGAGTAAACTTGTATAAAGTTTTGCATAAATGAACATCATAATGGCATGCCTGCGTAGTAATTTTTACTAAAGAACCTACCTCAACGCGTTCTCATTTGGTTTTGAAAAGCATATTTGAATTTATGCAGAATTACTATGACACTTAGAAATACGCGTTCAAGGTTTTATGAGTTAGCTGTCTGTTCGTCAATATTTATGCGTTTTTATAATATTTAATCAACTGAATTCCATATCTATCAATGCTGTAATTGGAAACATTGTAAAAGCCCCTTATTTTTAAAAGAGTAACCGTGGAGTTTCTTGCCGGCTCTTCTCCATAGGAAACAACCAATTGGAACCGTGCACCTAGTATCTGACGTTTCATAAGTCCCCATGTTGGTTTATGTGAAATAAAATATTTTAATTGATTGATTGAATTATTTTAATAATTATTTTTATCCGGTATATTTGCCAATATGTAATTTTGCAGATAATTATGTATTTTATTGATTTAATTGAAAGATTACAAAGGCCCAAGATATGGGGCCATTACAAAGGCCCAAAATATGGGCCCATTACAAAGGCCCAAAATCATCATCATTTTCTTGCTCTTATCCCAACTTATTTGGGTTCGACGCAGCATGTCTTCTTCTTCTACACTTCTCTATTAGTAGTCATCATCTCTTTCTAGACAAATCAAAACTCAAAACTCAAAGCATTTATTTCAAATAAACCAATTACTGGCACTTTTGAATTATCAAGTCGGTCAGTCAGAAAGATGAAGCTAGTTGCCCATTCCAAAGCGTAGTAGGTACCTATGGAGAATAACGGGCACGAAACTCCACGAACATTCTTTTAAATCAAAATATTGGTTACATCATTTCTTGTTGAAATTATGCATGTGAGAACGATGCAGAACGTTAAAAGCGTCCGTAATAAATAGACGAAAACAATTCATATATTAAATTAAAATAAGCCGTGGCAGCTCCCCTATGTGGCAGCCATTTTTTTTTTGTTCAAATTTTCTCCATGCGAGTACAAAAAAAACATATCTCTCAAAGTTTTAGTCATAGTGCGATAAAATAGGCTCATTCGAAAGGCAATAATATTGTCTTCCGTTCGCATTACAAAGAAATGGGTTCACAGTTCCAAAAAAATAAAAAATAAAGATTTAATAGTCGAAAAAAATAACGAAAAATTATGCAGTTCAACCAATAATTGTTAATTACGGGGAAGTGTATTGGACCCAAGCTTAGAGTGTAATTGTTCTTTAAAATAGTTTATATTTAAGTATTTAGAATATCGCTAGTCCATGTCCGGACACACTGTATAGCTTTTAATTTATTTATTTATTTAAGGAAAAACAAACAGTAGCACAATAAAAACAGTCAAAATATCTTAGTTAAACTATTTTAAACAATTATGCTACCCACTACGTTCTCCATAGATTAACAGATTACAATATCTAAAATGACATTATCCTAGAAATCATATCTGGATTTTTTTATTTATATAAAAAAAAGGAAATTTGTGTGCATACATTATTAAACGTTACGTCATTGTATAGAATAGAATACTCTTAATTATGTCCACCTTATACTTACAGATATAAATGTAGAAAATTTACATAGGGTGATACAATGGGCGGTCTTAACGCTAAAAGTGATCTTTACAAAGTTATACAATACTTTGCTGATCCTTTAATTTAACAAGAACTCCCAACGCCTTTACGAGGTAGGTACCGATAAGGGCATCGATAGTAAATATTTCTAATGTCTCTTTTATCGGTACCGTATCGAATCAATCACTAAGTCGGCGATAGCGTAACTGCATGTTTCAGAAAGGATTGCGTGTGCGCTTTTTGGATTTTCCGAAGGGGTGTAAAATACGCGACATATCTTTGATTTTTTAACATGGTCTACCTAAAGGCGACCCTATTACATCTTTTGTAAGTACTTTAAGCTTGTAGTCAAGCCTAAGAAAGTTTTGAGAAAACTTGCCACAAAGTTGCTTACGTAAGTAATGAAGTTTAGTATGAATAACACTGCTTTGTTTAGCGCTCCTCAAACTTATACTGGTTTAATATCATACAAATTCAAGCACGTTTAGTAAAATATATGTTTTTGTTAATCAAATTATACACAGATTTTGCTCCAGATAATTATTTATTTATATTAATTGGAAATTGTATAATTATGACGTAATTATACACTACTGAAAATATTCAAAGCGTAAAAAGACAACATTATTTTTGTGCGCCCGTTGATGTCTATTGAAGGGTTTCGTTTATCCCTTATGTAAGAACAGTCAGCGCGATAAGTGTTAAGCGAAAGCGGGAAAAGTTTTGAACAAAGAACATTTAATTGCATCACTTTTTGTTTATTTTTAAAATTACCGTGATTCGGTTCTGTTGTTATGCCCAGACATCATCATGCACCTAAATTTATTTTTAGAACACTTATTTACGGCTACTTTTCTAAATAGAATGACATAACCATGATCGTCGGAAAATAATAATTCGTCACAACCTATATCAGATTTGGAATTGTCGTAGACTTTTTTCCCCTCCAAGATCGCTAATATGCAACATTACATAATAATTTGTTCATTTATTGACTCAAAATGACGTCAAATACTTTAATCAAATAGTTCTTTAAAAAATTGCAAACAAAAAAATATTTGCTTGGAGAAACCAGGTAATGTCATGGTCAGCCAGTTAAAAAATCTCAAGGCTAGCAGGTCGAGATGCTGTTGGTCTTAGATCTACAAAAAGCCTATATCGTGAAACACTAACCTTTGATTGTCACATCTACCGTGAGACCTAAGTTTTATGTGCGTGTGCGTTTTGCAGCATTTTTTGTATTATTCGTTTGACATCAAGATTAGAGTAAATGTAAAAGGTATAGTGTTTTACACAAAGATAATAAACTGTGGAAAAAAAACTAAACAGGTTCCATTTTCCTCGTTTTTTTAAGCACGTTTCGTTGGTACCCAAAATTTGCAAGATTTGACCTAAGATTTCTAATTGAAGCTTTAAAAGACCTCTCGGTTAGGTAATATAAACTTTTTTCGCGTGGAATTTCTCAACTTTCCCTTTGATTTTCCAGCCCCTTCAGTGGCGTTCTGATTTTCAATCAGTTAGTAATGGAACTGCTTCAAGTTTAACAAAGAATAAGTAAACTAGAATAGTCCAGTCTATTATAATATATATTCATATATGGGTTTGTACGATGGTGTTTTGTAATCAATTGTTCTAGAATTATCTTATTCCAATTAATGGTTTTTCCGACGACATCATAGGTACTTAGGAAAATCCATGACACTGTCAAGTTAAAAATAAACCATTAAAACTATGGCTGTTATGTTACTTAGATGATGGGAGCTTAGTTAATTATGACGTCTTATTTTCTTGAAAAAAGTATGTTTGAGTTTATTTTTTAAAGAATTTTCTTTGCCTTACCCTAATTGCGTTAGGTACTCACATTCAATCACAGGTACACACACGAAGAATAAAAAAAAAACCTACTCCATTGCCTTATAGTTTTGAAAGATTCATCTGCTCAGCAACCTAAATAATGCAATGAATATTAGTAAACCTTCAAAACGAAAGGCATTTGTTTACCATTACCCCCTGGTTGAATTGAAGGTGACTTAGCAGATCATAAGGATACATTGTAGATTATAAAATTAAGTCTCGATTTTGGCGAACTTTAATGATTTTGATTTGTGAAATATTCGATAAATAAACGATTCTCCATGAGTGACTGCTAGTTGACAGGCTCTATAATAGGTACCACAGCAGACCTAATATATTCTCGTACAGCTCGAGCCGTTATAAGAATTTTATTCGTTAACAGCTGTTGACAACGTTGTTATTAGTTCAACGGCCGTAATTATCAACTTGAATTATTACAGAATTCGATAGAACAACTCTACGCAGACTACTGGTCGATAAAAACCTCCCCTGTAGGGTCCTAGATTCCTTCTACAACTGTATTTTTTTACGTAGAGAAAAAAAAAACGATAAAGTTGCCACGAATGGCGCATCACTAGTTTCAACAATTGAAAGTATCGAACTATCACGTTCTCAAACGATAAACTTTTATTTGCACTATTATGGTTTATTCGTGTACCCTCGTATTATAATGCAAACTCTTAAGTTCAAAACGCAGTAAGCGAACTCACGTTATTATAATGTCATAACATTAAACATGCAAATCGGGTAAAATAAGATCTAATCGATCCAGTGCTACCCGATACTTGAATATATAAAAACGTCTATGTGCTGGTTACTAATTGCCCGACACTAAATCGTCCTTAACGTGCTCATTACACACGCATTGCGTATAATTGCAGCGAACTTTAACGTTTAGTTAGCCAACGAAGTAATAAAACGGCGGAGCTTTGTGCTTCTCCTGTTAATTCAAACCAGTTCAATAGTCAACGTCATGGAGCTACATATGTAATAAAAATCCCATAACTGTTATTTCCACGAGCGCCTATTCGCATCACTATAACAATACCATCGCGAGGGTTGCTTGTGTGCGTGAGTCACGAGCCTATATTTTTCTTGTCTTAGATGCACACATTCCCAACTCAAGAGCATCTGTAGTTCTCTAGACTATAGTTACATAATTCTGTATACAGTAACGCTATGTATTGTTGAGCGACGCGACGGTTTAAAAAACGTGTTTATGCTGATGTTGAGCTAAATCATTAATAGGGTCATGAGCTTATCATTTTTTTTTTATCGTGTTACTGTTATTTTCATTTTTGCATCAAATGTAGCGTTATCACTACGATTTTGCTGTTTTAATTCATGTTTTTAATGTTATTTTATCGAAATGTTAGCGTGTAGCTAATCCAAATTGTAGATTAAACTGGACAAATTACACGTAAAAAGTTTTTCAGTCATCGTAAGCTGCGTAACTAAACAATTAAACTACCGAGAATAAAATAAAATACCGAATGGTTTTACAATTTTAAGGCTCCTAAAGGTACCGGCCGTCGCGCGACGAGTGCTGCCTTTATGTCGCGTCGCGTGTCACCTGTTTGTAAGAGCCTTTAAGTGAGATAAACAAAGTAGCAGACAGAGACTGCTGAACTTAGCCCCTCGACAGTGATGATGCTAACGACCCTTAGATTGTAATGAATTACTAATTGGATTAATTAGTTTATGTTATATAATGTTAACTATCAGGCTAGATTTAAAGAGAAAGCTTCACATTTGAAAAGGACTTAAAAATATTGGTAATAAAAAATATATCGAATGCTCTACCACCGCCTCTACAACACTTCATTTTATTTGACTTAGGTATTAAACAAATAATCATTGGCAGGTATTGCCAGTATATCAGGCTTATCTAAAACATAGATTATATACTCCCAGTAAATAAGCTTAGTTCCTTTTATTGCTTATGGCATAACTGGCGCGATGACCTCGCCAGCGAATTTTTTTGCCGTTCTCATAAATTTTGGGAATCCCACCTCTGAGCTGTTGTTGATCTATAATTTAGATATAATAACACAGCACTTACTACTAAAGAAGCAATAAGCATCGTTTTTAAACCCACAAAATAGATATTTGATTTGAATACATGATATTGTAAAACATTTTTAAAAGAGTAACGGTGGAGTTTCTTGCCCATTCTTCTCGAACTACCTTTTGGAAGGGGTAACTAGAATCAATTCTATTTTTTTGTAAATTTTGACGTTCACAAGTGCCTTTTATGTTCCTATTTGAAATAAATTATTTGACTTTGACTTTTGAATAATGAATAAACTGTAATTTTTAAGAATGATGAAATAGAGACTGTTTTTTTACGAGCTGCAAAAAACAAATGAAAAACATGAACAATTAAAAACATAACTTAAAAATAAATAACGTCTTCTATTTTCACATTAAATACCAGCCTTAAAACATCTAGAACATACGCTTCAGCAGAAGCTATGTCTACTTCCGCATAGTCTTTATTCATTATATAGATATTACATAAGACCTATCAAATCTGTTTTTCGAACAGATTTGAAATGTACCGGACTAAAACTGCTAACGTTTAGTCTAAGTCTCGTCTGGCTAGACAGGTTTTACGCGCCAGAATATAAACAAAAAAACCAACCGAAATCTTCGTAGTTATATATTTAGACGTTTTTGCTAGATTTTAGCCTCATGCGACCGATGTAGGTGCATTCATTGAGTGGAATTTTACATGAATTAGTTTTTCTCGTTACTCTTTCAATGACAGAAAAAATCTACATCTTTTTAATAAAATAAGTGATAGACATAATTTTAATACTAGAAATAAAGATAAAATAGATCCAACCATTTTTTAGATTATCTAAAGTACATACATCTTTTATGGGGTACTGTGTTAAATGTTACAACAAAATACCTTGTGATATATTGCAATTAAATGAAAGAAAATTTAAAACTCATATTAAAAGTACGCTTTGTAAACAAGGATATTACAAATTAGAGGATTATATCCTAGATAAGAATGCTTGGAAACATGCTGGTCCTGCTCCATAGGACAATCTAGAGTCTAGACAAAATCAAACTGGTTGCTAATTTAATTGTATAATTTTTATGACATTGATTTTTACATTATGTAACTACTTTAACTCACACACTAAATTATTACGTGTGAAATTTTGGAAAAATCATTTACTTATCAATATTTGTAAATATGTGAGCAGTATCTATCTCATAATTAATTTACCTGTCATTGCGTTATATTTAATAATTTTTACCTATTGTGGTTTAGTAATGTTATTCTAGGTGCATCGTCTTCACATATAATTATACGAGTATAATTAATTTATAAATCATATTGTAAAACAGTTTTAAAAGAGTAACGGTGGAGTTTCTTGCCCATTCTTCTCCATAGGAAACTACCTTTTGGAAGGGGCAACTAGAATCAATTCTATTTTTTTTTGTAAATTTTGACGTTCAAAAGTGCCTTTTTGAAATAAATGATTTGACTTTGACTTGGACAAAAGTGACCCTCTTTTTTTTAAATAAATTTTAGGTTCAAGTGGTAATTTTTTTTCCATACGTTGAACCAAAGAACTGGCGTGTGGAGGTCAAATAAGCAGTCCATAAGATAGTATAGTATAAGATATTCAGCTGGATCCAGTTAGAATAGAAGCCGAGCCAAACATAGTTGAAAAGAGGCTAGGCAGATAATGATGATGTTGACCCATAGAAATGTTTTAAGTTTTGTAAATAGAATTATTATCGATCACGTGATACTAATATCATGGATTGAAGTTTTTTTTTTATCTGCTGAGTTTTTATCAACAGATGCACTATTTCACAGCATATAAAATGATACCTCTACACACATTCATTCCATTGGCCACTCTGGGTAAGTGCCCAGGGCCCCGCGATTTATTAGTTCCCCTAATTCCTGCCAGTGTCGTAGCTAAAGGCTGCCAAAAGAAAACCCAACTGCGGGGTAATTGCATAACACACTAACAGTAGGAATGGTTTTCACCTTGACAGTTCAACAAGATTCATAGCGTTATTTACGTTGTTGTTATTAGCAAAATCCTTCAAATATGATTCAGATTGTGATTGCTAGTGTGTTACGAAATTAGGGAGGTGATCCCAGGCGGGGTACTAAAATTAGGGAGGTGATCCCAGGCGGGGTACTAAAATTAGGGAGGTGATCCCAGGCGGGGTACTAAAATTAGGGAGGTGATCCCAGGCGGGGTACTAAAATTAGGGAGGTGATCCCAGGCGGGGTACTAAAATTAGGGAGGTGATCCCAGGCGGGGTAGGGGAAGGTGGGGGGATACCGGATAGTTAAGAAAAAGACACCTTAAAAAAAACACTATTTTATTTATTGAGGTAATTAATGTCATAAATGTTTAAGTATACGTTAGGCATAACTTTGGCATAAAAATGTTTGAGATCAATCTTAGTAACTACAACTTTTTTTCTTTTTTTAATAAAAATTATAAATCCGTATTCACCCCATACCTATGGGTCAAACCGGATAGGTATTTTTTATTCAAGGGGTGAATACAGATACTAACTATAAAACTAAATGATCTAAATTTTCGCAGTTTTTACATACCTAAAATAATAATTCTTGCTCAGAACAACTGATGCAACTTTCGTGAGCCCATTTAAGAAAAACAGTGCATTGGTTACTGTTCTCCGACCACTGCAGCCTATTTGACTTTTTCACATATAGAATAGAATACTCTTTATTATGTACACCATAAAAATTACAGATATAAATGTAGAAATACACACACATATTATTAGGTTCGTGACATGTTGACGCTCGCACTCTGTAAAAAGTAATTTTTTTTTAATTAAACAGAGGAATAAAACAAACGCCCGCAATTACCTACATATAAAATCAACCGGGGTGAAACCGGATAGTCGAAATCACCCCGTCCGCTTGTACCCCACAGGTACCATGTTTGAAATTGTAATACTAACAGAGATTATGTTTACACTCATAGCAACTACAAATACCGTTTTAAAAGGTTCAATATGTATTACTTCATAAAAAATACAACTGTATATGATAGCACATAGCTAAACTTAATGATAGCACTTTAAAAAAGTCAAAATATTAGATAACTTACCTTTGTTTACAATTTTCGTTTATAGACGCACGCGCTGAGATGTTACCGTCGTCACAATTTGCAACTGCACTGAGTAAGCGTTCGCGCGTATTTCACCGCTAGCTAGAGCGAGACAGCTGTACGCGGAGTAATGAAATAGCAACTATCTGGTTTCACCCCCTGTCCGGTTTCCCCCCACCTTCCCCTACTAAAATTAGGGAGGTGATCCCAGGCGGGGTACTAAAATTAGGGAGGTGATCCCAGGCGGGGTACTAAAATTAGGGAGGTGATCCCAGGCGGGGTACTAAAATTAGGGAGGTGATCCCAGGCGGGGTACTAAAATTAGGGAGGTGATCCCAGGCGGGGTACTAAAATTAGGGAGGTGATCCCAGGCGGGGTACTAAAATTTTCGAGCTCGCTTCGCTCGTTCTTGCATCCTACTTTCTTTAGCTTAAAAGAGCTTTTCTGCATTTAAAGTCGATAAAGTATACTTCAATTGCTGTGTGAAAAGTCTAAGGCAACCTAACTTATAAAGACGTGGGATGCTGAACATTTTGGGCCCATTATCCTAAAGTGCCCAGGGTCTCCAATAGGTTAAACTCGGCCCTAAACACATACTAGAGCAAGAAAATTTCAGTCACAGTTTAAGTAAATATTTTTTGTTTAACTTAGAACTTGATGATTCACGCACACTAATTTAGCGAATAAGTGTAACTGTCTGCCACCCAGACATGGATTTCAACATTTAAGTATTTTTATTACAGCTACTAATCTGTCTGCAACTTGAAATCAACTTTTGAGAATGCAGTCATCTCATGAACTTTCACGGGCTGGGCTTCATACCTATTAATTTATTAGATTAAATCTTTCGATTTGCAGCTTATTTATTTTTAAACGTCTTTTTTTTATCAATGTGTAACATAAGTAAAAGATCCCGGATTCTATTACCAAATAAGGATGTTCGCATGAAACAATTTAAGTTATACCTTTAGCAAATTCTTAGAGGACTGCCTACCTATAACGGACTGACCTGTTACTCATTTTTTTTTGGGTACATATTTAACGTTATTACGTGTAGGTTGTAATAACGATTATTCATTATGATGAGTATACTGCTAGGTTTCCGGAGGATATCGAAGAAGCCAATATCGTTGCTATAATACACAAGTAACCACTGCAAGTTGTTTTAGATTCCCAAGTAAACGCTACTTGAAAGATCTAAGTTATTTCTTTTAGCAACTTTCCTCTCAACCAGGAAGTGATTTTTCCCACGCTTCAGCTTCTGATTTACATCGGCTTATCTTAACGTTTTTAATAAGCGTATGTGAAAGCCTACTTATAGACGTAATGATACACATATGTCCGATCTGCTGTCGATTATTCTACGAATACGGAATAAACTTCCTTCCCTTATTTATTTCTGTCTTCCGAAGTACCTATATATCATCGGATATTCAGAATAATATCATGTGATTCATCAAACTGTAACCGTATCAATGTGGGGGACATAAATCGGACATTGCGCAGTGTCACGCCCAAGTCTGTGACATGGTTTCCTACAATAATACTGGATTTATTGCAACGATGTCGGATAGGCGGCGTTCCGTGCAAAAATCTTGCGTAGGCGCAACATATGCTCCGCCCGCGCTATTTGTGTACTCAATCACTGAACGCGTACGCATAGTAATAATATCTTATTTTAATGTCGCTCCTATGCCACGACTTAATTTACGTGCACCGATAAAAAGGAATGCAGCAAAAACAACAAATTATTTTAATTGATAAGGTCGCCGTGGAAGAATAACACCAATCTAATTACGATTAGCAAACCTTATCAGTTTTTCGGGTAAGATAGTGATCAAACGAGAGCCTATAAAATGTGTAAAAAAACGGGATTCTGAAATCTCATTGCCTCGTGTCGTTTTTAAAACAAAACACTTTTTTTCAGTGTAAATTAAAATAAATACTTAGCTATGAACATTAATTAGTTGTAAAAAAACTTCATTGATGAGACGTCACTAAAGACTATCAATATTGTCTCATCAATACTATCAAAGGTTTCGTCGACTAAAAAATTGCAGATAAAGCCAAAAAAATCCATGAAAAAAACAAAAAAAAACACAGAAAAATCTCGGATTTATCACGAATTCTACAGCTCAAACTATCTTCTAAAATTGAGATGATTATGGTTTAAAACGAGCTACTTCATGAGAGCTAAAACACAGTTTAAACTAACTAACATAAACACAAGTTTAATGCCTGGTTTCAGTGGTTTTAGCTGAGCTTTGTCTGTTAGTCAGTCAATCTTTCACTTAAGAGATTATTTTAAAAATTAGAACATTTGGATTTAAAAAGAACCTAAAGCACTTGAAAGTGATAGTTTTTCACGTCAAAACTGCATTGATCTATTTACTTATTATAGTCAGGAACATTTAATGGTAAACCAAATTCCACAAATTAATAATGAAGATTACCACTCTTAACATTTTCAGCCTGTAAATACTTACTATAAAAGGTAAACCAACTGCTGATTATATAGTTATAATAAAAAATGAAAGTAAAGAATTTCTCTAAGACCTTGTATTTTGTTGACCTATCGTCCGACTATTGAACTCTTGCAAAATTGCTTGAAAAAACTTAGCATAGGTACGAAGTATTTGTAATAATTTCAGAATATTTAAAATTCTAATTATAGATTCTATGAAATAGAACATCACGCAGGTATTTTAAAATTGAAGATTCCCAAATTATAATCAAATCATATCATAAAATTGTGCATACATCAATTTGTGACATTTAGCAAAAATAGAATGACTTTTAATATTATCGCTATTCGTCCAAACGATTAGCATAGGCTTTAATTTTTCGGGCAAAATATATTTAAATTGTTTATCAACGAACATAATACCTAGGTATGTACCTACATAAATTACTTACATAAGTCAATGGAATATTTTTTGCTACGCACGTTCTACGAAAGTGCTACGAGAAAGTAGGCACGCTCAATATGCTACGGCATTTAAAATTACAACATAATAAAATGACTCTTATCAACCAATTGGTTGACCATCCCATCTGTAGATAGTCGTACAATGCTAATTTTTAAATAGTGTTGTGTTTAATCTAAACGTTTCAGAGATTTCAGTACAATTCTGCAAAGCGTGTGGGGTACTATGAGCTATCCTTGATTTGACTAATGGAATGTCGCGAGAAGTGTGAGTAAACCTTTTTCTTGATAGGCCTTATTATTATAGAGATGTTGAAAAATAACTTTTTCAGTGAAATGGTTACTTCTTATGAAGTCAATTTTTTTTTTTTTTATATTGGACATCATTGCTACAATCAATCAGCCTGATGTGAACTACATATTTATGGTACCTACTTATAGTATTTTTTTTTGTGTTTTAACATTAAATATTTTGATTGACCTTTGAACCATATTTTTTATATCTTGACAGAACTGATCGAAGAACAACAATAATCCCCCCTCTTTCTTACCAGAAAAAATTGGCTACGCCCACATAATATGGCATGTAGTTCATAATTACTTCACATACAAAATAAAATGTAAATAAGGTACGCGTATCGTGCAAGTTCGCCTCGCTCTGCTGATGAACAGACTTCCCCTAGAACGATGCGTGATCTTGGAAGGATAGTGCCAATAATCACCAAGCTGGGAAAACTGATAGGCGATCTCTATAGATACCTACTTTGAGTAAAGGCGCATACACTTGGTCGTTGGCCCGCATTCGGTTACCCGAATTCGAGCATTCTGGTGTCTTTGGAAACATACAATGAAGCTGGACTAACTTGTCCGAAGACAGACGTATATATATCTACTCGATATCGTTAATTTACACTTGGTTATTAGGCTGAATTCAAAATAACATCCGAATTTGGTGAGCGACAACTGTAACTGTGCCAGAAGATAGTCAGTTTTCAAATTTACGAATGTACTAGAAGAATTTAGGTACACACAAAAATTAATTTGGATAAATACTGCAGATACAAAACGGCTCTTTTGAATTTTAAGCTCGGTTTTAAAACAGGATATATTCTTAGACATTTTTGTAGACCTATAAGCAAATAAGTAAATGAAAAGAACACCCTTGAATAAAAGAACATGTTTTTTCCAACACAATATGTACATCAGTCCTTTTTCTCTTCTTGCAACTGTCCGTCTACAAGCTCTGTAGGCCTATTTTTAGTCTTCACAGACGGCGACTCACACTTGCCCATTTTTTATTAGATACGCGTATAAAATGAACAACCTTCAGAAAATGCAAATACCGCCAACTGCATGTCAGTCGTTGCCCGACCAGTCTGGGAGTGATTAGAACCAAGGCCATATAGTGCTAGCTTCCAAATTTAAAAACTACTGTTAGTGTTTTTTTTTTGATGAAATATATCTAAGCATAATATATTTGAATATTACTTATAATATGGGTGTTTAGAGATACAGCTAAGGCGTCAGTCTGGCGATAAGGATGCAGACGTAGTGTGATGTCCACCTGTTGATACAGTATCTAATGCTCTATTACTTGGGTCAGCTTGGTGACTCTTAATTAAAGGAGTCAACAGGAATATAAGGTTTACCGAACCCAGAAATGCTTAAATCTGATTGGCTCGAAAGAAGAATATGGATCCCTATACAATTTAAAATTTATTATATAATTATACAGTTGTACCTATATTATACTTTTCCTGTCTACCTGTCAAACGCGAATGAAAACCGTAGCGTCCATGGCATGACTATCCTGCCAAAGTGGACCATTACTCACTTAGGTACCTATCAAGTCCGCATCGACTTTGGTCCAATTTCGTAGCCACTATAAGGCCCTTTTCACACGTTCTGACTGACTTGGTACCCGGCTGTGAATGTATGGCTAATTCGGGTTAAATCAGCTAGTGCCTATGTGAATGCTTCTTGTCCATAAGCTACCTGTACCGGTCCAGGGCCGGTTACCCGGCACCCTGAACGAATAAAAAGGCAGATATGATGTGCTCACTTAGGCCTACTAGTCGTTTACGCTTGGTGTACACCTGGTCGCTGTTTACATACAAAACTAGGGAACTTTGTCGACGAAGCGGCAGCGTCGCACTGACGTCACTGCATCGACTGGAGCTGCACGTTTTGTATTTAAACAGAAGCAGGAGTACACCAAGCGTATAATTACGAATACGCGTCTATGAAGCTACGCTTCCGTGGAAGGTAGGCCTTATACGACTGCAGACGCTGTCGGTGACGGACGTTTAAACTACGCAGATCATTATTGGCCTGTAAATGTCCTTTGCTGAACATGGGACTTCCTACGACGGATGCAATGAGCGACCGAAGACGATTTTCCATAATGTCGTAGCAGTTCATTTCAGTTGCAGTCAGAGGACGAATGGGGCTTTTTACGTTATGATTGACATTCAGTGTCTAAACACTGAATGTCATTCATAACGTAAACTTGTAGGCACAGTCCCTAAGGACTGTGCCTACAAGTTTAACCACAAGAAAAAACTATGAATGTGTAGATATTCTTTAACGTAGGTACGAATGCTTTCCTTGGAACTCCGCTAGACACGACGCGACGCACAGTTCAAATTCGAGAGTAGGTACCTAATTCTGCATTGAATTGTAACGAATTCATGATCATTCTCTTCCTGAATTACTCTTTCTAAATCTTTTCATAAAATAAAAGGCGTTAATGATGAGAAAATGTGTGAGTTAAAGTTGACAGTTGTTTTTCCTTCACTAGTCATTTAATTAGTAATAATAAATGTGAGAGTTACGATATTACTAATTAATTAGGTGACCCTGTCTACCTCTAAGTGAAATCTTTAATTATTTAATAAACTGGACCTTTCGCTAATAAGTAGGTTTTAATGCAATGTATATCCACATACTGATTTGTGAAAGTTAACCTGAATTAATTTCTGGAAAGTTTTCAGTCCGTTGACATTTAAGATTAGGTACTGACCATTGAATTTGATTAGGTAGCGGAAGTGCATTTGTTTAACTTTTATTTACATCTTTAACAGTAATTAACATAAAGAAGAGAGGGGTAGGTACTAGAAATCTGGGCGTAAAGTTGTACACTAATTACTAGTAACGTAAATTCAACATAAATATTATAAACTTAATTTTGTATTTTTAGTATTATTTTTAGTAAGTATTTGTAATTTTAGTAAGTATAATTGTAATCGATTACTAAGTAATTTATTAGGTTGCAACATTGTGATCAAGCTTAACATTTTTCGATGCCTAGCAACATTTGTTTCTCTCTGCATTCATTCCTCCAACTGACAGATCCATTTAATTTTCCACTTTTGAAATTTTATAAAAGTACCTAATAAATTCAACCTATTTTCCATGAATGAGTTTTATTATACACTTTGTAATTACTAGTATTAACTGATAACTTGTATGTGTGGTGCAAACTGTAAATATAAGTTGGTTAATAATAAATAAATAAAATAAAATAAAAAGAAATACATAGCTTCACAAAAACGCCAAGTATCAGTCACATTAATGTCATCATTTAACTATCCTTTTCTCACCTATGTTGGGGTCGGCGTCGAGTATAATCGGATGCAGCTGAATACCAGTAGGTATCTATTTTACATAGGGTAACTACCTATCTGATCACCACAACCCAGTGACTAGGCAACATACAGGGTGGCCGGGACATCGAGGCACAAACTGTATCCATGAATTTAGCACATGATTCTAAACCCCCTAGCGTAGACACTATTCGACGGTTCTCAAAAAAAAAAATGCTATATCATAGATAAGTGTTGACGCACCTACGCAGTCAAAATGTACGAAATTTATCAGACTTCCTTGTTTGACTCGTTCCACCCAAATTTAATACGTAGTTCTTCTTTACATTTATCGACCAGGAAAAAAGGTCCAAAAAGGGTGCCTTTGGTTTTGTGTTTTCGTGTTTGGCCACCGACTTCCGAAATTAAAGTTATTTTTCACGTCTTTTAGTGTTTTTTTTGGAAGTCGGTTGTTTTTTTGTAAAAAAGTTTTTATTTTTCACTTTTTAGTTGCGGTACCTACCCCACACAAATTCGTATTCCACTAGTTGGTCTGTAAATAACAGTGACAGGAAATTATTAACACATCATCCATATAGACTAAGTGGAAAAAATCTGCAGTATTAAGGATAACTCAAAAACTACTGGTCAGACCTTGATCAAATTTAAATGGGACCACATGTGAAGCACCACCTATCAAATAAAAAAAGAATCATCCAAATCGGTTCACCCAGAAAAAAGTTATGAGCTAACACACATAAAAAAAAAAAAAAAACATACAGACGAATTGAGAACCTCCTCCTTTTTGTGAAGTCGGTTAAAAATAGAACTTTACGCAAATGGAATTTGGGTGCATTACGGAAAACGCAATTGGCAAAAGACCCAGGCCCGATGGTATGAATATGATAAGAGCTAGCGGGTGTTAGGTATAGATTTAGGCGCGACCGGATGCCCATGCGTTGTAGTCGTCGGGCCGAAGATATCGCGTCCGTCGCCGCGTCGACGACGCGCGCGCGACCTGCGTTGGGCATATAATGCGTTATTTCGTGCGACCTTGATCCCCACGCCGCCCGCCGCGCGCAGCTCTATCCGCGCGTGTTATGTAAGGCCAGTACCACACACTGCAGTTTCAGGACAACGCGTGACGTCACCCTATTGATTGGAGGACAGAACAAAAATAGAAAATGTTTAATGAAATTATTATGACTATTGAACCTCTGTGTGCATGCGCACGCGTTTCCCGTTTGATTGTTTTGTTATAGAATTTTATAATATTTTTTATTTTGCGTTGGTAATTGATGAGGTTTGAGATCAATGGGCAGTGAAAGGGGAAAGGAATTATCAAATTGATAATCACGTTCACAAGGTTAGTCATACCATTCGATAAAATATATAAGGATCTGATCATTATAAATTATAATATCATGTTTTTTAACTCCGGATTTTTAGCTCCATAAATTTGAAAATCCGGTAATCATGTTTAAAAAACGAACTCTAAACTATGAATATGCTAACAATAATATTGATAGATCACCTACCTACTTAACAAGGAAGACTAAATTCTGAGCACTACTCGCACTAGCGACTTCAGGGTCATACCTATATCTGCTCACGTGACAACCTAGGTATAACTAGTATGCCTAGGCTATAGGAAACTACACACGCAAAACGTATGAAGTGACATACAAGTGTGAAAGACACCTAATGTACCATTAAATTAACATAGGACAGCTCATGCGAGCTGCATCGTTAAGCCAAGGGTACACTGATTACTACAACAAAAACTTTGTTTGAATATCTACCTATTGTTTTTATGTGTGTACTTACTTTATGTGTTTTATTCAAGCATTGCGTAATGCTGTGCAATTTTCTTGGTTTTTTGCCATTTTTCTTAAAGGACCTAATCTTACCAAAAAAAAGGGGCTATTCGCAATCATCATGTGGTACTGTACACATTTGCTCCTGTCATCCACTAAGAAACTAAACAGCCATGTCTGGTTGCTCTCAATTCAAGGTTCCGAATTTAGAACTATTCTTAACAGAGTTCATTGGAGCTATTTAGGATAACGCTATTCCAAATTGGAGTTTTTCGGGATAGAGTTCTTTGGAGATTCTGAGTTAAAGGCTTAATTATGTAATAAGAGAATAAGAAGACGAACGCTGCACTAGCATTCAAACCTTAGTTAGTTCTATACTGACTGCGATCACTAATGTCTGGGACAAGCATGATAATAGTCCAGTACCTACCAATACTTCAAATGTTAATTTTCACTGCTCGTTGTAAATACGTAACCGATTAGTTGACTATACCTAAGCAATATGGTATTATTCTACCGCTTTGAATAAAAACATAATTTGGCAGACTATCCTCATAACGCAAAAATTATATTACCTAAATCAAATCATTAATTGCATACTCTATCATCACTCAAAAATAATAAACGACCTTAGCTACAACTGACTTAATTAAACCTACATACACATAAAAGAAACACAATGTAATGTAGCGTTCGTCCGTGTGTCCACTCCTTTAAACATGTTAGCTAGACTATTGTGCTG
This sequence comes from Griposia aprilina, assembly GCA_916610205.1. Classification (NCBI taxonomy): domain Eukaryota; kingdom Metazoa; phylum Arthropoda; class Insecta; order Lepidoptera; family Noctuidae; genus Griposia; species Griposia aprilina. Next base: position 9,265,531 of record OU744287.1, read on the forward strand.
CGAAGGTCGGCCATAGCTATACCTAACTAGGCTTACTGTGTGCGCTAGCATTTGAGCTAAGTGCTTTAATCTTACTTCCTATTCGATTATATTGATGGCTTGGTTTGCCCTCCATTTTTTTTTTATTGGCTCATTCCGTTTTTATAGCATCGCTGAATAAACACACCTGATTAATAATAACCTAAATAGAAAACTGACATAAGGGCATCAGGAAATGTTGCCATAATCAATAGTCACCACACCACGCTTGATAAACGGCTTAACCGTCAGGGATTTGTTGAAATCCCTGAAATCACGGACCAAGACGTTTTTTTTTTTATTATATCTCAAATCATGACAGGAAACCAACACGAGGACGTTCCCTAAAAACTTAAACCAGTCATGCAAGGAGTTAAAGGTTATCAATTGGGATATTCGACATCTTTCATGGTTTTATGGCATGGTGTCCCTAAAGATTTCACGAACTGCTTGGTCCTCATTTCCCTGAGACATACCTTACAAAACGATTTCTTTCGGCTGCCCTATAAAAAAACAATTACCAGTGTTAAAGTACACAGCACAAAACTAAAAAATAGACATGTAGGTACCTATTCTGACAGAGTAAGTTATTGCGAAGAATACCCGCTACTTAGCAGTAACAAGAAATACCTAATTATTTGTTCAAATGTATGTTCATTGGTTGAGGTCTAATTGCTAAGCTGTTAGGGTACGTGCCTTTAAGAAACAGGTGCATTTCCACAGGCTAGGCTGAGAAAAAAAGGTTCTAGTTTAATAAAGGTTTGTAGTTCATAAAGAATTATTTACTCTGTAAAAAGTGTAGGATTCCTTGATGGGTTAGGTCCTTCAAGGACATTACACGCAGAATCCAACTTGAGCTCTTATGATCCTGATGACTATGAAATAATCAGAATAATTTTAAATTTCTTTTCATATATATGACTACCACTATACCAGAGATATTCAAGGTCCCAAAGACCTCCTGTTATTAAAGAAAACCTTTGGAAGAAAAGGAGTTTCTACGTAGGTAAATGAACCGGAACAAATATTCCTATATTTTTCCTTTGAATAATTGGACGTAGTTTAGCAGAAAGGACTCAACCCACAAAAAGTAATTTTTGAGTTATCGAGGTTTTAAGTTTAGGTGTGTATTGCTGCAATTATGTTACAGTTGGAATATTTTGGTTGGAGACAATTTTGTTATATTAAATATAGACCTGCTTCTTTCAAGTTGAATTTATTAAAAACTGCTTGGGTAGTTTGGGTTATTGTAATGGTTTGTAGAAAAATACCCGTCTTTATGTGGGTTGGTTCGCATCATTAAAAAATCAACCTTATCTTTGTAGTATCACGGATCTTTTTTGCTGAGTGAAAGAACAAACTTTTAGGACCTCTTTGGCATACATAACTCATTTTTGACCATAGTTTGGGTTGAGTCCTTTCTGCTAAACTACGTCAAATTTATGAATAAAACGCATGAATTCGCGCCATTAGTCGATTGTATCTGAAGAAATAACATCAAAATGCCTGCGTAGCGTGTTAACGGCAATCTATTGCATTTTTATCAAGTGCATTTTAGGAAGGTCACAAGATTGTATGGCCAGCTATATCACGGAAAATATTGCGCTGATAAAATGATAGATTACTTTTTTATTATCATGAAAATGCCTTAGCTATAGGTTTATGAAAACAGAAAAAACATTTTACAAAAAAATGGATAGGAATAGATTAGAAGTACTGTAAGTTTTCAGCTAAATACCATCACGGAAATAATTAACAGGAAGTAACTTAAAACTGTTAGTGCAGGCAAGTACCTACAGTTTACCCGTTCCTGAAAATTACAGCAAATTGTTCAAGATACAATCAACACAGCAGCTCATAGCTCATTTTATTCTGCAGCCATTTACAAAGTCTAGAACAATAATACGACGTTTTTATGAGAACCGATGGGTGCGATGAGAAAACGGCCCAAAGGCTTTTTGAAAAAAAAGATCTAAACACAAAGTGTACGGTCAAAAATTTAAAATAGAATGTTCCGCGTCCGCGGCCTTTATAACGAGCGTGTGATGAAGTGAGGAGTGGGGGGAGACAGACGGACCGATGACATCACACCGAGTTGCAGTGCGGTGCGACCGCCAACTCTTGCGCAATCGTGCGCCCTTGATCTTGACTGCGTCGCGGCCGCACGCGTGTGCGCACAACACCTACGTTTAAATACTAGGTACACTCGCAGCTATATTTATCTTCGCGCATGTAGGCGCGAAGCGGTAATCATCACAGAATAAAAAATAATACATAAGTGGCGTTTTGTACTTATTAGCAAATCTGAGTGTTCCGGCTGCTGCGTCGGGTAGGTAGGTAAATGTTGTAGGTAATTAGTGGCGGATGCGCACGAAATTTGATTTTATGTTTACCTGCAGCAGTGTTTCACAGTTCACGTTACGATGTAATCTTCAACTTACACAACAGTCGCACCAAATTATTTAAAAGGACATTAAATCACATGGCAACTGAAATTATGGTCCAGATGAAAAAAATATGCGCACACTATATGGACTTATCAACGACGATTAAACATTTTTAGCATACCTATCGAGGCTGTGTTGAATAAAATTAATTTATATTATTCCATGATGTTTTCAAGGTTGCAGACTAAAACCGTATATACTACATATGAATTAGTATCATGCCTAGACACAATACCTTTTGTATTTATGTGACGGTTCGTGGATGATTTAACATCTAGCATCATGTGTTGAGGGTTATACACTGTAATGGTTAATAAGCGGTAAATGAATAATGAGTCGCGTGACTGGTGTTGAAAATAGGCCTTAAAATTGATAACGCATAACTCTGTGGCAGACGTAAATACACGTGTAACGATAACCATGAGTACCTACTAAGTATAAACTATAGGGCTGGGACTGCCTACGCGACAGACGGATTTAGATCCGGTTCCCGACTTCCCGTACCCTATAATTCAGAATCGAAATCATAACTGACAATCCAAATAGGATTGGAAACAAAGTCACAAAGGAAAATACACTCCCGGACTCCTAAATCGAACCACCTTGCAATTCAATGTGAGGTATAAAGGCTTTAAACATCAAAATAATGTTATGCGTCGATATAAATTTGTAAACCACGAATGTGAATACATTGCAATAGAACTCCTCATCTTAGTTTAGAGATTATTGGTAGGACTTGTAAACTCATAAACGCACATGTTTTGTGCATTGACGAATATAAACCTGCAAAAACCCAAGTAAAGGCTCCCGAAGACAGGCGCGACGCGACAGCGCGACGCAACTCTTGTACGAGTATAAAACAATTACATGAAGTTTTCATAGAAATTGTTCTACTAGAGTCGCGTCGCGCAGCATTTACCGCAATTATTTTTATTTACAGCGGTAAATAACGATGAGATGCGATGGCGCTCCCATAGCGATGAGAGCCGTGTTAACGACGTATTATAGGTACCGATTTTATGTATGTATTGTAAAGATTGTTTTGTATTATTTACCAAAACTTGGGTCTGCTACTCGTATCTCCAGCTGGGCATTTCACCTAGAAAGAACCATTCTGACCACGTGATGTTTTTTAAATACAATATTTTATCTGCGCTGAAGCGGATACAAGGTGGAGCGTGAGATTATTTATTTGTTATGGTTGTCGTAGTTATTGATTGTGCCTGGACTAAGTATCTGAAAAAAAAATATTTATATAGAATCATCACTGAAAAAAATATTTGTTAATTTTTAAAAAAAATTACCTGGCCAACAAATATTTTTTTCAGTGATGATTTTTACTTGCTACAAGTAGGTACTTAGGTCATTTTCAGCGGTGGATGTCGACGGGTGTATGACGGGGGTGGGCTCATGAAAATTAAGTAGTTTAATGTAGAGATGAAGCAGACACGGATACGTTTTGCTGGTCAGTCTGTTTCGCCATTTCTTCTGTTCAACTTCAACTTTAATATTAGATAGTAGTGAAGGATGTGCGTTTAGTTAGCGGGTTGTCGTTTGTGATTTTGATCTTCAAAAAGTGCTGGTTTTCAGTCTAGTAGGTAATATATAATTATATACCTACTAGTTTCTGCCCGCGGCTTCGCCCGCGTGGATGTCGGGAATTATCCCATGGGAATGTGCTACCGAGACAAAAAATAGCCTATGTCCTTCCCAAGGTTTATCGAAATCCATTCAGTGGTTTAAGGCTCCAGCCAACAAGCGCAACGCGACTTTTGTAGAACAATTTCCATGAAGTCTTCATAGGAATTGTTCTACTAGAGTCGCGTCGCGCCTGTTTTCGAGAGCCTTTAGGCATGAAAAGGTAACATACAGACAGAGTTGCTTTCGAATTTATAATTAGTATGGATTGTAGAATAAACAGTTTATGCTTGGAGCAGAAATAGTTAGCGAGAATTTTGGAATTGTGTAAAGGTTAGAGGTTGTTGGTGCGTTATTTTGAAAATACATTATGATTATTATTATATTAATTTATTTCAGATTTCCAAATACTTTCATATAATTGTTAGTAGGTAACACAGAAATGCTTATGAGAAACTAATGTTAGTAATGACATGAGTTAAGAAAAGAAGTGATGTAGATTATTATGTTTGGAAACATAAACATTAAACAGGCCCTAAGAGGATTCTTGTGTTCATGACGACCGGATTTTATACATGGTTTTTTGTGTTGTGTACTTTACCGGTAGAAGATTTTTTTTTTTTTTTTTGCAACTTTTGGTACATTCAAATCTTGTTTAATTGTTATGGACAGGATATTTTTTTAATTCTATCTTTTTTCAATGTTTCAATGAATTTTTAATTAAAATGATCCCACTTACATGTTACAGCGGCGGGAGCTAGCTCAGACATGGGAAGTGAGCACTATTGCCTAAGGTGGAACAATCATCAGAGCAACCTGCTGGGAGTATTCAGCCAGTTGCTGCACGACGAGAGCCTGGTCGACGTCACGCTAGCCTGCTCCGAAGGTGCATCCATTAGGGCTCACAAGGTAAACATCGACACTCCATTCTATCAATTCAATTCAAAATATTTAATTTTACATAAACCTACAGGCGCACTCAGAAACGCCAGAAGCTAGGTTCCCGGTTCCAATTGGTCGTTTCCCATGGAGAAGGGCCGCAAGAAACTTACTCTATTAAAAATAATTGGCTTTTACAATGTTTTACGTTACAGTGTAAATAGGTATGGAAGGTCAGTGCAGGCCTGTTAACACGTACTAGTAAACTGTAACTATTTACTTTTAAAAACTTATGCATATTGCGCGCGCGCTTGTGTCTCGCGCGGCTTTGCGGGCCCTGAATAAGAAAAATCTAGGTATTTAGGTAGGTGTATACAATAGCATATCTAACAAATCAAAATAAAAAAATATAAACTCTCAATAGGATTACGCGTCGACTACAAGAGATATAATATGATGCGGAGGAATAAGGGACATTTTATGAGAAAAGTTTTGTGTTTGAATGCGGATGACAAGGTATAGGGGAAAAAATCAAAATCAAAATATTTTATTTCACATAAACCAACATGGGCACTTATGAAACGTCAGAAGCTAGGTGCACGGTTCCAATTGGTTGTTTCCTATGGAGAAGAGCCGGCAAGAAACTCCACGGTTACTCTTTTAAAAATAAGGGGCTTTTACAATGTTTCCAATCACAGTGTTGATAGATATGGGAGGTCAGTGTAGGCCTGTCAACAAGGCTGAATGAAAGACCATAGAAACCAGGCTAGAAAGGGGCTGAATATTGAAACGGCTCATAAAGATTGGTATGAAAGAAATGGTCGTACTGACCTTGTCCAACTACAGGATGTCAGGGACATCGACGTGCAAATTGTTATCATGAATTCAGCAAATGATTCTAGTCCCCTCATCGTAGATTTTTCTTCGTTGTTTAATAAAAATGCAATACCTACACGTTCAAAATGTTTTTACCACGATAACGACACGCTGTATACATTTTTAGAGGGTCAGGAGGAAAAGGCGGCGTTCTATGTCAAAGATGGCGGGAGGAGCTTGAGTCCTACCGAACGGGCTGGCCCGCATCAGGAGCAAACAGAGAAGGGAGCGGGAAGCTTTTGTCCTGCGTTGGGATAGGGAGATAGAAACACAATCACGCACGCAAACACGTTGATAGGAAAAGGTTACCTCAAAAACAAAGGATTTTACTGGAGTTTACTGATCTGATCCCTCCAAGATTTGAAAACACATGTCCCTTTCGATTTTCGTCTAAAGTTCTCACATTTTGCACGTGACATTGAGCGATAGTGATTCCGTATAAGTTTAATGACTTCTGTTTAGTACGGCACGTGTAGAAACGTCTCGTTACGCCTCATTTAATTACTTTGTGTGTACCTATTGTTAATATGCGTGCTCTTAGGGCCCATTTACATGCCACAACTTTTGCTTGCATCACGTATAGATATATACTTTGCAATGAGATTTTCTTGTCACCGATTTTTCTTGTTCTCCGTTTGTTGAGTTGCGGCGAAAAGACAGTGTATATAAAAGCACTGTTATAAGTAATGCGAAAGCAAGATTAATTAATGTATATAAACCTAATTTAAATTGGTGAGTTCATGCTTATTATGAAAAATAAATGTAGTAGGTAGCAGTAGCGAAGGGTCAATTTTTGTAAGAGGTAAGCCGGAGTACATATCTTAAATGTGATTATAGAATACTGACTGTGCCATTTTTCAAAGGGAAGCCGGTAGGAATCGAGTTGTATGGAACCTTCGCCACTGGTAGAAAGACAGGGTGTGATCTTGGATATCAGATGTATTATTTTTTTATATAAAAGAATTAAAGTACTGAATTTCTAGGGATGATTTAAAAGCATCTAGGAATAAAAGACTTAGAAAAAGACACCCTACGTATGCCTTACTAAGTGTTTTGGGTTTATCTTTTGCGTAGCGTGCTATCACATTTCTAACCGACACTGCAAGTGTTATCTCTTGATAATCAGCTTTAAATTCGGATAATCACGATTTCGAATGACGGAGAAGAAAGGAGGGAGGGGAGAGGGTTAGCCATTAGGTTTTATCCATCGAAGCTGAGCTGAGTGTGCGCCACACTCTCTCAGTTTTGATCGTGCTATACAAATCTAATCATTAGTTCCATAATTCCATATATATATATAATACACCTAATAAAAATGAAATTATGATACCCAAATTTGGATTAACTAAAACAAGCAAGTCATTTCTTATAAACAGTAACTACCTATCCGCTTTTATAACAAGTTGCCAAAGTCAACTTACAGAACTTAGCGATGGGAATATCAAAACCCACGTCAAACGTATTCTTATCAAAAAAGCATATTAGATTAAAGACTACGGAAGTTTGGCAATAATTCGTCTTCCCTGGTTTAACGGCATCACAATGTTAATATCTATTATCTGCTCCCAAATTACGATGTTATTCTTTTTTAGTGTCTTCTTTGACATAGTCTTCTCATTATTTGACATTAACCTCCAATTCTTATTTCAACTCTTTACTAATGGTTTTTGTAGACCGGGTTTTAATTCAGTTTTGTAACAGTTTTAATGGCAATCATGTCATTTGGTTTCAATACTTAGGCCTTTATTTTTATTATTGTATTTAAGTATCTTTTATATCGATTCTTCTATATTTTGTGACTGTGAGAACTTTGTAGCCTTACTTGTAGACTGTACATTTGAAGACCATTTTCTATTTTGTTAAGTACTTGTTGACAGGCCTACACTGTCCTCCAATACTATTAACACTGTAATTTGAAAACATTGTAGAAGCAAATTATTTTTAAAAGAGTAACCGTGGAGTTTCTTGCCGGCTCTTGTCCATGGCTTCTGACGTTTCATAAGTGTCCATGTAGTTTTATGTGTAATAACGTCAAAATTACTTATGATGGTCCCGTCCCATAAAAATGTAATATAATATGTAAGTCTGAAACGGCAAACCCTTCTTGAGCAAGCGTGGTGATCAATGCTAATGCCTTCTCGGTGTGAGAAGAGGCCTTTGCCCTTCAGAGTGACAATAATAGGCTGATATTATTTATTATGCAAATCATCTCCACTCGTCTCCGCTTGTAGAGTTGAAAGCTAAACTAAAATGAGATGGGTAGTAAATAACGATATCCTTTTGGTTAGGCAGAGATCGGATATTCGGATGCATATTCACCTAAAGTTGAGATGTTGGCTAATATGGTATGTGCATACCACCCCTCCTGTTACACCCTACATACACATATTTGCATCGGGGATAAAACATTAATTTTAAATAAATATGCATCTGAATAGTTATGCAATCCAAGAATCTCGGGGTACTTATTTTTATATATACAGGGTGTTTGGCAGAACGTTGAACATACGAAAATGGTGGATAGGTGGGGTCATCTGCTACTTACTCAGCCCTAATTTATTTGGCTCTGGCCCGCAGGATATTAAAAAATAAAATTGCTTTCTTCCAGTTTCACCACTTTCTAAACTTTAAAGTGTATTTTTTATTAAAAATGGGTAAAACGGGTAATTTTTAATGTTGGCAGATTCTTATAAAATTATTGCTTTATTCAGATGTTACCTAGAAAAAAAGTTATGAGTCCTCAAACTTACAGAAAGATAAAGATAAAAAAGGGCCAAATAAATTAGGGTTGAGTAAGTAGCAGATGACCCCGGGGCACCTATCCACCATTTTCGTATGTTCAACGTTCTGCCAAACACCCTGCATTTTTTTTTTGTAGTCTTTTCCATACCGAAGAGCATTCCCAGTGTTTCTGGCATCCCGGGTTTTTTTTCCCAATAAATACATTCCATACTTTCAGAGCTAAAATTAACTTTAGGTAAACATGCATCCGAATATCCGATCTATGGTTATAAGTTAGGTACATCACATTCACTTCTGCGCCCAGTTGGGCTTTGGTAGATACCGGACCTAACTCGCTTTTAAATTAGCCGACTTTTGTTAGTATGCACGTCTCGACAGCACGACATTGTCACTGCAAGCATATAATTGCATTAACAATGCGATTACATTATTATTAATTTCATCATAATTTTGTATCATCACGCACTTTGCGATCACCAAATATATTATTTATAAGTACCTACTATCTTTTGTTTCTTATTGGGTATAGGAAGTTGTTAGTTAATCCTACTCTGGTAGGATACCTAAGGATTTTCCTAGCTGGAAAGAATCAATTTTTGATTATGCATCTCTTGTTCTGGATTGACTCTCCTGATTGATTAACTACCTCGTTGGTCTAGTGGTTGCAAGCGCTACTGCTGAGCATGAGGTCACGGGTTCGATTCCCGGGTCGGGCAAAGTGTTATTGGGTTTTTCCATCTGGAATTTCTCAGTAGCAGCCCGGAGTCTGGATTTGTGCCCGGTTGATGGCAATAGGCTCGCCCCCTATTACATGGGACTTAAACATAACTGGCGAAATGTGGGTGTACTATAGGTACACCGCTGCCTACCCCTTCGGGGAATACAGGCGTGATGTTATGATGTTATGTTCTGGATTGTTAACGGTAGGTACTTAATTTGGTTTCCATTTGACTTTATTTGTTACGACGTCTAGTTTAGGTTCACACCTGTGTTGCCCAAAGAGTTAAGATACGAGTTCGCAGCCGACTGCAGACAGCAGCAGCAGACGACGTGTCGCCGCGACACTATTGGTTTCTATGAAAACGACGTGTCGCTAGCTACGGAAGATATTTTATAGAAACCAGTAGTGTCGCGGCGACGCCACACGTCGCCTGTTGCGGCTGCCTGCAGTCGACTACGAACTTAACTTGTACCTTTAGACAGAGGTGTTTAGTAGGTACCTACGTATAAGTATAAGCATAATCAGCTTATAAATGCCCACTGCTGGGACACAGGCCTCCTCTCGCTGTGAGGGAGTGAGCCGTATCCACCACGCGGGCCTAGTGCGGGTTGGTAGATGTCACATGTCTTCGAATTTTTGGTTCTAGGACATGATGGGTCGCCCACATTTCTTCAGATGTTTAACACTTGTTGAACAGGTGGTTGGCGAACATAATGTCACCAACCGGGCACAAATCCAGAGTTCGGTTTGCTGCTGAGATTTTCACCAAATATACCTAATAACACTTTCCGACCTGGGAATCAAACCCAGGACCTCATGCTCAGCAGACTCGTTTAGGGAGATAAAGGGATGTTTAAAGCATAATCATTAGTCCCTAAAGCAACATTATAATTTATCGTTGATCAAGTTCTACTTGCATCGTCAGCAGAAGGGTTGCAAGACATGGTGACTGTGATGGATGAATCATATAAAATGAAAGGGATGAATATAAGTGTGAATAAGACGAAGGTCATGGTGTTTGAAAGAGAAGAGGATGTATCGGTCTGTGATGTGAAATTAAACGATAAGAGTGTGGAGCAAGTAAGTGAGTTCGTATATTTGGGGACTCTATTTACATACAAGGGATGGAAATATTGATGGAGATGTGGAAAGAAGGGTAAATGCGGGAAATAAAGTGAATGGTGCTACACATGCAATTATGACCAACAAGTTGATGTCCAAAAAATCACGACTGGCTGTTCATAATGGTGTGCTGGTGCCTATGATTATGTATGGAAGTGAGTGTTGGGTGTGGCAAAAGAAGCATGAAAGTAGAATAAATGCTGTGGAAATGCTTTCCTTGCGAAGCATGTGTGGTGTGACTATGAATGATAGACTGAAGAATGATGTGATAAGGCAACGGTGCGGTTTAAAAGAAGATGTAGTGACAAAAATTGAAAAGAGTATGCTAAGATGGTTTGGTCATGTTGAGAGGATGAATGAAGGGCGACTAACAAAAGGTATTTACAAGGCAGATGTGAGTGGAAACGCCGGGAGGGGATGCCCTAGGAAGACATATAGTGACCTTATTGGTGATGTTCTTCAGAAAGATCAGGTGCGTAGTAATCACAACCAGCGCGCGTGTATGACCAGATGTATGAACGTAAACGAAGCAAAAGGAGTATGTAAGGATTGTAGCAGGTGGCGTTCTGTAGTTTCTGCCTACCCCAATGGGAAGAAGGTGTGAGTTTATGTATGTATGTAATTTATCGTAAAACTTCAAGGTTACCGAACGTTAAGTTAAACACCAGTTAAAGAGACGACTGCGATGGAAATTATGCATTCAATCCCGTTTAAGATTTAGTAGCCATTAATCGGGAATACGAAGAAATACTTTCATCTTTAACACGATCAGTTTCTGTGAAGCGACATCGGCTAAAGGATGATTTCCACCAAACGGCTCGCATCGCATCGGATCGGAACGAATTTTACAATTCTTTAAACGATATTAAATCGTATACACAGTATTTAAAGTTTATATTACCAAGCCGCGTACAGCAGCTTGACCTCGGGCGTCTTCCGCGACACGCGACCGTAGCCGAAAGTATGCTGCGACGCGCGATCGGCTCCGTTCGCCTGTTGTTGTATCGTCAACACGGTAGGAATGAAACTATTTGACTAGGCGCAGAAACGGATACGTTCGAAAGCGATGGTACGGAGCCGATCGTATTCGTCGACATCCTGCCGGACGCGATCAGCTGTCGCCGCATACGTTCATAACCTTTCCGATCCGATGCGATGCGAGCCGTTTGGTGGAAATCATCCATAAGACGTTTTACCGCGCAGGTTGGCCTACCTATTGAATTCTAAGTAGCGAGGTAGGTAGATGAGAGGATTCGAATGAATTGAAGCCCAATGAAGTAAATGGAAGACGAATCACGAGTGTGTGAAAACTTAATACTTAGATTAGCGGTTGATAGGTTTTGTTTACATGTTTTTTTCTCTGCTTAGGTTTATTTATGCTGAGTTCAATTAGAGCTTCAAATAGGTAGTGAGCTACTCTGTACCTTTATCTATGTATTTTCTGTCACGAGGATACAGAGTTTACCGTGAGTCGGTGAGCCTATGTTTAAATGGTGCAATTTTGCACTGCCCACCTTCACATAACCTACCCGGCCGACTCATCCAGCAATTAAAACAAATGATAAAGCAAAACGCTTGCATCGTTTCCAGGTTGTGCTGTCTGCGTGTTCATCGTACTTCCGATCTCTGTTCGTGGACCACCCGTCGCGTCACCCCATCGTGATTCTCAAAGACGTGGGTCTTGAGGAACTACGGACCCTGGTAGACTTCATGTACAAGGGCGAAGTCAACGTCCAGTACTGTCAGCTACCTGCTCTCCTCAAAACTGCTGAGAGCCTCCAGGTACCTATTAATTTTTTATGATTATTATTTTAATTAATTATATTATTAATATGATTGACATTTTAAAGTGTTTGTACAAACATACTTCGGAGTTATAGACATTTATCATTTATTTATCGATTTTGTTAAAGATTTTTAGAAGATTTACCTCTACAAGGTATCTTCCTTATGCACAAGTCTCTGTCTTGTTAGGTAAATATAGTTACCTACACGAATATTTAGACTAGGAATCAAAGTTATAAAACTAGCTTCTATTAAGACTAGTTTTCAGCCTGCCTGCTACATCGCGAATAAAATGTTAAGGTTCAAGTCTATGTCGATAAATTACTGAGTGATCACAACATCGCCTATTTTACAAGCTTTTAGTTAACTTGCAACGTTTGTATGTATGTATGTTAGTTCTGGGCAAATTCTGCAAGCTGAAAAAAAGAACTTATCCTACGGAGTTGAAATTTCACACGTTGATTCTGTTAAAAGCTTGAGGCGTGAACGTCCTTCTTACAATTTTAAGATAAGCTGTAAGCTTTTAAGAAAACATTAAAGTTTTATGTTAACGTAATTTTTATTCAGTACTTTTTAGTTCAATAAAAGCTTGTTTTTGATTAAAAATGTTTCTTACTTACATTTTCTTTTATACTAGAATACCTACCTACCTATTTATGTAGTATCTGCCTATTTATGTAAGATCTACCTATTTATGTAGTATATACCTATTATGTAAGAAAGTATTAGGTTAGTTAACAATGATGTAAAAGATTTTTTAATATATTTTGCAGGTTAAAGGACTTGCTGAAATGACTACCTTAAGCGCCGCCGGCATTGAAACAAGAAAAGTTCAAGAACCAATGGAAGAGTGTCAACCACAAGACACGAGGGAAAGTTCAGAATCACACGAGAAGTTGGACGGCAGAGATCACAGGGAGAAAGAGGATCGGCGCGAACTGAAAGACACACGGGAAGTCCGTGAAAGAGAAAACAAAGAGACTCGTGACGTAAGAGAAACTCACGTGAGAGAGAGTCACACAAGAGATTCTCGAGAGTCGAGAGAACCAAGAGAACACAGAGACAGAGAAATTAGAGAACCTCGGGATTTAAGAGAATCTCGAGAAATTAGGGAACCAAGAGACCCTCGAGACTTGAGGGATCCCCGCGAACTGCGGGAACACAGAGAGTCCAGAGAATCTAGAGATATTTCACGAGATTTGAGGGAGGTTCGGGACCCTAGGGACTTACGTGAAGCTCGAGAAGCTCGTGATCACAGAGAAATGCCCGAAGCGTCGCCCCCGAGGATATCCCCGTTACTTTCAGTACGGCGATTTAGGCCAGACATCACGGGCGAGACTCCAATCCTCTCACACCCTCCTATCCCTAAAGACGAGCCTCCTGATGAGCCCATGCGATCATCGTCACCAGAAGACGATACGGTGTCGATTAGATCAAATGGAGCACAAAATGAAAGTATCGGTACGTAACAGTTACGATACTTAAATTAGTAAATCTTTCTAGCGCTAGATTTAGTTTATATTCTATTATTTGTGGCCACTTACAACAACGATACGCTAAACTTATTTCTATTATATAATAAGTAGGTAGGGAGGTACCTGCTACTGTAACAGGCAGTAGGTAGGGTGGGTAGACCCTTTTCAGCAAAATCAATTTAAATTTCAGGTGGGTAGGTAGGCAACTATTATGTACACCAAAGCGCAATTGTGCTATTATTATGCTTTTTCTGGAAAATAAGATACCTAGTAAATAGACAGCAGTTTATTCATTTATTTTGATAAACGAACAGCTGTACTTAGAAATAATTAAAACAGAACAATAACATAATCAAAGTAGGTAAAGGTTTGTACCTATGCCTATTACAGGTACTTAGATACAATATTCACCATAAAACAACATCGTATTTTTATTTTTTTATTATGAGATTTTATAATACAATTTATTTTAAAACGAAATTCAAAATAAGTGTATATTTGCATTATACTAAATAAAATTATGTAAAATGTTATCACGAAAGGTGAATTATGAGTGTGAATGATATTTAAGAATTATTATGAACGTAAATTAACAATTTTAGTTATTTATTGGTTATTTTATGCACTCAGTTTCCAGTTATTGTAATTGTTCTTCTTTTCGTATAGTTCATTTTACTTTGAGTTAAGTTTAATTTATTTAAATTAGCATCGAATTATAATATACACTGTTTCCAAAAATGTTTGGTTTTTTAGTAATGAGGAAAGGTCGAGCAGAAATGATTCCTAGTTAGCTAAACTTTGCCTAATAAATTCAAGTTTCAACAAAAGTAAAAACAAGCCAAAATACCCAAAATAGCATTTTTCTTTGCAATCGACTACTAAATTATGAATCGACTAAGTAAACAATTACGTTTAGTGGTGCGTTCATCTCTAGTTTGTTTTGACTTTGGAATTTGACGTTTGTCGATCTTGAGTAGGAAGTGTTTGAAATAAATACGAAACAGCATTCTTTTAGAAATAAATGGCAAATCTAATGAAATTTTGTATAAAACAAGTTATAACAACAAACTTAAACATGATATCAATCATTTGTCTCACTCAAAACTATGCAAAACATAGTGTAACATCACTGTTTACGTTGGGTGCAGTAACTTGAGAAAAGGTACATAAAATTTGTGTAATTAATTAAGGCTATAGAATCAAGAACATATGATATACCACGTTATTATACCTCTTCATGTAATGTCGTGATTAATAGAACTTAGAGCTATAAAAAAACAAGTTTAATTCCTCAATATAGTTGCTAATATTTAGGGTCCCCTGTCCGAGTATAGGGCTTAGATAGCATACTTAATACGTTTTGAACATTTTCAGCCTAAAAGGTTTAGGTAAAATGCCTTTTGATGTTCTTGGAACAGGAATAACACATCATAATCCGTATTTTCAGGATTAAACATGACGATAAACAGTCACAGCAGTAGCAGTGTACTAGGAGCCCATTATTCTCCAGTGGAGGCGCGACTAAGTGTGCTGAACACTATATCACACCCCGGATTGACCCACCCATCGCACGCATCATTGCCTAGTCCGAGGAGTGAACCTATTGCAGGCCCCTCCGGACTCCCTCCTGTTCAACAAGTACCCCTGGTATGTATCATCAGTCAAGTAGCTAATTTTCAAACCTAACAAATGCAAGGACATACCCAGTTGACAGTAAAAGCTGAAATAAAAGTTCCATGTCACAGACTTTTGGAATCTTCCAACTGCTCTCCTTAGTTGTGTTTTTGCACTTGCATTTTATTATCTGTAGGACCTGTTGATATGGCTGTATACAAAAAGTGTACACTGAAAAAAAAAGACAAACACTTCACTGCAGTTGAGACCCATTACATACTGTTATCCAGAATCAAAAATTCATTCAAGATGATAACATTTTCTTAGTGAAATTGTAATAATTGATCAAAAGCAGTAAAACCAAACAGAAATGAATGTTTATTCTGCAAGTACTAATTGAAAAATAAATAAATTCCAGTCTTTGAAGAAAGAAATTGACTGGGACAGGAGCAATGAAGAGAAGGTGGGCGGAGAGTCATCATCAGAGTACCGAATGCAGCACGAATCCGTGAGTAAAGTAACTGTTTTTATAAAATGTGTAAAAATGTAATTATAATTATGTAGATAGAACAAAATTTAAAGCAAGCTTTTTGTTTTTTATTAACAATTTTTTTGGCAAAGATGTAAAGAAAGAATAATGGTTTTAAGTTATTATTTGTTTACAGCTTAAAATAATCTATTGCTGGACTTGAGAGTAATAAATTTGATTTAGATGGTAAAACTTATTTCTACCTAAACTGAGATTTATTTAAGTACATCTCTAAAAGAACCTCAGCAAATATTATTCAAGAATAATAAAAAAAAGGAAGACTCAAGACATCAAGAGTTTACATTGTGTTCTTATAAACGTTGATGAATGTCACTGTATATTTTTTATTGAGACATTTGCCAATATTTATGTATTTATATAAAATATGTAGACAATAATGCATGTGTGTATAAGTAAGTAGCTTGTTATAAATGTCTCTGTATATAATGATAGATCTGTGTTGTATTGCATGTTTCATTTATTTTTCCACAATCATAAAATATTTGATGTTTATTATTAAAATTAAATTCATTAAAAATTGCCTGTGTCTAGCAACACAGGCTGTACTTTTATATTAAAAAAAAAACATATTTGCCCAATTAATTAAATATCTAGACTGCCTTGAGCTTGCCAAAATCCAATATATTGTTTTAGTTTGTATAAATACTTATGTATGTTGTGTGGCTGCTTGATTAATACTATATGTCAGGAACATTGTTGAATAGTATGCCTACTAATTTAAGTGGTGGCACAAAATAAAGTAACTAACACAGTGTTGTGAAGATCTCCTAATTAATAAGTAATATTTAATTTGGCTATTGGTGTTTGTGTTAATTGATTAGTTACACGCATGCTTGTTTGATATGCTGCGCTACTTTAAACATCGAGTATTATGCCTTGCTGTCAAGAAGTTGACCTTCATTTTGTTGGCCATCATTTTTATATCCATTCATTTTGTTTGATATATATTTTGGGCAGTTTTTTATTTTAAATTTTGGCCATATTACATGCATACGTTGTTGTACGAATCTGTAATTCAGTACGCGTGCGCGTTGCTAAACAACAAGGCATTACGCGTAGCCGGCTCCCGGGTCACTCCTGCACATTTTTTTGGGCAAAAATGAGCGTCAACTTCTTAATTAGATAGTGGAAATTAAAAATATACCGAGACTGCATCTCAATTTAGAAAGTAGTGATAGAGATATTGCACACAGTTTGGTCCGTGTAAAATGGAACAAGAAAAAAGAAGTTGATGTTCTTTTTTGTGGTTGCAGGAGTACGATGGGTCCGGTAGGGGGCGAATTGATGAAGGGGAGAGGGGGTATCCTTGCATACACTGCGGTGCGGCGTTTCCACATCAGAGCAAACTGACGCGGCACATACTGACGACGCACACGCTCGACACGCTGAAGTACCGCGACGCCTTACTGGGCAGGCCGCTCGGCTTGCCCATGATAGGCCAGTTCAGTGACCCCACGTACATGAGCATGCACGCTGAGGAGTCCCCCATAGAGCTGGACATAGGAGCCGTGGAGCCCGGGAACGTAGTGCTGTGCAAGTTCTGTGGGAAAAGTTTCCCGGACGTGTCGTCGTTAATAACACATTTACCCGTGCACACGGGGGACCGGCCGTTTAAGTGTGAATTCTGTGGCAAGGCGTTTAAGTTAAGGCACCATATGAAGGATCACTGTAGAGTTCACACAGGTAAGCAATGACTTTGTGGTATCTTTCCTACTTCTACGTTTTCTTATCTAATAAATATAATTATTTCTTTTCTCAAAAGTTTAAGAGTTAATTAGATACTGGGATACATCTTGACTCCTAGAAATCCTAGTGGTTTTCTAATAGAAAAGTGGCGTTTATTACTTCTTTTCATTAACATCAATTTCGTCATTTGGGATTATGATATTCATTTTCACTAATTCAATCGCCATTTAGCTAGCCTTTTTTGTAAAACTTTTTAAGATTTTTTACTTCTTATATGATTAGGCTTAACATTATTTCCTGTCTTCACAACTCATCATATTTTACTATTTCAGGAGAACGGCCATTTCGTTGCGGGCTCTGCGGCAAGACGTTCTCACGGTCGACAATTCTGAAGGCGCACGAGAAAACGCACTATCCGAAGTACGCTCGCAAGTTTCTGTCGCCCAGCCCCGTCGACACGGAGGAGGAGAGCCCGCATCAATGAGCCTCGGACCCCCTTAGTGCACAATTAGCCTTCTACGATATATTCACCAGTAACACAAACTATTACTGGAAATAGTCAATGTGAGCGAGAAGTGATAGTTGAATGAACAAATGGAGGACAATATGTTGTAATTAGTTAAGAATGTGATTAAAACGCCGCAACTGTGATCTGAATGATATGAATAATATTTGATATTTCACTAATAGATAATTGACACACTAAAGTTCTTAAATTTATTTGAACATTTTTGAG
Organism: Griposia aprilina; assembly: GCA_916610205.1. NCBI lineage: Eukaryota > Metazoa > Arthropoda > Insecta > Lepidoptera > Noctuidae > Griposia > Griposia aprilina. Next base: position 9,283,820 of record OU744287.1, read on the forward strand.
TTTCGTTCTGTTTGCTTCATTTCTCTCTTAAGAGTTTTTTGATCGTTAGGTGCTTTCTTTATGCTTTAGTTTATAATAAAAATTAAACTCATTCTACGATGGGTCATTTAGACGGCATAGCCAAAGTTAGCTAGTGAAGTATGAATCCTTTTAATAACGTTACTTTCGAAATCGAGATAATAACAAATGCTTTTTAGTTTAATTTGCTTGTACAAGAATATTTTTTTTAATGATTCGTATTGGTTGCAATTTCGAAAATTATCGAAATTAATGAAGAAATTGTAAAATATCATATTAATTTAGACCTGGCATAATCTTTAGAGACTTGCATATTTATTATAGTAGTATCTTGTCAGAGTTGATTTTATAAACAAAATTAAAGATTGATTAAGAGTGCTTTAATATTATTATTAGAGACCATACGAAAATTGCACTCAACATAGTTGGTAACAATTAAGAAGTTAGGGATTTGAGATTTTTACTAATTTTATGTCTTTCGAAGTTAACGACGCACGCTCCCCTGAGGTAATTCAAAAGCAATATTATGACATATAAATGTAAATAACATATAGTTTGATAATATCGGATTTTTAGGAAATTTATTAGAATGTAAACGCTTCGGTAGTTCTGTATTCGGTATACACGGGGAGGGTTGTGGATGTGATCATGGGAATCAAAGCTTTAAGCGCTGTTTCTGTTCTGTCCGAGTGCCGTGCCTCTTGCTGCGTGCCCCAAGCCGCTCTGTTCACTCGATATGTTTATTTTAAAAGCCGTTACTGTCAAATATAAACTTGTAAAAACTGGTGGAACCACACCATGTAAGAGGCATGGCATATACATATAAGTATATATCAAATTTTCTATCTATTTTCATACTGCAGAACCACATTGATTTATGATTATTTAAAAGTTTCAAACCCTGCGGATATCGACGTTTATTATGAAAGCACCGCTCTTTAGATTTTATCGTCTGTAATAATCTTTTTTCCATTAGTTAAATATAAGTAATCAGACAATCACTTGATCATTCGATCCTGACGGATGTGCCCAGAGTTTGAAACTCCTCACAATAATCGCTGTGTTCAGTAAATTCAACAGAGTCAAATACAGGGATATTTTATTGATCGTAAGATTAATTATTATTCAACACCACCATATTTTTGTTGAAATACGATTTTAGACATAGCCTTTATTTTTCGGGCTCAGAATTTATAGAAAAAATTTGTTTGTATTATACAAAGTTTCATATTTCAACATCACAACCGAGAAATTTAAAGCTTTGATTTGGAACTGATTGGATGTTGGCTCATAACATAGTCTGTAAGTTCAATGGAAAATTACTTATACATAATGTTGATCTGCCCACGGTACTCTCTGGCTAGAACATGCTAATATCTTTATAGAAATTTATATCATTATCTTAATGTACCTAAATGGTTTACGTAATTTACTAGTAGATAGACTGAACTGCCTAATCATTTCATAATCTTTTGGTCATGGGACATATCATTTTTGTATAAAAAATACTATAAATTTCACGGATAAAATAAGGGTGACTTACACTTATTTTATAAATATATATATTTAAAAGTAGGATATTAAAAATTCTTTCGAAAACGTTTCGTTCTGAATGTAGGCGTTTAAATATCTTTGATTGTAAATTAGATATTTAGTGATTCATAATTTTGGGTTCACTCAAAAGAAAGTATTATGGTAATATAGAAAAAGATCTGTGATATATGTCTAATACAAGTAAGGGTATTACATCTGGGAATTTATGATGCGATCTCAGAATGTGATTTCAAATATTTAGGATTTTAGGCCACACCGTTGAGATCTTAAATCTTAATATTATGATGAATTTAATTATTGAAATTTCTTTTTTTAAACAATGGAAATTAGCTTCTAAAGATTAAAGTTGCGACCTGAATTATTTTATTAACGTTAGCAACATTTAAATTGATAAATTCGTTATTTTGTAAATTCAAATTAAAAGTGCAAAGGAGCGCATTATTGTGAGACGAGAAGCATTAAAATTAAGAAACAAAAAATTCTGCAACAGATCTCATTGCTATTTATAAGTTGTTTAGGCATCATGTAGAAATTAAGGCCAGTATGCTATTCGTTGATTTAATTTTGGTATATCTAAAGTACTTATTTTAACTCTATATACATATTTGGATTGCAAACGCCTAACATTCCAAAATTATTCCAGTGTCAACTTGGTTACTTTGTAGCAAATGCCACCGATACATTATAGGTAAATATTATATGAGCTATTTAATATAAAAAAAATGTCTAAATTCATGTAGTATGGTCGCCGTGAGTACCGGGGCATTTCGAACTCGTTTATAAACTAAGTTTATTTCGTTTGAATGGAATGTTACGAAAGTTATTGAATTAATGATGTGGTAGTGTTCTTAGTGGACGCTCTTCCAGCACGTGGTAATATTAACACTTATTTTCCGAGTATTATGTGATTGTTTATATAACATGGTTGACGAGAATGTGTGTTTTATATTGATCAAAGTGATTTGAAAAATTGCTACCAATATAATTTACATTCCATAAGCCAGTCAATTGTATATCGACGTCTACGCGTTGAGGATACCAGTAAATGTTTAAATTTACTTGGTCAGTTTTATCTTGTTTCTGTTTAAGTATTTCCTTTCCTGCTAGAACTTGGCCACGTCTTCGTCGTTTTAACCTATTGATCTCTCGGTTTTATATCAATTCCCGTGGCCCCAGCGTCCAGTTCATAATCGACGCAAAGGGTTGTGTAAAAATTATATTTAAAAAAAAAATGTGAGCCGTCACGGGACGCCTGGCAGATGTAATACATCGTGGCGACGCGTCGCCACGCCAACAATCGGTTTTGCCCGCAAAAAAACGAACATAGGTTCTCGGCACGGGCGTGAAAACATTTGTCGTATTAAACCGACTGGGGCGGACAATAGGTTAAGTAAATTTAAACATTCATGAACGATGATGTGAATTGTTTGAATACTTACATATTATTTCCAACACTCCTGTGTAAAGTTTAGCGAATTTACTATGAAAATAAATTGGGAAAGTAAAAATTAATGTTGGTCTATTGTTAAAACTCACACAGTATATAAAATGCATTTTAGATAATAGATTGGTAGATGCGCTACTTTCCGGAGCTAGAAATGAGAAATGAATAAAATTCAATAAAAATTATAAAAAAAATGAGACACCAGAATGTTGCTATTTGAAAAGCTGCACTCGTTTTTGTTTTATCAGAGTCGAACGTTACCAAACTGTATAGCAATATTGAAACCTTGATTAATGTTCCTCTTCTTATTTTAAGAAAGATTAAATATTTACAATTTACAGAAATACTTAATAGCAATAAATAAATGGTTAATAATGATGCGAATTAACAAATTTGTACGAGTTTTTATCGAAATAGTTTTTTATAATAATACAGAATGCAGTTTAAAATACTATTTTGTTTCCTAACTTTCAGAGGTAATATTTATTAATAAAATAATGATATTCAAATAGATTTATATCTATGTATTTACGTGTATATAGGCAATGTGGTAAATGTTGTTAGTGAAATATAAAGTAGGTACATGAACAATAGATTATATTACCCCCAAGTGCAGTTATTCAAATTTTAACATTTGCCATTTGATGCCACGTCCCCGCAGAGTTCACACGCCGTTAGCACAAATAAATGATACATATATATAATATATATATATATATATATATATATATTGATAAACTTTATTATATCTATATTTTAAATTTACGTAGGTATCTTTCTAAGTACCTACAGAGCATGATAACTTTTAAGAAAACACTAGCACGAAATATTTCATGTGTTGAAATAGATACGACGTAGATTCATTTTTATATTATCATAAATTGTGACCACAGTTTTATATTTAGAGTGCCTCTTGCCTATACAAGACTTATATAAAGGCTGCAAATCACGGATTAAACATAGAATATGTAGCAGATAGAGAAAAACTGTAATTTTTATGGTGAAAATTGTAAGTTGCGTTATGATATGTGACTTGCGCACTCTTCTGTTCTATGATTTGTACTCAGCGTGACAGCCGCGCCCTAGGCGATCGTATCCCAGCTAAAGTTCGCGCAAGAAAAGTCTGCGCGCGTGTTTGACCTTCAAGACTATATCCCTGCCAGCAGTTTTAAGCACTTTCGGCATAATGGTGGCGATTATTTTCTTTGGAAAACATGGAACACAGTACACTCTCTAGTCACCAGATATAATTGTCGATATGGCGGTAAATGATTATTTCCGATATCGGCCGCGCGCATACTTATTTTGCGCGTACTCTAGCGCATTTCAGGTGTGTGGTGATAACAGCCTGTGCTAGATTATGTTTTTGACCAATATTACTACAGTTGTGTTGTCTAGTGTTAGAGAGTATTGTTAAGTTTCGTTCTAACATGATCGAGCTAGAGGTCGCTGAAGCCTGAACTGGTTCACTGTAATTTAACTTACCATATTATTTAAGTGGCATACCTAAATATAGAACTTATATTGCAATTTTTCTAAGTTCCTGTAGGTGTATTAATTATTGTATATCGGTACAATTTGTTTTAATAATTATAATGTGTTTATTATAAATTATTTAGAGTTAAACTTTCGTGACTAATATTTGTATTGGCATAATATACGGCTAGGTTTTAGTCGCTTCTGTTTCCGTAGTGACTATCAAAATTTTAATCATTGCTGTTTAAATTTTTGGACTTAGGAATGTCTTTAGGTATAAAATAAACTTCGTAAGTATATTATGCTGGTATAGAATATTTTCAGCACAAGTTCAAATAACGTAGGTCCACTTTATTTATAGAGCTTAATATAATTGTCGTTTCTTCGTCAGTGAAACAATAATTGTTTCCCCTTAAGCTCTTTTATTTAACATACATTGTTGACATTTTAGATTAGAGAAAATCTGTTTTGCCTTAACATTATTAATAGTTCATAATGTTGTAACAAAGAGCAGTACAGTTTTGTTGAAAATGTGTTACAGTATATCAGAACGGATCAAGGATCAAACGGTGAAATGTTTTGTCAATTTTGCAACAATCTAAACAGAGACCCATCGCTGTTGATCATTGTAACTTTTGAAACAAATATAAGCATATCATAGCTGTAAAAATACAATTTTGACAAATAAAAGCTCTACAATCATTACAGACCTATTCTTTTATTGAACACATCGTCCTGCTTCATGGATTCTCACAGGTATAAAATAAGCATAATACACTTTTAGAAATACCTATTGATTCAGGCATAATATGAGTTCTGTTTTCAATTACAGATGTGTCTGGACATGTCTTGTGTATCTCCGAGCATCCCGAGCCCCATTCCGGCGCGCTCGCCCACGGCACTCCCACTGTGGTCCCCCTTGCTGGCGCTGCAAGCGTGCCGCCTGCGCCGCTACCTCAGCGACGACTGCATGATGTACCAGCACCGCCACATGCTTCACTCGGAGAGGCGCCGCTGCGGCGTGTGCCTCGCCTCGTTCCCGTCCGCCTGGCTGCTCGAGCGCCACGCCGCCTTACAGCACGCCTCGCAGACCCCCTGCGATGACAAACCCTTCGTCTGCGAGCAGTGCGGACAAAGCTACAGGTACAGGTCTGCCTACGTTAAACACCGCGAACAAAACCACCGCGCTCGACTTCCCGCCGACAAACTCTTCACATGCGATGTCTGCGGCATGCAGTTCCGCTACCTCAAATCGTTCAAGAAACACCGCCTCAACCACACCCTAGAACGACTGCATACTAAGAACACAGACACACCCGAAGGCCCAGACCAAGTCTCCAGCACAAACGAGGCTCTGATCGGCCAGTGCGGTGAAATGGACCTGTCCATGAAGAAAAAGAATAGAAATGATGCGACGAAGACACCCGACGAGGTGATCCGGGACGCTGAACAAGATAGCACCGTCGACTCGAACGGTGCTACAGATTCCGTGGTGACCGTAGACGACTCAATAGACTGTCGTACTTCGGGCGCTGAGAGTGAAAGCAAAAGGGATGAAGACACGACTTCCGAGAAGAGGCGAGTGCCTGTCTCATTCGCTAGCATCAGTTCAATGGCAGACAGCTCGGAGAACGAGTCGCGTGCAGACAGCAGCAAGCACGAGAGCTCAAGCTCGCACTCGGGGATACTAAGCTTCATGCAAAACGACGAAAGACAGAGGGACAGGGAGAGGAGATTCGCTTGCCCGTTCTGCGGGAAGTGCGTGAGGTCCAAGGAGAACTTGAAGCTGCACGTGCGGAAGCACACGGGAGAGCGTCCGTTCGTGTGTCTGTTCTGCGGACGCGCGTTCGGCGGCAAGAGCGACCTGACGCGCCACCTGCGCATCCACACCGGCGAGCGGCCCTACCACTGTGAGGCGTGCGGCAAGTGCTTCGCTCGCGCCGACTATCTCTCCAAACACCTCACCACGCACGTACACAACACACGCTGATCTACGAACGCGCCGTCCTTTTCTCGATCTTCGCATACCTCTGGCACAATATAACTGAACTCCATACAGTATAATTGCAGAGTAATCGTGCTAGGTTTGCGGGATGAAATGGTCGGGGCTGATGTCTCATCCTGACTTCTCAGGACTTGACCTTTAGGCTGGCGCGTTCCGATTTCGTACGAAATTGCGACTGTTTGATATTGATGATCGTTTTAATTTATTATTTGTGTCATGTGGCGCCTCTGTGCATATTCCAGGGGTCGATCACTATTCAAGGCGGTGAACTACTGTGTGGAGTCGGTAGTTACATTGTGCCGCTATAGTTAATGACCGAGTCATATTATAACAGTAAATGGGAATATTTTTTAAAAACGTTTTTAAACTTTACAACATTATTGATATAAGCAGGTTTAATTAGAATTTTACAGGACTATTTTTCGTTTTGGAGTGGTTTATGTATATTTATGACATAATTTTCTATATTGATTCTGGAAACAAATAGTGAGTGGAAACTATTTGCGTTTACCGCAGAGCAATAATAGTAATTGTAACGGCTTATTTTTTTCATGCTGCAACTATATTTTTGTGTTAAACACATGGCTTGGACAAAGTGCTTACTTATATTTTGATTTGCTGTTTCAGGGAAAAATTAATGATTTCAGTTTGTGCATATTTTAATCTTTAACGTAAGAGTTTTGCATTACCAATGCAGCAGTGTTTGCTTGCTTCTCAAAATGCCAGTAATGAGCATCGTTTTGTATAACTCAGTTGTGCAATGCAGCGCATTTGTTTAAAGATGAGAGACTATGGTCCAGTTTCACCATACTCTGTTTATTCTAAATGTCGTGTTATGCCATTTGATGTATTGTCTCACTACGAAAAATAGTCCGTCAAAATGCTTAGCATGGCATTTAGTAACAGCAGAGTATGGTGAATTTGATGCTTAGTCTGTTACCCGCTTTGCATGAACACGAGCATTTGACTACAACGTCTATGTTTATAAACCGAAGACGGTGTCAGTCCAATCGATCACGATGAACATACACAGGTGATGACGACAAGGCACACCATTTGCGTTTTAATGAAGGCTTAACCATAGTTTATTTTGCCATATTTTTGTATGCCTACGTATAATAAGATTTTTAAATAACTCATTCCATTAAAGAGGAACTAGAAAATTGGTAGTCGTGACGATAGGTTATTAGGAGAATGCAAAAACTGTGATTCGTACGATTAAGACCAGTCAAACAAGTTTAAGAACATCGAAAAAATGTTTTATGTAATTTAAAATAACGTTATTTAACAATTAATATACCTATGTATTAATTAACTATAGTTTTAAGAAATCTCTCTGTGCCAAAATATGTACCTCATAAAAATAAACACTGAAGTAGATAAATTAATTGTCAATAATAATTGTTTGTACACATTTTGTTTTAGATTTGATGTTAAAGTACAGAATACCACTGCGATATATAATCGACTACAAGATTTATAATAGACAAACTGATTGCTCAGTCAGCTACAGAATTCTACGCGCCTTAGATTATATTGTCTATGGATTTTATTCAGTTGGAAAATATTCGTCCGCAATGTTTCAGGAAATGCGTCCCGTATGCTAATTCGCGCCACTTGGAATTATAAGATTATTCATATATTTATATCAATGTTTTCTGATTTGTAAGAGACCATTGTTCGCCAGAATATAAATCATTATTTATTTTACCGGAAATATTCTGTAAAGTTAGTTCTATTCTAATAATAATAATAATAATGAATTAATATAAATCTCCTCAAGACGAATTTTAACTGCCGATCTTGTGATATTCTCTATACAGTATAAGTGCCGGTTTAAAAACATTTTGACTATTTTATCCACAAACAGACACCTAAGTATTTAAATTGATTCCGAGTTTTTTCTGACATTCAACTGTCATGACATTTTTTGTTACTTACATTACATAATCAACCTATAATGTTCTCACTGCTGGGACACAGGCCACCTCCCTTTTTGAAAGGGAGTGGGCCGTAATCCACCACGCGGGCCTAAACGCGCGGGCGGGTTGGTAAATGTCACATGTTTTCTAACTATTAGTTCTAGGACATACCGGTTTCCTCACGAACTTTAATATAATTATATTATATTTGTTCTTATAAATATAATTAATAATTTCAGAAAATATAAATAATTTTATACTTCCTTTTATAATTTCATTATTTTATCTAAAATATTATTTTAGATATTTTCAGTGACACTCGGTCCTATCATCAATTCTTAAGAATAATATCCTCAATTTGTAATTGAATCCTCAAACGTTAAATGTACAACTGCGAGCTTTATTCTTTAAACATAGTTACATCATTCTCATTTATAGTCTGTCCGGAAAGCCTATAATAATACTGTATAAAATACTGTCAATTAAGTCTAGGATAAGTGAAATGCTGTTTGTATAACCGTACAGTAATCAGATATTTTTATTGAAGAACACTGCAGGCGAATATTTCCAATATATATTGGAGCGAGTGTTTAACTACTCGTGTCCATAGAAACCCTACATTTTACCACAGTTAGATAGAAAGACAATGCAACGAAATATCCTGGTACAGGAAATGTTCATCGAAACATTTTAATATAGCGTAATTGATTTAGTTAGTACTATAACATAAGCCGGTTTTAACTGAGAATTTAAACTTTTATTATAGTTTTATTTGTTCATTCTTATACAGTTAAAATAAAGTGTATTAAAATATAATAGTGACTTTGCCAGAGGGATATAATAAGTAAGATAGGTAGTCAAAAACTTTTAGTATAAACGAGAAGCAATACTCTGAATTTTTATTTTTACTACCGAAATACTCTAATTGCTAGAGGAGCGAATACGGAGACTCGTCACATAATATATTAACGGAAGAACTCGATTTTTATAAAGTACAACTACAGTGTTGCAAACATTGCCATCCAATAATGTTTCATAGCCAGTTTTCGTATTCTCTCTCGACGAGTTTATACAATACTATCAAATAAACAATGTAATGCATTCACATTGTGTATAATGTAGATTTTAACCATTACTTCAAATTTAAAATATAAATATTATTCAAAATTGATGTTGACTGTTTTTATAACTATATCAGCGGTAGTTACTTGATGTTGTGGTGTAATTTAGTGTCTTATAGGTTTAACGTCATAAACCACTCAAAGTATTAATGTTAGTGTCTATATCCGATGCGTGTCAGTGGCCAGTTTTAATATAAATGTTGTTTCGGTATTCCAAAAATGTTGCACTTACTTTGAGTGGTTTATCATTTTGAATTCTCGTAGTGTTAAAATTGGTGTGGTATTCTTTATATCTGTTCTTGTAACATACATTTTAACTCGTAATATATATTAGATAATTTAATTTTAAATCAGATTCTAAAATATAGAGAGCACAGCAAACGTTATGTAAATATGCATGTGCTAACCAGGTCAAATGTGATAAATTAGGATTTAAGTGATCTTTCATTTCGTTAAGAACTAAAGATTTTCAAATGAAAACATTTTACCATTATCAGTTGAGCTCTACCATATTTTCAGTTCTGGTATAAGAAGTGGGCATATAATATTTTTGAACATTTTCATTATACCTATTTTAATCGTCGACTGTGAGGTTAACGGGCATTATTTATTGTACAACTTTTTTATAGTCTTCATCTTAAGAGAACTTCCATGATGGGAGGGTAGGTAGACAAATAAGATGGCGCCAGTATGGAATAATGTAAGAACGTGCAGTGTTACACAATCTTACAGTGACGCACAATTTTGACAGTTTTTAAAGCGTTTTATATATTATCTCCGTCCACTAAATATTGTGTGTCTTGTTTCATTCTTTTCACCGACTGATGGCATCGTAGTGTCAAATTCTGATTACTGATTGTTCCATTTAATATTTATTATTACAACATCTTAATGCAGAAGATACACATAGGATTAATGGTTATAAAATACGGTTACAACGACTATATATTACAAGTTTTTACATGTTTACGTACTGCAATAGGGAAATAATATACTGAAGATCTTGTGTAGCTGATGGTATCTGGTGGGTTTAGTTAATTATATGATGTAAGGCAAACGGTCACATCTCTGTCTTTACCGAGCTTTATTTGTGGAAGTCTGTAACAAGGAAGCGTTGATACGAGCCCATGCGGAGGCTGCAAACACACACTACTAATGACCACTGTAGGATATTGAATGTAGCTAGTAATGTTGTAAGGAGAAGGCAACGAATGTGATATTATTGTACGAGGAGGCAACCAAGGCAAGGCACGGGCCTCTCACAGAACAGCCAACGACGATCGAACGTAGATAGACTGATTTTCGGGTAGAAGTAAAGTAGGCCAGAAGTTTCGCAGTCAATAAATAATATTTATAAATAGGTGTTGATTTAAAAATGTTTTACAAGCCAAAACACAGTCTCAATAGCTTACGACATAAAACAATAAGAGAGTTTATTTAATTTTTAAACATAATTATACAGAATCTTTTATATACCAATCTTAAATTATTTTTCAGATGTATTGATTTTTATACATCTCCATATATACAACAATGAATAGTGGTAAGTGTAGAAATAGATGGGTCTATTAACTGCGTGGTGCTACAATGTGTAATGATATGTGATAGAAACTGTTCTTCAGAGACATTTTATTTATTGAAGCTTCCATAGGTAATAATATAGTCACATTACACTATGATATACCTTCAAACGGGGTGAATAGAGATGCAGGGTTGAATCGAGATGAAACTTTAAAAGGGATTTTAACATTGAAATAAATAGTTTGTTGCCAAAAAGGACTCTAATCTGTTTACTGTAGGTATTATAATTAACGACCAAGTGCCCTTGTTGGCAACAGACTATATTATTTCAATGTTAAAATCCCTTTTAAAGTTTCGTCTCGATTCACCCCTGCATCCCTATTCACCCCGTTTGACGGTACCCACATCAGCAATAATTTGGTTTAGGTAATTAATTACATAAGGATTTATTTTCTACAGTATTTTAAAGGTGTCATGTGGTTGGTCGAATGTGTCTCTTAGAAACCAAAGTATCCAATAAAGTAAGGAATTGTGTTTGTAAGACTTTGATGGTGTAACCATTCCACAATTTTAATATTGTATCGTTCACTTGTAATTTATTTCTATGAGATTTAAGTCGACCAAATGCCATCGACGCGGCGACGTGGTGGTGCGGGTTTTAAAATTGTAGGTTTTTAATTAATTATTTCTTATAAATACGTCCAAGTCTTATTACCATTCATAATAAGGCGAGATCGTTAATGTATTTAAACGTAATGCAGACAATGCTAGTTAGTAAATTTTCATTAGGTTTTGGCTGGTCAGAAGTATTGGCTCTCAAACAGTACTGGAATATTATGTGTAAATTGTTTTATGGCCTTATTAAAATAAAGTTATCTCGGAATAAATTGTATGTATAGTAATAAATAACATTAAACTTTCTTACCTGTTAAAGTAATGAAATTCGGACAAAGAAGTATTTAATTGGTTTTAGTTTTTTTTATTTTATTATTCGTACTTCCAAATTATATTCGTAGTGTGTATGTGCCTATGGCGGGCACCAACGATGAATATATAATATATATATCTATGTATATCTTCGACGAACGGTTTTTATTGACAAACTTAATTTATGTCTTGGGTAAGTTAATCCGAAACCTAGTTGATAGTACATACATACTGTTACATAATATATTTTTTTTACTTGTATATTTCAGATAATTATTATTGTTATACAGATCGTTTTATATTTTTATCGTGATTAACTATTACTTGTTTTCAAGATTTTTATTTTGCAATATGACTATTCGTCTATAAAATAGTCCATTTAATTTATAATATCTTGTCCATTGTCCAAACTAACTTAGGCATAGTTCCATATTTTGGATGTGTATTGTACCACAGTCTAAATTTAAACGCTATTGTGTATATTATTTCATTTTAATATCGATGTGCAAAATTATAGTAAATGTCTTGGATCTCTAAAAATAAGAAAAAAAAAGACAAAAACACTTTACGAAATTTCTAAATGTGCAATAAATATGTGTGTTGTAGTGTTACCATTAGGCGTAAAATTTTTAGCTCTGCAAGTGTGGCTACTCGTAATGTATTGGACGATGCTGTCGTATCGGCCACTTTATGTTGTTAAATATTACAATGATCTCAAAATATTACTTGCAGTCACATTTGCACGGCATATTAAATGAATATTTGGCACTTATAAAAAAGGCACATTTCCCTATCATATTGAAAATGGTTTGAAAACGTGTTGAAAATGGATTTGTTGGTAATTAATTTCATAATGAAATATATTTGTTTCATTAATAGAAGTTCTTTTATTTTTCCTTTAATAATATTTTTGCTACCTTCCCGGTTAATTCCTGAAAATATAAATTTTCCTGAACGTGATTTACCTACTTAGACGCTGAGTGATGCGATGACACTAATGATAGATATGTTTTAACCGACTTCAAAAAAGGAGGAGGTTCTCAATTCGACTGTATTTTTTTTTAATGTGTTTTAGCTCAGAACTTTTTTCTCGGTAAACCGATTTGGACAATTCTATTTTTATTTGATAGCAGGTGCTTCACATGACCCCTTTAAATTTGATCAAGTTCTGACCAGTAGTTTTTGAGTTATCCTTAATACTGCATATTATTTCCACTTAGTTTATATTGATGATGTTTTAATAATTTCCTGTCACTGTTATTTGACGGTCGGTAGTACAGCTAAAAAGTGAAAAATAAAAACTTTTTTACAAAAAAACAACCGACTTCCAAAAAAACACTAAAAACGTTAAAAATAATTTCCAAAGAAGTCGGTTGCTTTTTTGTGGAAAAGCTTATACTTTCATGGTATATGGAACTTTCAATTTGGGACGATAGAAAGAATAAGAAAAGAAATGGTTATCTTCAGTATATAAAGACAAGGCCATATTGTATGGCAATATGGCGAGATTAGTGTTTTTGTTATTCCGTAAACACATAAAGGTACTGATCCACTATTTTTCAGTTTAGGTATGCACCTACCAAATACTGATAATAATATTTTCAATAATAAGCAGTGCTCCAGCCATTTTGACGTTTACGTTTATTCCGGTTCGTAGTTAAACTTTTAAAACGAACGAAGAAATATTGATAGAGACTAGAATTTTTAAGAAACAGGATCATCAATAGGTAGGTAATACCTACTAAATACTGGGTGCAATAAGCATTTTTTTATACTCCGTTGCGAGTATGACACGTAGACGTAACGATAGGCAATTCGTTTTCTAAAGTGTTCTGACCTAATGGTTATTATGCTTTTGACCTACTTATAATGATACGAATGTAGTGATAGGGCTCCTTTAAATAGGCGCGACACGCGACGCGAATCGCACGCGACACAAAGTCACCGCTCGTCGCTCGACAGGCGGTGCCTTTGTGTCGTGTCGCATGTCGCCCTTGTTTGAAGGAGACTTTATTCTAAGTAGCCGATCGAGGGTTTGATCAAATTTAAGAGAAGTTAAGTGCATCTAAAACCTAAATGGTGTAGGAAATCGATTTATTCAGGGTTCCTAACTATTTACCTACCTATCAGTCACGCTATGACACTTTGAGAGATCCTGTAAAAAATACATAAAGGAAGCCCGGGCAAGACGCATATGTTAAGGAGAAGTGTAAATAAAACCACAGCCTGACAATCAATAGAACTCTTTGTACTTTTAATTTGTACTATGTTTAATCATCTTTGGATAATACTATTTAAAATCAAAATACTATAACAACTTCTGTTATAATTACGAGTATTACCATAAAGTATCAATATTATCCGTTTTTCCTGGATGGGTCGGGCAAAACGGATATGCCCCAGGGGCAAAAAGTACATGTTGATTTAGTTTAGATCAGTCTTTAAATTCATCATAGAAGTAGCTGCCAACTCCTACATAACAAGTGCATTCTTAATGCGCCCAACTTTTGCACTGATTAGGTACACTGAATTCAATCTTCCGTAGGTGGTTCAGTGTACCTATTTGTCAGCGCTCACTAAACCAAAAAAATAGCTTGTTTAGGGCTTTTGTTTTGTTTTTTCCAAAAGATATTTTATTATTAGCTTTTCTGGGGCCTGCTAACTCAGAAATCTTTGTCTTCTTATTATATGCCTTCTCAAATTTTAATACTTGCTCAGCTTTGACGGAAGTAGACATCAACACCTCTGATTTTTGCCTCTTGTGTTTGCGGCCTGTTTTGGGCCAGATGTCAGCCATCAGCAATAGTTGATATTCATCTCAAGCACACAGCTCTTCTTCTTGTTCTGGACTGAAAACAGCTGTAAACTTCCCCTCCTTCGACTTATTTCCGGATTTCACGTGTCTCTGCTAAGTTGTAATCGGAATTCCAAACTTCATTGCGGTCGAATTAATTGCTTGCTTATCATCTTTAACAGCTCCTACTGCTCTGTTTAATGTGTTTTTCTAACCAGGCTGCCCGAATACTTTTGCGTTATAATTAAACACCATATAAAACAAAATAAATATTTACTACTTACTTAAGAAGGAATAAATCAAATAGCTAAATGGGCAAAACGGATTGGTATCCCGTTTTGCCCAATGCGTCAACATTGGAAACAAGTCAATGCGTGTAAATCATAGTTGCACTTGCGAAGTTCACTAACGCGATTAAAATTATTGCGAAAGTTTACCAAAGCGACGTTCGTTGTTGAGAAAGTCCTTTTTTAACCGACGAAAAAAAAAGGAGGAGGTTCTCAAGTCGACCCGTATATATATATATATATAATAGGTCTTTACCTATGAAATTGCCGTTTTGTATGAAAAAATTTAAACGAATTTTTTTCATGAATTTTTTATTTGTATTAATCGAAGTAATCACCCATGCAATCAATGTATCTTTGCCATCGCAGTGGCAGTTTATTGATGCCCTTCTTAAAGAAATCAGCTGGACGGGAGGCAACAAATTCTTCAAAGGCATTTTGTACTGCCTCTCGGGTATTAAATTTTTTTCCCGCCAAGAAGTTATCCAAATTCTGGAAAAAGTAGTAGTCTGTAGGCGCAAGGTCTGGTGAGTAGGGCGGATGACGGAGAGCTTCCAACCCCAGTTCTTGCAACTTGGAGACCGTCTGCTGTGCAGTATGAGGTCGCGCGTTGTCGTGCAGGAGCAGCGGAGACGAGCGATTGACCAATGCTGGTTGGAGATGCGCCAGCTTCTCCATCATTGTGTTCAGTTCTTCACAGTACACATCTGCAGTAATGCTCACCCCGTTTGGTAAGAAGCTGTGATGAATCACACCGGCGCTAGACCACCAAACAGTGACCATCACTTTTCTAGGGGTAAGTTTTCGTTTAGGGCATTGTTTAGGTGCTGAACCAGGATCCAACCAACTTGCTGAGCGCTTACGGTTATCAAACAGAATCAATTTTTCATCGCAGGTAACAATGCGGTTCAAAATTCCTTCATTTGTGTGTCTGTTGAGCAGTGCAAGGCACGTCTCGACGCGTACTTCGCGCTGGCGATCATTGAGTTCGTGGGGCACCCATTTGTCAAGCTTTTTTACCTTGCCAATTTGACGCAAATGGACCAATATTGTTTTGACGCTAACGTCGAAAGCTGCTGCTAATTCAACCGTAGATTGTGTATCATCAGCTTCCACAATCGCCTTTAATTCGTCATTGTCGACCAAAGTCTTCGGACGACCGCGAGGTTCATTTTTCAGGTCGAAATTTCCAGAACGGAAGCGAGCAAACCAATAACAGGTGGTGCGTTGGCTTGTAGTGTTAGCTCCGTAAACGTCGTTGATGTTGCGTGCCGCTTGTGCCGCGTTGCTGCCACGACGGTACTCATATTCCATAATTACTCGAATTTTTAACGTATCCATGATGACGAAAAAGATTGAAATGCGATGAAAATGTAACACTAATCAATAAAGAAATGACTACTTTTAGAAAAAAAAATCCATGTTTTTAAAATAAAATTAATTTGAAATTAGAATTCTTAGCCAAACAAAAATTATTTTGATTTGAAATGGCCAGTACTGCAGAACGGCAATTTCATAGGTAAAGACCTAATATATTTTTATATTTTTTATATTTTTTTTCTATGTATGACCACGCATAACTTTTTACAGAGTAGTCCGATTTTGATGATTCTTTTTTTAATGGAAAGAGTAAACCCCAAAGTTGGTCCCATTTAAAATTGAAAACGAAATCCACCCCTGAGGGAAGAAAAAAAGGGGTTAAATGATTTTTCACCTACAGAATGTTCCCTTGTAAACCGATTCTGTTGAAACTTGGCACATATACGTAGTTCTAATGATGCTTCAACAAAAAAAACGTTTTTACAAAAAATTAAACCGACGAAAAAGAAAACGGAAAAGCAAAAAATAAATCTTTCAGTCTAACTAAGCTCTTAGATTAATGTAAATTACAAATTTTGAGTCGGCGCCAAACAATCACCGCAGATCGATTAACGACGATCAATCAAGATGCCATAAGTTTTCATGGCGCCTTGTATGTTTGGCGCCGACTCAAAATTTGTAATTTACATTAATCTAAGAGCTTAGTTAGACTGAAGGATTTATTTTTTGCTTGTCCTTTTTCTTTTTCGTCGGTTTAATTTTTTGTAAAAAAGTTTTTTGTCTTCACAACAGATGCACTCGCGTATGGTTTTGCTTGAACTGTCACGGCGTCGCCTGTCTCACGTGTCATGATTTGAAAAAGCCCAAAAGCAGTATAAACCGGTTTAAACCAAGCAAAGGACGCGTCGCGCTCTAGGCTGACGTCACACCTACACTATCTCTATATGCACTCCCACAAATGCAAAGCTCAGCATGGACCTCGCGGTCTGTAAACGGCATTCAAACTAGCGTTCTTGGATCGCGACGCCGATACGTTACGGAGGAACGGTACGGACAACAGAACATAATTATCTGAATGCAGCTTAGGGTGTTTCGAGACAACAGCCAGGAACTTGCAGGCTGCAGTAGTTAACATATTAAATAGGTAGATAAATCATTACGTTTGTTAGTTAGGTACTTAAACTATGTTATAAAATAGGTAAATCATTACACAAATCTCTTCAGTTATTCATTCTCAAGACTAGAGGAGTTTACCTACCTACCTACATGTCTACGTGTCTATTCCAAATTGATGAGAACGTTATAATTTCGCAGCACGGACTTGATTCTGTGTAATTCTGTGTCATGAATACAAATAGTGGCGAAACTTGGATACAAAGCGAGGGTAGATGTTCAAGAAGATTTTACATAGGTACCTAAACCTTGGGGAATACTCACAGATTTTAAGCTAAGAGTGATATACTCCTTTATGCGAATTGCAGACCAAAAGCTAAGCGAAGTTAGTTTAGCTCGCGTAGCTGAGGTAATTTTTCATACTTGTGTTCATCGCAAATTATGAACAAAAGTATGAAAAATTACCTCAACTACGTGAGCTAAACTAAATTAACTTCGCTTAGGTTTTGGTCTGCAACCCGCATTAATAATAATAATAATACCATTTATTTCAGGCGACACAGGCCCATAGAAAAATACCTTAACCTAAACATACATATTTTCATATACTTAAACAAAACTTGTGTTAATAAAAAGGTTTCACTTTGCACTAGGTTAACTTTGTACTGACCACAGGAACTTGTCCGCGGAAGCGACGGAACACCACGTCCTGCGGCCAAAAGTGTACTTCCATGACGAGGAGCAGATAACAGTTCGGTACACTCACGACGAACGCCTTAAAGTTGACGTTCCGGTGCGATTCTAGTAACTGCACCCTTGGCGTGTACCTCATCTTTTGGCGCACGTACACCACGATATCCTCCGCCTTAGATATACACCGGTGTGTTCGGCTTTGCGGCATAAACCGCCAGAGTGGTCCGTGAAATTCAACTGTGTTGTCTTGTTCTGTTCTACCAGAGATCATGAAGTCTACTTATCTTTTGAGAAAAGTGGCCATCGTTTGGTTTTATTCGGAAAGTTACATATCCTTGTTAACTGAATACCTACTTCGTGCTAAAATAAATATTCCTTCTAAAATGATATAGGTCTTCAAGGTGGCAGAGACATCGAGGCGCAACCTGTTACCAAGGGTTCCGTACATGATTCTGAACCCTTATGCATTGAAATATTTCGTCTGTTATTTAAGAGGCTTACAAGAGCTAAAGCGCGGTCACTGTCGAATTGCACAGAAAAGACGCGCGGTGACACAACGCTGGTAATTTATTGCAAAATATGAAGCAATTATGGATTTACAAGAAATCTATTCATTGGACTAAAAAATTAAAACACTATCACGTTAGTTTGTTACTTGTAGAATAAACTGACAAAAAATCTGAATGTTTGCATGTATATTATTATGGTTTTTAATCGATAAAATATTTTTTTAGAAGTATCTTAGTGATTTTTTTCTATCATATCAAGTTAATTGTATTATGTTTTCAACACACTATCTAACTAGCATATATCCAGAAGAATATCATATATTATTCTGATTTTGATTACTGCAATGGATCATATATTTTTAGGCATTATAAATTTGCGTTAAGGTCATATAGTCCCCTTAAAAAAAAATTGCTGTTCGATAAATTTTCAGCGCGTAGATATGTATTGCACTTTTCTATAAAACAGCAGATATTTTTTTCGATAACCGGCGTAAAATTTCTTTGCTGTGCTGAATTCATGATTACAGTTTGCGCGTCGATGGGGATGCCAGCCTGAATAATGAAATGTGTTACCTAGCCACAATTCTTACTTACCTATTGGTATAAATAATACCTACTGCCAAGCTTAGCCACATTTTAACGACTAAATTATAACCCTTCAAACTAATTCAAAGAGACCGCCAACACATAATAATGGCGTAGAAAAAATATTAAAAGGTTTAGTCGCAATTTCCGGCCATTGCGACTTGGCCTGTTTTCCTACAGTACCTTATTAGGTACCTTATTTAGTAGGAAATAGAGGTTGGTAGGTACGGCGATTGAGACAAGACGAAAGCGACACTGTGCTGCTTTAGACACCACAGATAAACACAGTGTCTTCAGTCAAGTTTTCCGAAACTTAAAATGAAGTGGTTTCAATTTCGAACACCTGCTTTTTCTCAAGAGAGCGACGGCAACGGTTGAAAAGTTTGCTCTGTGATGGCATGACTATGTTTTAGGTACCTACTACCTACCTATTCTATATTATTTTCGAAATCAGAGTCATTCTCGGGCATAGCATATTTTACAATACATTGCAAAAGATCGTGATGAGCATTGATCAGTAGGTACTTAAGAAATGTAGGTATTGGGAAAACTTATTTGCGATGTGTGGCTTTTATAGTAGGTACCTTCACAGTATTATTATACTGTGGTAGCTACCTACTACTCAAACCTCATTTTGGTCTAGAAGAAACTTTTAAACCTTATACTTTGAAACTGCATCTTTAAAATAAAACGTGAGAATTGACGTTTTTCTAGCTGATCACCCCGTATCCATTTTTCTGTATGTGATTAGCTAATAATTCAAAAGTTAAGGATTCCTCCTCATAAGGTTTTCCTGTTGCTACAACGGTTAAGCTACCTTTTTTTTGTTATTTTTATTTGTTAACGGGGTGGATATCCTCATGGATGTCCTCCGCCCTGGGGCGGACGGAGGGGTCTTTCAGACTTCTACTGAATAAACCACCCCGAGTTCCCTCGCACACTTGCACCGGGGGCTACGGGGGCACTTAAGCACTCTTCAACGCAGCCCCCGACTGGTGCCTGCCCGACTCTGCGGGCCCCGTCTGGTCGAGCGGGGGGAGTGAAGTGTTTGAAACGACAGGGAGCCGTGCCTCCTACCGAGCCAGAGGTTGAGCACCGGCCGGACCGCCTCGATGGTGACGAGGCCGGCGGTAAGGCGTGAGAGCCTGTCCCGCCATTCCGCCACCAGGACCTCACGGAGCTGCGACCGACGCTGCTCCATATGTCGCTGCATCGGTCGCTCGCCCCGCGCCCGCCATTCCTCGCGCCACCGGTACAGTGACGCGAGCACCTTCGCCTCCAGGTCCCAGGGCGGGGATCCGGCCAGTGCACAAGCCGCCTCGTAGGAGATCGTGCGGTACCCCCTTATGACTCTGACGGCCATCGCTCTCTGCGGCTTTCGCAGAACAGCAATGCTGCCGGCCGTCAGGTCAGCCGCCCAGATCGGGGCCCCGTAAAGGGCCATCGATCGCACGATCCCTACGTAGAGCCGCCTACAAGCGGCGCTCGGGCCCCCCAGATTGGGAAGCAGCGTTGACAGCGCCCCAGCCGCGCCCAACAACTTGGGCGCCAGCCGGCGGAAGTGGGGGCCGAAATCCCATCGACTGTCGAGCACCAAGCCCAGGTACTTCATGGTGGGCTCGACAGCGATTCGTACCCCCCCCACCACAATGTGGGATCCGTACGGTGGCGCCCGCCGGGAACCATGAAACACCATGGCCTCCGACTTGTTGAGGGCCACCTCCAGGCCGAGGCGCCGTATGCGGCTCACCGTCTGTGAAACCGCAGCCGTCGCCAGCAACGCTGCCTCCCTGTGCGTACTCCCCCGGGCCGTGACCAGCGTGTCGTCCGCGTAGCACGTCAGGTCGACGCCCGGTTGGAGTTCGCCTCTCAGCACCCAGTCGTACCCGATGTTCCACAGGAGCGGGCCCAGGACCGAGCCCTGTGGAACACCGCACGACATGTGGCGCTGATTAACGCCATCGCGTCCCATGTAGGTGACACACCTCTCCGCCAAATAAGCCCCAACGATGTGGCGGAGGTAGAGAGGCACCCGATGATACCGCAGTGCCTCCCGAATACAACTCCAGGGCAGGGTGTTGAAGGCGTTGGAGATGTCCAAGGACACCGCCACCACCACCCCACCCCGGGACACCGTTTCCTCCGCCAGGACTCTCACCCGCGATATCGCGTGGATGGTGGAGCGCCCATGCCGAAAGCCGAACTGGCTCTCGTCCAAGTCCGGCTCTTCTCTGCACACTTCGTCTAGCAGCACTATGGGCCGGTACGCGGACGGCAAGTCCGCAGGGCGCCCCACCTTCCTGAGCAGGACCAGACGACCAGTCTTCCACAAAGTGGGAAACTGGCCCCGCTCAAGGCACGCTGTGTAGAGTCCTATCAGCTGGGGCTCCAGCTCCTTCAGAGCGAGGGCTAATGCTCGGCCGTGGATCCCGTCGGGCCCGGGAGCCACGTTCTTGGCCCGGAGCCCCATCACGGCCGCCCTCATCTCTGCCTGTGTCACCTCTGGGACGCTAATGGCGATCTCCTCTGTAGACTCTGCGGCTGTGGGCAAAGTCATCGGCGGCGGAGTATGCTCCGCTCTTGCCGGGAAGACGGCTGCGACAACCTCCTCCAGCAGCTCGGGCTGAAGACTCTCCGTAAGTGGAGGCGCTGCGGCCCGAAGTTTCCCTCGAACCGCTTGATAAGGGCGCCCCCACGGATTCCCGTCTAGAGTCTCCAGCATCTCCTCCCTGGCTCGCGTCTTCGCCTCGCCGATGGCCAGCCACAGAGTCTCCTTAGCCGCGCGGTACACCTCATACAGCGCGGCTTCTTCGTCAGGGACCCGACGACGTCTCCTACGGTAACGGGTGTACTGGCGTCTCACCGTCACGCACGCGACGCGTAACTGCGTGATCGCGGCGGACCACCAGTACACCTGGCGCCTTGCTGACTGTGTGTGGACGCGGGGCATGGACGCGTCACAGATTTGCGTCATCGCCCCGCGGAACCACAGCGCCTCCTTTTCGACGTCGACGGGTCCACTCATTGCCGACTCCCGGATCCAGGCCTGGACAATAGCGGCCTCCTCGAGAAGCTCC
Source organism: Griposia aprilina (assembly GCA_916610205.1). Classification (NCBI taxonomy): domain Eukaryota; kingdom Metazoa; phylum Arthropoda; class Insecta; order Lepidoptera; family Noctuidae; genus Griposia; species Griposia aprilina. The sequence continues at coordinate 9,306,186 of OU744287.1, forward strand.
CTGTCGATACGCTTGAGTGCCCAGCGCGGGCCGTTCGTTCGCGGGCCCGATGAACTGCGGCCGCCGGCGGTCTGGGCGGATACGTCGAAACGGATGTATCGGTGATCCGACAACGTCTCCACCTCCGCGGCGACACGCCAGTCGCAAACACGGCTCGCGACATCAGGGCTAGCGAACAAGACGTCCACTATTGACTCGCCCCGCTGCCGCACGTACGTGTGGACCGAGCCCACGTTCAGGACGAGCAGGCCGGTCGTGACCACCCACTCCTCCAGCGCCTCACCCCTAGCATCGGTCACCGGAGATCCCCACGCCGCAGACTTGGCGTTGAGATCCCCTAGCAACAGCACGGGGCGAGGATGGAGTCGGCCCACGACGGCACCCAACTCGACAAGGAAGCTTTCGAAGTCGGCGAGACTCTTGTTGGGCGAAAAATACGCCCCAACCACGCCAATGCCGTCCGCAAGGGCGGCCACCCAGCCGTGTCCTCGGGACCGGTTGACGAGAGCCCCGCCGATGATGGCCACTAAACCATCCAGGTCCCCCAGCCAGTTATCCCGGGGGGGACAAAATACGGCTCGGCGACCACAGCCACGCGAATCAACCACTCCGCCATGCTCTGGAGCAAGAGATCCTGAGCTCTGGCACAGTGGTTGAGATTGCCCTGGAGGAAATGGTAGAGCGCCATTAGGCGCAATCTATTCCCTCCGCACCATTCCTAGGCCGGGAGTCGGCCGAAGGGCAGCCAGGCTGAGGGGGGGGGTAAAGAACCCCCCGCAGTCTTGGCACCCCTTTTCCTCTTGCTGGCGGGGGCGCCACAGGCTTTTCCGCCCACTCTGTGCCCGGCGGGCCTCCCTGCAGCTGTACAGAGGCTGCAGTTTGGCGCCGCGGAGCACTGGGCCGCCTTGTGGCCGGGCTGGCCGCAGCGATAGCACTGCTCGCTGCGGTCCACTTCGGTGGTGCACCGTGCCCTAACATGCCCAATGTCAAGGCACCGTTAGCACCGCATGGCCCTGGGCTGCAGCAGCTTGACACTCGCTGCAACCCATCCCACCAACAAACGCCCACCGCCAGCGACCTTGTTCGCCGCCGCCACCGGGCGCCGCACCCAAATCGTGCCGAGCCCGGAAGCATCGGCGCGAAGCTCGCCCGCCTGCACGTCGTCGGGCGGACATCCACCGACTCGGGCGACGGCCGCCGCAACCTCGGCCGGAGTCGTCGAGTCGTCCAAGCCTCCAACGCGCAGCTCAGCGGTCTTCATCGGCCTGGACACTCCTTTTTTTTTTTTTTTTTTTTTGTCGCTGAGAATTGCTTTATGCATTCCCGCTCGTGGGGGGACGAGACGGGATATGTGGGACTCCTGTCGGAATGACAGTATACCCACTAAAACTCAGCGGTGTTCCCACATCGCCGTGATGGGAAGGCCATGGGAATCCGGCTCAGCCTTTGCATCCACAACCCTCCTGGCGCGTGCCCGCCTAGCTGGCGGGCCCCGCATTCCCCCCAGCTTGGGGGGCTACGGGAATGGCCGGGAACACCTGGCCATTCCCGTCAGACACTGGTGGAGGCCTGTGCAGGCAAGGGCACCCCTGCACCCGCTGCCTGCTGGCCTCCACCTGGGAGGAGTCGGAGATGACTATCAAACTGACGTCTTCTTCGACCCCTCCTCCGCCTTCGGCCTGGACACTCCTGGCCTAACTCAATCAACCTGCCTACCCTTTTCCCAATTATGTTGGGGTCGGCTTCAGGTCTAACTGGATGTAGCTGAACACACGTATTAATTTTACATAGAGCGACTGCCTATCTGACCTCCGCAACCTAGTTACTGAGTAACAAGATACCTGTAGCGGCATCTACAACACCACATGCGAGCTACGCGTCACACTGACGTCACGCAAAATCCTGCATCGCGCAAGCAGAGTTTACCGAGCAACTAGCATATGCACAACATCCCGCCATCAAAACGTTGGGCAGTTGCCCGTCAGACATGACACCCGTCTAGTCGGAGGATGCTCCCTTTTCTATGGTGGTATGAGTAAACTTTACACCCTGTACCTCATACCCGGGGCCGAATTTAGAGGCCTGAAGGCCTTGGGGCAACAAAGGAGTGGAGCCCCCATCCCCATTCCCAAAAAGATTTTCCAATTAAAATGAACCATTTTTTTCACTCGAGTTTTTCAATAAATAATTTATTGCGAAACCAATAGTCCGGTCATTTTAGACAATTGAAATAAAGAAAATTCCGACAGAGCCAAATCTTCGTAGAGACCTTAGGTTTACCACAAGGAATAAAGTGTCAAAAGTCCCCATCAGTCCCATGTGAGCTTAGGGACTTATTCGGGGCCCAAGGTCAAAATTTTAGGTTTTTTGGATTTTTCTCGAAAACAGTAAGTTTTATCGAAAAAGTACTTCAGAGCAAAGTTGTAGATCTTAAAATTCTCTATAAAAATGGTCCCTATGATTTTTTCTCTAAGACCCACTATTTCCCAGATATTGCGCTTGTAAGAATCATGTTCTACATAGTATGCACACATATGCCACGTATGTACATATTTAGGTACTCAAGCAAGCAAAAATGCCTACTCGTATCTCTTTTATGTATACATTATACTATTCTAAGAAAATTTACTCTAAAATGACCGCCGGTCCCTTACCGAATCCTCTCTACTTGAATAACATCTGGCCTTGAAAAACATCTGCCTATTCTTTTGTCCATGTGGTGTCGTTCACGTATACCTGCTTCGTATACCTGCCTCACGTATACCTACCTACCTAAAAAAATGATTTGATTGACTGCGCAAAAGTATTTACAGAAATTAATTCTTCACCTCAAATACTAATTACTAAAGGAATTCGGTTTCTTCTTGCGGTTTATGGAGCTCCAAAAAAAATTGATTGCATAGATACGTACAGATATTTAACATTTGTAAAAAATACACGAAACAAAAAGCAAGTACAGCTATCTTGTCTTCCTCCAACATCGGCATCTGCTAGTCAACATTTGTTTCGAGTATACCATGAAGTTCAGACATGGCAAGGCAATGAACTGAACCCTGAAGACTGGGGTTGGAAATTGATAAATAATACTTTGGAACCGATTCGAACTTTACTGCCCCCTGCTCCAGAAAAACTTCTTAACACTATTTTTTGCAATTGCAAGAAAGGTTGTAGTGCCAAATGTGGCTGTAAAAAAGTAGGGTTGCAGTGTTCTCCAGCGTGTACCAATTGCCAAGGTGTCTCTTGCTCAAATGTTCAATTAAATACAAGAGAGGAAGATGCATGTGATTTTGATGAAGAGACAACTGATTCATCTTCATTTGAACAATTTCTAAGCGTTCATCAACAGGAAGGAGAAGAAGAAATTGAAGAAAACATGATTGTTGAAGTTGAATATGAAGAGTATGAGTCAGATTAAAGTAATAAAAAAAAGTTAGAACGACAGTTAAACTCAGTAACCCATATCAATAATCTTCATACTATTAAATAATTATTGTTCCTGAAAATAACGTCATAAAGGTTCGTGGAATAGGCCTACCGGGGATACCACGTTAAAAAAAACGCGCCGAGTACCCTACCTCACAGGTGGTGTGGAAATGTGTGCATATTATGTAGAACGTGATTCTTACAAGCGCAATATCTGGGAAATAGTGGGTCTTAGAGAAAAAAATATAGGGACCATTTTTATAGAGAATTTTAAGATCTACAACTTTGCTCTGAAGTACTTTTTCGATAAAACTTACCGTTTTCGAGAAAAATCCAAAAAACCTAAAATTTTGACCTTGGGCCCCGAATAAGTCCCTAAGCTCACATGGGACTGATGGGGACTTTTGACACTTTATTCCTTGTGGTAAACCTAAGGTCTCTACGAAGATTTGGCTCTGTCGGAATTTTTTTTATTTGATCACTATTTTTATGTCTAAAATGACCGGACTACAAGTAGATTTGCAACAACAACCAAATTGCACTGAACACTCACAGACATTAACTAAACTGTCAGTTCAACAAACTTTTTGTGTCATTTTCAACCACAGATTTATTATTTCTTATGCCTTTATCACCACGCTATGATAGATGTAGCTAAGTAAAAAAAAAAAAACTAGAGATCGCTGTTCAGGACCCAATTTCGGCACTTCGAACCACACCGCACTTTCGGCATTTCGGATCATTTTTGTTCATATTTTAGAACAATATAATCATGTTTATACAAAGTAGGTAGGTACTATAGGTAAAGGTAAAACAGCGAAAAAAAATCAAAGGAAAAGTTGTTTACTAGTTAGTGTTTACTCGTGGGAACTAAGAAGTTTTTTTTTTCCGAAGTCTATTGTGGAGGCCCCGGGGCTATAGCCACGGATGTCAGACGGAATGTCAGGTGTAAGACTGGTTGTCAGACTTGGGCTTCTGGCTAACTAGGTACTTGAAAAGATCTGATAGCCGGGACCAACGGCTTAACTTGCTTTCCAAGGCTGGAGGGGGTTGAAATATGTAACGGACCCATCCACAAACCGACCGCGACAAGCGTAGCTTAACCTTCGATCGGCCCGTGCAGATATTATTACTTTTACCTGCTCACGGACGTTAAAGTATCGCGGCTGGATATTATCGCGCACTTTTCAACTCTCAGTGTTAAACCGAGCTTTGAGAATCCAATAGAGTGCATGCCAGCGCGTCGGAAAAACACACCGTTCGATTTTCAACTCTTGGCGCTAAGCAGTGCATTGAAGATCCAGCTCGCGACAACATCCCGCCGCGATATTTTTACGTCCATGCGAACGTTGACGACCCGTCTCAAACATCCACCTTGTGTGTAGGTATAGATAGAAGAAGTAGGTTTACATGTTTGTTTGTCTGTACTGTATAAGTTTTGAGTTTTTTTGTTATTCATGCTCTAGTTATGGACAACGTTTCCCGCCTCATTAACCTACTATTCTAAAGCTTTTTAGGTCAATGCAAGGGTTTTCTGCATCCCGACCCTTTCTATTTTAAGAGCATATTTTTATTCTTGCTGCTTTTAGCAACGGTTTGGTTGGGAGTAAGTAAAAATGTAAGTTAACACATTTCAGTGGCTTGGCGATTTGATTTTTCTATTATAATCTACTGTTTAGGTTTCCAGGGTTTGGGTAGGTAGGTAATTAAATTAATAATAGCGTAATCAAAACATTCATTGAAATTAAATTAAATAATATTTATTTCTGTAAGTAGATTTTTTAAGACATTTTTACACCTAAATGATTGGTTAATATTTAAAAAAAAGATTGCACCGCCATTTCCTAGCTAACTGATCCCTGAAAAGAACTGCCGAAACAAATTCAGTGGTCAAAATCAAAATATTATTAAGACTTTATATGAGTTTAACAATGCAGGGCGATGTGAATGGCCTTTGGGAGGATGTTGGAGCGTTAAAAACAAATGAAAACTTCGGATATCAGAATTAAAAAATTCAAAATGGAATGTGCAGCTAATAATAGGTATATTGAAAAAAGTTTACATATATAAAAATTGTGATCTTGAATTAAAAAAAACTATGATAATTGCAACAATTCAAATAGTAAGTATAACTACAAGCGTAGTACGGAGTTTCAAATACTGATTTTCTTCCCGGTATTTTTTTAAGATTCGTGACGCTTTCAAGCTCGTAGGAATTTACAGATCACAAAGAAAATACAGAGTGGCAGGGACATCGACGTGCAACCTGTTACTATGAATTCAGTACCGTCAAACGGGGTGAATAAAGATACCGGGATGAATCGAGACGCCAAAAAGGACTGTAATGTGTTTACTGTAATTATAATTAACGATTAGTGACTATGAATGATAGACTGAAGAATGATGTGATAAGGCAACGGTGCGGTTTAAAAGAAGATGTAGTGACAAAAATTTAAAACTGTATTCTAAGATGGTTTGGTCATGTTGAGAGGATGAATGAAAGGCGACTAACAAAAGATATTTACAAGGCAGATGTGAGTGGAAACGCCGGGAGGGGACGGGACGCCCTAGGAAGACATATAGTGACCTTATTGGTGATGTCCTTCAGACAGGTCAGGTGCAGAAACGATGCAAAAGGAGTATGTAAGGATCGTAGCTGGTGGCGTTCTGTAGTTTCTGCCTACCCCCATGGGAAGAAGGCATGAGTTTATGTATGTATGTAAGTGCAATTGTTAGCAACAAACTATATTATTTCAATGTTAAATCCTTTTTAAAGTTTCGTCCCTATTCACCCCTTTTGACGGTACATGATACTGAACCCATGCGTTGAAATTTTTCGTCGGTTATTAAAAAAAAAATTAACTGTTCCATACATTTTGACCGCGTAGGTATTTCACTTTTCTATGAAAAACAGTATTTTTTTACTTACGATCTACGCTAGGGTGTCTAGAATAATGTGCAGAATTCATGGTTACAGTTTGCGCATCGATGTCCCTGCCACCCTGTATAACGATTGGTGATTAAAAAAAAATTAGTTAACTTTTCAAACTTCTACAATATTTAATCTTTCATAGAGACCTATTTTTAAGTATAAAACATACCTGTGCTAGGAGACCCCGCTCTTCTAAAACTAGAAACAATAATAATGTAGGAGTGTACATAAAAATAAATTCAACTTACGAGTACATCTATATAGGTGTGTGGTGTGTGTGTGTATGCGAGGGTGTGTCTGTGTGTGAGTGTGTGTGAGTGAGTCGTTTTATTGTCAAATTATCGCATGATGTTTTGTAAAACAGTTTCAATGTCATCGTAGCTCTTGCATTTCAGCCAGTCTACTAATGACTTTTTACATTCTCGTTTATTTAATTTGTTGTACTTGGAAGCGGATTGTCTGGTGAACTGTCTTTTTGCATATGAGGTTTTAACCGAGACTTCTGGTGTAACAAGATATTTTCTTCTTTTTTTGTTAAGGCTAGAATCATAGCGAAGGGTTTTATGTAGTTTCAAAGCATGATAAATCAACATACGGAGAAAAATACGACTAGTCTTTGTGTTGTGTACTGTGGTAGGTAACCGTTACGTAACTGGTAACCACTCAGACTCCTTTATTGTTCGATCAAACACAAAAAATCTAGTACCTACCTAATTAAATCAGTTTACCACGAACTGATACCATAACAACCCTCGAGGGTTAAACTGTGCCAGACAAAGCATAATATGCTCGCTCCAGATCCCATTATATTGGGAAACTAATAATGATATCGGTAAACTATAACTACCAGGCTACCATACATAGGTAGGTACTACTCGTAGTACTTGTAGGCTTAGGTACTATATCAATCGATATGAACGTTAAGGCTCCTACAAATAGTCGCGACACGCGACGCGAATTGCATGCGACATAAAGGTACAGTGCAACTATTTTCTTAATGTCCATCGGGAATTAATCGCATTTCCGTATACAAACGAATACTAATTTCCATGTCCATCAATTATTAGATTTAACGTGTATTCACCCACACACTATTTGAATTCAGAACTAAGCAGGTACTTTATTGTTGTTTTGTTTTGACGTAACAATACACTATAGTACTTAGTTTTGAATTGAAATTATATGTATAATACACGATAAATCTAATAATTGATGGACATGGAAATTAGCATTTGTTTGTTTTTTTATTTAGTTTATTTATTTATTTTGCATAATGTACACTCAGTTACAGTTTGTATTCGGAAATGCGCTGATTCCCGAGGGACATTAAGAAAATAGTTGTACTGTACCGCTCAACGCGCGACAGACGGTGTCTTCGTATTGCGTCGCGTGTCGCGCCTGTTTGTAGGGGCCTTTACCTTGTCTGATTGACAGCTGTACGGTGTAAAGTATTTCCTAGGCAGCTGTATCATGTTTTGATTGTTACTGTTGGTAAATACTATAGAAGTGTTGTCGGGATGGCTTTGCCAAAATCCTCCACAAATGTTTGATAAGTGATGAGTGAGTTGTGTGTGATAGAGATTCAAGGCTCGTACACACTGGCGCGACGCGACAGCCCGACACAAAGGCGCCGCCCGTCGCGCTGCACGCGGTGCCTTTGTGTCACGCTGTCGCGTCGCGCTAGTATGCACGAGCCTTAACGCTATTTTTGAATTACAAGAATTTAAGAAATGAGTCGACTGTCAGCCCCCGTCTTGATCAAAATAAGTAGTTTTTTTATAGGAATGGTTACATAACATCACGCCTGTAATCCCTGAAGGATAAGCAGAGGTGTACCTATAGTGCACCCACACTTCGCTAGTCATGTTTCAGTCCCATAATCCCGTAATTCATATAGATAATATCTAAAGGAACATGTTGAACTTTAAGGTCCGTATTACAGAACATTTCTCAAGTACCTATAGTTTGATCGTTAATCAGTCGATCACTGTATGAGTATAGAATCAGTACTTGAGCATCGTTCTTATTCCAGAACGGTTCCTAATCTATCTATACTCAGCTGAAGCGAGACTGAAATCGAGCCTCAAGTAGAGATGTATATTGTCTATGCTTCAACCTGTTTTCGTTTACGATTTATTTTATTTACCAAATTTGTTCTGATCTTCATATGATTAGAAATATTAAAATGCACAATAAGAACCCAAATATTTAGGAAACCAGCGTTATTTTGTCAGTGCCGAATAGTAAAATCCTACATTTATTGAACGGTTTGAAGTCATTTTGTAAACAAAATTGTATTGTGGTTTAATTGTGATTTCAGTTTCCCAAAATAACCTTGTAGCGTCGTATCTATCAATTTGAAAAAACGCAATTAAATATGTCAGTATGTGAAATATGTCAAAATATCAGTTTGTTTCTTGTTTGTATTTTTAATTTAGTTTTGACAATTGATTTAATCTTGCATTTTTAATATAGTTTTGACAAATGAGTTAATCTTATAATCACTATAAAAGGGCAGGGTGAAAAAAGTATAATCAATCCAATGGATAAAACCTGCTCATATAAATTCTAAATTCTTTTAATCATCTATGAATAAATTAAATAACTATTGTCATGTTCGTCCATGGATATTGTACTAATCAACTTCTCCAAATACCTATATTCATTTTGATAGTATACTTCAATTCCTCAACAATATTAATAAACTCGAAAACGCAGATAAACTTAAAAAGAACAAAAATTTACGTGACAATCTATGCTCAAGCGCGGTCTCGACCACACTTGGGTGATTACTACAGATCCAATCACTGCATTTGTTCGATTCACGAATTGAGTAACGATCTAGAATAAACCCAACCTCAGCTGAACTATGATCAATGAGTCTACGCTTGAGGAACGTTCTAAAATTAAAACTTCACTCCAAACTAGTATTAAAAAGAGATCAATGCTTGAGTTTCCTTCTGTAATTCGAACCTAAGACAAGACTTTATCCGTAACCTTAGGTACAAAACAATTAATTTCCCTACCAAATTATCCCGGTGAAGGTGAAAGTGTTTCTAGCAGCAGCATTTCAGCACATATAGGTACCTATCAATGCAGCATAAGGCCTAAACTTGATTAAAAATTTACACAGACACCTCTGTCGTCTACAGCGTAAAGTTAAAGCGCTTTTATATTTTGAAAGCGATGCAGAGGGCCTAACATTCGTAATTTGTTGTACCAGAGCTACGGATGATGTAAAGCTTTTAGTACATTACGTCCCGGTTTTTCATTTTAGCTACCTGCTATGAATATTTTGATTTAAAATAGGTCCATGGAGTTTCTTGCCCGTTTTTCTCCATAGGAACCTACTACGCTTTGGATTGGGCAACTAATTAGCTTCATCTTTCTGATTGGCCGAGTTGTTGACAATTCAATAGTGCCTGTAATTGGTTTTATTGAAATAATGGTTTTAGTTTGTGTTTACCCTTCAGTTGAGATTGGACTACTACGTAATAGGTAGGTACCTACTACGGGCTATATATACAATAATCAGCATAAATATATTACGATGGACAGTTCGGCAATAATATCTGATTCTCTCAAGAACACAGTAAGTATACCTATTGCAGTGTAAGAGGTATGGCTGACACATGAGGGGGTCAAACCCTGAGGTAATGTAGTAAAAAATCTAACACTTTATTAACCGCAAGAACAAGTAACAACAGTTGTTCGGCAAATATGAACAACTGTATAAAATCACACAATAAAGGTAAAAATAAGTAAAATAATTATGTTGTAAAACAGCGAGGTCGAGCCGGTGATTTGGTGGCTTAATTTTAACAAAAAATTAGAATAAATATGCCACGATAAGTCTCTGGTTAGATTGCAATCTCACCTAAGATTCGCGGTGCAAATAACGCAGGTATCCCAAAATATGGAAGTTGGATTAGATTTTTTAGTACATTAAGTATTCAGACAAAAAACTTCTGCGGAATTAAGAGCGCTTACATGGGTCCACTAGCGCCACTCCTTTAAAAAAATATTATCTCGTGACTGAGAACGAATTTTGAAAAACGGCTCATTAAGCGATCTCGGTAAGTGTGTCAAGATTTTTCTAATACCTTTATAAACTTTCATATTGAGAAACGAAGCAACAAAATTCGATCTAAACAAAAGCGGCCACATTCAGTTAGATCGTATTTTGTTGCTTCGAGTCTCAATATGAAAGTTTATAATAAGTTTATAATAAGCGCTCTTAATTAGTAGGTAAAAGAGAAATTTAAAACTAACGTATTTTTAATTTAAGGTAGATATAAAATGAAAGTAAGTTCTTGACTGAACTGGACAGGGTATAAACGTGAACGGCGAGCACATCTCACACCTTCGCTTTGCCGATGACATCGTCATAATGGCAGAGACGCTGAAACAGTTAGACCAGATGCTGCATAGCCCAAATGTAGCCTCTCGGCGGGTTGGCCTCGGCATAAATTTGGACAAGACGAAAATCATGTACAATTCGCACGTCTTGCCGAGTCCAATCCACATCGAAGGGTCGCTTCTCGAAGTTGTGAAGGAGTATGTCTACCAAGGGCAATTCATCCAGCTCGGTAGACACAACTTTGAGAAAGAAGCCGACAGAAGGATCCGGTTAGGTTGGGCAGCGTTTGGAAAACTTCGTCAAGTTTTCTCGTCGCCAATCCCGCAATGTATTAAGACTAAGGTCTTCAACCAGTGCGTCCTGCCCGTTATGACATACTGTGCCGAAACGTGGACACTGACAGTCGGGCTGGTTCACAAATTTAAGGTCGCTCAGCGCGCTATGGAGCGGGCTATGCTCGGGGTTTCTTTGAAGGATAAAATCAGAAACGAAGTTATCCGGAAAAGAACCGGAGTTACCGACATAGCTTGCAGAGTAAGCAAGCTGAAGTTGCAGTGGGCTGGCCATGTTTGTCGGAGGACCGATGGCCGGTGGAGCAGACGAGTCCTGGAGTGGCGACCACGTATTGGCAAGCGTAGTGTGGGACGCCCCCCAGCTAGATGGACCGACGACCTCAAAAAAGTGGCTGGGACAGACTGGATGCGGAAGGCGGAGGACAGGGTGTTGTGGCGCAGCATGGGAGAGGCCTATGTCCAGCAGTGGACTGCGATAGGCTGAGATGATTGAAGTTCTTGACGGAGGTTGCACTCCTGAACTGGTCTAACGATGATAGGCAAGTCGTAGGTTCATTTGAACTCCCCGGTTAGCCTCACGGGTGACGTGGCATACCGCTCCTGAGGGCGCCTATCAGCGCCGGGCAATGCCGATGGCGCAAGAGGCGTGGTCTGTATTCCAGTAGCCGGTACTTGGGGTCAAAATTTAGCCTTTTAGACTGGTCTTACACCTCAGACAAAGGAAAGGAGGTTTTTTGACCGGGGAACAAGGTGGAAACTTAAGAATATCGAACCGATAATAAGAATAATACCATAAAATAAAAATGAAAACCGAATTTGAGAAGAAACTGCACCAGAAATGGGCAAACATTGTAAATAATGTTTTATTTCAGCCTTCTTAGTTCACTGGGTTAAACGTAACAAGATAACTGTCCAAGTGGTTTTTACTAACAAACAATTTTAGAAGATTACTACACATACTCTTAATAATCAATTTTAAACGTGTCTTCCTTAGAAAAAATCAATCGAACGATTCTTAAGCAAAATTTTTGACAAACAAGTTTGGAAGAGTCGTCAATTTGGATTTTCTAAAATCTATCATAAATGCTCTTTGAATGTACAGGCGTCACCCAATTTAGGTCACAAACCCTCGGGGCACCCAGATCCTACACAGATGCTCTCAGCAGACCAGGAGAAATCATTAACTTCTGGAGGGAGGTGGGCTGGTTTGAATAACCATCGGTGGCCGCCATAGCCCACGCACAATGGTCCACATGAAGGACTAAGTGCGGAAACCATAACCCTAAAGAAGAAGAAGAGATCTATCATAAAAAATATCATATCAATATCAAAAATTATTTAATCAGCAGTAATATACTGCACCTATATTGCAATATGTAATCATCTGTGAGAGGCATAAACAAGTAGAGGCACAAATATATGACATCGAAGAAACAACAAAACTATCGGACGATACAAGAGACGCCAAAATATAGGATACCGCATCGTCTTCAAATATCTCACTTCAGTATAAATATCTGCCTACTCAGTTATTTTAGAAGAATGTGATGCCTACATAGTTGTGACTAAAAATATCTGACATCTCAGATATTTTTGTTACCAGTGGTGGGATGTCGCGTATTTTTGCAATTTGAGTGGCACTGACTGCGAAAACGGGCGAAACATTCTACGGACAAATTTTTATGCTGCCAAAGTGATGGCAGATATTTTTGACCACAATGAGGTACTTATCACATTCTTCTGAACTGGAATGAGTAGGCAGAAATTTAGTACGCAAGACATCCTTTTGAGAGTAGGACACATATGTTTAACCTAGGGGTCGTACTTATCTAAAATCTGAGATTGTTTTGTTCATAAAATATAATATAAGTATATACTTAATATTATATATATAATTATACTAGCTGGTGCCCGCGACGTCGTCTGCGTGAACGCTATACAGCACCAAAAATACCTACGATTATACAAGAATTGTATAATTATTATTTCTATTTATTATTCACACACCCAAGAATTCTGCTGGTGCGGTATACGACTGATGTCCCCGTACACACAGCGAATGAGTTCTTCTAAGCTGGATACAACTCTATATAATTATACTATATTACTATAACTATACCATTTGAATATATTATATATATTCTAACAATAGTCAAAAGTGTTTGGTGCAGTCCGATGTCATATGTACTCCGTGGAACTGCAAAAACGCGGCTTGCCACACGCGCACCTGCTTTTGTGGTTGGAAGAGAAGATCAGGCCCAACCAGATTGATCAAGTCATAAGTGCTGAGCTTAATAATATAATTACCACTTTATTTTGTACTTACTCTATTATTATTTATTTTGTACTGTAAAAAAAATGAGCATATCTTATCTTTGAGATATAATTATATGGCATGCTTAATTTTCCTCTTTCTTCGTTATTAAGCTCAAATTGCTTACAGCGTGCCGTTTTCGAGTTTAAATTTTGTTATAAATGTGTGCAGTTATTTTTGAGTTCTGATTGTTATTACATACAGACAAACTCGATGAATTTTATAGAAATAGATGAAGCAGCTTAAAACTTATATAAACACATTTTTTTTAATTGTCTTGCTCATCTTTGAAACGAATTAACGATACAATTTTTAAGAAGAAAATGCACAACTCCATCTATGATCTTAAAAACATCTATTAACCTCGCCATCATGATCAAATTTAAATTATTTATATCCAAAAAGGGCTTACACATGTAATTCGACTTGATGTTTTTGAAATCTCATAATTGGCGCTACTTTAAAATTGTCTTGATACTACTTATATTCATTTAATAATGTTTATCGGCCTAAGTTACTTATATTGCGTGATTTTTATAGTGTGAAGCTAGCTTATAGCATGGTTAACATAATAACAACATTCAAATATGTGTCGTTAGACTACACGTTGTTACACCTATATGTTGACCCGACTTCTTAATAATATTCGTGCCAAAGAAGTAAATCCATGCAGTACTTTTTGAGTTTATCCCGGACATACACACAGACAAACAGACAAAAATTCAAAAAACTATATTTTTGGCTTCGGTATCGATTGTAAATCACACCCCAAGTATTCTTTAAAAAAAATATTTAATGTACAGTTTTGACTTTCCTACCATTTCATTATTATGTATAGATGTATAGATAGTGTCGCTGAGCTCTTGAAGTTCCACATCAGGTGTTTCAGATCTTCAATTTTTATACGTCATGTTCCAGATCTTCAAATTTATTCTCTCAGCAGAAAATGCTCATCACGTGGAACAATTTTTGCTATGGTGCCGTTTTTGTATCTCTTATAGTTTAGCTGGTCTGTTGCGGTTCTGCATCAGGTGTTCAAGTTTCCAAGATAAGTTATAGCCTATATGTTGCTCACACTTAATACCTATACAACCAAAAAAAAAACATTCAAATCCGTCCAGTACTTTTTGAGTTTATCCCGGACATACATACAGACAAACAGACACAAATTCAAAAAAAAAAAATTTTGGCTTCGATATCGATTGTAGATCACACCCCAAGTATTATTTAAAAAATAAATTCAATGTACAGTTTTGACTTTCCTACCATTTTATTATATGTATATAGATTTCCCGAAAATCCCTTCGCGTCTTCTTCGTTCGTAACTTATACATCGCGGTCAGTCATTGATGTCAAAGGTTACTCCCTAAGTTACATTGTTGCTTGACAGGTTCAAAACCTTTACTCAGAAGCGAGTGAGTTTATAAGGGACCCCCATAAACTCAAATCATAGACGAAATATTACAGTGCCTCTTAGTTTTCCTTTCAATCCTCTACCTATACTCTACTGCACTATGATAAAACATAATTGGGAACTAATTATGATATCGGTAAACTATAACCAACTATAGAAGCGACGCGCGCTTTACTTATTTATGGTAACCAAGTGTACAAACACACTGTGAATGTGTGTGAGAAGACGAGTAGATTCAGCACATAACACACACCCGCACACATACGTGCACACTTCCGACTTCCCCATTGTCTCGGACGGTACCGAGCGCTTACACACACATTCAGAGCTTATTTGTAAACTTGGTAACCACAAGTAAACCGCGCGCCGCCTCGACAGACAAAAATACTGTACTTAGCTAGTAGTTAAAGGTACTATATCAATCGGTATGGACGTTACTTTGCCTCATTGACAGCTGTACGGTGTAAAGTATTTCCTAGGCAGCTATATTATGTATTGATGGTTACGGTAGGCATACTACAGAGGTATTGTCGGGATCGCTTTGCCAACCGACCTCCACAAATGTTTGATAAGATATAGGAAAAGAGTAGACTGTCAGCCCGCTGCACGGTGGACTGATATTTAACCGTAGAAGACTTAGGCTTCAAAAAAACTGTTTAACAAAAGGGCAGGCAGACACGATAGTATGTGCATGAACTTGCACGTGTTACGGTGCTATGAACCATCAAACTTGCAGGTATTTACATAATGTATTCCTTTTGCTACGTCCGTGTTCATACCTACATAATACTTCGATTTAAAAGATTGTCCATTCAGTGTCAGCCTGTTCTTCTCCATAGGAACCTACTACACTTGGGAATGGGCAACAAGCTTATTTTTTCTGACTGACCGCCTCCTTGGCAACTCAAAACTGCCTAAAATAGTTTAATTGAAATAAATGCTTCGAGTTTGAGTCTGTTACAATATCTTGTCAAAGTAGGTTCACTAAGTATCTACACACTGCTACGAGACTCAAAACAGCTGGAAAGGTTTTAATGATCGTCATCAGCTCACTTCCTGTCCTAAATAAAACCAGAACCTACCCATGATGTTTTAGTCCTCTAAACAAATATTTATACATACACGGTACAATCTACTATAACACTTTCTTCAACTTCAATTTAAACTTCACAATTCTCCAAAGCGCATTTAGAACCTGCTTATTCTCTTAGAAGTTGTGATTCTCAGTAAGTTTTCGTCCCTATGAATCTGTCCATGAATACAAAATATACATGAATAAGAACGTTAGTATACGCTCAGCGTGAATCAGTGGATGCAACGAGTATGCGACATGGCGGGTCGTTGCGCACGTACGCGGCCCTACAATGATACTCAGAGCGTGGCCTGCAACTAGCAAATTTAAATCTAACGTACTATACACATTTTGTACGGAACGTGGGAAAAATACGGATGAGCGAAAAACACAGCCATTTTGATCCGGTTTTTGTTGAGCTACTCGTTTAATCAAAACAGTATAGAAACTTAACTACCAAAAGTTTTGAATAAAATAAGCCAATTGACCTACTACTAGCGTAGTATCTAAAATCTTTATAAACGCCGTAAATAAGAACTGAAAACAAAACCCTTTGAAATCACTCCATTATTTATTCATTAGGTTCAATGTAATCAAGAAAGTTCCCACTGAATGCCCCAATTTCGTCGAAATTTCACGAAAGAGCCGAACCACAACCGCGATTCTGCAATTATTTAATCGTTTTCGAGGTGTTGCTCCACGGAAACTGTGGAATAATAACAATATCGGCGATCCCTCGAGTAATCCAACTAGTTCGTTATACATTGGAGTTCGGTAATGGAATAGTAAATGGTGCAAGTTCAGAAACGAGTAATGGAAGTGACGCAAGTCGGGCGGAGCGTTGTATATGGAGCAAGTAGTGAGAGGTCATCGTATGGGGTGCCCCGGGCGCGATACCGTTCGGGGAAGAGTGATCATCCACGGCGAGTGAGGGCCAACGGGGAGAATTTCCCCGAAATGGTCAAAAATTTAACAGTTTAGTGCGTAACCTGTACTGATTCAACGGCATTTTATGAATCTTTATTAAACGGATTAAGCGATTAAGATTCAAAATAAAATGTATGATTTATAAGAGAGTCCTATGGATTAAAAGGAGCATCTATCAGTACTGCCTTAACCTAAATAGAATCAAATATAAAACTAGAAATTAGGAATAAACTGGAATATTGGATTTTAATTATTTTTAGTTAATTGGTGACTAATTATATCACAACAAAAAATAAAACTTAAGCTCTGTAATGGTACACTTACAAAGCCAAAAACCTTTATCTTACATCGTGCATCAGTTATCCATAAAAGCGAAAAGCTCAACTTCTGATTTATTGGAAAAGTGGAAAACGTGTCTGAGAGCTTGCAACCCTCGGAGGCACCGGGCCAATTTCACTTCGGCGCTTAGTCTACATTGATACGTCGGTGGAGACGGATCGCGGTCGGGCTCTCCCAAAAAATATTACTTTATTACTATACAAAACGCGAGTGAGTGCTTGTGAACTTATACCAACTTTAAGTGTCGGTTCCACGAGACCCTGCCCCTTCGAACTGCCCAGCCAAGGTCATCCATCAGCAATTTGACACCTGTTGTGTGGATATACTATATGTATGTAATTTCATATGTAATAAAAAAACAGTAGTATTGTGTAACATTGTAAGTACTAGCTTATGTTGATGTAGACTTGATTTGCAGACGGTAATTGACTAATTAATTAAATTATATCGCGGTTACGTGACAATTAGTTAATTAGTGCTTAACGTGTGTCTTGTAGTTAGTATGATTGAAGCTTTGGAGTTATGATTGGTTTATTTATACGTCGTTTGAATATTTTATTATCTATAGATCGATGTTTTGTTGTATTCCTTTTCAGGGTTTGATAATTTGATAATTAGGTGACCTTGTAATTGTTATCTATAGAATCGTTGTCCCACTATTATGAATTTAATAGTTATATCGATTTACCATTAATTTATTATAGGACAGAAGGGTCAGCTCTTATGCCTATAACTATATTGGCATTGGCACTATCATTACTACTTTATTTTAAACTTCAAGATGCAAGATTTCTATGCCTTTACCGTAGGCAAAGGAATTTTGCCGTTAATTTAAATTTTATAATTCGACACTCCTTTTTGGGTTTTTAAACAGGGCTTATTGGATTGCAACACAAGGTTTCAATAATTTACTTACAGTTTTAAAAGATTGAGACAAAATTGAAGCTTCTACACATTATAGCAACCAAATTCCAGGTCACGCGAATCATAACTCACATTATTCTCATCTGCTGCCAACAGTTACATAACACTATCCAAAATCGCTCTTAAATCCTCATGTTTATTATAAATACGTCACACAACTCGTGTAGCATTAAACAAACAAACACAAATAAATATTTTATAGTGACAATTGGTATATCCTGCACAGTTGGCCGAGCGACCGCTGGCCCGGCGGAAGCGTCGGGCTGATTCAAATAATTCAATTAAATCTCGTGTTGAGCTGAGGGCAGTCTCACTTTATGCTGCTCCGGAATAGGGATGCCTAAACTTTTTTGTTTTAAATGCTCGGTAATCATTTTGTGAGCTAGAGCGGTAAGGCGTGCCGAGTTTGTGTTCGATTCTTGGGTCGGAAAAATTGATGCTGGCTTTTTCGAACACACTCCAACTATTACAGGAAACTTTTAATTAGATGGTACAGTTACTTATTAAAATTAAGGTATAGTATATTAGGCTGTCAGTAAACCTTCAATAGTATCACAATATATATGTCCTCGTTAAGAGCGCGTACAAGGGTCCACTAGCGCCACTCCTTTAAATAAATATTATCTCGTGACTGAGAAGGAATTTTGAAAAACGGCGCATTAAGCTAAAATTCGAAGACATGTGACATCTACCAACCCGCACTGGGCCCGCGTGGTAGATTACAGCCCATTCCCTCTCAAAGAGAGGAGGCCTGTGTCCCAACAGTGGGAACACTATAGGCTGATTATGTTTGGCTCATTAAGCGACCTCGGTAAGTATATCAAGATTTTACTAATACCTTTTTTAAACTTTCATATTGAGACACGAAGCAACAAAATTCGATCTAAACAAAAGCGGCCACATTCATTTACATCGTATTTTGTTGCTTCGTGTCTCAATATGAAAGTTTTTAAAAGGTATTAAAAAATTCTACACACACTTACCGAGGTCGCCTATTGAGCCGTTTTTCAAAATTCCTTCTGAGTCACGAGATAATACTTTTTTAAAGGAGTGGCGCTAGTGGACCCGTGTGCGCCCTCTTAAGTAGCCATAGGGGGCGACCTTTTGACATGGGACATAACATGGTCTTTAGCGAACTAACATCGAACAAAAGTGTATCTCCAGTTGCCCGTTTTGGGGAACAATATAAGTTTTATAGATTGAGTTGTTACAATGGCAGACGACATTAGGAATTTGCTTGTACAAATATCTTAACTGATGTTCAATACTGGTATTCAGCTGCTTCTGGTTAGACTGGATGCCAACCTCAACGTAGTTGGGAAAAGGTTAGGAAGAATGAAATAACTGCGTCAAAATTATGAAAAGTTTTTTTATTTTAACGTTATCATAAATCAAGATATTGTTGTTACTCACTGACATTCGTTCAAGAAGGTAAGATGTACCCATTCTGATATGACTAGATCATTCTGATACAATACTTCGATTGGGCAATACATTAATTTAGCAAGGGGTCAGCTAATGAATAAAACAGATCATATAAGGGGTAAAAGCCATCATTCCTCTACCCTTTTAGGTCGTTAGGGGCAAATAAAGTAATTAGGTGATCAATAGAATAGGTTTAGGTTCGTCTTGGGATTATGAGGACAGCTCTATTATCATGGACTGGCTTGTTTTACCATCTGTGGTATTGGCTTTCTCCGTCTGGTGCCATGTTTCCCTGGTGACTGGTCGTGGTGGCTGATGACAGCATGACCTTCAAAAATGTTATCCTAGATTTCTATGGGAAAACACCACTCTTCTTTTCTTTCTGATGTGAAGATTAAAGCTTTTTTTATTATAATTATGGCATTCTTGAAAATCCTATTTACGTATTAATTCCCAAAAACAGAAACAGAATTTTCGTTACAATCGGATTCCAAGGTGTTTAAATGAATTATATTATGAGGAAACCCTATTTAATGTATTTCTTGACTTACAGGGTTAGTTTTCAGAGATCTGCCAAATTTATGGGTGTGGTACAAACTATCAGACTGAGCAATTCTCTCCATGTGATCAAAATCGTAATCGCGAAAAAAAATCTGCCGCCTCATACATTTAGGTCGACTAGGTTATGAAGTTTTGTATGGGATAGTTGATAAATTTTTCGCGATTAAGATATTGGCCCATGGAGAAAGCACTTCAGTTTGATGGTCTGTACCACACCCTTAAATTTAGCAGGTGTTTGAAAAATAACCCTGTATTTACATTTATTTGGTTAAATACGGGATCACCGTCTTCTCCTTTTGTATTATTAGCAACTTTATTCCAAAAATCTTTACCTTATAATTATCATCAGCCTTATTTTCTATTTATCTCATAGTACGCATCACCTTTAGTTAAAATTACACAACCCACGTTCTCAATGACTTGGCTCTTCTCTTAATTTTAAGCTTTAGTTTGTGTTCTCGGAAATAATTAGGCGCTTAGGTACATAAGTTTCCATACAATAAACATAAGAACTGTCATGACTTAGTACCTACTTGAAGACTGTAACAATTTTGCTTGATATATGATTCTTCTTCTTCCTCTGGTGCCTCTTCAATTATTGAAGATTGGTCATCAACTTTGATTGTTTAACCTTGTCCTTTGAAAGGTAGCTCAGCATCACTCCTGACTTCGTATGTAGAAACCAGGATAGGTGCTATAGTAAATTCCTTACTTATCGTTCCCTTTGTTAATTTACGTACCATCCTCAGCCTTTTCGGGGAACAGGACGTAATAGTAGACTACACAAAACACAGGTTAATTTACAAGGCAATCTACTAATGGAGTACTTAACTACTCTATCCCGAAAAGAAGATTTTCTTCGCGGATTTACAGGTTCCCGAAAATGTTTTCTTAGCCACTGATAAATTGATTCCATTAATGAAAGCCAACTTCAATAAATTCTGCGATCGGTTCGCCGCTGTTGAAAATAAGGTTTTCTAAGAGAAAAAATCTTTCATATTTTTGATGATGTTTATTGAATCCTTGAAAAGAAAATTGTATGTATTCATTACGTATCCTTATAAAATAAAGTTTTATAACTTTTAAAAACAACCTTGTTTTTTTACGAATATGAGAATCACTTCAAGTAGTCTTTGGTGTAACAGATATTAGTAAAAACTGGAACAAACTAATGGATAACAAGGGAAAATATAGTAGATAAATAATATCGACTGTGTCCCAACACTAAGCCTACATGCGGCTAGGACGTGAGTCTAGCTCACAAGTAGTGACGTTGACAGAAATGCATCACCGCCTCGTAAACTCGCAAAAGATAGATAGAGATATACACTCCTAACACAAGGATATTTAGCTTTGTTGGAGGGATCAACCCGCAATATGGTTTGAATTTCCCACTTTATGAATTCATGTTGACCTATTCTAAGGGTATATTTAAATTAGCGTTTCATAGCCAAGAAAAATCCACTGTTTTCTCTTTCCTTTCTTACCGGATTTTTGCAATATCGAGCCAATCTATATAAAGGAGACCAGAACTGTTCATTCTGAAATCTCTTTCTGTGTCTGTTGCGATATCCTTTCCTGCTGTTTTGGAAGCCTCTGCGTGGACGCTTTTACCCATAAAGACCAGCCCAGTTCCATCTTAACCTAGCTAGCAACATGTTTTTAAATGCTAATAGTAGAAACTGTTAGTGCCTATATTTTTTATTATACTCCATATATAACATATATAACTTCTTCTTTCACATTCCCTGTGACAAAGCCATATTGAGTACCTAATTAATATTGCGGTCAGAAACAATAAACAATAACGAGTAGGTAGCTGAAGTATTTGCGCAAACAAATCATTATCACTCCGTCGTTCTATATTGTATTGTTGGAGCCCGGTCCTTCGGGTATAGCTGACAAGTTTGCGTGATACGTAAATTAACTTTAATAAAACTTAAAGTTACATGGGCATTCGTTTTTGAAGCAGTAAATAACAAATGTTTTATTGATTATCAAGCAATATTACCCATGGTATAATAATATACTTCGCCAGGTATAGCATTCCGGTCACGGGGGTGACACAAGCCTACGTCATCACCCCTGGGTTACCAGTAGTGTATAATAATAACTCCCCAATCGTCTTTATTACCTGTACGAATCCGATAAAACAAAAAGGTTAACTAACAATTACGTTGGTATTGTTTGCATTGAATTGTTTCGTTTGATTAGAAAAATGAAACGACAATTTAAATGGTTTATGTATATTTTTTAACATAATGGTGACTGAAAATGTTTCCATAATTCGTGTTTTTAACCGACTTCACAAAAAGGAGGAGGTTCTCAATTCGACTGTATGTTTTTTTTTTATGTTTGTTAGCTCAGAACTTTTTTCTGGGTGCACCGATTTGGATGATTCTTTTTTTATTTGATAGGTGGTGCTTCACATGTGGTCCCATATAAAGTTGATCAAGGTTTCACCAGTAGTTTTTGAGTTATCCTTAATACTGCATATTTTTTCCACTTAGTTTATAGGGATGATGTGTTAATAATTTCCTGTCACTGTTAATTACACACCAAGTAGTGGTATACGAATTTGTGTGGGGTAGGTACCGCAACTAAAAAGTGAAAAATAAAAACTTTTTTACAAAAAAAAACAACCGACTTCCGAAAAAAACACTAAAAGACGTGAAAAATAACTTTAATTTTGGAAGTCGGTGGCCAAAAACGAAAATACAAAACTAAAGACACCGACTTCCGAAATTAAAGTTATTTTTCACGTCTTTTAGTGTTTTTTTCGGAAGTCGGTTGTTTTTTTGTAAAAAAGATTTTTGTTGCAATAAATTGGCAACTGGATAGTGACATAAGCATGTGTCACTCCCGGAATGCCAGACCTTGTATTTTTAGACCATGGTATTATCTATATCTAAATGTCGTTCGAATAATTTATACAAGGATATTTTGGCGCTCGAATGACGTTGACAGGGGGACGCTGTTGGTAAACATTTGTGCAAATGTTTTGTGAAATGTATTGAAGAAACAAGATGGTGGCTTAATCTTGTATAGCTATACCTACTATAATCGTTATTGGGTGGCTGGATGGATTGTATGAGAGGTGATAGATATGACTAGGAAGGAAGTGAACAGTCAGATGATGACTAACACAGATAATAAATACGGGAAAAAAGACGAGCTGCGGAGAGCCCAAGTAATTGGGCAGGAGGATGATTATGACACAATAATCATTTGAAAAAAGAACAGGTAGATAGAACGAACATAAATATGCTCCCTAGAATTTAGCATAGTCTTTGCCCACATAATACATTATTTTTTAAATAAAACTGTAGCAGACTTGTTGCCAAAAGATATACAGTTCAAGTTAAAATAATGAACGTAGACTGTAAAAAGAAAGGAATAAACTTGTTGAAAGTATTGTAAAAGGAACGTAATCTTAATTTTAATTTCTTGTCTGTAGTTAAATACATTTATTTATTATGGTGAGGGTTGATTTTACATCCAACTGTTTTTTTTTTCTGTTGTAATTTTTCCACAATTTATCTAAGGGACACTATGACTTGGCTTCACTTTCATGAATATTTCTTGTTGCTATGCCAATCATGTTCAGTACCCTAATTGCGTAACACAGTATCAATGATAATCTGAATCATTTTGAAGGATATTGCTAAACCATTGTTTCATATGTTCGAAACATTTCTCTGCTCAACAACGTAAATAACGCATTGAATGTTGTTGAACTGTCAAAATGAAAGCCATTCCTACTCATAATATGTTATGCAATTACTCTGCTGTTCTCTATAAATTTGTCTTCTTCTTCAACTGGTCAGTACTTTTTCTTGGTCTGCCTTCTTATTCTTCCCTCTATCATTGGCTATAAAGTTATCGTGTCGAATCATTTGTTATATTATTTTCACCTGTATTCTGTTACAAATATGTTTAAGCGTCTGTCATTTAATTTTAGATTACTCTATTATGTATTTCTTCTTCAGTCACATTTCCATTGGCACATTTTCTACAGGCGCTAGCACCACATTTAAAAAATAAACATTTAATCTCTTGCTTTGTTTCAATAATGGCTACGCTTCAAATTATAGACTTAATTAGTCAGGTTTATTGCGAATATTTAACGTCTGAATTATCTCATAATATAATATATTATTTAAGTATATGACCCATCAAAATCTCCAAGCTTATGTACTTAAGATCTCTAATTCAATGTTCAAATTTATTATTTAACATAACCAGGTGCTTCTTCAACTCTGAGTAAAGTACATTAATCTTAGTGCTCCGAGTTTTAATAAGATGATAATTGTCTTGAGCTACAGTTAATAAAATTACTCATACAACTTTATAATTTAGAGCTCTCAAATGGTATGAATAATGGTTTTTGTTTTAAAAGAATAAGTAGGTACTTAGCTTTTTCGAGACATGACAGATTTTCTGGAAATGTTTCAGAACTTATTAAAATTTTAGTTAAATCGTTACCTGTTGGTACAGTTATCTCCAAAACAATGTATACACAGACAAGGAACTATTTTATTGTCTACAACCATTGTTCCATAACATTGTATCCTCCGTGCAGGTACAAAACATAGTACACAATTTATTTTAACAAAATAAAGTACTTACAAGTTTTGTACTTTGTGTAGATTTCTGTAAATTACCTTATTTTGGTGATGTATAGACATCACCAAAATAAGGTAATTTACATAAATCACACAAACATGTATACAGTAATCATTCAATAACGAGGTAAATAAATCTAAAAATTCATTCAATTCAAAAGTTCACCTTCGAGATGTGTTAGAAATAAGCATTTAGTTGAACAAGCAATGCCATAAACAACCGCTATTTAATTTAACACGTCAGACTGAAATAATATTATTGTAATGACAACGATCAAAGTAGTCACTCACTGGGAGCATTTGCGTGTAATTTAACATTCCAGCTTCGAGTATTAAATCAGTGAAAGCGTTCAGGCGAGAATTATAGTGCTTATCTGTAATTATATTTAATGATGATTATATACTCTTACTCACTAGTGCGGAAAACCGAGCATTACACCTGAATCGATTTTACATGTACGAATACTCACAGTTCAAGCAGTTACAAAAGCAAAAGCTCCATAGTCAGTGCGTCAAGCTGGCGCAGTATTGTAACGCAATGCTCAAAATCTATCTAAAAATGTAATGTTAATTAGACGCGAAAACCCGGTGAGAAACCACCTTAAAAAGTCTAAGCAACATTCGTTATTCATGAGCTACCTATTTATATTTTAAATTGTGTGCGGACCTGGTCCAGGCCATGGTACGGAGCGAGAGGGCATGGGATGCCATCACCTCCTTCTGCGAAGCAGTAATGCTCGCGAAGGAGGAGGCGGAGCGCGAGAGGGAGCGGCAATCGTTGCGCCCTCACGCCCCTAGTCGCCGCAGAAGGAGACACCCTGGGCGTCGGGAGTCGATAGCCGATTCCAGGCCACCGTAAGCGCGGGCTTGCAGACGGCGAGCAATGGGCAGCTCGCCGTCCGGTATGGATCAGGCCCGGATCGACGGTGCGTTGTGTTCCACGCGCGCCTCAAAGAGATATCAGCACACATTGACGGGGTCCGTTAGGGCCGATGCCTGCCGAGGTCACGGGTTTGTTCGAAAGGGTTACCGTGGCCCTGGCACAAAGGCAACTGAAGGAAGACGGGTGGGTTTTAGTCAGTAAAAGTCTGACACGCCCTCCGGCACTGCCCAGAGCGGGAGAAGATATTTGATGATATCCTACCCAAAAAAAAAGGGTGTATAGAGGGTTTGGGACAAAATGTTTACTTTGTTTTGGTAAAATAAATTGAATACTATGATTTGTACCTATTCGTTACGATACAATGTTATGTAACAAAGGTTGTTGACAATAAAACGGTTCCTTGTCCGTGTATACATCTTTTTGGGGCTGACTGCACCTACTACTGTCTCAACTATGGAACAGATTTAGATATAACAAAACAAAGTTGAACCCCATCAAATTCGGAATCGTTTAATTTGACTTGATCCAGACTGTGTCCTACACCATAATGACGGCGAAGAGAATTCATAATGGCAGACACTAAACAATGGATGGTGTGAAATTAATTTTGATTTCATCCCATTGAATTGAAGAATATACTTGACAACGCAATAGGACTTATTACAATGCAGTGCCAAATGATCAAGAAATACCACAATAATGAAAAAAGCAACGGTGCCAGACCAGATTCATGTTTCTTCCCCTCATAAAACGCAAAAGACTTACTATCTTCTATACATATTATAAATAAAAGTCACTTTTCGTCTGTCTGTGTGACCACGTTGATCTTCTAAACTTCGCAATGGATTTTTTTACGATTTTCAACATCATTTGGAGGATTTATTTCGAAATTTATTTGTATAATGAATAAATTTTTCGACTTAAAACTATGCGAAGCATCGCTAGGGGTCGCTAGTTAAAAATAAAAACGCAGTTCCAAAATACCAGGAAATGAAACCACAGATATGAAAACACTAATGGTGAAGCAAGCGCTACTACTACTTTAAAGGTTTATTTTTTTCTCATTAAAAAACTAATAGGAATTCTTCTCACACTAAGTACCGGTTTCTCTGTATCATGAGGGCTTTTTTCTCTTCTTTTTGCTGTTCAATAAATTACAAACGTTATGAGTTTTGAACCGTAACGATCAAATTGTTAAATGTCAACTAGTTTTTGCTGATTTACCCGTATAGTTATTGTACGCAGTTTATTAAGGCCGTGGTTGTGGAACCCCTAATAAATTCTAAACATATGTTATTGTTGCGTCTGTTTTATTTGATCACAGTTTTTGTTTTGACAAACTATTTTACCACTGGTTGGTACACACGGCTACATATCAAGCTATACATTTCCAGTTATAGCTGACCTTCGTATAATGAAAAGTCAGCTTATACTGGAAATGTGTAGGTTAATATGTAGTCGTACGTACCAGGATTAATGTTTTAGCCGTGGTAGTATTGTGTGCCTATGTTTGGATGTAGATCATAATGCGTACCAGTCAAAGTGTTGGGGAATGACATACTTGTCTTTTGAAAATACTGAAAGGCTCTTTTTATTTTAGCACTAACCCGAAATTTACACGGTGTGAGATAATTGCCTGTGGCCAACCATAAGTTGAAGCAACAATAAAAGTTGCATCGTCTAAACAGTGCTTACACAATACAAAAACGACGAATTATTGTGCTTCAGTTTTATGATGAGCTCAAGAAACTTGCATCGCGTAAATGGGGCTTAAGAATTATCTAGTTGAATTTATTTTCAGTGTCTAAATACTACGCTTTTTTAGATGCAAATATGCATCAAATTCAAACAATATATGCATATCTTTTTGTATAATAGTTCGCTTTGTCTTCTTAATTTTATGGGTTCCAAGAATATCAAGACAGAGCACGCTACAACTAAATTCACTACAACAATAATTCATCGGGTGAACTTGAAATTTACGAACTGTCTTCCGTCGACCGTATACCTAAATACGAAGTACATATTATGTCCGTAATTCCTAGATCTTGGCCAGTTGTAAGATGTTTAGGAAACAGGGCAATAATATTTAGCATTTATCCTTCACAATAATCTGGATGTTTCAAAATATTCCTGGTTTATCGATTACACAATGGCGTAGGTCCATTTTTATCGTTGACACATTCTATTTTCGCTTCACCTTTACACCAATCCCAAAATAAGCACATGACGGAAAATCAAAATATGGTTGACCGGACAAATTTTCAAATTACCTTTGTATCGCAAAAGATTGAATCAGTGGTTTCACTTTATATTTTTTCACGTGAATGAAATCAAAAACGTATAATACCAAGAATTACTATCGCTACTCTAGCCATACCTTGGTTGATTTTGTGGCTATGCAAATAGTTCAAGGGCCGTTGGTATAAAAGCGATTTTAAAAGATTGTGGCAGGACATGAAATTATTTTCTTTGGATGGTTTCGTCAAACGGGGTGAATAGGGATGCAGGGGTGAATCGGTACGAAACTTTAAAAGGGATTTTAAAATTGAAATAATATATTTTATTGCCAAAAAGGACTCTAACGTGTGTACTGTATTATAATTAACGATTAAGTGCCCTTGTTGGCAACAATTATTTTAATGTTATAATCCCTTTTAAAGTTTCCCTGCATCCCTATTCACCCCGTTTGTACAGTACCTACATTATTTTTAAAGGCGAAAGTCGGGTAATAACTCCAGGCAGAAATAAAAAACATTATTTTACCAGTGAATTAATGAACAATGTGGATAGTAAAACGATTTCCAGAAACTACAAACTTTAAAAATGGAACAAATTTTCGAAAACATCTAACAGAACGCCCATCATAGCTTATCTGAAAACCCACTAAATACGCTCAGAGACCAGAAGATTGACCACTTTTTCGATAATATAAATTAAAATGAACATAAAGTATAAGAAATTAACAATCCAATAAGATTTCCTCAGAGACTTGAAATACACAAAATAATAGCCAACCAGAAAATAAAGTCAACAAGCACGGAAATTAATTTAC
This sequence comes from Griposia aprilina, assembly GCA_916610205.1. NCBI lineage: Eukaryota > Metazoa > Arthropoda > Insecta > Lepidoptera > Noctuidae > Griposia > Griposia aprilina. The sequence goes on from OU744287.1 coordinate 9,334,733, forward strand.
TACAATTCTTCATCAATTACTTTCCGAAGACATTGTTCACGTAATTATCGAAGCCGATCCAACGGATACGATTCGACAAGTCGTGTTAGAAAGGATAATCAATATTATGAGGGGTGGCGAAACTGGGCCCTTATAACGAACTAAAAGGTTCCAACCCACAATTTACTACATAGCCTCTTATATTTCCACTTCAAGCGCTCTTTTCCTATTAGTGTCTTTTGAGTTACGTAATCAATAACAAAAGAGGTTCGAATTGTCGTAGAGAAAAGTATATCTGCGGGCCGACGTTGTTTTGTTTTGTTTTCTTATTACGGCGCAGTGGCTTCTGTTTTCAAGAAAACTATTTGTCCTTCTGATAATATTGGTTCCATAAAAATCTTAATACATGAGCTCTTATTTGCTGTTGCTGCTTTTTTTTATGTAATTAAAATAACAGCATTGTGCAAGATAAAATTAAATATTTGCTCACCATAATTATGTAATGGTAGAATGTAAAGGGACCATTGTAGTTTTAATGTCATAGATTGTAAACCTATATTCTGGAAAATAAATGAATTTGAATTTGATACGTTAACCAAAAAGTAAAAAAAAAACCTTTCATCCAATTCATCAATAACGCAAGAAGTAGGACACACAACGTAGTCAGTAGGTACATAATCTATGTTCTACGGCCTTGAGCTGATAGTGTATACTGGAAATGATGTATTGTATAGTTCTACTTCATTCATAAACTAAAATTTCCGATATCCAGAGCATCTACCGCAATTACAATCCTCTTCACGAAATGCTAAATAGCAGCAGGCTTTAACTACTCTCACAATTTGACTCATCCAATAAAGAACATGTGCACTTAAAGGAGATGTTTGATTTTTGGCTACCAATAAGTACACTACATAGATAGATAGGAAAAAAATAGCGGAATTTCTTAAGAATACAAACAAATTAATTTGAAGAAGGGTACAGGTGTACAAAAATGATCATTTGAGAAGTTTTTTAATAAAATAACCCTGTTTTTAGGGCAGCCATGACAATTGTGTTTTACATGACGTTTGACGACTCTGACAGTTTTCAATTTCGCAACATGACGTCTTTCTTTGACTTTGTCTCCGTCTTTCTTTAAATCGTTGTGTCCGCGCGTGTCGAATTGGATGTTTCGGAGTTTTTAGTGATTGTTTTTGTTTTGCAACCCAGTTAACTACTACGGTCATGATTGATTCATTTTTTATTGCAGTTATTACATAGAAAAGTCAATCAAATGTCATCGTCAAAATGCCATTTCGGATATTGCTGATCCAACATAGTTATGTTGTGTTGCTCTCCTTGACCAAGTTAATCTGAATTTACATTCAAACGAAGTAAAATAATAGAAAATTAACATTAATATATGGTTACTATATTGTATAGCGATATTTACATATAGTGTACATAGTGCTAGCCCAGGCTCCACACATTTCTCGAACATTTACTTTTAGTCTAATAGAATTTGGATTGTACGCAGCCTTTCTCTGTTTCGGCGAAAATGGTCTAGACAAACTGAACATGTTCTGTATAATCGGAAGTAACTTTCTGAGAAACTCGAGAGTTATTTTCTGATGCTGACTGAAAGTTGAAACCTGTACTAACAATATTTCGTGTTTCGTGTATGTTTTTCGTGTTACGGTGTGAATTACATATTTCGTGTTTTTTATGTGACCCTCTGTTTGGGAAAGATAGCTAAGTGTGACGGGTTTCTACCTATTCAATCTACACTAGTTTGAGTAATTTGTGCGGCCTACCCAAATGTACTTTCTTTGGTAATGTCCGTTGAATCGTTGAACTCCTTAATTTTCGAGTTGAGCTGCACGATTACAAATGATTACAATGACAAATGCGTGCACTGACTGGACAGGTCCACTCAATCTGTATGATTCTTTCTTCAAAAGACCATTTCAGGCACTAATCTACGTGGTCTTCACATGATCTGACCAAGATTATGTCTGGACTTTAAAAGAGACTGTGACCTCTGAGTTTGTTTCGGCCTTTCTTCTCAGAGTAGTCAGATAGGAAACGCCGACCTCATCTAGTTTAAAAAATATGATTGACGTGTAACAGTGTTTGTACAAACCTACTTCCAGAAATAAAATTATTTATCATTTACACGATGTCTCTTTTTGGGAAATAGTCGATTTTCATAAAAAACCTCGTGGTGCTCTGTAACGGTAAAAACTAAGAGCGCACCCTCCATCTTCCTCTTCTCAATGCACGCAAATCCTGAGATATAATGTTCTCAGGTGATTTATTTATTTATTTATTAAAACTTTATGCACAAGTAAAAAAAAAAATACTGTACAAAGGCGGACTTAATGCCTGAGGCATTTTCTACCAGTCAACCTTAGGGTGATGCAGAGACAAAACATGGCAGGTGCAACATAAGGGATAGATAACTTGAAAAATAATAAATACTAATACATAGATACATACATACATATAACGAAAATAAACTTAGTCAAGAGAAATAACGATAGGAAGAGGAGAAAACGAATCCAGCAAATCAGCGCTGGAATGATTCTGCCAACTTCTTACGAATATGTTCACGTGCCTTCCACTTAAAAGATAACCGACTGGTTGCCGTCCTGATGCTCAGAGGGAGCGAATTCCAAAGAAAGACCGCCTGGACAAAGAAAGAAGAGTGAATGAAACCAGAGCGGTGAGAAGGACATCGTAGAAGACGATTGTTGGTGGAACGAAGATTTTTACTATGCGCGGAGCATAAGTATTGAACATTTGTAGTGAGGTAAGAAGGAGATTCTGGAGGTGATTCTGTATTGAATTTAAAAAATGTCTTCTGGAATTGTTTTCATTGCCCAAGGCCGAACCCTAGTTATTTAGTTCTAAATCATTTATACAAAAAACCGTCGTCCTTGATTTCTAATTGTAAACTTAGGAGCAAACTTCGTTTTCAATAAAACGTACCAGTACAGCAGTGGCTATGTCCTCTAAAACTGGAAGTTACTAATTATAACGAACTACTAAATTGGAGTTCCATTATAGCTCCAAGACGTCTTAACGACGCACTGTAATAGATCCCAAGGTCACGGTAAATTAACTACTGGAAAATTCATGCTGCAGAAATCAATTCCATAATGAAAATAATTATAGCTGCATAAATTACTGGAAAAATACCCTTGAAATATGTTAATTTTAGTTAACTTACTGGATTTATAGTTGCCATTAGTTATTATGGTTAGTTATGAGTCAAATTTAATTAAATTGGATTAGGTTTCCAACGAATTTTATGTCATTTGAAGCAATCTATGAACAAAAACTGACATCGATTCTAAGTGCGCTATGAAAACTTATCTTATTAAAAGATTCACATAGCATTTTCTTTAGGATAAGTATAATCAGCTTATAATGTTCCCACTGCTGGGACTTAGGCCTCCTCTTGGTGAGAGGGAGTGGGTCTTAATCCACAACGCGAGCCCAGTGCAGGTTGGTAGATGTCACAGGACACGCCGGTTTCTTCACAATGTTTTCCTTCACCGTTTTGAGAGCACTGGTGATGAAATAATTTACACAAAATAAAGCCGCTGTCCACCAACCCGCACTGGGCCCGCTTGGTGGATACCGCCCACTCTCTCCCACTGAGAGGAGGCCTGTGTCCCAGTAGTGGGAATATAATATGCTGATTATGTAAAGCGCCTGTCAGGGTTCGAACCTACGACCTACAACTCATCAGTCGCGGCTGTTACCACTGGGCCACCACTGCTCCATCTGCTGCATTTTCTTTAATAATTGTTTTTTCAAAGAAAGTCTACTTTTCCGATTTCTGTTGCGACAAGAGCATTCTTTTCGCTACAGCGTAACAAGGTTAGAGGATACGTAGTCACTAGTTACTAGTACCTATTGTAGGTAATTTGTTGCGACGCCCAGTGCAGCCCACAGGCTAGTCTTTGAGTAATCTCCAGTATTGTAAATCTTGCTTTTTCTATTATGTTTTCAATTCATATAAAGTTAGTTATAAATTAGCTACTCGCTTCATACGATCATCAACATTGAGATTTCTTTAATAATGTCATTTTAATATTAATGTATTGTCCAGGTATTTTTTTTTAAATGATAGTATAAACCACATCATAATCCGTTGCCCAGTTTAAAAGAACATCGCGGGCGGGAACGATTTTTATAATAAACTAGCTTTTGCCCGCGGCCTCGCCATAGTAGATGTCGAAAAATATCCCACGGTAACGTACTGCCGGGATTAAAAGTATTCTATGTCCTAACCCAGCCCCTGCAGTCTCGACATTAGACAGCGACAAAAATCGGTCGCTAAGTCGTATCGTTGTCAAATTCCTTTAATAGATTTTCAACTTTATTTCGAAAGCATAAGGTTGAAATTTATTAAAGATATTTGACATCGATAAGACTTAACGACCGTTTTTTGTTGTTATATTTGTCGAGACTGCAGGGCCTGGTCGTGGACTACCCATGTGCCAAATTACATTCAAACCCGTTCAGCCGCTTTAGCGTGAAAGCGTAACAAATTTACTTTCGCATTTATAATATTAATTAGGATTAGGATATAGATAAGATACAATTTTTGGGCTCATGCTTTATGGTGCTTCAATATAAATATCTTTTCTTTTTGAGTTCCGTTTTTGGTCACTCACTATAACTTAAATATTCACTGGTAAATCATTTAATTATCTATAATGAGTCTTCCACACACCTGTGTTTATAATTAAATTTCACTGTTACCACTATAAGAAGGTTATGTTTGTCAATCGATATCTTGAATAATAATTGGTCGATTGACGGGTATCCTTAACCATTCATTTATTAAGGACTCACCCTCTTTATTAATTTGTTCCCCTATACAGCTTAGTATCCAAATAAAAATAAATTAAATAAATCAATAGTAAATTCTCAAATCTATACTAGGCATAGGTCTATTTACTTAAGAATAATAATAAACCTAATACTTTTTTCATAGTGATGGAGAAATCCACAGTATTATCACTATAGTGATAGTGATGAAGAAAATTGCATTATCATTCGGTAACTATTCCATAACAGATATCGAATAGGAATGTGCTGACCATTCTCTTTGATTACTTCTAATATTTCACGACGCCAACGGCGAGGTAGCGCCACTTCCACCATTAATACGAAAAGCTCTTAATTTGTGGAACAGAGACGTATTTATTCCTAATAAATATATTACCTCTACGTGTGAAATCTATATCGTGCCACCCCACACGGAACTCAATGAACCGCGGCGATTGTCGAGCAGTCGGACTCCGGAAACTACACTTATTGTAACAGCTACGTTTCATTAATTCATATTGTTATACTCAAAAGCGATTGGTTGTTACGATTGATTGTTACGTACGACACAGTTTTGGGTAGTTTATTTTAAATGGGGTGTAATTTTGACTTAAATGGAACGATTGAGTTGCCACACTAACTTGAAAAAATTGGCGTTTTTACAATTTCTGACGTGACTTTTATTGTGGAAGTCCGCGGCATTACGAAATTACGATAACACAGGGAAGTAAAATGTATGGAAATATACGAAGACGCTTTTTCCGTCCAGGATAACGTTATAACGTGCACTTATTTCCAAACATTTTATTGACGTCGACGTGGACGGCCACGTTAATATCGTCATATTATAAGTTATAATAGCTCACATTATCGTCTAAAAGTAAAAACTCTTTTTCATAAAGAAAAAGTTCTTTTAGTTAGGTACTGTTTTTTCAAAGAAAAACTCTTGACAGTTTTAATGGAAGCATGCACTTTTTGGAATCTTTTGCGTTTTAAGCCCCATTTACATGATGCAAGTTACTTGCCTGTGTCTTCAGTAAAATTGATCAACAAATGACTTGCGTCGTCAAATACTGTTTAAAGAAAGAAAAATGCGTTTATTAGCATTGCAGCAATTGGCAATCGGTGCAACTTTTGTTGTTGCTTCAACTTATTGCTTGCAACTGGCAATTAAATCGCACCGTGTAAGTCAGTGTAAACTTTTTGGAAGTATTTTGCGTGCGTTATAAATTCTCATTGACGTTCCCTAAGAAATGCTTGGGGAAGTTTCAAACCTCGAGTTAAGGTTAACCGACCCTGAGGAAATATTCATAATTAAACAGACGCGTAAGTAATGCATTTCTTATGACTTTATGACAAGTTTGTTAACTGGTACAAAACAATGAGGGCATTAGCCATTTATGAGTGGAGCTCTTTTGTTTTCAACGTAATTGTTGGCTCTTTTATTCTGAAACTGTGTGGTTATGGCAGGATTTCCTAGCTACTGTTTGTTTTAGCAATCTATTAAAACGGAAAATTCATCAGATGCAGCATGGTGTATTTTTTGTTCTATTTGTTTACCGGCAAGAGATCGAGCTTTAGATTATTATCATCTGTAAATCTTTGAAAAGAAAGAAAAAGAAAGAAAGAAAATACGTTTATTAAAAGTGACAGATCATTCAGCAGTGTTGTTAGCAAGTAATTGAGGATTTTCTATTACAATGCTGCCTTCAAGAAGCTTTTTACTATCATTGTTGAATTCAAAGCATTTATCATTTACATTAAAGTAGAATTGATTCTAGTCCCCCTTCCAAAAGGTAGTTTCGTATGGAGAAGAGTGGGCAAGAAACTCCACTGTTACTCTTTTAAAATGTTTTACAATGTTTTGTGTACATTATTTATAATTATATGTGATGACGATGCACCTAGAGTAAAATTACTATATAACAATAGGTAAAAATAATTAAAAATGGAACAATGTCAGATAAATTAACTATGTGATAGATAGATGGTGCTCACATATTTACAAACACTGTAAAAGAATAAGATTTTCCAAAAAAAATATAACATTTAATAAGTCAGTGCGTCAGTTAAAGTAATCACAAAATGTAAATCAATGTCATAAAAATAATTAATTATACAGTTAAATTAGCAACCAGTTTGATTTTGTCTAGACTCTAGCTAGATTATCCTATGGAGCTGAGCTGGACCAGCATGTTTCCAAGCATTCTTATCTTGGATATAATCTAATAATTTGTAATATGCTTGTTTACAAAGTGTACGTTTTATATGAGTTTAAAATTTTCTTTCATTTAATTGGAATATATCACAAGGTATTTTTTAATAACATTTAACACAGTACCCCATACAATATGTATGTACTTTCTAATCTTAAAAATGTTTGTAGATCAAACATTTTTTATATCTTTATTTCTAGGATAAAAATAATGTCTATCACTTATTTTATTAAAAGTATGTGGATATTTTCTTACATACATATTATTTTCTTATATGAATTGACAAGGTACCGTCATAATATTAATATTTTTAAATAGTTCCCTGAGAGGTTCGCAGCGACGACGTATATTATAAATGGCTCCGAAAGCTCTCTTTTTCAAAATAAAGATAGATTAATTGTCAGCAGCCCGACCCCACAGTAAAATACTATACGACATAATGCTGTGGAAGTAGCTAAAATAGACCAAACGCGCTCTTTCTACATCTGTTAACTGTCTTATCTTTCTAACAGCATAAGCGGTCAAGCTTAGCCGCCCCTAAAAACATGATAAATGAGGTCCCCGTTGTAATTTCTCGACTAGCGTGATTCCTAGGTAAACCGTTCGATTTATAAATTCTAGTTTTTTCTCCATTCAATATGATGTCATATTCGCTACTTCTAACATAAGGTAGTTTAAATCTAACGCATTTGTTTTTTTTAAAGTGAAACTTTTATTACATCGTCTCAAACTTTTTCATCTCATCAAATTTATACACGTCGGCGTCGTCAAGATTTTGTGACCGTCCGTCGGTCAGATCAGTGATGGTCATCTGCAAATAACACCATCTTCGGTTGATTTTGAAGTATAATAGGAAAAGGATAAAGGGATTAAGATTATAACAATGTTTTATGTCTAAAAATAAACGTCCCCTGTTCTTCCCAGTGACGTAGTAAGGGAAGCTAAAGGATTTTGCCAGGTGACTGGGCACAGCGTCCATGATAATGTCACAAAGAGAAAAATGAAAAATGGTTCTGTTAGGGTTCAATGATTTTACGCGCAGTCAATTCGGTTAAAGACAAAATGGATGATCGCGTAGTACGCCCACTCGTTTCAAGGAAATTCGAGGGTGGTTGAGATGGCGAAGATTACAGTAAAGTCGGAACTAGGAATTACCTTTTATTTCTTTCAGTAACATAGAAACTACTTAACTTATTTGTTACGATATATTTCACGGAAATAGGTAGGTTCGATTTTGGTAACTGAATTTGGTTCGTATTTCATAAAATGCAATAGTTTTTTGAAATCGTCTACCTATTTGAACAAATAAAAAACATCCTCATTATATAAGTAATTATCGAACCTGCTCACAAAATTCCACGAGAATCGGTTGACAAATGCGACCTGTAGAGGAGAACAGACATCCGGACATCCGGACATACGAAAGCATTTTTGCCTAAGCTGAAATGGAGACGCTTCGCTCGCGCTTCGCGCTCGCTCGGTCAATTAGAAATTCTGTGTAATTACTCAAGCGTAGAGTGTTGTTCTTTTAATCCTAACTGGCAATTTAGGTTAGATTTTCAGTTTCAATAAGAGGCTTCAAACTCTTTAGAAATAATTTCTCAAATAGTTTTGACTACACTGTCCTCCCATAACAACACTGTAATTTGAAACATTGTAAAAGCCCCTTATTTTTAAAAGAGTAACCGTGGAGTTTCTTGCCGGCTCTTCTCCATAGGAAACAACCAATTGGAACCGTGCACCTAGCTTTTGACGTTTCATAAGTGCCCATGTAAAAGTGTTTGTACAAACCTACTTACAGAAATAAAATCATTTATCATTTATCATTATCATGTTGGTTTATGTGAAATAAAATATTTTGATTTGATTTGATGAGGCAGCAGTGAGATTGGTCTGTACGATGTTGTTACATTCCTAGGCTTGGCTATTATAATGACTCCAGCTACTTTCCACATGTCAGGAACGTGATTTAACCGAAATGCAGCATTAATGAGCTTGATAAGCTTGACCATGGGTTTGCATGGGAGATTTTGTAAAACTTCTCCTGTGATTAGGTCAAAACCAGGGTATTTTCTCCGATTGAAATTACACTTAATTTCTCTAGATACTTCTCCTGGGGTAACCAACTTTATATCTAAATTAATTTGTATACCCTGAATTATGCTCGCATTGTGAGAGATTTTACGAGTAAAATGTAAGGTTGTAAAACTTAATCCAACAAGAATATTAAAACATTATTACAACAAGTTTAAGCCCTCATTTGCTCCAAATATTACATAGTTTTTTCTATTTTATTGTAATTTTGATAAAAGCTTCCATTAAATCGATATCTTGATAATCTTTATTATTGGAAAGCTTTCAGTGGTCATGTTTTATTTCGGTATTCAACATACACAAGGATTAATCCTTGTACCGATAGTAATATCGGTAGAGAGTTAACTGTTTTTTACGACCTGCTGATGTTTACTTAATTACAACTTATTCATCATCATAAGCCTTTTGCCAACTATGTTGGGGTCGGCTTCCAATCTAACCAGATGGAGTTGAATACCAGTATTTTACATGGAGCGACTGCCTATCTGACCTCCACAACCCGGTTACTGGGTAATACGATACCCCTTGGTAAGATTGGATGTCAGCCTTTGGGGCTTCTGACTACCCGTAACGACTGCCAAAGATCTACAAATGACAGCCGGGAGCAACAGCTTAATGTGTTTTCCGAGACACGGATAGGTTTAGATATCGAGGGCTTCATAATAAATGGGCGTACACGCAAAAATTACATTTTTAATTTTTTGCTGCAACAGACAGTACCTACAGAATGAGGTCCATAAAATAGTTAATTAAAGTCTTATATTTTTCTGTTTTGAGGACTTCATAACAAATTATGAAGCTCTCGATATGTAATGACCCATGACAATTTCAGTTTATTGTAATTAAACTAGCTGCGCCCCGACCTTTACCCGCAGCGGTATGAAATATATACGACCTATTCTCAGACCTACCAAAGGTACACAAAAAAAAAAAAATGGTTAAGCCGTTTCGGAGGAGTTCGATAACAAACACCGTGACACGAGATTTTTATACATATATTAGAAGATGAAAGGTTATTTCGAACAAATATTACGATTTCAGAAAGAAAAGTCGAATCCTCTTATAAAAGTTACTTTAAAAGTGTAGATAAATGGTACGTAAGCAGGAAAATGAATTTAATTTTTCTTTTGTGCCCCTGAAAGTTGTCTACCTGCTTGACAATGACAATCATATCAAAGCGAGTTTAAGACATTTGTGAAAATGATGGAAAATAAAAAGTTTCAAGAATTAGACGTTTCCGAGGTCAGAATAAGTCTGCTTCACATACATAAGAAATTGTTTGCTATAGAACCTTTAGGTAAGTGGTACCTTTTGTATTCCGGGATTTATTATGTGACGTTTCGTGCGTGTGTTACAATATTTACGAATGAGCTTGATCATTGAATTATCAGGCAAAAGGCCTTGCAAAGTGTATTTGCAAAAAGATGAAAATGTGTAATATTATGATTGAAAAACTTAGGTAGCCATATATTTCTTGCAAGTCTGGTAATCTAATCCTTAGATTAAAACATTATTGTCAATAGAAATAAAATTAATATTCATTTTAATCTTATAATTTTCTTCTAGGTTTGAAAACATAGCTTAATTTCTTTAATTACTTAAGCTAAGTCTAACCTAAGTAGTCCAAGTAATTAGTAATTTGAGTATCCGATATCTGTATCCTTGACATAGCGAGCTTCTGATTAGGGTACTAAAGTAGGTAAAACTTACGACTTATATCACTGACCTTTAAAAAGTTACAAAAGTCAATAAATTGGACTGGTGATTGTAAAGTTGGGACTTCAAAGGTCACAGTGGTTCTTTTTGTCTGAATAACTTTTTGAATTTATTTTCGGTAGGTTAGAAACTCGTTTGAGCAGAAGTTATTTAACTAATAGATGGTCCATGTGATACAAAGCAGGACCTTCGGATAGGTGACGAACTAAGTCTCCGTAGGTCATTACATTGGTCACTTCACCTTTAAAGTAGGTCATTCAAGATAATTACGATCGACGTAAAACCATTAGTAAGTCAATGTAATGTAACTCTTATCTCGGTAAAGTAAGGTATAAATTAGAATAACTGCCCAGAGTTCTTATCAAACTCACGATAATCATTCTAATTTATCCTAACTAATATTTTAAATGCGAAAGTAAGTTTGTTTGTTTGTTAAGCTTTGGATGAAATTTGGCACATAGGTAGACCATGACATGGATTAGGACATAGGATACTTTTTATCCCGATATTCCCATGGGATCCAGACTTATGGGGGTGAAACTGCGGGGCACAAGTAATTATACTTTATAAAAATGGAAAGGAGTTACATTACAATGACTTACTAGCCGTGAATGCGCTGCTTAAGATTCGATGGTTGCTTGAAGGTATGGAGCATGGGGATACTTACCAGGACAATATCTAATACAGGGAATTTTACAGCTTGCATAACAACAACAGTAAAATTATCCTCTTTTATCATTATTTAAGTATCAGGAAAGATATTAATCATAATATTCACACACCGTTTTAATCTACCTACTGATAGTGTATCATATGCATCACTTGTGACACACTATCATTAATGTTTAATTATAGGCTCATAAAGGAGGTCAACAAAAGCCCATACAAGTTTGCCTAAACGTGTACGTCGAGGTACACGTGCACGAAATCGTAGTGAAAATATAAAGGAATTCGAAAATAATTGTATTTATATCATTAAATAATTTAAAACTATATAATACATCATTTTTTATGCATGTACAACTGCGTTACATTTTGTTGACATTATTTCGTAAATGTCATTCACATGTCATTCCGTTTAGTCGTGAAACAACAGTGACTGAAGCTGACAGTAAACAGCTTTCAACTTGACAGTTGTTTTTTTTAAGTAAGGTAGTTGTGCTTGTGCCGATGATAGAATGCCAAAATGGCGTGCTTTTTATTATGTTTAAAGTTATTTTATTCTCGTCCCCGGGTAAGCATATGAAAAATATAAAAATGCAATATTATTCAGTGTGTTCTAGCGTATTTTATGCCACTACGTGTACCTCGGTACTTCATTTGGGCAGATTTTGGTGACATCCTTTGTCACGCGGTGCAAATTTTAATTAAAATATCAAAACAAAATGATCTCGACTATTGTATCTGTAATAAATTAAAACATAGTTGGTGACATATACTAACACAGTGATTAGGTAACATAATAATCAAGTTGATATAATGGACGCTTCGCGAGTTGACAGCGTCAACACGTGAAATTAATTACTTACGGTTTTAAAGCGACAAATTAATATAGCAGGCATTGAGTTGTGTAGTAGGTATACCGCGTTGTACATAAGGTAATAATTGACAGGCAGCCTGCCCCTGCTTAGCAAGGTTTTGAAGAAGACTTTACAAAAAATCGAGATTTCTGTATTACAATTATCTAAGTTTAATAGAATACTCTTTATTATGTACACCATAAAAAAAAATTATTAATGTAAGTATAAAGTATGTAGTGCATATTTAGTTTAATATTAATCTTTTATACACACCACTCTGCTCAACTAGATTTTGACATAATATGACATAAATCAGCTGACTCGACGGGATGTTGCGAATTACGTCATAAAATTAAGGATTTACATCAATTTTTAGGATTCGAATTTATTAAGAAAAATATGTTACCGCGACTATTTTTAACCCCCCACAGAGGGGTGTTAACGTGTGTAACTGTGTGTCTGTCTGCGGCATCGTAGCTCCCAAACGGCAGAACTAATTTAGTTTTTTTTTTGTTTTGTTTGAAAGGTAACTTAATTAGGTAAGTAGCTAAGATTAAAGAAAATCTGTTTAGCCGTTTGAAGGTTATCAGCTCGTTTCTAGTTGATGAAGGGATGTGAGCATCTTCCACAGGTCTGATCGAGTCGAAATTTCATATTCTATTACTTCAATGATATTAGAAGCCCTTAGTAACCATGACCTGATGCTGCAGCATCACCTGGAATTTGCAGGATACCCAATTCCCTCACAAACTCACAGAAGAAGTATCGTGTTTGGGCTCATGGGAATGGTCTCAATGAAATATAGATTTAAGATAGATGGTGATCAGTGTCTGACGATGGAGTAACAAAGACAACTGAGGATAAATTAGTAAACTAGCTTCACTATAGGAAACATAGTACAGCTGCGCAGATTTAAGCGAGCCACGTGTCGATTGTAGCGTGTCTACTATTAGCAAATAAAGTTTAAAAAGCAGGAAATAAGAGTTAAATTTAAATTTTAAAAACCCCCGACACAAGAAAAAAACCGAAAAAATAATATGTAGGTATTGGCCCTTTAAGATTAATATAAGTTATAGGTAATATTTTGATTAAAGTGTCGTTGCGTCGCGCGTCGGGGGACGGCTAATGCAATACCGTACTGTCTCGCACAAAAGTCCTGCGGGGTAATTGCGTAACACACTATCAGTAGGAATGGCTTTCATTTTGACAGGTCAACAACATTCATTGCTGAGCAGACAACTTTTTCGAACATATGAATCGATGGATTAGCAGTAGGCTTCAAAATGATTCAGCGTGTGATAGATAGTGTGTGGCGCCGCTCGTCGCGCGACAACCGGTGCCTTTGTGTCACGCTGTCGCATCGCGCCAGTGGGCACGAGCCTTTAAGTAACACACTATCTATCACACGCTGAATCATTTTGAAGCCTACTGCTAATCCATCGATTCATATGTTCGAAAAAGTTATAAAAAAAATGTCTGCTGTTTTATAGAAAAATGCAATACCTACTCTGTCAAACTGTATGGAACAGCTATTGTTTTTTTAATAACCGGCACAAAAATTCACCTCATGGGGTTCAGAATCGTGTACTGAATCCATGGTAACGGGTTGCACATCGATGTCCCTACCACACTATACAGGGTTGATTTTTGAGATGGGGCAGCAAGGACAGCTACCTTAACCGTTGTAGCTACAGGAAAACGGTCTTAGGAGACATTCTTTAACTTTTTGAGAAATTTGGAATTGACTTTTCTAGTACTCAAACCTCAGTTGGTCCAATAGAAGTTTTTGATCCTTATACGAAACATGATCGATTGGCATAAAAAAAAGTTTTTGTGAAAATTGCCCATTTTCCTGCTGATTGTAATTTTTTTTCAAAATCTGTGAATGCTATTCAAAATTCCTCAAACAGTTAAGGTAAGTCTCCTAAGACTGTTTTCCTGTAGCTACAGCGGTTAAGGTAGCTGTCCTTGCTGCCCCATCTCAAAAATCCACCCTGTATAGGTAACAAAAGTGAGCACTAAGGAAGCACTTTTGAAAATATAAGGAGATGAAAGACTGTATGGAAGTTCACACTGTTGCCGATAGGAAAGAAAGAAAAAATGTTTTTTACGTTGCCAAAGCATCAAACGTCAAATAAATAATTAATGTAGGCCTTTGATGAAAAATTTACAACTAATTACCAAGTCTAACATACTGATCCTTTTACACTCGTATATAGCCAGGCATGGGGGCCACGTTATCGCTCCCAGATATCTAAATGTGCTGTCACTAAAACCGATTTTCGTGATTTCAATTACCATTACCTACCCTATCTGATAAGTAATACCGGGGAAAGACCGTTATCCCTTTTCTAAGAGATTTATCTAGCGTTTGATACAGATAGGCTTAGGGCAGGATTCTCAGATCGCACTTTAATTTTATTTTTCAAAGTAGAGTACGCGACTTATACTTGTACTACGCACAAGACTCGACTCGACTTGTACTTTCTTTCTTTCTTTCTTTCTTTATACGAATATGAACTTTCCATCATCACCATCATTCTCCTGCCCTTATCCCAATTTATTTGGGGTCTGCTCAACATGTGTTTTTCTTCTTTTTACTTTACTTTACTTTCTTTAACATCTTCTATTAGTCGTCATCTCGGTAGTCACCCCCTTTTCTATAATCTTTCACAAAGTCCTTCCATCGGTTTTTGGTCTTCCCCTACTCTCATATCCTTCCACATTCACACTTAAAACTTGAATGTGAACTTTATTCGTATAAAATAATATTGGTATTCGTACCAAACGCTTGCTCACACTCGCTTATACGAATATGAACATTAAAGGCATGAGAATAACATAGGGGTACTTATTTGTGCGAAACGCAGCGTACTTTACTTGGAAAAATAAAATCAAATTGCGATCTGAGAATCTTGCACTAAGTCCACTTTATAAAGATTTACAATATAAAGGCAGAAGTTACATAAAATCCTAATATCTCTTGTTCTTGGATATGCTCTCTAAAAGTCAATCTTACGTCAAGTGAAGTTGTGTCCGCCCACGCTCCAAAAAGAACTGAAACCGAACACAAGGCTCGAGATTACGTAAAATCGTGATAGATTCCGAACGATTCCCCCAGGGCGATTCGAGGTTTCTTATGAAGAAATATTAACTCGCCGACGAGCTCTGTTTAAGTGGCTCATTTACAGAAAAAGGTTTCTAGTATTAAGGCAATACACAGCATGTTTTAAACATGTAGGTAATCTTGAAAAGGATACGAATAAAAATGATATACTTAGGATTTTTTTTCCTAATGTGGGTTAGGTCTCATGGCAAAAGAAGGCGTCGGGTGATGAGTTTGGCTTCTCAGAATACGTAGAAAAAAAGATGTCTTCTATATAAAAAGTACTCAATAAGCATTCCGTCCACGAATGAGGGGTTGGGACGAGTGGGTCCCGGAGTCAGAATTAAGTGTGATTTATTACTTTTATGAGCCACTGTAGCCTCGAACCGCCTTATTTGCGTGAGTGAGCGATCTACTTTTACGGTGGCTAGTTCTGACTGATGTTATTCTTCAGTGTCATTCGTTCAATCATTCTAATGAGCAGAGGATGTGATCAGCAACCATAGTTTGATGTTGAAGTTCAAGCATAGACATGAATATAAAGATTTTAAAATACTAAAGCTTATAAAAAAACTTATAAAAAAGCTTCGCGACTTCGTAATATTTCAATTCTTTTAGTATTTGACTCTTGAACTCATACTAAAGCATACTATAGGTATTCCCTTCATCTATTAACTACGAAGAGAAATAAGCGACACGTAACTAAATTGTATTTAAAATCAAGTCCTAATTTGTACTGATAAAAGCGAAATTGTATTCCGTCAACGAAAATGTTCTGTTATCATGGATCTCGCCTGCTATCGAGACCTCCTCAAGTATAATAATAATGGGCACGCAACGTCGGCTCATTTTTCACTTATTTACTTATCTACAACCTTTTACAGACTGAATAGAATTATGGGTATAAACATTAAAAGAATGGAGGTTCGCAAAGAAAAAGTAGGAACAAAAAAAAAAAACAATTTAAGCTTAAAGAACACAAACAGTTTGATCTAGTTTTACTTTATTTGTAAATCAAATTAATTAATGTATTTGGTTCCATTCCATGGATAGCCGTAGCGAAAGTAAATGACAAAGAAGAAATGATATGCCTATCCCGGAGTAAATTAAACGTAGGTGTATCAATCAGAATTTCGATACTGTAATGAGAGCAGAAAAACACTGTTTTTTCCTGCAGTCTTTCTAAACCAATATATAGGAACGAAACATTACCTATATAATTCATTCAATATTGGACTTTCCTGAAAGTAGGCAAACCTATATATTTTTTTATCTGAGTAGGTATATAACCAGTCGTAGGTTTATACATTTGATCTCGGCGAGGTATCAATTCAATCGTAGGTGTTCAATTTATTTGGTCTCTTATAAAAGGTGATGTTTTTCTATAGTTATCAAAAGCATCTGTTCTCGAAGTTTGTATGTACAGTATCTTACTTTACAACAATTTCTGTATAAAAAGTTTTAGAGGTTAGATTCGAAAGCCAATACTGATTTAGGACTCGACGACTCGTACACATGTGAGAAATAAATTGAAAACACAAGTGGACCCTTATTGCTAGATTAGACAAAAAGACACTAACAGCATCATATGTTGTCATAATTGACTAAAACTGGTATAATTTATATTTAATCAAAGTATGTACCTAGACTTATACCCTTTTGGTACCCACCCTTATTTTAGTATCTACATAATTGCAAAGGCTTCATGCTTTATAGAACAATACAAATAACATCTTTTAAAAATGTTTGTTCGTAACACGATTATCATGCTTTTATCAATCACATTCACACTAATTGCTTCACGAATTTATCTTTCGGATTTAAAATAACAGAGACAGCCTGAATTTTAAATAATTCCTCGCATATTTTTTCAGGTAAGCTCGTATGGCGGTAAATACGTTTACGGCGTAATCGCGCGTTTATATTTTACGAAACCAGTTTGTTTCAACGGAACATGAATTAGATTTTCGAACGTGTGCCTTATTCAGTGATTTGTTCTGAAAGTTAAGGCTCCTACAAAATGGCGCGATACACGACGCGATATGCACGCGAGACAAAGGCACCGCTCGTCGCGCGGAAGGCGGTCCCTTTGTGTCGCGTCGCGTGTAACGCCTGTTTTAAGGAGCCTTAACGAAGTTAAAAGTTTGGTAACTTTGTGTTCAAAAGCTTGTAAACGGTTACTGCTAAACATTGGCAAACTCGCATATTTGCTGTTTTCATATCATAAGGCTTTTAATAATTTATTTTGTAGGCAGATTGATGGACTATAGAACATGTTGCGCCAACCCCACTACGTCATGAAGCGAGGTCAGGAAGATAATAATGTTTACTGGTACTGTTATCCTGCATCATCCCACTGGTGGGCAAAGGTCTCTCCCCATGACTACCAGCTCTTTCGATCCAGGGCTAAAGTGGACCGCTGGTCGTTTGGTTTTCTCCAGCTCGTCCCGCCATCTTCTATGGGGTTGGTGAAGGTGGCTTATCAAAATCGACCGAGCCATGGGTAACTTCCTATGTATACATAGGAAGTTGCCCTACATCTAGGGCACAGGCGTCGTCACTCAATCGAGAAGGAACAATTGATAACTGCGTTCAGACCATTGCATTGTAGTTATTCAGTTCCCCTCACGATGGTTTTCGTTCTATGAAATGAGGCATTATGTGCCAGATCAACCTACTTACCTAAACAGTCTCTTGACTGTAAGCACACACCTTTAATTATACCTACTTTGATTAGGACATATCCATTAACTGTCCGTCCCCAATCTCTCTCTGCGACTGTGAATTTGGCACACCAATTATCCCCTATTTTTTGCCTCTGAGCGTTGGAACCTACTCTAATTAATATTCTTTCACGCGTAATAAAAAGCCCTTTAAGGGTGAGTACATATCAATTGTTTACGTTAAACAGATGCCACGCGATTCAATCTAATACAAAACCAATGGTATTGTACGTAGGAACCTATTTATTTATAGTATTGTATAGCTTTGCAATACTAAGGGCATTGTTCTTCCCCACTGTTGTGTTAGGTGTATTCATCATTCTGTTTTTTGTATAGGAATTAGGGCGCGCTATAATTGCCTGTTGCTATCCAAAGTAGGTATGTTAAGTTGTGTGTTATACCCATACATATGTACTTAGATTGCAACAATGCTTACGGATTATGTACAGAGGGTTTTCTGAAATAACGTTCACTAGGTGGCAGCACTGAGACGTCAGGTCCGGGCTCCTGTCAAAAGTGTCAAAGCGCCTATATTTTCTTCAGTCGCTGCTGAATGATGAACAAAAGAACGAAACGAATGATGAACGTCATCATATATTTTATATTCATTGTCGAAATGGTAGACCTATTGTCAAAGTGGCGCCAACTGGTGGCGTGAATTTTCATGAAAACACTCATTGTTCCTAAATGCCACATTAGGCGTAGCAAGTTATTTGAATTAACATGTTAAAATAAATAATGTTACAGATCGTATCGGGATTTACGATTTGAGCCCCGTCATAATGGCGCTTGAGAAGTTAATAATATGGGTCTGATTTTCCATCCTCTGAAACTTCTCGTTTATCCGGAAAATAATTTTATACGAATTAATAATAATAGTATAAACTTTATTTAGTTCAGATAAATACGGTAAAATATTTAAAAAATAACTAGTTATATATAGGAGCCTTAGGTGTATTTTTTACGTATATACTTGTAAATAATATATATATATATATACATATGTGTCAGCTTGTATATTGTATTTTCAAATCAGGGGATAGTAAAGACACCAATAATTATAGACCCGTATCCGTGTTGCCGGTTTTCAGCAAGGTGTTTGAAAAGGTAATGCTGAATCAAATGCTCAATCATTTTAACACCAATAAAATCTTACATGATCAACAGTATGGTTTCACCAAGGGACGTTGTACGACTGACGCCGGTGTCACCTTATTAAAACACATATTTACGGCGTGGGAAGAAGCCCAAGACGCTGTAGGAATCTTTTGTGACCTCTCCAAGGCATTTGATTGCGTCGACCACGAAACCCTAATCTTGAAACTTGAGCATTACGGACTTGGAAAACTTGCTCTCAGTTTAGTAGAATCTTATTTAAATGATAGACAACAGCAAGTTCAAATAAATGGTGTCAATTCACTCGGTTTAAAAGTAAAAATGGGTGTACCACAAGGCTCGATATTGGGTCCTTTCCTCTTTTTAGTATATATTAATGATCTACCCCATTTGTTAAAAACCCTACCACAAATGGTGTTATTTGCTGACGATACTTCTTTAATTTTTTAAATTAATAGACATGCATCAAATCTTGACGACGTAAATAACGCCCTACTGCAGATCCAAAATTGGTTCACTGCTAATAATTTAGTATTAAATGGGAATAAAACTAAGTGTATTAGATTTTCCTTACCAAATGTCAAAAGTACAAATTGTGAGATAGTATTAAATCAAGAGAAACTAGAATTCGTCGATAAAACTGTTTTCCTGGGCATCACGCTTGACTCAAGGCTTCAATGGGGTCCTCATTTAACATCCCTTGCAGGACGGCTAAGTTCAGCAGCATATGCTGTGAGAAAAATCCGTCAATTTACTGATGTAGGTACCGCGAGGCTAGTCTATTTTAGTTACTTCCATAGTATTATGTCGTACGGTATTTTACTATGGGGACGGGCTGCAGACGTCGAGTCTATTTTTATTCTGCAGAAAAGAGCCATCCGAGCCATATATGGCCTCCGCAGGCGCGACTCTCTAAGGGAACGGTTTAAAGATATTAACATCATGACGGTACCTTGTCAATATATCTATGAAAACATCATGTACGTAAGGAAAAATCTACATCTTTTTAGTAAAAGAGGTGAAAGACACAATTATATCACTAGAAATAGGGATCAATTAGTTCAACCAGGTTTCAGGCTGGCTAAAGTAGACTCATCTTTCATGGGGTACTGTTTAAAATGTTTCAATAAAATACCTCCCCATATTCTTCAACTGAATGAAACTAAATTCAAATCTTGTATAAAACGCACACTATGCAGTCAGGCATATTATAAGTTGGGGGATTACATCGCTGATAAAAATGCTTGGCTCAACGCTGGTCCTGCTCCACAAGGGCGCATAAAATAATTGATTAGCATTTGAAACTACTGTTGGAGCTGCTGAAGATTTTAAAAACTTATCTTTGCATTGTATAAATTCAATGTTTTAGTATTGTATAATTGTATAGCACAGGTGTGAGTACTATGCACCTACTATAAAGCTACCATTTAATAGGTTTTTCTTTCATTGACTTGAATGTGCCCTGGCGGCTGAGAGTTTGTCTTGCTCACTGTAATGTCTCGCTGGTGGTGGCGTGTGTGTTGGATCATTAAGTTCCCTTCAAAATGGTTGAGCTGAATGGTGCTGATCTATGCGTCATGTTCGTGAACGGGCGCCGTCAGTGGGGACTGGTCATTTCTTGGCTGCCACGGCTTATTTTAATTTAATTTAATATTTGAATTGCTTTTGTCTTTTTATTACGGACGCTTTTAACGTTCTGCATCGTTCTCACATGCATAATTTCAACATGAACGATGTAATCAATATTTTGTAACCATTTTTTGATTTAAAAGAGTGTCCATGGAGTTTTTTGCCCGTTCTTCTCCATAGGTACCTACTACGCTTTGGAATGGGTAACTAGCTTCATCTTTCTGACTGACCGACCCCTTGACAATTCAAAAGTGCTTGTAATTGGTTTATTTGAAATAAATGCTTTGAGTTTGAGTTTGAGTTTGAGTTTATAGAAAGATTTGTCAAAATAAACAAAGTTATAATTAAAAACCCTAAATTGCTAGATTTTTACAAATTCCCTGTATCCCACACTAGGATTTCTGTAATTTTATGCAATTTTTTTATATGCCTTATTCATAGTACCTATCTAGATGTGCTAAAGTATTAAAACATCTCAGTTTGGTTTGGTTTTTTAAATAATGTAAATTACCGGTATAAACATGTGAGAGCTTTTGTTAAATGGTTTTGCTTATGTGTAAAGTTGTAGATCATTCGCTAACATTTTTGTAGTTTCAGGAGAGCTTATTGAAGGAACATCTAAATTGTCGTTAAAAACTCGATATTTTATTTATATTTCATGTCTGGACTTTAAAAGAGACTGGCCCCTGAGTTTGTTTCGCCATTTCTTCTCAGGTGTAGTCAGATAGGATGTGTCGACTCCTAGTCATCTAGCTATTTTTTTTTAATATGACGTATAAAAGTGATCCGATATCCTATTTACAAAATAAACAATTTCATTTCATTTTCCGTTAGTTTTGACTTCAACACTCTTGTTACCAATCTTCTCCATTACTTACATATTACAGAGAAACTTCATACGACTGTACGAGTAATCACATGTATTAAATCTTCATTATACGTAATAAACTAATAAACCACTAAATAATAACATGTTCAGCATTACTTGTCGTGACTGTGCGACACAAGTTGCGGCGCCACGCCGTAACTCCACAGCTCAAAACTGAACACCCCTATTAATGTCAAGGGAAACATTTATCAAGGTCGACTTTATAACCGACAACCGTATCGTTCGTTAATTTTATCGCTATTTATTTGCTTGGTATTATTAACCGTTTTTCGGTTTCGGTTGTAAAATGTACGTTTATGAAATTGATGGTGATGGCTGTTCAAATCATGAAGTACTTTTGATTTAGAAGTATTAAATTTTGAAAGTGGCACCGGAGACTGAAAAATTGAGGGGAAATCCTTTGTCATGGTATGTGTATGTGATGTGGATGTGAGGAAATGTTCTGAGGAAAGTTTTGAGTATGAATGTGGATGGCTATATGAGTAGGGGAAAACTTTAAGACACGCTGGATCGACTGTGTGAAAGGTGATATGGCTAGAAAGACTAATAGAGAAGTAGGGTATGGTGGAGAAGTATGTGTTTTATTTATTTAGGTATTTGTTGTATATGTAAATGGCACACCACTGACTACCTGCATTATTGTCTCTCCTTCTACCTTGAATCCATCCAAAGGTTGTCTGTATAAGATCGCTTTTAGCGATAAAACCGCCCATTGTGTCACCCTATGTAAAATTTCTACATTTATTTATATCTGTAATTTTTATGGTGTACATATAAAGAATATTCTATTCTATGGAAGAAAAGGAAATATTGCGCCGACCCCAACTAAAGGCTCCTTCAAACAGGCGCGACACGCGACTCGACATAAAGGGACCGCCTGTCACGCGAACAGCGGCGCCTGTTTGAAGGAGTTTTAAATTGTGATAAGGGCAAGAGAATCATGATGAAGTACTTATTGAGTTGATTTTATTAATCGGTTGCTTTTAATAATAATATTTCCTTAATAACCTATAATGAATGTGTGACCGCTTTGTTCTTCTAAACTACGCAATGGATTATTTTGCGGTTTTCACCATCATTTAGAGAATGATTGGTAAATTTAAACACAATAAAGAAACCTTGATGTTATGTCAAGTCGCAACAGCCGTACGAAGCAGGGGCGGGTCAAAACTAATATTATAAAGGAAACAGATTTGATGTTTAGTATGTTTGTACCTGTTTCTTTGCTACGCATTCACGCTAAACGGCAGAACGGATAGTGTGGGAAAAAAAGGGAACTCAAAAAAAAAAAACTGTCCAAGTGCGAGTCGGACTCGCGCACGAAGGGTTCCGTACCATTATCTACAAAAACGGCAAAAAAAATACGTTTGTTGTATGGGGAGCCCCCTTAAATATTTATTTTATTCTGTTTTTTAGTATTTGTTGTTATAGCGGCAACAGTTATACATCATCTGTAAAAATATCAACTCTCTAACTATCACGGTTCTTGAGATACAGCGTGGTGACAGACGGACGGACGGACAGACGGACGGACAGACAGCGAAGTCTTAGTAATAGGGTCCCGTTTTTACCCTTTGGGTATGGAACCCTTTAAACCCCTTTTTTATTTTTGGGCTCATGCTTTAGCATGAGCCCAATAAATGTATCTTATCTATATCCTAATCCTAATTAATATTATAAATATAAAAGTAAGTTTGTTTGTTTGTTACGCTTTCACGTTAAAGTGGCTGAACGGGTTTGGATGAAATTTGGCACATAGGTAGACCATGACCTGGATTAGGTCATAGGATACTTTGTATCCCGATATTCTCACGGGATTGAGACTTATACGGGTGAAACCGAGGGGCGCAGCTAGTAATATTATAAAACGTAAGCAGGATACAACGTACTAGTAATTGCAAAGAAATAAACCAACCACAATACACGAGCCTTGTGTGTTGTATTGAAAAAATATTAAGGCATTATACAAAGCGTATACTTATCATAAAGTTACACAAATTAAAGCAATCTCATTATATTTAATATAAGGATACTCAAAAAAGTTACGTACAGACGATAATCATAATAAATGAAGCAGTAGTAACATATAATTACGAAGCCATTTTGTGCGGTAACGGTACTTTCTATGGAAGCGATTATTTTGACGTTAAAATGTGTTTAGTATTGCTTAGCTGTTAAGCGACTTTGCGAAGAAAGAGGTTATTAAACTTAATGTGTTGGATTTAATTTTTGGGTTATCAGTAGCTACCTCCCTACTACTTGAAACTTATACATCGTTTTTGTTAAAAATGTGAACCCTAAGCTAGTGTTAACACAAAAATAGAAAGCGTGTTTTCTCGAAGCTTACGCGAAAAACCTTTGCAGTTTGCACAAGTTCATTGTGAAACTTTTCGGCAATGTCTGTGTGTGTTTTTAAACGTGTCCTTTTTGCTATTGTTAAAAAATCGTGAAAAAATTATAAGCCTCACGGTTTGATGATCTTCAAAATACTTACTCTTAGCCCTGAAGGCGAATATGTTATAGGATAAATAAAATGTGGAAAAATTCCAAACAACCAATTACTGAATATAAATATTGATAAGGCATTTTGGCTATTTCAAATATCCTGAAACACATAGGTAGATAGATTGTTTAGTTTCTCAAGAAACTTTATATCAGTAATGTGTGCATGGACCATTGATACAAGCTGTCTTGTGTTAGAAATAACACAGATTAGAATAATATTCATTTAATATAAGCACATACACATACACATACATAAACTAACGCTTTCTTCCCATGGGGGTAGGCAGAAACTACAGAACGCCACCTGCTACGATCCTTACATACTCCTTTTGCACATACATGTTAACAAAAATTAATAAAGAATCACATCTCAAATCATATTTGGCACACATAGTAATTTTACTTTAATTACACACTAAGTTGCAACAATCAAACTAATTTAGGAATTATAAAATGGTTAGGACTTATGTACACGTTGATATTTGTTTATCCTTTTTCACAGACTGTAGGTGAATAGGTACTTGTAGACAGTTGTGCACTCGTTGAGAGCTGCACACAGATTGCGACGATTAACTCATGCAACGCCTTTAAGACGAAAGCGTCAGGGTAGCCCGCTAAATACAAATTTTCTTACGTTTTTTTTGAATTTGCAAGTCAGTATCAGGTTGTACACACACACATAACATCACGCCTATATTCCCCGAAGGGTTAGGCAGAGGTGTACCTATATACACCCACATTTCGCCAGTTATGTCAGGTTCGTCAGGTTGTATATCTATCTAAACGGCCATAGCAAATATTTATTTATAGAATTATAATAACATAAATCATCAATACATCTCTAAAAGTTCATATTATTGAACGACTATTTCATGAAATCTTGACATTTGAGGCCAATTCTAACTTAAAGAGGTATTGCTGATTCTAATGATTATAATTCTTTAAAGCCATATTTGTTACGGCCGCGAATCATAGTTTTATCAACAGACAACCTGACACTGACCTGTAAATTGAAAAAAAAACGTTAGTAAATTTGAATTTGAGGGGTACCTTAACACATCTCCCTTAACTAAAACCTCGATTGCTGTGCGCCGGCCGTCACGTGGCGGACGTGACGTTATGAAGCCATTTTTAATTAAATAAAATACTGTCGATAACACTTGCATGCATGGGATTTATCGGTTTTAGAAAAAAAATGGTAAACAAGACAGCAGATGGCACTTTGGGGAATACAGGTGGCATGTGTATTAAATCATATATTTTGTAAAAGTATGTAGGTACCTAATTAAAGATATTGCTATGGAAAACTATAATATATGTATAAAATAAAGGACGGGAGTGGTCAATGGCAGAGTTCTGCTGGTGTTATTACAAATTAGATCGTTATAGGATAATCTGGTACAAATAACATGTTACGAGCTGTCCCGAGAAAAAGAAATTCGTTCGAAGAAAAATTGCTTGAGCTTAGAACAGAAAATTAAAACTCAGTAAATAAACACCGCAAAGAAAAGATGCCTCTTGCGATGATATCATAAAATTCCTTGAAATGAAAACAAACATTATAGTCGCAACTTCTAAAGTGGATGCCTTTTTGTTGTTTCAATGCGAAGTGGTGCATTTACTAGCGAAACTGACTATTGTGTAAAACCTACAACCTAATTGCGTAAGGCACTATTTATCATAATTTGAATCATTTTGAAGCCTATTGCTGGGCACGCCACAATTGCGGCGGTAAGTCCCCTCTTTGAGGAGTGGCTTGAGAGGCGCCACGGCGTCCTCACCTTCCGCCTGACGCAGGTCCTCACCGGACATGGCTGTTTCGGGACGTTTCTGTTTCGGATAAGGCGGGAGGAAACCCCCGGGTGTTATCATTGTGTGGATCGACCAGAGAACACGGTGGAGGTCTGCCCGGCTTGGGCGGCGCACCGCCGTGTCCTCGTGGCGGCGATCGGCGGCGGCAATCTCTCGCGTCCGGCCCTGGTCCAGGCCATGGTACGGAGCGAGAGGGACTGGGAAGACGTCACCTCCTTCTGCGAAGCAGTAATGCTCGCGAAGGATGAGGCGGAGCGCGTGAGGGTGAGGCAATCGTTGCACCCTCACGCCCCTAGTCACCGCAGGGCGAGACACCCTGGGCGTCGGAAGTCGATTGCCGTCTCCCGGCCACCGTAGGCGCGGGCTTGCGGACGGCGAGCAATGGGCAGCTCGCCGTTCGGTAAGGACCAAGCCCGGGTCGACGGCGCGTTGTGTTCCACGCGCGCCTCAAAGAGATGTCAGCATCATTGACGGGGTCCGACAGGGCCGATGCCTGCCGGGGTCGCGGATTGTACGAAAGAGTTACCGTGGCCCTGGCTCACAGGCAACTGAAGGAACACGGGTGGGTTTTAGTCAGTAAGAGTCTGTCACGCCCTTCCGCTCCGCCCAGAGCGGGAGAGGTCATTTGATGATTTACACACCAAAAAAAAAAAAAGAAGCCTATTGCTAATCCATTGCTTCAAATGTTCGAAAAATTTGTCTGTTCAACAGCGTAAATAACGCAATGAATGTTGTTGAACTGACATAATGAAAGCCATACCTACTGTTAGTATGTTAGGCAAACCCGGCTGAACATCGAACTCACTTTTGACTCACTTATGTGTCCGTAGGTGTCAGTGGATTTTTTATGTTTCATCGCGCGGTTTCAGAATTGAAATCGATAGTGCTTACAGAATAGCACCGCTGTTCAATATTTTCAGATATATTTTTAAAAGGTTCTTTATTTGCGACGCTGCCTCTATCTGTCATCATCGACATAGAAAAGCATCATTTACTTTTCGTATTCAGTAAACATTTTCTTTAAGAGACTGTTATAGTATTAAGATAAGCAGTGAGGAGGACCCTTCAGAGATCGTGATACGAATTTTATATTCCCTTACAACGGGACGAAAATACTAAGCAGCGTACCTACCACGAAGGAGCCGGTACGTGATCTAACTCACAGTTTTACATATAAGGCGGCAGAGCTTGTAATTATACCTAAGTATTGTTGAAGTATTTATCAGTCTCCGCAAGGTAACTAAGATGTATTATTAACTAAACTATATGTATATGACGTTGCGGCCTCGTGGCCCCGGCCTTGCTGCTATTTCTAACCAAGTCAGGCTTTGAAGGACTTTTCCAGCTCAAAATATCTGATCTAAATGCAAATATGGTTATTTCCACAATGTGCATATATTGCTTTTGTTTATGCCCGAAGCTAAACGTGTACCCATCGATATTGTTGAAAACAAGCTGGACTTTGTTGACGTTTTTGTACTAAAATGATAGTTTAGAATTGTCTGATCAAATGGTCCTGTATAAACTTTTCGCCAAAAAACAATGAGTATGCCTCGTAGCTTAATTCACTCCTGATACTGCTGAAAAATAAAAAGTACATAATTATTATCATTTTTGTTCCCAAAAGAGCGACAATATTTTAAGATATGACAGTATTTTGCGAACATATAATTCGGTGGAGCTACAGAAGCGTGTATCATGTTCCTAAGGGAATAAGATATTATTACGAATAGATATAATCTTTACCGTCAGATAGATTTAAAGTTCCATCCTTTTACGTGAATAAAATATATTATATTTTACTGTAACAAAAACTGTAGTACAGAAGTGACAGCAATCCTATTATTTAGTCATGAATTTGTGGGTTACTTTACTATGTACCACAGTTACTTGGCATATTCGCTTGTTTAAATATTACAGCAAAGAGATTTATTTATCTGATATGTTTATCATGGAGGGTTTACGAATCAGTAGGTATGTTTATACCTAGACACGATATCGTAAATGGAAAGGCTAGACTTCTATCGGATTCCGAATGAATAATAGATGAGGCAGATGCATCAGTGTATATTGATTTACTAAACATAATCAGACATAATGTTGAATAAAGGTCGTATCTTTGAGGCCGCTTTTAGATAAAACATGGTATATTTTACTTACAGAAAACTTGAGATGGTCGCGCTGAAAGCTCTTGATCCTGAGCTTTTAGTGAACATATTTGTGGTGTTGCTGTGACTTTAGTCTTGTGGCGTAATAATTTTGTAAATATACTTGGCACCTTTTCAAATTCATATTTGGGTCTCAGAGATTTTTGGACTTGCAGAATACTCAAGTTTTTTTTTCGTTTCTATATCAAACTCAAACTTAAAGCATTTATTTAAATTAAACTTCGCAGGCACTTTTGAATTATCAAAGAAAGTCAGTTGTCCGAAAGTTGAAGCTAATTGCCCATTCCAAAACGTAGATCTCTATGGAGAAGAACGGGCAAGAAACTTCAAAGACAGTCTTTTAAATCAAGATATTATAAAATGCTGGGTACATTATTCTTGTTGCTTCTATATATGAGAACAATGTAAAAAAAATTGAAGAAACAATAAAAAATATGCCGTGGCAGTTAAGAGATGACCAGTCTCAACCGACGGCGCCCGTTCACAAATATGACGCGTGGATCAGCACCATCCAGCTCAACCATTTTGTAGGGAACCGAATGATACAACACACGCGCCTCACATACTCTCAATTGCCATCCTTTAAAGTCAACATACATAATAATGACATAATAAACAGATCCATGGTACTCAAATTCACAAAATTGAAAAAATGCTTCTAAATTATACAAAACTATGGTTTGATGTATTTCAGAAATTAATAAAATATTACTACCAAAAAGAAAAGATAATTAATCATTAATATCTAATGAAGTATTCAACAATTAAAACTTGAATCAATAAAACAAAAAATAAACATTAAGTTCATAATGTCAGAAAAAAATAAAAAGGGAATCTTCTTTTCCAAACATTAAAATTTTAACTAGTGAGCCCAAGTGGCTGTGGCTGTGGAGCAGGACCAGCATTAAACCAAGCAATTTCATCTACGATATAATCATTCAACTTATAATAATATGCTTGTTAGGTAGACAAGCATATTATTATAAGTTGAATGATTTTAGTTAATTTTAGTTGAAACTTGAAATTATGCCTGTCACATAACTTACTAAAAATATGTAGATTTTTTCGGACATACATGATGTTTATATATATAATATATATATATATATATATATATATATATATATATATATATATTGACTAGGTACCGTCGTAGATGGCTCTGACAGCCCTCTTTTGTAGAATAAAGATAGAAAATAATAATAATCAATATCTGTAGCCCGTCCCCACAAAAAAATATCGTAAGACAAGATGCTATGAAAGTAACTAAAATAGACTAGTCTCGCGTTATCTCCACGTCTGTTAATTGACGGATTTTCCAAACAGCGTAAGCGGCTGAACTTAACCGCCCTACAAGTGATGTTAAGTGAGACCCAACTGTAGCTTTGAGTCAAGTGTTTTTGAAAACCGTTTTTTAGACGAATTCTAGTATCTCTTTATACAATACAACGTCACATTTACTAAATACTTCTAACATTA
Source organism: Griposia aprilina (assembly GCA_916610205.1). NCBI lineage: Eukaryota > Metazoa > Arthropoda > Insecta > Lepidoptera > Noctuidae > Griposia > Griposia aprilina. Next base: position 9,364,512 of record OU744287.1, read on the forward strand.
GGTAACACGAATCTTATGCATTTAGTTTTCTTATCATTTTATGCCAATAAGCTAAATAGGGTGGCATTTTCTCAATAGTAGATTGATCAACTTTAAGTGGACGTGCCCCACAGAACTTCGGTAATTTTGATTTTAAGTTGCTTAAATGCCTTTACAACGACTACGGGGTTTATATGTTTAAATTTAAATTCCTTAGGACGGGCTGAAACATTTTCTCTTAATAAATCAATAGCAAGTGAGGGCGAGGAATTTAAAGTTTTTGTAGTCTTAATTGGAATATTAGTAAATAGAGTTGCAAATTCCTGAGCAACATCGATGTTATCGCTTATGAGACTGCGGGAAGTGTCCAGTGTGTAATCAGTATTATGTCTTTTGTTCCTGTTCGTTTCATTGTTAATGATTTTCCAAACTGTCTTTATTTTATTGGCTGCTGATTAACCTTGTTGCTAATGAATGAAGCTTTATCTGCTTTGCAGACATTTTTAAAAGTTTGTGAGTAAGTAGCAACATACTTATAACAGTTTCCGTGTTAATATACGGCTTAAGGCCATACAGTTCAAATAATCTTTCTCTACTTTTCCTGATGCCTTTAGTTGCCCAGTCACTGAATAAAAACTTAAGGCGCATAGTTTAGGGGTTTAGGGTATAGCTTAGGGCGCCCCTAGTTGCCGCAGGAGGAGACGCCCAGAGCGTCGGGAATCAATAGCTGATTCCCGGACACCGTAGGCGCGGGCCTGCGGGAAGGCGAGCAATGGGTAGCTCGCCGTCCGGTAAGGAACAGGTCCGGGTCGACGGCGCGGTGTGTTCCACGCGTGCCTCGAAAAGATGTCAGCACCATTGACGGGGTCAAATAGGGCCGATGCCTGCCGGGGTCGCGGATTGTTCGAAAGAGTTACCGTGGCCCTGGCGCACAGGGAACTGAAGGAACACGGGTGGGTTTTAGTCAGTAAGAGTCTGACACGCCCTCCTGCTCCGCCCAGAGCGGGAGAAGTCATTTGATGATTTACCACCCAAAAAAAAAGGGCGCGTAGTTTTAGATTTCTTCTTAAAATAATTATTGAACGTTTGCACTAATGAAAAGAATTCTTTATACAAAATATTACCATCATTCATATTCAGGCCCCGAGCACTTAACTTGCTAATTAAAGTGCTATTAAACTTATTTAGGTTATCAGATGTTATTGGTCTAGTTTATATCGGCACTTTTTGTGTTATTGTGTTGGACTCAAAGTAACGGTTTAACCTCTGTGATCAGAAGGGAGATAATTTACAATGAGTTTATCTTAATAGTTGCAGCAACAAAAAATATTATAAAAACATATAGCAGTAGCCGTAGTTATTCGCATTGATTCCAAAAACACATTTGGCAGATTGAATGATTTTGCCAAAACATCTTCCATTACTGACTCAAATATAGAGTATTTTTGATAATTTGAAGGTCTGTATACGCACACTATAAAATGCTTATCTACCCCAACACTGGACAGTTCAATGCTATGTTCCACCGATAGTTCAACTATGTCTTTATGAGTCTTAGATTTTATACAAATTTTAATTATGATTAGTGAACCTCCACGCAGCATGGATTTTCGGTTAAACAACTGCCCACACTATATAGTTCTCATAATTAATTAGAATTTCATAATCTTGAAACCAGTGTTCAATTATAAAAATAGTACCTATCAAATTTGTTTTTTATGATAACAATTCAATCTCGAATTGTTTGGAAGAAAAACCTTGAATATTTTAATGAAACAATTTCAAGGAATTCTGCTTATCCCCTTTTTTACCATTAACTAATTGAGTGCTAGAAGATACCTTGTTGATGGTGAGATTATAATATTGTTACTAATATTTTTTTTGTCTTTTATGACAATAAAATGATTTAAACCTAATAATATTGTTACTTCCCACCCTCGCGCTTCGTCAAATCTGTATAATCTGTGTATATATGTATCTGTAGGTAAATTTCAGAGAGATCATTAATTGCAAATAATACCATCTATGTTCTCCTTAAATCAAGATAGAATTGACGACAAGCAATATTTATTATACTTAACAATCGTTATTCTTAGATATCTTATCCTCTTAACCTCTTGTATCCCGCGTAATGAGACATACTAAAATTATCTATTGTGTCTCGCTTTATATCGCGACCTCGGGACTCAAAGAGTTAATTCTAAGTAAAAATTACCTACCTCTTTAAATATCAGGACAGTGAAGTGTATTTACAATTGGTATTTATGTGTCCGCAGACGCAGACTCGCAATACCTAAGCCTAGGTCTTTCCCCCTGTGGGTATCGAAAGCAACTAAAGGATTATTTTATAGACATTAAAACCGCTGCATACTGTGAATACCTAATCTGTCTGGTAGCGGCGTCAAAGGTTCTCGCTAAAGTCTTTAAGAGCTAGCGTTTATATAAACATAAAACTGTGTATGCATTAGGTACATAGATAAAGTCATAATTTAATATAAATACGAGAGAAGCATTATAAATGCTTTAAGCTTTTATCGTTATGCTTTACAAAGTGTCTACATTATACGCCATTATAATAAGTGCTGTGAAATGTAATAAATATTAAGAAAATCGCAACATTTGCAGTCACAAAAATGACTTTTTAGTTTTCAGCATTTAACTTAAAAGATAAAAGCGAAATAATGAAAAAGTTTCTGAATTATTAAAGTGCTTACTTGGTGTTTTGTAGAAAAGACTATGAATTCTTTTAAGAAAGCATAATTCTCAATATCGCAATGAGATGGGATTGCGTCTAGGGCTGAAACTTTCACACCACGTTTTGTTTACGCTTTGAAAAGTACATAAAACTAATATTGACTAAGAAGAAGTCGGTAAGTGACTTTCTGGCTTTTTAATGAGGATCTTTCGATATCGATCTTAATATGGCCTTTCGGGATGTTTTTTCTTATTCTTTTTTTTAACGTTACCTAGTTGTCGATGTTAAAAAAATATTTGGTACCTAGTATATTGTGTGTCTTTTTGTGTGTATTAGTTGTGTTTCACTTGCATTGAGCATCTACTGTTGTATTGTTTTACTTTGATAGTTATCGTGTTACCCAGTAACTGCGTCGTGGAGATCAGACAAGCTCGCTCCATTTAAAATACTGGTATTCATGTACAACAGCCGATCCCAACGTAGTTAGGAAAAGACCAAGTAAATTGATTGAGCCTGTACTGCCCCGATGCAACATAAAGTCCCTCCTAGGGCTAGTCTATTCGAAAGCAATCAAACTCCTTGCGTTGTTCTACCACGACATCACTTCGCGTTTTTTGTGGAAACCCTGTCGGTTGTCCTCTTAGCCCAAAGCTTGTATTCGTTAAGATTGACAGAGCGCAGTCACCTTTTTTCGTCGTGGTAGCCTACAGGCTTACAGTTGTTTTACCGATAACAAAGAAGTTGCTCAAGAGTTTGTAAATTTCTTTACCAGTATCCCACTTAAAACAACTGAAACCTTAAATTCGTCGTCCTCGTTCACTTTTGATTTAGTAAGGGCAAATATTTCAGCCTGCCCGATTGAATTTAACTTTAAGCATAATAACCGCATAACAGTAATAAAAGCTTTTAAGCAAATTAAGATCAAATTGACTAAAGATCTTTGGGGAATGTCCTTTAAAGTCTGTACCTTCATAATTGAGACTATAGCGCCTTACTTAGCCTTAATATTTAATTTGTGTGTGAATTAAGGAGTCTTCCCAGATTTAATGAAATAACGTACGGAAATTCAAATTTCAATTTCAATTTTCCACTTATAAAATTTGGGTACAGTAAAGATATTTATAATTATAGACCCCTAACAGTGTTGCCGATTTTCAGCAAGGTGTTTGAAAAGATAACGCTTAATCAAATGCACAATCATCTTAACACTAATAAAATCCTTCACGATCAACAGTATGGTTTCACCATAAGGCGCTGTACGACCGATGCCGGTGTAATCTTATTAAAACACATTTTTAACGCACGTTAAGAGGCCTAAGATGATGCAGGAATGTTTTGTGACCTCTCGAAGGCATTTGATTGTGTCAATTACGAAACCTTACTCTTGAAACTTGAGCATTACGAACTTGGAAAATTCGCGCTCAGTTTAGGAAAATCTTATTTAAATAATATACAATAGCAATAAAAAATAAATGGTGTCAATTCACTCGGTTTAAAAGTAATAATGGATGTTCCACAAGGCTCGATATTGGGTCCTTTCCTCTTTTTCGTCATCCTGAAAATGATTGTTAGCAGAGTGGACTGCCCCATCCAAAGGCACTGGGTAGAATTAGGTATAGGTTAATGTTAAATAGAATTAAGTACTAACAACAATAACATAGCATGTAAGCACAGTTTGTTTTAACCACTAACTACGTATGGACTGCTTAGGTCTGAAATAAAGATATTTTTTTATTATTATATCATCTTTTTTTTAAAGATATTTTTTTTATATTTTTGATCTACTCCGTTTATTAAAAAAATCAACCACATATGGTGTTCTTTGCTGACGATACTTACTGAATTTTTAAGGAAGATAGACGTGCTAAAAATTTTGACGACGTAAATAACGCTCTACTGCAGGTCCAGAATTGGTTCACTGCTAATAATTTAGTATTAAATGAAAAAAAAACTGCACATGCAAAAGTGCATAAGATTTTTTTGCCAAATATCAAGAATAATGATTGTGATAGTATTGAATCAAGAGAAACTAGAATTCGTCGATAAAACTATTTTCCTCGGGATCACGCTCGACTCAAGGCTACAGTGGGGTCCTCATTTAACATCTCTTGCAGGACTGCTAAGTTCAGCAAAATAAGCCGTCAGAAAAATCCGTCAATTTACTGATGTAGATACCGTGAGGCTAGTCTATTTTAGTTGCTTCCATAGTATCATGTCTTACGGTATTTTACTTTGGGGACGGGCTGCAGACATTGAGTATATTTTTATTCTGAAGCAAAGAGCTATCAGAGCCATATATAATCTCCACAGGTGCGTTTCTCTAAGGGAACTATTTAAGAATATTAACATCATGACGGTACCTTATCAATTTATCTATAAAAAGATAAAAAACGTAAGACTAAATTTACATCTTTTTAGTAAAAGAGGTGAAAGATACAATTATAGTACTAGAAATAGGGACCTATTTGTTCAACCAAATTTTCAAACTGGCTAAAGTAGACTCATCTTTCATGGGGTACTGTTTAAAATGTTACAATAAAATACCTCCCCACATACTTCATCTGAATGAGACGAAATTCAAATCTTTTATAAAATGCACCCTATGAGGCAGGCATATTATAAGTTAGAGGATTACATCGCTGATAAAAATGCCTGGCTCAATGCTGGTCCTGCTCCAGAACCACAACTAATTGATTAACACTTGAAAATACTGTTGAAGCTGCTGAAGATTGTAAGACTAACTTTGCATTGAATAAACTCAATCTCCTTTATAGTATACAATTGCATAGCACAGGTGTGTGTACTATGTATATTAGAGCTACATTCATTGACTTGAATGTGCCCTGGTGGCTGATAATATGTCATGCTCACTCTAATGTCTCGCTGACGGTGGCGCGCGTGTTGGGTCATTTAGCTCCTTTCAAAATGGTTGAGCTGAATGGTGCTGATCCATACGTCATGTTCGTGAACGGGCGTCGTCAGTTGGGACTGGTCATCTCTTAGCTGCCACGGCTTATTTTAATTATTCAATTTTTGTAATGTTTTTTTTTGTTTCTATTTGCTGTACTTTGGACACTTTTAACGTGTATTTCTTTTTTACATCGTTATCACATATAATTATAAATTCAACATTAATGATGTAACTCATATTTTTGTAACAATATAATTTCAAAAGAGTGTCCTTGAGTTTAATTCTTGCCCGTTCTTCTCCATAGCTACCTAATACGCTTTGGAATGAGCAACTAGCTTCATATTTCTGACTGACCGACTCCTTGACAGTTCAAAAGTGTAAAGGTTTGAGTTTGACTTCTGACAGCAGCAAGCCAACATCAACATTATCCTAACGAGAATAAAGATCACTGTGATTTTGACAGTGATTCAAAATCAGCGGTAAAATGAATGTGACAGGACTGTACTGCTAAACTTTACACCGTTTCCTCGTGTGTCGGTATTCCAGGTAGTCGGCACTACCGCCTTTCCGAAAGGCAGAGGTTCGGTTAGCGCGCATATCATGCAAAAATCATAATTGTTTTAATTTATTTATTTGCTCTCTCGCTCACCCCTTATTTTTTATTTACTTCCCTCCACTACGGTAAACGCTGGAATAAAGGTTCGTTGGCAGGTTTTTATTTTGTGTCTGAAGTATTACTACTGAAATTGTATGTTGGTTTATTTCATTTGAATACATAGTTTAGTAATGTTATCCATGGTTCAAGTGAAACTTTTTAGGCGACGATTTGATAATTGGACGAGAATTGAGAGTAAAAGGCGTCACGTTTAGGCACATTTCGTTACATGAGCGAGAAGAAAGATACTACTCTCTCTGTCTTTCACACTAAATCTCTCTTATTCCTTATTTTTATGAAGTTTAACTTGTATCGCGTGTACGGTGGTTGTGTTTGGTTATGAAAAACTGTAATAATAAAACAGAACAGCGTTTAACCACGTTTGCGTTTGTTCTGTTTGCATTTGTTTTGCGTTTTTTTTTTGACCACATTTTAGATACAGACGAATGTAGTAGTTTCTTGGACTATTTATGAGATCGTGAGCTTTTGAATTGTTTTCTTTGTATTGTGTCCTCTCAATGTTCATAATCCCACAATGCATTACAACAACCAGCGGGTTGCATTACGTGCTACATAAGATTTACCAGCCATATAAACGTAACCAGGAGCGCCTAAACAAGCAACTATCAACGGAATTAACTTAAGCTTTTCGGTAGCATTTTTTCTATCTATCGTTGTCGCTGATAGAATGTTACTTTGTGTATTTATTTAAACTTTATGCACAAGTAAAAAATATCTGTATAAAGGCGGACTTAAATGCCTCAGGCATTTTCTACCAGTCAACCTTAGGGTGACGCAGAGACGGAAAATAACTATAAAATAGAAGAATAAATACTAATACATACATACATACATATATATAAACGAAATAAACTTTGTCAGGAGAAAATGAATCCAGCAAATCAACGCTAGGATGTTTCGGCCAACTTCTGACAAAATATGACGTATATGTCTCTTGATAGAGACTAGTCCATCGTCATCAAATCCTATAGATTTATGTATCGTGTTTATAAATAATACTGTAGATAAAGTTTCATTCTACACATTGATCATAAAAAAGGCATTAACAATTTTCAATCGCAACTCGTAAAACATGGTAAATGCAAAATTATTGATAAAGGAACGACCAACGATCCATCATTTTCTCTAAGCAAAACGGGTTCTGGCAGTGAGCCAAGAAAACGGAATAACGAAAAGAGAAGAATATTATTATTTTAAATATCCTTACTATAGTCGTATGTATGACATTTTCAGATGATCTGTGACTAACAGATTTTTCTATTACCAAATAGGTCTTAATAGTAGATTATACAACATGTAAAAAAAAATGGATTTAATTCGAGGGACTAAGTTGGAGCCCGAGAGAAGCGAAGGATTTTAGATTAGAATCCTAAGCGGAGCGAGGGATACAAGGACCGAGTTTTTTTTTTCACTAGTGGTGTACTCTACTTTTTACTATTGACTGCGAGAAAATAAATAGTAGTTTATGTAGTGTCACATTTTATTATGTATTCGGTAATGAGACCAAAGGATTAAATATAAACATTAAAAAAATATAGTAAAAGAACAGTTTTCGATTTGAGTACGTTTTTTTTTTAAATTGAATTGTTTAGCTCTATGGAATAGCTCTATTTAGGCAGCCAGTAGGTATTTTCAGCACGTTTTATTTATTTTGTGATAAATGATAATGATAAATGATTTTATTTCTGTAAGTAGGTTTGTACAAACACTTTAAATGTCAATCATATTTTTAAAACTAGATGAGGTCGGCGTTTCTTATCTGACTACTCTGAGAAGAAAGGCCGAAACAAACTCAGTCAGTATCTTTTAAAGTCCAGACATAATCTTGGTCAGATCATGTGAAGACCAGGTAGATTTGTGTCTGAAATGGTCTTTAGAGGAAAAACCACACAGAATTAGTGAACCTGTCCAGTCATTTATCACTAATCGTGGAGCTCAACTCAGTACTTAAGGAGCTCAACCACTCGACGAACAATACCAAAGAAAGGACATTTGGGCATAATTCTTATAATTCGTGCTTGTTCCAAATTCTGAATGTTTTTATTCACTCAGTGACTAAAAGAGAGTTTTAAACACTGTTATCGATGAATCAAATGCCCTTTTTCGAGTGGCAATAGTAAAAAATAGTTTTAGTAGTATTGGCTGCTTTTACGAAGAATAAAAGATTTCAAGCTCTTAAGATTACACAGGCTGTTCCTAAAACTATGAAAGGTTTTTCATTGATTTGGAGAAGCAATATTGTGTTATTGATAGAAGTCGTAACTTTGCCTTCGCGTTGTAAAATTTGAAAAGTTTTCATTTTTCATGTAAATTTTGTTACGTATTTCTTCATGGATAAAATCATTATCTGCCTAGCCTTTTCCAAACTATGCTGGAGTCGGTCTAAGCGGATGCAGCTGAATAACAGTGTTTACAGTGTTGTTTTTTTTTTTGTTTTTTTCGACTGCTTATCAGACCTCCACAACCCAGTTACTGGGTAACACGATACCTTTGGTAAGACTAGTTAGACTTTCGGGCATCCGACTACCCGTAACGACTGTCAAAGGTCTACAAATGACAGCCGGGCCAACGGCTTAACGTGCTTTCCGAGACGCGGAAGGATTTCGATATGCAATGTATGGTCTCCCATCAACGGACTGATCTCGCCAAGCGTTGCTAAACCTTGTAGATCAACCCGTGAAGCTGTTTTCATTTAGTCACGAGCTACTCTGCCAATAATAAAATTTATAACAGTATTTTACTTATTTTTCTAAAACGTCTTATAAAACCGATATCCAATGTAGGTCAGCTACATACTTTTTTAATTGCCAGTCGGAAGGATGCTTGTCTACCTCTTGACGTAATCCTTTAGTCGCTGCTTACGACATCTCCGGTACAGGACGGGTGGCCTTTTTTCAGCAAGACACTGCCATTTTATGTAATACGTATTACGTAACTACTGTTTATTTTCTTAAAATAATGTTAGAGAGAAAAGGATAAGGATTTTGTTGTATGTATTTTATTTACTCTTGCTTTTGACGGAGACGTTGTCCCAGTGTTTTTTGAATTTTCGACTACTTTGATAACTATATTCCATAGGGGTTGATTTTTGAAAAAAATATTATAATTTAGGTCACAGAAACCTACATGGGCAATTATGAAGCGTCAGAAGCTAGGTGCACGGTTCCAATTGGTTGTTTCCTATGGAGAAGAAACGTGAGAAAAATAAACTTTGTTCTCCTGTACATCATTCATCATCATTTTCATTTCAGCCGAAAGACTTCCACTGCTGGACATAGGCGTCCCCAAGCTCCGCTACTTCAACCGGTTCTGTGCTCTTGCATCCAGCGAATTCCCCTGTACAATCTCCAAGATATTTCTGTCTTTAACAGTCCTTTTTCCTTAGTTTTCTTGTTACAAAAATGCTGTTTGTTAATCGGGAAACTATTAGTTACTGAGAGAGTAGTAGATATTTTCTCTATTTCACATTATTAGCACTCGCAACGGCATCCTGAAAAATATGTTTAACAGGCCAGTGTCCTATACAATGGCGCTGGGTGGAATTAGCTATAGGTACACAAAGATAAACAATTAGTAGATGTACCTATGGTGCTACCACCCTGAGCCTCACGGGCTTAGGTAATTTAACTGTTTGTGTCCTTACTAACAATACTAATATAGACCATAAGTACTTTCTGTTACTAACCCATCACTAAACAACATATGGACTGTTCATGTATGTGTTCATGTCTGAAATAAAGAATTATTATTATAATTATAGGGAATATTTGTTGGTTTATATAATAGCACTTCATTAATATTTTAGTACTCAGGGTTCGTATTCAAACCTAATGAATTTTGGCATCATAATTGCATTTTTTTTAAATCTTAACAAAATAATTATAGATTTTTAGTTTGTTTTTTAATTTATATGAATTATACAGGGTCAAATTAAATTAGCTAGCGAAACTCCGTAGAGGTGATGAGTATCGATATTATCTAAACATGATAAAACCAAAATAAATTAATTTGATGTTTTTTTTTTGTGGCATCGTCTGTCGCTCTTAGTGTAATACACTTGAATATCAGTTTAAAAACATCCGTTTTTTTTTTGTGAAAACTTCTCAGACGTGATTAATATCAATATCTAAACACGATAAAACATGTTTTTTCAACTCCTAAGTACTTCATGTAACAACAATAACAGCGGTCGTTGACTCCTAAAAAAAACATCAAATCTTTATTATTTTTATTTTGGCGTGTATTGATATCCATCACGTCTGCGGAGTTTCGCTCCCAGCCTCGCAAAAGTTCCCATGATCCGCGGTTCAAGTATGGGAAGGAAACACTGGGCTGGTTTTTAGTCAATAAGAGTCTGACATACCCCTCCATCCGACCCAGGGCGGGGGACATCCATGAGGTATTTACACCTTGGAACAAAAAAAAATAAAAGCTCCCTGCCTAAATAAATGCAACTGAATTACAGTATTTTACATGGAGCGGCTGCTTATCTGTCACTTCTTAATTCTTTTGATGCAATATAAAATAAAGCTTTCAACCACAAACGGTTTTTTTTTAAGTAAAAAAATAATCTATTATGTATAATGATTTATTTAACACTAGCTGCGCCCGGCGGTTTCACCCGCATAAGTCTTGATCCCGAGGGAATATAGAGATAAAAAGTATCCTATGTGTTAATCCATGTCATGGTCTAAATTTCATTGAAATCCGTTCAGCCGTTTAAGCGTAAAAGCGTAACAAATAAACATACGAAAAATCAAATCTTTTCTATTTATAATATTACTAGCTTCTGCCCGCGACTTTGTCCCCGAGAAATTTCTTATTCCCGCGACCCACCCTGTCGCATCGCATCGCTTGCCCGCGCTGTTACTTCGTTTTCCTTAGCGTTATTTCTGACTTTTATTCCTTTTTGCTCTACCCCTAAGTGTCTTAGCGTGATGGGAAAGAGCTTATAGTCTTCGTCAAGAATTGGGCTAACAGATGCAAAAATAATTTTTCAAATCCGACCGGTTTTTCCCTACATATGTACAAACTTACAAACAAATAAATTTCACCTCTGTATAGATTATTATTATAGTTAAATGCATTAAACTTGGTTGATCTTTTAACAGATTCTTTGCTCTAAGTACTAGGTTATATTTTATATCACCTGCTTCAAAGAATGCTGCTATTTATAGAGTGTCAGGCTGCTCAGTGACGTTTACAAATGGCCGCTCACTTGTTAACGTTTGCTTCTTTCAAAAGAAAGCAGTGAACACTATTTTATTTCTCCAATTAATTTTATTCTAACTAAAGACAAAGCTGTTTAGGGTTGAATAATTTCTCGTCGTATTTTATTAATATTTCAACAAAGCTATTATTTGTGTTTTAGAAAGTGCAACAGTTTGTATCTACACTAGCACCGAATTTATATCTACTTAATGTCGAAGAAATATCATATTATGTACAGCCAGGTAAATTAATACGAGTAGTTTAGCCTTAGCAGATTGGTAAACTACGCCAATTTAAGTACCGGATTATAACCGTTTTTATGTAGAACTGTCAAAGAATCACAGTTGTGTTTTGAATTTACGGACAAGAATTTAAGTTGATGACCAACTTTTTAAAACAATAATTTTCTCTGACCTTTCAAACTATAAAAATATACGTATGTAGGTAGCGTCAAAATTATGAAAAAGAGTACTCAAATGACATATATAACCTAGCCGCATCACGCCAACTCAGGCGCCGAGCGCGTGGGAGCACTCGATCCAATCACCTACCGTAGCACGAACAGTAATCATGCGTCAGTGAGTAATTAGGTCAGATGATATTCATTCGTTGCCGAGTGAAGACGTCTCGTTGGTAATGAACTTGAAAGTAGAACGGGGGTGTGTCTTGCAGGCTGCAAGCTCCCAAGGCCGTCCCACCGCATAGCATTGTATTATCCACATCGATTTATCGAGCGGCGCGCGCCGACCTCTTCGTTGCCTCCCGCTCCCCGGCCACCTCTTTTCCCCACTTTAAGGTAGCGGGCACACAGCTGATGCGATAGCGATAAGCGACTCGAGAATATTAGGTTTAATGTGTGACGTAAGACGTTTTGGTGTAAGTGTTGATGTTAAGAAAGGTTGTAAACTTGGTTTGAGTATGAGGACCAGTATTAGGTTAGATGTTGATTGAAATCATTACTTTTTGCGTGTACGACATCTTTAAAATTAAAAATAATATTAACACACACAAATACAATCTTTGGATCTCCGACTGCCCTTTTGTTTTTAGTAATAATGGACATAAGTCTGAAAGTAATTTGAACAAGTACAAAAGCACAAAAAATAATCATAATTTCGCACTTAAATATTTTATGAAGATTTAAAACAGGTAATATAATTTCAAATGTGGAGCGACAACAAATCAATTTTACGACACTCGTTTTTCAGCGTCTCGAAATACGGTTACAATTATTTTTTTGTACATTTTACAAGAAACGAAGTAATAATTTCAGGTGGGCCATTTTCTCAGCCACAGTTACTTACATCAGAGAGAGAGCAAAAAATGAGACTTAATAAAAAGTAAGGCAAGAGATATTCTCAAAACGGATTACGGGAACTTTTACGGAAAAGAGAAGCATCAAACTGGAAGTCAACACGGAATAATGAGCTCGTTCATTTCGCGACGTTGAAAAAATATTTGGAAGGCACTGCTTGTTTCATAGACTTCGTGACGACTAACTTTAAATGGAATTATTATACTTCCTTAATAAAATCACATTGAATAATAGAATGTACAGTAAATCAATTTTGAAGAAACACAATAACTGTTCTTATTTGTTTGGATTTCAGACTTATATATCGTGTTTAATGAAAGCGTGGATTAGTTAAAATTTTGTACCATTAGGTGTAGATTCTGACCTCAGAAGTCTCCGATTACGGAGACTTCTGAGGTCAGAATCTCAATTTATACGATTAGTTTCGACTTTGAAGTTAAACCAAAAATTATTCTCGCCTGAAAACCTGAGAGACTACATAATACGTAGTTCGCTTAAAGTTTGATGACGGTAATAACGGCAGACGTTTATTCACAAGAGGTCTCAGAACTCTCCCCTTTAGGACCCGAAAATTTAACAGCGATGTACGTTACTATATAAGTTAGCGGCACATTGTTGTTTGGCAAACTTATACAGCCGTCTCGGACCTCGTTAGATGACACGACAGTCTGCATACATAGCGAGTCTAAGTTAATTTAGAGCGACTACTCCCTAGGGAAGCCGCTACTGATCCCCACAAACGTACTTTGATATGCGCTACCGTCATACATGAAAGGAATTTATTCACAACCTTTAATGTTCAAGTTTAAGTGGTTTTCGTTTTGCATGAGCTCTTTAGTCTTGCGGGGTTTCTTCTGTTTGATCTTTCATTCCTGCGCTTCAAAGTTCTTCTGTAACTTATCTAATCTTGTATCGTAAGACATAAAACGCAAAGCTTTGCTTATTGACCTTGCCATAGTTTTAAACAAGTAAAAAGCCTTGATATAAACTGTGGATATAAAAGTCGCAACTTGATGATTTAGTAGCATTAGTATTCAATAACCATTTCTGTCATACATATTTTAACTGATGTTGATTCGCACAGCATCATAGGTCTAACGTACAACTGGGTCGCACCCATCAGCTGATCCAGGATCTGTGCCGATCGCGTCATCATTAATTCATTGCCCGCAACCGACTCTATCACTTCTACAAACATTCGTAATAGACCTAAATATTTGTACCAATATGAGGCCTTAAAGGTGGCCCTATATATACATCGTGTGTTTTTTACTGTCTTCTAAAGGAAACACAGTTTTTTCTTAAAAGAAAGCGGAAAACATTTAACTTATCTTAAATGATCGAATCGATAAGCTAACTTACTCTTTCTTTTAAAATAAGAAATTCTTTCTTATTCTAAAACGTGAACATAATAAACAGGGTGTCACGCATTTGATTATGAAAGTAGACTCATTATTTATTTCAACACTATGATGGTAATTAGGGGTACTTACCGGGTAACAACCCAGTAATTGGATTTGTGGAAGTCAGATAGGCAGTCGCTCCATGTAAAATCAGCTGGATCCGAAGCCTGGAAGACTGGAAGCCGAATTTAACATGGTAGGGAAAAGGCTTGGTCCAATGATGTAATCTTTGAAAAGATACCTTACATCGGAGACATGGATAGGGGGCCTCTATCTCGTTCAATGTTATAGGGCGAGTCTTCCCAAAAAAATCTGAATTTACCTTGAGAAGTCGTGTCTATATTACAATTACTTAAATTTGGCGCACCCTGGGCTGTTAACATCGCCATTATCGTCACTGACTGACTAAATCGTTTAAGACCTTTATGACAATAGAATAAGAGGATCAATAAAAAAACCATTATCACTTAGTTGACTTCTTAGTCTCGGCGGCGGTCGCGTCTACGTCATGTAGATTAACGAAGCATTACAAAATATATTTATTTACCTAGTTAGTGTTTCTCTGTAGTTCTGCTCGCGTTGCTATAGTGAATTATGAAAAGTTACTAGCGCCAAATTACGCGAGTGCCAAACACAATTGTGGATGAAGCCAAAAATAATCAACTCCAGCTCGGAAATTAAACATACTTTAAAAAACAAACTTACCTCCAAAGGGCTGAAATGACCTGTTAAAGTTTGTATGGGAAAAATTAAAATTTTCACAGCTGAAGTCGTGGACAATGCGCTTGTTAGTTATTAGATAAATATTCTATCCAACCAGACAGCAAAACTGACAAGTCTTCAAAGAAACAAACTACTGCTACTGCTACCGGTGATTAGGGCTCCAGGCTCAGGAATCTCCTTGTGTTGCGAGCCTTATCGGATCAGGCCCTTGATCCAACCGCCTAACGAAAGCCTCGAGAGATGTATTATCATTATTATCACCACATCATCGATTCAGTGCAGGTTCTAGTAAAACTTATTGGAAAAGTTTTTCTTCATGAACGTAATTTTTTCCTAAAAATCCAATAAGATGGTTTTCTCGTGCGGCCTGAGCCCACATGTTATCGTTTGTAGATTGCCTTACAAGTTTACGTGCTCTTTGTATTCGACTCACTCGCTGTAAATAAATAGCAATAGAAATCCCTTCGAATTGAAAACTTGTGTTATCGAAGCGGTGAAATGTACGACGTTAAACGAATAGTTTTTGTCGGCTGAACCAATTGTATAACCACTCTAGTGTTGTAAATACATTGTTTGTGTTTGTAATACCCTGTTCCCCATTTTTTTATCGTTTTATTTACGAATGGTACTTTTTGAATGTCGTGGTTAAATATCATATGTTTAGGGTAAGGTATTTATCTATAATAAATGATAAATGATTTTATTCCTGTTAGTAGGTTTTTACAACCACTTTTACACGTCAATCATATTTTTTAAACATGATGAGGTCGACCTTTGCTGTGTGACATATGGGCCTGTGTCGCCTGAAATAAATGGTATTATTGTCGTTTTCATTTTCTTTCTTATTAGATACATTTTTAAATATTTCTTAAAATAAAAAGATATAAAAAAGTGGTCCGCCGGTGTTGGGAGCAGGGTCCAAGCTACCAGTGATTAGGGCTCCAGGCTCAGGAATCTCCTTGTGTTGCGAGCCTTATCGAATCAGGCCCCTGATCCAACCGCCTAACTAAAGCCTCGAGAGATGTATTATTATTAATTATTATATCGGGTGCTTAACTATTACACACGAGTGATTATACTATTCTGTAGTTGATAGGAACCCACAACAAACATGTGGTTTCCTTTACATATGGATTTCCTATCACAATCACTTCTCACGTAAAAGCCGACTAAGGGATTACACCACTAGGATGGGAGCACAATCAGGGAATCTAACCGAGTATTAACACCGCCCGTACTACGTTCAGTAATCTTCTGCCTACACGTGTTGATTATAGAGCCTGTTTCTATATAGAAATGTGCGTAGATAGGAATGTTAGCCCATAACAATTTTGGTACCAGTGTGACTAAATAAGTTTATTTTTCGATAGGTTTGATTCTTTTTTTTAATGCAAGATCTACGTTACCAGGGGCGTATTTAATTAACCCGACACGCGATGGGTACTTTACTGCCGCCGCCGCCTTAGTAGCCGTAATATTAATAGCAAAATAATATTAACTGACAATGTGATAATTTGTTAAAAACTTAAGCAATTGTCACACTTTCACGGCAGGTACAGTTTAATAAAGTAGAAAACTATGAAAAAAAAACATTACACAAACATCGGATTCTTGCCTGCCGGTTTTATTAAATAGGGCCCAGGGCCGGCAGTCTCGACTAGATAGCGACGCTGTCGCAAACTACCGATCGCTAAATATTAAGGTGAATCCAAAGTCGTAGCCCGCAAAATTTAAATTTTCTTAAGTTTTTGCAGACACAAATTGCAGCTCTGTTTTACAACATATGTTGATCAAAATCGGATTCTCGAATGTGGGAATTATATATTTATCGAATAATAATAATCATCAATTTCATATCAATCGTCAAATTCAAAGAAAATTTTAATTTGGCGAGCTACAACCTTAATATTTAGCGATCGGTAGTTTGTGACAGCGTCGCTATCTATGTCGAGACGGCCCAGGCCGTCAAATACCAACATTACTCCAATTTTCTATATGACAATATTGTATAGCGGTACTTAAATAAAGCATGTTGATAAAATTCGGGTCAAAGTCCTTCGTTGCTTACTATATTACCTACAAATCTTTGTAGTAATTAGTCGGCATTTGTTTACAAATTACTGAAGCTTCGACAAATAGCTCTTTCGTCCTTTTTCTGCTCCGTAAAACAAGGTTTGCGATCGCGAGCCTCAAAATGATACCTTTCTGTTAATCACCCTTTGTTTCGTGCCGCTGATTTGTTGTTGCTACGTTCATTTCTAAAGGTTCTACTTACCTTTCTTTTTAAACAAAGCCAAGAAAAATAACAGGCATAATCGTAGATAATGCAAAAATTAGGTCAGGCGAGGCAGCGTCATACGTCATGTCGTTATGTAGAACAAAACCGCAATCCATTCAAATTCTCATTACAGGGGTTGACAATAAAAATCACCATGAAACAAATATTATTACGGGTCGTTATTTTCACTCGGCGCGGTCGGTGCCCGTAGCCAACGGTTATGTGTCCCCTGCGGCCGATCCAAGCGGCCGATGAAATAATGATCACCCGATCGGCGCCGAGATCGACGGATACGCGCGACCTCATAGCCAAGCGAATAGAAAATAACCCTCGATTGACTATCTGTTGAATGTTGTAACTATGTGTTAGCTGAACGGTATTGCGCCTAATATAACAGTTTATGCTCTTCGTGTGGAACCACGGTTATGAAAGCTAGAAAAATGTTGGCTTTTTACGCCGGAAAAATGTTTTATTTTATTTGTCAACTTTTATACTTCGTATGAAATGTGACCGTATTTTTTTTACCGCCAGTTTATGTGAATAAGATAACCGTTACTTAACCATGGTGTGGAGCAGATCCTTCAGCTGATTCTAAAATTAAAATCAAAGAAATCGATAACGGCGACTTGTTCGTATTCATGATTAATCAAATAAATTATACCTGTCTGTAAAATTGCCTCTAAATCCAAACGGACGTATTGCATGACCTTGCTACTCAAGTTTAGAGAATCCGGTTAAGGCATCCAGTTTTATTGATTAAGGTTCAGAAACACGTGAAAGGTGGTGGTTCAAATTGTAGTTGTCAATACAGTACCAAAAGCAGACAAAACATTTATTAATTTACATTTTATAGCCGCATTTTTAGAAGTCCTCTGTATGCTTTATCCACAAAACAATTTTAAATTCATAAACCACCTTTGAAACTTTGAACAAAGATCATTTACTTTTCATGCTGTCTGTACATTCCTTAGTTCAAACAGGGGCAAACTACTACAAATGTCCACGTTATCTTTTATGGAGAACATATCAGGAGCTATGCGTTTAGTAGTCTTCCAGCCAATCACCATTGCATTACTGTATGGTGCTTATTTTTAATAACTTTTTTATTATTATTGTGATTAGGACTATCTATACACCATCATGGTTTTTGTTCTAGTGGTTCTGTAGAAAGCTGATGATTTTCAATTACAGATAATTAAGTCACATTTTCACCACACATCTTTTAATATATTTAGTACTAGACGAATGTAAAACAACGTTATTTTTCTGTCAAACTTTTGAAGTTGACATACATAATGATCTTTTAAACATATTTATAGCTAAACGTATTTTGTGTTGCAAGTTTAGTGGGCCTAAGTGATGAATGACTCTTATTAAATCTCTTATTTCTCTTGACATGTAGGTAATCTTTTCTGTATTATGTAAGTAATTGTTCTCTTAAAATCTGTGATGATTTTTCGCTCCTAGATATTACTCATCCATGATCCAACCTATTTGCTGTTTCAATATATCTTAGTTCCAATTTTGGAGAACATTTTTAAGGTTTTTTAGCTTTCCATTATTTTAAATCTTTTCAATAAAGTTGATGACGGCCAGCCCTGCAGTAGCCATCACAAAGATAGCGTCATTACCTTCACAATCCACTCACGATCGAACATTTGATTGTGAGTGATTTACCATTTCCACGACATGTCGAGTCTTTTTGTTTTTGAATCAGCTAATGGCTCTAAGTAAACACATTTTGCTATCCATCTTCTCTCTTGGTTTGTGGAAAACAATATGATATTATGATATTAACTCTGCGATATCGATATTGTTGTTTACAAAGTACATTGAACTCGATACTGTTGTTGAGATCTTTTAAGAGTTGTGCAACATGCAATTAGTGTTATTTGTCGTGGAACCCGATAGACGCTGTAGAAGAAAATAAGGTTCTTTAGGTAGGAAGAGATGGATAGGTAGAAATCGTCTAATTTGAAATTGCACGACCCTCCACTTCTTGTTGCATACACATTTAAAATTTTTGTATAGAAATTTTAGTGGAGGGGCGTTAGACGATCTCTAGGTCGGTAATTAATATAGTTATAATTAGTGGATTTTTTTAAATAATGTAAAACTAAGGCGTTGTTTATGATATTTATTCATTTAGCTTTATTTTCCCTTAAAATATCCCCAGAAATATAATATCCTTGAACTTAATTCTTATTTTATTTGTTAGTAGTATTAGTACATAAGTGTATTTTATTTGATATGTTAGTAAGGGCCGTCAATTGTGGTGAAATCCTCCTCTACATTACTTCAAACTATTGTGTCTTGTGCCAGTCTTGCCCATGCCGTTCCTGCTGTTTTAGCGATATCATAGCTCCAATTCTTCAGTGGTCTACCTCGTCTTCTTTTCTTGTATAACGGGTATCAATTTGTTACAATTTGTAACTACGCAACCTAAATAGGTTACTAAAACTATGCAATAACTGAACAAATGTTCACCGCGCACCTTAAAACAAAAGGCGCGAAATGGCTGTTTTTTTTTTGTTTTACGTTTTCAACCCCCCTAACTCCGAAATTTTGAAAAATTTCGAAAAACTGATTCGACACAAAAAAACCATATAATTATCCAAACTGGTCACAAAATTTCACGAGAATTGGTTGAGAAATGCGTCCTGTAAAGGAGAACGGCCATCCGCCGGAAATCCGGACATACGAAAGCATTTTTGCCCAAGCTGAAATGGAGACGCTTCACTCGCGCTTCGCGCACTCTCAGTCAATAAAGGAGCAGATTATTTTAGTATATCGGTAATACAATATGCAAGAGTCGAATGCAGTACAATTCATTAATGAACTGGGCAAATTAAAGGCTGTCCATTATACTTTTTTCATCATGAGGCATTTATATTAGAGATATCTGTCTATGAATCTCATTGATTTGATTGATAATCTGCATTCAGCCCAAAATGTGTAGCAAGTTTCCGGCTTGAAAATTCGCCGTCAACACCCCGTGAGCCCGGGTTGGAATTGATTTAATACAATTATAGGCAACGGCGCGTATAAAACAAATACTCTTATATCGAACCCTTCAGGGAACGTAGGGGAGTAATATATCTTTGTTTATCTAATTTTGATCCTTCCAGGCCACGAATCGATTATTTATTTATTTGTTCATCTACTTTCAACGTGCATTGTTTTCCGTCGTGTCGTTTCAATGTTAGTTATATTACTACTAGTAGATACATCGGCTTAAATTTTATTTACCTATAGCACAAATATGTTTCAGTGGGAAAATTCTAGATCCAAAAGCTAGGGTTCCAATTAGGGTGTTCTAATTAAATAGATTGGAATATTCCAATGTCACCTATTACCTAATGATTATCTACATCAGTAACTACGTAATATAGAGTGTTTGGAAGTGTAATACTTAGGTTTGTGTTTATGAGAGAAAAATAAAGAATATTACTTAGGTATGTTATCTATTTGATACCTAATGACAGGCATCTAATGGTATGCTAGTACCTACAACGATAGCCTAAAACAAATTGTATCGGACGGGCGTGATCGCTGGACGTGACGTGTGCAAAAAGGGTATGTCTATCCCGTTTCCCGGTGTGAGGGTAGGTCTCTCCCAGTCCAGATGGTGCTGACGTCTTGCACCAATAGGTTCCGGGTATCTTCGAGAACACTCAGCTGATGGCTATGTCCTGAAGTCTCCACGGGAAGAGGTTTCTTGACGTAAAAATAATAGCATCAAATCTTCATAAGTGTTCAGGAAACATTTGCATCCTTTCAGGGGTTCTATTTTAAGTATTAGATGGTATAAAGTACCCTGCTGATGAAAACGAAATCTTCAAATTTGCACGCGCTTGAGTACCTAAGGAGCGCAGATTGCTTCCTGGTTTAAAATTTTAATTATTCTTATTTTGCTTATGTTTACAGTGTTTCTTCAGCTAAACATCATTACATATACAGGTAAACCACATTGCATATCACCAGATTCCTTATAAAATTACCTATCTACTGAAGGTACTATATTTACTATATCTATGCTTAATGAAAAGATATTTTAGTATAATTGGAGAAAAAATAACTTTTTCAATTAAAAACTGTTTTACATTTTAAATTACTCAAAAAGTAATGAACCGATTCCCAATCTACATATAGCACCCTCAGGCTGGTCTATTGACCTAAAGAAATCTAGTATTTAAAACGATACATCTAGGTTTTTCAGGGCGTGACGCGGCTCTGAAAGCAGGTTGGCTAAACCATATTTGCGAAAATAACAAGCTATTAATGTTATAACTTATAAACTCAATTAAATTGGATTTTCTCGTGGACTAGATATCTGAAAGGTAGGTTCAGGGCTAGGTCTCGGTCTAAGGTATGTGGACAAACTAACAAAAAAAAAAAACGGTTATTTTATTAGTATTTCTTTGTAAAATCACTATTTGAGCATATTTTTGTTGCTAACTAGTATTATTAATCACTATCTTATTTCTAACTCTAAATTGATATATAACACTACATAATTTAAATTGTTTGGTGACGCATCGTCGCGAACCAAATTGGTTTAGATAACTGTCTGACGTTGACATGTCCGTTGCACGTCATATAAAACAACTTTCATTTTACGTGTTATATGAGGAAAGCTCATGCCGCTGCCATATGACTAAAGGTACCAAGAAGAACGCGTGCAATTTTAATCAGTAGGAGTCTAACGTAACCCTTTGCCGCCCAAAGACGAGGGTATCCATGACGAAGTCCACGCGATAAAACAATCCGGTCAACAAGTCTAGAAAGAAAGGATGAGACCACTCAATTCTGCGTCCTCAACAATTTCTCGTACCGATATTTTAATTACAAAGAACAATAAACTACAAACCACTTTCTCGACCAACAACTCATACATCAACCCTACCCTACTATTATCCAAATCGGGTCTTTGTGTACAAGTACCCTTTAATCAATTTCTGTCGCTCAATGGTAAATTGAAGGACGTATGAGCTGAGAGAATACAAATCTAGGGTTAAACGAAAACGAACGATTTATACGGTTAACCCTTAGTTATTGGGGTAAACCTAGGTAGTGTTTTGTCAAGGGTAAAGTTACAGAATTTTAAGGTGAATTTGTTGCTGTCCGTTTTTCTTTCTTTTTCTAGTCTTTTGTAACTTTATATTCGGGGTAAACTAATTGATAATAAAGACGTCGTAAGGCTGTATAGATTTTTAGATTCTTGTTTAATTAAGCATATTTAAGTTTATAATATTTTGATTTTACATACATAGGTACATACGTACATAAAATCACGCCTTCTTGCCATGGTGGTAGGCAGAAACTACAGAACACCACCTGCTACGATCTTTACACATACCTACTCCTTTTGCTTCGTTATATTTTATTTTAATAATATTAATAAAATAGTATTGAATGCTCGCAAAATTAATTATAATCCTTTGGTTCAACACCAAGACTTGACAAGTATTTTGATTTACGATGATGATGTAGCATAATGCCTACTCTATACATTTTATGTTCCTAGTAGTAGTAGATATTTTACGATACTGAAGGGATTAAGAAGGTTCGTCTATTTGGCTAGAGTATCTTACAACAGCCGTTAAAGTAACCTACTTACTCAAACACCTATTCAAAAACCCATAAATTACATAATTTAATATACATATTAGCTGTTAGGGTTTATGTTTATTAACCGACTTCAAAAAGGAGGAGTTTCCTAATTCGTTCGTATATTTTTTTGTTATGTTTGTTACGCGATATCGCCGGTAATAGAATTACCGGAGATAACAAAAAACTATAATATATATTATGTTATTATTATATAATACAAGTATGTATATATATACATATAATTTATAGAATATTTTTCGAAATCGAATCCAAAGGATCGATTTTGAAAAATATTTTTTACTGGATAGGCTATGGTAGGGGTAGTTCCATATAAATTTTATTAACTTAGCTGGGGTATTTTTTCTGTTAGTTTCAATAATACGTATTTTTTCCACTTAGTGTATATTGACGATGTTATAATTACTTCCTGCCACAGTTATTTACGTCGCAAGTAGTAGTACCTAAGTATAGGAATTTGTGTAGGGTAGGTAACACAATTAGAAAAATAAAAATTAAAACTTAAAAAAAAAACAACCGGCTTCCAAAAAAAAACACGGTCGGTGGCAAAAAACTAAAATACAAAACCAAAGAACCAGCTTCCGAAATCATAGCTATTTTTCACGTTGTAGTGTTTTTTTTGGAAGTCTGTTGTTTTTAAAATGTGTACATATTATAGTAAATTATTTACTAACAGTTAATTAGGTATAGGTTCCACAATGTACCATAATAATATATTTTTATTTTAATCCAATAGAAATCTCTTATTATTTTTAGAGATAAAAAAACTGCTAAGAATCTCAACCAATGTTACAAGATAAGCCACCTACAGCTTAAGAATACGAGTATATCACAAACAACAATAATTAATTATCAATATCACAACCAACTTCATAGGAATAAGTTTTAAAAGTCATAAAGTCCCTATAACCCTATATATTAGTATCCCTGGAGCCTTATTACTTTACACCGGCTGTATCGACTAATTAATTAATCTGCGCTACCGTTAACGCTGTAAACGATACGTAATTATAACGATATTAGTAATTTTGTTAAATTAACAACGGAAATCATATAATTTCAGAGACGCCTTACAAACTATAATTTAGTAGAAACAAAGAGGCGTAATTTATTCACAAAGACTTTAAATACAACTTTGAATTGAAAGACCGACAAAATAATGACAGTGATTTTAAACTTGAATATTATTTACTGCTTAAAGGCTCGTGCACACAGGCGCGACGCAACAGCACGATACAAAGGCGCCGCTTGTCGCGCAGCACGCGGTGCTTTTGTGTCACGCTGTCACGTCGCGCCAGTGTGTACGAGCCTTAATACTAAAATATCACTTGGAAATTCCCACTACAACGAAATGTAAACTATTGTACTTTACACTTGACTAAAACTATTTTTTCTTTTTCAGGTACGACCACAACAGCAAATCGGGTGCCACTAGAAATGTGTTTCAATAAGTACCTAATCAAACTGGCGGACTACTTCCGATTGTTCTCCGACACATCTCGTTAAATCTTGTGAATAACAACATTCGAGATGATCAGCAACACGAAGATTGTGTTCACCAAACTTCTGCTTTGCTGCCTTGTGTCAGGCGCCTGGGCGCGGTCATGGGCCAATCACCACGACACGACTACCTCCACCACACAAACCACCCCCACCACTAGTCCAGTACCAAAGAACTTCCACAATGATCCCCTTATCGTCGAAACAAAAAGTGGCCTCGTCAAAGGCTACGCTAAAACCGTTATGGGCAGAGAGGTACACATCTTCACCGGCATACCATTCGCGAAGCCTCCTCTAGGACCGTTAAGATTCCGCAAACCGGTGCCTATCGATCCATGGCATGGAGTACTTGAGGCAACAGCGATGCCAAATAGCTGCTATCAAGAACGGTATGAATACTTCCCTGGATTTGAGGGAGAGGAAATGTGGAATCCAAACACAAATATATCAGAAGACTGTCTCTACCTTAACATTTGGGTTCCACAACATTTACGAGTCCGTCATCATCAAGATAAGCCTCTTACCGAGCGGCCCAAAGTGCCAATACTAGTGTGGATTTACGGTGGCGGCTACATGAGTGGCACGGCTACACTCGACCTATATAAAGCAGACATAATGGCTTCTTCCAGTGATGTAATAGTAGCATCTATGCAATATAGGGTTGGGGCGTTCGGATTTTTATACTTGAATAAATATTTTTCGCCGGGAAGTGAAGAAGCTCCGGGAAATATGGGCTTATGGGATCAACAACTCGCTATTCGCTGGATTAAAGATAATGCTCGTGCTTTTGGTGGTGACCCAGAATTAATAACTTTGTTTGGAGAGTCGGCTGGCGGCGGCAGCGTGAGTTTGCATATGCTTTCGCCGGAGATGAAGGGATTATTCAAAAGAGGTATATTGCAATCGGGGACGTTAAACGCCCCGTGGAGTTGGATGACAGGAGAGAGAGCACAAGACATAGGAAAAGTTTTAGTGGATGATTGTAACTGCAATAGTAGTCTGTTAGCGCCTGATCCGAGCTTAGTGATGGACTGCATGCGCGGAGTTGATGCAAAAACTATATCAGTACAGCAATGGAATTCCTACACTGGCATATTGGGATTCCCGTCGGCGCCGACTGTGGACGGCGTGTTTTTGCCCAAAGATCCGGACACAATGATGAAAGAAGGCAATTTCCATAATACCGAAGTGCTTCTTGGAAGTAATCAAGATGAAGGTATGTTTTTGCTGTTACTGACGTGCCTCCGTGTAGTTACAAGCGCTGTTATTATTTTATAAATTACAGCCGCATAATAAGTAGCCATTATCTCATTATGGAAAAATTAATAGAATATTTATAATGATAATATTATTCTACTTAGTTAGCTTTTAATGTTGAATAATATTTGGTGTGTATCTAAAATTTTGCTGCTGGCTGCTGTGTCTTTATGTCCCATAAACAAACGAAGTGACTTACAAATTGTAATAAAAAACGTATTTGGTAGATAAACATCTACTTAAAAAACTGGGTAACATAAGTAGCTATGTACAAAAAAAATATCGTTAAAACATACCTCAGTACAGAAAATGTAATAAACAAATCAAGAAAACCCAGTCACACGTGGCGACGTGACTTTCATCACGAGTTCACGACATACGTAGTCTAAGGTGGTAAAGAAGTTGCGCATATCCCGACGATACGTGTTAAGGAACACTGACAGTTCAGCCAGGCACATTTAGAAAACGAACGAATAAAAGCTTAAGTACGACTTATCAATATTTGGTGTGGAGTTCGAGGTCGTTCGTGTAGTCCGCACATCGGTACGTACTTACGTAGCTGGCGACGCGCCTGCGCAAATCTATGTAGACACAACAACAACACGCTGTAGATGTGAGTCGTACCGTTCGTACTACCAAGTACTACAGACTCGCCCACGTAGCTGCGCCGCTCCTCCGCGGCCCTCTGCCTCACCCCTGCTCTGTTGCCACGCACCCTGCCACTCGAGCGACTCCTCCTAAGGACAACTTGTAGAAAATGAGATATTTTATTACCACCTGGAGCTTTGCCTTAAACTAGTCGAACAAATCTTAGGTTTTTAAGTTTCCCTTTTATTTTGTCTGAGCTTCGTCTTAGTTTGGTCGTCAAATTGGGAACAGAGCGTGATGCTAGGAGCTTTGAAAATAAAATTCGTTTTGAGATTTCGGGATCTTTATAAACTATATTAGGGCATAATAACATTGAAGGCTTGATAAGATTTCCGAAGGTTTTGTGGACGGTCGGTTAAAAAACTACCAATAAATTAAGGTTGGGAGCAACATTTTAACATGTTGGACTTGCTTGTCCAGAAGACCATCAAGTAATGAGTCTATCTATATAAATAAAAATAAATTGCCAAAAATTTTTGTCCGCGCATCACTTCAAAGCAGTTGCACCTATTTGGCTAATTCCTTTTTTGTTATAAAGAAATATACATAATTATGTATATTTGTTGTGTATGTGTAATATTACACATGTTTTAAATTAAACGCATCTGGCCTTTGCAATTTCATCTTCACCATCAGTTCCAAGATTCGAGTGCCTTACCTTAGTAAAATTGAAAGCCTCCGCTAGCTAGAACTGGTCTTGCCAGATCATAAATTCACCTGAGAGCATTCTGTGCTTACCATTTCCCGGTGAAGCAGTAAATCTGAAGCAATCTAAAAACTACGGATCAAGACTCGTAGGAAAGGTAAACGTGTGATTGGTGGGTCGTAAAAGGCAAGAAGATCTGGTTTTTCTCCCAAGAAAAATTACATCTAGGATACTTAATACTAAGCTGATAATTTAACCAAGAAGTTCCTTACGAATAGGAGATAATTTTTGAATGGGGAACGGGTCCTCCACAATCGAAAAGAAATCGTTTCAAAATTGATTGTCATTTTGTTCCTAAAATTATCTAATTGACAATGGAGTTCTAAGCACCATGTAGGTAGTCGAAAAACTCAGAAAATATTTAAATGCTGTCGACGGTGATTAAATTAATGACACGATAGTGTGGTAATAAAATTGCGAAACGAAAGACAGTAAATCTGTTATTTGTGCATTACCACAGAATATATACCGGCACTGCACACTTGCACAGATCCACGAAATCGCAAATGTACCTAGTTAAATTCCTGATGAATCTTTCCATTTTGCTAACTTTACTACCAAAGTTCAGTAGTAAAACATCATAAAACGATACTACAGACGTCAACAACTTAATATTCTGCAGCACGAAGTCTGAAATCTGCGCAGAAAACATAAAATCATATCTTCGAGTACTCGAATAAGCGAGGAAAATGCCAGCAGAAACGTTATGCAATAAACAGCCTGTTTTCAAACGTAGTGTAGTCGTTGAAGTACTAGTCAGATATTGCAACGGGCACGCTTCAGTCTTGAAAGGATTTACCAGTACTTCTCGCTACTGGAATCCTTAATGAAAGACGACTGCGCGACCATGTAGTTGTGTACACCGTTTACATAGATAGTACGGGGAGTGCAGATGATAGGTCGTATAAAAACGGTAGCACAATATATACTACCAAATTTCTAGTACTTTTGTATGACCCGTATGCTAGAACGATATTCAAGTATTGAGAATCTTGATATAGAACTTGTTTATGATGAACTTTTAATGAATTCTGAAAGTTTTGAATCGAGATCTAGACATAGAATACGGCGGACTTTTATGTAATAAATTGAGCTTTAGATTTGTTTTTTTACAAACAGAAACAACAAATATATTATGTAAGCAACAGACTTTAAACTAGCAATTTGAAAGAACTTCTGTTTATAAAATATAAAGCTCAATCAAATAACATTAAGCAAATATTTTTCAGTTCATTTGTTGCTTTGTTTACTGAATTTCCATTCCGAATTCAATCACGAAAATTGGTACTCGCCGAGAAATTCAGGTAATACTGGTACCGTGCAAATATTCTCCTTTGATATGAGAATTGTTATAAAGCGACTTTCTAGAACATTCCACCCCTGGTGCCCACTTGTACTTGCCCTTGACCTTGGCCGCACGACGTGGATTGCGAAGTTTCAATGTCATCCGCCATACGTATACCGCCCGCGGCCATTTTTACGTGATAATCGCGTGTGTAATACATAAATCATAGTATAATGCGCTAAGCGCTTTATTATGAACTTGTGTTCAAGGCATTATGTGAACTTTGTTCGTTTTTTGTTCTAGATTAACTGGAGTTATAGGAACACTAGCTTTTGCTCGCAGCTTCGACAACGTGGAGGTCGGAGTATATCCTACGGAAACGCACTACCGGGATAAAAAGTATCCTATGTGTTAATCCTGGTTATAAACTATCTGTGTGCCAAATTTCATCCAAATCCTATTAGAAGTATAATTAATACTAATGATTGAAATACTATCGTGAATTCATGCAGCCCTAGTACTGTTTGTTAGGTTTCTGCTTAGAAATTGTGCACAACGTGTCGTGAATAGATTACCGTTTTGTATGCATGCAACGTACTGCCGAGATAAAAAGTATGATTTATATATTTTAGAAGTCTAAAACCATTTTCGAATAATTGCCTTTCTAATGAAACTAGTTTGGGGCACATCGGTTGGATGGTTTCAAAGTCTATAACGGACATAAGTAGAAACATTATTTGTGTTATACTCGTATGTATGTATAATACATATTATATTTATTAAATAGATTACTTTGACTAGAATGTCTCGTTTGCTATAGTGGTCGCAAGTGTTACTACTGATCATGAGGTCTTGGGTTCGATTCCCGGGTCAGGCAAATGGTCATTGGGTTTTTCCATGTGGAATTTCTCAGTAGCAGCCCGGAGTCTGGATTCGTGCCCGGTTGATGGCAATAGGCTCACCCCCTATTACTTACATGGGACTTAAACATAACTGGCGTAATGTGGGTGTACTATAGGTGCACCTCTGCCTAACCCTTCAGGGAATACAGGCGTGATGATATGTTACCTATTTTTCTTTCTTTCTTTATGTTACTTTGTCTAGCGATTTCAGCTTTTCATTGAGTTGATTTATTTATTGTTTTTTTTAAGTGACGAATTGGACACTTGGAGCCTTTATAATCTGATCATGTCTGTCCGTTTGTCTCTCATAGTTATAACTTAGAACCGAACTGTTGAAGAGTTAAGATTCTTTGACAGATTTTATTGTGGTGACGGTAGTTCTAATTGTATTTGATTTGAACTTATTATTTAAATCGTTTTGATAGCTTTTAATACAGGGTTATTTTGAATTAGCTAGCTAAACTCCGCTGACGCGATGGGTATCGATATTTATACACGATAAAAAATAAACGAAATAAACAATTGATGTTTTTTTTGGAAGTTTTACAAGCGCTATTAGTGTTGTTACTTGAAGTATGAGTTGAGAAAAACTGTTTCCTTATGTTTTATCGTGTTTAGATATCGATATCCATAACGCCTGTGAATTTAACAATAACAAAAAAAAAAAAAAAAAATGATATTTCAAGTGCCTCCAATAACTACGGTCGATGACCCCACAAAAAGTTATCTGACTTTTGTTTTTTTTTGTTTTATCATGTTTAGATATCGATATCCATCGCGTCTGCGGAGTTTAGCTAACTAATTTAATTTAACTCTGTATAACTTAAAGATGGTGACATTACCAGTCAGTTAATTAGGTAATGTTCTCGTTGAAGAGTATTAGAATTTGAAATGAGTAGGTACTTTATGGACGTAAGGGTAGAGGAACGCACGTAGACTATTATATCATTATTATTTTATCAAGGAATGAACCTAATACATTGACAGGCCTAGCCCTGCCTGTCTACTACTAAACCATGGTATAATAATATACTTCGCCAGGTGTAGCATTCCGAGATACAGGCAGACACAAGCCTACGTCATCATCGCTGTGTTACCAATAGTGTGTAATAATAACTCCCCAACCGCCTTTATTACCTGTGCGAATCCGATAAAACAATGAGGTTTTAACTAACAATTACGTTGCTATATATTTAAATTGAATTGTTTCGTTTGACTAGAAAAACGACTCGACAATTTAAATGCTTTATATAATTTTTTAACAGAATGTTGACTGAAAATGTTTCCATACTTCGTGTTTTGTTATAATAAAGTGGCAACTGGATAGTGACGTAAGCATGTGTCACTCCCGGAATGCCGGAACTTGTTTTTTTAACCATTTACTAAACAAAAACTATCTTTATACCATTCAAATGCTTATTCCAAATTTGCTTGACTGTTCGTACGTAACCTGAATTAATTTATTACCAGCGCAACATAACGTTGACACATGCAGACAACCTCTACATTACCTACTTACTTTTATTTAATTATTATTAGATTCAAACTAATATCTTTGGTTTTTGTACTTGTTTGTATATTAAGTTAGTTAGTCTTTTAATTTGGTACTTATTGTAAATAGTAAGTTATGCTATATTTTTATTATACGTAAGATACACACATGGACGAACAAAAAGAGTCGGACAGATTCTCGCCAGCAAAAAATTGTGTCACTCAAGTCGGCCAGCTCGCTGTACGTACAGGCCGGCGGCACGCCACACTCAAACATTTAGTTGGTCGGCCATTACGAACAAACGGCAATAGTCACACATAAATATTCACACATAAACGGGACTCTGTTTTGTAATTCCGATCCTGCCTGTACCTTGCTGCCCCAGCGACGCCTTGTAAGCCGAGGGCCGCAATCCTCAGGGGGTGCCCTTAGCGTTTAGTCGCCTACTTTATAAGTTTTTAAGCCCTGGCTGAAGGCCTTAATTTATTAAGGCAACCACAGGCATGACCGGTTAAGCAGCCGACAACCTCCTAAGTTGACCTGCGAGAAGTAACTCACCTAAAAAAAAGGGACTATTTTGTCTTAGCGGATTTAGTCCGACTTTTTTTGTTCATCCGTGAAGATGCATAAAAGATTGGGCTATTCCCAAAGTACTCCATTCTTTTGTTCTAAAAATATAAGAATCTCATACATTAATTCCAGGCTTACTCCAAGGAATTATTATTATTGAAAAATACTTATTATTTTGTTCCCATTCTGCTCCATAGGTATCTGGAATTATTCTCAAAGTACTCCACCGATTATTCGTTATCATTCTCAAACTGCTTCATCTACATAATTACCTATAATACATATATTTCATTATAGTCAGTCACAAAAATTCTTAAAAAAAAGATTAAAATTTAGCATTTTGTTATAACGTCAATGCATATTTAAATTTGTAGGCTTTTTACGATAATCCCCAGTTCGCTAACAATTTGTAATCATAGCATAGTGAGATGAAAGTCTATTTCAGAATCATAATATCTTTTGTGCTTCATCTATCGGATATACTCGACACTTTTATAAACATTCAACTTCGTTTGCACGCCTAGATTTTAGATTTTTTATGATTTGTTTTTCATGTTTTTTAGACTTCTGAATCCAGAGCTCCACTTTTTAATTTTGTCAGTTATTTGAATATTTTTAATTGTCGAATTATAATAAACATGTTAGGCTTAATTGCCAGATATCGTTTTAGATTTTTAATTATTTGTTTTTCATTTTTTTAAGACTTCTGAATCGACAGCACCACTTTTTTTTAATTTTGGCAGTTGATATTTGATTATTTTTAAATGTAGAATAAAAAAAAATTATAAGACTCAAAATGATTGTTGAATTATACTATAAAGTCTTTTATTTAAAGATGTTTTTATACTTAAAAATATATTTGCAAAGCTATTTTGAGCCTGACTGTATGTCAGCTACCCTTTTATAATAATCCGGTAGGTACATATTTAAATTAGCTTTTTGATTAAAATGTAGTGGAGTACTTTGAGAACATTTTAATATTATCATGGAGTAGAATGAAACCTAATTCAAAATATTATATTTTTCATGGAGTAGTTTGGGAACTTTTTTTGGAGTACTTTGGGAATAACCCAAAAGATTTTAATTAACGTAGATATACCTTTATTTTATATAACTTTTGCCAAAAGTTCTTTCAAAAGAAACCCTTGACTTGACAATTCTTTATATTTTTCGCTAATCTTCTGAATACGATGAACTGAAATCTAATTTCCTTAGACCACCTTTAGGTAATTTTCTGCTCAACCGAAAGATAATCATTTTTTTTGTCAATAAGATACCTAGGACCCATTTGCGATATTGAGGAAACTAGGAATTTGTTATGTTTTAAATCCCGAATGCCCAAAACGGCAGCAACTTATAACTAACCGTGAATCAAACAGCATTCAAAAATCGAAATGATTGGTAGGTACGTCAGTCGGTTCCACGTTCAAATACTAGAGAGCAATGTTGTCAGCGATGTCCCCAATTTGCCTTTGACAAGGAACCAGCGTTTACACGGCATTCGCATTGGTTTGTGGGCAGCTCAAATTCCACACACAAGGAGAAATGTAACAGAGGCGGTTTGGCTAAATAGAACACGATGATTTGATATTGGTAGGCTTTAAATGGTATGTAGGTACTGTTTGTTAAATTAATTCACTTGATAGGTGGTTACAATATGACAGCTTTTTTGTCTCTTAATATTTGGTTGGGGAAAAAGTCTTTTCGCATTATAATAAGTATGAACTTGTAATAAAATCTCTTTGGCTATACTATTTGTATCTGGCTGGTTTTGGTATCATTGAAAGTTAAAATTTTAAAGAACATAATTCCAAATTCAAATTAGGAAAATGTGTGATTTTCATTTGTTTTTCGTACTGTCAAGATGACTGAATCTAATGAAGAAATTCGATACATTTTAAAATTTTACTACAAAAAAGGTAAAAATGCAACGCAAGCGGCGAAAAAAAATTTGCGGTGCTTATGGACCTAGTGCAGTGTCTGTGAGAGTAGCACAAATTTGGTTTAAGCGTTTTCAATCCAGAAATTTTGATGTCAAAGATGCACGTCGCTCTGGTCGCCCTATTACGGATAAAATGGATGCCATTTTTGAAAAAGTGGAGCAAGATTGGCATATCAGTAGTTACGACGTAGCTGAAGAACTGGGAATTGACCACAAAAGAGTTTTGGCGCATTTGAAAAAAACTGGGTACACAAAAAACTCGATATTTGGGTACCTCACGAGCTCACTGAAAGAAACCTAATGAACCGTGTACTCATTTGTGATTCTTTATTACGACGTAATGAAACCGAACCATTTTCGAAGAAGCTGATAACTGGTGATGAAAAGTGGATCACGTACGACAAGAACGTGCGAAAAAGGTCGTGGTCAAAGGCCGTTCAGGCTTCAAAGACTGGCGAAACCCGGGTTAACTCGCAACAAGGTGATGCTGTGTGTGTGGTGGGATTGGAAGGGCATTATTCATTATGAGCTGTTACCACCAGGCAGGACCATCGATTCTGAACTCTACTGCGAACAACTGATGATGCTAGATAAAAGCAAGAAGTTGAGAGAAAGCGGCCGGAATTAATCAACAGAAGGGGTGTGGTTTTTCATCATGATAACGCTAGACCTCACACATCTTTAGCCACTCAGCAAAAATTAAGAGAGCTTGGCTGGGAGGTGTTAATGCATCCACCGTATAGTCCTGACCTTGCACCTTCAGATTTTCACCTGTTTCGGTCTCTTCAGAATTCTTTAGGCAGTGTCAGGTTAACATCACGAGAGGACTGCCAAAACCACTTGTCGCGGTATTTTGATCAGAAGTCCCAAAATTTCTATAGCAATGGGATCATGTCCCTACCTACAAGATGGCAAAAAGTTATCGAACAAAATGGTACCTACATACTTTAGTTAAATATAAATAAACTATATTAAAAAATGTTTTGAATTTTCTTAAAAAATGCGAAGAAACTTTTTCCTCAACCTATTATGTAGGTATATAAAGAGAACATTTATAAATAAATAAAAGCATTTGTGTAGTGAATAAATTAATTCCTACTTATTAAAAGAAGCATTCAAAAGGATAATTATCTATGGCCCTATGCCATAGATATCCTATCCTACCTTGAATGACAAAAAAAAACAGTGAACTTGGCTTCTTAAGAAAGCGGTGAACGGTCACAAAATAACGGCTGTCCAAATACAGAGCGTTTTTTGACAAATACTGGTGAAAATGACAGATCTTCATGACGGGCGTTATAACGTCACGGTCACCGGTGTTCTAGGAAACCATAGATTATGCAAACAAAAGCACGATCGTAAAACAAATGCTTTATTACAGTAACAAAATTCAGTGATTTATTAGCCGTCAATTTAACATGAAATCAATCAACTTGCATAAGAAATGTCATAGTCGTTGTTTGTTTGTCAAATTCGTCAAACAAGACTTAAATACTCGTTTAACACGACAAACATGATTTTACATTGTCCGAATTTAAAAGCTATCTAAGTATGAAAAACCATAAACATACATTATGTTCCTTAGGTTTAGAAATGTACTAAAATGGGGTTTTACCGAGACCATTCTTGGATGTAGATTGAGTTGAGGGCTCCTGGCTAAGTAAAAAACAGCTGCACGGATCGATCAATCAAACTAAGCCATGCTTGCCGCGGTTGGTTTGTGGATGAGTGACCATCTTAACATACCGAGACCCCTCCGTGCCGCTGGTCCCAGCTGTCATTCGTGAATCTTTGACAGTTGTTACGGGTCCTCAGAAGCCCAAAAGTCTGACCACCAGTCTTACCAGGGTTACCCAGTAACTGGGTTGTGTAGGTCAGATAGACAGTTGCTCCATGTAAAATACTGGTATTCAGCTGCATCAAGTTAGGCTTGAAGCCGACCCCATAGTTGAGAAAAAAGCTTGGCATATGATAACTTAAGCGTAACTGACGTGAATAGAAGTTTAACAAACGGAGTTGCTGGCAAGAAATTTCGACGTTTTATTGTTATTAGGCACTTTGACAAACCCACAAAGACTTAAGGAATGGTGGTAACGGCGTCAAAGCTGCTAATAATTCATATCAACATACAGGCTGTTCAATGTTAGATGGCAATCGGGAAAACTTTATCCATAAATCTGAATTAGATCCTAACTACACAGTCTCACTGTTAGTTATTGGTGGTTTAGTTTGTGTTGCTTGAGGCGAATCGATTCTCCGACAAATACAATATGGAGGCTCTTTAATCAAACTCAAATTCAAAGCATTTATTTCAAATAAACCAATTACAGGCACTTTTGAATTTTGGGATCGGTTTTTAGGATCGGTCAGTCAGAAAGATGAAGCTAGATGCCCATTCCAAAGCGTAGTAGGTATCTATGGAGAAGAATAGGCAAGAAACTCCACGGAACTGTTTTAAATCAAAATATTGTTACAAAAAAATGTTTACATCATTAATGTTGAAATTAAACACGTGAGAACGATGTAGAAAGACTTGCATGTTAAAAGCGACCGTACTTAATAAAAAAGATAAAAACAAAAAAAATACAATTCTAAAATTAAAATAAGTCGTGACAGCTAAGAGATGACCAGTCCCTACTGACGGCGTACGTTCACGAACATGACGTGTGGATCAGCTCAACTGTTTTGAAGGAAACTTAATGATCGAACACATACGCCACCACCAGCAAGACATTGGAGTGAGCATGACATACTCCCAGCCCTCAGGGCACATTCAATTCAATTAAAGACGAACCTAGTAAATGGTAGCTTTATTGTAGGTACATGGTGCGCACACATGTGTTGCCAATCTTTGTAAGGTATTTATTTCATAATTTTGACACATTATATTCGGATTTAGTTGGAGGACCCTTTTCTTGTCACATCACAACAAGGAAAAGTTATGACTGCTTTAAAGTTTTACCACTGACATTAAAACATTTTGCTTATTACATGAGACTTAAACATAACTGGCGAAATGTGGGTGGACTAGGTCTAGGTACACCTCTGTCCATCGCTTCGGGGAAACAAGATATTTTATGATGTTATTTTGCTGAAATAATCAGTGATTGTACTTTGTGTTGTTGAAAGTACAGCCGATCACTGAAGAAAAATATTGTGGCACTAAAAGAGCTTTTTAACTGACTTCAAAAAAAAGGAGGAGGTTCTCAATTCGTTTTTTTTTATAAGTGTTATATCAGAACTTTTCACTAGGTGAACCGTTTTTGATGATTATTTTTTTATTTGATAGCTGGTGCTTCTCATGCGGTCCCTTATAAATAATTTGATCAAGATCTGACCAGTAGTTTTTGAGTTATCCATAATGCGTATTTTTTTCCACTTGGTATATATTGATGTTTTAATTTAATAATTTCCTGTCACTGTTATATCAAGTAGTGGTATACGAATTTGTGTGGGGTAGGTACCACACCGAAAAAGTTTTTTTTTTTAACGAATATGATACAACGATGTTAACTATTGTTAAGATCGTTGTATCATATTTGTTAACTATTTTTTTTTGTTTTTTTTTATTTATTAATTTATTTGTTGTTTTTTTTTCATTAATAGTTTTTGTTATAATTATTTGTTGTTTTTTATTTTAGTAAGAACATTAATTTATTGGTTAATGTATTAACTAGCAGCGACCCGCGATTTCGCCCGCATAAGTCTCAAACCCGTAGGAATATCGGGATAAATAGTATCCTATGTGTTAATCCAGATTATAAACGTATCTTGTGCCAAATTACATCTAAATTCGTTCAGCCGTTTTTGCGTGATTGAGTAACTAACATACAAACATCTAAACACCCAAACTTTAAACATCCAAACAGATTTATAATACATATTAGTAGGAATATTTCTGCGTACTAAAGAAAATACGTGTAAGCATCGAGCCAGAAATATGTACTCATTTATATTATTTCCTTTAACAACAATTTCGTATTTCATCAGTAGCAACAAGATTTTTTCCGGTTTGTTGGCTCGCTGTGTACGATACTTCGTTAGTTTTTGCGACGACGACGCCGTGACAAGCTCATTTCGTCTTGTTTATTAGTTCAGGTGTCAACTCAGTCTAGGGCCAAATATTAATATTTCTCTTGGTAGCGTGGTGACCTACTTATCGACTCAGATACTATAAACACTAAGGTACTATGTGGCCCTTTAGTAATAATTGTCATTTCTACCAAGGCCTCGTAAAAACAGATTATTAAAAATTTAAAAGGTATGAAAAGGTTATGTTTGAACGGATCGTTATGCTTTTTCTTCTGGGTTGAAATAAAATGTCAATAATCGTTATGAAAAGTGTTTTAATATGTGTAGAGTCTGTGATGATCTGAGCTGGGCGAAGGTCTTTTTCTCGTTTGTGTGATGAAAGCTATCCTACTGTGTATGGCATATATCCCCATTTAAAATTAGGAGGTATGTAAAGGACAGCTAGGTACTGCATTTTTTTTTTTTTTTTCCTATTGGGCAGCTC
This sequence comes from Griposia aprilina, assembly GCA_916610205.1. Taxonomy (NCBI): domain Eukaryota; kingdom Metazoa; phylum Arthropoda; class Insecta; order Lepidoptera; family Noctuidae; genus Griposia; species Griposia aprilina. Next base: position 9,402,152 of record OU744287.1, read on the forward strand.
ATAGTTGTGACCACTAAGGTCCTGGCTACTTAACCGGGCAAGCCTGTGGGTGCCTTAAGCTACTAAATTAAAGCCTCCAGCCAGGGGCGAAAAATACTTAAAAATTAGGTGACCGCACTCTAAGGGCACCCCCTGTGGGGTACGAACCTCGGCTTAGGGCGTCACTGTGGGGAGGGCAGCAAGATGGGACAGGCTGGATCGAGATAATATTATTATTAACAGGGGAATTTAAAACTACAGGCTCAGCTACGGCGCGGGCTGGCGCGTCGTCGAGCAAGGGTCGGGGGGAAGGTACTGCATTGGATAAAATTGAATAATATACTCGTTTTGCGAATTTTATTTATTTAGTTTTAAGACTATTCATATCCGTGGGTGATACTAATTGAGGGGCTCTTAGCTAAGTAATAATAGTCGCACGGGTCGATCGATCCGGTTAAGCTACGCTTGTCGCGGTCGGTCAGTGGATGGGTGACCATTTTTACATACCGAAACCCCTCCGTGCCTTGGAAGCTGTAGATCCCGGTTGTCATTCGTGGATCTTTGACAGTTGTTACGGATAGTCATAAGCCCGAAAATCTGACAACCAGTCTTATCAAAGGGTTTTGTATTACCTAGTAACTGGGTTATGGAGGTCAGATAGGTTTTTTTTTTTGGGAAATCATCAATTGACCTCTCCCGCTCTGGGTGGAGCGGAAGGGCGTGTCAGACTCTTACTGACTAAAACCCACCCGTGTTCCTTCAGTTGCCTGTGCGCTAGGGCCACGGTAACTCTTTCGAACAATCCGCGACCCCGGCAGGCATCGGCCCTATCGGACCCCATCATTTATGCTAGGTCAGATAGGCTGTAGTTGCTCCATGTAAAATACTGGTATTCAGCTGCATCCGGTTAGACTGGAAGCCGACCCCAATATAGTGGGAAAAGGGAGGCAGATTTATTGCGTGAAACAAATTTTATTGTGCTTGTCAAAAAAAAATAAACCAAGATGCTGGAGGACAGATGATAGTTCGATTAAAAATCATTCTGATTTATGTTTCTTTCATGTAGCGTTCTGTGTTCCCATAACAGTTTTCAGCTTTAGTATTAACTTACCACAAAAGTAATACGGAATATTAGAAATTAATTACACGAGCGGACACTCCATCGCTTATGCATAAAATAGTGAAAAATTTCCTCAAGTGAGCTAATGTTGCATTAAATATTCATACAAACTAAGTTAGCGTGCTTACCCGTGCGTTATTACTCACTCGTGCGTACCGTTACTTAGATACGCCGTAGTACTTAAGTACGCGTACTTGTTTATTAGTTTTACAACAAAACATCGCATCACGCCTGTATTCCCCGTTGGGTTAGGCAGAGGTGACCTTTTATTTTTGTTTTCGGGGGAAACCTTGAAAAGGCACCCGCCCTTACGGAAGTCGGGGAGTGTGGGATTTTTACCTCACTAAAACCACCCCGGTGATCACCATCAGCACATAGGGGGCGTCCCGGTTCCTCTTAAAAGGCCAATCCCGGAACCCCCCCTGTGCAATGCCTGTAAGACACATCCCTGCGGAGACTGTAAAGGGGCCTTCCCTGAGCCTCGCTGTGCACGGCAGCACGTGACCACTGTGCCACCGTCTTCCCTGTGGTCACTCGGTGGGTGGTCAGAGTCCCCATACAACAGCGAATGTCATGTGTCACTCCATGTTGCGCCGTCAAGTTATTTTTTATCCATAATACCAACATTATCAATGTACCTACATATGAATATCATCAGTCTGTGTTGTACCACTGCAGGGCAAAGGCCTTCATTCCCTGTTTTCACTTTTCTCGGTCTACTGCTATTGTGGGCCAATCCCTTAAGGAGTCCAGAACTTTACCCTATGTAATTCATTCAATAATTTATAACATAACTACATACATTTTTTCTTTCCCGAAACTTTTTCATTATAGGAAAAGTTCACATTTTTTGTAATTATTGTTTAATGTTTTCTTAAATTGTGTTTTACATAAAATATGCTTGCTAGATTCACATCTAGTACATGGCAATCAGAAATATTGTGTTGTAACTGTTTTATTGCAATTGTGATAGTATATCAGTTATGTGAATTATATTAAAAAATAAATATATATATACAGGCTGGCATGGACACCGATACGCAAACTGTAACCACGAATTAAGCACATGATTCTATAGAAATTTTTCATCGGTTATCAAAAACAAAACCAGCTGTTGCATAGAAAGGTGCAATACCTACGCGGAAAAAATGTATGGAACAGCTATTTAAGGGGACTACATGACCTAAACGCAAATTTATAATGCCTAAAAATATATGATCAACTGCAGTAACCAAAATCAGAAAAATATATGATATTCTTCTGGATATATGCTAGTTAGATAGTGTGTTGAAAACATAATACAATTAACTTGATATGATAAAAAAAATCGCGTCGTCGTGCGTCTCTATATTTTCTATGCAATCCGACAGTGACCGCGCTTTAGCTCTTGTAAGCCTCTTAAAAAAAAAAAAAAAAACCACCGTGGGGTGTTCAGAATAATGTACTGAACCATGGTAACAGGTCGTGTGTCGATTTCCCTGCTACCCAGTATATTTTCTGCTCTATTTTAACTTCGCAAACTTTCTTTGCGAACTTCTTTATGGAAAACCTGAAGAAATCTTATTTAATATTGTGTTGCTTAGACAAATAAAATTAAATCTAAGAATCATCAGGTGCGTAGTACTCACAACCGGCGTGCGTGTATGACCAGATGTGTGAACGTAAACGAGGCAAAAGGAGTATGTAAGGATCGTAGCAGGTGGCGTTCTGTAGTTTCTGCTTACCTCCAAGGGAAGGAGGCGTGAGTTTATGTATGTATGTACGTATTTTAACTTCTTGTCTTCCATTGTTTATAATATTTTACTTTTCCAATGGCCACACTGAAGCTTGGTGCCAAGCGGCATGACACCAGACAAAGCAAAAATGAAGCAATGAAAACTATTGGATGTGATAATGAAATTGAAGAAGTTGACCATACGAAATTTTTAGGCATAGTATTTGATAAAAATCGTAATTGAAAAAAACATATTGAAAATATGTGTAAAAGGCTATACAGCTTTGTATTTGCACTAAGAAATCTCAGGAAAACTGTTGGACGTAATGCTATTGGCTTATCATGGCTATATCTCATCTGTGCTAAGATACGGCTTAATCATATGGGGTAATTCCGCTGACAGCAATAAGGTATTTATTGTGCAAAAAAAGTGTTTACGAGCTGTGTTTGGTGCAGACCCATTAGAATCATGCAGACCTATTTTTAAAAAACATAAATTATTAACATTAGCGTTATAGATACTGGAAATGGTAGTAATTGTAAAAAAACATCCTCACCTATTCAGTACAGCCAATAGCGGCAATGTTTATAAGGTGGGCAAAATCTCAAGGGATCCAACAAAATTGGCAATGCCAAGATGTAGAACAGCATACTGCCATAAAAACACTAGTCGAATGGCAATAAAGATATTTAATAATATACACCGAAGGTTATTAGAGAACTGCGAACGAGTTTATTTCAAAGGCATCTCAGAGCATGCCTTAGCGAAAATTGTTTTTATTCTATTAAGGAATTTATGAATTATAAGACACATGGGATAATTGCTTGACATGAAAATTAAATTTGACATTTTTATTTTATGCTATTGATATTTGTAATTTAATTACTTTGGTTGTCATCTGAAAGTTGATATTTAGACAATTTGAAATTTAATTATTTTTCTTTGACATTTGTAATTTGTTATGTAGACAATTCTTGACTTAGTCCTTTTCTTTTTTGACATTGAAATTTAATTATTTTGTTTAAATTGATTAAATTAGAATCATTATTATTGTTAAAAAAATGCATGCCGAATTTAATAGGCGGAATATGAAGAACTATGGGTATGTGTTATAAAATCTGTATAATACAATTATTTCAGGCAAATAAATTAATCTATCTATATAACTAAAGCTGTTAGCTGTGTGGCTTTGGCCTAAAAAATAACAGGTGAAAAGCTTGTACAATAAACCTCTGCCTGTCCTTTCGGAAAATATAGGGGTGATGTTAAATAAATATACCAAAAGTACTTATGACTACTCGAAAAGGTGGTTCTTGTTCTTTTGGTTTCAAGTACGTACGTCCTAAGAGTTTCTAAGTGGTTTGGAATTGTGCCCGGGAAATGTCAACAGCTTCGCCTCATTATCGACATACATTAATAAATAAAATAAAATATATATACATCTTTGCGAACTTCTATAAGGAAAACCTGAAGAAACCTTATTTAATACTAGCTGTGCCCGCGACTTCGTCCACGTGGAATAGTGTCTTTGGGTAGCATTTTAAATTATTTAGGCTAATTGTTTCACATTTTGTAATGACTTCGTAAATGTTACATCAGAATAGCTCTAATATTTTGTCTCTTGTCGCAAACTTATAAAACATTCACATAAACCTTACATATTTCCATACAAACTTTCATCCCCTATTCCTAATTGTTATTATACACCCTTGAGGGTAAAACTTTTACAAACTTTGAATGTCATATTTATTTATATCGAATCAACAGCCTAAAAAATAAGTTTCAAGCTTCTAGCTCTAAAAATTACGAAACTTCCATACAACTTTTCATCCCCCCCTTTCAACCCCTTACAACCCTTTTTTCACATTAAAAAGTAGCCTATGTCCTTTCTCAGGCTCTAGGCTATCTGTGTACCAAATTCAATTTAAATCGGTTTAGTAGTTTTCGCGTGAAAGCGCGACAGACAGACAGAGTTACTTTCGCATTTATAATATTAGTAAGGAAGTAAGGATTGTGTTGCTCAGACAAATAAAAATAAATTTAAGAATCATCAGACATAAATAGAGAGGAAGGGGTTCTTGGCTAAAGAATAACAGCCACACGGGTCGATCGAAAGTTAAGCTACGCTTGCCAAGGTTGGTCGGTGGATGGGTGACCCTGATCATTATATTACATATTGAGACCCCTCCATGCCTCGGAAAGTACGTTAAACCGTTGGTCCCTGGAGTCATTTGTAGATCCTTGACGGTCGTAACGGGTAGTCAAATAAGATATGATATAATTATTGTCTCAGTACATGGTACATTAAGATCTTAATATTAATAAAAAGTTTCACATATACTACCGTTGCTGGTGTAGAAATATTAAAATTAAAATTATAGTACAGTTAATATCCCCATTAATAATTATAAATTAGCTTGAAATGATAGGTAAAAAGAAAAAAAAGTCGAAAGTCTGACAACCAGTCTTAATAAGGGGTATTGTATTACCCAGTAACTGGGGTGTGGTGGTCAGATACGCAGTCGGTCCATGTAAAATACTGGTATTCAGCTGCATCCGGTTAGACAGGAAGTCGACCCCGACATAGATGGGAAAAGCCAGGCAAATGATAATGACACAGAAAATTGAATCGAAACCAACTTTGTAATATGAACGATTGTTGTTTAATAATAAACGTGACCGCAAACGAATATACGAATGAAACTGCCCCACATTTTAATATTATAGGTAATAGATAGGAATGACAGACTAACATCGATAATAATGTCCTAAAGAATATTGTAGAACTAGGTTCAAAAAACGAATCGCGGTGTGACTGGTACATATAAAAATAAAAGTACTGAAAGAAAGAAAGAAAAATTGGTTTATTTGTCACAGAAACACGTGCATACAATAAAGATAATATTAAAGAAAAACAATATAGATCTAAAATCAAGTCAAAAAACAGAAATGTCGACAGCTGCATGTCATGACTGTGACAAGAAGGCTTCCACTCAGTATGATGCTGTGCTATGGGGGACCCACAGCACAGCGCTAACGCGCGCACGCGCTGGTGAAAGTATTATTACAAAAGTGGGTGAAGAGCAAAATAAATGAACATAGAACAAGACCAAAGTAATAGCTGGAACCAAGTCAAAGCTACAGATTTGAACAGACGTAAACAAACGAGAATGAAATGGACGGGAACTTAATTTTATTTGCTCTCCAACTTTGATAATTTAATTAGTGTTAGACGGCTAAAGAAGGATAAGTCAGTAGAAATCACGTCTTTGTCCTATATTCGTTTAATCTAACAAATATTTACAATTCATCGCTGAAAATGCGATGAATCACCAATAATCAAATATGCAAACATTTTTCACCGTTTCATGTCCCTAATGGATCTACAACATCTTCATCTTCAACATTTGCATTGGTTCGTCTTTATCGCAACATTAACATAATAAATTATGTATTTCTCGTTCCAGGAACGTATTTTTTGCTCTACGATTTCCTCGACTACTTCGAGAAAGACGGGCCCAGTTTTTTGCAGCGGGAGAAATTTCTAGAAATCGTCGACACTATTTTCAAGGATTTCTCAAAAATTAAGCGAGAAGCCATCGTTTTTCAAGTAAGTGAAATGTAAACCGGAGCGAATGTATAACTATTTCATATCTATGATGAAAGGTCACGTTTCAAGGATTACGTTGTTTAAAATTAAACAAAGTCTCTTCATTATGACGAGGGTCAAGACCTTTGATACAGTATGTAATTGGGCTACTATGTGTAATTACCATTCATTTCAAAGACAAACAATGAAAGTGGTGTGCTTATTACTTATCTTTGTATCGATTGTGTGCAGACAGTTTGAATGTTTAATGATGTGTCTGGCTCATAGTCGAGAGATTACAATGTTCTTTATTTGTAAAGAAAGTACAGGATAAAAAAATCGGACAAGTGCGAGTTGAACTCGTGTAGGTTCCGTACGATAAATATGTTACCCACCAAAAACATTTCATGTAAAGTAGGTTGCCAAGACTTACCTTACGCTTTTACTGTTAAAAAGTTATCAGATCTAATGTAGAGCCAAGCCCTAACTCAAGAAGGCTTAACTCTGAAAACCTTACATCTTGGTCTTAATATACGGCTTCGTCGTTTCGCGGCCGTCGCACAGACACTCCTATGGCATATGGGAAGAAATTAACTCACTGGTTTTTAATGTTGTGTCATTCAATAGTTTAATGGAAAAGCCAAGCCATACAAAGCGGTATGTAAGTCTTGGCAACCTACTTTACATGGAATGTTTTTGGTGGGATTTCAAGCCCTTTCATTTGATATGTCCCACGGTACAGTTTGCAAAACTTTTGGTTTTAATTTTCTAGTTTGCCGCTTATAGGTGAGCCTCATAATTATTCAAAATTCATTTATTTATGTTACACGTCCGTTTTTGGGTCACAGAAATTCATTTGTGTAGCAAATTTCAATTCTATCAGTCTAGTAAATTCGAAGCAAATTGGCTGTGACAGACGGACGGGCAGACACACGAGTGATCCTATAAGGGTTTCGTTTTTTCGTTAGGTCGTACGGAACCATAAAAACTGTCCTATAAGGAACTTCATAATATTATACATATAGGGTGACAGGGACATCGACGCATTACCTGTTACAATGGATTCAGTACAATTATGATTCTGGAGCCACCTGCTTTGAAAATTTTCGTCGTTTTTTTAATCTGATGTTTCTTACAAAAGTGCAATGCCTACGTGGTCAAAATGTATGAATGAAACAGCAATGATTTTTTCAATAACCGGCGAAAAATTTCAATGGTCCAGAATTTCAAGGATTCAAGGGTTTCAAAGAGATTGTGAGCCAGTGTCCCTGCCACCCAGTTTATTACTTTACTATCGTAGTCTATTGCAATCAGCGGTGTGACCACGTGACAAGCTGCAAGTTTAATTCGAGAATAACAACTATTAACCTCCTAGTTTTTATCTCTGCAATCTCAATCATACCACTTAAGTGCACGCTTCAATACATTGTTCGTAGAAATTGGTGTGATTTCATCACATCCCGAGTCCCGACCACTAAAAAGGATGTCCATCGCAAATTACCGTCAGTAATACGAAAATGCTTTTCTCATTGCTACACTTTGTATTCCCAATTTACTCGTTAAAGACATATCGACGTTGATGAACAGCCTTGAATGCGGTAACATACGGAGGCAATTAAATACTAAATGGTGCTTTAGTGATGCCCAGGTCTATTATTTAGTGTGGCGTTAGAGAGAGAGGGCGCTGAATGTGTGACAGCTTATCTAGCTTTACACAGGTGATTAAAGACTATTCGGCTAGGCCGCAGGTGACTTTTCAGTCACTTGCGGCCTAGCCGAATAGTCTTTAGTCTTTTGTTTTTCGCAAGTTCCAAAGTAGAGTAGGTATCGACTTTTTTTGTAGGGTGACAGCTAAAATGGACCGTGAAAATGCTCAGTCGCAGGCGATCAGCCGCCGCATAACGGTCGAGATTATGATGCAAAATGAACTTTGTATCGATCTGTGTAAATAGGGAGGCGATTCGGCTTGTGAGGCGATTTAAAAAGCGACCAGCTGCACGGAGAAAATCGACCTAGTGTCAATCCCCCTAATAGGGTTTTTTTTTTAGCACTAATGTGCTAAAAAGAGATGAAACGTCACTGGCCCACCCGTCATAAATTACACTGTGTTGCGCTATTAAATGACCACATACTATAGAGCAGGAATTAGTATAAAACTTTTCGTAAACTATAAAATACACTACACTGTAGTTTGTGTATTTTTGCAAGTGTTCAGGTCTGGCTCAATTAAGAGGTGTACATTTGTTTTTTTCACGTTGTAATAGATTGTTTCTGTTCTAGTATACGGACTGGGAGGAAATTACCGATGGTTATCTGAACCAGAAAATGATTGCTGACGTGGTAGGCGACTACTTCTTCGTGTGCCCTACTAACTACTTCGCGGAAATACTGGCGGATTCAGGAGTCGATGTCTACTATTATTACTTCACTCATGTAAGTGCTTTTTGTATTTCTTTGTTGAATTTTCAGCTAAGCTGTGCCCAGAAAATGATCTCCACGTTTTGTGAAAATTCATATTCTAAATGTTACAGTCCCAAATTAGCGAACCATTACTAACATGTCATGAAGAAGACGGAGGTTCATTTATACACAACCTTCACTACAGTTTAACAAACGGAGCAATGAAACTTTTGATGAAACAAAATGTCTACCTATTTACCCAACCTACCTACTACGTAAAAAAAAAAAAGTTTTCATTCGAATACCTACCTAAACGATAACGTCAAAGCGTAGTGGCCGACAGACATGCAGGTTAAACATTTCAAAGGCATTCCTGTGACGAAGATGCACTTGAAAGTGCAAAACCGGTCTGAGGCTAACACGTTAATTTGGCTAACGAACCAAACTCGAGTGCCCTTATAGTTCGCCAGGAACATCTGCTTTTTGCTTTAGCACTACTTTTAAATAAAGAACGAATAAGCGCTTCGCGTAATGTTTAAAAATATAAAATAAATTATGTGGGTTGGAATTCGAAATTGAATATAAAATAAATCCTACCTGTACCTATGGGTCAATATTTTTGTCCGTAACTTCATAATTTTAGTGTAACGGTTTTGAAAATAAGTAAGGACAAATCGTTAAAATCAATAGTAATTAATACCTATAACATAAATAACTAACTCTTTCAGTTAGATTTCTGTCCGACAATATTCCTAAGACAGTACCAATCCAAGGCTCTGAAATCGTTAAAGGGCGTGGTTTTTATACTCGTAAGTAACTTTCAAGGATATTTAAAAGTAAAATACCTATATACTTAGGTATTGATTTTGTTTGTCTGCGTAATTTAATAAGTATTCCTTCCTTTCTTGGGCCTATGGAATGTTCGCGGTCATTAGTATCGCCTGTTCTGGTAATAATAATAATTGAATCTTTATTTAATTATGTTTACATGAGGTTTTACTATAATTTATAGTTAAATACCTACCAAAGATCTGTTTAATAAAAAGGCGGTATCAATTAGTAGCATTAGGTATTAATAGCAATTATTATCTTTATGACGCCAAGCTACTTTCCCCTATTTTGGTCAAAAGCTGAATTTATTTGATTTAAAAAAAAAACAACGACGACGCAACTAAACAACATAGCTGGAACCTATTTGTCCTTCATTTTTCACTGGTCTGTCGTCAGCTGAAATCGATAAAACGGTGCTAAATATGCAACACTGCATCCACTAGATACTACCATTTTATACAAGGTTCAAATTTAACAGCAGATCAGCTGTCTATATTCGGACCTCAAATTAGGTCATTCAATTCAATAATGTGAATGCAAGTTACATTATTGACTTTGACATTATTATTGCGGTAAGGGAAATGAAAACTACAGGTAACAATAATGCCCACAATACAATATGTGTGTAATAGGGTAAAAGTGACTGAAGTGTATTGTCTGCATGTCGTTTATATTCTGCTGCACAGTTCGTAGGTCTATCTGCAGAGTTTGTATTGTTGTTGCCAGGCCACAATTATGCCTATTATTATTATTGCGGTTGGGAAATTAAAACTACAGGTAACAATAATGCTCACAATACAAAATGTATTATATGTGTGTAATAGGGTAAAAGTGACTGAAGTGTATTGTGTGCATGTGGTTTATGTTTTGCTGCACGGTTGGTAGGTCTATCTGCAGACTTTGTATTGTTGGTGCCAGGCCACAATTATGCCTATTATTATTATTGCGGTTGGGAAATTAAAACTACAGGTGACAATGATGCTCACAATACAAAATGTAAATGTATAGGTGTGTAATAGGGTAAAAGTGACTAAAGTATATTGTGTGCATGGGGTTTATATTTTGCTGCACGGTTCGTAGGTCTATCTGCAGAGTTTGTATTGTTAGTGCCAGGCCACAATTATACCTATTATTATTATTGCGATTAGGAAATTAAATTTACAGGTAACAATAATGCTCACAATACAAAATGTAAATGTATAGGTGTGTAATAGGGTAAAAGTGATTGAAGTGTATTGTGTGCACGTAGTTTATGTTTTGCTGCAGGGTTCATAGGTCTATCTGCAGAGTTTGTATTGTTGGTGCCAGGCCACAATTATCCCTATTATTATTATTGCGGTTGGGCAATGTAGCAACTACAGGTAAGTAACAATAATTCTAACAATGCAAAATATATCTGTAGTAGGGTAAAAGTGACTGAAGTGGATTGTGTGCATGTGATTTATATTTTGCTGCTCGATTCGTAGGTCAATCTGCAGAGTTTGTATTGTTGGTGCCAGGCCACAATTATGCCAAGATAAGATAGAAGAATATAAATCACAGGCACACAATATACTTCAGTCATTATTACCCTATTACACACATATACAATAACTAGTAGTAATTTGTGTTCTGTATAAATTATGTTAGAAGTGTCCCTGTGCTTATTAATCATGGATATCAGTCAATAGACTTTATATTGAACACTGGAATTTTATTTACAACCTTCTCCAACCACGATATAAATGTCCCAACAGGAAACAAGTATAGAGTTGTGTATAGTATCACGTCGGGGTCACCAGTATGAGGAACAGGGTGTAAAGTTCACTCAAACCTCCATAGAAAAGGGAGGATCCTCCGACCAGAAGGGTGTTGTGTCTGGTGGGCAACTGCCCGATGATTGATGTAGGGACGTTGTATATATGCTAGTAGCGCGGTAAACTCTGCTTGCGCGATGCAGGATTTGCGTGACGTCAGTATGACGTGTAGCTCGCATCTGGCGGTGTAGATACCGCTGCAAAAGTATGGAAATGTGAGAAATTGAGGATAAAGTACAATATGGATAACTGGTTAGGCAGTAATTAGTTCATCATGAATCACGGATTCCACAGTTGTACAAAGTAGGTTGCCTGTAGTCAAATTATTGTTTTATTAATCTAACAACTTTAAAAAGACTGGCGGGGTAATTTCGTAACACACTATCAATAGCAATGGCTTTCATTTTGACAGTTCAACAACATTCATTGCGTTATTTACTTTTTCGAGCAAACAAATTTTTCGAACATTTGAAGCAATGGATTAGCAATTAGGGTGTGGGTCACAAAGCTCCATTTATGAATTTTATTTGACTCATACTTAATTGTTTCATAATGTTAACTTTTAATAAGGAAAGAAAGAAAAAATGGAGATGCTGGCTGATGAGAGATGTACGTTGGAAAGAAAATATATATATTGCGATATATATTGGTCCCCGAACAAATTGGGATAACGGAAGATGGATCATAATGACGAACATTGTTTAATTATGTTGACAAAGAAAGAACGAAAAATATTGTCGGTACGCATTTACGCAATATTAATTATTCTTTATTTTATAAGATACTACCTACTTTACTCAAACGTAGTGTCAAGCTTTTTTCGCGGTAAAGAATGTTCATTATAATAATTAATTTTCATTTAACACAAAGATGCTAGATGACGGGAACCACGTAAACTGTACGATTTATAAAGAAAGAAAACAAAATAAAGAGAAACATTTATGACTGTAGTTAGGTATATGAAAAGTTTAATGAATGCAGGAGTTTTAAGTGTGCGATGCGGAATACTGAACAATTAAACTGAAATATATGCCGGAGACGGTCATTAGTTTGGACACTAAACGAAGCGCAGCACGAGTTCTGGGAAGTGGCAGGACCGCCGCGATAACGTGCATACTCGGCTAACTTCGTGCTGTGACAAAGCCTGTGTGATGGAGGAGCGTTGATGGGATCAGTGGACACTTACCATTCTGCCTTCGAGGAGATCAGTAACTCCACCCTAGGAACCGTCACGCGTTCCGTATAGTAGTGTCGTGTACTGTTCCTGCATTATAATTTGATTTGAACTGCAAACGGTTTTTCTATAGCGCAATAACCAACATTACCCATAGTACGCCCACAGTAGTTAAAATATGGCTGATGATAACGAGAGACACGTACCTTCTCCGTCATATACAAATACGGTCCAGACGAAAGCACCTGGTACATAGGCAGACAATACAAGGACGGTTACGTAAACTTTTCTCTCCAAAAAACTTAGGACGAAACGAGCAAACTAGTACCTATCTCATGTAAAATGAGACTGTTTCAGAAAGGTATATTAAAACTCTTTTAGGGACCTAAACTCGACACAATTTTCTGAAGGACTCGCTTGCTTCGTGGCTCTCGTAGAATATTTATCTAAAGATTTAGGTACTGTCTGTTCCAAAAGTGTCTGATAAAATTGTAAATAGACCCCGTTCAGGCTAAATTCTTGCACAATCGCTCACTCAAGGGAATTAGTAACACATCCATCTGTATTTAGAAGGTTTCAACTTTATATCTCACCATTTTTTCCAACAATTATTGTTTGAATAACATTATTAATCTGCAATTGAAAAAATATAGACACCCATAGAATTGTCAAAAATTACAAAACATCTGTAAAGGGTCCCCAAAACGAACGATCAATTGCAATTTTGAATATTTATTTGAATGAAGAATTAAAATGGTAGACGAATGAAGCTCCAATTGAAGGTGTATCATTTGCGCAGCCTCATTCGATTTCTGAATTGTGCTGAGAAAAGTCGCTTCACTCATATACAATATGATTCCAAACGCAATTATGATAAGGCATTTCTTACAATAAATAATTCTTGCGGTTTCAATTCAGAAAAAATAAAAGATAGACGTTTGGTATAAAGAATGACACAGAAAAATTACCGTCATGTATGCGGGCGTGGTTGATTTTAAAATAACGATTGTCATTTGCTGTCACTGAACAACAATACACGGTGCGTCAATTGCCATCAATCAATCTTTTTGTCATTTGCTGTCATCTCGTAGTAATATTGTCAATCGCTTCAATTGCATTTTGTAGACGATAATTTTGCGCATCGATCTGTATCAATCACATTACATTGACATTTGCAATTGATCGTTTCGGGGACCCTTAAGGCGATTTAAAATTAGAATTCCGCTTCAATTATCAGCACTCAATCTGTAGATGGCACCAAAAATTGGCATCCAAAGGTACCTAAATTTTCTGAACCATTTGTTAACTTTTGGAACAGACCATAGACAAATTCTACGCTTAGTTTCCACGATGGGGTGCGACTACAAAAGCAATCGAATGCCAAGACGGGAAAACCTCACACCATAACCGATGTTCCTTAAATGGCACATAGCGCGCGCATGCAGGAAATAGTGTGACAAGTCACACTTATTCCAACCACTACTGACAGCAAGGATGAGTCCAATACATATTTCATGGGCGCATCAAGTGAGGTATTCAATTGCAGTGCCATCTGGCTATTGTCCGCATATCTCACTCTATTCTCGCGTAGTTTTAGTCCTTTTGTCATTCAATTCTGTAGAATAACCACTCAACATTCCCCTTTTGTGGAGGGCATTGGAATTTTCTCACGTTTTTCTTTTGTCAAAAATGTTGATAGGTAACTAGAGCTTGTGAGATGGATTATTCCAATTATGGTTGACGTCAGATAAATTAATATACCGTGCTGAAGCAATTGTATTTGATTATTTGTAATCAGTAGAACATAATAAAACTTATGGTCTTTTAACACTGCAATAATGCAATGTTTTCCTCATTAATGTTGTTCTTTTTTCGGAAAAGTTTTTTTTTTTTTCCATATTTTTGCAAAAAAAATATCGAGGTAGGTGTTTACAATATCGTTTTCCTATCAAGTTTTCAATATTATAGATAAGCTCAGAAAATAAATCCTTCTATCAACACCAACCCATCGTTTTAAACTGTGGCGCAAATATTTACCAACAAAATAATAATATCTTTATCAATTTAATATTCGCGCGCGACCACTAATTCATTAACCAACCGTTCAGCAATAAAACCAACTGATTAACTATTAAATGTACTAGATCGATGCTGAATCCCCAACGAAGAGCTGCCGTCCTCATGAATTGTGTATCCAGAAATTGGAATCGAGGCCAACGCAAATAATACATAATTTTAAAATTAAACCGACTTTGTTGTTGTCGATCTAGGATAAGTCTTTCAACGATGCTCACACAGATGTTTACTGAAATCTTGTTTCAAATCGAGATTCCTGTCTGATTATAGTCCTAGAATACGGACCTTACATCTTACTCCATTTTCAGGTATATTTTGGCAAATGGCTACCCTGCCTGATCTGATATCAGGTTATAAGTGGTCGCGAACAATTTTTTTTATACCACTATAAATGAGGTGACCTTTGGGTTATATTCTATGAACCGGTCAAAACTCTTTGGATTGACTTTTTATTTTTTTTTCTAGGGATTCAAGGAGATCAAATCCTTCAAATTCTTTTTACTTTAGACGCATTGATAGTTATTTGTTCGAGTGATGGCGTGACGCGATGAAATGGTTATCTTATAACATACTTTGCATAGTTTTATTGTTTTTTTTTCAAAATGTCTTTTATGGAAAATAGAGAGAGGTGATTCTATACTTTTGCATTGCAGCTTCGGTACCTACTTCAGCCATTTAATTTATATATTGCCTAGCTATATTTCTAGCTCGCGTAATCTTACGCTAAAACCGAAAATCTCAAAGAGAAATATGAAAATTGAGAGTCCAGCCCACCCATTGCACGCTAATTTAAAATGCAAAAGGTGTCAACAATGATCCCGATATAAGAATATCGAGATAAATGGCAGACTATAAATCAGGAAGTTAGCGGGACGGCACGCTCGACCGAGCTTGCGATTTGTCGTCGAAATAACGATTTGACGGACAGTACCAAAACCGCTTTGTAGGTCAAGTCACGACGCACAAACAAACTAGCACTCTGGCTTCTGGTGTAAAACATTATGAATACTAAATAACTTGCTTTTGAAGTCTGTTTATGGGAGCTACTTAATCGATTATGTGCTTTCATGAAAGATGAGTAAATGGTTACCAGTTTTCTGTCGCGTTTATCGAGTGTTACAATTGAAAGAAAGAAAGAAAATAAATTTATTTGCGTTAAACATGATGCAGAGAAAAACACACAAATACAAAAAAGAACGAGTTGGGGGAAAATATACATCACATCTACGCAAAACGGCAATCGCTCAGCATAATGCAACGACCCTATGCGAGACAGAGTCCCAGCGCTGGTTTTCAGCGCCAGCCTGCCGTTAATTGCTTCAAATAAGGATTTAAAAAACATCTAGCTTGTTGCTTTTTTCAAGGTTCGCTCTAAAATTAACATGATAAGTAGCACACCAGACGATGTGTAGATGTCGGTAACAAACGGCTGTAGGCACCTTTAATAAATTAGGCATGGGTCAGCCCTGGTCGTCGAGCCAAAGGTCACAGATTAACAACAAGCTATTTTGGGTTCTGACCCGTCGCCGTTCCATTTCTGCTCCCGACAGTGCGTCTATTCCTTTATAGCTTTATTTCCTCTAAATCTTAGATGGGACCATTAAAACAATCGATTTGTGTCCTACGCTTCGGTGTACAGAAAGTGGAATTGCTTTTTCGTTCTGTAGACAGTGGAATAATGGATTGGCTGCGGAATGTATTCAAATTAGTATGTTTTTGCTTTAGATACGATTCAGATCTTAGATCTATTGCAATCTACTTTTTGTCTTCAAGAAATTATCTATAAGTATACTAAGCTCTACTTGCGATATCAATAGTACAATGTTGTCAAAGTCAAAACCAAATAATTTATTTCAAATAGGTACTTAAAAGGCAATTTTGAACGTCAAAATTTACAATAAAAATTTATTGATTCTAGTTGCCCCTTCCAATAGGTAGTTTCGTATGGAGAAGAATGGGCAAGAAACTCTAACGTTACTTTTAGAAAATGTCTTACGATACAATGTATATATAAATTGTTATACCTATAATTATATGTGGAGATGATGCACCTAGAATAAAATTACTTTACCACAATAGGTAAAAATAATTAAAAATAAAATAATGACAGGTAAATTAATTATGTGTTTTAAAGGTACATGGTGCTCACATATTTACAAATAATTGTACAACTAGACGATTTGCCAAAAAAAACATTACAAGTAATAATTTTGTGTGTGAGATACAATCACAGAATGTTAAATCAATATAACATAAAAATATAAATTATACAATTAAATTAGCAACCTGTTTGTTTTGGTCTAGGACTCTAGGCTATAGATATTTCCATGGTCTAGGCATTAGATTGTCCTATGGAGCAGGATCAGCATATTTCCAAGCATTCTTATCTTGGATAAAATCCTCTAATTTGTAATATTGTTTACAAAGTGTACTTCTAATATGAGTTTTAAATTTTCTATCATTTAATTGGAATATATCACAAGGTATTTTGTTGTAACATTTAACACAGTACCCTACACAAGACGTAGGTATGTACCTTCATTAGACAGTTGTGTTTAAAAAAAAGAAACAGCCATAATTTCATCACATACCCTGGAACATGTCATTTCCGGTATCTGGATGCACGACATCCTTACAAATCTGAAGTCTGCCATGTTTAGGCTTATAGGTACCATGAAACCTTTTTTCATCCATCAGTTTTTTTTCTACACATTTCTACAGAACCTACAAACATATTTAAAGCAAACTGCAAGCAGGCAACGCTTGAAGTTAATTTGCAGTACCCACTGTTTTATTACAGTAGTCCACGGAATTGAATTCGTAGTGTTCTGAAATTTTAACGTTTGAATTTTCGACGTGTAAACAAAGCTGCATGAGCTGCACAATATTACTACTAGTAGGACCTCAGTAGACATCATATTTGCGAAACAAATTGGATGGCGAATATTAATTCTAACGTTCTAACGATATTTACTGTCATTTCGTACTGCACAAAGCCAAAAACTTTAGGCCAGGACTTGGAACCGGTACTAAAAAGACAGGTTCTGTACCGGTACTTAGCGGTTCTTGTCATTTCGGTACCTGGGTACTGGTCCCAGACGGGTAACGGTTTCAGATGAGCTGTGGTACTAGACCTAACAAGTACCAGTACGAAATTCAGGTACCCGGTGCGTACCACGAATCTCAACACATCAAAAGTGTCTACGAGGAACCTAGTACTGCTGGCAACCTTGAAGTTATTTTTCTAATGCCTATTAACTATTCTTTTTCCATACTATATCTGTTTTTTCACTCTAACTTACGGAAAAGTTGTTTGGTTCCGGTTTTGGTACCGGGACAGTACAGATACTGATTAGAAATTCCAATTGTACAAGTACTACGTCTGATACCGGTACCAATAGTACAGGTACTACTCTGGTACCGGTATCAAGTCCAATGGTTCCAAAAAATACCGGTATTTCAAGGGCGTATTGCTCGATTCGCCGGTTTCGAGTGAGTTAATTCGTGCGAATCGACTAATCAGCCATTTCGCCCTGCTTTGGGCACGGTTTTCTTGCTGAGATTTTTTAATACGAAAGCAACATTTTCAATTGCCTAATATTGCTAAACACTTGATACATTGCATTCTTGCATCATCGAGATGGTAAGCAAGGATTGGTTCGTTATCTATTTCTCAATCACGCTTGATCTTATGGCGGTTTTACATTTGCATTATTTGAGTAGCGAGTTTAGTTCAAGCATGGTATAATAATATACTTCGCCAGGTATAGCGTTCCGGCCACGGGGGTGACACAAGCCTACGTCATCACCGCTGTGTTACCAGTAGTGTGTAATAATATCTCACCAATCGCCTTTATTACCTGTGCGAATCCGATAAAACAAAGAGGTTTTAACTAACAATTACGTTGGTTTAAGTTGAAATTGAATTGTTTCGTTTGATTAGAAAAATGAAATGACAATTTAAATGGTTTATTTATATTTTTTTACAAAATGGTGACTGAAAATGTTTCCATAAATCGTGTTTTGTTGCAATAAAGTGGCAACTGGATAGTGACCTAAGCATGTGTCACACCCGGAATGCCAGACCCTGTTTTTTTAGACCATGAGTACAAGTAGGAAGTTATGACGTGTTCGAACGTTAGACCAAAAGTGACGGTTGTTCATAGTGAAATGTCACGTATTGCATGTAAATGTAAGTCAGCCTATAAAAACAGAAATATCGATTCCAGCAGAAAGTTTAATTTTCTTCCCGGATTAATAAGAAAATTTTCCCAGACGGATCCGCGGCGACAGCTTGTAGTTATAATTCCATAAAAACGACGTATGTGGGCGGACAGTAATCAACGTTTACTCTGCCAATAAAACGCTTGACAAGCGATAACCTAATTTCAAGTAAAAGTATTACGGAGAGGCGAACTTGATTTCCGCTAACAAGTTGGTTAGCAAAATTCATACCCTCTCCACGTTCTACGAACTGTAGCTATATCTGGTATTCGGTTTATATTAGATTGGGTAAACGTTTGAAAAACTCATTCGCACTTACCTATTAATAAACGCGTGGTAAAGTTTTCCCAACCTTAAATCTCGAAAAACGTATGATTAATCTGAAGCTTTTACTGGTTGTAACTTTTAATAATTAAGAGGACTAAGCATAGCCCAAAATTTAGAACCCTCGTAAAATTTCTACATTTATATCTGTAATTCTTATGGTGTACATAATAAAGAGTAGATATTCTATTCTATTATATTCTATCCACTGCTGATTACCTACAGGTCTCTAAATAGAATACTAAAGGCTGAAATAATACGATTATATTATTTTGGCATAGTTATAAATTAGTCACTAGCTCGGAATGACCCATTATAAATTTATATTTGACTTCACACAGTCTACATGTTAATTTAACTACATACAATCGACTTGAAATCAGATTATCTTCTTAAAGCTTGTCATAACAAACCCTGAAACTTTTTTTCCACGTATCTTGCAAAAAGGAAAACTTGAAACACACAAATGTAGAATTCGCATTAATTATTCAATTTCATTTGACCTTGACCTACATTCGTATTTCCCACGCACGGCGAAACGATTAAGACGTCGTGTGAAGACTTTTCAGCGAATATGCCTCCAGATTACACACACTCTGGAGGGATTTTGGATGTTCAATTTGTGTTGTAACCGAATCTTATTCGAAGATAATCTTTTTTTTCCACATATAAAATATTATGTAATTCACAGCCTAGCTTATTTGAGAACATGTCCCTAAAATAAATCTCAGTTATTCCTCGATACGCATTGTTATGACGTGTGCGTAGGTTGGGCATTTGTCAGGTGATAAACCTTTTTCAACGTTAAAGGCTCTTGCTAACAGGCGCGACACGCGACGCGAATCGCACGCGACTCAAAGGCACCGCTCGTCGCGCGCCTGGTGGTGCCTTTGTTTAATGTCGCGTGTCGCGCCTGTTTGTAGAAGCCTTAATACTGTACGATCGCACCTGCTACAACATGTCGGTACAAATTCGAACAATGTCAGTTGAAAAGTACGAGATCTGTTTCTGAATTAGACAGTGTTATTTTTAGTGCGATGGCGACCCTATTTTTGGTAGTTCCTGTGAAGTTATGTGAGGCCTGTTACTTTGTGTAAGAGCTGACCTTTTGCGAGTACATGTATAGGTAGGTTTAGGTGGCTACCTACGTCACACTCATGCATGACAACGCATAATGTTGGCTGCCGACCGCGTGCATTATTAAAAGGCCTCGCGTACCAAACGGCCGCTTTTAATTTAATGTCTGTGTCTAAAAACGTTACTAAGCACGAGGGAATTGTTTTCAAGGTTTAAATTAGGGCTGTGACGGAACTTCGCCTCCGCCTCCACAAGTATTTAACGTATATTTGTAATGGAGGTCTAAAAAACAAAATCGGCTCCAAAACTAAGCGACGACCCTTTAATGAGTTTAATGTAGTGGTGATGTAACTCGAAGTTTCAAGTTTTAGCGCTTTTGTCACCGCCACCTTTAGGTTCAGTATCAAGTGAGCAACTGTTTAGTGAAACCGGTTTAATTTATGAACTTCTAAGGAATCGCTTACAAGGTGACAAAACCGCAAAACGGATTCTTGTTAAATATATGTAGTTTGCCCCTACAAAATGTTTGATTCATAAGTAGATTTTCTTTAATATATATTTTTTTCTTTATTTTTCCACCTCTGCCTCCACCTCCGCTTCCGCTAAGATGGCCTCCGTTACATCCCTAGTTTAAATATAAAAGTTAGCGTTGTTTGTGGGATATTTCGGATGTAGGGTATCCGCTGACTGCCAAACTAATGTGGCAGCAATTAAGGTCCCTCGTTTGTGGACCGGATCGAGGCAATTACCTTATCTACAATTAGGTGCGCGTGTCTCGTGATAGGGTGTGATTTTCCTTATCATCGTACTGGGGTTTTGACTTAGATTATAGCTAACTCCTTGATTGTTTGACTGATAGTTAGTAAATATAAATAGTAAATAAATTAAAATGCCTGTTTTCATTTATTTAGAAATTGATGCATAAAAATGTTGTACTGAATTAAACGTTACGTGTTACGTTTGGTTTTGGGTATCAAGCAATTTGTAGGTTTTATAAAAAAACAAATATCAGTTCACATCCACAGCTGAACATGTAAATTTTAACGACCTCTACAATGAATAATAAGAATAATAAATAATAATAATAAAAACTCTAACACTCCTTACTACAAGATAGTACACACCACAAACTATCCTAGAAAATGATACACACAAAATGTACTACGGTCGCGCCATACTTACAGATAGGACTATCCACTATAATAGACCAGACATATAACCCTACAGGATAAAATAAGAAAAATCACTTACCTATAAAAAACCATATCTGAAAAAATAAGTAAATATGCTGACCCTAAAGAATAAGTCACAAGAATCTGGGGACAAGAAAAAGTGAACGTTATCCCTATAGTTCTCTCCACGACAGGCGTTATCCCCAACCATCTTCTCCGCAGCCTGAAATTAATAGATTTAGACGAATCTGTTTATATTAACCTACAGAAAGCTGCTATCTTAAGTACCTGCAGAATAGTTAGAAAGTTCATGTAGTTAGAGGACAAAACACACCCTTATCTTAAATACACACCACACGCTGCATTTACTTGGCTTTGGCCCGTAAATGTAGCTAAAACCTGCCTTAGAGCGAGCGAGTCTAAAAACACTCCCAAAAAATATAATATAATAGTAGTGAATAATCATAATTTTCTTGTTTATCACAATTTATTTCAGGTCGGCGTATCGTTTCGTCTGCTTCCTCCATACTTCTCTATTAGTCGTCATCTTAGTAATCTCGATGTGTTAGACTGGTTCACAGGTGCCATTTTATTCCAAATCTAACCCGGAGCACCAAAAATTACGATTTAGGGTGCATTCGATTTGAATTGGCATCTAAAATAAATGTTCAACTGGAAAATTCGGTCGGTGCGCACGAGAGCTAAGCCGCGCGTTTTCAGTTTTTTTTCGCCGCTAAATTAAAATTATAAATATTGCTGGCACAGTTCCGGGAGGTTAGACTTTCTTTTAGGAAATTGCCTGCTCTTTAAGGATCTTTTTTCAAATTTTGGATACCTCAAATAGTTTTTGAGATATTTCCAAAAAACCAAACCATATATTGTTTTTTTACTGAATTGTTTATAACTTTTTCCCCCCAATTTTCCAGTTGTATTTTTTTTTTTAGATGCCCTTTTGAATCAAATGCGCCCTAAATCATAATTTTCGGAATAAAATGGCACTTGTGAACCAGCCTATGTGACTGCATTCGTTTCTTTGGTCTTCAGCTATCGACATGGGTACTCAAAACGTTCCTCACGACATTTTGCTCATTCCTCGGCATCTAGAATGAACAGTCTAAAAGAAAATTGCCATAATCAAAACGATTAGCAGACGGTAGATGGAAGTAATAGCAATTTGTCGTTTGTACGAACGACGGTGCTACACGTCTTCTACGTACCTAATCCTTTATTGGGCTTTTAAAACACCAACAAGTTGAAAAGAAGTAGCCATTCTTTGAAAAGAAACAATCAACTTTGTCAGAACAAGAGGTACAATCAAGAGGTCGTAAAGTTGTTAAATGGAATTTAACAACTTTATGACCTTTTGATTGCTTTGATTGAATTTGAACTTAACAATGTCAATAAAACTTTTTACGATGGCGTAATCTATAAAAAATAAATCATGGTTGAACAAACTTAATCTTAACATTACAAAAGTTTTCAGTAGGTTGAAACGAATACAGAGAATCAGGTTAGACGGAATCCTACACTTACAGTATATTCAATATTGAAAGTGTATTATTATTCTTTGTAACCCATAAGGAACTCAATAGGGTACCAGCGTAAGCTGCTTATCAGTTTATTCTAAGAAACAACAATTCATTTTGTTCCAATACATTTTTTTATTTTTACTTCATATTCTTCGCTATATTCTGAGTAGTTCTTGGCGGCAGAGACCACCTCTTCCAATAAAGTAGGTTTCATATCCACAAACAAACACACGCACAGAGAGATACGGTTCGGTCGAGTACAGATACAAAATAAATTATTAATCATCCTAACATTATATGCAATTTAACATGAAAATTCAATTAGACTAATTTGTTTCAACGTGTGTTAAAATTCATAATACGTTTCACTAATCTTTGATGGGATTACAATCTCCTTTGACAGACTGTTACCAGAATCACATTTAGCAAAAATGAATTTAATTTGCAGGTAACGGTCTAATGTAACCGTTCGACCGTTCAGTGGAATGTGCGAACATGGTTCTGGTGATGCAAATCCCTGAAAAAAGAGTGGAAGGACTGTGATGAAATCAATAATTATTTCTTTGCGGAAAATATAGGTGTTACACAGTTAGTGGTTACACAGTCCATATTTTGCCTGTCATGGGCATGCAAATTAATTTTACATTAATGATAGTATTATTTTAGTAAAATATACAAATGTGTTGTAATATAAATCTTCAATTTGATCATTAAAAACTCGGTGTCGCGGCAGGCCACGTAGGATATGGCGGGACGAACTGGATGGGTTCCGACTGGAAGGAGGATGCGGGGGCTCGCGAAATATGGAAGTAGTGGACACAGCAGGCTACAGAAAAAAAATACAATATACCTAAATATACACACTACAAATGCATAGGAACCTTAAAATATCACGGAGAAAAACTATGAAGGCTTCTTTATTTGAGTGAAGTAACCATAGAAAGCCTTCTAGTAAATAAACAAAACATCGAATGATGTTAGACCTACAAAACTATGTTAAAAATCGTTTTCTAGCCCAAGCTGAAGTTAGATAGCCACTAGACTAAACTTTAAATTGATCAAGTCGCTTTCTAGATTTAAAATTAGATTGCTCTAGTTTGTCGGTTCATCGATTAATTATGTTCCCGTTTCCATCAAGGTACTGTCAATTTGTAGCTTTTAGGTTAGAACTGGTGTATTTTAAAGCTAGAACAGTAACTAGCGTACTGACTAAAGCTCACTTTATTCTCATACTAGCTTCTTCCCGCGACTTCGCTCGCGTGATGTTTAACATCATATAACACTGGGCAATAATTTAGCTTTCTATCAGTGAAATATTTTTTGTAATCGGACTAGTGCCTTCGGAGATTACCTCTTACATTCAAACATACATGTCTTTCCTGAGTTGAGGTCCAAATCTATTAACGAAATTTTCGGATCTATGAAGCTATTTACTACATAAAGGTAAAGTTCTACGAAACATTAAAATATATGACCCACAAATAGCTCGTATTTCCGCGAAACACAAAATAAGTCAAAACAACGCTTTCTTACGAACCAACAGACGCCTGTCGGTTTGCGAGAAAGCGCTGTTTTGAAATTATCATTCGTATAAAGAAGCTTTGTCTTTGTAAGTTGAAAAGAAACATAAAAAACTGCCCACAAATGACATAAGTAGGAATCTATCCATTTACGTAAGTACATTTTTTTTTAAATTATCTTCGGCGTCTGAAAGCATGTTCAATTTCATCCATACTAATATTGTAAATTCGAAAGTCTGTATGTTACCTTTTCACACCTAAACCACTGGACGGATTTCGATAAAAGCTAAGGAGATAGATAGATGGCATTCTGGGGAAGGACATATGCCAATTTTTTGCCCCGGTAGCACGTTCCTAGGGGATAATTACCAACATCCACGCGGACGAAGCCGCGAGCAGAAGCTAGTCTTAAATAATTAGTCATCGTTGTGGCCTGCAATCACAACATTTATTACTGGTTACAGATATTATTTTCAGCTTTAAGAGGCTTACAAGAGCTAAAGCGCGGTCACTGTCGGCTTGCATAGAAAAGAAAGAAACGCGCGATGACACAACGCTGGTAATTTGTTGCAAAATATGAAGCAATTATGGATTCACTAAAAATCTATTCATTGGACTAAAAAATTAAAACACTATTATGTTAGTATGTTACTTGTAGAATAATCTGCCAAAAAATCTGAATGTTTGCATGTATATTAGTATGGTTTTTAATCATTAAAATATTTTTTTAGAGGTATCTTCGTGATTTTTTTCTATCATATCAAGTTAATTGTATTATGCTTTCAACACACTATCTAACTAGCATATATCCAGAAGAATATCATATATTTTTCTGATTTTGGTTACTGCAGTGGATCATATATTTTTAGGCATTATAAATTTGCATTTAGGTCATGTGGGGACTACATGACTTAAACATCCAATCCTGTGGTACTAAGCTGTTCAGGCCCTTATCTGGCAGGGGACGTTCTACGTTGCCTTCTATCAAATTCAAACTCAATAAGAAAAAGAAAATTGTATCTCAGAAAAACTAATCTTCTAGCCTCTCACTGTTACGGCTAGTCGATAACATTTTCAATATAACTATCATCCAAATTGTGACTTCGTGTGACGTCGGCTTGCCATGCTCGACAAGGCACAAAGCTTCAGTTGGGGTCACCAGTATAGACGTACAGGGTGTAAAGTTCACTCTTACCTCCATAGCAAACGGAGGATCGTCCGACCAGACGGGTTTCGTGTCTTCTGGGCAACAGCCCAACGTTTGAGGTCGGGACGTTGTACATATATATATGCTAGTTGCGCAGTAAACTCTGATTACGCGATGCAGGATTTTGCGTGACGTCAACGTGACGCGTAGCACGCATGAGGCGTTGTAGATGCGGCTACAAAGTCCACTCCTTCAAGAATACCGTTTATGATATTCCATATAAATACCATATAACTGTGTTTACACTCATATACAAGTTGTGATACTTGTCTTGTTTCTGAAAATATGTCGTGTCTAAAACATGTATTGACTTTGTTTCAAACATGTAATGTAATTTGGTCACCTCTTTGTCAAGTTTTGTGTAAAACTAGTCTTTACAACTTGTTTTAGGTATTAATTATAAACAAAAACAGTAGAAATAACATGTAGAATAGATTAAATACAATATTTTTAAACCAATAGGCAAGTTATGCGGCTTCGACGATGTAGCAGCCCTACCTAGGCAAGACTGATGTGGTTGTGGCTGACGAACTGAGAAAACGTCAAATGCAATTAATCAATAATTTGACAGTACTGTACAATATCTTTATTATATTTAGAGCATGTTACATAATCCGCATCAAGGATTGTTTTTATCAATTTTTTTCATCAGTCACATATCCGCGACTGTGCTACAGCGAAGCGTGGCAGGGTACAGCTAGTTAAAGAATAAAAACGAAATGGTGTAATGACATGTAAACAATTGTGTAAATATTATATTGAATACCTTGTAGAATACATGTTTTATATACCTCGGTATAAACGCAGGGTTACCTATTTATATAGTCCAACAGTAAATTTAACGCACATTCCCGCACTTCATTTCAAGCGTGTTAATTTCGTTCATTTAAAGTGCCTTTATAAACACCTAGTGTTATTTCTACCCGAAATAATACGTACTGTTGGAATGTCAGAATTCGTAAAAGCTATGTTTAAGTACCTACATAGTATTTTATTACCCCATTAGGTACGTAAGTAGCTATGTATGTTTGCCTATGGCTATTACCGCGGGGTAATTGCGTAACGCACTTCTAATGTCAATGTCATTTTGACAGTTCTACAATATTCGTTGCGTTATTTACGTTATCGAGCAGACGATTTTTTCTAACCTATCAAGCAGGGATTTCCATCAAAATCCTTCTGATTGTGATTGAATGATTAAAAGTATTTCACGCAATAGACTATTTGTCTAGTATCAAAAATATACAGGAATCAATAGTTATTTTAAAGATTTTACAAAAAAAATAACATCGGTGGAAAAATGGAGAAGTTATACTTTTGAAATTATTCTTCTATCCTTGTCACGCAAAAAAATCATTTACTGAATGGCGCGAAGTTATTATGGCATTCCTGTGTTGTGACGTCAGATGCTAATATTATGGCCTCTGTCTAGCATCGACTTTAAAAACGTAACGAACTCCGCCATATTTTGAGTTATTTTTTTTACTGGCTTAATATTTTTCTAGGTTTCGAAAAATCAAATGAAAAAGTACAGTCAAATAGTCTATTGGGGTGCTGGATATTTTTTTTATTTTTTATAGCAAAGCAATCATGAATACATCAATCAATTTAATTAGCAGCTTATTTTGATTAAATATGTCGAATCGAAAATCTGAATTTAGCTCGAATTCCACCGAACTAAATTTGAATAGCTTATCAGCAAATTATGTTATGAAACGTTTGTCTGCTCTGATGTGCTGATAAGTAGGATTATTTTATTTACATAATAAGATCTAGCGGGGTAATTGCGTAACACACTAACGGTAGCAATGGCTTTCATTTGGACAGTTCAATAACATTCATTGCGTTATTTACGCTGTTGAGCAGACAAATTTTTCGAATATATAAAGCAGTGGATGGATTAGCAATATCCTTCAAAATGGTTCAGCCAGTTCTATGCACCTGATCTTTCTGAAGAACATCACCAATAAGGCCATATTCAACATTTATTTCAATTAAACCGTATACAGGCACTTTTGACTTGTCAAGGAGTCGGTCAGTCAGAAATATGAAATATGGTGTCCCAAAAGTCCGTATAGTATTTGAAGGGGCGACGTCAATTGGCCAAAGATAAGGTCTACGCCAACGTTGCACAAAACATTGACAACTTGAAACAAAATATTCGCCTAGTTATTGGTGAAATAAGCCGCGAAATGTGAGAAAATCTAATGAAATCTTCGGCAATAGAATCGGCATTCGCAAAAATGCCTGTGGCGATCATTTGGTAGATATTCTGTTCAAATAAAATTGTACAAGTCTCTTCTTTAAAATAAAATTAAATTACGAAGAAATTCTAATGCGTTCGCATTTTATTGAAAAACACATCTTCAAGACTCCCATCAAGGGTCGTTCACACTGGCGCGACGCGACATCCCGACACAAAGGCGCCGCCTGTCACGCTGCACGCGGTGCCTTTGTGTACGCTGTCGCGTCGCGCCAGTGTGCACGAGCCTTTAGTTGCCCATTCCAAAATGTAGTAGGTAACTACGGAGAAGAACTGGCCACTCTTTTAAATTATATTGTTACAAAATATTAGTTACCGTACATCATTAACCTCTAAATCTTATAAGCACTACTTTTAACATATCTACCTAAATAATTACTATTGAGCCCTCCTCTCTAGAAATATTTAGTTTCATAGTAATTCAAGCAGGGATATCTTTGAATCTATATATCAATGAGAATAGATACATAACGTATCGCCATTATTAATTAATACTCTAAAACATAGGGTATTAATTAATTGGTATTGGTAACCCGAGATATGGAGAAATTGGATCCGTTTTGATTAGTTTCATTCCAAATCGTCCACACTAATTGAGAACCCGCGCGTCGATTGACGATCTACGCAAAGCTTTCTTAATTTATATAAAGTTCTGCTATTGTTTCTAGGTACTGATGAATGTCTACCTATTTTTGGGTTAACCTTTACGTAATTAATAATAAAGGATCCTCCTACGTACTCTACTTAGGGTTCGCTACGTAGGACAATATTCGTCAGTTATAAATCTTCTTGTGACTTTGTTGTTTACTTCGTTTTAAGTAAAACGACCTTATAAGAATATCAAAAGATATTTGACATTTGTGACGTTCGGTATACTATTAGTACGCGTAATACGCCATTGCACGCCAGATGTATGCATGTAAACGAAGCATAAGGAGTAAGTAAGGATCGTAGCAAGTGGCGTCCTGTAGTTTCTGCCTTTGTGTATCACACAATTGCCTTACACTATCTTGTCAGACAGGAGAAATGGTGTGAAAGCACCGGTAATATGTCCAATTTTATGTACCCTAAATATTTTACTATAAACCACCATGATTATTTCATTTATGAGATAGCTTATAGTCGACAAAAACGAACAGAATGCTATACAAACAATAATTTTGCAACATCTCGTCATGGTACGAACAAATGAAACCACTGTGCGGTTTTGTCTGGGACGCCATTAAGGCTTAATCTAAATTCGGTGTTTCATGACGTCGACGTTAAGTTCAAAATTAGAAATATACAGTTCAAGTTAGGTTAGGTCATAAATCGTGTTGCAATCAAAGGAAATAATATATTATACTTAGGGACTGTTCTTGGCAGTAGTTACTTCGGTACTTTAGCCATTCAAAATATCTTGCCTGCTTACATATTGTGTGGTTTTCCATTATTACTATGAGAACAGAGGGCCTAGACAAAGTAACATTCGATTAGCGATGACGCTAGTAGAAAAGCCAAAAAATGTATGGGGTTGACATAAGCTATCGAAATGTCACGTGATCATAGGTCAACGAATAGAAATTAGCTAGACAATGTAACATCATTCGATTCTATAAAACGAATCGACAGCGTCGAACGATTACTTCCATAGAGATACGTAGCCAAGTGGCACTTTTTGACAACTGTTACCGCTTGTTTTCGATTCGTATGATGGAAAAATTTGCGAAAGCGATAGCGATTGTAGAAAGAAATAGAATCGCTCCGAAGTGAATGCCATTTCTCTAGGCCCTTTGAAGTGTAATTTTTATTTCGTTTTGAGAGGATACATGAATGTGAGCAGACGTCGATAGTATATTGCATTCGGTTTTATAAGATATTGCTAATTTGGTTGTACGTCCCCTAAAAAATACATGCTGTGGCATATACAATGTGGGGACGATTAATATGACATTAATTTAAACTTCGTCTATCTATAATGAGTATGACGTTCCCAGTCTGCATACAAAAATTCAATCATATATATACATTAGTTTAGCCATTATAGCTAGTCACTGATCGGCAAAATCCATAGTCATGACCATTATTTAATTTGTCAGTTTTTTTATTGATGATACCTTTTTTTTTTCAAAATTACTTTTATGCACTAGTATTGCCAGTATTTTCAATTAGGTATTGTAAATTTAACAATTCATTCTCATCTAAATATTTATAATACATCTACACATTACTTATAGCAATCCCTCGTAGTCCCTTTCGCTTACCTTCCGTGAAAAGCTATAAAAATGTACTGAAAGATAAATACATGGTGGTCGTAAACTGACGAGCTCAGCCCTTCCATAGCCTTAATACGTGTAGTTAATCTTTAATTCCAATGCATGTACTGGAGGCCAATATATCTTGACATTTCATGGTGGCGCTGACTGTTAAGGCAAATGTCAAGAGAACGTCAAACTCAGTAGATTTTGAATTTAGTTTTTTATTTCGACACCTGTCAAAATTTACTGGTTTTACGAGTATGATCTCTCTAGGAGAGTCATGTTTACCGAGCGATAAAGGGGAAGTTTATGAATAAAGTCTTGATGAAATGATTTTTAACGACTTTTAAAGGTGCTTTTGTGGTATTCCCATTATATATTATGTTTGGAAGAAGAAATAAGCAGATATAGGTACTAAAAGGCGTGAATATACTTGTACTTACCTCGATGCTAAAAGGGTTTAGCTAGAATCCGCAGATGTGAACACAGCCTTAAACTTAATTAAATAAATATTCTCAATTTAAAGGTTTATAAATAGTCTTCATATAATCCTATAGGGCTGTCATAAAATAAAAACATTCAAGTGTATTCCTCAGACCTATTTTTTTGAACCCAATTTTCGCATACATTTCTAGCGCACAAGTACGAGCCTCTGGGGTGAATGGATGGGCGTGATGCATGGCGATGAGATGGAGTATGTCTTCGGGCATCCATTGAACATGTCTCTTCAGTACCACACCAGGGAACGAGACCTGGCTGCACACATCATGCAGTCCTTCACTAGATTCGCACTTACTGGGTAAGAATACTTTTGTTTTGTTATTCTAGCGCCTGGGGGTACAACCTCCACCCAAGTCGAAACAACTGGACCCACTTTTAAGCCCTCTATATCTCCAAGTCTATAGTGTCGTCAGCAGAAAACGATTGCCAGCTAAGTTTACCACTGAGATATTTTTGTAAAAACAGCAGTTACCCATTTCGTCACATTGAATGTACCCATTACCTTGATGCTGCCGCGCGCAATGTTTTTTTATTAATTCAATAGTTTTTATCTCTAAAGATGATTCCTAGGAATCGGAAAAAGACAGAAAATATTTGGAACCGTGCAATTCTGTTTTTTTCAATTGGGCCCCAATCCTCTGGCGAATGGTGGGTATACAATACCTAGTAGGTACTTACTACTTAGGTTACAAGATATTTTGTTTGATTACTAAAATTACAAAATGTTAATCTTTTGCCGAATTCCTTTTAATAAAAAAATATATATGTTAAATTATATAATTTTGTATACTAATTTTATTATAGAGGTATGAGGAACAGGGTGTAAAGTTCACTCATACTCTATAGAAAAGGGAGGATCCTCCGACCAGACGGGTGTTGTGTCTGGTGGGCAACTGCCCGACGGTAGATGTCGGGACGTTGTATATATGCTAGTCGCGCGGTAAACTCTGATTGCGCGATGCAGGATTTGCGTGACGTCAGTGTGACGTGTAGCTCGCATGTGGCAATGTTGATACCGCTACATTATCATTATAATATATTTTTTTATAAAATAAAAATGTTAATACACGTTTTTTACATTCATACTTCCCTATTACGTAATCCGTCTGACGTCACACGAAATAATTGAATTCAATAATAGACCTATAAACTCACGAAAGTGTTAGTCGCAATTACCTCCTCCCGTGAACGTCAATCTAACAGGGTGTTATTAAGCAGAGCTTGATAATCTTTGAGATCTAGGCCAAATTATTGGAAAGTTCTACCCGTTCAAATGTCAGTCTATCGATTTCAGTCTAAATCTGTTACTATATGAAATTTGAGTATAAAACTGACTATTTTAAGTCTGGAATATTGATCTGAATTTTTAAGCGGCTATATTTGTCGTCTGACCGCTGTTCGTTTTAATTTTCTGGGGTCAGTTCCGAGTTTTGGTTATATTTTTGGGATTGGCTTCTAAATGGGTATCAAGTTAGCTTAGCTTAAGGTTCGATAATCTTTGGGACCGATATTTATTAGCCATTCATCAACGTAACCGATAGCGCTCTGGGGCCTATCGTGACACAGTTTCTAACTACCGCGATTCTGCCTAGATATATTTCGTCTTAAAATATTATTCATCCCTTACCTAGATAAAGAAATGTTCCCAAGTTCACAATCGATCAAAATTATAATTTCTGCGTTCGTGTTTATAAGTAACTGTGACACGCTCTTACTTCACACGGTTTTAACGAGTTGACAAAACATCGAGATTTCTTTAATTATGTGAGTTTAATTATTACGTTTAGTTTAATTATTAACACACATAAACCTTTTGGAATAAAATGTCTAAATGATGGTGAAAACCGCATTAACAACCGTTGCGCAGTTTAAAATAACAACGTGGTCACACGGTCAGACGAAAAGCGACTTTAATTTATAATAATATGTATAGATATAGAAATTAATCGCGAATGAATGCTAAAACTACAAAACGGCAAAAATGCAATTACGCCATTTGTAGTTTACGTGTTGGATTAAGGCAATTAATCTTCACAACTTCATTGTTCTTGTAGGCTTACATAAATCACGACCACGAGGATTTCTTGGCTTCTTATCTATACATATTTAACAGCAAGAGCTATGTATTACGAGAATGGGTCATGTAATTGTGCCCGAAAACATTGCTGTAGGCAGACTATTAGAATCCACCGCATGCCTTTTAGCGCTGTCACTATTTTAATGCACCCCACACTCACAGGGACCAGAGGGACTCGTGGATAAGTCGAAGGTTAAGCTACGCTTGTCTAGGTCAGTCCGTAGATGGGTGACCATCCATCATACCGAGACTTCTCCGTAGCACGTTAAGTCCCAGCTACCAAGAGATATAGTGTTACCCAGTAACTCAGTCGCTGCATTTCAAATAATGGTATTCAGCTGAAACCAGTTAGACTGAAAGCCGACCCTACCATATTTGAGAAAAGGCTAAGCAGGTCATTCATTACGGTAACTCTCCAAGAAATTTTAACTAACGTGTGCCCCCACAAATTTTCCAGTAAACCACACAAGCCGGACGAAAAATGGCCGCTGTACTCGCGCTCATCGCCCCACTACTACACGTACACCGCGGATGGGCCCAGCGGACCTGCCGGGCCTCGTGGACCCCGCGCCTCCGCCTGCGCTTTCTGGAACGACTTCCTCAACAAGCTCAATGGTGAGAATCAGTCATCATCATCATTTTAGCCGAAAGAAATCCAATGCTGAACATAAGCTTCCCAAGCGTTGCCACATCGACCGGTTCCGTGCTTCTTGGATCCAGCGAATTCCTGCAGGCTTTACAAGGTCATCGCCAAGAAACAGTACATTGTCTTTATTTCATGGTCTTAGAGAGATATCGCTTAGCTTGCTCATAATACAAAATCATCGATGAGAAACTGACGTTGTTTTCCCCCAGTTATCAGCGAAAACGATGAAATTTAACAAGTTTAATGATACAAAATTAGTTTTATGGTATAGCCACTTTGATAGTATAGCCAGTTTGATGGTGTAGCCAGTTTTATGGTATAGCCACTTTGATAATATAGCCACTTTGGTGGTGTAGCCAGTTTTATGGTATAGCCACTTTGATAGTATAGCCACTTTGATGGTGTAGCCAGTTTTAAGGTATACCCACTTTGATAGTATAGCCACTTTGATGGTGTAGCCAGTTTTATGGTATAGCCACATTGATGGTATAGTAACTTTGATGGTGTAGCCAGTTTTATGGTATAGCCACTTTGATGGTATAGTAACTTTGATGGTGTAGCCAGTTTTATGGTATAGCCACTTTGATGGTATAGTAACTTTGATGGTGTAGCCAGTTTTATGGTTTAGCCACTTTGATAGTATAGCCAGTTTGATGGTGTAGCCAGTTTTATGGTATAGCCACTTTGATAATATAGCCACTTTGATGGTGTAGCCAGTTTTATGGTATAGCCACTTTGATAGTATAGCCACTTTGATGGTGTGGCCAGTTTTATAGTATAGCCACTTTGATAGTATAGCCACTTTGATAGTATAGCCACTTTGATGGTGTAGCCAGTTTTATGGTATAGCCACTTTGATAGTATAGCCACTTTGATAGTGTAGCCAGTTTTATGGTATAGCCACTTTGATAGTATAGCCATATTGATGGTATAGCCACTTTGATAGTTTTGCCACTTTGATGGTATAGCCACTTTGATGGTATAGCCGCTTTGATGGTATAGCCACTTTAATGGTATAGCCACTTTGATGGTATAGCCACTTTGATGGTATAGCCACTTTGATGGCATAGCCAATTTGATGGTATTGCCACTTTGATGATATAGCCACTTTGATGGTATTGCCACTTTGATGGTGAAGCCACTTTGATGGCATAGCCACTTTGATGGTATAGCCACTTTGATGGTATAGCCAGTTTGATGGTATAGCCAGTTTGGTGGTATTGCCACTTTGATGGTATAGTCACTTTGATGGTCAAAATCAAAATATTTTATTTCACATAAACCAACATGGGCACTTATGAAACGTCAGAAGCTAGGTGCACGGTTCCAATTGGTTGTTTCCTATGGAGAAGAGCCGGCAAGAAACTCCACGGTTACTCTTTTAAAAATAAGGGGCTTTTACAATGTTTCAAATTACAGTATTGATAGATATGGGAGGACAGTGTAGGCCTGTCAACAAGTAACATGTACTCAACAAAATATAAAAAGGTCCACAAATCTAGTCTACAAGTTAGGTCTACAACGTTCTCACATTCACAAAATATAAAAGAATCTATATAAAAATAAAAGCCTATTTAGACTAAATGACATGATTGCCATTACTACTGTAACAAATCGGAATCAAAATCCTATTCACAAAAGCCATCAATATGTAGTTGAAATATGATGGTATAGCCACTTTGCGTGCTGCAGTCCTTACCAGTGTCGTTTTACGATATCTTCTTGATAATATCATGCGGAGAAGTCCCCCCCTAATTATAACATAAATTTTACTCACTTATCTACTTCCTGGCATAGTTCTCTACATTTTCCTTGATTTCTATTATTATAAAACTGGTTTTCCTTGACCTACTACGGCCTCAAGGATTTCACAATGTCAGATGTCATGTGCATATTTATGATTAGTTATAGCACGATGAAAACTTGTGCTCTTTCTTAAGTAAATTAAATTCTTCGATTCATAAGGACACTTCAAATGTCGTTACAGATAGAATGATTTCATATTAGCAATCTACCTAGAGTGTTTCAAACATATTAAACAAACCCGTTTTCAATTTACAACAGTAGATTTCAACTGGAACGTAATAGAAAATTGTTGAAATATCCTGTCTGTGACCAGACAAAACTTCATTAATCTTGCAATCATAATCAGCCTATAATCCCACTACTGGGACACAGGCCTCATCTCGGTGAGAGGGAGTGGGCCGTAATCTACCACGCGGGCCCAGTGCGGGTTGGTCGATGACACAGTCATGTCTTCGAATGTTTGGTTCTAGGAAATGCTGGTTTCCTCACGGTGTTGTGCTTCACCGTTTTGAGAGCAGTGGTGATGAAATAATTTACACAAAGTAAAGTCTGGGTTCGAACCTACAATTTATTACTTTATAAGCGACCAATTAAGGACTTACAGCTGTCTGGTAGCTGGTAATATTGTACTTTAACGCGTTAAATCTTAAACTGTCAGTTGAGAACTATAGTGGAATTTTATTATTCCCTTCTTTACTTACCAGACTTTATGGCGACGATGACGGGCGACCGTTTTTAACTACGCAATTCGGTAAAGCCATACTAATATTATAAATTCGAAAGAGATTGTCTGTCTGTCTGTATGTTACATTTTCACGCCTAAGCCGCTGAACGGATTTCGATAAAATTTGGCAATGAGATAGATGGTATCCTGGGAAAGGACTTCTTCTTCTTCTTCTTTACGGATATGGTTTCCGCACTTAGTCCCTCATGTGGACCATTGTTCGTGGCCCATGGCGGCCGTCGGTGGTTATTCCAACCAGCCCACCTCCCTCCAGAAGTTAATGATGTCTCCTGGTCTGCTGAGAGCATCTGTGTAGGATCTGGGTGCCCCGAGGGTTTGTGACCTAATTTGAGTGACGCCTGTGCATTCGAAGAACACATGCGCAACGGTTTCCTCAGCCTCCATACAGGCCCTGCACAGAGGACTGTCCGTTATGCCTATTGTGTGGAAGTGTTTGTTTAGCGAGCAGTGACCCGTGATGGTCCCCGTCACCAGGCGTAGGCCGTTCCTGTCCAGACGTAGCAAACGCCTGGTTAGCTTGCCATCTAAAGATGGCATGGCTTCCCTGGACTGCCTACAGCCTGGTGTCGAGGTCCACCAGCTCTCCGCTTGTGTGTGGTTATACTCTTGTAACCATCTGCGTAGCTGGTTGAAGGGGATGGGCACGATGGGTTCGGGTCCGCAGACTGACGCGCTGGATGCTCTTCTAGCCAGTTCGTCAGCTGCGTCGTTACCCAGTGACCCACTGGGAAAGGACATAGGCTACTTTTTGACTTAAAAATAATCCTAAAAGGGGGTGATATAGGGGATGAAAGCTTGTATCTGAAACTTAGCATTTCTTAAGTTAGGGATAGGAACATTTAAATTTAGGTATGCTTTTATTAAAAAATAAAAATTGTTTCGGCATTTTTGTAAAATCATCATGCTTGTGAGTAAAATAGGGGATGGATTTGAAATTCACTTGGTTATTGAAACTTTTATGGAACTTTTTTTTAAGAGTTCTAAGGGATTGGAAATATAGTCAGAACTCGTATCTTGTGGTAATATTTATTTTAATATTTATTAAATTTAAATCGGTCCACCCATATAAAAGTTATTACAATTATTTGAAGTTGTAAAATAACTAATATGCATTATTATTTGCATGTATTATCTGTCTGTCTGTTACTCTTTCTCGCTTTAACGGCTGAATGGATTTAGATGATAGGATACTATTTATCCCGGTAGCACTTTCCAGTGGTATAATTACCGAAATCCACGCGGGCGCAGTGTAACTAAAAGTCTTCTACTACTTTCACAATATTGTCGGATATAGAAAATCTTTAATAAAGTTCTTGTAACATAATAATTTCTGATATTTTGATATAACTGCTGTTAACGTTGGTTTAACAATACAAATTACTGTGAAAATAAATAGAAAAGGTATAAGATCCATTCTTACCTGACTATGTGGAATCCAAAAGGAGGGTACCTACCAATATCACAATATCCGTTCTGTTTCCTGACTGCGTCTGATTCATAACATTGCTATGATTTTTCCAGAACTGGAGCATATGCCATGTGACGGAGCGGTGACCGGTCCATACAGCAGTGTCGCCGGGACCACTCTTCCCATAGTCCTGCTGACTACACTCGCCACTACTGTCGCGTTGTAAACGACGCACGGCAACGCACTTGAACCACTCAAATGTATATTTACGCAGTAGGGAAGAGTAGACAAATTATATATACAAATTAGAACAATAAAAATGCAAATAAATGTTTTACTTCACAAGTTATAAAATGAAAGTTTCCTTGAGAATACTCTTGAGATACATATTTTTCTTATTGAAACTGCCATTTTATAATTGTCTGTGAAGATCTAGATGAGTACTGCAGATGGCATTTCGAATTTTAATATCGTCTAAATTACTAGAAGTAATTGTTGTACTAATTAAATATATTTTATCACAATCTAACATATCACTGGCGTGTGGAACGTGAATTTAAGTAAAATGGACAATGCAAGGAACATTACAAAACGGAACTTATAAAAGTGAAATCGTGATGTGAATTTGTACGTGGCTAATAAAGAAAGGACATTAATAACAGCTGATTATATTGTATTTATTTTTCTGTATCATAATAATATTCTAGCAGAAGTATGTTGAATGTTAAATATAATTTAGTTTACGATGTTCATGTGACTAGTTGTTTCGTATGTTTGATGTTTCATATATTTAGTTAATGTGTATTGTTATGAGTATGGAATTATAAATGTCGGCGGATTATTATAATACCTGTGCGTATATAATAATGTAAGTTATACTTAGAGAAAGTATTTATACGTCGGCTTTCATTGTTAAAGCGAAGCTTTCACACACGACAGTTTGATAAAAATCACTATACATATCAAAGTGTGCCTCTGCTTAAATAGCAAAATGACATATCTTATTCGTAGCAAAATTTTACGATTTTATATATTAATGGTAATATAGAAGTCGAGTGTATACTGTGAGATGAATTTTTATCAATATATTTACCTACTACTATTGTATTTAGGACGCTAATAATTCGTACCACTTGAGGATCTTATGAACTCCAAATTCTTATGACTTCGAACAGATAATAGTATATTTTGTGAATAGACCCTTCTTTAGAATAGATTGCGATATTCTCAGCGCTGAGTAGACTTATCTGTACCTTACTTATTGTATTGATAGGCAAAGCACAAGATACCGTAAATCAATTAGTACAACTAAGTCACACGATTCTGATACTTATTGTTAACACAGGTTAAGTATACTTTCCTTGATAATGTCAAAATCAATATACATATCAGTAATGTAAAACTTATATATGAGGAAATTATATACAGGAATCTATTCGTCTTCACAATAGCCGTGAATTCAGACACAGTACGTAATTCGTAGCTTAATAACGCTTTAAGTGAAAAAATATCTTATGAACTTAGTAACAATTTTATACTTTTAACATAATATTTGTACTAAAGAAACGTTAGCGGTAATAAAATATTTATACCTATGCGATCGTCAATTACTATCCTTGGACAAGATGGAGTAGTGATGGATATTGAAATAAAGTAGCCATGCTTACACAAAACGACAAGAAAAATGTTGATTTAGTACTGAATAATATTGAGATTACTCTTTCCCTAACAGTAATGTATTCCGAACTATTGTAGACACACTTGTGACCCTTTGATAAGCACGAAGTAGTTTTATAATTTGATAAAGCTCCGGTTTCTTAGTAGAGCGGTGGCCGCACTTAGCGGTCGTAGTGTATTAGAGTTGTATTGCTGATTCTAATTATTATAATTCTGTAATGCAATATTTGTTACGGTCGCGAATCATATTTTAATCAACATACAACCTGACACTGACCTGCAAGTTGCAATAAAACGTAAGAAAATGCGGGCTACCTTAGCGCATCCTCCTTAAATCGTTAGATTCGCCCCATCGCGTCAAAAGATGGCGTGTTTCTGTTTCGTTTAGACTCCTCCGACACAATGACGCAGTGACTTAAACTTATTGTCATGGAAACGTTATTTAATAATGTCTTAGCTCACGCTTCACAGTATGGATACTTTTTCGCGTGACTAGTACGGTGAGAGCAAATCTAACGATTTAAATCTTTGGGCAGCGGGGTTTGACTTCATGTCAAATACTGATTTAAAGGACAGATTTTCATGGCGGCAGTTATAATATGATGGAACAGCTTTCCTAGGAAACCAAAGCTTAACCCACCTTTAGAATCCTACAATTCCCATACAGTGTTTTTCTTAAATTTACAAATCGGGAATATAACTAACATTGGCAAAAGTTGCACACACTCGCTTTCTTGTTGAATTAAGCACAATTTGAGAAGTTGTATGGGATAGCTTTAATTAGTAAGAATAAGGTGTAAAGTGATCTAAATAAGGATTGTATTATAAGTAGCAATTTCAAATAATATTAAGATCTGTTTTAACCAAAATATTATTTTTAAAGATATTGTAATGATATGCTTCAACAAATGTAAACTGTATACAAATATTATTTATATTTTGTAGAAATATAAGTAGGAACTACGTTTCATTCACATTATATTACAGAGGGAGTATTGCACTTAATTTAAACACGGTTTAACTTTTGAATTTAACTGCAAAAACTATTTATTATAAGATGTTCTTGTTACTTACTTGTGTCAAACTTATATGTGCAATCAGCCCTTATAATGTATGGCACCCAATAAAAAAAGCATAATTAACACTGATCTTAATGTTATAAATTTTAATAAATATTTATCATAAAGTAAAATAAATATGATTATGTTACATTTTTAGTTTAAAAACAAGTGAAAGTGAAGTGATCATAATTTATTATATGAACCGACTGTAGTTAGAAATAATATGTTATTAGATTTATGAAACCTGCACCCTAATTACGTAACACACTTTCAATCACAATCTTAGGGTTTTCAAGGAAATTTCTAATCCATTGCTTCATAGCTTTGACAAATTCGTCTGCTCAACACGCAAATTACGTAATAAACGTGGCTGAACTGTCAAAATTAAAGACATTACGATCCGTTGTCATTTTATGTGTGTTACACAATTACCCCACAGGTCTTTATTTGTTTTTAATAGGCCTAAATTTTGTTTTCAATCATAGATCGATGTTATATATGTGTAGGGTCAACCCTAAATTCTATCGCTGTATGAGACGATATCGAAACGTACTGTTTGTTAATATATATTTGTTGAATAAGCTACTCATTAGGCGTAGTGTATAGCATAGCATGTAAGAATTAGATTTGATGTGATTGCCATTAGAATTTTATGTAACTAATACTGGACTCTCTTACTTTCTCTTATCTACAAATACGGCTATGTAGGCAGACTATCCAAACTATTGATCGGGAAAAATCTATGAAATATATGCATAAATTAACAATAATCATTAACACTGTATGTATGTGAAACAGCTCTTAATGTGTAGTCAAGTAGAGAAATCTACAATGGTATTATTTGTTAGATAAAATAAATGTTTAATGTTATTTGTGTAAAAGCTTATATCTGTTATGCAAACGATAATAGTAGATACTGCTTTACGAATTAGGTGCTAATTTAATGTATGTATACATGAGTGTGCAATTATTCGTTTTATCACTGGAAACTAAATGCGAATGACGTCGACAATATGTGTTTTATATGTTGGACCCACGTGTCGTGTGCTCTTAGCGCTTTCTGTAGGTGAAGAAAACAACGTTTTATAACTTGGTTTTCTTCATAAGTTCATCTAATCGTATTGCTAAAATTACTATCAATATTAGTTATTATTGTCATAGAATTTAAAAGTCGAAAAAAAAAACTAGTATATTTTTATTATTACGTAAATTCGTTTGTACAGTTGCACGAATATTTATTTCACCGTAGCGGGAATAAACTATTTTTGTCAGAATACTGTTACACAATAGTGATATATATTGCTTTTAAATAATTATTTGTTTATTAATTCTATCCAAAAAATTACTCAATAAAATTTAATTAAACGTTTGTTTTTTATTCTGTCGTTATTTTTAAACAGTCTCGCTCAATGATGTTATATAGTACTAGATCAGCAGTGTACGGCGTCGATGCGTTGCCACGTCGTATATGTCCACAAGCATATCTGACTTCAGTCGTCAGCTTGACGTCAAGTGAGCGATTGCTTAGCGCAAAAAAATTACAAAATGGTGAAATATGCTATTAATATTCGTATGACACGGTCTGAAAAGATCAATAAAGCAATTGGTGTTTCATTTTATAAATAAGTTTGCTCAAATTTATTCAAATTATCCAAAAAAACATTACGACACGAAATAAATTTATCAAACATTCTTTTTACCATCAGTGTTACCTGTAAAAATGATTTTGATTTTGCCAGACTGTTGGGAGTTTTGTGAACGACGAATGTATGTTCCTGGAAGTCTAAATTAGTATTATTAAACTCTGTTTGGTTTAAAGAGATATATTGTACAGTACATATACATTGTATAAATGATTGTACATAGAAATAATATCACTCCATTTTACACAAAAGTAATTTGACACGATATTAATATCTAGTTTTGAAATATTTACGTTTACGCATTTGTTTTTCTTCTTCCTATATTTACCTAATCCTTGTCAGTTTCTTTAAATCTTTAATCTATTGAAAGTTCCATAATACAACCTGTCTATATAGTAATTGATTCAATAAATACGTTAATTCATACTGGCGAAATTATGATGATCATTGGCAACTCTGGCCGTTTTTCCGATAATAATGTCTTGTCTCATTCCAATGTAATTAGTTTGACGATAGAAGAAATGAGAAAAACATAGATTCATATGACAGATTGACATAACTAGTATCCGTTTCAAAGCTACGACTTTAAACTCGTAAATGGTTACGTTTTTCAGATTTTTTTAGTACGACATTGCTCCTCTAGTATTATATAACCTCATTGGTCTCGCTCCTCGGTGTCTAGAAGCATATTGACATTAAAGTATCAAATAGTTTGATTGTCTGTTGGTAATACAGTTCTAGACTAACCTCCTTACTAATAAACGTTGTATAGCGTCTGTATAGTTACACAACGCTTTGTCTTCTTCTTTCGAACATCAAATTATTGACGACTGAAAGAGAGAAATCGGTGTGTAACTACCGCAGGTAACTACCTCGTAACTACACAGATGCTATACAACGTTTATTAGTAAGGAGGTAATAGTATATCATTTGACAGTCAGACCGCTTTTTGGAAACCGTGTGTAAACTCCTGGAACTCTTCACCAGACTGCAGAGACATCTATGTTTTACGTTCAACACTTTATATAGTACTCAATTTTACTATATCGGACTGCGACGACTGGGATCTTATGCAGAGCGAATAAGTGAAGGCGTCCCGTTCAACAGGTTTGGTATAAAGTATACAGAGGTCGCTATATATTTAAAAAAAAAAAACGTACTTTGCTTTACCTTCACAAAGTAATTCTTTACTTGCATTGTACTGATCTTACATATTAGTTCAACATATTGTAAGCGCATTTTGCATGCTTACGGAGTACACTGTAAAAATATAAGTTAGGTAGTTATATTATAAATTATATTTATAAATATAAATATTTTTTATGGCATGGGTTTTCATAATCTACCCTTTATCACTTTTACCCTCATCTGCCTTGCCATTTTTCAATTTTTTTCGGGTTGGCTTCCAGGTCTAACCGGATGCATCTGAATACCAATATTTTACATGGAATGATCACTGCCTATCTGACCATAACCCAGTTATTAAGTAATATGTTACCCCTTGGTAAGACTGGTTGTCAGACTTTTGGTCTTGTGACAACCCGTAACTACTGTCAAAGATCCACGAGTGACAGCCGGGACCGCTTGCTGAGGCACGGACGGTTCTCGATGTGCAAAGATGGTCACCCATCCACGGATCAACCGCGTCAAGCGTAGCTTAGCCATAACCACTTTTCCCCTCCCGCTTATTTTTTTATAGTTGTAGGGGCCACCCTCTAACCGACTAAAAATAAATAATAGGCCTAAAAAAATATTCTTGAAAGTCCAGTATTCTTCTTGAGCAGTTCATATTAAGCTGCGTCCCCACTTGTAACAAACACGCCAGCAACTCTTAGATAAGATCCAAAGTGATCTGACTATCCACCAGTGAAAATTACTCGTTAGATATGCTAATTCTTATTATTCTTTTTTATACTTTTACGTATCTCGGCGTTGCGCCGGATCTAAGGGGTAGTACGGGCCGAAGCAAAGTGCTAGCCCAGGGAATTGGTTAGATTGTGATGAGATATTGGTATGTTCGGATTTTGCTATGGTGAGTGTTTCGGTCCATGAGACTGTGTTCGTAGGGTGGTTGCTGCACTCGTGTGTGAGGTGACAATTGATGTTTCGTTGTCATTTTGCAGGAATATTCTGACAATCCTGCAGGTGTTCAAGATTGCAGCTTTCTGAAGAGTCTGATATGTGTAGGGTGTTAAATCGAGTGTTTTAAAGACTGGTGGAGCTTTTTAGGTATTACACCTATTGTTGACAATACTATGGGAACTACAGCGACATTGATTATAGCGTTTATTTCAGGCTAGGCCCATAGCGTTAGTAAAAATGGTCTTAAAAACTAGTGTTAGGAGACATACAAATTTCATTTAGTGTGGAGTTTAATCCAATGTCGCAGCATTGGAGACTCCCATCTATCAGTGAATAAACTCAAGATACTGTTGGTACCGCCACTAGGACGAGAAAGCAGAGAAGCGCTTCTTTTACGTATGATGGCCGCAAAACCATCTATATGGCTTTTCGCTAACATCTTTGACTCGCTACATCGCCATGGCAGTCTCAACAGTAAGTGAGTGAGACGTAGAACGCAAATATAATCGTAATATTAACATTGAAGATTTGACAAGTGGAATCGTAATTCGCGTCCTAGAATAGATAACTTGGTACTTATTCTATTTAGCAATAGGCTAGCCCCCTATTACATGGGACTTAAACATAACTGGCGAAATGTGAGTGTACTATAGGTACACCTCT
The DNA here is from genome assembly GCA_916610205.1 of Griposia aprilina. NCBI lineage: Eukaryota > Metazoa > Arthropoda > Insecta > Lepidoptera > Noctuidae > Griposia > Griposia aprilina. The sequence continues at coordinate 9,446,694 of OU744287.1, forward strand.
GCCTAACCCTTCGGGGAATAAAGGCGTGATGTTATGTTATGTGTGCGTGTGTTATTCTATTTTTGAGTTTTCGCAAATATCTCAAAGACTAGACGTCGTAGGTAAAAAGTAGTGAAATTTTCATCTCCCCCTTATTTATGTATACCCCCCGTGGAATATTTGTTTGTAGATTAATGGATGACTTTTAGTTAACCTTGACCGTGAGTTTTTTCAAAAGATTTTGGATTTAGAGTTCGCCAAGGATTTCTGTGAGCACTCCGTGTATCGCGTGTCAGTGTGTGTCGAGAACATTCGCTAGTATGATTGAAGAGCCTAAACTTTCATTCGAACTTGGAACCCCGTTTTTGAGTTTTCGCAAATATATTAAAAACTAGAGGTCCTAGGTCAAAAATAATGAAATTTTCATCCCTGATAAAATCCCGTCCAAATTATGCAGAACAATTCACGCCAACAACTGGGGATACGGCTTAACAAAGAATAGCTTTTAATCGTAGAAGCGCATCGTACCACCGTCGTAGCAGGGGGCCTACAATCTAAGTCCGTCAACGAACATACTGGCCCATCCGAAAATAGTCTGATACTTCGGAATGAACCCTACTCCCAATTAATAAACTGTTTTGGACGAGTTAAAACACATCGTGAGTAAGCACAACTGTCAAATCGTGTTGCCATGATTTTTTAGTTCGGTCTCTAAACTAATCATATATACGTAGGTGATACGAAGTAGGCGACGTCCGTCACTTAGGACGAAACAACGGATTTCGTGCTTCGAAAATAGACCCCAAGGGTCGTAGCGTTGTCGTAGCGGTGTCCCAGCGCAGCATAGTAGCACCGGAGCGGTGTCGCAGCGGCATTGTAACAGCATTGTAGGAGTTGGTTTTGGCATTTTACCATGTAATAGGGAGGAAAGGGTAGGTGCAGACAACATCATATATATATATATGGGGGGATATTGTGATCATTTGTGATAATTGCGTCGTTTAATATTTTTTTTTCAAAACGTTGCTGATTTCTGAATTTCGACATAAGAACAGGCTTCTGATGTTGACTGTATTTAATGTAGGGAGTAAGTTGAAAGTTTAAATGAAACAATACAACATGTACATTTATTTATTGACAAATAGCTAGAGCGTTAACATTTAACGCGGTCGTCTTAATGCATGACTAGATAGTGATACTGAATTTGGTAATAAACTTTTATTTTTATTTCGGTAACACACGAACTACGTAACATTACGGAAAACTTATTACCAATTAATTACTTAATGCTACATTAAGATGTGATGGTATACTTGTATATATAGTATTAACTTGTGTTTAAACTGACATTGTTTTGATAAAATTTAGGTGTTAGTTACATAGTTTTGCCTCAATTTGTATCCATCGTTTCCACTGATCCTCTGATTGGATGTGAGCTCGCGTCCGGAGAAGGGTCCTGTCTAAATCTGGCACCGACGCTAAGTAGCGCAACTTACCTCTAAGAAAGATGAATTGTTTGTTCCAAATTTGCGCCTAAGATGACATCGACAGGCTAAAAGTCTATTAGGGCGCAAACTTTCACCGTTTAATTGATTTATGAATCTAATCTAAGACTTACATTTTCTAATACAGATAATCTACCGTCAATACGTGTAGTGATAAGTATAGATAATGATAGTAACGTCAGCTTTTAATCACTATTCTATCTACATCCAATCAGTAATTAATTACGAATTAAGAAGAATTAAAATAACACAAAATGCAACGGTCAGTTTATGAAACATCACGTGGCTAAACGATTGAACTCGTTGAAGAGAACGTGAAATAAATAAATTGCATTCGAATATCATCCCTGGGGCCGTAGTCGAGAGGCTACCGAGAGCGCGTGTTTTCATTTAGAGGTCATTAAGGCCGCACATGAGGTCAGCGTGTTCGAGGTCCTCGAGGGGAAGGGGGGCGAAAGCGAGAGTCGCAGAGTTGTGGTAGCGTCCAGTGGACACCAGCCGCACCACGGTGTCCTCACAAGCAATGAACGCCGGACGCCGAGCTGAAAAATACCCTTTGAGTTAAGATCTACATGAATAAATTCACTCAGCTATAGACATCGCACACCTTAAACCGCTGGATCTAGGTCTTGTTCCATGTTTATTATTGTATATATTTTCAGTAAATAAGTATATGTTTTAGTTTTGTATGTATTTATTGTATATGTAAATGGTACATCACTGACTACCTGCATTATTGTCTCTCCTTCTCCCTTTAATCCATGCAAAGTTTGTCTGTAAAAGATCGCTTTTAGCGATAAGATTGGCCATTGTGTCACCTTATGTAAAATTTCTACATTTATGTCTATAATTTTTATGGTGTACATAATAAAGATTATTCTATTCTATTATATTCTAGAAGCATGCAAGCAAAATAGTTCCTTTTTAACCGACTTCAAAAAAGGAGGAGGTTCTCAATTCGTCTGAATTTATTATTCATATTTTTTTTATGTGTATTAATTAGCTCAGAACTTTTTTCTAAGTGAACTGATTTGGATGATTGTTTTTTAATTGATAGCTGGTGCTTCACATGTGGTCCCATTTAAATTCGATCAAGGTCTGACGAGGAGTTTTTGAGTTATCCTTAATACTGCATATTTTTTCCACTTAGTTTATATTGATGATGTGTTAATAATTTCCTGTCACTGTTATTTACATACCAAGTAGTGGTATACGAAATTGTGTGGAGTAGGTACCGCACCTAAAAAGTGAAAAATAAAAACTTTTTTACAAAAAAAAAAAAACGACTTCCAAAAAAAACAATAAAAGACGTGAAAAATAACTTTAATTTCGGAAGTCGGTGGCCAAAAACGAAAATACAAAACCGAAGACACCGACTTCCGAAATTAAAGTTATTTTTCACGTCTTTTAGTTTTTTTTTTGGAAGTCGGTTGTTTTTTTGTAAAACAGTTTTTATTGTGAAAGTGAGCACCAAGGAAAGTATGTATGGAAGTTCGTAATTTTTGCGGATGGATAATCTCATTGAGCATACGCCTTATTTTACCATATATTTGCATGTTACAACATGCAATAAGCTGTTTGGTCTTTCAAGTGTCTGGTTGTGAGGACAACAAAAAGCAATAAAGAGTGAGTTTGGACAGAAAAGTAATTTGGGTGCCATTCCCCTTGACCGTTATTTGGAAAAGTTCACAATCAATATGCTGAGGATTAACTGAAATACATGTAACTTTGCGTTATTTTTTTTAAATAACGAGTTAGGCAATGGAATTGTAATACTGCTTATTTTTGAAACTCCGACAATTGTAACTTTCAACTTGTACATTATTAATAACGTTAAGATATTATTTAAATAAGCCACAATAAACAAAAAAAAAAACTACTAACATGTAACAAACAAATAAATAGAAGTAGTTTCTTAAGGAATTGATGATTGGCCATGATTGTGTGGGTGGCTACGGACGCATATAATGTTTCTAATTTTCCGGGACGTAGGATGCTTTCCGTGCCGGAAAATAATATAATAATAAAAGGTTTGACAGTCTGATATATTCCACTTTGCCAAATTTCATCAAATTCGGTTTGGTAATTTGACCGTGAAAACGTATGACACGGACAGATTTACTTTACCGTTTTCTTGTATTATTTTTGCGGAAAATCATAAAACAATATATGCTTACGTTTAGGTCCTACCTATCACTATTAATAAGGTTATCTAAAATACATTTCGTCTTGACATTTCGCTGTTTGTCGCCGAGAATGGAAAATGAAAGAGCCGCGTTTTGTTTACAGTACTATAAGTACCTATTGCCTACGTTTCTTTGAACACCACACAAAGGAAAACTAAATGATAAATGATAAATGATAAATGATAAATGATTTTATTTCTGTAAGTAGGTTTGTACAAACACTTTTACACGTCAATCATATTTTTAAACTAGATGAGGTCGGCGTTTCCTATCTGACTACTCTGAGAAGAAAGGCCGAAACAAACTCAGAGGTCACAGTCTCTTTTAAAGTCCAGACATAATCTTGGTCAGATCATGTGAAGACCATGTAGATTGGTATCTGAAATGGTCTTTTGAGGAAAGAACCACACAGATTGAGTGGACCTGTCCAGTCAGTGCACGCATTTGTCAGTAATCGTGCAGCTCAACTCAGGAAGTCAGAACTTAAGGAGCTCAACGATTCGACGAACAATACCAAAGAAAGGACATTTGGGTAGGCCACATAAATTACTCAATCTGCCAGATCATGATCAAAATTAACTGCGAAAAAAAAAAGCAATGACCCACATAATCCTCACATTCACAATAATTAAAATAACATACTACTTTACAAGTAAATACTCATGTCATTGTGTATATAAAATTCAACAATGTCAATGTGTATATAAAAAAAATCGGCCATAATGTTTGAGAACCATGTAGATTGGTGTCTGAAATGGTCTTTTGAGGAAAGAACCACACAGATTAAGTGGACCTGTCCAGTCAGTGCACGCATTTGTCAGTAACCGTGCAGCTCAACTCAGAACTTAAGGAGCTCAACAAAACAAAAACTCAAAAACTATTTTCCGTTCAATAGTTAACAAAATAAAAAAATCAGTAGAATGATTTATACCTACCCTTATAAGCATTGTGGTAATTTTAACCTAGGCCTAGGAATTTTACTTAAAGTACCTGACTTTCTATATACGTGGATAGAAAGTGAGCTACTTTAGGTACACATGAATGGGAGAAACGACCTGTGCTCGAATACTTATTCGGAAATTGAATTTTCCTATTATACTCTTAGGGAATACGTTTTCAAATTGACACTTTCATTATGTATGTCTAATCTAAAACCATGAAGACAAAATTAGTTTTATTTCAAGAAAAAACTAGAGTACCTATATAACTAAGTTTGCACAAAGTAGCGAAAGGACTATCTATTACGCTGTCCTCATTTCTAGGAATATCTAAGTGTGTTTACCTCTGTTACGGCATTATCCAATTTAGGATAGTTACCTTAAAAGCAGTTCCAGAAACGAAAAAATGTCGGCAGGAATGTTTCAAATCAAATCAAATCAAAATATTTTATTTCACATAAACTAACATGGGTACTTTGAAACGTCAGAAGCTAGGTGCACGGTTCCAATTGGTTGTTTCCTATGGAGAAGAGCCGGCAAGAAACACAACGGTTACTCTTTTAAAAATAAGGGGCTTTTACAATGTTTCAAATTACAATGTTGATAGATATGGGAGGTCAGTGTAGGCCTGTCAACAAGTAACGGATACTCAACAAAATATAAAAAGGTCTACAAATCTATAGTCTACAAGTTAGGCCTACAATGTTCGCACATTCACAAAATACAGAAGAATCTATATAAAAATAAAAGCCTATTTAAACCAAATGACATGATTGCCATTACAACTATAACAAATATGAATTAAAATCCTGTCTACAAAAGCCATAAGTAAAGAGTTGAAATAAGAATTAGAGGTATATAACGTCAAATAATGAGAAGATCATGTCAAAGAAGAAAGTTTTTTTTTTTTAATTGTCTTTGTATTTGATGCCGTTAATGAGGTACCAGGGGAAGCCACATGTGCAGAAGGAATTATTGTCAAACTTCCTTGTCTTCAACGTAGTCTTTAATGTTATAATATGCATTTTTGATAAGGATACGTTTGATATGGGTTTTGAACTTCCCATCGCTAAGTTCTGTAACTGACTTTGGCAAGTTGTTATAAAAGCGGATACTGTTTATAAGAAATGACTTGCTTGTTTTAGATCATCTAAGTTTGGGTATTACAATTTCATTTTTACTACGTGTATTATAGAAATCGCTTCTTATTTTGAAAAGTCCTAAGTTTTTGCGAACATACAAAATACTTTCTAAGATATAAAGAGAAAGCTGAGTTAGTATATGAATTTCTTTGAATTTGTTTCTAAGAGACTCGCGAGGAGCCATTTTATAGATCGCGCGGATTGCCCTCTTTTGTAAAATGAAAATTGAATCTGCGTCAGCTGTTTTGAGTATGAATGTGGATGGCTATACGAGTAGGAGATGACCATAGAAACGATGGATGGACTGTGTGAAAGATGATAAGGCTAGAAAGGGAGTGACTACTGAGATGACAATTAGTAGAGTTAGTATGGAAGAAAAATATATAGGTATGTTGCGCCGAGCCCAAATAAATTGGGAATAAGGATAGGATAATTATGATGATACACAATAAAGCAAAAATAATACCGAACAACAATAATATAAAACAAACAAAAAACAAAACTACATATTACTAAAAAACATGTCATTTTAGGAACAACCTGTATTAATTAAGAACGGCCGGTCAGTTTGGTCACCGATGTTCGCTCGTTGATATTAGTTAATATTTTGCTTAGATAGTTATTTGTTGTTTCTTTTCACTAAGTACCTACTAAATTATGCAGTCGATGAATTTGGTGCACGGTAAAACTCTAATGAGTGTATGTTCGCACCAACTTAAATATATAACATGTATTTGTAGGTAGTACGGAATAAATAAATAAATAGTTAAATAAATGTTTCAAATAATAAATTATTACCTTCAGTAGAATCGAGTCCACATACGCTATCTTGCACCTCCATTTTGGTGTGGTCGAGTCCGTTGGCGCCTCCGATCTCCACGTAATCAGATAAGCCGCGCTTTGTGCACTGTTGAAGGAAGAGCTTGCTATTTATTTTTCTACAAAGTTTAACAAACAGTGTGAGACAGTCATGTTGCCCGTCCACTGCTACAGGCAGAGGTTTGCCATGTTAGCAACGCGGGTTATTTGTTCACCAGCAGCAGTGGACGAATCTCTCCAATATTTTTACACGAATCGGGACTATTTCCACGTGCGTAATTTAGACTTGGGCAGCTAAGTAAGAACATTTACAACGTCAAAATGTGGACTTCACTGATACCATTTAGACGTCGTAGATGTTCATTTGTTTGATTGAATCAAACAAATGGAATGGGATATATATATAGATATATAATTCCATTTGTTTGATTTTGCAAACAAGTTTAAAAACAGCAAACATTATAAACTACCATCTGATTTCTAAAATCAAGACTTTTGTATCACTTCAGGAAAGTGCTTTCGAAATGTACTTAACTAATTTTAATTATTTTCACTAACGCATTCAGCAATTCTGTAGACATGCTGATGTGCTCATTTTGTGGTTTAACATAAAGCGCGAGATTCGTTGATCTTTTCGTTATTCGCATAGCGCCAATCTCGTTGTTCCTTAGGTATTTCTTAATAATCCCGACACAGCCAGAGGATTGGTATGAAGCAGTACCGAAGCTGACTTAAAGACAATAGGCCACACGCCTATTCTTTAGTAGAACACGTTTGACATAGGTCGATATCTCATCAACGGTGAAATTAATTTTGTAAAGTATTTTTCTTATTATTAGAAATTTCAAAGCCTACACACAATGTGTGTAGGCTTTGAAATTTGTTAATATCGGTGAACTGAGGAAGCTGGAATTAAACTACAAATATAGGACGTATAGTTGTTTCCATAGCAATACTTTAGAAAATTAATTTCAAACGTGTTTTACTAAAGAATAGGCGTGTGGCCTATTGTCTGGTCGTAGTTGATTTGCGGTTTGAATTACAAATTCTGAATGCTATTATTTCGCGTAAACCGGCGTTGTTAAGATATTCATGGCTCAATATGCTGTAGCTTAACAAGATAAAGATTATGTTTTAATTAATACTATATGCCAGGAAGGGGTGGTTTATGTAGGAACAGCCATTATCAAAAAGATGTAAGTACAAATACATCGACAAAAAATCATTTAATTGTCTTACAATCTTTGTTCCAGAATTTTGTATCAGTGGGTATAGGGACAAAGCATGTTACACACTGGGTACTTAATAATAGCTACAGTACGAGTATGATACAACACAATTTGTAGACAGCCAAATGAATTCTTGTTGACGTATAGGTATGTCATTTTGAGGCCGACTGTACTTGAAAAGGATTGTATTGGCTTTTTCCCCGTGGATGTTGTTTATCGTGGGGGGATTTAATTGGATAGAAAGCAACATCCTGTGTTGTACTTTTTATCTTATTACGAACATAACCTCGCTTAGATAATTACTAATTTACTAACTAAGTAGTTTATTGTTGTTTTGTATTGACGTAAAAACAATTAACGTACTTAGCTCTGAATTCAAGTGATTCTAGGTACACGATAAATCTAATAATTGATGGAGATGGAAATTAGCATTCGTTTGTATTCGGAAATGCGATGATTGTCGAGGGACATTGAGAAAATAGTTGTACTGTAAGTACTTGTCAAAATAAGTATTACATTTTTGTAAGCGACGCAACTCGCATAAATACTTTTTGTTAAACTAAACAATATTTAAACTGTTTGCCGAAACATCAAACAGCAAAAAGAGTCTCCTATTAAAGCGACTAACTAAGAAAATAAATTGGTTCATTTTGGCGAGCCTTTAAATGAAGTTTAACTCGTTTTAGAATTTGATAGTCTCTCAATTTTGTCGAAATTGTATCACTAGAGGGAATCTCGCGACTGTTATTATATAAATAATAACCTTTAAACTCGTTAAAGCAATTTTTAATACTTATTTTATATAGAGCAGACTAACAATTAAATTCTGAACTTCTAATCAAAATTATTTCAGATATCGTTTCTCATGTTTACCCAAACATTGGTCAATTAAACATTATTAGACAATGATTTGGAATATAAAGCCGGATAGAATAGAATAATCTTTTTCTTTCTTTTTTATTTTCTTTCTGTTTTTTAATTTCTTCTTTATTTTTTTCTTTTTGACGTATGTTCGTATATGAGAATTAAGTAGTATGATTAGGTATTTCATGGAGACAGGAATCGCTGTCCAGATTAAGCCATTGATCTTGAATAGCCTTGTTTTACATACCTACGAGTACAAATATCTCTGGTCAGCCCGATAGTGTAAGCGTTGGATTCTTGTCTGACTCGTAATCTAGATCACAGCTTGAATTCCAACTGGATATCGATATTTTTACAAATATGTAAAACAGTTCGAATCAGTTTCTACCTAGTAGGTACTGTATCGGAAAGGTCTGCCTCGGTTTCATATCTACCTTCTAGTTAAATTGAAAGTCAATGACAAAATTATTGGGAAAGCGATCGTATCCAGATCCTATTTCTTCTAGTAGCTCTACATTGTACTACACTAGTAAAAATATGTATTAAATTAAATTACTTTACTCTACAAGTGGCGATACAATGTAGGGAATGCTCTGGGTAGTTTGCTTTGTCAAGCTGTTTATCACGGCTTGAACAATTCTCATAAAGACCGAGCAAAAACGTGACAAGAATCATTTTCCCACATCAAATATTCTACAATTCACCCACACTCATCTGCCTGCCTTTTACCAAATATTTTTGGGGTCGGCTTTCAGACTAATCGAATGCAGCTGAATACCAGTAATTTACATTGAAAGACTGTCTATCTGACCTCCACAACCCAGTTACTGGGTTACACTACACTATACCCGTTGGTAAGACGGGTTGTCAGACTTTCGGGCTTCGGACGACTTGTAACTACTGTCAAATAGCTTAACGTGCTTTTCGAGACACGAAGGGGTCTCGATATGTAAAGATGCTCACCCATCCACGGCCACCGGGGCATGCCACACCCACACTACTTCGATAAAATATTAGTTAAGCCCAATTCCATGAAACAATGCTCCCAACCGCGTCTGTCTATCAATGTGTCAGACAGAAACCCACTGGTGGCCACTAATTGTTTAATAAATTATGTAGTGACGTATGCTATAGCTTGCTGGCGTTTGATCAGACTATTGTAAAGATAAATTGTATGAAACTTGTAGAAAAATAGGGGTTAAATGAAATTGTTAATTCTGTAAGTAGGATAACGGAATCCTTTTTACACGTCAAATTAAAAAAAAAAGGTTGATGATGACGACGTGTCCTCTCTGACAACCCTGAAAAGAAATGTGATAACAAACTCATTGGTCAAAGTCTCTTTTAAAGTCTACACATAATCTTGGTCAGATCATGTGAGCAACATGTAGATTAGTGTCTGAAATGGTCTTTTGAGGAAAGAACCACATAGAATTGAGTGGACCTGCAAGCATCATTGCAAGCATTTGTCAGTAATCGTGTAGCTCAACTCAAAACTTAAGGAGCTCAACGACTCGACGAACAATACCAAAGAAAGGACATTTGGGTTATACTTTATAACATGGCAGGATGGTTTTAATAAAAAAATATACTATGCGGTGTTTCAAAAAGTTTCAATTAATTCCTAGACAGAAACGTATTATTCTTTTATAAACTAAACATTAACTAAGTTTCGTAGTCAAAATTGAATATGAACCCTAAGTAAACCTTTCTTGCTGGCCTATGGGCCTAACTAAACTTAACATAAATTCGAACGATTTTATATTGTTATAATAATCGTTTTGCACATAATATTTATTGATTATGCCTGTTTTCATATCTTTGGGTGATAAAATTTAGACCTATAGGACAGTTGTATTATCGATTCAAAAATCGTTCTCATTTACGTAACGTTTACGTCACGCGTTCGTGCTAGGGCCTTTGAACTTAAGTTAGTCAGATGGTTAACAAATACTTGAACTATCAAACTTACGTGATGAATGGTGCCAGTCTCCATTTCGAGGAGGCGTCCCTTCTTGATGGTCACTCCTACGTTGAGGTCTAATACATGGACAGTGGCTGGGGACACAGCCAGCATGGAACAGTTGCCGGTCTCACCATGGTTGCGCAGGGTGTACACGCCCTCAGCGCCAAAGAGCATCACGTTGCACGCTGTGGAAAACAGTCATGTCATTTTGTGTTTCGTTTGAGAATCTATATCTATGTTGCAGGCAAAACTCATAACCAGTCAAAAGTATTTGTAACTAGCAAAATCAGTCAATAGCACTTTTGACTGAAATTATAGACAAAACTAGTTTTGCCCAATGGACCTGGTTAAAAGTAGTTTCGACTAAGTAATTTCGTTAAAAGTAGTTTTGATTGGTTCTACCAGATAATTAAACATTATATAGTAATAATTTTATAAACAACATAATTAAAATACCTACAAAAATAATGGTTTGCACTATAACTGTGACGAATAATAATAAGGCGTAGTCGACGGAGCCCCGTTTAGCGGGTCACCTACTTTTCCGGGTGGTTTTAAATAAAATAACCACGAACTTCTAACCTAAGCTGTCAGAGTCGGGGTGCCCCAAGTCCCGAGCTCGCTTCGCTCGCTCTTATAGTGGAAACCATTATTTTTAGTTCATTCAATTAATTTTAAAGCTAAACATTTTAAAGTGTGAAACATTATTTTTAAACCTTCTTAGTAAACGAATTTACAAAATATAAAATCTTTTATTATACTAACAGCTGGTTAAAAGTGATTTTGACTGATGCTCTTGACATGCTCTCTACAGATTTTCTTAAAAAACTACCTTTGAGAACACGTTGGTCAAAGGTAGTTTTGTCTGAAAATCTGTAGTTATTAGTGATTTAACTGACAAAAGTAGTTTCAACTGACGCTCTAGGACAAAACTACTTTTAACGACTAGAGCATCAGTCAAAATTACTTTTGCCTGATTTTTTCAGTTAAAAGTACTTTTTACTGATTAAGAGTCTTGACTGTGACATCTATATCAATATTTAATTATAAATTAAAGCCGCTCTTCCTGTCTGTCTGTGTGACTACGTTATTCTTCTAAACTACGCAACGGACTTTGATACGGTAATCACCATCATTCAGAGAATTTATTCCGAAAGGTTTTTGTGTAAGTATGTGTACAGTACAACTATTTTCTCAATGTCGTCAAAACGAAACAACAATAAAGTACTTAGTTCTGAATTCAAATTATTATACACGATAAATCTAATAATTGATGGACATGGAAGTTAGCATTCGTTTGTATTCGGAAATGCGATGATTCTCGAGGGACATTAAGAAAATATTTATCCTTGTACATATAATAAAGAAATCTCGATGTGTTGTCAAGTCGTACAAACCGTACGAAGCAGGGGCGGGTCGCTAGTCTATTATAATGAAGTCAGTATGTTCCGAGAATATAAAACTGAGATTAAAAACCTACAGATATTGCACAGGGCGCTGACATTTTACACGTGTTTCTTCCATATCGTAGTAGGTACCGGTAAAACGGGGTGAATAGGAACGCAGGGGTGAATCGTAACGAAACTTTAAAAGGGATTTTAACGTTGAAATATTATAGTCTGTCGCCAATAAGGACTCTAACGTGTATACTGTATTATAATTAACGATTACGTGTCCCTGTTGGCAACAAATAAATGTTAAAATTCCTTTTAAAGTTTCGTTACGATTCACCCCTGCGTTCCTATTTACCCCGTTTTACGGTACCTATTTATTTTCATATACTTACGGTATTATTCTTGAAGTTTTTAAAGAACTTTGCTACAAATGAACTTGCTCAAAGTATGCTACTACACAGTCTAAAATATATAACCACTTCCTTACACTCTGGTGGAGTCTACAGTTTGTTCAGAACTTTACTTTGTGACCTCCGACCTTGTGGAAACTAGAGTCTCGTAGTTATGAATGTTATGGGGTTATGAACTTTGATAATGGATGCTGCTGCTCATATTGGTTTGCACTTATCCTGGAGTACGGGTAGCCAAGTCTGCAGTTAATAAAATTAATTTGTTTACAAAGATTAGGGATGTCATGAGTGGTCAGGTCTTCTTTGATTGACGTATTTTATTAACTGCATTTAAGTCATGTAAAGCAAGCTTAGTGTGCATACAAACGAGCGGCACGCATCAACGGCAGAGGCAAATGTAGCCGTTGCACGCGTCGACGGCAGCCGTCAATTTGATTTGAGCACCGAACTCAAATACACTAACGGCACGTTGTCGACGGCAGCCGCCGACGTGTCGACGGCAGGCATCGACGGCGGTCGACTGCTGCAGTTGCCTTTGCCATTGACGCGTGCCACTCGTGTATATGCTTACAAAACTAAACATTTTACTTAAATAATATTACATTTTTAACCGACTTCAAAAAAAGGAGAAGGTTCTCAATTCGTCTGTATGTTTTTTATTGTTTTTATGTGTGTTAGCTCAGAACTTTTTTCTGGGTGAACCGATTTGGATGTATTTTTTTTATTCGATTCTGGTGCTTCACATGTGGTCCTATTTAAATTTGATCAAGGTCTGAACAGTAGTTTTTGAGTTATCCTTAATACTGCATATTTATTCCACTTAGTTTATATTGATGATATTGTGTTAATAATTTCCAGGCACTGTTATTTACATACCAAGTAGTGGTATACGATTTTTTGTGGGGTAGGTACCGCAACTAAAAAGTGAAAAATAAAAACTTTTTTGTTGTAGTGTCTTTGTTTTTGTATTTTCGTTTCTGGCCACTGACTTCCGAAATTAAAGTTATTTTTCACGTCTTTTAGTGTTTTTTTTTCAAGTCGGTTGTTTTTTTGTAAAAAAGTTTTTTCATCATAAAAATGCTGAAGTAATAATCTAGTTAATGCTAACAAGTAACAATACACGGTTGACATATTCATACGAATCGACAGTTCCAACATATTCAGGGTGCTTAGAATGTTATAAAAAAAACTCAATGTATTTTAATCCTGCCCGCCTTGATGCCTCAAACGAAAATAAACATATTGTTATAAGAATGGAACGAACCATAATATTATCAAAGGAATAAGTATACTTTTATACGGAATAATAAAAGCATTAAAATTTGCGTGGGATCCTTTTAGATGACATTAAAGTATCGTGCACACCGGCGCGACGCGACAGCGTACACAAAGGCACCGCGTGCAGCGCGACGGGCGGCGCCTTTGTGTCGGGCTGTCGCGTCGCGCCAGTGTGCACGAGCCTTTACGGTTTCCTAGAGTAAACAAGAACATTAAGTTCTTTGTACATAACATAACATCACGCCTAGTTTGCCCGAAGGGTTGGGCAGAGGTGTACCTATAGTACCCCACATTTCGCCAGTTATGTTTAAGACCCATGTAATAGGGGGTGAGCCTACTGCCATCAACCGGGCACAAATCCAGACGCAAATTCCAGACAAAAAAATCTAATAACAAATTGCCCGAACTTTTTTTTTCTGGTTATTAAACTCAGGACCTCGTGCTCAGCGTAACGTTGGCAACCACTAGACCTACGAGGCAGTCTACGTTCTTTATGTTGTTTTATTTTCAAGATGGTCGGGGACAGTATTTTCATCTTCGCATAATGTTAATGTAAGTCATAAAGTCATAAACCAAATCAAGAGTTAAGAGAAAACTACTATTAAAAACATTTGCTTATCGCCCAGTGCTATAGTTGGTTGAGTCCAACGGGAATCCTAGTTAAGAGCAGTCGTCCACGGCGATTTTTTGCAGAAATTCAGTAGCGACACAATCGCAAAAAGACTGCGATACAGTCGTGATACTGTCGTTGGTCGTATACGTTCACTCACGTTACTACAACTTTGCATCCATAATATCGCAACACAGACACGATTCAGCATCGATACAGTCGCGATGTAGAATTATTACAGATGCGATGCAGTATCGATACAGTCGTAAGCTGCTGCTGTGACTACTTGTGTGTGCCTCTGGATACTTCAGCTGCAAGATAGACTCGTAGTTCATGTAGTTTTATTTTTGGAATACTTAGCGATAGTTTATCTTTTCATAATGTTGATGTAAGTCATAAAACAAACCAAGAGAGAAAACTGCTAGTAAAAACATTTGCTTATCGCCCAATGCTAGTCGGTTGGGTCCAGTGGAAACTGTAGTTAATGTACCGACTTACAAAGGAATTAGTGATTTGAAGATATGCTCTGCAAGCATATACCTACACTGATCTTTTAATTATGTTTATTGAAAGTGTAAGCTGCGTGGTAGGTACCTAATAGGAAACTAAATGACTGATAACTCATAAGCAGAGGTCGGAATTAGGTAGAGTTATTTATGTACTTGCATCGAAATGTTGATATTAATATGGATCTTCCCGGGCTTTTCTAATAGACAATCACTGTGACCAACAATATTACAAACACATAATAAAAAAAACCTCAGAGATAGATAAGACAAATAAAACAAAAATAATTAACATACAATTTGCGCATTGGAATTTTGCAACTTCGGACATCCGGTGTCATTGGCAACGTCGCGCATGCAGTGGTTTAAATTGTTTAAAAGTAAACAACTTTTTATTTAATACATCACGGGATTTTTCTGCTCTTCAAAATTAATCCCGGGATTTGGGGCATATCCACTTTATTCTTTCGTTGTATAATTCAACCTAATTACGCTCTCTACTCATAAGTCATGATTATAATTTGACTGAACATAATTTTAGCAAGAATAGTACATAAATTTATTGGTATGTTATTATTAATTATGGGTTTACTAATTAATGAAGTACCGACTGAAAGAAGCTACGCTTTTAGTTTAGAACGTGAAGTTTAACATGACTTTCCATCACAAAAATAACGATTCATAAAAAAACGATTCTTGGAAGTAACTAAACATTTATTTATTCGTCTCCGTCGTTTCAATCACAAATTGATCAATTCCGTGAGAAAATGGCGCGCATATATTTTCTATGACCGCAAACAAACATAGTTCATACGATTTCCATATGCAATATCAGCCAGAATTCATATTCTACAAACGTTTAGCCATTGCCCACAGTTCTGGTGCCAGAAATACCAGTTATTTGTACTCATAACTTATGAAAACTGCTACGTTATTAGAACTAACATTGGAAATGTTACATGGATTTTCCGGCGTTCATACAAACGGTTTAAATAAACTGAGCTTTGGGCACGAGCTACACGCTCAAGCGACACGAGTCTTGCGGCGGCGACTGTGGAGTAAAAAAAATAAAGAATTTGTGTAGGGCATGCTACGAGTCACCGCGACGCGACCTACGGAGCGACGACGGCAAAATGTCACGCGCGCGCGTGTCGCAAGTCGCGTCGCAAGTCTCATCGCTCGAGGCCGTGGGCGGGGCCTTAGAGCGGTGACATCAATGTATTTTCAATTATTTACTACAATCGCAACGAAACTTCATCAACCCCATTTTTCTAATAGCCTTAGATTTAATATACTCGTATTCCCAAATCATCGAGTGACTTCATTGTTTTTCCTTTCTCGTTCATCAAATCTAAACTGCAGATTTGAAAGCAGATCTATCAAATCTCATAATTATCAGGCTATTAGTAAACCCCATGAGATAGGTAAATCAATGTATTGTGTATCTTCAAATTATTTAGATAAGTAACTTATTGTATATTGTATACATTCGTTTGATATTCGAAATTACTTTCACCAACCAGTACCTTAAGGATAAAATGTCGCCATGTTGTTGGCATTTTATAAGTAAAGTTTTATAACAAGTTAGCAACGAGGAGATACTTGAAAACTAATATCTTCTGCTCCCAGGTAAACTTAAATACGCTTTACACGAAGTTACATGTGTTAGTAAATCTGTGTTTATAGCAACGTATGAATTAAAGTGATAAGAAAGTTAAATAACTTTAGATTTGGTGATAATTGTTGGTATGTAACCTTTTATGACACATGATAAGGCTATTTGGCTTAGTTTCAGCCATTTCGTTTAACTTTTATTAGGTACCTACGATAGAAAATTTGTTTGTTTCGAAGTCGTTTGGAACTTAATATTTCTTATATAGGACCTATTTAGATAGAAGAAGATTACACATGTTTCCACGAAGGTTATTTTAAATACATAGGTAACTTGTTTATTAATAGCAAGAGAGGAGACCAATTAGAAAAAAAAAATACATAGTGGGACTTCGACGCGGAGACTGAAACCGTGAATTCTGTACGTACTTATTCTGAACCCCATAAAACCCACCCGTGTTGCTTCAGTTGCCTGTGCGCCCGGGCTAATTCTGAACCCCCAGCGTTGAAAATTTTCGTGAGTCATCAAAAAAAAAAAAACTGCTGCTTAATAGAAAAGTGCAATACCTGCGTGGTTAAAATGTATGGCGGAGTAATTTTTTTTAATAACTGACGATAAATTTTAACGCAACGGGATTCAGAATCATGTAGGTACTGAATCCATGGTATAAGGTTGTGCCTCGATGTCTCTGCCACCCATTTATAATACACCACAGGGTGTATTCTCTCTCTAAATTATTTTATAGATACATGGTGCCGATTTTCTTGTAACAAAATTCTCTAAAAAATAAACTAACGCCTTCTTCCCATGGGGGTAGGCAGAAATTACAGAACGCCACCTGCTACGATCCTTACATACTCCTATTGCCTCGTTTACGTTCATACATCTGGTCATACACGCACGCCGGTTGTGAGTACTACGCACCTGACCTTTCTGAAGAACATCACCAATAAGGTCACTATATGTCTTCCTAGGGCTTCCCCTCCCGGCATTTCCACTCACATCTGCCTTGTAAATACCTTTTGTTAATCGCCCTTCATTCATCCTCTCAACATGACCAAACCATCTTAGCATACTCTTTTCAATTTTTGCTACATCTTCTTTTATTCCGCACCGTTGCCTTATCAAATCATTCTTCAGTCTATCATTCATAGTCCCACCACACATGCTTCGCAAGGAACGCATTTCCACAGCATTTATTCTACTTTCATGCTTCTTTTGCCACACCCAACACTCACTTCCATACATAAGCGTAGGCACCAGCACACAATTGTGAACAACCAGTCGTGCTTTTTTGGACATCAACTGGTTGGTCACAATTGCATGTGTAGCACCATTCACTTTATTTCCCGCATTTACCCTTCTTTCCACATCTCCATCAATCTTTCCATCCCTTGTAAATAGACTCCCCAAATATACGAACTCACTTACTTGCTCCACACTCTTATCATTTAATTTCACAGCACATACCGATACATCCTCTTCTCTTTCAAACACCATGACCTTCGTCTTATTCACATTTATATTCATCCCTTTCATTTTATATGATTCATCCATCACAGTCACCATGTCTTGCAACCCTTCCGCTGACGATGCAAGTAGAACTTGATCATCTGCGTAGAGAAGGCATTTGCCAGACACCTCATTCATCGTCAATCCATACTCACCCTCTTTCAAATCTGTCAGACAACTATCCATGTACAAGTTGAGCAGCCATGGTGACGCTACACAACCCTGTCTAACACCCCTCGAGATGCAGAACCAGTTCGTGTATGCCCCATTTATCCTAACACAAGTACTGGAATCCTTGTATAAAGATTTCAGTGCCCGTACTAAGCGCCAGTCCACACCGTACAAGGACAGTGTCGACCACAGTTCTTTCCTCCACACACTGTCATAAGCCTTCTCCAAGTCCACGAAAGCACAGTAGACTTTCTTGTGCTTTGCCACATGTTTTTCGGCTATGCACCTTAGGGAGAAGATCTGATCCATACATCCCATTCCCTCTCTAAATCCTGCCTGCACATCCCATATTAACTCACCTGTCACTCTTATCACTCTATTTATTAAAATCTTCGCATATAGTTTGCCGACAACACTCAAAAGACTAATGCCGCGGTAGTTTTCTAAACTACACAAAAATCACTAAAATTTAGTTTATTCCTGTCAAACGACGATTTCTCATTCAACACAAACATCATTCATTTCATTGACTAAAGTGACACAATTTAACTATATTTTAGTTTGACAGTACTAAGATGGCACTGAATTATTAGTTTAGTGAAAGTGCCAATTTTGCTATTCTGAATTTGACGTTTTTCACCTAAAATTTTGGTTGTCTAACTAAATTTGGATCGCGATTAAAAAGGTGTGGAATAAAATTCACGACAAAACCTTGACTTCAGGTGCAAAAACAGTACTGTATCTTTTTTAAATTTTGTTTTGCTTATATCTCGAAAATGGTGTGTCTTGTCGCAAAAAGAATGAAAATTGCGACAACCTTTATGAAACCCTTAAAACTCTACATGTAGGTAATATTTTTTTCATGTTTTCCATAAAAAATGTGAAAAATTCCATATAAAACACGTCGAGGCCGCCCCCGAGAGTGCCTCCGGCTCTAAAAAAATAATCACGCGGTAGGGCAAACAAGTACCACGTTGAGTCGCGATTGTCAAATTAAATTTTAGTTGCGTCAAAATTATTTTTAACTTTAGAGATATTTTTGCAGAATACTTTTCAGATTCTCATAGTCAAAAGTAAGGAATTTTAGTGATAGTTTAGTTCGGTGTACAAGAAAATCGGCACCAATGAGGAGTATTGGTCAGATTCATCCTATTTTCAAATTCTAATATTTTTATTTGTAGAACTTATACACATTTTGCAGTATGCAGGGGTGATGTTTGTTATAGTTTAGAGTAATCCAGTTGTCAGAGAGTCAAGTTTATTTATGAGGATAACGATCGTTGTCATCATTAATAAACTTATTAATCTATGTTCAACCTTCCGATGCAGACATTTACACGTGAGAAAATGGAGGCAATGCAAGGAAGGTCCAACTTACTAACGCGTTATTAACTTTTTCCTAATGGGTTGCTTCGTGTTCGGGCCGCCATTAAAATACTAGTGTTGTGACATTCTGGCTACTCATTGGTCATTTGCGGTTAGAGTACGTAAGCAAGGAACTTACGTTTAGAATTCTTCAAATGTCGTATAGTAACAGCGAATCCCTTCCCCCTTGCCGGTACCCGGTATTGCACGAGGGCAGCATTTTGTCTGGAGATCAGCTTACGGGACGGTCTCTGGTCACAGGACTCCACTAGTCGGTCGTCATCCCACGCATCTGCTGGCCATACCTGGCCATTCAACTCCCAGCCGTCCACCCACTGGAATAAGGTTATTTTTTTAATAAAGATGGGGCTGGTTTTTTACTTTTTATACAACTCGATAGCCAGATTTTGCGGCTGCCAGCGTTTTTGGAAATATTGACGAACTCGCGCATACAGGTCGACATCCTTAACCCCGCTCATTGCATTTTTCACGTGAACCCAGTTTTCACAAACTGAGTAAACTTGAACGGGACTAAAAGGTAGAAGAAGGACTATGGAACATTTAATAATATGGCCCCACGTATGCCTTCCAAAGGACCGGGATCCCATGGTCCCGACCAGTCAAAATATAAAATAAAAAAAATAAGTAGTACATGAGGGATACTTGATTTATTTAGGAAAACATATAATATATAATAAGTAGCCCTAAAAATATGAAAAAAAGATTAAAGCTACCTCTAAATACCTACCTTTCTCAAACTAGACTCAAAGATTTGGGCAACATTATCCGTGTGACAGCTGAATAAAGCAAACACCTACGCAAAACTGCTTCCAGTGAACCGTGAAATAATGAAGTCTTAAGAACAACTTATCTAGGGTAAGGTAGAACGTTATAACAATAACTAACACCAGCGTCTACACCCAGAGAAAAAAATAAATTAAAGTTTCCTGCACCACGTTATGGTTATAAAAGTTTACGACACTTTCAGACTTATTACGTCATCCGTTATGGGGTTAATTCAGCCATTTTTTAACATGAGTTATATTAATTTACTTTAGGTTTTAGAACCTTGCAAATCTTGGTCACAATCCCTTGGGATTTTGTGGGGTGGGATTTATGTGATGTGAATTTAACACCAACAGCTCCCTAATTACGTCACACACTATCTTTCACAATCTGAATAATTTTGAAGCCTATTGCTAATTCATTGCTTCATATGTTCGAAAAAATTGTCTGCTCAACAACGTAAATAACGCAATGAATGATATTGAACTGTCAAAATGAAAGCTATTCCTACTGTTAGTGTGTTACGCAATTACCCCACTAGTGTCGAAATTGGGATGATGCGGACTAAACAATCTATACTAAGCTGAAGTAAATGAAAGAGTTTCGTATTTTTAGAACTAAAATGATTAATGTAACATTGTTTTGAAATTTTTAATATACTTTGTATTTTAAAGATTATCGGAAAAGTGACCCTTTTATAATGTTTTTAGTAGGTACTTTATACATAATAATCAATTGCCGCATGTATGAAAGATCATCTCTTGAGAACGGCTCGACCGATTTGCAGATATTTTTTTTGTGTTCGTATTTGTCAGTACAAAGTTTGAATGAAAGTTTTTTTTTAGAAAAATCTACCGTTGCCGTCGGAAATTTTCATCCGGTCGACGGTGGGCACGAACAGCTAGTATTTAACAAAATAATGTTAAAAAAACTTACTGCTACCAGTCCTCCATTCTCGCAGGGTACATCGAGGTAGTTAAAGATGACCTCGATTCTCTTATCAGGGTCAGCTATCATGTAGATACCACACACGACCGGATCATCTGACGGGGACTTAAAAAACAACTCTCCTTCTTCTGACGTCACCAGGAAGCAATCTGCGAAAATTATTTCATTATTTTACACAAACCAAGCAAAGGATTCAATTTATTCCGACGATTGTATTATGCTTAACTTAATGTCAAAGTTAATTGCGAGGTTAAGCGAAAATGTCTAACCTTGGAGGCAACCGAAATTATGCACAAGAAAGGTTAAAGGGAATACATAACAAGGTGTTAACACAGCAAGTTTTATACTCCGGTTTTAGGTAGGAAGGAATTCAGGTTTTTATCCCTGTCAATTAAAATGAAAGCCTCCAATTAAGCTAATAATGTAACTAAAGGTCAAGTTTCTACCATTTCGTTATATGTATAAACAAGGTGGTGACGATAATACAACAATAATTTAAACTTCATATACCGTCGAACGGGGTGAATAGAGATACAGGAGTGAATCGGAATGAAACTTTAAAAGAGATTTTAACATTGAAATAATAGAGTTTGTTGTAAAAAGGACCGTAATGTCTTATACTGTATTATAATTAACGATTAAGCGCTCTTGTTGGCAACAAACTATAAATTATGTCAATGTTAAAATCTCTTAAGTTTCGTTCCGATTCATCCCTGCCTCACCCCGTTTGACGGTATCTAATCATGTTCCTAGTCTGCATACGAAAACGCAATCAAATATATCCAAGGGTTTATTCACTATAGTAAGCCAAAGATCGGAAAATCCCATAGTCGGCCCATCACTAATAATTGTTTTTTTGAAAAAATCATTTTTTT
The DNA here is from genome assembly GCA_916610205.1 of Griposia aprilina. Lineage (NCBI taxonomy): Eukaryota > Metazoa > Arthropoda > Insecta > Lepidoptera > Noctuidae > Griposia > Griposia aprilina. The sequence continues at coordinate 9,468,789 of OU744287.1, forward strand.
AAGTCAATGTTAAGATTTATTTGGTAGTTCCAAAATACTCTTATGCATTAGTATTGCCAGTGTTTTCATTTATTGACGTATTGTTGTATCCCATTGTGGTAGGCTTAGTAATATTCAGTATTCAAATGAGATAAAGAATAAAAAATAAAAAATAAAAGTTTATTTGGACACAGTTCGTGAAACTCAAAACACAAATAATAAAATAAAAAAGTGAAAGTAATGTTTAACAACATTAGTGTGTGCCTCACGGCTGCGCCAAAAAGGTGCATTTCAGCATTAATGCCAGACAGATGCTGTCTAGCGCTGGTTTTCTAATGAACGTAAACACCTAGATACTATATGCAAGCATTCCAGGAATGGCTTTCAGTTATATTTATGACTATTTGTGAAGCTCACTTATCACAAACGTAGCCATTTTAAAAGTAGGTTAATAAATACAATGAAGAAACATTATTATTTAGCCTTCTGAATATTTCATAGAACAGGGCTTTGAGAAATGTGCTAACCAGTTACTTATTAAAAACTTTAAAAACAATAAGTTTTTTTTTAGTTATAGTCCGGCTCTCGATTACATTTGTTCCTATAAATACAAGCATTAAAGATTTACCTTCATCGGGATTTATGACGCGATGAGCTGGTCGGGGAAGTCGCCGTATCCTTGAGAAACGTGATAGTGCTGATGTAGAACTCCTTTGCCCATACTCTTTGCCCTGGTAACAAAGAAAATAATAATACACATTAATCAATATTAAAATTTAGGACTTTCCAATTATCCCACTTTGTCATAGACTTCTTCGTCAATATTAATTGTAACAAATACCTAACTATAGAAGGACGTCTGGACTGAAGTTAAACGCAACTTTTGGGAAGCCAAGTAATGACCGTTTATGTCAAAAAGCCAATCAATCAACTGAGGTATCCAGATGTCAGTATCCATGTCTCGGTAACCTGACTTGTAATTTGTCGTATTCTTTCCAGAACGTGATAGTGTGACCTATTTGCAACAATTAAGCACCCCATAAAGCCTAGGTCAAAATTCAAGGGATTCGAAAAACCTCAGTTTTTAAGAATTTTTGAATATTTCCGAGAATTTGTGTGAAATATCACTTTTCTCTGAACTCTCAAATTCAATAACCTTCACTGCTATTCTATTGGGTACCCAATACTTTACCAAACCTTTCGATTTATCCAAATGTTCCAAAACATCAAACAGTTAAAACTTGAAAGAAGAAATTTATTAACCATTTTCAAAAATCATCTATCTACAACCCCAGTAATCTAAAATTTTACTATGGCATTAAGCGTAAAAATTATAGAGAAAATATTTCCATTTAATCAGCTATCTAACGAGGTACAAAAGTTAAAAAATATTCTTGTTGCACTTGTTGAAGACCTCTTCTTCGTCGTTCCTTCAATTCAGAGGATCGCGACAGCATACGACGCGTCTCAAGGTTATGCGGTCTTCTGCAGTGGGGACCGCTTGGTAGATGCTGCCTCCAACAGTCCTCTTGATCGCGTCTGACCATATTGCCGGTGCTCTTCCTTTCACCCGGTTCAGTATCATAAGCTTTTCCAGACCATGCTTAGGTGAACGCATAATATGTCCGAAAAAGCTGAGGGCACTCTCCTGGCATATTATAGATAGCTGCTTGGTGATATTGAGTTCCTCCAGTATGGATTCATTCTTTCTCATGGCGGTCCATGATTGAAGACCTAATAATAGTCTTCAAACATAGCGGTATTAGGCGACGAAAAAATCCAAATGTGCCATATAAGCTGGCTTGTAGATAGGTATTCCTTATGAAATGTCTGAGCACAAATTCGATATATCCGGTATGTCCAGTTGGGGAGACTGTGAAATCTTCTAATTATTGTATTAACTGTAATCTACCAGGGAAGCATGGCACCAAAGGGAGGAAGCCTATACTCAGCAGTTGGTGGAACAAGGCTGCTAAAAATAATGATGATAATAATCTACCAAATAACCAAATTAATAACGATCTAACCACGGAACTAATCGGTTTATAACATTATATAAAGTTAAGTTTAAACGGTTAGTAATCCCAATACGCGGCGTTGCTTCTTAACCTAATTAATATTTGCATGTCCAAAGTAATTAGACCGTTTGATGACCTCCCTTTGAGACTGTCATGACACAAGTAAGCATTGACACTAATTGGGAAGCGAATTTAATTGAAGATATATAAACAAACGGATAAACATTAGGAAGGTTTGATACAAATGGAAAACCCGACTCAGTTGATGAATGAAAGTGAATAAAGAGATTAGGGATCTGGAAGCTTAGAACCTCCTAATTTTTTGGGGAGTGAATTACAAAAACGCCGCTCATAAGTCAAGATAAATGTTCGTATCTGAGTGATTATAAATGTAACGTAGCCGTAGTGCTCCGTACGTGAACCACATACAAACGATCCTTGTGGCGAGAAATTCTTTTCATGTCCACAATGCATACAATGCTTTGAGATGGACTGGAAAGATTGCGAGGACCGCAGTCCTAGATATATTTAGTTATTTTTGAAGTTACATGTGGATTTTCTAGTGGTTTTATTCCACAATCCGATATACAGGCCTGAACAAAACCTCGTTGAATGGAGCTTCGAAACAAAATTGAAAGTTTGAAAGTAATTAACGGACACAATGGGTTCGGTTGACAGGACACGGGCGATACCTAGCTAAAAGTTTATAAAGCCTGTTGTGGTAATCAAGCAAAGCAATTTGTTTTCTATTCCACATGTTATGCTTTTAGAATATTGAAAAATTGTAATACGTTTTTTGACCAACGAGGTTTTAAAAAGCCAAATGAATCGAGAGATTTAGAAATTATGAAACAGAATAAGCAACAAAAACTTTTTATCATGAAACATATTTGGTTATTTATCCGTTCTGGGTCTTTCAAAGACAATTAGTATAAACATGGTCTTGCACTCCTGTAACTTAAAAGCACATAAACAATAACAATACTCGTAATAGATTATGATTGGAACGGTAAAATAAAATGTTCTAATTGTTATTTTTTAGTTTATAAGCTCCTGTTATTACTAACCATAATGGATCATGTTATCTGAAAAATAAATAAATTATTATTATTATACACCATGTGAAAAAAGGGAATTTAATTCTAGGGACTAAGTTGGATCCCGAGAGCAGCGAAGGATTCTAGATTAGAATCCTGAGCGGAGCGAGGGATACAAGGACCGAGATGATTTTTTTTTCCGAGTTGTGTACTCTACTTTTTACCATTGACTGCAATAAAATAAATAGTAGTATAGCATTATTATTTATCACATTTTATTGAATAATCGGTAACAAGAGAACAATGATTACATTTTGTATTAAAAAAAAAATTATAGCTCCATTTAGACAGCCAGTAAATACTTTCAGCACACTTTATTAATTTTTTGTACATAATTCGAGCTTGTTCCAAATTCAAAATGTTTTTATTCACTCAGTGACTAAAAGAGAGTTTTATTCACTGTTATCGATGAATCCAATGCCCTTTTTCGAGTGGCAATGGTAAAAAAAACCTACATGATTCAACGCTTAATATTTTTTTTGATGATGGCTTTATTGCAGTTGGTCCCTAGGGGGCCTTCTTTGCTTTACCGGGTTTCGGTGGGGCCAGAAGGGCCTCTCACTTAGCAAATAAAATATTTAGGTAGCACAGCTAAGGGCGTTCCATAGTGAGACTAGAACCTAGGCTTAGGGCGCTACCGGTTAATGAGCAAGTGGGGACTTGTTGCATCTGTGAGTTATTATTATTAGGGACGCTTAATTATTGTACGGGCAGCTTATATTACAGTACAGTAGGTACAGTTTGCGAACGTTAGTGTTGGTAGCCTTTACATATGAAATGCTCATAAATAATATACAAATCTCGTTACAGTAAGCTCGTGGAGTTTCATAAAAATATTAATAATTGAAAAGTTTCTTGAGTTTTCCATCTTTATTAGGTTTTACCTAATTTTCTTGATGGTATCAATTTTTATATGCGTACTTTTAGGAAAGTTTTTGTAATAGGACCGCAGGTGGGGGCCAAAATACAAATTAGACAAAATAATTTCCTGGGTGCAGCTGCACTTGTTTTTCTGGATTAATTTGCATTTGGTCTTCTGCTTGTCTTAATTAAACGTACTTAAGTATGTAGTTTTTTGGTGGATAACACTTTCATGCTAATGTTATTAAAATAATCAGAGTTTACAGCTCCGGCTTTTGATAATAAAGTTATTTTAGAATTATTGTGATCGTACGGATGAAGTAATAGTGAGTTCCATAAAGACTATCTTACATGATACCATATTACAAGAATCAAAATATATTAATGATAATGCGGTCTGTAAAGGAAGGGTCCTTTATTTTTTTAATGGGTAATATATGAGCATCTAGGCAGAACTACCACGACATCGAAAGGCCTTATAAGCACAAGTTTTTGACTATAAAGCAAAATATATACACATTTGTTTTATATATAATCATCAACACTAATACTAAATTATTAATAAAGTCTGCAAACTCTGTGAAGTTATAAATTTTACCTTATTCAGTTACAATAAAAAAAAAAGTAGCAAAACACTGGTTATGAGGACTCGGAACAATTATTATGTGCCTGCTGTGGTCTCCTGTAATTGAAGGAGTACACGTAAAAGAACCTATTTTATTATTGTGATCTATATTGTATTTGTGTATCCTTTGTTGGTGATCCCAAATAAAAAAATAAATACCCTAACCTGACACACATACACACCACTTAAACACACATATCCTCACTCACCACACACACACATACTATATCAGACATCACCTCTCTAATCGCCACTCTGTAATTTGCACGCCTTGCCCCAAGATACAGACTAAGCCAAAGTCAGATATCTTTTATCCGTGGAATAAAATTGAGATCTGACAGTTCTAGTATGGAAAAACTGTCCAATATTTTTTTTTTCGCATTTGTGGACTTATTCTAGGTATAAAAGTTTGGTGAATTTCGCCCAGCGTAGTGTTGGGCTCATCGGTAAATAATACTTTGTATCCTAGCTGCAGGTAATATTTTAAGCTACTCTGTTGGCTCGGTTTGGCGTTTACACACTGTATTACGTGGACTGTTTTCTATTTCTATTTAAAATCTCCAATTAATGCCAGTAAATAATAAACGAACAAAAAATGTAGTAAACAAATAATAATAATATTCCTCCAGACTGAATTTCAGGCATGGCGGCCAATCTCAACGGAGCTAGCCTTTGGCGTGGGAGATATTATAGTGACACAGAACCGGCACTCTCTATTCCCTCACTCTCATAGTCCGAAGGGACGGCAATCCGACACGACCGGAGAGAGATGAGGCGCAGAACCATCGGCTTACCGTGCTTTCCGAGGTACGGGGGTATCAAACCGCCAACTTCCAAACTCCAGGCTGCTACCAAGAAATTCTTAATGGGAAAACCCAATAACACAAAAACAAACAAGCAAATACGGAATAAACAAGATACGTTTGTGTCACTAGAGTTGAAATGGGCAAGCGTTGGTACCCAATAAACTATTTATACGTCCATTATAATTATGGTCAGTTTATTGGGTTACAAGGAAAATGTCCCAAATTAATCGGTATTTATGGAGGCTTTGCAGTACACAGATTCCGAATTACAGGCAAATCTGCGGGAAAAGATTACAGTTCTCTCACAGTTATTTAACGTAGGTACCTCTAATTTTGCATCACTGTCAAAATCACAGTGACCTTTATTCTCGTTCCAATAAGGTTGCTCTTAGGTTGTTGTCAGAGATAAACTAACTGTTATAGGACTGTAAGCTGAATATCATTATTTGTTTTGAATCCAATAAAGTACATTACAACTATTTTCTTAATGTCCCACGGCAAACTTCGTGCTTCGTCAGTCGTTGGATTTCTATCAGTTTACACTCAGTGCAGACCAGACGCTCTCAATCGACTTGGAAGTATATAGAGTTGTTAATAACACACACACACCCAGGGGAGTAATGTTAGCTTCACGTTCACAGCATTTTTTTTAGATGCGCCATCTATGTATCTTGTTCTTTAAATTTAAGGCAAATAATTCACATAGGACATAATATACGTCTCTACAAAACGACTTAGACTTAATAGTTGTTGAAAATTGCTATTTTAATTTCTAATTTATTTTCATTATATTAGTTCAATTTTTAAATTTCCATTAAGAAACAAAAAAAAATTTAAAAATTATTGACGTGTAAAAGTGTTTGTACAAACCTATTTACAGAAATAAAATCATTTATCATTTATAATTTATTTATTTAGTTTATCGATTTATTTTATCGATTGCTATAAAAAACCACTAATGTCAAAATTCAAACTGTTAAAAGAAAATGGCCCATATGTTTTGCAATTTGCTTGTGCGCTGAATTGGTTTCGTGTTGTATAAGCTGTTTTATTTGCTGCTAATAGGTTGAGTTAATCCTCTGCTCCTGCGTAAAGGCTTGAAGGGTCCATCATCAGATTCGTCAGTTTGCGATATTTCAACGTTAGTTAAGTGTTGATACGGTAGTGGATGCTATCGTTCAATGTTTTTACTATGCCTTCAATAAGAAGATGTGTATTTGGATGCGAGAGTAGGTACTTATAGCAAACTTGAAAATAAATCTATGTATTCAGTATTCAACAAAAAGAATTAAAAACTAAATTAACCTTTACAAACTATTTAAATGAATAAATGTGCACATTTTCCATACTTGTAGATTGATTACAATTCATGTGGAGTAGTTTTTATTTTACAACTAGTGCATAATTAATTTGACGCTACCAAACATGGTTTTACATAAATAAATCTATAACTTTGGAAAATATATGCAAAAGCAACCAAATGAAAATTAAGGGTAGGTATAGTAGGTATGTATAGTATGGTTAGTTATGGAACAAGAAATCCAGATGGCGCTACCCGTGACAGGTTGGCATAAAAATCCTGTGATATGGCACTCTATACCAGTATGATTGATGATGCTCTGTGCTCTTTTAACTTAATGTAATTTATTTAAAAAATGGGAGGAAACTGACGAAACACGAAGTTTGCCGAGGGATATTAAGAAAATAGTTGTACTGTAACTCATTATTTTAATGACAGCATTTTAATCGATGGTGATGGAGGTAAGAATACCTACTTTTCGACTTGCCAAACCTATATCTAGAATCATTCTTAAGTATCTTCATTAGTTAAGTGGACCTTTGCACAGCAGTGCAGCAGTTCGTGCCATATGGTTCCATAATTATGATAATTTGAGTGAAATCCTATTGGGTTTCCCCATCAGAAATGATGTAATTACAGGTAATAGTGCCCTATAATAGGCTGGTTCCATTGTACAGTTACGTGAGGCAAAAGTGAGTTAGGGCAGTGTTTATGTTAATAAGTCCGTGCACAGACTGCTTTTTCTTCTTTCTTTCTCTTTCTAGTGTTTTCTTAAGTCATTATTACAAGCTTTTTTATAAACTTGCTTCGTTAGTATCATTGTATTTCCGGTTACTCCGTTTGTAATCTATTTTTGAATTATTATCTAGAGACTTGTCTACTCTCCGTCTATGTCTACGATTGAACCAATTATGTTTGTATTTGAACCACTCCCCGCGTAGTAAATCAACGGTTAATCCGAAGTTATGTCAGTCCGGAATGATTGACATGGACAATTTGGATCGCGTCGCCTCGACTGACAGGCAAGTTTGCAATGATTTAGCAAAGTCGACATTACTCGGTCGAGTAAACGTGACCAAATTCCAATCTGACAGTCACCCTCGTTATTTGGAGGTTTGGGGGAAATGCCTATTTGCTGGACGAAATTTGGATTTAGTGTATTTAATTGGGTCCGTTGTAAGACTATTTTTAGAGACCTCTTTTATTGGAATGACCGAGGGATTTTCTACAATTTCTATTATTGTTTTAGGTACTTATGAGTTAAGAACACAACAAGCTTTCTTTTTCTTCCTTTTTTTTATTCTTCGCGTAAATATATCTACTGTGCATGCGTAAATAAAATTACTAGGTATTTATTTCGTTGAATTATATTAAATGTGTGCAACAAAACACTTAGCCTATCGCACTCCACTGCTGGACATAGGCCTCTCCCATGCTGCGCCACAATCCCCTGTCCTCCGACCTCCTCATCCAGTCTGTCTTATCTACCTTTTTGAGGTCGTTGGTCCATCTACCTGGGAGGCGTTCCACACTACACTTGCAGATACGCGGTCTCCACTCCAGGACTCGTCTCCTCCACCGGTCATTGGTACTTCTATAGAGGTATGAGGAACAGGTGTAAAGTTCACTCATACTCTATGGAAAAGGGAGGATCCTCCGACCAGACGGGTGTTGTGTCTGGTGGGCAACTGCCCGACGGTTGCGACGTCAGTATGACGTGTAGTTCGCATGTGACGATGTTGATACCGCTACACTTTGACAAACATGGCCAGCCCACTGCCACTTCAGCTTGCTTACTCTGCAAGCTATGTCGGTTACTCCGGTTCTTCTCCGGATAACTTCGTTTCTGATTTTATCGTTCAAAGAAACTCCGAGCATAGCCCGCTCCATATATTCATATATTTGGAATGTGTGCGAAGTTTGAAATCAGCATTGTACTTATAGACCGTTTGAGGAACAGGCTGTAAAGCTTACACACCCTCCATAGAAAAGGGAGGATCTTCCGACAAGACGGATGTCGTGTCTGGTGGGCAACTGCCCGACCATGGATGTCGGGACGTTGTATAGGTAGTTGCGCGGTAAACTCTGCTTGCGCGATGCAGGCTTTTGTGTGACGTCCGTATGTTGCGTAGTTCGCATGTGGCATTGTAGATGCCGCCACATACCAAATGAATTATAAATGGCAGAACTTCCTTATTTCTTAAGAAATAAGCAAAACCTTTGTACTCAATACTTATATGTCGTATCAGTACCTATCTATTTTATTGTGTGTACATAAATATATTTTTTTTATTTTTTTATCAAAAATCACATTGCAACTGATCAGAGAAAAACTACACTGAACGTTGTTTTAATTAAAATAATGTAGTCTATACAGATTTTGCTTTTCCTACTGTTTATAGACAAATGCCAAAAATAACATTCTAAAAATCTTTCATCCACAAATATCGTTAACGTGGTTAATTAACGAGCTAACAAGGTGCTGTGTTAACATAATAATAACATACAAGGTTCTTCTACAAACTGAGCTGCAACTTAGTTATGTATGGAGTTTCGAACAGTCCAGTAACTCCTGCTTTATAATGTTTTAATTAAAGCTTTTCCTGCGGTAGTACGAGCAAATCCTTTGCTCCACACAATAAATACTGTAGCTGACTGTACCTGCTTGTACCTAACAGGGATTCAACAAAGAAATCTTAATTAGAAAACAATGAGAATACCTAGGCAGGTATATGGAAAAGTTGTGCGAAGGAATTTATGGATTGGTTAAGTGTGAATTGACAGTTCACCCTCATCTAGCTAGCCTTTTTCCAATTGGGCCTGGCTTTTTGGCCTATTGGCCTCGTACAGGACTCTCTGGTTTGAGTTTGATTTTGTTTTTGTGTTTAGTTTAGTTTATGATAATCCTGTGCGGGTCCCAATAAATACTTTTTCTTTCTTTCTTTCTTTCTTTATTTCTAACTATGCTCGGGTCGGCTTTCAGTCTAACCGGGTGCAGCTGAATACCAATACTTTACATGGAGCGACTACCTATCTGACCTCCACATTCCAGACAGGGTAACACGAAGTACCCTTTGGTAAGACTGGTTGTCAGACTTTCAGACTTCTCACTACCCGAAACGTCGAATTACAGCCGGGGCCAAAATCTTAACGTGCTTTTTAGGGCAAAGAGGGTTAGATACGTATCTATTAAATGAGAATACAATGGTACTAGTCGTAAAATCTGGCACATCAAATTAGAGAAAAGTTCAGCTCTGTAGAGCGTCGCTTGAGTCACTCAAGCCTGTGAGCCTGTGTGTGTGTGTAGTGTCCTTCTAAAGTTCTATGTGTCATACATTAATAAGACACATAAAACCTCAAATCTTTAAAATAAAAATCTAAAAATCTTAAAATCTTTTCTTTCTTTTTTTTCTGTACTGTACTGTATATGTACTATAGTTGTTATGTCTTGTACATTTGCTAAAATTTTGTTAATAATAAGATCGGCTATTGATGTTAGAAGTGTACTAATCCATTAATTGTTGTTGTGTTGGTGTGATGACAGTCATTTTTACGTTGAATATGACTGTCATCTTATACTACTAGATGGCGTTACTTGTGTTGTGTTTAATATCCGTTTTTGCTAAACATTGATTTGAATTTAAAGTTATGCATCAATTGATTCCTTTATGTTATGTAATGTTAAATATAATGTTTGAATGAATTGTAGAATTGTTTCAGATTGTATTTAAAATAGAAATTAATAAAACTGTTTTACAAAACCAGGTGGCGCGCTACTTACGGTCCCCACTCTTGTTGGTTGCCGGCTTAGCGCGTCAGCTCTTAGCGACAGTATGTTGCTAACCGTGTTACAAGTAAGTTGATTAAAAGTGAGTTTTATTTGGGTACCCCCACATATTTCAGATTCATTTTGAATTTTGCATCAAATAAATTAATAAAATATATTTCGTTTGATAAAAAAATATGAAATAAAATAATATAAAATATTTTTTACATTTTCAGACTTTACTTTGTACGGTTTTGGAGGTCAGATATGCAGTCACTCCATGTAAAATACTTTTATATAGCTACATCCGGTTAGACTAGAAGCCAACCCCAACATATTTCGGAAAAGGCTAGGCAGATGACTTTGTACGTGAATAATATTGATGGGTCCCAAGTGAATTCATTATCTCAGCTTAAATGGTTTATAAATAACATTACGAAAAAATGCTTTACAAAGCAAGCCTAATGAATTACCGACGCGAAGGGAGTAAGTCTTCTGAGAGCTAATTAATGTCAAAAGATTCGCGTAGGTACAGATGTCAACAATCCTAATCACTTAATCTTTCTTTGTTTGGTACCTAAATTACGTATTCGCTATATAAAAAATACTAAACGAGCAGAAACCCAGCGTATGTTACGCCACTTAAAGTAAGTCACCGAAATTATATTGCATTCGGTTTCATACAATAGGTACCTATTGACGCAAAATGAATCAACTCAAATTGAAGAGATATGAATGAACTTAATTTTAGGGACGTAGAATACGTGACGTTTCGGTTGTCTGGCCACATTCTTAGGGACCAATATAGTATATCACCATTTTCTAAATAAACTGATAAACCTCAACAAATCAGTAGTGATTCAAAAACAGATTTGGTAGAACATAATTTAAGAAGCCTACCCACGTCAAATCCAAATTTTTCCCTTATAAAAAAGGTAGGTAGGTACTTGTAGTCGTAAGTAATTTTCTCAATTGACGGAAAAGCTGACCTCAACGTTAAGATCCATCGAAATATTGAAAATAAAATAGTATGGAATATGTAAATTGGACGATACTGGCATTGACCTTTTGCCTATATGAATAGTTTTATGATTCTTTTCGTAGTTCGACTTTACGCATTTTTTGTTTGAATTTTTTTTCAGCTGTACATTTCATTTTATGAAAGAATGTTATTTTTTAAACAAACTTAATGAGAAATCAAACAAGTTAATTGAAAGCTTAATCACTCTTTTCTGATTGGTTTCATAATTTGGAAATTGTACATCGACCACATTATTAAATATTAATGTAGTTAATGAACCGTAAACTCGTGAAATAGGGTGTGAAATCAGCGGACAAGTCATGTTTGTGACAGAAAACAACACTCGCGAATCGTATTGGGGACGTACTTATTTTGTTCCCTGTTTCATAATCATAATCATTTTAATGGCACCTAATGCAGAACTTTGGCTTGTAATGAGTTATTTATTATTGTTATTTACATATTCTTTATTGTACACCACAAAATACATAACAAAACATAAATCAAACACTACAAAATATACAATGGGCGGCCTTATCGCTATTTGCAATCTCTTTCAGGCAACCTTGGACAGTGATTTGCCTGGACATAAAAGGGGGCTGTCGTTGGTGCAAAAAATAAGTATACACACACACACTAAAGTAGTCTAGTTCTATTGGTTAATTTAATTGAAACTGTCTAATTGAGCATATACTTCAGGTATGGTCGTCCTCGAAATTGCTTTAGCAATAGTAGTATTATTCTTACCGCACATTTATAGTATCTGTGTTTACCTACTAGGTGTTTAATTAGACTGTGTATACTAAATGTCTTAAGACGAGCGCTAATCCTAGCGACAAATTGACACACAGTTCGGCAGGTTTGTGAAATGTGTACCAGTGTTTGGTAAAAAATAAATTATTTATCGATATATAATTTATTTCGGAACATTCTATTTAAATAAGAAATAAAAATTATTTTTTATTTAATTAGAATATTCCGAACTGAGCAACAATTAAGTGGGAATTGTTACCAAAGCCGTAAAACAAATATGAGGTCAACAATAGTAATAGAAAAAAGTAGAATCTTTTTCGGTCATTCCTGAAAAGAAGTATAACTGCAAAAGGAACAACCGTGAACTTTCAAGCCAAATAAAATACGTAGCAATTTTTATCTGTATCTTATAATACGTCTGAGAAATGTACGTGAAAATATGCGTCTCGAAACGAATGCATAAACCTGCTGGACTGTAAAATGCATAACACTCTATTCTGATTCGTCGTACCTTACTGTGTTTCTTCACGATTTTTAGGGTTCCGTAGGTACCCAACGCCAACGGGACCCCTATTTCTAAGGCCCCGTTGTCCATCCGTCTGTCACAGGGCTGATCTTTTGAACCGTAATAGGCAGACACTAGGATTTTTTTATTTTTTATTATTTGCAACATTTAATAAAAATTAAAAACAGTTCTAATTAAAGGGGGTACATACAAGAAACGTGTTAAAGAAATATATGGTGTTAACTATTGTACGGTGGTACGGAACCCTTCGTATTCGTGTGAAAGTCCGACTCGCACTAGACCACTTTTTTTCCAAGAATTATTCGAGTGCAAAAAGCCGTTCTTAAAAGCTTTGGGTACACAGAACCAACCCTTTATAAAATAAAATAAAACAATTTACGTTTTAAAGCGTTTGTGGATGGCATAGAAGTTTTGTTGGACTTTTTAGAGAGTTCTTCGATAAAGGATACTTGATTAAAGCGGCTAACGGCAATTCAAACCGTTATTTTATTCAATAGATACCTAGGATCGAAACAGACTATTGAATAAAATATTTAAGAAAAAGATTTTCGTTTTTTAAGTTTTTTTTTTGTTATGTAATTTGCTTTTTTTGCAATAGATCCAGATAGAAAGATTAGATTTACTTTTTATAGCATTGAATAATTTATTATTTACGATTATTTTGTAAAGATTTACATTTATATTTCGTGCGAGGTAGATCCTAGAGCCAAAATAAATAAAAGAAGATTCACAAGGTTTTTTCCATGAAACTATTTTCCTGCAAGTTATAATAATGTTCTTTCAAGTTATTTTTGGCATCGTAATAAAAATCAAGGACGCATAAAAATATCGTTCCATAATAATATCAAACAATTTTATCCTTACCCATTTACCGAACCGAATGGGGAATTTTGTTATTAGAATATTCTATCAAATATTTTATTTAAGTTAACATAAAAATGTATTATTTCAAGTCCCTTTATTTATTTTATTTTATTATTTTTGGAAAACTTACAGCTAATCAGACACAATGGTTACAGAGTTTTAACATGATGATGGCCAATTACAAGTTTTCACACGTAGACTAACAATTAAATATGTACTAAGTAGCAGACAGTTACTTTCGCGTTCTGTATATTCGTATACAAGGGCTATGTTATTTTGTCGAAGAAGTGATTGCAAAGAGCCTTCTTTAATTTAGGCACACTGGTAGTAAAAAGATCTATGTCAAATTCCTGGTAGGTTTCATTATACATGCGGCTCGCCCTAATCATGTAGGAATTTTGTCTATAGATTATTTTTGTTATTGGTACGTGCAACAAACGAGGCTTACGCAAAAATTAAGAACATACCAGCCCAATTTTGCTCAGCAGCTCAGTAACTAAACTTATAACTAACTAACTTATAACTTATTCTTTAACTTATAGTTCCAGAAACCAATTTATATACCTTTCCTTTCATTGCCTCTGATTTGGTTCACCCTTGTCATCTCCGTTTTCTAAGGCCGAAGACACACAGAGAGGAGCTTAGCTTGGTGCCAAGCTTAGTGAGTAGCGTAGCTCGAATAAGTGAGAAATAGTCATGCAGCGTGGCACCAAGCATTAGTGTGGCCATAGCAAGTAAAACTACGCATGAGTTTACTGGTTTGCTAGAAGCATGCCATCTAGTTGATGCACGCAACGCGCATGACGTGTTGTTGCTGCATGCGCTGGTTGACGTCATCACGTCAACGCCGGCTATCGCTGAAAACCAGCGCTGGGCCTCTGTCTCGTATAGGGTCGTAGCATTATGCTAAGCAATTGCCGTTTTGCTTGGATGTGACGCATATTTCCCCCCAACTCGTTCTTTTTTGTATTTGTGTGTTTTTCTCTGCGTCATGTTTACCGCAAATAAACGTACATAATATTTTCTATCTTTCTTTTTCTTCTTTCTAGTACGCGGCGCAGCACTAAGCATTACAATAGCGGCACTGTATGATGGCTTCTGACTTAGCACGCACGTTTATGGATTGCCGTTAATATTTACTGTTATGTAAATTTGAGGAAGCAGATGCCAGATTACATTTTTACGGGTCGCAATAATGACGTACTCCATCTTTTTTTTTTTGGTGAGAAAACATCAAGTAACTTCTCCCGCTCTGGGCGAAGCGGGAGGGCGTGTCAGACTTTTACTGACTAAAACCCACCCGTAACTGTTTCGGACAAACCCGCGACCCTGGCAGGCATCGTCCCTATCGGACCCGTCACTGGTGCTGACATTGCATGTTATCGGTAGCACCTGCATTGTGATTGATGACTCATTTGTTTGTGCGCGCGGTTAAGCGCATAACTAATGAGTCATCGAAAAATGCTCGTCTCTGATTGGCTGAATAATTTTCACTTACTGTTATGTCCACTACTTGAGTAATTAGCACTAACTATAAATATAAAGACATTCATTAAGTCCATCTAGTTTCGCTCTTGTCGCTTATTTTTGAACACAGTGAAATACTTTTATTTTTATATTTACATTAGAACTATGGCTGGATTTTGTACCAACCTAGATCTTTTTGTGAAATTAAGAAGTGGCGGTGATCTGAAAAATCATATGTTTCTATATGAAAGTATCATTTCTGTCTTGACTACCGAAGTTTCTGAAGAAGACAAGAACCGAATCAAGGAGTTCTGTCGACTTTTTTGTGTAAATCTAAATAAAAAGTGGATAGAGTCAAGTAGAAATCAAAAAACTTTTATGAATCGTGTAAGTAATCGGAAGTGGTTGGAAAAAAACATCAATTGGCCTGTTTGTGACAGTGTTGACCTGAGAAGTGAGATGGGCTTTTCGGACGCAGTCTTACCTGAGCCTGTGGATATAGATTCCCATGTTCCTACTCTTGCAGTATGTACTGCGGAAGCGGGAACATCTATAGATAAGGAGCACAGAAAACCGTTCGAAGAGTTAAGTAATAAGCAAAAAAAAAGACGTTCTACTTCCATAGTAGAAGAAAATTCCAAGGAACAGTTGCAGCACTGATACATAACAAAATTGAAGGACAACGGCAAAACGAATCTAACAAAAGTGGTCGAATACCTTTCCAGTAATCCAGATGCGCTATCCGAAGTAGAAGAGCGACTATTCAAAAAGCAGAGCTTAAGTACTGTCTCTGAAGATAAGTGTTCAGTGCTCTCGAAATGGAAGTACTTAGCTCTTCGACAATTTCTGAAAGAAGAAATTGTGCTGCCTTTCCATCTTATCCAAAGCTTGTAAATGCCAAGAAAAGATGTTACCCACCACAAGAGAGTATGGAGATTACCGAAAAAGGAGCTCACATTAAATTGCAAGTGCTGTTGGACCACACTGTGCAGAGGATTTTACTAGATATGAATTCTGTTGATAGGTCTCAAAATGAAGAACTCAAGTTGACCTGGAAATGGGGACTTGAGGGTTCTTCGTCGCAGAGTAATTATAAACAGAAAACGTCAAACACAGCTACAGAGTTCAATGATTCATCAGTAGTCATGATAAGCATCGTCCCTTTTCGGCTAGTGTCTACTAGCCCATCATCTGGGAATGAAAATATAGTTTAGGAGAACCCCACACCTTGCTCAACTCTGTACTGTCGACCAGTGAAGTTCACTTTCACTTCGGAGACAGCTGATTTTATAAAGTCTGAAGAGTCTGAGATGAAAAAACAAATTGATGAACGAATATCTACACAGTGTGGAAATATTGAAACATTGCATATGACCATGATTGATAGAAAAGTGGCCAATATTATTGCTGAAGTACCATCATATGCAACGTGTCCCATTTGCTTGGCAAAACCAAGCGAGATGAATAATTTAAACGCTTTAACTTCCAAACCACTTCGTGAAGAAATTTACAAACAAGGAATTTCTTGCACTGCATATGAAGATTCGGTGTATGGAATGTCTTCTCCATATATCTTATAATCTGGATTTTCAACGATGGACTGCTCGAGGCGAACATAAGGCTTTGAAACAAGCTTAAAAAAATACCACGCAGCAAGAGTTTCTTGAGCAAACTGGAATGCTGATTGATATAGTCAAACAGGTATGTATTTAATTTTCGCTCTTTTTATGTTGTTTGTGTATTATATCTCTATGTATTGTATATTACAGTATTGTTTTCCCATTTTAGGGTTTTGGAACTACAAATGACGGGAATACTGCGAGGCGCTTTTTCCAAGATTACAAAAGATCATCCAGAATAACGGGAATTGACGAAAACCTGATTTTCAGATTTTCCGTTATTCTACAAGCCATATCATCAGGCAAAAACATTGACTGTGAAAAATTTAGAAGATACTGTAGAGAAACAGCTGATGTGTACGTGCAAAACTATTCGTGGTACTACATGCCAGTTACTGTACATAAACTTCTAATGCACGGTGCAGAAATCTGTAACCACTTTGGTGTTTTGCTAATCGGTAAGTAAAAAATAAACATAGTTTGACGTATTATTTGACTCGATTGCGTTTTGAAATTAAAATGTATTCACTTATTCGTTTTAGGTATCTTATCTGAAGGAGCTTCGGAAGCCCGTAATAAGGACTTCAGAAAGGTCAGGGAGAGGCACACTCGGAAAACAGGGAGAATAGCAACAAACGAAGAATCCTCCATGGACTTCTAATAAGCTCTGATCCCCACATATCCTACGTAAGGCCTAAAATAATGAAACAGGTTTATAATGAGTTGGTGCCTGAAGCAATTCAGTTGTTACAGACTACTGAGCCTCCCTGTGACAGTTAGATTATGGAGGAAGAAGAATGCCTCATAGCAGAGTCCGAAAATTTGCCGGACCCACTGGCACTTCTGGAACAAGAAATAATGTGATCCGGCTCTAGATTATTCCCACAAAAGCCCATCAGGGCTAGGAATATGACAAACAGCGCTTTTCAGGGCTACAATTACTTCACAGTTTCATATTGATCATACGTACGATAACTTATACTATAATATACATACGCTTGATTATGTAGATAATTATCAACGACTTGCCCGTACAAATTTAAATTATTTCACCTATCATTAACAAAATTAGTATAACCTGAAACTTATTACGATATTTATTCAACAATAGATAACGTGCAGTTAAAAAAATAACACAGCCAATCAGAGACAAGCATTTTTCGGTGACTCGTTTGTTATGCGCTTAGCCGAGCGCACAAACAAATGAGCCATCAATCACAATGCAGGTGCTACCGATAACTTAGCAATAATAACTAAATTTCCACCAGAATAATTAGTTATAAGTACCTATGCGCTATTAAAACTCTATATTTAATAATGAGAAGGTCAATCAACCTAATGACACAACAAATATACTTTGAATTTATTTTAAACGGAAAAAAAATCATACAAAATATTTTTTATTTACCGAATGATTACTCGCGATGCCGCAGATGGCCGGCACTGATTTTTTTTCGTAGATAGAGAATGACCCTAGCTATCATATACTCACGCCACACACCCAACATATTAGCACAATTGAAGAAAAAAAATTAAACGTGATTCGCTCCATACAAAAAAATCTGATAAATTTTTTTCAAGACAAACTATCAACTTTTGAAGAAATTTTATAAGAAGAAAAGTTGTCAGGAATATCATAACGCATCATATAAAAAAAAGATCGCATCGATATTGGAACTTTGTTGACTATGTCCACTAATTTTCAGTATAGGCCCACTGTGCGGCGGAGCATCCGGCGTAATTTGTTCGCCGGACCTGTGTCCGATGCATATGTACACATTTATTATAAACCATACACCACCGCGAATCCGAGGAAAAAAACGGTCCATTGTCCGGTGAAAAAAACGGACGTATACAAGCGGCCTGAAACTATTATTTTTCGAACGGATATGCTATATTTTAATCATTTGTAAGCTGTCACAAGCTCCATCATACAGTGCTATCTGTATGGCCTCGACCTAATAGTATATGATGCCGAGTAAGTGAGATGTTTCAGGTTACTCTAGAGTTGAAGAAACTTCTAATACAAAGGGAAATAGGAGTAATAACGATATCATAGTAGGTACGTATTTCATGATGTTTTGTGACTTTGATGCTTAGTAAAGTTAGTTAGTTAGTACTCACTTGAAGTTCTGAACGATATTTCATTTCAGTTAAATTTCGTTATAATTTCAGTAAGGTATGTTTTTTTTCTGTTTTCACTGTAGGTACTTCTTATTTATTCATAAAAGTGGAATTTATGTAGGCACAGGAATTTATGTAGGTTTTCTCCTTTGTCAATACATATTTGTTTTTCAACCCTGTAAAGTAGGTAATTAATACCAATTACTAAACATTATTTCCACAAATTAATTTAATATTTACGAAAGGTATTCCGTTTTCCAGGAAAAACTCTCGATGCCTCATTAGTTTTTATTTTCTATCAAAATGAACAATAATTTTACAAAAAAAAACCGTCTCTTATTCTACCTGGAACAACCGTGGCAGAATTTTCATTGCATCTATGTAAAATGACATTAAATCTTATCTACTGCTATCAAATTTCGTCACAGGAAATCCCAAAACTAATACCACAAGGATTCAACTTTCATATTTTACTTTCCTTTCTTTCTTTCTTTTTACTTTTATTCTTTCTTTTCTTTTCTTTCTTTCTTTTTTACTTTTCTTTTTATTAGAGGTCCTAATATTATTATCCGAATAAGTTACAAAGTCACCATATCTAATCGATCTCGAAAACAAAAAAACACTCGATCGTTGCGCATTTATCGAGAAGATTAAACTCACATTGTTGTTTGACTGGAACAAATACTAACACCAATAAACGTTCGTCAAATATTTGGGACCATCCTACTTTGGAACCAACAAAGGTTGGTCACAAATATATTTTCCGTTCCTTTGGCATTCACTTTACTAACACTTTATGCATAGTTGGAAAAGTTGGGAAATAAACTAATGAATGCTTTTACAATTCAATTCCTGTTTGCGTACAAAAATTGAATCAGATGTAGTTTCTTAACTTCTTTCACTAAGTAGCTGAGTTGCAGTGACACGGCGTCAGGCTTAATTAAAACTGTTTATTTTCTTCTTTATTTGCGAAAGATTTTTGTAAAACAATTTGTAGGGACATGGCCATTAATGTGGGAAATGGATAACAGTTATCAATAGAGAACCCTGCAGATTATTTTTTATTTTTTTATGTTTAGAATTTCTATGAGCTCGAAACCCGTAGTAACTGCGTTTTTATACCTATTTTTTACTAGCCGGCTGGTGTAGCAAGGAATTTATACTGATTTAGTTTGATTTAAAAATTAAAACAAGTAGGCTAACTTTTTTGGGTTACAAAGTAGGAAGGAATCACAAACAGATGTTTGCTATTTATGAAGCTCATGATCCTTCTACCTACATTATACGCCTTATTTATGCCTAAGAAAAATCAAATCATTTCATTCATGGGTACATAATAAGGGTGTACCTATGAGCTTACCTTTAATCCAAATTCAGCCGTTGTAAGTCAAAATTAAACAATATTCCTTTTGGTAGTAAAAGTAGGTACGTAAGTATACTTCTTTCTATTTAAAATATAAACTGACCTGTATAAAATAAACTTGTGTCACCCTCTCAATTATGTAGGTACTAGTTTAAAACTGCTGCAACTGCAACTCTTAACCAATAAATAATGTATTTAGATTTTCAGACCACGAACACGCGAACGGACCGTAAACGGAGCGTAGATTCGAACGATTTTTGTCTCGAACATACAACTATAAAAAGAGTAAAAAAAACAAAAGAAAAGACCCTCTCCTACTCTATCCTTCTCATACTTCTGATTTTGTTCATTCTTCCTTTCGTATTCAGTCCATTCTTCTCTGGAATGCGCTTCCTCTTCATATCAGGACGGCCACCAGTCGGTAATTCGGTATGCATTTAAGCGAAAAATGCAGAGTTATTTTCAAAATAAATAGCGTAGAGTCATCTCAATTACCTCTTTCCCTTTTTGTGTATATATATTATATATAATGTACGTATATATTATAGTAAATATGTATGTATGTGTATTATAAGTTTATAACCTATTTAGTTACTTTTATACCTATTTTAATTAAAAATACCTATGTTATCTTTTTATTATTATTATTAACGCCAGTTAAACAGAGCACCTGCCATCTTATCTCTACACCACCCTTGGTTGACTGGTAGAAAATGCCTAAGGCATTAAGTCCGCCTTTGCATGGTATTATGTGCCAGAAGTTTAAATAAATAAGTAAATCAAAAAAAAAAAAAAAAAAAAAGAGTATTCTATTCTATCCTACAGAATTTAGGTTTAAATTAATGCGGCAATCACAAAGTCAAAGTCAAAGTCAAATCGTTTATTTCAAATAGGCACATAAAATGGCACTTTTGAACGTCAAAATTTACAAAAAATAGAACTGATTCTAGTTGCCCCTTCCAAAAGGTAGTTTCGTATGGAGAAGAATGGGCAAGAAACTCCACCGTTACTCTTTTAAAAATGTTTTACAATATTATGTATATAATAATTATATGTGAAGACGATGCACCTAGAATAAAATTACTATACCACAATAGGTAAAAATAATTAAATATAACGCATGACAGGTAAATTAATTATGAGATAGATACATGGTGCTCACATATTTACAAATATTGAGCAGTAGATGATTTTCCAAAAAAAAAAAACAAGTAATAATTTAGTGTGTGAGTTAAAGTAGTTACATAATGTAAAAAACAATGTCATAAAAATTATAAATTATACAATTAAATTAGCAACCAGTTTGATTTTGTCTAGACTCTAGATTGTCCTATGGAGCAAGACCAGCATGTTTCCAAGCATTTTTATCTAGGATATAATCCTCTAATTTGTAATATGCATGTTTACAAAGTGTACTTTTAATATGAGTTTTAAATTTTCTTTCATTTAATTGCAATATATCACAAGGTATTTTGTTGTAACATTTAACACAGTACCCCATAAAAGATGTATGCACTTTAGATAATCTAAAAAATGGTTGATCTATTTTATCTTTATTTCTAGTATTAAAATTATGTCTATCACTTATTTTATTAAAGAGATGTAGATTTTTTCTTACATACATAATATTTTCATAAATGAATTGACAAGGCACCGTCATAATATTAATCTTTTTAAATAGTTCCCTAAGAGATTCGCAACGACGTAGATTGTAAATGGCCCTGACAGCTCTCTTTTGCAAAATGAAAATGGATTCAATGTCAGCAGCCCGACCCCACAGTAAAATGCCATATGACATAATGCTGTGGAAGTAGCTAAAATAGACCAGACGCGCGGTTTCTACATCTGTTAACTGTCTTATCTTCCTAACAGCATAAGCGGCCGAGCTTAACCGCCCCGCAAGAGATTTTATATGGGGTCCCCATTGTAATTTCTCGTCTAGCGTGATTCAACGTGATTCAGCGTGATTCACAATAAGTATTACCCATAGATATGAATAAAGTGTAAGTCTTAAAGTTTTGGTCTTAAGTCTTATTATATCTGTAATTTTTTAATGGTGTACATAATAAAGAGTATTCTATTCTTTTCTATTATTCTAAACTAAAAAAAAAAATGTTCGAATTTACTGTACGTCTACTCCGTACGTTCATGCTAGGCCCACAGAACTTCATACATTATTACTTACTCTCGCTTTGCAGTATCCGTAGGCGTTAAACGGATTTTATTCGCGAAGTAAGTATTCAATAAATATGATAATTTTATACGATGTTTCCAGCCTGTGTGAAATATCCTCGTAAAGTGATGATATAACACCTGTTTCTCGGTAATAATCGCCTCCTACTTATTATTACGAATAAATTGTATTTGAGTGACATGGGACAAGGAAAAGTTCTCAATAGCGTTATCTGTGAACACAGTATTATTCCTTATAAATATTAAAGTATCGTAGAGATATTTTGAAAGAAAAACGTGAAGTAACTGAAAAATTAAGAAGTTGTTTAAAAAGCCTTCTGTTAGAGAAAGTTTATTACCAAAATCACTGACGAATATCTGACTGATAAATTATTCTGACTCGTGTGAAATTTAATTGCCTATTTTTAACCCCCGACGGAAAAAGAGGGATGTTATATGTTTACCATGTGTATCTGTATGTCTGTCTGCGGCATCGTAGCTTCTAAACGGCTGAACCAATATTGTTTTATTTTTGTTAAGTTTGAAAGGCGATTTAATCGACAGTGCTCTCTACAAAAAAAAAAACTGTTCGGCCGTTTTTAGAGGTTTTTGTTTGCGTTGGGCTTTTTTAAATCATACATTTTCTATAATGAGTTGATGACACTACTCGTACGCTGTAGTACATATTTTTATTTTTAAGTTCTAATTTGTATTGTTAATCGCTTTGAATAACGGATAAATTTAAGGATAGTTTGTTATTTTACCTATTTATATTTGCACGCCGTTGGGGCAACACATGACGGCGATTTAATTTAATGTATCATTCTGCATGCCATGAGTGTGTATACTCATGTTATGTACTAATAAAAAATTATCTTATCTTATCTTAGCAAAGGGAATGTTAAGTTTTTGCAATCAAAGAAATAAATTGTTTATCAAATTGACATACCACGTCAATTTGCCGTGTGGTAGCTATTTCATATAATTTTCAAAGAAAGACAGTTGTGATTTGACTATACGGCATTTTGTTAAAGAGTTAATATTCTTGTTAAAAGTACCAACTGCTTTTTCCACTCTTTAAAAAAACCTTTAATTTCTTAGACATAAACGATAAAATAAATACCTAGTTTATAGAAATGTAAAGTACGGTCACCAAATGTGTTTACTAACCAGGCTCATCGGATGTTTTCGAAAGAAATTTAATTTAATAAATGGCCTGTGTGTTTCCTATTAATTAAATTAAATTTTATTCGAAAACATTCATCGGTTTCTTACTAACTTCAACTGTATCGACGACCCTGGTTACTTATCTCTTTCGGTGACTGTACATAAAATATTCTAAAATAAAACTATAAACTAAAAGAGACATCAAAGTAAAAGACCGCCTTGAAAAATTTAGAGCCAATGAAACACTTTATCAATTTGAATATATTGGAAGTGACAGGAGAGTATTACTTTCATAGTAATAACCTGTGAACCACTATTCAAGATCTGTATGATATAAATTGAATATGACTTTAGTGGCTAGTTTTCGATGGAAGTGTACTAGGTAATTTCGTAGTAACTGGAATGTAAAAACACCCTTCACGAAGCCGTCGTCGTCTACGCATTCTGTACATCAAACTAAGTGACTTTTGTGCAGAAGTAATTGCCGGGAACCGACTTTTATTTTTGGTGAGAAAATTTGCTGATTACGGTAGTGCGCAATGTAATGTACGCAAAACATTGTACTTACAGGTGCATGCAACAATGGTTCAGGAATCGTGGGAGTATTTTAAAGTTAAGATATAACATTTAAAAGTTGCGTTCGTTAAGAAACGTCATTTTTTTTTTTTAACTCTGGCTTTCATTGTTTTTGTGACCAGAAGGTACGATCTAGTACAAAAATCAATATCCTTACCTATAATAACGGTGACTGTCGGATTCGTTCAGGATATTTTTACACCCCGCTATTGTATGACGTTTTAAATTGCTGTCATTGTAATTGTATTCCACTAACATAACATCACGCATGTTTTATTGGGTTAGGCAGTGATGCCTATACCTAGTAGGTACATCCACATTTCGCCAGTTATGTTTAAATCCTATGCAATAGGGGGCCATCAACCGGGCACAAACCAAGACGCCAGGCTGCAACTGTTAAGGACATGTCATGGGCCTAATGCCACTATAGCTTGGCTTCTCTTCGTGCAGTGACAATGATGCAGAATCAGCCTTTAACGTTCCCACTAGGTCACAGGCCTCCTCTGTGTAAGAAGGAGTGGGCCGTAATACACCACGCGGACCCTGTACGGTGAAGACGATAAACAAGTGAATATGACCCATAAATTATGTACATTATAATAACGTGATCACAAAAATGTCAGCGCCGCAGTGCCCGAAAAATGGATAAGCATGGTCGGCACAGTTGGTACACGCATGACATCAGGCCATAAAAAGTTTAAGTGCTCAGTGAGTGGTAATGTACGTAGGCCTTATATTCTTCGCCAGTTTTATATGGCTCATATTAAATCATCTTGCTTAGATATTGAATATTAAAAGGGTTCGTCAAAAAATTCGGGAGCTTGGGTAGCGCAAATTTTACTTAGGGAATGAAAATAAGTAATTTAATCATATCTGCGTCGCTCTGAATAGGAACCTCAGCAGTCTGTAACTCACTTTATCAGCAGATATTCTTCAATATTGTACACAGCTATTTTGCAAAACTTGGTTAATTTGGTATTAGCTTATACGTAAGTTTAGATATAAAGTTATCTCTAACAAAGTTTGCCATTTTAGAACTCAGATAACAGTTCTATTATTATTCTAGAATTATTAATTAGAAGTGTATTTGAAGTGACAATCTAATATTCACCTTACTAAAATATTACAGAAGTAATTAATTTTTTCCTAACATGCAAGAGTCATTTCTGCAGCGGCAGTCAAATAGAAGGAACGTAATATGACCGCGTCGAATTGAATTCACGTTTGTAAGTCTGCGTTATTCATTGAATGGGACGTTATTGAGTTTCACTCATAGGAGGATTATTTGTGACATTGCAGGATCACGTATTTTTTTAAGATTCTCGAAGCTTTTGGGTTCCTGAGGAGCTTTTATTAATTCTATTAAATTAAATTACTGTTTCTTAGCTGTTTTCTTTGCAACATCAGATACCTACAAATAACAGAAATTAACTCAAAAAATATTTGATAATGTGTTTGTTTCAGCTGACCTTAAATCTGTCGGTGCAGGACCGATAGCTAATGGAGCACTGTCTTCCGTATAAAATGTTCCTATAATTGCTCGGCCTGAAGCATTCAAATCCAGCTGATTTTCCGTTGATGGTATGGTACTGGTAGATAGGGTTTTGACGTCTAAAGGCTGAAGCTAAGAAGATGCATTAATCTATTTATGAGACTGTAATGCTGTGCCTAACAAAGCCATTGATCAGATACCCTTAGTTTTTTTCCACAGAGTTCAGATGTTTATAATCCATCTTAATGATTTTCCGAATAATAATTTTGGCTATGTGTAAAAATATACGATGACTATTTGTCACTCAAAACCACCTCATCATTATTCATTAAAGAAAAGAAAAAAAAACAAATAAAAGAAAGAAAAGAAAGAAAAGAGAGAAAATAAGAATAATTTTTTTTTGGACACAGTTCGTGAAACACAAAATACAAATAACAAAATAAAAAGTGAAAGCAATGTTTTAACAACAGTGCCTCACGGCGGCATTAGAGACACGTAATTAATTATATTTCCCTAACCGAGAATTAATTTATGTTGACATCTACGTTGTTAACAGTAATCTTAAGTGGTGTTTAATTAGTCTAATATTAACACGGTTAATTTAATTCGGAAAGCTCTCCGCCTGTGTTATTTAATTATAAACATACCTCTCATATTTCGTTTTATATGTTTGCTTAACGTTCTACGTTTAATGTATTTAGCACCTACCTACGTACCTGCTAACATAGAAGAAGAAGCAGAAGCACAGTCCCCTAAGCTGTAAGATTTTATAACTTACAAAACGTTCAACTAGTCAAGATCGCACGCAGCGCGCGGTACAATCTTCACTGATTTAAAAGTGTCATACACCCCGAAACTTCAAAGCCGAATTTGCATTAAGAAACTAGTTGCGCAAACTTAGTTATTCATTGACAGTTTCACGTTTAAATAGATAATTATATACACGTGAAACTATCAATGAATAACTATGTAAGTTGGCGCAAATAGTTTCTTAGTGTAAATTCGGCTTAAGGGTTGGTAACATTTTGAACGCGTTGGTGGCGGGAGTTTGGGCTGTATTTCTGTTGGTTCGCAACTACATGCGTAGGTACCTAATATATAAGGCATATGCCTTAAGTACCTACCTATTAAAGACATGACTAGCACAGCTTTTCCTGAATACGTCGGGATCGGTTTCAAAACTATTCTGCTCGAGAATTTTCAAGAGGGATATCCCTGTTCTAAAGTTTGATCGGCTGGTACTTTGTTCGGTTTTGTAACTTTCGTGTGTCTGAAACAGCTTATAATAATGAGGGACTGACAGCGGGCTTTTAACTCAAGGGTGAGAAAGCTGACACATCAAATATTTACAAAATAAGATGATAATATGAAGGTGTGATTATCCCCAATTGTGTGACATGTATTCCCAAGGTAAGGCTCTCTTCAAACAAAGAATAAGTGATAAGGTCGCATTCAATTTTCACCAGTCTTAGTCACGGTGTTTTAACAATTTCAGAACATTGCCAGGTTGTAGGGCTTTTCAGACTAACAAAGAGCCTGCACCCACGGGCGCCACGGCACGGCAAGGGCTTTTTATGTGACGAATAGGAATATAACTTAACTAGCTGTTGCCCACGTCTTCGTCTATGATCCAGGATGAAAATAAGCCTATGTCCTTCTCCAAGTCATGGTCTACCTACTCAGTGCCAAATTTCATCCAAATCTGTTCAGCCGTTTTAGCGTGAAAGCTTAACAAACATTCAAGATCACTTTCGTATTTATAATATTAGTTAGGATAATATGATAATACACACATACATAACATCACGCCTGTATTCCCCGAAGGGTTAGGCAGAGGTGTACCTATAGCACACCCACATTTCGCCAGTTATGTTTAAGTCCCAATAATAATAGTGTAATATACACTTAAAAATTCAATAAAAATGAAAAAGGACGTCGCGGCATGCCTATGGATACCGCGGCATCGTTGCCGTAAGTATGTGCTGGCATGTAGTGATGCCGAAGAATCTCCTGCCGTGCCGTGTCGCCAGCGGGCACAGGCTCTTAGGAAGTCAATAGTTACATGACATCAATAAAGACACCTTGTTTATTATCACTATCACTATAAAAAGTTCCCACGCCGCGTCTGTCTGTCAGAACGCGATAAACTCAAAAACTACCGAACGGATTTTCATACGGTTTTCACCAATTGACGGAGTGATCCTTGAGGAAGGTTTTAGGCTATAGGTATAATATCACGCTACGACACTTGGGAGCCGAGCAAAGAGAAAAAAAGAATGCTAAACGAAAACGAAGTATACCGGACGTCCGAACATTTACGCGGTTGAAGTGGCGGTCAGTTGTTCATAATTGCAAAACTGAAAATCAGCAACTTCAAGAATGTTAATAAATGTTGCATACTATAACCCAAATAAATAATCTAAAATATAAATTTAATTAATCAGTTTGTAACTTCAACCTTTAACCTTACAAACATAATAAACAACATCATATTTATATGATAAGTGGAATAAAAGAGAGTAAACAGTAGATTTTAATACGGTGGGATAACAACGTCCATACTCGAGTTGGTCCGATTCAATAACGACTAGAGGATTCAAGAGGAGTCGATAATAAGGTCCAATATGTCCGCTGCTTGAATATCGTCTCATGAGAAGTATATAGAAGATAAGTCTCGTCTCGGATGGCGGTAGAAGGCTACCTATGAGATGATATACTTGTCGCTCTACCTTAAATGTGGGCGTCCAATTTTCTTCTCTGATTTCTTTTGCGCCAAAAGATGTCAATTGATAGAGGCTTTTGTATCTACGTACGTTGGTTAAGAAATGTGCAGACAATAGATGATTATTCGTCAACAGATTTTTTATTGGTTGTGGTGGTTCTTAAATATTAGACATAATATATTATGTCTTAGTATGGATCCACTGTCTATTTAATAAACTAGTGGCTCCGTGAGCTGTAGGTAGACCTTCCAAGTATTTCTTTGCATATTTTTGAAACTGAATAAATGTTATATATTTAAAACAAAAGAGCGCGAAATGACTGAAATATGTTTTTTTTACGTTTTCAACGTAAAAAAAAACCCATATCTCCACCATTTCGGAAACCTGAGTCGACAAAAAAAAACATATAATTATCGAACCTACTCACAAAATTTTACGAGAATCGGTTGAGAAATGCGAACTGTACTTAGAGGAGAATAGACATCCACACATCTGGACATACGAAAGCATTTTCGACGGAGACACTTCGTTCGCGATTCGCGCTCGTTCGGTAAATAAAATGTTTAAAAATTGGCCTTTGTATTCTGTAAAAATCTCACCGTGAAAACTTATATGAAGTGAGCTGTCATGCCACTCTGATGTCGTACAACCGTCAAACTAATTATATTATTAGTAGACTGAATATTTTAATCATAGTCAGTAATTGTCCATTGTTGAAAATGAACCTTGCACTGATTAGCTATCAAAGATAACGCACTAATTGCTATAGATAAATTAATTAGCAATTATCTATTTATATCTGAAAAATTCATATGCAATTTTAAAAACACTGCTAGCAACTTTTTAGGTTAACAACTATTTTGTGTTGAATAAAAACAGCTTAAGTATTTATGATGTTGGTAAAACAAGAATAAGTAGGCAGGCACAAGAAAAACAAATCAATTAAGTCGAAAACTCTCATTCATGGTTGTCTCTTAAAATCTAACGCATTAAACAAGTAGGTAATTACACTTTTTTTCCAGTCAAGTTCCGTGCTTAACAAAGTTAATGGACTTTTTATTTAAGTTGAGTACCTTTCACTTAAACTTGGTAACTAAAGTTGTTGAGTGGAACATTGTCACCTCACCTTGTTTTTCACAAGGGGATCAAAGTACTTCCTACTTTTTAGAAGACATTATCTGTTGCGGTCATCACAATATATTGAAGAAACGCACGTAAAGCTTTTACTCCTCAAAGTGTAGAGGGTATTTCAGAACTTGTGTTATTCGTTTGAGCTTGTGGTATTATACTGAATTTGGGAACACTCTGTATGATTTTGTCTGGAATAAATTCTACCAAACAATGGTCGGTAACACAACACTCGTATTTTTTATTTATTTATGCAATTTTACTAAAAATATGTGATAAATTAAACAGTCGGCACAATGAGTTTCCATTCTACAAAATTTAAAACAAGAAGCACTCGCATTTTAGTCATGAAAAATACAAGGTAGAAAACTTTCGCAATTAATCAGAACACAAAAATACAATAATGCATTCAGGATGCTGTTGGGGCTGCCACGCTTCTGTTGTACCTCAGGGATGTTCGTGGACGCCCAGGCTGACAGCTTCGCTGCAATCAGGCGCAAGCGAGCAGCGTCCTTGTTGCACAGGGTGCGTGCCAGTACCAACAGTCACCCGAGTGTCATTGCCAACAAACTGGATTGTCCTTTCATCCGGTACTTAAGTCAACTACATGCTCCTGTAAATATTGGTTATGTCTACTAACATAGTTTTTTAGGTTTTTTTTTTTAAGTTTTCGTGTTACTAACATCTTTGTATTGTATTTGTACGCTAACATAGTTTTTAAGTGGTCATGTGCTAACAAATTTGTATAATTATGGAATTTTATTCCGAAATAAAGAGATTATTATTATTATTATAAAAAGAAAATAAGTTATTACGCCTAGTGAAAAAATCAAAACAAAAAACAACCTGTACAAAAAAAAACGAAGTTGAAAGTTCTCATTGGGTTTTTTTTGACAATGCCGTGGGTCTAACATGAACGCGTGGAGTAAATGTTAAGTAAAATTGAATTTACTCGTTTTACACATATTATTTAATTAGTTTTAAGAATTAATCTATGCTGATATGGATGATATTGATGGGCTATAATGGGTATATGGTAAAAGCCGCACAGGTCGATTGAAGGTTAAGCTACTCTTGCCGCGGTCGGTTTGTGGACGGGTTACATATCAAGACCCCTCCGTGCCTCAGAAAGCTCATAAGCCGTTAGTCAAGGGTGTCAACCGAAAATTTTTGACAATCGTTACGGCTAGTCAGAAGCACAGAAGTCTGACAACCAATCGTACCAAGAGGTATCGTTTTACCCAATAACTGAGTTCTGGAGGTCAGATAGGCAGGTTAGACGGGAAGCCGACCCTAACATACTTCGGAAAAGGCTAAGCAGATGGGGCAAATGAAAGTGATAGGCGATAATAATAGTGCTTGTCGCAAATATTTAAACCAAAATGCGAAAAAACATAATATAGGGTGATTGTACCTATTTCCGATTTAAAAAAACGTTCGAATTTACGTTACTTTTACGTCATACGTTCGTGCTAGGGCTTCTGAACATCGCCGAACTATAATTTGTAACCGGTAGGTACCTACAATATTAAATGAGTGTAATACAGGGTCGTAGCTACCGCCGTATCAGCCGTATAAATGATACGGGGCCCTCGAACTACAGGCCCACCCCAACTAAAGTAAGCAAAAATTCGTAAAATATCCAAAACCTCAATTTTTTATTGATAACAGGCCCGTATTGAATGGATACTTAATGAAAATATGATGAATAGATGATATATGAACGTAATTCGAATATGGCTCACAAAGGCTTTAAGCGCAGGCGGTATCCAAATCACAAGCTCTGGTATTCATTTAGTAAAAATATCATACAGACAAACTATCCGAGTAAGATCGATAATAATAATAATAATAATAATAATAATAATATTTATTTAATAAAAACGTTTACAAAAGGTGTAAATTTAGCCAATAGTAGTATAAATATCCTATACAATTATAGTGCGTACTAATAAACTAAAGCTAAAATATTTTTAATTACAGGTGCAAGTAATGATGATTCGGTATTAGAATGCTTAGCGTCCCGCCCGAACTAGGTTTATTCAAACCTGTGTTTCAGACCATCACTTTACATTTTAATTACATTGGGACAAAGTAAAAGTAATATAAAAATAATCTATTAAAAATACAACTAAATCTATCCTATGTAAAAATAATTATAATACAAAAGTACTACTAGTTACATACGAGGGAATAAATTAAATCATGACAAAATTTCTAGAAGTTTTTCTGTGTCTGTGTAATTGAGTATCGCTAAATATTCTGATAAGATTGTTCTACATTTTTTATAGCTAACACTATAGAGGCTTAGTACCTTGTTCAGCCTATTATACAGAAAAGGTCCTAAGAATACATAAAATCGATTAGCAAACGCATGTTTAATTTGAGGCTTGATGCAAACCAAGTCCTTCCTTCTCTTGTCGGAGGGTACTGGGTCAAAAGGAAGTGCAGTGTGCTGGTGTAGAACTATGCTGAGTATGAATAATTGCCGTACTGTTAGCACATTACATGCTATGTATAGCTGGTGCGTAGGAAATCTAAAAGGGCGAAAGGTAGCAACCTTTAGAACTGCTCTTTGAGCGCGCTCTAGGGGGAGTAAAATTGTTTTTGCAGCACCACCCCAAGAAGTTATGCAATATGTAAGAATGGATTGACACAAAGCTAAATAAACCTGTTTAATTAATTTATAATCAGCTATATTCCGTAAATTCTTAAAAACATATATTAATTTGCGCACTCTAGTACATAGTAAATCGATATGTTTGCGGAAATTTAGGTTGGAGTCAATAGTGACACCTAGATATTTCAGATGGTCAGCGTTAGCTAAAGTGGCAGACTGCACAGTTCATTTATATAGATTAAAAATAACGTGGGGCCCAAAATGCTACCTTGTGGAATACCAAAACAATTATTTTTAAGTTCAGAACTTGTATACTGACCTATTTTGACACATTGATGCCGATCGCTGAGATAATCAGAAAATAGTAGAAGTTGTGCTCCTCTTATCCCAAGTGTTTCAAGCTTGTGCAAAAGTAAAGTACAAGAAATAGTGTCGAAGGCCTTGGCAAGGTCTAGAAAAATCCCAATTGTGTGCATACCATTATCCAGATTCGTAGAAACATAATTAGTTAATTTGTGTACTGCTTGGCTAGTTGATCTTAAGGGCCTAAAACCAAATTGACTATCTGAAAGTAGCCCATTATCTTCCAAATATTTTATCAGTCTATTGTTAATGATTTTTTCTAAAATTTTTGAGAGGCCTGTTAACACTGAAATAGGTCTGTAGTTATTCACACAGTTTTTGTCTCCAGACTTGAATACAGGTGTGACCACAGCTTTTTTAAGCAATTTAGGGAATATACCTTTAGATAAACATAGCTGAAAAATGTGGGTTAGCGGCGGGGCTAGTTGGTATTTAAATCTTATAAGTATATTATTAGGTATGTCATCCCACCCAGTAGCACAAACATCTTTTAACCCGTTTATTACTCTTACTTCTTCGTTAACGTCGGTATCTAATAAAACAAAAGAATTTATTTTAGAGGATGTCGTAGTCAGGTTTTGATGGGACGAATTACTAGAATTTAAAGACTTTTCAGCCAAGTTTTTACCAACGTTAGCAAAAAAATTGTTTACTTTATTCATCGCATCGTCTGGGTTTGTCTCTGTTGATAGTAAATCTAGCGGAGGTTCGGGATTTTTAGATCTAAAAGTATTAGTTTTTATAAATTTCCAGACCAGTTTACTATTTTTCCCGCCTTCTGTAATTCATGTTTATCATACTGATTTTTTTTTTTTTTTTTTTTTTTTTTTTTTTTTTTTTTTTTTTTTTTTTTTTTTTTTTTTTTTTTTTTTTTTGATGCTCAAATGTTCGATCTTGCTTCACTAGCTCTTGTATTCTCTTAGTAAAATCACAATAAAATTATTCCCGGTTCAGAATGCTTAAAGTTTTCGCTCTTCAATGAATGCTAGGATACCTTAATTTTCTAGCTCGCGTCGTTCGCTCTTGTATTCTCTTACTACGGACACAATTACCGCTTAACCTCCCGAGTCACGAAGCTATTTTATTTATTTTATAAAATAACATTTTACACCACTAGGGAATTCGTGGACAAGCTGCTAATCTTGTTCTTTCCTATCTATCAAACAGGCAGCAAAAAGTAAACATTAACGGGGCGACGTCCTCGGGGTCCTTAGTTAAGATGGGCGTACCTCATGGTTCAATTCTTGGCCCTTTCCTATTTCTAGTTTATATTAATGACCTACCTTACATGATGGCTAACTTATTGGATATAATTTTATTCGCTGATGACACTTGTCTTATTTTTAAAATAGATAGAAAACGATATGAACGATAGTCTGGCGGGTCTTTCGAAATGGTTCGCAGTTAATAATATTTTACTTAATGGGAACAAAACGAAATGTCTTAAGTTTATATTACCAAATGTACCCCAAGTGGGTCTACATTTAAAACTTGATGGCAAGAAACTAGATGTTATTACGGAAACTGTATATCTAGGAATTACTTTAGATTCAAAATTGTAATGGGGCGGCCACTTGAGAGCTCTTTCAGGTAGATTAAGTTCAGATGCATATGCAGTACGAAAAATAAGGCAGTTGACTGATATAGCCACTGCTAGGTTAGTATACTTTGCTTATTTTCACAGTATTATGTCTTATAGCGTTTTTCTGTGGGGATCGGCAGCTGACGTAGATTCAATTTTCATTTTACAAAAGAGGGCATTCCGCGCGATCTATAAAATGGGTCCTAGCGAGTCTCTTAGAAACAAATTCAAAGAAATTGATACACCAACTCTGCCTTAGGACCCCAAAAACTTAGGACTTTTCAAAATATGAAGCGATTTCCCTAATATAAATACACGTAGCAAAAATGAAATTGTAATACCCAAATTTATATTAACTAAAACAAGCAAGTCATTTCTTATAAACAGTATTAATAATAATCATAAATTTAATAATAAACCGCTTTAATAATAAGTTGCCAAAGTCAGTTACAGAACTTAGCGATGGAAAGTTCAAAACCCACATCAAACGTATCCTTATCAAATATACATATTATAACATTAAAGACTATGTTGAAGACAAGGAAGTTTGGCAATAATTTCTTCTGCACCTGTGGCTTTTCCTAGTACCTCATAACGGCATCACTATGTAAATGTCTATTAACTGCTCCCAAATGACGAAGTTTATAAAAAAAATGTATTTTTGTTTTTTTGACTTTTTGACATGATCTTCTCATTATTTGACATTATATACCTCTAATTCTTATTTCAGCTCTTTACTTATGGCTTTTGTAGACAGGATTTTAATTAAGATTTGTTACAGTTGTAATGGCAATCATGTCATTTGATTTAAATATGTTTTTATTTTTATATCGATTCTTCTATATTTTGTGAATGTGAGAACGTTGTAGGCCTAACTTGTAGACTGTAGATTTGCAGACCTTTTTATATTTTGTTGAGTACCTGTTACTTGTTCACAGGCCTACTACACTGTCCTCCTTTACCTATCAATACTGTAATTCGAAACATTGTAAAAGCCCCTTATTTTTAAAAGACTAACCGTGGAGTTTCTTGCCGGCTCTTCTCCATAGAAAACAACCAATTGGAATCGTGCACCTAGCTTCTGACGTTTCATAAGTGCCCATGTTCGTTTACATGAAATAAAATATTTCGATTGATTGATTGGCCCCCAACAAATTATGATATAGGGCTCCTTTAGAACTAGCTACGCCACTAGTGTAATATAATAATATTTATGACTCCTGAAATACAGGTACACGTAGTTCAAGAATCAGAGGCTTCAAGCAAGTTTCTGTAACCTATTATGTCAATAAATAATAATAATTATTATATTATTATAATATACCTAGTGCAATGCATTTGTCAGTTATTTCAAACACTCATATGAGTGCACGTGTGCCACGTGATTTGCTATAAAGTTACTACTTAACTATCGAAGTATACGAAGTAGTATTCTATACTATACAGGGTGGAATTTTGTAATGCCACCTGGAGGTAAAGTACTCTTAATACTGCAGATAGAAAATTTTACTCAAAGGAAACATTCCTTTATTTTTGAATAGAAAGCAAACTGCATTCAAATATTTTCGAAAATTCTCTTCTCCCACACCCGGTAATCGAACCGGCTAAAATCTGAAAAAATTATACCCTGTACTTTTATTGCATCGATCGTTAGGGTCAATTATAAGGATGAAATCTCTCTAACAAACATGATAAATTAAATGAAAGGAAAACCAGGAAATCTGAAGTTACAAAGTCAATGAGTCAAGTTAAACTCTTTAACTGACATCCATCTTTTGTAATGCAGACTCCTTTGCGACATACTCGTAGCTGCGTGTATGAGGTAATTTAAATATGGAATGTTAGATTAAAATTTGAAAATTAGATTGTCATAGTTGTTATTCACATTTGATTGTTTTTACAACTCATTTCACATTTTGTCTCACGGTGAAAATGGCTTATCAAGAACAGTTTGATTTAATGGAAGCTTATTTTTTAAATAACAAAAACGTGAATCTAGCTCTGCGGTGGTATGGAGAGAGATATCAAGACCGACAGGCAACAACTCGGTTCGTATTGAAAAAAATGGTAGAAAATTTAAAGAATACGGGTGGTTTCAAGAAGAGACGGCAAACTATTCAGCAAAACTATTTCGATTTTGAACTAGATGTTTTAACATACTTTGAGTCATTTCCAAAGGCTTCAAGTAGAGATGCTGCCAATGAATTAGGAACAACCCACACTCGCGTACTTAAAGTGCTGAAAAAGTATAAGTATAAATGCTATCGTGAAGGTCGGTTGGTGCAAAAATTGCATATTGGGGATCGTGACAGACGATTACAATTTTGTGAAAACATGCTTGGAGAAATCGACCGAAACTCTAATTTTTTGAGTAACATTGTATGGTCTGACGAAACCAACTTCAGCAATAATGGCATGTACAATCGCCGCAATAACCATTATTGGTCTCGAGTGAATCCTGTTCGTGTTCATGAAACTAACAATCAAGTAAGATTTTCTTTCAACGTTTGGTGCGGAATTATGAGAAATAATGTAGTGTTAGTCCACGTGTACGAAGGTCATTTAAACACTGTCAAGTATATTGAAATACTGGATCTCTTAAGAAACGAGTTAAATGGTTTCCCCGAGGAAGAGCGAAACCAAATAATTCTACAGCAAGATGGTGCTCCAGCACATAACAGCAGAATCACTACTGCCTACATTAATAACCATTTTAATACCTGGATTGGTACAAACGGCACAATCAGATGGCCTGCGAGATCGCCAGATCTCACCCCATTAGATTTTTTTTTGTGGGGATATGTAAAAAATCAAATTTACATGAAATCTTATGCGAATGACAACGAGTTGAGTGTTGAAGTTCAGAATACGATTTATAATATTCACCACAACACTTTATTAAAGGTTACTAGAAATGAATTCGTTAAAAGAATAAATTTGTGTATCCAAGAGAATGGAGCCCATTTCGAGCAACTAATTAGTTAGTTTACCATTTTTTGTAAATAATTAAATTAATTTAAGATTTCCTGGTTTTCATTTAATTTATCATGTTTGTTAGAGAGATTTCATCCTTATAATTGACCCTAACGATCGATGCAATAAAAGTACAGGGTATAATTTTTTCAGATTTTAGCCGGTTCGATTCCCGGGTGTGGGAGAAGAGAATTTTCGAAAATCTTTGAATGCAGTTTGCTTTCTATTCAAAAATAAAGGAATGTTTCCTTTGAGTAAAACTTTCTATCTGCAGTATTAAGAGTACTTTCCCTCCAGGTGGCATTACAAAATTCCACCCTGTATAGTATAGAATACTACTTCGTATACTTCGCATGCCTTTTGTCACATATATATGTGACAAAAAGCATGCTTTCCATCTGATTATGGTCACCACCGTCTATGGGCATCTGCAATACCAGAGCTGAAATGTCTCCCTGTACGTTCACATAACTGCATAGCAGCTATACCCTTGAAATTAGAACATAGTCCCGCTGTTTGGTGGCAGACTTAACTAGGTAAAATTAGGGTTTCCTACGATTGCGGTGGCCGCAACATAGCGACCGTAATTCACTGTCTAATGGAATCACTGAAACGTTATTTATGAAAGTAAACCTACGGTTTCATAGAAGAGCGCGAGCGGTGCGATGACAGCGGCAAAGATTTAAATCGTTATATTCGCCCTACCATGTCAAAAGATAGTCGCGTTTTTGTTTTGTTTTGACACCTCTGACACACAATGACGCAGTGACTTGGGTCGATTGTCATGGAAACGCTATTTAATAATGTGTGAGCTCACTGTTCTCAGTATGGTTTTCGCGTGACGAAGTACGGTGAGAACAAATCTAGAGATGTAAATCTTTGTGCAGCGGGGTTTGACTTAATGTCAACTATTGATGTAAATGACAGATTTTCATGTCAACCGTAATAATATAACGGAACGGCTTTCCTAGAAAACCCTAGTTTTTTGACACTGTAAAGTCAAACCCTGGTGCCATCATTTTCTTGACAGTCGTCATTGCGGCCATTATGTGACGGTCACCGCTATTCTAGGAAACTGTAACTTAAGGTTTTAGTCCCTCCAGGGACCAGTAGCAACTTCGTCAATTCGTCAATTTGTAATAATCCCAAAGCATGAGATTATTGCTGTAACGTAAGTACACCAAATTAACGGCTGATAAAGCTAAAGTTACAGCACAATTTACTCTTTTTGGTTATACTCGTATATAATATTTTGTTTTTTTTTTAACAACTAAATCAATATAATAATGTGTACCTCCAAAGTAAAGAATAAAAATAGTTATTCTATTTTAAGACCTTCATTGAGGTGAGCCTGAATAAAATAACGTCGTCACGAACGTTCTATAAATGGTTCGAAGCGTGCTGAAAACTTAATGAGAAGATCAAATAGAAGTGAACAATTTTTATAACAGCTGTACCTTTTTATTCAATACCGGTTTCTGTAGTCTATAAACGGATAGTAGAGCTGTTGAACATACCAATCGTCATTTGGTGTTTGTGTTTGACTGAAATTTTCTAGGTGACTTAACTAATCTAACATTAAAGCTTTTAGATACCGATTTGCTACTAAGCCGTGAGCGGAACGAGGCGGCCATTGTTAATGATGTGTTCAATAACTATCAGACATATAATTTATAGAAATAACGCCGTCCAATCTATATCTACATATAATATAAACAATTGTAACGACGTCACGAAAAAAGTAATTGCTACGAGGTGTGGGAACGAGTCTGATGCCGAAAATATAGTTTTCAGAATTTTTGACCGTTTGTCTCGATGAATGTTCCAGATTGGTGATGGCAAAAACGGATTCACATAAAATTTAGTACACGGATAGTTTATAACCTGGAATAACGCATAGGGTACTTTTAATCCCGGTAGTTAGTGATATTTTCCGACATCCAAAAGTAAGTAAGGTTCAAAAGCTAGTGTTCAAATAATTATCATACTCGTATACAAAGTGGCGCGGACCTTACCACATTAAATTATACCACGTAACTACATGGTATACTTAGACAGTATACAAAATTTGAATAAAATCCATTCACAAAAAATTCGGCTGAATGTATTTTTTTTATGTGTTATCTCAGAACTTTGTTCTGGGTGAACTGATTTGGATGATTTTTTTTTTATTTGATAGCTGATGCTTCACATGTGGTCCCATTTAAATTTGATCAAGTTCTGACCAGTGGTTTTTGAGTTATCCTGCATTTTTTTTTTCCACTTAGTTTATATTGATGATGTTTTAATAATTTCCTGTCATTGATATTTACATATCAAGTAGTGGTATACGAATTTACGTGGGGTAGGTACCGCAACTAAAAAGTGAATAAAAACTTTTTTACAAAAAAACAACCGACTTCCAAAAATGACACTAATAAACGTGAAAAATAAATTTAATTTCGGAATTCGGTGGCCAAAAACGAAAATAAAAAAAGACACCAACTTCGGAAATTAAAGTTATTTTTCACGTTATTTATCGTTTTTTTTTGGAAGGCTGCTGTTTTTTTGTAAAAATCTTTTTGTTACATGTAGCTCGACAAAATGTTTTTGTTACATGTAGCTCGGCAAAATGTTTTTGTTACATGTAGGTCGACAAAATGTTTTTGTTACATGTAGCTCGACAAAATGTATGGGACAGCATTTTTTTTTTTTTTGTGAATGGATTTTATTCAAATTTTGTATATCGTCTAAGTATACCATGTAGTTACGTGGTATAATTTAATGTGGTAAGGTCCGCCCCACTTTACATACCTAACAGAAAAAAGTTGTTACATTCATAAAGCATTGCTTTTCTAAGAAAAATAATCACAGTACTGTATTAGAGGAAAGACAGAATAATTTAGTCCTTACGTGTTGGTTGGTCAGTGTTCGTCTTAGTGATGGATAGTAATCCATATTTATAATCATTATGAATAGCCCGAACTTTTCCACGTCGGTATATGTGACGAGGTTATTACGGGTTGTATTGGAGATAAGCTGCTTTTTTATTAATCCCATTAATATTATTATGAGGTCAGACTAAAGATAGAGATTCTGACACAAAACTGGGAATAGTACAAGTACGGTCAGCAACAAAAGTTCATTAATATTGTCACTTTTACATCTATACAGGGTGTCCCAGAAATCGACTGATATACTGTAAGGTGGTGATAGCTTTGGTTAAGGCCTCCCAAAATATCAAAACATATGTTCCGCAAAATCTTATAGTTTTCGAGTTATACTAGATTACAAATGATATGATGTTCGTTGGTAAGTGCATCACTTCAGAATGGCTGGACCAATTTGTTTAATAATATTTGTAGTGGTCCGAATCAGGTTTTTACGCAAGGAAAAAATTTAAAAGTTGCAGGAAGATTGGAAAAATCGGGAAACTGCAACTGCATTTTCTATGGGTATTTTGTATGAATTATTGAAAGAACAGGACAACGCCTGTCGAATAATTAGCTAGTAATATCATTAAAATTAAGTTTAATATTCTTTTAATGTAAGTAACATAGGAACTGTTCCGAGTTTATATAAACATTTGCTGACTGCACCTATTTCCCCTATTACATGGAACTTAAACATAACTCGCGAAATGTAGATATATCGAATGTATACCTCTGCCTAACCTTTCGGGGGTTCCAGGCGTGATATTATATGTACCTATTCAATTTATTTTAGACGAAAATAAAGAAGAGTATAAAAGAAGCAAAGTAAATACCTAAAAATTGTGGAAATTATGATAAAATGTATCATTATTTCCACAATTTTTAGAGTAGCCACATCTACATTTATCATTAAATGATAAATGATTTTATTTCTACAAGTAGGCTTGTACAGACACTTTTACACGTCAATCATAATTTTTAAACTAGATGAGGTCGGCGTTTCCTATCTGAATACTCTGAGAAGAAAGGCAGAAACAAACTCAGAGGTCACGATGCAGTATAATTCCTGCAATTACATACTTTTTGTTCACAGATCGATTAAATTGTTTTTATGCGATAATCTGTCAGCTTTTTGTTTTTTTTTGAATATTCAAAAAATTGACAATTGTTCCAAACAAGCTTGTCTAAAAATTTTGAAAGCTTCTTTCTGTCGTTGGAATTCCGAAGGGAAACCTAATTTTATTAAAATATTATTCGAATACGTATAGCAAATAATAGTTTTCTTTACCGTGGAGTATCCCACGTTATGGAGTATTAATCGTGTTTATCGATCATCTGTCCGTCCGTATAGGATTTCATCTTCATTTTTTTGGTGAGTATTCCCTTCATTGGTTCGGTATTCTTTGAACTTGTGCCTTGTTCTTTAATCTATGAAGAATTCCTTTTGTCTTAGATTGTTTGAAAGGCCACATTTTTCTGTCTTCTTCCACCGTCTGCTGGCTTCCGAAGTCCAAGCATTTGGAGAACCGCGGAACCGTTGCTGAGCAAGGTCGACGAGACAGAGTCCAAGCACAACCATCAGCTTGGACATCAGGTGCTAAATAAGTTGATTGTATGGCGCTATAACGCCCAAGCATCATTATAGATGAAGTGTTCTGTACTACACCGACGAGGAACATTTTTTAGATCTAAATCAACTATCTACATTCATCAGATTTTATAATCTAATTTAAAAATTATTTTACTGAATTATGTAAAGAAAAACCTTAAAGGGACTACATGACCTAAACGCAAATTTATAATGCCTAAAAATATATGATTCACTGCAGTAACCAAAATCAGAAAAATATATGATATTCTGCAGGATATAAGCTAGTTAGATAGTATGTTGAAAACATAATACAATTAACTTGATATGATAAAAAAATAAACAAAGATACCTCTAAAAAAATTTTTTTACGTTTATATACCATACTAATATACATGCAAACATTGAGATTTTTTGTGAGAATATTCTACAAGCAACATACTAACG
This sequence comes from Griposia aprilina, assembly GCA_916610205.1. Classification (NCBI taxonomy): domain Eukaryota; kingdom Metazoa; phylum Arthropoda; class Insecta; order Lepidoptera; family Noctuidae; genus Griposia; species Griposia aprilina. Next base: position 9,510,721 of record OU744287.1, read on the forward strand.
TAATAGTGTTTTAATTTTATTAGTCCAATGAATAGATTTTTTTGTAAATCCATAATTACTTCATATTTTGCAATAAATTACCAGCGCTGTGTCATCGCGCGTCTCTTTCTTTTCTATGCAATCCGACAGTGACCGCGCTTTAGCTCTTGTAAGCCCCTTAATATTCCGCATATTTTCGTATAAACTTTGTAGAGCGACTCGAATTTCGTACGATTGCAATCGAATTTAAATTCGTCTGAGCGCAATTAAAATAATATATATTTGGTAACCAAATAAGTTTTTTCTCTCAAATTCAAGTTCTGATTATTTTTAGTATTTTTTTTTATCTTTAAATTCCAACGACTGAATCTTATATTTTTGCCAATTTTCTTTAATATTGTATCTCGGATTTTATTTTTAACATAATACAATAAATTTTACGTGTATTTGCGGTGAGTGTTTGATTTTTTAGCTACCTCACGCCGGAGTTCGACTCCCTGCCGGCTTAGCATGACGCTATCTATCTCTTCGAAGAATAGAGAAGGCTATTCCCATACAAAGTGACATTTCGTTTCTTTAATTTTGACATCGCACCGTAAAAATCCTTTTAAATTCTGTCATTTTGTCTTTCGTTTCTGCCGATCGTTGTCTAGGTCCTTTTTAATGTAGACTATTTCAGAAGACAGTTGTCTAAGGTAGTGAAGACAAACTGATTTTTTAATCGCCATGCTAAAGACGGTAGAAAACTTTTTACTGTACGGCCACAAAGTATAAAAATGGAAAGGAAAAAAGGAATTTTTCACTTTTTGTATGGAGAATGTGAAAAATGATTACCTACATGTTGAGTTGTAGGGGTTTAAGGGTTTCATAAAGGGGGTTGAAATTTTCATTATTTTTGTGATAGGACACACCATTTTCGAGATATAAGCAAAATAAAAGATAAAAGTTAATAAATTACTGAATCTCGTAAAAAGTGCAGTTGACTCTTTCTACTTTGCTGCCGTCGTACTGTCTTCACGAAACGTCATTTTTGTCTTTTCTTCCGTCGACAAGACGGTGCTTGTGCTACGCCTGCTGGCGTGCCTTGGCACGCTCTACGTCTCTTTTAAGGTTCAGACATAATCTTGGTCAGAGCACGTGAAGACCATGTAATTTTGATGATATTAAGTATGACTATAAGAAAGTGGGTAAATATTGAGATGGCAGCTAATAAAGATGTTTTTAAGGGTTTGTTTAGTTTAGTTTGTGGTAATCCTGCGGACGGTGATGATGTTATTTTCTTCGAAATTTCGAACTTTTATGAGATTCAGTTTATTACTACCTAATTAATACCCACATAAATTCAAAAATATATTTTTCACTCCAGAAGATTGTCCTTTATAATCGTGTTAAAACGTGTTTCACCCATATAACGCCAAAATGTTATTTGAATTTCATCAGTTGCCAAAAACGGTCAAGCATGTCTATGGAGTCCTTTTGATATATTATCCAAATAAATAAATAAATAAGTCAGTAAAAAAAAGGTTTTTTATCAAATAAATAATATTTTTTATCGTGTAACAATGTATTCAAACACTGATGAAGGAATCACCAAAAATTGATACCTACTAATGCCATAAACGCTCGGATAAAATTGGTAGATACTGTATGCTTTTCCAAATTGGAAAGTCTATTTCATTGCCCTAATTAGTTTAATTTCCGATACAAAAGTTTTTGTCTATCCAACAACGCTCGTATAGAATACCTACTAACTAATCAATGGTTTTGGCCATTTTTTGGCAAACATGCCAATTTCCGTAGTAAATACTAGTATATATTTTTCCCTTTATTTATATTTTCAATCAAAATAATATTTACATAATATATAAGGTAACAGTTTTAAAATAATAATATGTGCAATTGTACATGCACTTATATAAAAAAGGAGGGGAAAGAATCATTGGCCATATTTTTATTTATTTATAACCGTTATTATTTTACAGTTAAAAAAAAGTGAAAACTTATTATGACGATGCAAATTTCATGAAATGAAACGCAGATGTTATAGTTTATTAAGTTGTAAACTTTGCCCAGACCACACATTTTTATTAATTACAAACTCTATCTAGTTTTACTACGTGTAGGTACTCGTATCTACGTAACGCCCAAGTTGCAACGTGAAAAAAGTAAAGCCTTAGCTTTAGAGATAGCTGATAACAACTGTTATTTTAATTAGCAAACAGATTATTTTAATTACTACAACCATCGTAAAAAAACTACTATACTGGAAATTGCTGTATAGACAAGAGTATAATTAATTTAAGTATAGACACGACAATGAATATTAAAAGTTTGTAAAAACAAATAGTTTTAAACAGTTCACGAAAAGTTTTGAAAAACGACAAAAATCAAACGCCAAAACTTTATTACTGTTCAACTGAGAATTTAAAACTAAAAACAAATTCAAACAGAGAATTTATAATAAATTACTTACCGGTAAAAACAGGGAATGAGCGACATCGCACGCCAGTACCACAGCAACAATATACAGGAATGCTTTCATTGTATTCATACCACAAAAACACTTCGCGAAAAGAAGACGGGAGCGCAACTGAAAGTTGTGCCCGGTACTCCCAACTTGCTGTGACGTCGACGTCGGCTTACTCGTGAATGAGACGCGTATTCCCTTCCCTTTATAGGGCTACTCAGTGTTACTGCGCACCCTGTACTGCGCTCTCTAATTTCACACACGTATCACTTCCGTATTTTTTTAATTCCACCTATTTGACAACCCTATCAAATTAAACACAGAATTTTTATTCACAAATTCACTGAGTATTTTTTATTTGGAGAAATTATTCGTAACAATATTCTTTGAACGACAAATGTCCGGTAAAATCATACTTTTTGAAGTAAAATGATACATTTTACCGGTGTTATTAAAACACGTCGTCAGTACAAATAATTCTAATGTAATGTGTTATCTGTTTGCAGCACGAGCGGATTTATCAGTGCCTCTTATTTGTTTTTCGTTGGCAAATATTTTTTGAACGTTCCATTAATACAGATTTTATTATGGAGTAGATCAGTGTGTTTTGAATTAATTAATCTAGTTTGTATTCATAGATAAGAGCAGATAATTCGAATAACATTTTGTGCAGACATTTCCCTTTTACATGCAAGTATTTCCCACGCTCTAATTGAGTGATAATCAGCCCAAAACAGAAAATCATTGACTGTTTTTATCTCCGCAGTTATGATCATCATAAAATCCTAGCTAAAGACTTTGGACGGAGATCTTCGCGTCGTAAATACTCGGTACGTCACACAACAAATATTTCTAATTACCTTACAGCTAAGCAACAGTGTTTAGCATTTGTTTGCGTGTGGTGTAGGGTAATGTTCTTATCATTGTTTGTGCACTGAGCAAGGAAACCAAGATGTTTTCGCTTAGCATATTTGAACGACAAATGTCCGGTTACTTGGATTTTTTCATGAAGCTGGGGCATCCTATATTGGGATTGATTGAAAAAAGCGAACTTTCAAGCGCACTGTTCTCAAACCTTTTGCTAACAACGCAAAGTAATACTTGTGTTCTCCCCTAAAGGGGTAGGTATACAGGGTGGCTGGGTCATTGACGCGCAAACTGAAACCATGAATTCACCATATGATTCTGCACCCCCTTTTTTTTTTTGGGTGGGAAATCATCAATTGGCCTCTCACTTTCTGGGCGGAGCGGAAGGGCGTGTCAGGCTCTTACTGACTAAAACCCACCCGTATTCCTTCAGTTGCCTGTGCGTCAGGGTCACGGTAACTCTTTCGAACAATCCGCGACCCCGGCTGGCATCGGCCCTATCGGACCCCGTCAATGATGCTGACATCTCTTTGAGGCGCGCGTGGAACACGACGCGCTGTCGATCCCAGCCTGGTCCTTACCGGACGGCGAGCTGCATTCTGGACCGGGGGGTCCACGATGGACGACGATGAAATTTTTCGTCGGTTATTAATAACGGTTATCAATAACGCGTTCATGATGTTGATGGGGTTGCCACGCTTTTGTAGCGCATCAGGTATGTTTGCAGACCCTCAAGTGGATGGTTTTTAAGCGATACATCGCAAAAGAAAAGCGTCTCTGATGCGCCGTATACGGGGCAGCCCCAACAGCTTCCTGCAGCTTATTGTAGGGTGAATGGATGTGGATTGCTCCTTCATGAAGCATTGGACTAAACTAAATGTACGAGTAGTGCGGTCTTGATCCAATGTTTATAAAAAAAAAAACATGTAAGTATGAATGATTATATCTATTAACAATTGTAATTTATATGATAAAAATAATTGAATTAAAAAAAAATGTTGTTCTATACATTTTGACCGCGTAGGTATTGGCAGTTTTCTATGAAACAGCAGTTTTTTTTTTTTATAACTTATTATAGATTTCTCGCCTAGGGGGTCTAAACTCATGTGCTTTATTCATGGTTTCAGGTTGTGCGTCCCTGCCACCCTGCAAAGTATACTCACGTTTCTCCACTAATAACTCCCATGAACTCAAATTCAAACTCAAAGCATTTATTTCAAATAAACCAATTACAGGCACTTTTGAATTGTCAAGGGGTCAGTCAGTCAGAAAAATGAAGCTAGTTGCCCATTCCAAAGCGTAGTAGGTACATGAAATAGGAGGAGAGTCTATTACCACTAATTTTATCACCAATAAATTCTTAGAATCCCCACCTATTTGTTTATTGACACTTATTTTAAAGGTCTTTCATGTCAAGCTGTGTGCCTGCAATAATAGAATATTATATATCGATTACCCTGTGCTGTTCAAACCAATTGTCGCTAACCGCGTTAATGGAGCAATACCACCACAAACAATAATGCTACTTTAATAACTCTCACATGGTAAATTGAACTATTCACATGGCATATCGACGGTGTACTATCAATATCGAATAACTACAAAACCATGATTTTACAGGAGGCGATAAAACGTTTCATTTCTATAGTTTTTAACATTTGAATCAAAAAGTTACTTATATTTAAAAAATAGTAGGAAACGCTTGTGATGGTGATAATGATTTCAATCAAATATTTCAGGTTATGGATTTCATTTGAGTTTTGTTGAGCTCCTTAAGTTCTGAGTTGAGCTGCACGATTGCTCACAATTGCGTGCACTTACTGGACAGGTCCACTCAATCTGTGAGGTTTTTCCTCAAAAGACCATTGCAGACTCTAATCTACACGGTCTTCACATGATCTGACCAAGATTATGTCTAGACTTTAAAAGAGACTGTGACCTTTGAGTTTGTTTCGGCCTTTCTTCTCAGAGTAGTCAGATAGAAAACGCCGACCTTATCTCAATCAAAATCAAAAGTGTTTGTACAAACCTATTTACAGTAATAAATTATTTATCATTTATACAAGTGAAAATCGCTAAAATGTTAGTTATTAGATGTTATTAGACTTTACCGTCGATATAATTATAGAGCGAACTAATAAACAAAAACAATAGATAGCTTTTTTACATATGAGTAAAACAATGTTGTTTTTAACCCGTGGCTAACTACAAGTCTAACTACTCTTTTAATTTGTTATCCCATTAGTACAAAAAGCTGTCATAAAAGACAAAGTGTAGGTATTTATTTAGAAAACAAAAATATTTGATGGCGTCATGAAAATAATATTTCAAAGCCATACATACATACATACATAACATCACGCCTGTATTCCCCGAGGGGTTAGGCAGAGGTGTACCTATAGCACACCCACAGTTTCGCCAGTTATGTTTAAGTCCCATGTAATAGGGGGCGAGCTTATTGCCATCAACCGGGCACAAATCCAGACTCCGGGCTGCTACCGAGAAATTCCAGATGGAAAAACCCAATAACACTTTGCCCGACCCAGGAATCGAACCCAGGACCTCATGCTCAGCAGTCGCGCTTGCGACCGCTAGACCAACGAGGCAGTCCAAGCCTATACCAGTGACTATTAATTAAATCATCGTACACACTTGGCTACATATTACATATCAAGCTATACATTCCCGTATAAGCTGACTTCTCATTGTGCGGAAATCCTATATCCAATGCGAGATCAGCTTATACTGGAAATGTATAGCTTGATATGTCAAAGTCAAAGTCAAAGTATTTATTAGTGTGATTTTTGGTGATATAGTAGGTCTTATAGTTGATTATGGTAACTCAAAAAACTACCCATTAGGGCATACGCTATTTTACAATATAAGAATTTAAAATCGAAATTAAATATAAATTAAAAAAAAAAACAATATTTAGAATACAATAAATTTTTATAATAAACATTTAGAATATATTTAATTATTATAACAAATATTCAGAACACAATTAATAAGTCAAGGTTTTGAATTTCCAAGCATAAATACATAATTATTATTTAGTTTATTAAATTTTGTCAAAATTTTGACAATTTTGTATGTAGCCGTGTGTACAATATATGACGTCATACACTATCTATCACAATCTGAATCATTTTGAAGCCTATTGCTAAACCATTGTTTCATATGTTCGAAAAAAAAATCGCCTCAACAACGTAAATAACGCAATGAATGTTGTTGAACTGTCAAAATGAAAGCTATTCCTATTGTTAGTATGTTACACAATTACCCCGCTGTTTTGGTTTTCCCATAGTATTAATTGAACGAAATTATTCTTCCACAAACGGTACAAATTCTTAGTGGACACAATTTATCACCTATGCTATACAAATCCCTTCCCTAACCCTTACTGCTTATATTGAAACATTACGATTTCCCTTCATTAAAGTACACTCACGAACAAAATTTTATACGTAGAAAGCTGCTATTTATCGTCAAATTGTCCTTAGTTCTAAGTTGTTATAGTACTTTATGAAGAAACGAAATGTTAATGTCTTTAATGCCTTCTGTTGTTGACAGTTTCAAAGTTGATGAAAATTACAACTCTAATGGCCACAGATTGAATACGGAAAGAGAACCGGGTGTGTTTGTTGCAATTTGGGTGAGGCCTATGGCCAGCACTGGACTACGGTAGGCCAAGTCCAATCAATTGCCTCTTTTTTTTGTTTTTTGGACGTAACCACAAAAAAAAAAAAAACAAATGTAGGTATTGCGTATTTCATACAAACATTTTTTTACTCTCCTTCATTTCTATTAATTAAATAAATAAATCTTTTAGTGTTTTTTCAAAATTCAGCTACCTACAATAAGACCGTGGCTGCCATTCTCATTTTATTCATGTTTTTTGCAAATACATATGCAGCTAGGGATTTTAAAACGTGGTACATATTGGGTTCCCTTTGAGGAAATACTGGCCTGAACCTGCAACAAGTATTAACTGAAAAAATCCTTTGATATCGCCTCGCCTTTCAAACACCTATTTTTTATTATTGTTTGCACTTCTATTTACCTTTTGTTTTTGGATTGCACGCCTTGTTTTTTAATGACAGCGATGTGGTTGAGTATTTGACACATCAGTATTTTCAGCAGTTTAAATTTGGTAGGCATTTCATAAAATATTGAAGGCCATGGCCTGCAGGCTTTTCCGGTATAAATTAAATTATGAACATGCAAAAATAGTTTGGTGACCGTTGTAGTTAAGTGAATTCGTGAAATATACATTCAGTAAGAGAGTATTTAGTAGTAGCGCAAAATATACAGCGATAAACTAACGAGGAGAAACCTTCATTAGTCTTACTTATCCAGTATTACCTTGTCTACCTGGGTATTTTTATTAAGCCGGTAGTTTTTCCTTCAGTCTTAAATATATATGAAAAACGGTCGAATTAAAAGTAAGCTCCTGGATCATATAAACATGACAGGTATAAACGACAGGTTTAGAAAATATTTATTAAAATCAATTTCTTTCTAATGAATATGAAGACAGTTAAATAGGCTATAACTCTACTTAATGAACAGTTACTTATGATATCAGTGCGGTAAGTTGGTTTTTACAAACGAGTAGACGAATGTAAGCCGTCGAGGGCTTACCATAGTCACGAGTTTGTAAAATCAATTTCCGCACGTGTGTCATACAACGTTTTCAACACATTTGCGAGAAAACAGTACAATATTAATATCGGATTCCTTGCTTGAACTCATTTATTATTACTGTGTTTATAAATATCAGTCGGAAAGTCGCAACAATCTTTGATGTTTCTAATATGAAAATGGCGCGAATAGCAAATGGCGCCACGTGCGCCTGGTAAAAAATTGAACTACATCTTTCGTCTCATTTTCTCGTTAGTATTAAAGTGAGACAAACGTATTGAGCAAAAGCGCTTCCAAGGAGGTTCGATTATTCAGCTTATTTATTCTCGTAATGTGAAACTGTTTGGTGTAGTTCTTATTATTGTTTATGGAAATTAAAAATAAACCGTAAAGGATACGCACGGCGCTATACAACGGAGTATGCGGTAAAACAGGTACTTATGTGTGAGTACCTATTTTACCGCACGCTCCGTTTTATGGTGCGTAATTATTAACTTTCGAACCATGTACACAGGCATCGTAAATGCATTTTTTTAGCAAATGTGTTGAAAAATCAATTTCTTTCTAATGACCATGAAGGCCCTAACCTATAGTGTTATAATATGGTACGTAATACATATATTGTTTTAAGTTAATAATTTTTCACTGACTGTCTATCTATCACAGCCTTTACAAGTAAGAATAATAGCTATTTTATTTCTCTTAAAAAGATACAATTTTTATTCATAAGTTAGGTACAGTAAGACTTAACGTTTGTGAGAGCTGGAGAGCTGGAGTCTATATACTATATAAATAATGGGTTCAAGACAAATGATAAGCACTTAAAGATATCGAAAGAATCGATAAAAACGTCTTCAAAAATATAATAGGGGTGGCTTGGCTGGTTGCGTAAAGAACCACTCGTTAGTAAGATCGTGCCGACTACGCTGTAGCCAATTAGCTACACGAGACCGCTACGAGTAGATCTCGTAGGAGATTGCTACATATTGCTACGCCTTGTGAATTTGTAAATGCTATGTGTGTGTAATAAGGGCATTTTCTTTGCGTTATTGTCTCTAGCAACACCTGATTATTACCTACAACGAAAAATACTACAGAAGTTAGGCGTATGATATTTACTAATCGTCAAGAGCTTTGCACTGTAGTGAATTGGGCTTTCTTTTATAACTACCTTGACGGCGGGATTTAACTAAACTTTTTTTCGGTGTTTAAGAAAACAGATAGACACTACAGTTTATTTAGAGAAAAAATACCAACATTAAGGTAGGTAACTACTTTCTAAATAATCAAAACTAAGTAGGTACTAGGTTATTTACCTAAGGTAGCAAAGTACTTCAAACCAAAGTAGAACGTAATAGATAAGAAATAAACCATTATCTGGAAAGTGATAACAACAATGCATAACGTATCTCGTGATTACAATAAAAGCTGATTAAAGAACATCTTGATAATTCAATTTAATAATAGGAATGTAACAATCTCAAGAGATTGGAAAGCAAACAAACGATAGTATCTACAACATGAATATTTTATCAAAATACCTTTAATATTTGACCGAGAGATCAGAAAATAATTACAGCCGCCAGGTGAGTTATTATTTTTGAAGTGAACACTTCTTTAGGCGCGTTGAACACTTTTTGGGTGAACAAAAATCATGGAACTCGCGTCATCGTCACCGACCGCTTTCCATGAGCTATATGTATACTATGTATATATGTGTACTTTTTTAGGTGAACAAAAAGCGTGAAACTCACGTCATCGTCACCGCACACTGCCCATGAGCGGGTTTACAAGTTACTTAGTTTTCACTTCTATCGGCAGTCCCCAAAGACTGCACCGATTTAAAAAAAAAAGTTAAAATGTCTTAACAACCTCGATATCAAAGCACGCTGTCCATCACTTGTCAGAAACAGCTTACCATTTTTTTTGCTCAAAATGTCGGTATAAATAGAGATTATGACCTTTGCAAACGATAAAATGTTTTAACCCGCCCACGTACCTACGAGCATTAAAAATCAAATCTTGTTGTACCCTGCGATATCTGAACAATATTTATGCAACAAAAATGCTGGTCATTGACTAGGCATTTTCATATGTCAGATATGAATATTTTATGGCCTGATTTTTCAAACGCCGGATATAATCCCAAGAATAATTTTATTTTGACGATGAATTTGGAAACGGACAGACGTCAATTTTATTTCACGGAGACATACCAAGGATCTTTTGAATTTCGAGTGACATTGACAGGCGGGCGTTGTCAGGTTTCACATGTTTGTGCCATTGAGATAAGAAAACTATGGAGATGGCATATTCTACTATAGGAAGAATAGTTATACAAATATCTATAATATAGACACACATAATGTCAAAAAGCGTTTGGTCTTTGGGTCTTCTTAGGGGCGGGTCTTCTAATCAAGAGCTGCATACGAAAAGAGAGACATCTAAATGTTTGTTAATGGCTTCATTTGACAACACTTTGGTGTGACGTCAAAATCATATCTATGCGTGACCGGTCGCCATGTTGAGTACCGAGTTTTGTGGTAGATGATTAGTAGATGTGCTGTCAAACGATTGCTTGCTCTCTTGCACTCGCAGTTACAACACTACGAAAGGCGACCACATTAGGTGCCCGATTTTTGTAGGTATACACGAAAACGATAAATAGAAACCCGAGTTATAATGGATTTTTAGCGATGTGTGTTATACTTTACTTTTCACTACGATTGCGAGAAAATAAAATAATCCAGTACAATATTAAATTAATAGTTTACTTTTTTAAATTTCTTCTATAGCATAAGGCATGCACGCATTCTACCGAAGAGATTGCCGCTTTTAGATACATTTAAAAAAATAAAATGGTCTTCTTTTTTGTGAAACAGTAATAAGTCGAGTAAAATTTATGATTATTCTACTTATTATGAAGAAATATATTTTAGTTTTTGAAGGCTCGTTGGTATCAGACAAAAAAAAAAAGCTATTTCCCCTAGAGGAAAATATGCTACTTTATCCCCGCTCTGGTACGCTACAATGACGGACTTTTTGTACAAGAGAAGTGAAAAATAAGTTTTCTTGCGACTTATTTTGAACCTAACGTCTTTAATACTATACCATAAGTGATGCGTAGATATAGAATACGTGAGATAAGAGACGAGATTTAATTCTAAAATATACATTTTGAAGGTACCATGTTTTTTTATCAGTTGTGTAATTAAGTTTTCCTGTTAGGTTAGGTTAAATGATAAATGATTTTATTTCTGTAAGTAGGTTTGTACAAACACTTTTACACGTCAATGATATTTTTTAAACTAGATGAGGTCGGTGTTTCATATCTGACTACTCTGAGAAGAAAGGCCGAAACAAACTCAGAGGTCACAGTCTCTTTTAAAGTCCAGACATAATCTTGGTCAGATCATGTGAAGACCATGTAGATTGGTACCTATCTGAAATGGTATTTTGAGGAAAGAACCTCACAGATTGAGTGGACCTTTCCAGTCAGTGCACGCATTTGTCAGTAATCGTGCAGCTCACCTCAGGAAGTCAGGACTTAAGGAGCTCAACGGTTCGACGAACAATACCAAAGAAAGGACATTTGGGTAGGCCGCATAAATTACTCAAAGTGCCAGATCATGATTAAAATTAACTGAGAAAAAAAAGCAATGACCCACATAGTCCTCACATTCACAATAATTTAAATAACATAATACTTTACCAGTAATACACTCATGTCATTGTATATATAAAATTCAACAATGTCAATGTGTATAAAAAAATTGGACATAATGTTTGAGAATGATGTAGATTGGTGTCTGAAATGGTCTTTTGAGGAAAGAACCACACAGATTGAGTGGACCTGTTCAGTCAGTGCACGCATTTGTCAGTAACCTTGCAGCTCAACTCAGAACTTAAGGAGCTCAACGATTCGATGAACAATACCAAAGAAAGGACATTTGGGTAGGCCACATAAACTATTTAAACTGCCAGATCAAGAATAAAACTGAAACAGTGACCCACATAGTCCTCATATTCACAATAATGAAAATAATATAATACTTTTTACAGTAAATATTCATGTCTAAAATAGTTAGCAAATTAAAATCAACATTCACCGTGTAAATTTATTGGAGCAGCTCAATCCCAAGCCTTTTTGTCCTCCATATAGTCTTTCACAATATAATAGGCTTTCTGGCATAGGTTCCGTTTCAAAAAAGATTTAAATTTATTACAACTTAGACCTTGAATGTCCCATATAATAATAATGTTTATTTATTTGTACCTTCAAAATTAACATAAAGAACAGGTTTACAAAAAAAAGGCCGAAAGGTAGTTACAATTTTTACATGTTAGAGTTGCAACTAATACCTAAGCTAAGATAACTTAATATCTTGTGATATAGGTATCAGAGCCCACCCTTATTTGTTATTAATTTTAGAGCCAAAAAGCGTAATATATTTTTATAATTTAAAAAATTCAATTCCCGTTTTGTTATTTAACAAGATACAGGAGCATTCTAAGTACAAAATAAACCAGGTAGGTTTTATTTTTTCGTTAAATAAATTGTTAGCTTATAAATTAACCATGCAAGAGGAAAAATTTGAGGTAAGTAAACACTAAAAAGGAATTATTTAAGAACAAAAAAAATAATTTAAGTATGATTGTAATTGTGTGTTGTGTGTGTGAGTAGGGTTGTGGGTGTGTTTGGGTGTGTGTGTGCGTGGAAGTGAATGTGATTTTAGGGATGAGGGTGAAGATGAGTGTGGGGTGTGTAATGTATGGGATGTGTCTATGAGTGAGTGTGGCGTTAACAATACATAAATACTTGATACTTACGGAGTATTTATACAGGGATATGAAACAGTTTTTCAGTTTCGTCATATGTAAGTGATAAAAGCCAGCTGATCACTTTCTGCTTCCACTCTCTCTTTGTCATGGAGAACATTTCATCATTTATGTTAGCTATGTTATACAGTCTTGGGCCCAGGAACAAGTTAAATCTTTGAGCAAAAGATGTTCTACAAGGCACAGATTTACATAATTCTAACCACCGTCTCCCTGTATTTTCTTTTTCAGTCATGGTGTTTAGCCAGACAACGGAATGTTGTCTCATAATTAATAATAGTGCAAAAAGTTTGCGAACTGTAAGTACTTCACTACCACACACCTACAAACCTTCAGCAAAGCTCTTTGTGTGTGGCTAGAAAGTTTATTATAAAAACGTATACATTGGCATCTAAATGGGCCATTTATTTTCTTGAGCCTGGTTTTAAAAACAACAAAGGTTGTAGGTTAGTTTGATCAAAGAAACCCATGCACTACCTAGCATTTTACTCTTGATTGAATGAAAGAACGTGCTTTGGTTACCTCGACATGATTAAATTAAGAAAAAAAAAAAAAACTCCCCGTAAAAGGCTTCTTATATTCCGTAATGAAAAGCATTCTAGCTTTTTACAGGTCTGGGACTACCTTGAGTAATAATTTCAATTTTATTGCTGCAGCTTATTGTAGCAAAAAAAACGAAATACTAACTATCGCTTCAGTTTATTTGTCCCAGAGTTCGTTCGCATTATCGTAGTGCACCTCTACGGCCGGCCGCTCTTTGGTTGCGTTTTCGTACGAATTTTACTCGTACAAACGAAATAAAATAATTTATCATTTATAATCGTTTTAATGTCGATGCCGAACTTGCGTTATTTTAGTGCAACAACAATAATAAATCACGTCGGCTCTACAGATAATAGTTTTAATTAAGGAAAATTATTACATAGTTTTATACATTGATATAAAGTAGCGGTAGATACGGCACATGAACATAGCGCGCGATACTTCTGGATTAGGTCCATAGACAGAATTGCATTCAGTCACTCGTGGACCATCTTCTAAACAGCGCATGTCGAAAAAGCTCAATAATTTCTTTTTTTTATATAAATACGCATCAAAATACCTTCATATGTATTTAATAAGTGTTCTAATCACTCAAGAAACAGAAATAAGACAAATGCGATTACTTTTCACGCGTAGGTACAGCCAAATATCTTAATTTGTTGAAAATTATAATTTTATTTATTGTTTGCTTCACCATTTTTGTGAGAGCGAGATAGATAATACAAAACAGCGTGAAAGACACCATGTGACTCATCACGCGACTCTCACTAACGCTACGCAATAAACGTTTTGACTTTGACTTCAATGTCATTTATAATCGTAAACATTCGGTGGCTGAAGGGGTTGCGTTTGCACGACTCTGTCGGGTCCTATCTCTGTCCTTTTCTATCAGTAATTGGAAGTAGGTATGGAACTGTGATCACAGATGTGAGTTTCGTTGCATGTAGTTGTGCACCGACCCCAGGTTTAGTAATTGCGATGTTAAAGTGTATCGTATCTACCGCTAGTTTTTATCAATGTCTTTATATAAATACCGCTTTATATACCACTAGTTTATGTTATAGAGGTTTAAGGAACAGGGTGTAAAGTTCACTCATACTTCCATAAAAAAGGGTGGATCCTGCGACCAGACGGGTGTCGTGTCTGGTGGGAAACTGCCCGACGTTTGATGTCGGGACGTTGTATAAGGATATGCTAGTTGCGCGGTAAACTCTTCTTGTGCGATGCAGGATTTTGCGTGACATCAGTGTGATGCGTAGTTCACATGTGTTGATGTAGACGCCGCTGCAATATATTATAGCAATCAACAATGTAAAATATAGAAGAATAGTGCACGAAACAACAAAATTGGATCTACAGAAAAGCGGCCACATTCCTCTAAATCGTATTTTGTTGCTTCGTGTCTCAATATGAAAGTTTGTAAAAGGTATTAGAAAATTCCAGACACACTTACCGAGGGTAATTATTATTAAGCTGTTATTCAAAATTCCTTCTCAGTCACGAGATAATATTTTTTATAGGAGTGGCGCTAGTGGACCAGTGTGCACCCTCTTAACCATTTCCTTGGTAATTCCTTAATAACTAAATGTTGTAAAATAGAAGAAGATAGCTTTGTTCTTCTATTAACTATCCCAATTTTGCATTCAAAACGCTCTCCTGTAAAATCATGATTTTGTAGATACCCGTATAGACTTTGCGGCCGTCGATATAATCTTTCGTAACTTTATGTAAACAGTGGTATTGACTGAGCATTGTCTGTCGGATTAAAGGCGTAACATAACTACGACACGCTTCGTCAGTAATAGCCTAAAATTACCGTGGTAATAATTAGTTAAATAACCATCACCTAACAATAACTGTATGCGAAAGACATGACTCATGTTGTGTTACAATCAGAAATCGGATATTCGGATGCAAAGTTCGGACCTAAAGTTGAGATGTTGGCTAATATGGAATGCGCTTTTGTATCGAAAAAATCCCACTAAAGTCAGATTTCAGTCACAAAACCGGACCAAATCATAGCGATCGAAGGGTAGTGATTAAATTTGTTGTAGCCAGGGTAATATTTATGCCCAATCAGGTTAGAGTAATTAGTTTAAGTTTTTTTTTTTCTGTTTTAACTAACACCAGGGTTGGCATGTTTAAAACAAGTTGTTTAAAACATGTGTTTTAAATGGTTTAAAATAAAACATCGTTTTTTATTAGGTGTTTGAAAATTAAAACGTCATAAAAAAACAGGGTTTAAAACAAAATTATAATTGCAAAAATAAATGAATACTAGTTATTTTTTTCCTTATTTCTTTTATTTAATCAATTTTAAACAATTTTTATAAATAATTAAAGTGGCTTTTTAACTTGACATTTAAACATGTACAATGTTTAATACTCAAAATCCTTAATCAAGCAATAGTTAACAATTTTTATTATAAAACGACCACGTACAATCATATTTGTTCGTTAATAAGCAGATTAGATTAGACAACATTTTTTATTTTTTATTTAGGTATTTAAAAACTGTGACCAGTTTTGCAGCTTTCTCGTTACCAAGTTTGTTTCATACATCGGAATGAATAAATCCAAATATTGAAAACAGTCTTTCAATTCCGGCACTTGAAGCAACTGCAGTGTGAAGCTGTGTCACTAAGTCTACAGTTTGGCCATTAATTTGGGTTTTTAATGACAACCACCATTCTAGAGGTCCACCGTGATTCACTACGTGATCTTCAAACATAGACTTATGAAACGGATCCGTCTTTGCCCTGTATTTTATAACAAAGGGCATCGCTTCTTTGTGATAAGCTTCAATAAATGATAAAGCTTCAGATATATCTTCACTACTGAGGTTTTTGCCCATGAACTTAGTATGTAGTAAGTTTGATGCAAAATGAGCTGAAGACATAGCCATTTGAAACCTGGATTCGAGTTTACTTAAGTCACTCAGTGAGTACTCGGTTTGACGCTGTCGCACGGTCTCACCCTCGAACTTATTTTTAAGCTCTATCCATGCTTCAGTCACTTCGCCAATACAACAAGATGTTTTCTGGGCGATGTCAAGTGTAATTGCTATATTTTCCAGTTTTCTGTAGAGGGCCTGCACTTGTTGCTTTAGTGCTATGTCATTATTTTTTTGCGAAATTGACATATCAATGACAGTTGCGTTATTTAAGCATATGTCAGACATAATATGCCAGTTTTCTAGAAATACTTTAAGGTAATCAGCCATTGTGTTTCACCTGACCTGTTGTGGTATAATAATTGCTTTTCCATCAGCTTGTTTGTATTTAGCAGATGCAAAGTGTGTGTATTTGAAATATCGCATTACAGCTATGACCTGATCTGTAATAGTTTTCTCATTTATGTCTTTCGCCAACAGGTTTAATATATGCGATGAACAGCCGTAAGTTATAATATCTTTGTGAGAAGCCAGTTCTTCTTCTTGAGCTAATTCTCTTCGCATTCGGGTCATGTTCGCCGCATTGTCTGTTACGACGCTTCGTACAATACAGTTGAAACTTTCACATTTTTTTACTGATGTAGTTGTTAATTTCACCAAGTAATCAGCAGTGTGACTTTCGGCACCGGTGTCTATTGTATCCATTAAATGAGTGCTATTAGTCAAAACATCTGTGACACAGAGACAGACGATAGAGCCCTGCCTGACATTGCTCCAACCATCAATTGACATAGTAACAACTTTGTTTTTCAAATCATCTTTTACATATTCTTGAGTTGAGTTGTAGACATCATCGAGTAGATTTCCTGCAATTTGTTTGCGGTTTGGAGGTTTATATCCTGGGCGTAAAATTTGTATTTATTTCAAGAACTCTTCGTGTTCTACGTGGTTAAAAGGTGTATTGGTAGCAAACATAAAACGAGCTAATTGTGAATCAATTTTTCTTCTTATCTTCCTGACTGGTAGTAATAGTAATTTTTTTTCATTGAAACGTTTACGCCTACACTGCTGCTGCTGGCACTCGCACTTTTAGATTGAAGTGTAGTAACGCATCTGGCCGAAGAATCATCTGAAGACGTGGAAGGCCCAGCATCTCCCAAACACTCGACGTCAGAATTTGCATCAGTGGTGGAAAAACTGCTACATTTCTGAAAGTGTACCTCCATTCTTTTAACTAGTCCACATAGCTCGGCATTACATGTTCTGCAACGCACCCTACTGGTCTTCATTGTAGTATTTTCTAGAGGGATTGATATGAATTGTTCCCATATAGGATGCTTTTTACGTCCTGAACTTGACATTTTTATTATTTTGAATGGGGTAGAGGTGTTATCTTTATCTATCACACAACCGTTGATAACAACTGTCGAAAGTGAAATGAAAAATGAGTTTTTTTTTTTCCTAATTGGCAGCTCGTAGTTTTGACCACTGAGGTCTTGGCTACTTAACCGGTCAAGCCTGTGGGTGCCTTAAGCTACTAATTTAAAGCCTCCAGTCAGGGGCGAAATTCTTAAATACTAGGTGACCGTACGCTAAGGGCACCCCCTGTGGGGTACGAACCTCGGCTTAGGGCGTCACTGAGGGGAGGGCAGCAAGGTGGGACAGGCTGGATCGAAATTATATTATTATTATTATAAGGGGCATTTAAAGCTACAGGCTCAGCTACGGCGCGGACATGCGCGTCGTCGAGCAAGGGTAGGGGGGGGGGGGGACAGTTAGGTCGGGGGCGTCGCGTAGGACCTCGCCGGCGAGGTCGGAACGGTGGCGGTCTGTTTTTGTATACTGTACTGGTGGCCCTACTGCTCTCCTGGAGGAGGGTTATGGGGTCATCGGGGTCGGACAGGACATGCCTTGGACGGCAGGTACGACTAATACGGGAGGGGGTATATCTGGCAGCCTCGACAACCAGGGGGTTGCGATATGAGGCCGCGGAGTCGAAGAAACGCTTGGATATGCGCTTCATGAATTGACGGATAGTGGGGACTTTAAGATCGAGATGGAGGATCTCGTTCCGAACGAACCAAGGGGAGCCGGTTGCCCTACGGAGGAACCGGTTTTGGAGCATCTGCATCCTATGGATGTAGTGGGGTTTTGAGTGTGCGAAAACCACGCTCGCGTAGGTCATGATTGGCCGAATGCACGCTGTGTAAATGCGCAATTTGCACTTGAGTGACAATTTGCTGCGTGCATTCAATAGGGAGTGGAGGTGGAGTCTACCGAGAGCGAAAGCGGCGCGCGAACGCGCCTGCCTTATGTGCTCACCGAAAGAGAGTTTTTGGTCCAGTATGACACCCAAGTATTTGGCTCGCTTCTCCCAAGGGATAGGCTTGCCGAACATGGTGATCGGACGGGGAGGGGTGGAGCTGAGTCCCGGTTTCGAAAAAAGAACCGGTTGACTCTTATCGGGATTGACTTCGATTCTCCACTTCCTAAACCAGTCACCGAGTTGGTTGACTGTGGTTTGGAGAGTGCGAGATATCGCATCGGGGCTTACGCTGGTGTAGTAAATGGCCGTATCGTCTGCGAACAGAGCCAACTGAGCCCTTTTACTTTTCGGGATGTCGCTGGTGAATAGCGTGAAAATGAGAGGGGCGAGCACGGAGCCCTGAGGGACTCCAGCGTGGATGGGACGGGGGGAGGATAGCTTTCCTTCGATGCGGGATTGGAAGGTGCGATTCGACAAGTAGTCTCGCAAGATGAGCACGAGACAATCTGGCACTTTAAGTTTGTATAGCTTATATAATAAGCCATTGTGCCAGACTTTGTCGAACGCTTTCGCTATGTCGAAGAAAACAGCACCCGTCAACGAAACACGTTAGAAGCCAACGCTTACGTGTTCGATGATACGGTGGACCTGGTGGACGCACGAGTGTTGGGTTCGGAAACCGAACTGCTCGTTGGGAATGAGACCTTTTGTCTCGGCATAGTCTCTGAGACGCTTATAAATAAGCCTCTCATAGATTTTACCGAGGACATTGAGGAGACTGATGGGGGAAAAATGAGAAAGAAAGTCCGCTCTATTTATACACTCCATCGGTAAAGTCCCCCGGGGAATTCCCAGAACTTCCCCGTAATTCGTGATCATTTAATATATGTTTAGGGTATTCCCCTTATTTTAAGAGAAGTTTAGGTAATTTCCCTACTAAAAATGAACGTCGGAACATACAGGATGTATTGAATTAAGATATTTTTTTGTCATGCAGTTTTAAAATAGTATAAAAGTGAATTATATCAGGATTAATCAATTAAAAATGGATGATAACTAACTTAGGAAAAAAAAAAACACCTGTTTATAATGTTTGGAACATTTGGTTTGTTTTATAAAATGTAAAAAAAAAACTGTTTTTTTTTCAACCCTGACTAACACAAACCACACCTCCTCTTACACCCTACATACACATGTTATTTTCATCGGGAGTTAAACATTAATGGACACTGAAACGATTACATACTATCTTGGGCCTGGATGTAAAAAGATGAAAGTGGTTTCAATTAATAGCATAAGTATTACTGGAAATCTGTAAATTCGCACACACACACCAAGACTTTTATACTAAACGAGAATACATACAAACTAGATACACACTCCGTCACAAATCACGATTAAACCTACCGATATCCCGTTTAAAAATGCATTCATCTAGTCCACTGGTTATGTCGATAAAAATCTACAATAAACTACCCGAGGTGCTCAGAAATGAGGGAAAAATTGCTATTTTTACTAATAAATTAAAAAAAAAATTACTAAATAAATGTTATTACAGTATAAATTAATATTTAATTGAAAAATCCATAGAACTGACATAATAATATAAATGAAGAATAAAAATTTAGATTTAATTAATTTAATTATTAATTAATAGAATGTTATCTTTAATTTTACTTAGAATAAGTTTTTTTTTGCATGTATAAATATGTCTTCTTCCTTCAAATTTCTATTTTGCTGTGCCCGACAGGGTCCACGATTGGTACACTAATGTTAAATTACCACCTAAGCACATTGTGGAATGCAATAAATGATTGAGTATTGAGTATTGTATTATCAAACTTTAACTGAAAATTCTGCGGATTTTGTTAATCTGAGAACAGCGATATAAGAGATTAAGTAAAAGTGAGGTTATGTTACAATCTTTAACTAACAGCTGATTCTCATAGTGCAAAATATGTTCTTTTGCACTAATAGTTATTATATTTAGCAGAACATGTTTGACAAATCATAGGAATGAACGTCAATGACTTCAAGTCATAAGTAGGTAACAGGTACGGAGTTATGGAAAGGATATCTAAAATAAAATAAAAAATCATTTAATATAGTGTTTTATTCGTCTTCTATTATAATTAAAATGTCGTCTAGGAATTGTGCAGGTGGTACTATAGGATCTTGGTACCTAGTCCAGCTAAGGTACTGTATATGATAAGGCACATTATATGAGCGCAGCAGCCTACAGTTCGTGTCGTACAGTTCATCGTGTAAGGATCGTCAGCCCAGTGTATTGCAGTGACCAGTTGTTATCCCACAGTTCATACAGCGATCCATACTTTGAACAATATCCAATCCACAAGCCGGCGGTAAAATCCAAAATAACAATTCCAAGTCAAACGTGTGAGTAATATTCGGTGTCCAGTGTGAAAGTAAGGGTCGTACAAGGTAGGCAGGATCGGAATCCGTAAAATACAAAGAAGTAGTCGTGAAAAATGAAGAATAATCGGGAAAGCACTCAAAACGCATCGGAAAACACAAAACTAGCGAGCAAACATGAGCAGTCGGCAACTGTCTAGTTTCAATGTCAGTCAGCTGTCATGCCAGTGACATAGACTAAAAATAGAAGACTGATTTTAATCGATATGAAATCGATATATAATCATTAATATTGGTTTTTCAGTAATTAATTGATATTTTATTTATTAATATGACTGTAATTATATGCACTATATTGCATATACGTAATTATAGTGCATTTAATTACTTTGAGTTAATTATTTAGTACAAAGGTTTTATTTTCGTAACTGTGTAATCGATTACATAATCGATAATCTCACGAAAACTATCTTTCTCATATTTCTCCGCTTCCAGATTGAGAATTGAGGTGATTTTTCATATTCTAAGATAAAAAATATGACTAATTTTTTAGATCTTATCTCAAATTATTACATTTAGGCCCACCGTTTTCCATCTACTTTAAATAATTAAGCACCTAATTTTTTACAAAAAAAAAAACGAAGAAGCCGTTTCCATACTTTCATAGACACAATTTTACTTTAGGTAAATATGGATCCGAATATCCGATCTCTGGTTATAATGTGCCGCCCTCGTAAACAAACTTCAACGGGACAACATAATTAGCGGCTTATTCGGGGAACATTACAACCACAAAAGGTGATAAATTTGCGTTAAGATAACAATGGTATAATAGAAGTGAGAGATGTGGGATTCCCGCCCACTCATTCCTTATGTTGGTATCCCTGTAGCCTTCTGAGTTATTTTTGGTGACCCCTGCCAGAAATGCGTAGGAGCCTCGTTTAAGCTTCCAAGATTTAATAAGTAGGTCGTCTTTAAATTGACCCCACATTCCAAATGTGCCCAAAAAAGGGTACTTTCTGATCATCGTTTTCCAAATTCCTACTTGTTTTTACATATCATAATATTACGCCTTGTTTCCCCGAAGGGTTAAGCAGAGGTATACCCATAGTAGGTACAGTTATGTTTAAGTCCCATGTAATAGGGGGCGACCCTACTGCTATCAACCGGGTACAAATCCAGACTCCGGACTACTACCGAGAAATTGCTTATATTCCCATAACACTTTGCCTGACCTGGGAATCGAATCCAGGACCTCATGCTCAGCAGTATCAGTAGCAGTAGTGTTTAGTTTAGTTTGTGATAATCCTGTGCGAGACCCATTATATACTTTTTCTTTCTTTCTTTCAGTAGGGCTTGCGACCACTCGATCAACGAGGCAGACTTGAGACTTATTTTTGTTCATGGTATAATAATATAAGTACTTCGCCAGGTATAGCATTCCGGTCAAGTGGGAGTCACAAGCCTACGTCATCACCGCTGTGTTACCAGTAGTGTTTAATAATAACTCCCCAATCGCCTTTATTACCTGTGCGAATCCGACAAAACAAAGAGGTTTTAACTAACAATTACGTTGGTATATATTTAAATTGAATTATTTCGTTTGATTAGAAACATGAAACGACAATTTAAATGCTTTATATACATTTTTTAACAGAGTGGTGACTGAAAATGTTTCCATAATTCGTGTTTTGTTGCAATAAAGTGGCAACTGGATAGTGACGTAAGCATGTGTCACTCCCGGAACGCCAGACCTTGTTTTTTTAGACCATGTTTTTGTTAATATAAACTCCAAAAGAAAATAAATACGTAATACGGTATGAATAATTAGCATTGACATTCAACGTGGCTATGCTGCCGGTCATGTGGGTACGTTTCCGGATGACAGCGACGCGGACGAGTCGACGCCTAAGTGACCAAAAAAACAAAATGATTTATTTGTATTATTTAATTAGTTAGTCATTTAATTTAGTACCCAGTGTAAAAAGTTAGTTGCGTTCTACATATCGCACGTTCGGTAGGACAAGGGCATAACTGACGAAAAATCGAATAATTACTTAAGTATGCCAAAGTGCTTTAAAAAGTCCCTTTTATCCGGAGGAACAAAGACCCGTATCAATATCAGCTTAATGCCGCCAGAGGGTAACTGTTCCATTGTCCTATTGGTGCATTTTTTTGACTATCTTAGCGCGACAACATCTTAAAATGACTTTCCTGTAAAATCACTAAAAGTGTAGTTATGCCCTTCTCCTACCAAAGGTGCGGTATATTGTATACCTCTCACCATAACTATTCAGGAAAACGCAAGTAATGAGAAATAAATATTAATTTTCATTAATCATTGCCAACAAAGTTCACAGTCTAGTCTAAATCTTAAGCTTTTTAGTTCATTAAAAGATTGTCTTTACAAAGGTTAATACTTACATTTTATTTTGTACTTTTTAGCATCAGAATTTCTTTAAATATCCGTTCTATCTCTTTCTCTTGAAAGGTACTTGTAAAGATAAATCCAAAGAATCCAAACGCGCCTTTACACAAGTCATGGGGTGAAGCCACGCGAGTTGCACTATCCAAGTCATGCCACACATTAGAACGGGCTATCATCATAATTTAATGAATACTAATATATAATTTCATGCCTGTGCTGTTGACCGTTGAGGAGTTCCCTGGACTGGAGCTAATCCTGGATGCAGCAGCCAGGTCATGGTGAACTTTAGAAGGAACTACTATAATTAAATGCGTATATTAAATTTCGTGTCTGCACCGTTGCCATTAAGGAGATCCTTCGTCTGGTGCCAATCCTGGGTGTAGAATAAAGTCATGCATCATAAAAATGCATTGTCTTCGAAACAGAATCAACGTGTGAAATTTCAACTCCGTACGATAAGAGGAAGTCGTTTTTTTTCAGCTTGTAAGATTGAGCCCAAACATACATACATACCGACATACAAACATTGTAAGTTAAATAAAAGCTTGTAATAACAGCTTTTTACCAAATCCTTATGAAAGTAATTATATGCGGTACTTATAAAAAATATCATTTTAATTTTTTGTCTGCCTGCCTGTCTGTGTGTTTGTTCCGGCTAATGGCTGAAACTCCGGAACGGCTGGACCGATTTTACAATAGCTACTAGCTAGCTTTTTGTCCCGGTAGCACTTTCCCGTGGGATAATTTCCAAATTAAACGCGGGCAAAGCCGCGGGCAGCAGCTAGTTAATAATTTTATAATAATTCCTCTCGAATATCCTACAGTTCAGTTATGAACGATTCTCGTAATTTGCGAAACCATCTCCATTTTGACGCTAAACTTTCGAGATAAGTTTGTTATTCCAGTTTATTTCATTTCACTGTTGATACTGAATAGTAGCAGAATTTGTAATAATATGCTTAACTAAAGAAAAGAACTTTTGAGCAGCTGTATTTCTCATTCACGGGTTTAATTGACACTTAAAATATTTATAATATAGAGTAGAGCTGAAACAGATATTATTTTATTAACATTTTGATAAGTTTTTTTAATAAAAACTTTGTGGACAACTGTGATTAGCAGTACATCTATCTCTATCTAATAAATGACTAAGCTGTAATAAAAGCAAAAAAAAGGATATAATTATTTAGAAAGTTTTACAGAACGGACTGCACTGGTCCAGGTGGGAGATGAAAATTGCCTAGAAAATATTAAGTTAATAATATTAATGTGAATTAATTTGTGTGTGTAGAAAGTCATTATTCTTGGAAGCAAAATTTAACGCTGGCGCATGGTTTCAAAATACAACTAGTGAAACACTTCCTCTCTCGTTAAAGATCATCATTACATTTAGTTTCCTTGCTTTTATTTCATGTTTATATATAATATTATATGTAGATAAGTATATGTTTTTATGTATTTATTGTACAATAATAAGTAAATGGTACACCACTGACTAGCTGCATTATTGTCTCTCCTTCTCCCTTTAATCCATCCAAAGATTGTCTGTAAAACATCGCTGTTAGCGATAAAACCGCCCATTGTGTTACTCTACCTATGTGAAATTTCTACATTTATATCTGTAATTTTCATGGTATACATAATAAAGAGTACTCTATTCTATTGATTTATTAAATTGCAAGCTTTATTACAGTTCTACAGATCTATGAAATTCAAGCAGTTACTGTACGTGTTAATTAAGAAACAACCCCTGTCTGTACACACGGCTACATATCAAGCTATACATTTCCAGTTTATGCTGATCATGCATTGCATAGGATTTCCGTATATTGAGAGGTCAGATTATACTCGAAAAGTATAGCTTGATATGTAGACGTGTGTACCTACTGGAGTAGCAATTATACACACTGTCTTTCATTCATACTACATACTGTGAGACTCAAGGATCTGTCAGTGTTTCTAATTATTTTAGTCGTAACTTCATTACCCATGCGTAACTATTAAATACAAAATGAAGTTATCCAGTTAGATGTCTAAACTAATATTATAAAGTGAATTGATTTGATTTTTTGTATGTTTGTTTGCTAAGCTTTCAGGCTAAAACGGCTGAATGGATTTGGAATAAATTTGGCACATGGATAGACCATGACCTTGAGAAGAACGTAGTTACTTTTCATCCTGGATCGCAGATGAAATCGCGGGCAAAAGCTAGTATGAAGTAAAATATAGAAGAATTCTCAGTCTAAGAATATAAATAATGTACTAAAGGAAAAATTCGACACGCGATAATAAACAAAAATATAAATGAAGAGATCATATTATCGAAGACGTAGATTTTTATTCTAAAAATGCTGATTCATAATGAAATAAGAAAAAAAAAAAACAGTAATCACGAACAAATAACAATTTGTTCACATAATTAATTTGTCTGTTTTTACTGTAGTAACCACAAAATTTCAATATGTATTCTCAGGATACCGTTTCTGACCACATCTAGGGTTGATTGGCAGTAACTAGATTTATTGTGGGTAAATAAATGTTGAAAAAGTTTTTCCAGGGTTTCAGGTTCTAATTTATTACCACCATACCCACCATGTCTGATGCCACGGTTACGGTACGCGGTGGTTGGCCTGCCCGTTTAACACAAACGCAATTGAATTAAATGTCAGTAATGGTATGTGACTTAATCTGAGTGGTAATAAATTAGACTTTGAACTGACAAAAAAAGCCAAACGCAAAGTAAATAAAAAACTTTTTTACAAAAAATTAAACCGACGAAAAAAGAAACTGAAAAGCAAAAATAAATCTTTCAGTCTAACTAAGCTCTTAAATTAATGTAAATTACAAATTTTGAGTCGGCGCCAAACAATCACCGCAGATCGATTAACGACGATCAATCAAGCTGCCATAAGTTTTCATGGCGCCTTGTATGTTTGGCGCCGACTCAAAATTTGTAATTTACATTAATTTAAGAGCTTAGTTAGACTGAAAGATTTATTTTTTGCTTTTCAGTTTCTTTTTTCGTCGGTTTAATTTTTTGTAAAAAAGTTTTTTATTTTTCGCTTTTCAGTTTCCGTTTCAAATAAATGAACTTATTTATTTATTTAGGACTACCAACAATAGCTTACACTACAGATGTCTTTAAAAAAAACATGAAATTAAAACTTAGTACAGTGGATTAATTAGGTACTTTAAGGTAAACACCACATTACCCAAATTAAATTATGTTAATTGACAACTTGCGTACATGACTACTTTTCAAGCAATCTTAATACCGGGGAAAAACATGCTAGATTCAAAAGTCATCATAAAGGTTTCATAACAAATCAGACAAACAGTAAAAAATTTTAGATTTCAGCTTAGGGAATCAAAGTGTAAATCAATTAGATAGCTATTACATAGTAAAACCTTTGCAAAACCTAGCATATAGAGAGTTATATGCTATACCGATTTTCTCTGTGGAGGACAAAGAGTAGTAACAGGTCTACGCGGAATTCATGACGGACGGAGCACGCAAGATATTGAGTGCGAGCAGTGGAGGCTAGTCGATAATTCCTTTATGAAATTTACATACAAACATTGCGTCGTTTAAACATCTTCGTTCTTCTAAAGTGTTGAAGAAATTCAAGCTATTTTTTTTTTATAAGAAGATGACTTTTTATCTATGCCAACAGAAATAGCTAGATGCCAATCAAAGCGTTTTTGAACGTGTTCTAGACGCAAACTATTCGTAGCACAGTGCGGCCGCCACATCATATTACAGTATTCTGCTACATATCAACTACAAAGTGCACTGTCTTATGACAAAAACCCAGCATCTTGGACGCTTTTTTGGGGCTTGTATTTAAACGCCTACCAGAAAAGTTCCTATTTTACTACCACCAAATTCGAAATACCTGCCAGAATGGATAAATGCTCACCTAATTGTGTTTCATAAAGTATTGTAGAAATGAACCTATTTTCCTTTTTATTCTATGCCATAAAGATTTGTAAACGTCTTTTAATTTCTTACTACCTGCCAAGATAGCTCGACAGAGCCCCGCTTATCGTGGCTCCTATATCTGTAACCAACCAAACCTCGGGGTGCCCCTGACGTCGTCCGGCGTGGGTTAGGGTTAATAAGCAGGTCGACGGAGCCCCGCTCCGCGGGGCTCCTATTTCTGTCTAAAGGGTTTAAAGGAACCTAACCAACCGAACCTCGGGGTGCCCCTGATGTCGACCGTCTATGGTTAGATTTGGTGAGCATTTATCCATTTTGGTAGGCAATAAGAATATAAATACAACACGTACAATTATTGTGATGAGTGTATAATTATTTTGGAACTTAAGGCGTTGTTCTTTAGGCACCTCGGTATAGAGAGGGTTTATTTTATTTGAAGTTAACATATTTTACTTTGGTACTTAGTCTTAGAGTGATATTTTCTAGAACTGAATGTGGTACGTACTTGTAATAAGGAGTGTTCATATCTTGTATGAGTTTATATTTGAGTGCTAGTTTTTGATGGATGACTTTTGCTACCTGATTGTGTCTATGTGTATAGTCTGTTTTAATATTATTATTTCGTTTATTTATTTATATACTTATTTAGATACATTTTTAAATATTTTTATAAAAACATAGAAAAAACATTTAAAAATATAAAAAATAGTGGTCCGCCGGTATCGGGAGCAGGGTCCAAGCTACCGGTGGTTAGGGCTCCAGAGATAGGAACCTCCTCACGATGCGAGCCGTATCGAGGAGAACTGCTTTCTGGATCAGGCCCTTTACCCAACCGTCTAACGAGAGCCTCGAGAGATGTTGATCGAGGCTTTTGGCCATCAGGCCATTGGCCGATACGACAATCGGCACAATGACAGCCGAGCTCATATTCCACATCTCAACAACCTCGTGTGCTAAGTCGAGATATTTAATTTGTTTCTCTTTCTCAGCTTTCACGAGGTTCTCGTCATGTGGAATGGTAATATCGATAATCATTGTGCGGCGCGCTAATCGATCTATCACTTTGTTACTATTATTATTATTACTTTGCCTTTAATTATAAGATTATTTGTTCCTGTATATTTAACGTAGTAACACTTCATTGAGTTCAAATACTTTATTTTTATTTTTGCACCATTCATCATCATCATCATCAGCCTATATTTGTCCACTACTGGACGTAAGCCTCTCCTAGTGAACGCCATTGAGCCCGATCCTTGGCTCTCGTCATCCAGTCTCTGCCAGCCGCATTTCGCAAGTCGTCAGTCCACCTGGCTGGCGGGCGCCCCAACTACGTTTGCCTAAACGCGTTCTCCACTCTTGAACTTCAACGAGAGATGTGACTAGCCCGTTACAGCCTCAGCTTGCTTAGTCTTTGGGCTATGTCGATTACCTTGGTTCTCTGGTGGATAACGTCGTTTTGGATTTTATCCTTCAGAGAGACTCCAAGCATAGCTCTCTCCATAACTCGCTGAGTGACTTTAAACTTATGGACCAATCTCACCGTGAGTGTCGACGTTTCTACTCCGTAAGTCGTAACCAGTAGGACACACGCGTTGAAGACTGTCGTCTTTGGGCACTGCGGTATAGACGAGGAGAAGAGTTGATGAAGTTTACCAAATGCTGCCCATCCCAGCTGAATCATACTATCGGCTTCCCTCTCAAAATTGAGTTGGGCCTATAGTTTTTATGTTGAAATTGTTATCCCATCTATGTATAGTCACCATCTTTGCCACTTTCCATTTTATAGGGAATATGCCAGAAGTTAAGGATTTGCTGTTTATAGCTGTAATAAATATTACCTTTATTAATTTATAAGCTTTTGAATGTTTTGAGTATGCTCTCACTGCTAATATTTAGAACTTCCCTCGACTGCCTTCCGTACCCAACATCACACCCTCTATGACAGTCATACTCCAGCTAGGCTTAAAGTTCTCATCAAGATGAATGAAACAAGCCCAAACACGATATAACTGCTGTAAGCTGTCGAGGAGCCCTCTCTACTGTTTTCCGTCTCCATCATCAGATGATCTTCAGGTCTCTTTTTTGTTGAAGCATCATTAGAACTACGTATATGTGCCAAGTTTCAACAGAATCGGTTCACAAGGGAGCATTCTGTAGGTGAAAAATCATTTAACCCCTATTTTTCTACCCTTAGGGGTGGATTTCGTTTTTCAATTTTAAATGGGACCAACTTTGGGGTATACGCTTTCCATTAAAAAAAAAATCATCAAAATCGGACTACTCGGTAAAAAGTTATGCGTGGTCATACATAAAAAAAAAAAAAAAAATGTACGGGTCGACTTGAGAACCTCCTCCTTTTTTTTTCGTCGGTTAAAAAGAACAGCCAGCATTGAAATACCCAAAAGTCAGGCCACAGCCTCCAGGGTTTAAATGCATGTTTTGGACTGTCATAGTTATTCCATCTTTTGACAATGCTTTCAATCTTTAAGCGTGACGAGGGGTCTCCCTGGCTACATACTTTACTGTAAGCTAGAATACAACCTCATTGCTTTATTTTTATTCTGTGTTGCCACCCACAACCTATTAAATGTCAAGATAAAAATAAGTTAAACCAACAACCTGTCAATACTAAGTGCACTTGCAATGTTTAAAAGCCATTTTCAGGAGACGAGGCTTTGCTAGAGTTAAATAGGTATAGTACACACTGTTTTGTATACCGTAGTGCAAGGTGGGTACTTGCATAAATATAAAGTTCCCCAGTACCGATTTGTCGGTACAACGGGGTGATTACGTAAAACACTAACGGTAGGAATGGCTTTCATTTTGACAGTTCAGCAACATTCATTGCGTTATTTACGTTGTTGAGCAGACAAATTTTCGAACTTATGAAGCAATGGATTAGCAATAGGCTTCAAAATTATTCAGATTGTGATGGATAGTGTGTTACGTAATTAGAGTGCTGGTCGGTAGTACTGATAGCTACAGATAAACCCACGAGAGCTC
The DNA here is from genome assembly GCA_916610205.1 of Griposia aprilina. Classification (NCBI taxonomy): domain Eukaryota; kingdom Metazoa; phylum Arthropoda; class Insecta; order Lepidoptera; family Noctuidae; genus Griposia; species Griposia aprilina. Next base: position 9,540,966 of record OU744287.1, read on the forward strand.
GGTACGAAAAAGTGTACTCGGTACCGACAAGTTCCAACCTGTTTCTTTATGACCGAGCGTATACAGAAAATCCGTTCCAACTTGTTCGTACTGAGAACCTGTATCTTTATGCAAGCAGCCTAAGGCAAGCGTGGACTTAACTTGCATAATAATCATAACATTATGTAAATTCTTACTTCCTCATCAGTTTACGTGGTCTAGTTTACAAGGGATATGAAAATACTGCTTAGATTAAAAAAGGTTGTTACTTGAAGTACTTATTTTTTTTGTGGTGAAAATAATTTTATTTAGATTGAGAATTTACTTTTACTTTGACAGAAAACTATTTATTTATTTTATTTATTAACTCATCATCACGATCATTACAGGGATTTCCTAATTCAATAGTGTGGTCATAATTAAAGAACCTTCATCTTCTGGAATAGTGGACATGACGTGTGTTGTTGATCTTTTGGCTCGTGGCCAAAATCAGTACTAATGCGGCCATGTTGTTTTTACAATACAATTTTGCAAAACCATTTCATAAATGTTTTCCAACAACGCGCCCCTGTTAATAATATTCAAGAGACAAAAGATCCTTGCAGCACTGAATAAGGATTTCAAATGGTTTTTTTTGGCATACATGAGCCAAATGTCTGTATAGATAAGTACCGGGATTTCCAGTAAATGTCGCCGATGCATTCAGGGCAGACTAAGTCGTTGACCCCAATAGAAGTGTTTAAAGCAACACATGCCGACATCATCCTCGAAATCGCATAATGGACACTTTAGTGTAGTTATCGAAATGTCGATACGAAGTAAATATATATAGTTATAGGTAGGTTGTACCTTTATGTTAGTGACAGCAACAAAATATTTGATAGACATGTCTTAGATTTCTGCCCAAAATATGGTTGTTTTTCATAAAGTCAAAGTCAAATCATTTATTTCAAATAGACACATAAAAGGCACTTTTGAACGTCAAAATTTACAAAAAAATTGAATCGAGTCTAGTTGCCCCTTCTAAAAGGTAGTTTCGTATGGAGGAGAATGGGCAAGAAACACCACCGTTACTCTTTTAAAAATGTTTTACAATATTATGTATACATTAATTTTATGTGAAGACGATGCACCTAGAATAGGAACATTTTATTAGAATGTTTGTAGATTATCATCATGAGTCTTCGAAGCATGTGTCTTCTTTTTCCATTCATTTCTATCAGCCGTCACTGTTGATATGCCAATTTAGAATATTCCTATTTTTAAATCTATGCCCATAGAGTAGAGTACAGAGAGAGAGAGAGAGAAAGTATTCTACTAAGTACCTATATTATGGTTCAGTGTTGGATTTTTCAGTCAGGTTTTTTCCAGTAGCAGCCCGGACTTTGGAAACTAGTGGTGTGATACCCCGACTCGAAAAGCAGGTTAAGCCGAAGGAAGCCGAATTCCTTCTATACAATAAAAGAATTCCTTCAGTTTAAATTAGAATAATTTTGTGTAACAAAAATTTGCATGTCATATTTTTATGTTATGATTAAATATGTTAAGAACTAAGAACTTTGATTGTAAGAACTTTTGTAACCATATTTATCTGCAAATAAATCTTTGACTTTACTTTGGTCCTGCGCCTGATCCCTTCCCGGTCGTATCGGGTTGCTGTCCCATAGGACTATGAGAGTAATAGAACAGAGTGCACCTGTGTTTGCGCACATACTTGTGCACTATAATATCTCCTGCGTAGTTTTTTTTTTAAATCATTCAAAAATGCACGCTCCTATCTATACGAACATTTGCCTCTTTATTCAAGAGACGTTTAAACGTCAGAAATCAAACCGAATCGTTGTCGTTTATAAATAAACCCCTTTATGTGTATGCAACAAGCGGTCGATTTTTACCTGGCTAATCTTCGTTCAGATTGGCAGTCGTGACCGAAATTCAGTCGGCAGGATATCATAATATGGTTCACCGTATTTTTAAACACGTCTAACAAAATTAAACAATATCGGGAGGATATTATATTATGTTTCACCGTATTTTTAAACACGTGTAAATTAAACAATAACGTACCTACCCGTACAACAAAATCAGTTTCCCTGCATACCCGTGTTATTTAAGCTTTCTCGCCGCGGGCCGAATTGTGGAAACATATTTAATTCTGTTCGTCCTTGTGTAACTTGGCTCATTAATGTTATGTTCATAGAATTACACGCAACAGCAAGTTCAAGAGCAACCTTACATTATAATGTTATTTCAGTATTCATGTTTGAATTTAGACTCTTCACCCACATATTATGTGTTATCAGATATGCAGTGTTTCATCAAAGGATTTAAGGACGAGTGTATGGAAATGAGAAACGGGCCCGGATACTAGACTGAGACGAATCTGTGAATGATGGTTAATGTTTTATAGTATAACTAGTGACCCGCCCCTGCTTCGCATGGTTTTTACGATTTGAAAAACCATTTGGGTAGATTTTTTTTACTAACTGCCCGACAGGCATTTTCCAGTTCAAATTGCAATAGTTGATACAACAATCCCTTAGAAAAAGGGCGTCCAATTTTCACTGAACGTCCTTTTTTCTAAGGGACTTAATAAAATCCGGGAGACTTCTCCAATTTCTTTTTCCATAAAAACCTAATTCGGACGATTACAAACATTCTAAAACATCAAAGTTGCCAAATCGGTCCAGTCTTTCTCAAGTGATGCGCTTACCATCAAACAGCATTTATTTATATGTAAGTTTCATATGTTTATATAGATAAACCTTCTGGAATAAATTTTCTAAATGATGGTGTAAGCCACATCAAAATCCGATGCGTAGTTTAGAAGAACAACGCTGTGACATAGACAGACACGAAAAGCGACTTGAATTACCATATGTATTGGGGGCGAGGAGATTGCATAAGTCCAAGCCTATATCTAACTGGGCCAAATAGTCTCCTTCCAGGCGCGACAAGACTAAGAAGTTGCTCGACGCACCGAGAATGCCTGCAGGAGCTATTGGTCAATGAAATATCTTCTAAAAGGAGATCTATCACTTTGGCTCAAACGAAGAATTATGGACATGTGTATTCTACCGATTCTCACATACGGTACTCAAACTTGGTCTTTGACACATCAGCGGGGGTCCACGCTTGAGGTTTGCCAGCGAGCCATGGATCGCAGTACAGTGGGGAATCGAATTTCGGACCGTATAAGGAACACAACGCTGCGCGCCAAAACCAAGTCACGGACGTTTCCCAGAAAGCCGCTAAGCTTATGTGGTTCTGGGCCGGACATGTCTGCCGCATGTCAGATGACAAATAGGCTAAGAGAACCACCGATTGAGTCCCACTAAACGCACGACGCCATCGCGGCAGGTCGAGACGAAGATGGTGGGACGGGCTTGACTCCTACCAAAAGGATTGAACTGAAGCTGGCACTAGCAACAGACATAATTGTTTAGAAAAGGGAGAGGGAGGACTTTACTCTGCAGTAGGACTATACAGGCTAGTTATATTAGAATAGATATAGATGGGCGGCCGACGTATAGAAGATCGCCGGGAAGACCTGAATAAGACTCGCACAGACCAGGAACGCATGGCACAAAAGGTAGTACGCCTATGCTCAGCAGTGGTTGGAACAAGGCTGCCAATGTGACTTGTAGACTGTAGATTTGTAGACCTTTTTATATTTTGTTGAGTACCTGTTACTTGTTGACAGGCCTTCACTGTCCTCCCATATCTATCAACACTGTAATTTGAAACATTGTAAAAGCCCCTTATTTTTAAAAGAGTAACCGTGGAGTTTCTTGCCGGCTCTTCTCCATAGGAAACAACCAATTGGAACCGTGCACCTAGCTTCTGACGTTTCATAAGTGCCCATATTAGTTTATGTGAAATAAAATATTTTGATTTGATTTTGATTTCATTTGTATGATAATAATGACAGATATGGATATGGAAGCCTAGGCAGATAAGCGTTGTGTCAAAAATTTTAATTTAAGAACTTAGGATGAGTTGAATCAGTTGTTTATTTCATACTACATAGTCAAACTAAGTAAGTTGCAGGTTTCTTGCAAAAAGTTCTTTCTCACTCAATTATTGTTCATTATGTTCCTTATGAAGATGTTCTGGTAAAGCACCGTCCTCTTTCAAAGGACCTATCATGCTCTTATTATAAAACTTTATTCATCGATGGAAAATATCGTGATATTTACAAAATATTTTTTCTTAGGGTTCAGAGCAAACTGTTGTTTCTTCAGTATTTCTGAGGAAAACTGCAGGTCAGTGAAATCCTTTTACAGATTTTACTGTGAATTTCAAACATTATACCTACACTAGCTTCTGCCTGCGGCTTCGCCCGCGTGGATGTTGGAAATTATCTCACGGGAACATGCTACTGGGACGAAAAGTAACCTATATTCTTCCCCTCCTTGCCTATCGAAATCCGTTCATTGGTTTAGGCGTGAAAAGGTAACATACAGACAGAGTTACTTTGGAATGTTTAATATTAGTATGGATTCTATCGTCTTACAACATTTTGGCTGCTACATCATTATTGGCAGTCGAGTGGTTGACCTCATGACACAGAATATTGATGATCACAATGTTAGCATAGCAAAGATAGATAGTTTAAAAACTGTTGCCGTTTATGTAATTATTTTATTAGTTATTATTGTCTTCGTAATCATTCCAATGGCCTACATAAAGTAGTTTGTTTTATCAAAGTCACTATTTGCATTTGATTTGTTGCACAATTTAGATAAATATTGAGTCTTCACAGATATATATTTGAGTTAAGTTCAGTAATCATTTATTGAATAATAGAATGCCAAATAATTGTTTAAAATGGAATCTAGTTCATCAGCGGTTTACATGATATAGCAATGTAATTAATTAGCCTATTTAGGCAAACAATATAGTTGCTACCCACACGTATGCAAAGTTTAACAATTCTACATACAATTCCAAAATTTGCGTTAACTTTATCAGTGAAGACGACATGAGCACCTAACATAATTATAAGCGAGGCTTAGTTAGACGGATCAAATGTTTTTTTTTTTGTATCACTGCTGTATTATTAACTGTAAACTTTCCTAAATTTTTACCTACTTCTAATTGCTTATTATTACTATTAATTTGCGTTAACTTTATCAGTGAAGACGACATGTTCATACTGTCTATCAGTCCACTGCTGGGCAATATTGTCTAATTTTAATGTAATGTATTCTTTGTACATCTAATACTTATGTTTCATTCTGGATTATCTTCGAACGAAATGTGAATTGTTACTGAATAAATAAATTGAATTGAATTGAAAGGCCTCCTTCCATTATTTCCCATGGCCGTTCGCTGCCTTTGTCACACAGTTAGGGTTTCTCAATTTCCGGGTTATTGCCAATCCTAGGAACCAGGAACAAAATTATTTTTTCCTCGAGAGTTCCCGGGATACATGAATTTAAAAGAGGATTCTGATGGTTTTGAGTTATATATGCTGCTTTACGAATGGTCAACGGACCGACGACCGACACCGCGACGGTGGGAGTGGAATAAAATGACAAAATATTTTTGTCATGAATCTTCTTTTTTATTACTTATTAATTTAAAATTACAAAAACTCAAGCATTTAACGACTTATCGGAAAACCGAATTCTAATTTTTGTAGCGAAATTACCTGCTACCGAAAAAATTCTCTCACTCTCTGTGGATGTCAGTTTAACAGTAATAACGCTTTGTACATTAACTCCAGATTCGAAATCCGTTTTCGGGGGGTCTCAAAGAGTTGGAAGTCTTACATAACGCAAAAACGTAAACACTTTTGAACGTTTGATTTATTTCCCGAAGGTCGAGCATTCCCGACTGAAAATTCGGGTTCTCGCTAACGCGAACCCGGGAAAAATACACCCAATGTATTAAAATTCTGAAAATTCTTTACAACCAACAATAACAGGAGTTTCTCATAAACGAATAGCAAATCCTTATTGTTAAAAAATTGCAAATGCAGCAGATTCGGGCCTTTGTACTAAAAATAACTTTTCTCTCCCGTTTCGTTAATTAAGATTCTTTAACCGTATTAAACACCCACGCAACTGAGAGGGTGTATGAATGAAAGCTTTCAGAACAACCAAGCCAAGCTTATTTTACATAATAAACACAAAGGTTAGACATTTACCTAATTACAAAACACGTACATGCCTATGCAAATCAGCTTATTTTCTATTTTAGAATCTAAATGACAAATATATATTTTATTTGCATTAAATTTCTTACATTTATACAATTATTGCACAACTATTTACACTAGGACTATCTAAACTATGAAATACAAAAACACAAACAAAGGATATTTAGGGCGAATTTCACCAAACTTTTATACCTAGAATAAGTCTTATCCTGAGAATAAATTTTGAATTTTTGACAGTTTTTCCATACTAGAACTGTCAGACGTCAATTTTATTCCACGGATAAAATATATCTGACTTTGGTAAAATCCGCCCATAAGCGTCGAAGTACTTGTCCAGGGGGCCAAGTCTACTAATTTACAAACGTCACAATGGTCTCTGCATTGTTAGTTTTTGACAGATTTTGTATAGCAAATCTGTCAAAAACTCACAATGCCGAGACCATTGTGACGTTTGTAAATTAGTAGGCTCCCTAATCACTGCCATCCGTAAAAGTGCCCAGCTGACTGGCAGCTTTGCCACGTTGAATAGCAATGCCTATAACGGATAGAATCATATAAAAAGTCAAAAGTTGCATCATGCAGGGTTCTAAAAAAGAGCGAAATAAAATTATATCTTTTTTTTTTGCCACTTGCTTCGTTCAATGTAGTTAGGTACCGACACTATTTTAATTAAAATAAACTTTATTGTTAATTCCTTCCTTACAATGTGTCAAGGATTAATTTGACTGTTTATATAACTACTACGGTCTGTTCCAAAAGTATCATATTAAAATGCAAACAAATTGACCATAACGTACCTGTGGCTGGCAATTTATAGTGGTACACAAGTACCACATAAAATACCACCGTAGTACCACTAAATTGAGTGTTTTGAGGTGATTATTTGAACTCTTCTGCCTCGTTTTTACTTTTTTGCTTTGCTTTTATGTTTTTGCTTTGACTGCCTCGTTGGTCTAGTGGTCGCAAAGCGCTACTGCTGAACATGAGGTCCTGGGTTCGATTCCCGGGTCGGGCAAAGTGTTATCGGGTTTTTCCATCTGGAATTTCTCGGTAGCAGCTCGGAGTCTGGATTTGTGCCCGGTTGATGGCAATAGGCTCGCCCCTTATTACATGGGACTTAAACATAACTGGCGAAATGTGGGTGTGCTATAGGTACACCTCTGCCTAACCCTTCGGGGAATACAGGCGTGATGTTATGTATGTATGTATGTATTTGAACACTTAAACCCAAAATTCTAAATTTTAATCACTTATTAAAGATGTTTGATAAAGATGTTTTTCATTTGACCATTGAAGTTAATTTTATAACCACAATTTTCGTCGATGATTTTGCTATTACAATTTAATTATGTTATTCATACAATAATTGATGGAAAAAGTTGTGAGATATAAAGTTAAAACCTTCGAAATATACATGAATGTGTTACTAATCCCGTTTAGTCAGAGACTGTGTAAGAATTTAACTTGAACAGAGTTTGTTTACAATTTCATCAGATACTTATGTATCGGACAATACGTATAATTGTCAAACTATCGTCTATTTTCACATACAACAGCCACAACTTTGATGATAATAATAATCAACTGCTTTGTTTTCCTTTAATCCCCTGATCCAGTAGGAATTGCTTTTGATGTATCTCATATAAACAATAGCTTGCTTGGGGGCTACTTTAAATGAATTTCTATTCGTAATTTATGTACAAAGCATCTTAGGGATGGCGCAGACTAGGCAACTCGTAGCCGCGATCAGTGGCGGCCTCCAGATCCATGAACCCAGCCATCATCGCGATCACCAGTTGGTCAAATTGGGAATCTATTATAGTACCTATTCCCCACATTCGTTAGCCCTTTCCGCGGAGAGAATTGTCCAGCAACTGCACAATTAGTAACAAGAGTGAAGGTAAGTATAAAATCCTGTTGATTCCATATTTATGTTGATTATATCACTACACCGGCTCACTACCACACCAAGTCTCTCGTGCAGGGCCAGTCCACTTTGTACCTTTTCTCGACATTCGTTGTGACTGACATATGAACTTAGGGTGGCAGTATCAAATCAAAACAAAAATGTTTATTTGTTAGGTTATGGTACAATAGATGTTACAATGTTGGTGCCAGCATGCCCTGCCATAGTAAGGCGTACAAATATTTCTCTACAAACACAAAGCCTACTAACCTATGAATTAGAAAATAAAATTCGAATATATAATAGTTAATTAATACCGATTGAGATTGTATTGTAGTAATAATAATAATTAATAATAAAGAAGTATGTAGTTTTTGCATGTGATGGATTAAAGACAATTTTATAACTTTATTATAATATTATCGATTTATCCTCTAGATATTCTTGAACACTGTAATAATTGTTTTCTAGTAAAAGTGTGAAAAATACCCTTTTGAACAGCGGCAATGGCAAATCTCACTCACTACTTGTGTGAATGAGACAATGGTGCCGATTCTCTTGTACACCGATCTAAACTAACTAAACTATCACTAAAATTCCTTACTTTTGACAAAATTAAATAAATTTAAAAATAATTTTGACGCAACTAAAATTTTATTTGACAATCGCGACTCCACGTGGTACTTGTTTGCCTTACCACGTGATTTTTTTTTAGAGCCGCAGTCACGCATGGGGGCAGCCTCGACGGGTTTTATATGGAATTTTCCACTTTTTTTATGGAAAATATGAAAATAATATTACCTACATGTAGAGTTTTAGAGGTTTAAGAGTTTCATAAAGGGGGTCGAAATTTTCATTATTTTTGTGATAGGACAAACCATTTTCGAGATATAAGCAAAATAAAATTTAGCAAAGATACAGGTACTGTTTTTGCACCTGAAGTCGAGGTAGTTATGGAACCACAGCCCTTACAGATATTGCGGGTGTAAGCACTTTTGCCCAGCACGATCTGTGTGGTCGCTGAGGTTGCACATTTGATAAAAATAAGTTTTGTTTAGTCTAAGTTAGTTCATAAGCTAGTACGTAATTTACATCCCGATCTGTAAGACGTCTCTTATACTCTCAATATAGAGTTAATCAATTAATTAATTATTTTTATTTTTTAAAAGTCCTTTAAGGCGCTCCCAATCCTGACTGGCGCAGCCGGTAGGATCACTGAGGAAGCTGTCACGCGTTAAGTGATTTTTCGCGATTAGACTTTTCCCGATTTTCACAACGGTACGCGTGGTGTACGGCAAGGTGATCCAACGAACCAAATAAATATCGTCGGTGACGAGGAGTGCTGAGAGCTGATGATGGGCGTGGCAGGCTGGTGAGTACGACTTTTCACCTCCTTGATATCCGTGTCCATATCCTTTCGGTAAACTTGGAATTGGAAGTTTTCCATTTTGACTGTTTTATGGTTTTCTTAAATAATTAAGTATTACGAGTATAAGTGTAATTTAAGAATACTTTAGTTAACATACAACTGTTTTTAAACACTAAATAAGTAAAAAGTATACATATTGAGTTCAGAAACACTTAATAGCTATACTAGTAGTAATTATTGTAATAAGTAATATTGGTAGAGTTCATAGAGTTCATAGAGTTAATTATTACTTAAGACATAATTTAAATAAGTACCAAAATGTCAGAAATTAAACTTATCCCAAATGAATTGTACAAAATTCTACCCAGTTTTGATGGTAATAAACGTCATTTGAATTTATTCTTGCGCAAATGTGACTATATTATCGATAAGTTTAAGTCATCAGAATTACAACAGGAATACTTAATGCATGTTGTGACTAGCCGCTTAACGGGTGACGCAGCCGCGCTTATCAGCGAGCGCGGAGACATTCGATCGTGGGCGGAATTCAAGGAATTGCTAGAGTTACATTTTGGCGATCCGCGAAGCGAAGAGTGTTTGGCTATCGAATTAGAAACTTTAAAGATTAAAAATAATGAGAGTCACAGTGATTTTTGTGCACGAATTCAAACAGTAAAATCAGTGTTGTTGTCAAAGGTTAACCAAATTAGTGATCAAAATTTGCGAGTAAGTAAGACTACTATTTATAATAACTCAGCCTTACAGGTATTTTTATATAATTTACCAGAAAACATGGTACGTATTGTGCGTCTGAAAAATCCACGCACATTGGAAGAGGCCTTATCTGTAGTTTTGGAAGAAGTTAATTTCTATGATCAGTATCAGATGCGCGCTAAAATGTTAAATCCAAACCATAATACTAAACCGCAGGCTAGCAGCACAGTTACACCACAACCAACATTTAAATTTGGTTTATTCCCGCAGCCACCAGGTTTCAGGCCGATACCAATGATGCAACAAAATCCATCATTTAAAAATAATGTTGGTGCAACACCTAAATTTAATTTCGGGATTCCGCCTAATAGGCCAATTATTATGCCAGGGCACAATCAAGGCCAATTTGGTACGAGTAAACAAAATTTGGTGCCGCCGCAATTTGGTTACCGACCTAATTTTGGTTATAGACCCCTTGGTTATCAACAAATGATGCCAATGCTTCCGCGTCAGTTTGGAAGTAATAATCGTGCTCTGATTCCACAACAAAACAAACCTCAACCAGATACCACCGATGCTACTATGAGAACTGCTCCGCAAAGAGCAGTTCAGCAGGGATTCCCTATAAATGAATTAGAACTCTACCCTTCTTATAATGACTATTTTACTTACCCTGCGGAATACGAATATTGTTATGATTTATCTGAATATTTCCCTAGTGAAGAAAATGATTTTCCAATAGACTCTGTACCCGAAACCCCTACACAAGACTTAGGTAAAAATGAACAAATTAAAAATAAAGACGTTACTACTGAATCAGAACAAGTAAAAATTTTTTACATACGAGCCTCCATAGACCGGCCGAACCTGAAAAAATTATATTAAATTATAATACGCTAAAATTAAAATTGCCACATATTTACATACCGGAAATAGACGGAAAATTCATGATCGACACTGGTAGTACTCGTTCATTTATACATCCTAGAATAGCGACTACCTATTTTCCTAACTACATATCATACGAACCATTTGAAGTAGTAAGTACGCACGCTTCAAGTAAACATAATCAGGTATTGCAAATTCCCCTGTTTCCTGTATTTCAAAGTAAAGATCATCATAAGTTCTATGTATACAACGTAGATTCGTTATACGACGGGTTGATAGGAAATGACCTTTTAAATCAGTTAGAAGCTGTTATAGATTTAAAGAAACATGTTCTACTAACAAAGACAGCTGAAATACCTATATGCATAGATACGGATATTAATATTATACATGTTGTATTACTTCCACCGAGATCAGAAATTAGAGCAAAATTACCAACCAATTTATTAAATGGTGTAGGAATATTAGATTATACGGAATTCGGTGAAGGATTACGAATGCCTACTGCTCTTGTGAAATGTGTAAATGGTTTTGCAACCACCATCATACAAAACACTCTTGATAAACAGATAGAATTATGTGTCATCAAGCCGTTCATAGTATCTAAATACGAGGAAAATGAATGCCATATAAATTCCATAGATGACCAAAATATAGAGACTGACATATTATTACGCGACAATCTAACTAAATTGCGACTAGACCATACGAATGACGAAGAACGAGCATCTATACGACAATTATGTGAAGAATATAAAGACATATTCTATTGTGAACAAATACCTTTAAGCTTCACTAATCAGGTAAAACACTGTATTAGGACAATGAATGAAGACCCGATTTATACTAAACCATATAGACAAGCCCCTGCTCAAGCAGCAGAAATTAATAAACAAGTGGAAAAACTTTTGAAAGATAACGTGATCCAAGAATCCTTTTCCCCCTGGAGCTCACCAGCCCATCTCGTTCCCAAAAAGCTAGATGCTTCTGGTGAAATCAAATACAGAATGGTAATCGACTATAGAAGACTTAACGACATTACAGTTGACGACAAATACCCCCTTCCTAACATTACTGACCTTTTTGACAAATTGGGCAAAAGCGTTTACTTTACAACGCTTGATTTAGCTAGTGGCTACCACCAAATTGAGTTAAATAACGATGACATACCAAAAACTGCATTTAGCACCCAGAACGGACATTATGAGTTCTTGAGAATGCCGTTCGGACTTAAAACAGCGCCGGCAACCTTTCAACGAGCCATGGACAACATTATGAGAGGTCTCCAAGGTATACATTGCCTCATTTATTTAGATGACGTTATTGTCTATTCTTCTAGCCTTCAGGACCACCTACAGAAACTTAGAGCCGTTTTTGACCGACTACGACAGACTAACTTAAAAATACAACTGGATAAATCCGAATTTTTACGAAAAGAAGTTTTATACCTAGGCCATACCATAACAAGAGACGGACTAAAACCAAACAATGATAAAATTAAAGCTATTATAGATTATCCTCTCCCTAGAACGACAACAGAAATAAAAAGTTTTCTTGGGCTGGTCGGATACTATAGAAAATTCATTAAAGATTTTGCTAGAATCACCCAGCCCCTAACGTCTTGTCTAAAGACACGAAACAAAATTATCATAGACCAAAACTACATAGATGCCTTCGAAAAATGCAAAGAAGTACTGACTAATACCCCTTTATTACAATACCCTGACTCGACTAAACCCTATATTTTGACAACTGACGCCTCTAACGTGGCACTCGGTGCTGTCCTATCCCAAGGACCTATCGGAGCAGACAAACCAGTCGCATATGCTAGTCGAACCCTTAGCGACACTGAAACACGTTATAGCACAATTGAACGAGAGCTCTTAGCTATTATTTGGGCCGTGAAACACTTTAGACCCTATTTGTATGGACATAAATTTCAAATTTTTACAGACCATAGACCTCTTGCCTGGCTTTATTCACTGAAAGAACCCAATAGTAAATTGACTCGTTGGCGCCTCCGCCTCCAAGAATATGACTTCACAATTATTTATAAAAATGGCAAACAAAATAGTAATGCAGATGCATTGTCACGCATAAAACTTAATGCTATAGATTCCAAAGATGACATGTCAATGGATGTTAACGTAGACGAATCTGAAATACAAAAAGTAATAAAACAATTAAAAGAACTTGAAAAATTTACTACTAAAGCTGAAATAGAAAATGACACAGAAATAGTAACCATTTCAGATTCTGACTCGGACGTGACTGCACCTGCGGACCTATTTCAAGATAACTTTCCTATTCGTTCAATAACCAATAGCAGCAGAACAAGTACAGTAGCTTCCAACATAGAACCAGACTCACTAGGGATTCCAATCTTAAGAGAGGCAATTGACACCAAACCAAACCAAATATTGGTGTTCACCTGGTTTCAAAATAAAATACAAGTTCAAAATTTATCTAGGAAAAATCAAAAAGTTTTAGAAGTATTTCTTCCATTAGATAATGAAGAATTGATAAAGCGATTCTTAAAAGAATATGTTACACCCAAGCGTAAATACTTTATTTACTTTGAGAACGACACACATAGACGGCTATTTACTAAAGTTATTATAGAAATCTTTAAGAAAGACTCAGTGCAGTTCTTCGAGTGTACAGACAGAGTAATATATATAGAAGATGAAAAAGAACAAAAGTCTGTTATACTAAAACATCACGAAGGAAAAACATGTCATAGGGGAATTAAAGAAACTATGGTTAGAATTCGCAGAAACTATTATTGGGAAAACATGCAAGATTCGGTAGCGGCAATTATAAATATATGTGAGCCTTGCAAACTAATGAAGTACGACAGAAAGCCCATTAAACCAATGTTACAATTAACACAGACACAAGATGCCCCTTTTCAAGAAATATTCATTGACTTATTTAATATAGAAAGTAAATATTACCTAACGCTGGTAGACGCATTCAGCAAATTAGGACAGGCTATTGAAATTTCAAGTAGGCAAACGACAGAAGTAGCGCGAGCTCTATTAAAGTATTTTTCAATATACGGTGTTCCCAGGAAAATATCCTGTGACCCTGGCACTGAATTCAATAATGAACTTATGCGCGAACTTTTGTCTATGTACAAAATAGAAATACACATAACAACGCCAAATAATCCTAACTCTACTGGCATCGTTGAGCGATTCCATTCCACCATAATAGAGATATATAGGCTTGCGAAGTATGAACGTAAATGTACGGATGCCGCATCTGTCATGACCTATTCCATAATGGCATACAATCATACAATACACTCCACCACTGGATTAACACCTTTTGAAGCAACATTTGGACACACTGACTCTAATAAAATATTCGATGTAGACTTAGAAAAAGCGTACACACAACAGTTAGTTAAAGATCATGCAAAACGAACGAAATATCTGTATAAATATATAGCCGAAAAGATTCTCAACACCAAACAAAAGGCCAGAGAAAAGAAGGGTGGTGAAATTGAGTTAAGCTTACAGGAGGAAGATAATATATTTGTAAAGGACATTAACATAAGAAAAAGTAAAGATAAACCCAGATATCATAGAGCAAAAGTAACAGGAAAGACCAATAGGAACGTAGTACCAGTACAGATAGGTAAAAGACAAAGTAAAGTGCCTCTAAAGAACGTTAAACGTCCTTCACAGGTTGTGGCTGATCGTGGTGATCTTGAAACTGACGGTCAAGATCCAAGGCCTTCAACTTCAAGAGATTAAAAATAACCCAGGTATATTACCTGTCAAACAAGGACAGGCGATAATAGAGAAAGATAAGTGGACCATAGTTAAGATATTAGATTTTAAGGCGATAGATTACGATTTAATGTTAAATATTAATAGATACAAAGAATTTAGTGATATAGTTGACATCCATAAGCCCTACGCAAATGAGTTCCAAAATATGAAATTACAGGTAGAATACTTACGCAATTCAACAGTCAGAAAATTCAGGCAGCTTATTCCATCAAAACGTTTCAAACGTGGCCTCATTGATCCTCTTGGCTCAATGATTAAAATACTTACCGGTAATCTAGCTCATGAGGACGCGATTAAGTACGATGCTCAACTAGCTCAGCTAAAAATTGGTCAAACACACGTGGATAAGAAAATAACCATAATTTCAAAAATGCTTGACTCTATTACTAACAAATCTACATCTATTCAGGAAAATATTCAAATCTTGGATGAACGCATGAAACGCATAGAAAGAATAGTAAAAAACATAGGTACTAAAGAAAATAACTCTATTTACTCTACATATGTTTTAAGTATGTTTGATATGTTTATAAGTAATTTTAGGTCAATTTATACTGTTTTAAATGAGATCGAAACTGCATTATCATTTACAAAAGTTTCTGTTGTACATCAAACCATTGTTGACCCATCTGAACTCTTAGCATTGTTAAGCAATATTTCTGAAACTGAAAGCCTAATTTATCCTGTTACGGAAAAAACGTTATTAATGCTAGAAAGAACTATGTCTGTTAAAGCTTATGTAAAAGAAAACCAAATAACATTCATTATGGAGATTCCATTAGTAGATAAAAATACGTATAATTATTTCAAGATATATTCACTTCCAATTTCCAATGAAAACAAAACGACCACTATTATCCCTAAATACCCGTACCTTATGGTGAAAGGTCCTACATACTTACCGCTAGCCAACCCATGTGAAGAGATGGCAGCCAACTAGTTCCTGTGCAAGGAAAACGATGTTGTATTGTATCCTGAAAGTACGTGTATAGAACAATTAATGAATTTTGCTTCAAACCTCAGTTTGTGTAAACCCCTCGCAGTTAACCTGGAAAGTCTAAAAGTACAGCCTATTGACTTCTTTAACTGGATAATTTACACAAGAAATGAAATAATGCTTACTGAAACATGTGCCAGTGATGTTAACAGGAAACCGATTAAGGGCACATATTTATTGAAGATTGATGAAAACTGCAGTGTCTATCTGAAGGACATTAAATTACACAAAAGACAACATTATTCAGGGAGAATACAATATCGGGTAACTCCAGTCGCAGTTCTACCCAAATTAGAGGAAACATCTATTAACTGGAACAAAACAGTGAATCTAAACAACTTAAACTTTGACGATTTAAAACATCTATCTTACACATTAAAAAGTGAAATAGTGGAAAGTGATAGTGCAGTGAAAACAAATAGTGTTAGTTTAGCAACTATATTACTCTATGTAATCTTAGCTATAGTATGTCTTAGTATAGTACTTTGGAGAAAATTGTCTTGTATGCGGAATCATCGGAATCCAAATATTACTGATAATTTCGCACTTGGTGAGGGAGGAGTTATGGAACCACAGCCCTTACAGATATTGCGGGTGTAAGCACTTTTGCCCAGCACGATCTGTGTGGTCGCTGAGGTTGCACATTTGATAAAAATAAGTTTTGTTTAGTCTAAGTTAGTTCATAAGCTAGTACGTAATTTACATCCCGATCTGTAAGACGTCTCTTATACTCTCAATATAGAGTTAATCAATTAATTAATTATTTTTATTTTTAAAAAGTCCTTTAAGGCGCTCCCAATCCTGACTAGGTCTTGTCGTGAATTATGGTTCATGACCACTAATTTTATTCCACACGTTTTTAATCGCGATTAAAAATAGCCATATTTAGTTAGACAATCAAAATTTTAGGTGAAAAACGTCAAATTCAGAATAGCATAATTGGCATTTTCCCTGAACTAATAATTCAGTGCCATCTTAGTGCTGTCAAACTAAAATATAGTTAAGTTGTGTCACTTTAGTCAATTTCAGAATGAGAAATCGTCGTTTCACAGGAATAAACTAAATTTTTGTGGTTTTTAGTCTAGTTTAGAGAATTTTGTAACAAAAGAATCGGCACCAGTGTTTACTTAAACATAATATTAAATAGATACACTGCAATAAGAAACCACTCATAGCCACTACCTTGAAAAATTTAACCGCAACAAAATAATGGCCCAGTTGTGGGCAAGGCTGTTTCGAAGTTCAGCCGCTTTGTGTGCGACGGTAGTTAGGCTTTATTTCACCAATTTCTGCCACTAGCTCACCGATAGCTTTTGTAGTTTGGTTGGTATTTACTGTTTGCCTAAAGCTACTGTGATATTTTTATCAAATGTACCTATCTACCAACTTTTTTCTTTCTTTTATTTATTATGCCTGTGATGTGGATCATAGACAAGTACTTATTGAAAACTGAATCTTGGACTGCCTTAAAAAGCCACAATAGTTTATTTTTATTTTTAAGGATACTGTAACGACCCGTTTCTCTTGCTGACAAACTGTTTTGCACTTTGGCAAATACTGATTACTGTTATATTGTTACTTATTACTGGTATCCAAAATCCATTCACCAAACATGTTTTTTTTATGAAAATGACTACGTAAAGACGAATCGGTAATTTAGAAGCTTAACTTGAAGTTAAAGAGGATTCGATAATTGGACGAGAATTGAGAGTGAAATTCGAAGGTCGCGTCACGTTTAGGTACATTTCGTTACATGAGAGAGAAAAACGGTCAGTGGGTCGTCTCTCTCTCTCAGACTAAATCTCTTTTATTCTTTATTTTTTTAAGAAGTTTCACTTTTATCACATGTAATGTGCTGCACGCGCATTTTTTTACGTTTGTTTTTACATTTCTCGTTATTTTTATTTCCATTTTCAAAATAAATACTTCGTAACTTTACGACCGAACTTTATTTTAAGATCAAAAAATTTCAGAATGTAATAACATAAAACTTTCATAAGCTAAGTGACACAAATTAAATGACTGCTGGAAAATAGCCTTTACTAATGACAATATTTATTAACAAAACTTTCCTGAATCTTCGTTATTTAATCATTTAGGACTTCGAAGTTCAGAAGAAAATATTTTATTATAAGTGAATTAATTGACTCCTTTATTGTAAGTTTCCATGAAAGGAGTTTTTCTATTATTATTATATTAGTGAAAGTCGGTGTTTATGTATTATTCTACAAACTAATATATTATAGTGTTCGTGTTATCAAACCAATTATGTGTATATATGGCTAATTGGATTTTCAAAAGTATGAATGTACTGGTCCATTGTAATACTATGTTCTGTTAGCTCTGAGCATACAAGCTAACAACGTGTGGTCTCCCTTTTGTGTTTACATAATTATCTTATCAAAGGTAGTTTGTTAGCTAGCCTTGGATGAAGGTTTTGTCCTGAATACTTATAGATAGTACCCGCTTACGTTTCCGTAGAAATCGTATAGTTCTCATACCTTTACAATCATTTAAAACAAACAACACACTTATGTTAACAATTTGTGCTACAATGCGCTATTAAATTTTTATTCTAATTTTCAAGACCGATTGTCAATTTACAATAGGGAAGATGCAAATATAATATTTATGAAAATTTTATGATTAAAACGTTAAATAAATGTAAAAGCAGGGCCACTGCAGCGTTTTTATTTTACATAATGTTGTTTTTTAAAAATAATTACGAATTAAAAATGACTTGGGACAAAACGTATTTTAAAACACCAATCAGCGTTTAGTGACGTCACTTCTGTTATGACAACTTATTTGAGCTTATGATTGTAAAAGTGAATATTATGATGGGAATATTAATTGCGTTTTTTTAATAAAAATGGAAGTTGGGTTTATCAAAGCAGACTCCAGGAATTTACCAAGAGTTAGTGTTGACATGGTTGTAACTTTTTTTGTCGAAAGAGCAGTTTTCAAAAAAAAAAATGTGGTTAATGAACACTCTGAAGATGGATCTGAAACATGAAAGCTATAATAATATAGTTCTTCATTAGAAAACATTATCCTAATATTATTATAAATTTGAAAGTTTGAATGTTTGTTTGTCTCTACTATAAGAATAAATCTGAAAGAATAAATCAAAATTATACCCGGTGAATTTTCAATGCTCTCAAGAATTTCACGTTTTTCCTTTTCATTATTACTGCTCTAGGTTTCAGTGACATCATTCTATTTTGGCATTGAAAAATATGAGGTATCACATCTTTTTTCAGAAAAAAGTTTTCCTCCACACATTTGAAACTTTATCCAATTTTCGACGTCATTCTCCAACTGTAAAATTAAAAATATGAAGACAGGTTTTGTAAGTATTATGTAGGTTACTAACGCGTTTTTACGTACAAGCAGATTAACTAAGCATATAACAAGTATATTCGCCGACTTACGTCAAAGTGATCTTCACAGCATCGAATAATGGTCTTTGGAGAATAAGTAATTGTCATTTCTCTTCGCAGCTTGAAACCACTTTTTTCTCAGTTTTGGGTCAGAAGGTCCAGTCAAAAACAAATTATTTGGGAACTTTGTTGAAGTAGATGGACACATTGGCACAAAACACAAGTAAACACGGCTTTTTTTTTCGGAATCTTGGTGGTATTGTTATGATCACCTGATGTTGATGGATAGTCCATTTTAAATTTTTACACAAAAATATCTCAAAAGTCGAAAAAATATGCAAAAGTATGAAAGCCGACGTACAAGTACGACCAGTGACAGACAGGAGTGACGTAATCGGAACCATAGGTCCGTTTTCGCGCGAAAATTTAATCTGTCAATTTAAAACCGCATTTTTTCCGATAAATTACAATGTTTATTTTTTTTAATATATTTGTGGTCTATTCTACATGGAATTCTTTCAAATGAAAACCAAAATTAAAATATTGCATGTTCCCTATTGTGCATATTTTATATTCGTATACGGCACATTTAAGGATGCTGCTCTCATAGATCTCACGGCAACATGTTAGGCCGTAGTTACGGAAGCCTCAAAAAGACTGCGGACTAAGATTAATTGAACTGTCTTCAATCTTTGTTTCATAATATTGTGTGGCTACAATTAAGTACAGAATGTGTAATACTTTCTATTGCTACACACTGATACAATATGTATAATGGTGGCAGGGACATCGATCCGCAAACTGTAATCATGGATTTAGCATGATTCTAGACCCTTCTCGTAGTGTAGAAATTTTTCGCTGGTTATCAAAAATAAAATAAAATCTGCTGTTTCACAGAAAAGTGTAATAATATTAATAATAAATCCATTTATTTTCAGGCAACTCAGGCCCATAGATGAAACCTAAAAATACATAATGTAATATAAACAAAACTTGTGTTAATAAATAAGGCTTAAAACTATGTTAGTAGCACTTCACTTTGCATCAGCTTGATTATGTGCTTCACTGTGGAACTTGTCCGCGGAAGCGACGGCACACCACGTTCAGCGGGCAAAAGTCTTCTTCCATGACGAGGGGCAGATAATAATTAGGTACGCGCACCACAAACGCCTTAAAGTTGACGTTGCGGCGCGACTCTAGTAACTGCACCCTCGGCATGTACCTCGTCTTCTGGCGCACGTACTCCAAACCAAACCCACGCGTTCAAAGTGTATGGAACTGCAATTTTTTTTTTATGTGTAAACATCTTAGGGCTCGGTCTACGGTAGGGGCTAGCTGGGACTTCGAGCGTCAGACGCGTAAGCGTAAGACTTCGAGCGTCAGATGACGTCAGCGTAAGACCCGTGTCTATGTGAGCGCGTGAACCAAACTGATGCGAGCTCACATGTTTACACATCAATTTTCGTGAGTGCCGAACCAACTCACACCGATTTTTATATCCGACGACAAATTCCAACGCCGTGGGATCTAGAATCATGTGCTGAATACCTAGTAACAGGTTGCGCGTCTATGTCCCTGCCTCTTGTGTAGGTAGATAACCAATATTGTAGAAAATTAAATTATTTTTTGTCCGTGAATAACTACATCTTTTTGGGGCTGACTGTACTACTACTTAGCTAATGACTACGCCATTTTATTTATTACAGTAAATAATGTAGAATGAGAGATAGCTCTCCTAATGAGGAGCGGAAAACTCTGTCTACTGTACCACGATGTGCTCGGCGCCCAGAGATAAAGTTGCAAAGCGTCATGAGCCCATTTATTAGCAACGCTCATTTCTTTCAAACCGGAATAAGTAATGCAGCAGTGCTGCTTGACGATAAATATTTAAAAAAAAAATACGGTCGAGTTGAGAAACCGCCTCCTTTTTTTTGATGTCGATTAAAAATAGGGTGGTACTTTAATTACATTCCTGTTTTTCGTTTCTAGACCTCATCAAACAGCACCACGAAGAGTTCAGCCCACTGGCTAAGAAGAACAGTGACTCCTACTAGATGGAGACGAATATACTACAATAAATTAAACTTGGTATATCTAATGACGTTCCCAGTATACAATACCAAAATTGAATCAAATATTTCCAATAGTTTAATCACTATAACTAGTCGGCCCATCAGCAAAATCCATAGGCGTCCCATCACTGCTATTTAGTTTGTTTGTAAAGATCACTTTTTTTTCAGGATTTATTTGACAGTTTCAGTAAATATTGCCAGTTTTTTCATTTATTGATGTATTTTCGTCGTCCCTATTGATAAAATATCGTATATATATAAATACATAATTATGGCCGATAAAACTTTTGTCATAAAAGTGGCTGCTAGCTCAAACTTTTTACTAAAAGACTTCCTTTACTATTTCACTTTTCGGATTTAAAAACGAGAAAATATTCAAAGTTGATTAAAATGCATTCAAATTCAGTCTACTTCGAACTGCAACTTTCGATCAAAGATGAACACCGGCCATGTATTCAAGTCGCGGCGGTCGCTTCCTTTGAAAAGGAAATAGGTCCTGATTACATTGATTGCAATTACGTGACTTAGCTACCGGCACTCTATTTACACACTCGTTGAATAAGGATCAAGGTACCGTCACGAGCATAAATATATTTTACTATGGACAGATCGGCAATAATATCTGATTTAATGATTCATTCATAAATATCTGTTCTCAAGAAAACAAAAATATATGTGCGATTATCTATGCGTAGTAGCGGCACAAATATGTGACATCGAAGAATCACCAATATCCGATGAGACAAGCGACGCCAAAATATAAGATATAATGCATCGGTCTCAAAAAGATGTGTCACCTCTCAGAATTGTAAATATTGGACATGTCTCAATTCAGTTCAGAACAATGTGGTACCTCATTGTGATAAAAAAATATCTGACATTACTTTGGCAGCATAAAAATCTAACCGTAGAATGTTTCGAGCTGTTTTCTTCTATATCCCAATCAGTGCCGTTCATATAACAAACAAATGTGATATCCTCTCATAACTTATTATTTCCCCGATTACGTCATTGCCAACGTTTTGAATGTTAATGACAGTTCGAAAAAGTGACATGCACCCGCTATGTGGGATAGGAATTTGTTTGAAAATACATTAGTCAAGCAATGATAAAAAGCATTATCACTACTTGACCGTACAGTCGGTTTGCGGTCTCTAGGCGAAAAAGGGTTACTGTTTGACTTTTATCTGACTTTCTGTCTTGTAAGTCAAATATAATTTAATTTAGGAAAGAAAAACTTGAGGATCGTTTCCCGTGGGATAGCATAGATTAAAGGAAACAGTTTTTGGATAAAAGGTTTTATAAGAAATTTAACTTGTGCTTTTGGGAAAATAGGTACTACTAATGGATTTTGGTACTTCCGTATACCTACTAGCATAATGGATACGAATATGTCATAGATTTCTTTGAGCAGTTTTTCTACTAATTGTCAATATAATGTTCGTTAGAGGAATAATGGCGTAAACACATAAAATAAAAATCACTATCAAATATTACATTTTTCTTTATTTTTTATTATGGTTTACCTACACACTACATAAAACGTAACATATTAATAATTCGAATAAATAACTTGTCTATTAGGATATAGCACTTGTCCTAAATACGAGAATATACCACTAACTACATGATACAAAGCGTAAAACAATTGAACGAACACATCAAGCTGAAATGACAGTAGTGGGATTTTGAAAATGAAATCGATTGAACGGTAAATCGATTGCATAATCGGCCTGCACATCGCCTGGTCTCGTTGTCAAGTCTGCTAACGGTGTTGGTGCATCAATAGAGGTGAATATAGAGCCCGGTACGTCTGAAGGTCCAGCATAAATCGGATAAATTCTCGGTTCCGATTCCTTTTTCACAGCTTTCGGTAATTCAGGTTTCCACGTCACTATTTCTGGGCTCTTGCTTGATCTACGTTCTTTGTCTGTTGCTATGTGTATTCTATCCCGTTTGATGATTTCTGTGTCAGTCCAGGGGTTGTGCACGGACATTGCAGGTGGTGATGTCGCAGGCATGATCCCCGGTTGAGGCCAGTCGTCTCGACTCCTCTTCTCGTAATGGTCGTAAGGGTAGCCGGATTGGTAGAAACCGTAGTTCAACGGACTTGAAGCGATCTGGAACAGAACATCTGTTAACGGGTTACCCTGGTGATTTTAGTACCAGTGCGTTAAAGCCTAAACTTGTGTTTACTTTCATTATGGCTATGTTAGATGATTAGGAAAGAAGTAAGATCGATTATTGAAATTCATACCTTCCCCCTGTCATGATACCCATCATGATTATTATTGTCTACCTAAAAAAGAATGCTGTTATGTTTATTCATTATTTCTGTTAGTTGGTAAAAGTATCTGATTAGTGTGGTTATGTTGTTAACTTGCTATTTCAGCGTTGCTTTTTGATGCCATAACATTGTTAGGGATTAATTAAGATATTATGTTAGTATCTCATACAAGACTCTGTAAACATAATACAATATTGCTCCAAAGAGTTTTGTTTACGTTTACTTTGTATAAGAACCTAATAAAGTCTTACGTTACTTTATGAACGCGTCGTTGAAGGATTAGTTGGAAAATGCTATGAAATTTCTTTCTTGAAATTGAAATTACCATTTTAGTAAAATGTTAATATGGTTCTATGTTATTAATATAAAGTTTAGATGCCTTACCTTCTTCAATCCTTGGATCGAGGCGAGTATAAGGGCCATTTTGGCAAGCAAGAGGGCCTTTCCACCCAAGACTGCGAGGAACTGGAAGCCCATAGGAATCATGACCATGCCGATGGAGACTACGCCAAACATCATCATGGTCAACATCTGGTGGCGGCGGCGACCTCGGTATTCAACTGTGTAAAGGATTATTTATGACGTCATTCGAAATTAAACTTTTTTTAATTTTCCAATGGAAGAAAATATGAAAACTGTATGTTCAGAAGATATAGTTGTTATAGATACAGTTGTATGTTCAAATAGGAATGTCAGTTCAAATTACAGCATTGTAATATTTTACAATAAGTTATTTAGTTAGACGTGTGTGTAAGTATGATAGTATTATGTATGAAGCGGTTTTGATTTGTTTTTTTTAATGGAAATCGGACTACTGTGTACCAAGTTATGCGTGGACATAAATAAAAATATATACGCGTCGACTTAAGAATCTCCTCCTTTTTTTCGTCGGTTAAAAAGTAAAGCTCAAATAATATATTTTTTCTACAAACGCTCTGGTGTAATCAACCCAAACTGTTCGTATTATGAAACCAAAGTAACTAGTACTTAATAATGCAAACCTTTCTCAATAGTTTTTCCATCGTCAAAGTCAAACTTAATTACGTGAGTTCTGAGAACTTTCGCCATTCTCTGTACCGCGAGCGTGCGCCATTCGCCTTCGTCTAATTCCTTTTCAGTCCAGGAGCTGTAAGGAAAGTCAAAATTACTTGGCATCTTTGTCATTAACTCGGAATATGTACCTACGTATATACGTAGTACATATTGATAAAATATATGGCTGATTAGTATGGTCGACCTCGTTATTACTCTATCACTTTTGACAACAATTCCTACTAAATGGAAACTTCACTAAGATTGAAACTATCTAAATGCCACATAAACAAATAGACCTCGTCATTTCATGTCGTAAAAGTTACATTCAATCTTGGTGATAAAGCAGTTACGAGGTCCACTATACCAGAGAGGAAGGAAGGCAAAAGGGGATAAGAAGGCAGATGAGAATATGAACAGACGATTCCCCACCACTATGCAGAAGGCTGGCCACGAGTAGACCTTGACAGAGTATGGCAACACCAGTCTTGTTTTACATACACATAAATACATAAACTCACGCTTTCTTCCCATGGGATAAGCAGAAACTACAGAACGCCACCTGCTACGATCCTTACATACTCCTTTTGCTTCGTTTACGATCATACATGTGGTCAAAAATCTGTCTGGATAAATGAGTGTTTCAAGTATAAATAAATTCGTCAAAATTCCCGGAGTTTTCCAGAAAAATAAAATCTTCCAAAACGATGGTGGTGATGGATAATAAAGAGTATTCTAGTCTATTATAATCCAGTTACAATCAACCTTTTCTATCAACTTTGTAGCAGATCCTCCATCAAGCAGATTCTCATTTGTTTGTTTGTTTTTTTGTGCTTAAAGGAGACGCCAAATCATATAATGTAACGCAAATATGTTCACTGAAATAAGCATATTATGTTAATTGTTCTTTTTTATGTAGACAATGTCGATAATCGTACCTACAGATTAAAATTTGTGGGCCTTTTTCCTAACTGTAGGTACCAAACCACCACTTTGGCTTGTAACCAAATCCAAAGGGTACCTACGTCTATGCACTACGCAGAGAAGTATCACTGAAATTGAAAGTGCAATATGTTCATACTTACTGCGGAGACCAGAGATGCCAAAATAATTTTCGTCCGCGTCCGCACAACAAAATATGCAAATAAAAGTAACTCACTCACTTTTGCCAACTGTACAAAAAAGATCTTTCATGTCCCAAGCCGGCTGAATATAATATTATGTCAAAGACCATAGTATGCCATAAATATTGTCACGAAGAAAAATTTTTTTTTGTTATTGCAAATAATATTTATTACTTTTACAGTGTGTTAATTTAATACATAAATATAAAACAATTTAAAATATAAAAAGCTTATTCGAAGTGGTCTCCATTGACTGCAATATAGTCCTTTAAACGTTGAGGCCAGTTATCAATAGAAGCACGCACTCTTTCCATGGGAAAATTCTTCACTGCCAATCGTATGGATTGTTTTTGGGACTCCAAATTATCATGGCGTTTAGAGCAAGCCATACTCTCTAAAACTGACCATAAATCTTACTCCAGCGGATTAAGATCGGGACTAGACGACGGCCAGTCTTCAGCTCTGATGAAGTCCGAAACGTCCGAAACTCAAGAATGGTATTTCGATACACTTGTGCCGATGTTTTGATACCTTTTTACAAAAATATGTCTCAGTCACTCCTTCATAGCTAACACCCCACCAAACGATCACTGAAGTCGGATAATGCCCACATTGCACTCTGTCGACTAATTGGGAAGCTTCCTTAGAGCTTTGAGCATAAATACGGTCATTTTGTTTGTTAAAATGTTCCTGTCCGACCCCGATGACCCCATAACCCTCCTCAGGAGAGCAGTAGGGCCACCAGTACAGTATACAAAAACAGACCGCCATCGTTCCGACCTCGCCGCCGAGGTCCTACGCGACGCCCGCGACGTAATTGTCCCCCCCCCCCGACCCTTGCTCGACGACGCGCCAGCCCGCGTCGTAGCTGAGCCTGTAGCTTTAAATTCCCCTTATAATAATAATATAATTTCGATCCAGCCTGTCCCACCTTGCTGCCCTCCCCTCAGTGACGCCCTAAGCCGAGGTTCGTACCCCACAGGGGGTGCCCTTAGCGTGCGGTCACCTAGTATTTAAGAATTTCGCCCCTGGCTGGAGGCTTTAAGTTAGTAGCTTAAGGCACCCACAGGCTTGCCCGGTTAAGTAGCCAAGACCTCAGTGGTCAAAACTACGAGCTGCCAAATAGGAAAATAATAATAATAATAATTGTAAGATGTTGCTCAATTGTAAAGATTTTCTCATCCGTAAACAAAAAAAATCTGTGACCTCCCTTTGCGTACCGATTGAGTAGTTGTTTCGATTTTACCACCCTATTCTTTTTGAAATTATCAGTTAAAAAATGACCAGTGCGTCTCTTATAGGCTGCAAGTCCTAA
Source organism: Griposia aprilina (assembly GCA_916610205.1). Taxonomy (NCBI): domain Eukaryota; kingdom Metazoa; phylum Arthropoda; class Insecta; order Lepidoptera; family Noctuidae; genus Griposia; species Griposia aprilina. The sequence goes on from OU744287.1 coordinate 9,568,001, forward strand.
GTCATCTTTTAAAATACGCGACATGGTTCTGGGTGCTATCTTCATCTCCCGAGATAAAATCTTTTGCTTTCGGACAGGATTTCTTCGAATTCTTTCCCTTACTGCTTTGACCACCTTTTTCGTACGAACACTACGTGGACGGCCAGATCTTTTTCTGTCACAAACAGAGGAGGTCTCATTGTACCTATTAATAGACCGATACACAAACATTTGACTAATACAAAGCGTATAGAGAGTTTTAAAAATTGCATTTGGGTCCATACCAACTTTGTGTAATGCAATCACAGCGATTCGGTTCTCTTATCACCCCACTCCATTTTAATATCGCAAACTATTGTACAATTTATTGGCGCCAAAACTAGAAAACTCAATGAACAATCGTGTAAAAATGACAGATTCCAAATTCAAATGTAATATCTTTCTTATTTTTAACTGTAACAGTATTTACGGCCAGACTAAGTATTGAGTATCTCTGATCTAATATAAGTTACACCAGACCGGGTGAGTTGACAATAGCACCATTTTTCGACCATATCGCGTCTACCTACACTTGAATGAAAGCCTACATAATATGAATATTCCGGGAAAAAGAATTATGATAAAAATATCCCTGTATTTAATGTACCGTATTGCTTATTGAAGAGCATTAAGAATAATATTTCGAGACGTTGTTTATGTAGAATTGTTATTGTAGCATTTATAAAAAATATGAGTGAAGAATCTCTCGTTAGGCAGTGGTAACAAGTATTTCGTACGGAAACATTAATTTTAAAAACAGCATAAGCATATATAACCTAAAGTGTTTCCAATGCTGGGACACAGGCCTGTCTATGAGATGGAGTGGGCTGTAATCCACCAGACAGGCTGTGCAAATTAGTGGATGTCAGATGTCTTCGAATAAAACTGTGTTTTGAAAACAAATAATAATTGTTGTAAAGGTATTCACCTCCATAGAGTCCTTACCTACCTACAAAAATATATAAATCGGTGTAGCATTTCATCTTGTGAAGGAAAATTCAACATCGGTTATCTATCGAACTTATTTTATAGACCTATACAAACTACCGAAAATACTTTTACCAAACCCGATAGCACAATGCATGATCTCTTCAAGCCTTTGTAAACATAGACAAGTAGGTTTGTAAATACAGCCTCTTTACAGACGAAAGACTAGGTTCTTTGAGATGCGACCAGCCTGTAAAATATATTTGAGAGAGAAATAGTGTTCTGTTATTCAAGGCGACGTTAAAAATAATAATAAACTAGAAATTATTTTGTAAAACAACATTTAACTCACAACAAAATAAAGCACTTACGACCAAAACAATATTTTATTTAATTACGTTATAGAACAATGATTAAGTTTTTATTTATTTGAACTTTATAATATTAATAACAGTATTTATAATTAAAATAATTTATAATAACCTAACCTGACTAAAACTATTAACAAGCTAAAATATGGCGTCAAAAAATTTCCGCAAATTTTTTCAAGTGTTCCGCATCGTTGTCGACTGGTAATGTACCCAAGAGACTGGTGGCATTGTAACGTTGTATGGCAATGCTTAGTCTCTGGCCAAGGTAAAAGCCAGCCCTTGGGTCACGGGAAGTGTCAAACAGGCGTTTGGAGATTTCCTTGAACAAAACAGGGCACTCGTACCCCACTTCCCAAGGGTTTCAACCCCAAATGGCTCGAAAATATAATTACCCATAAGGTTATTATACTTTCGCCGCTTGAGATTTTCCGCAGCCACAGCAGTGGCCCAGCACAGCACGCCGAGCCAGGAAGATGGGATGGCGCAAGAGTATCGACACATGTTGCGTCCCACCCTAAATTCCTAAATCGAAAGTTTACATCAAAACCGCCATGATCCAACCGTTGAACCTTGTTTCCGCTTGATAGAAGACTATTAAATTCTTCAGGCGGCCAAAGAAGCGCTCCTTCAACGATTGCTTCAAGTCAGTACCATTGATGCCCAACGCTTTCCACATACCCAAATACATATAGGTTTCGGATGCGGAGAGGGCTCTAAGGTTTATGGAATCCGAGAGTTGGGTTATTATTAATAATGGTCCAAAATGTGTCTGAGGTGGACATTACGACCCCGTACTTTTCAGTAGTCAGTTAAGAGACTGACTGAAAGAATACTGTGTTGGGTAACCATTCTCGGTAACTGTTTTATCAGTTACAAAGAATGGTTACCCAATACAAAATATTAAGGATTAAGATTACAACGTCGCAGTCAAAACATTAACTCTATTTATACGTACAGCGTAGATACATTTTTTTCCAAAGTGTACCTTAATAGAATTAACTGTAAAATGAAGGTGAAGGATTAGCTCAATTAGCTAAACTATCAGGAAACTGAGAAATTTTTGGCTAGCGTCACTGGCTAATCTATATTAAATCGCACGCACCTAAAAGCACACATTCCGCAACCAATAAACTCACACACGTACACACTCCTCTCACACTACACTCACACTTAAGGCTCCCCTTTTTTTTTCCTTATATATTAAGCTTATGAAAATAAATAATAATAATTATTAAACAAACCCTGTTCAGATTAAATTCTTGCAATCACTCACTCACAATTAGTAACAAATTCATCTGTATTTAGGAGGTTTCAACTTTAAATCTCACCACTTTTTCGAACAATTGCTGTTTGAATAGAAAATAAAAATAGAAATAAAATAAACAGGTTCACAGGTGTTGCAAGTCCGCCCAGAGCGGGAGAAGTTATTTGATGATTTCCCATTCAAACAAAAAAAATCGGGGCAGTCTTTGGGGACTGCCGATAGAAGTGAAAACTAAGTAACTTGTAAACCCGCTCATGGGAAGCGTGCGGTGACGATGACGCGAGTTTCACGGTTTTCTTTCACCCAAAAAGTGCTCAACGCGCCTAAAGAAGATTTTACTTAAAAAAAAAAGGTGTTGCAAGTTGAGACGACATGAGTAGCTTAAAATATTACCTACAGTTAGGTTCCAATATATTCATTGCCAGTGAGCCCATACAGTCTGTCTCTTGAAGCTCGGAATAACATTATTAAATTGTAATTGAAAAATCAAAGACGGAAATTAACCTCAATATTGTCAAATGAAAAACATCTTTTAGGTGATTAAAAATTTGAATTATTTTGGGCTAAAGTTTTCAAATAATCAAATTACAGCACTCAATTTGTAACTGGCACTACAAATTGCCACCCACAGACACGTCTTCTGCTTCATTTGTTTACATTTTCATCACAAAATGTTGGAACAGACCATAGGTAGATGTTTAACAGTCTGTTGTTATTATATTAAGTACAAGCTCGTAATTTCGCCACAAACACTGAAATAGGAGTCCGTTGCGCAATTTTATACGACACTCCACTTTGAACGACGTTGACGAATTGCTATAGGGTCATTACCCTGACTTGTGTGTTTCTTACGATTGACGATCCGGTATTTTTGTTCAATATAACATTGTAATACACTTGTAACTTCTACAGGGATAGGCAGTGGCAGATTCGGTTTAGAATTATTTATTTTATTTATTCGGAAAAACAAACAATTACATATTAAGAATTACAAAAGGATAGGATACAGAAATTATACAAATGTGAAATCAACTACGTTTTCCACAGATACACAATGAGACTATTTGGTAATTTTTAAGACTAGCGTTGTAAACAATAAAAAAGAGGAATTTATGACTAAAACAATATAGGACTAAAACACCTCATAAGTAGCAGTTTAATAACTTTTTTGAAAAAAAAATCGTTTGTCTCTTGTGTCCCATCCCTTTTGCCGAGTTAAGTTAGGTTTCATAAAATTAATATCTGTGAAAACCAACATAATAAAAATCTAAGTACCTAGTACATTAAGATTTATAGAGCTTTCTTATATTATTAGCTAACCCATTTAATACGCTTCGAGTTCCCTAAAAAAATACGACTTAGTTAATATTTTATCCCTAATATTTTATGATAGAAAACAAAGTCGTCAATATTAATATGACTTGCCGTCAAAGTTAATAATATCAGCCAAATATTATAAGCTCAGGTCTAAATAATTAGCATAATGAATTAGCAATTATTTAATTTATGTCATATTAATTTGATGACACCTAAGTACCTAATTACGGCGTCAGATTTGGAGCGTATATAATTAATGAATCGTGGTTGGTTACAGTAAATAATATTAGTATTATATTAGCGAGATAATACCTTATTAATTTAACATTAAAAAAACATAAAATCACGCCTGTATCCCCAAGGGTTGGGCAGAGGTGTACCTATAGCACACCCACATTTCGTCAGTTATGTTTGAGTCTCATGTAATAGGGGGCGAGCCTATTGCCATCAACCGGGCACAAATCCAGACTCCGGGCTGCTACCGAGAAAATAATAATAATAATTTAATGACTTACATTCAACCTTCTAAGGCTTCGAAATAATCTTCATCATTTGCGAATGCTCAAATATTTTAAAATCATTTTAAAATTCAGATAATATCCTCGATTTTTTTCAGGTGTGTCCTATAACCCCTTTTATATCATATAGCAGGAGGTAGTTACGAACAGTCATAAATCTTGCAATAAAACTAAGGTAAAAGATATGATAATTATGTTGACGGTAGGGATGCCCACCCTACTATATTAAAGGCCTAAATAATATATTTCTAAAAAAAAATATGTAGTAGGCGAAAGTACTATAACAAAAATTTAAATAACATTATTTTATAAAAATAATTTTAAAACGAAACGCAGCCGTAATCTGTTTTTCAGAAATAAATCTATTTAATAAAATGTTAGGTATTTTTCTTTCTGAATAAAAATGTGCGGCTAAAAAAAAAGAACAAAAAAAAAAAAAAGAAAAAAATGGTAACAATAGTGTTGCTCAGTGATTCTGACTTTTCGTATATTTTTAAAATATTATCATTTCTTCTTTCTATACCAGCAACTCCAGCTTTTAAAGAGCGCATATTTTCAGTGATGAATACAAAATGGGGAGATGATGACAGTATTAATCTCGTAAAAGGTGAAATAAAGGTATTTTGTAACCATAATTTACTTTTAGAGTTTACTAATAGTAATGAGACATTTAAAAAAATCCAGTTAAATCAGGCTCAAAGTAGCCAAAAAGATGCATTCATTTTTTAACTTAAGTTAGTTAGGTACGTAGGTACCTACGTACCTAACTAACTTAAGTTATATTAATTTTTTTCGCCTCCTACTTTATTTTTACAGGCAATAGCTTCAAAAATATTATGTTTGATATAAAAATTTGGCAACCCTTGTTGAGGAGGTCATTTAACAGCCGCCCCTTATAAAATAAATATATTCGACAAAATTTTGTTATAATAGAAGGCGATTCCAGCTTAATTGGGATTATTAAGCCAGGATTATTCGAGTTTATATAAAAACCTCACTTAGAATTTCAGTTCTTGTAACTATATTTTTCCGGGCACGAGACTAGACGAGAGAAATCTAAGCAGTTAACTCCATTACCAACCTTTTTTTATTGGATTTTTCCACCTTTCCGCATCAGCTGTTCTCGTACAGCTCGTGCCGGCACGAGATAAGTTAAAGTACCTCACCATACCTGGTGTTTAGGTAAATAAAATAAAACATAAACGTATTTTTGGTGTCGCGCAGTCGGTTAATAAGTAGGTAAGAATAAGTCCTTACCTAGTCTCATTTTCAGGCATGACATTCCCGGATCTGTCGACAAGTTCGAACCGCACCAAGTTGATCCCATCGGCTACGGGCACGACGTCAGGAGTCAATGACCGGTCAAGGGCCCTCAGAGTCTTCCTCTTCATGCACCTCACGAACTTCGGGAAGTACTCCTTGTGATCTATCACATCTTTCACGTCCACCAACTGTAGTTTAAAAGTTAGTTATGAGATATCAACCGCTATCTAAAATCTACATCTAGATTTTTAAACAAAACCTATTATTAATAATATTAGTTAGAACTCTTTTTGCATTAAAATAATAAAAACCAAAAAACACCGTACATGTGATGAAGTCAAACTTCTTAAAAAAATAAGGATAAGAGAGATCTAGTGTGAGATTTAAAGAGCTTTATATCTTTCTTCTCTCTCATGTAACGAAATGTGCGTAAACGTGACGCGTCCCTGAAATGTCATTCTCAATTCTCGTCCAATTATTGAATCGCCGCCTAAGATGTTTCACTTCAAAAAATTGTGGTAAAACATTTAGGTAACTGAAAATTAATCTAAAAGTGTAGGTTTCATAATTCAAAGTTTCGTTTACGTAAACACTGAAGTAAAATCATAATCTTATAGCCAAAGTTAAGGCTCCCATAGACAGGCGCGACGCGACAGCGCGACAGGACTCTTGTAGAACAACTTCCATTATGTTTTCATAAAAAGTGTTCTACTAGAGCCGCGTCGCGCCTGTTTGCGGGAGCCTTTACTCGTAATCTCGCTATGTAATAAATATTTATTCAAAAAATTAGCACTTCATTGCTTCAAAATGAGAAAATTAATCTTAGACTCTATAATGCCCCAGGGTATTTAAGTGAGGTAATGTTAACAAACTCAGTATCCAACAGGATTGTTCATTTAAAGCTCCTTAATACACAAGAACAGTTTTTAAATAACATTTTATAAAAGAACAAAGATTTTAGAGAAATTATCTTAGCCAGACGTTCACTTGACGTACTAACATTTTTATAAATCAATCCAAAATTAGTCTACAACGAAATTCTGTTAAAAATTAAATACCCTACTATCAAGGTATTTGATAAATTATTTATATAAAACAAAAGATTACCGTAGGAGTATTTGATTATAAATTAATCAAAAGCAAGGCAAATTCTTTTTTAAACATTCTCTTAAGCTCGCTTGCACAACAATTCACTAAGTGCCAATTTCACCGATGAAACTTCGCCACTTCGACGGCTTCGTCGATGGCACCGTAGAGGTCACTTTGACTGCAAGTTTTGAGACACAGAGGGCATGGTGGAAGGTGGAGCATACTTTGCGACATAGCTCCACATCCACACCCAGCTGCCGTTCCGTCGAGACAGCCACACTTTACCAGATTGGAATTACCGGCCGTGAAAGTGGCGAAGTTTTGGGCCTACAAAATTTGAGAAAAGTCGTGGCAGCGACACGAAGAAGAAGACCGATGAAACTGAACACGATCAGCACATCTAAACTGCTTTCAAAAGCTATCCGTGTCAATATTTCACAACAATGATGACATTGACAGCTCTTGAACGCGGTTTAGGTGTGCTAATCGCATTTAATTTCATTGGTGAAATCTACCCTAAATACGTTTAGCTTTTAACGAATTTAAAACATCACTCTGGTTCTGTTAATCGTTTAGTGAGACAGAACTATGGTGCCTTAAATGATGTTATCAAATAATGGCGAAAAGTAAAAGCCTTGAAACCACTTCATGTCAAGAGTGGATTTAAAAGGAGATACGTCGGGCAATATAATATTAAGAAGAAAATACCTTTAAGCGTCATGTACTCCTATAATTTTTTATATAGACGGAGCATCTGTTTGCAAAGGCGATTAAGGTGATTTCGAGCGGCTACTGAAGGCTTATACGAGGTATGATCATGGACAGACTAAGGACATTGTTGAATGTTCAGAAATAACCATAATGGATAATATCTATTTAGGTAGGTATGTACTTGAGAATAAAATAACAATAAGGAAGGTTCTGAAGGAAAATGTCCTTCAAATCGTTAGTCAACGTTACCTAGGACTGTGGGTATCTTTACAACGGATTTTATTCTAATCGATGTTTTTGACTAGACAGGGGTTAGCACTAGCAGCCCCTTAAAAAAACCCTGTTTAGTCAAAAACATCGATAATTTTCTATTGAGAAATACCAGAAAAAACCTAATTTGTTGAAAAACTTAAGCAAGCCTGGCAAAGTCTAGGGTTTCTTCTATGCTACGTAAAAGTAGCTACCGTATCCCACAATGGCTACCTGTTAACACATGCACTGTAAAGGAGACACCTCATTATCTAAACATACTTTACTGAAGTAGAACACACTTGGTTTAACCATACACCGTTAGTTTTTCCTGTGGGAGCGGCACAGATTTTTATGAAACCATAATAAAAGTATCATCTATGTGGGTGTAAGGTACCCATTGGAATCTTTACTTATAGGCCTTTATAGCATAAACACAGGCAAAGATTCCTTTCTATTTTTTTTACTCTATATTATTAGCTGTTCACACATCTTCGTGCTAACTCATTATTTATAAGTGAATCGGCACATTAGGTATGGCAGCGTTCAACACTTTACTGTTGAAAAACATATTCAAAAACACTTACTTTTTTTGAGCAATCTCGCCAAATAATCCTGATGACGTCAGCCCCTTCCAGCCATAAATCTGCGATTAGCTGACTCATATAAGAATCTGGATCGGTCTGTTTTTGTTCGCCATGACACCCCGTGATAAAGGACAGGGCTAATATAGATATAACTGTGAGGAGGGAAGAACGCATTGTCACGTAGTTCATATCCACACTCTTGCCATTTCTTGAACGTATAAAGAGCTTCGTTTCTGAAAGGAAGTTATAAATAGACACGATATTATACGCTGTAATAATATGATCCTATAATATTTGGTGACGTATAAATATCTGATAATGAGGTATTGGACTCAGGTGTCACTCGATATTGGTGCTATACTTCAATGGAAAAGAAGTTCGTTGCGAAATATTTATTTAGTTGAGCCTACGCAATAAATGTTATGACTACAGAAATTGTATCATTACATTTTATTTTACTTTTAGATTTTAAGTTTGTAATAAATTGTGAAATCAGTAGATATCTTCTTCATTTATTTTTATGTAGCAGTTACCCAATAGTAAAAATAATTTATTTAAAAGTCATTGGCCAATAAAACGGTCCGGGTTTTTTTTTCAGCATTTGTTATAAATGTAAGCAGACCAGCCCAATTATTTTATTGCTTCACGTATGAGAAAGTTTCAATAAACAATTATAAGTTGTGAAAAGGAGAATGGGCAAACGAGCGCCGGCATAAAAGTTTTAAATGCCGACTCGTCCGTGCCAGTGTTGCAAAATCTTAAAAAAGGGGTTCTTTATTCGAAAACTGTCTAATTCTTTCGTTTTTTCATAGGGTTTGCTTGCTAGCATCTTTTATTTACATACAGAGACATTATCCACAAGTTAATGGCTTTCCATATTCGATTCCCAAAAAAGTGTTTCCGTCCAAAATTACTTTTCCTTCAAATATTTCTCCAAACTGCTCGCTTATAATATTCATAATATTGATTTACCTCTGAATATTGTATATCAAATTTGAGGATTCATATTTTGTAAGCAGTCATCCCTTTCCGATTAAAGATGAGGCCTTATGCAAAATGTCGCTTTTCTGACATTTTCAGTAGACGTTGATAAATGAATCATCCTCCTTTCATTGAAATTTACGTATAAATACTATTTATCACATCAAAAGTTTAGCTGTCTGACTTTGAATTAATAGAAGCAAAAGTTGAAATTAAGATGTATTTCTTTAGCATTTGCAATTACCTCTTTCAAAATAACTTTATAGAACTTTTTAATAAATACTGTGTGTGTAAGTATGAATGAGAAGTTACCTACTTTCGAAGATAATACAGGACATTCAGTAATTAGAAAAATATTCAAATTGAAACTTCATTATCATCATCTTCCACAACCCGACTTCACCCACCGTTGGGCATAAACCTCTCTTTTCTTGTGCCAATCCACAACCTCCTGTGCCACCAACATCCAGGTTCTACCCGCGATGGTAACAATATCGTCCGCCCGATCGAATCGTAATCTTAATTCGTAAGTAATCGAAACTTACCTACGAAGAATTGATGAGGTACAGCCTTTCAGCAACTAATAAATAACTAAGCACTTTTAATTAAATAATAATTTCACCAACCACGTTTACACCTGTCTTCAGTCAAGGTCAAAGAATAAATGAAGGAAACAAATTGACCCCCTACCTTATATGCCCATAGATAATGGAAAGCGATGAATTTTCTACGTGATCACTAACCAAATCATGTTAATGAATGACCATACGTATGCATCAGTTTGTGCAAACCATGACAGTGACACCCACGTCTATACGCGGACGTGTTTATTGAATGTTTTCTTCGAGAAAACCATTTTGTTTTACTTTAAATTGCTGTCTTTATGACATGAGTTTTCCAATAAAATTGATAGTGTTGGTGCTTAGATTATTCTAGGAACCAACTGTTGTATCAATTTTATTTCTAGGTTAGTTTCTTTCAACAACTTGTACTGGCGTAGAAGTCGTTAGGGAAAAAGAAACAAATTCAACATTTCAGAATAGGATACAATATTATTTAGCTATTGTTACGTATCTTTTGAATAACACTCTTCAAGAGTGTTAATTAATAAATTTAATATCGTACATACAATTCAAGCCTTAAAAAACGATAAACGTAGACCACGTTTATCGTATTTACTGTTTCATTAACAAACCACAATAAAATTATATCAGCCGTGCTAGGCAGTGTACGTATATAGGTTTGTAATTATGTTCAAGAAGTTGATATTCGCACCATCAGTTTATGACTACACCGGGTTATTTACCTGTATTCTACACGTAATCCCTTAAGCGCCTCTTGACATCTGCGAGAAACAGTCGATTTGTTGCTGAGAAAAAGGGCAAACATGCACAAAAATACAACATAGCTTAGCTCATTTTTACGTTCTTACGCAGTGTTTTAAAAATAAAATAGCCCATGTGGAACGAGTTCCAAAACCAAGCCAACAGGCAGTCAGGACACTAAAGAGATAAAATCCCAAAAAAAACACCCAGTGATCCGTGTCCAGAAGTACCACTTTCATCCATCAAACCCTTGACCCAACAGCCTAACAAGAACCTCTTTAGATGATGATCTTGTTTAGTGTATTTTTAACCTGTATCAAATACGCCTACACAACAACGCTGAAGAATTATATTAAGAGTCTTGGAAGATTGGTAGATAATGACATTTAAAAACTGACGTCACCTCTGATTTATGGTTTTCATACGTCTACGTCAAAGACAGAAGGAAAGACTTGCTTTGCAATTCTGTTAGTATAATAAAGTTATTAGCACTTTATAAAAAAAGACAGTATTAAAATTCTCGGATGAAGATTTGCAAAGCGTGGATGATAGGACAAGGGAATACGGACGTCAGTGTTATAATTGTGTGAATTCAAACTGTAATTTAATTTTAAGGTATTGATTTCTGTTAGTATCAAATTATCTCAATATAGTATCTATAAGAGCTTTTTTAAAGACCTTTTAAGCTGACCCCGGCACACGTTGTTTTGTCATATTAATTATCTGTAGTGAATATTTTGGTAGTTAAATAAAAAATAACTAACTTATTGTAAGTATGGGGTCTATGATTGAAAGAGGAATGGAGAATAAAAAACGTAAATAAATAATAACTTCGTCAATAACAGGCGCATTGAATCTACGCATGTGCTCTCCTAGTGTTTTATTATTATTGATGACAATAGCATGATTGTCACTTTGTAATTTGTGCATGTGTGATTTGAAGAATTTCAATAATTCATTGTGCTCATTCAATAGGGCGTATAAAATATATATACTCGTAGATAAAGCAATTTAAGGATTGAATAGCATATTCAATCCTTAAATTGCTTTATTGTTATAGAATTTATCTCAAAATGAAATGTGAACACTGAACGCCCATATCAAAACATTGAACCTTCAAACAAGAGATCCAAACGCATATATTACGAATTTTCACTTTATAAAATACTGACCGGGATCAATCTCTTTGTAATGCAAATTGTCTAATAAAAATACCCTTTGAATAGCTTTCTAAATACGAGTTAATTTCTGTTCAACCTTTGATAGTGGTCGAATATTTTATTACTGAAGACTTATGTATACCTAACAATAAGGCTTAGACGAAATGACCTTCTATCAGCGATAACGATAATGGAAAAGTCAATAATATATGGGACTGACAGAAGCTACCGAAAAGCTTATGGCAATCCTTTTGAAAGTCGTTGTAGAAATACGAAACGCTTTGACAGCAATTGTCACTTGTCTAGGCACATACATCCATTTAAAAAAAAATTGTAGGTATATTTTATGGGGAAGTTCGAAAATGGCGCCTAGTGACAGAAAAGTTGAAAGTTGAGGGAAGTCATCAAATAACTTCTCCCGCTCTGGGCGGAGCTGGGCGTGTTAGAGTTTTACTGTCTAAAACCCACCCGTGTTCCTTCAGTTGTCTGTGTGCCAGGGCCACGGTACCCCTTTCGGAAAAACCCGCGACCCTGGCAGGCATTGGCCCTAACGGACCCCGTCAGTGAGTGCAGACAACGCTTTGAGGCGCGCGTGGAACACAACTTGCCGTCGACCCAGGCCTGGTCTTTAGCGGACGGCAAAAGAACTGTATAAGGTGGCTATGTCACGAGGTTAATAATGCTGGCACATTGCTAGTTAATGAGCAGTGGTCGCCCAGGGGTAACGGCCGTGACTTACGAGTTGTAGGTCGTAGGTTCGAACCCAGACAGGCGCTTTACTTTGTGTAAATTATTTCATCACCACTGCTCTCAAAACGATGAAGGAAAACATCGTGAGGAAACCGGTATGTTCCAGAAACAAAAATTCGAAGACATGTGACATTTACCAACCCGCACTGGGCCCGCGTGGTGGATTACGGCCCACTCCCTCTCACCGAGAGGAGGCCTGTGTCCCAGCAGTGGAAACATTATAGGCTGATTATTTGCTAGTTAACCTTGAAAAGCGCGTGTTGTTAAGTGACAAAATTGACAACCTACTAAATACGTGTAACTTGAGCCTAAAAGACAACCGCCAAAGTGCCTACACGAATGCTAAATAGACAATTAATATAGACTAATTTTCGCGGCACTATTCAAGGTATTTGGTTACAATTACCAGTGTTAATGCAAAGTTACATTCCTTTAGTTTTGCTTACAATTAATTGCTAAAAGAATCGCTTATTAATTTAAATTGCCAACACGAGAATAACAATAAAAAAGCAGTAGAACGGTACTGGGTGGATAAGATTATTATAAATAATATTTAAGGGTACGCTACTTAGAACGCTCATTGCAAGCTAAGCGTATTTCATAGCTACTCTAATGTATGAGCTTGTATAAATGACGTCACACTGAAGACAGCGTCGACCAGACACTCACAGTGGGTCAATATTAACCGAGAGTAAATGACTTTTATGCAAAGTGTCACACGATGACATGATTCTGCATCATGATGCGTGTACCAAATGCTTGCTATCACTTTGAGCTACCCTGCACATGATTGTGGTAGTTCCGCATATCCCCATTGGCCTGCTGGCTGATTATTGTCAATAATTTACCAATATGGTCTCCGACACACGACAACCATTGCACAACAACATCCTTGTGACACAAAGGCTGAAAAGCCAAAAAAGTTTTTAAAGTGTGTCGTTCCACTCACTGGCGAACGATCAAAAGCAAAACTGAACCTATGGCGAGACAGTGCTTCCTTACCTATACCATTTTTTCTACCTGCTAAAAGACTCCACTCTGGACACGAGTTGCCTTGCCTAACCTGGAAGTCTTTAAACAGACTCCGGATCCAGGTTGGTCGAAACAAGGAAAATCTGTTCAAGTGGAGAATCATAGATGACTCCGCCTTGGAGTGTAAATATGGTGCTGTTCCATAAACGATGGGGCACTTAATATCGTGTCCTGTCGTCTGCACGTTACAGGAACTGATGGACGCTGTTGATGGCGCCAAACACGTAGCCGAATTCTGGACCGAGTCCATTTAGATTGCCATCGACACGCTAGTAAAAAGAACACATTACACAGCTATATAACAAATCAAATCAAATCATATAAATTGCAAACATGGGTAATTGGTACATAGATGTTTGTTATAAAATATAGTCCTCCATATTCTACCGTCTCATGGGCATACAAATAATCTTTAATTCCAAAATTAGAGAGAAATTCCATTGATGCCGACTAAATTTATATGTCAAATCAATAGAATTAAAAAAAACAAAAATCAAACTAATAACTGTAATAAAATTTGTAAAAAAATAATAGTTTATCAGTCAGTGCAGAGATTTATCATTAAGGAAGTTGTCGATTGTGTAATAGCTTTTCTCAAGTAATATTTAGTTTAGTGCCCTTTTAAATTTTATTACAGTCATATTTTTTATTTCATCAGGTACTTTATTATAAATGCGTGGGACAATACCAAAAACACTTTTCTGCATAAGCGCTGTTTTACATTTCAGTTGGCATAGCTTGTTTACATATTGAGTGCGTATCGGATTTTTTCGAACTGCTGACAATTTTTCAAATAATTGTCGATATTTTTTTACAAAAAGAGCTGTTTCCAAAATGTACAAAGAAGGATTTTTTTTTGTTTTTAAAGATTGAAAATATGAAAGACAGCTATCAGTTGTTTAAGACCGCATATTGACCTTATACATCGCTTTTGCATTCTAAATACTAGTTCCTTATCTGTAGACTGCCCCCAGAAAATAATGCCATACCTCAGAACAGAGGCAACCAGTCCATGGTACGCTGATGTAGCATTGTTCATACTTCTCAATACCACACCGCCCCCGCAGAGCTCTGTCCCCGCTTTCACTATAGCAGAGGCTTACTTATGCATAAGCATGTAAAGGGATAAAGATCAATTAACTAATGGCCATGTGTCTGGGATTCCCAGCTAATTGATTTGTTCTGTGACCACGCCTTTGCATAAGACAATATTGGAACACATGTCTCTTAGCAAGTCTATTTATAAATTTACGAAGTGATTGTCAACCTGGACTTCTATAAATGGAATCTTGGGTTTTCCCTTAGTACCTAGACCAAAGTCAAAAGTCAAAGTCAAATCATTTATTTCAAATAGGCACATAAAAGGCACTATTTAACGTCAACATTTACAAAAAAATATAATTGATTCTAGTTGCCCCTTCCGAAAGGTAGTTTCGTATGGAGAAGAATAGGCAAGAAACTCTACCGTTACTCTTTTAAAAATGTTTTACAATATGTTTATACATTAATTATATAATTATATGTGAAGACGATGCACCTAGAATAAAATTACTATACCACAATAGGTAAAAAGAAATAAATATAACGCAATGACAGGTAAATTAATTATGAGATAGATACATGGTGCTCACATATTTACAAATATTGAAAAGTAAATGATTTTTCCAAAATTTCTCAAGTAATAATTTAGTGTGTGAGTTAAAGTAGTTACATAATGGTGCCGATTCTCTTGTACACCGAACTAAACTATTACTAAAATTCCTTACTTTTGGCTATGAGAATCTTACAGCTATTCTGCAAAAAAATATCTCTAAATTAAAAATGATTTTGACGTAACTAAAATTTAATTTGACAATCGCGACTCCACGTGGTAGGTACTTGTTTGGACGTGATTTTTTTTTAGAGCCGGAGGCACCCATGTTGGGGGCAGCCTCGATGTGTTTCATATGGATTTTTTTACTTTTTGTATGGAAAATATGAAAACTAAAATTACCTAGGAGTAGAGTTTTAGGAGTTTAGAGGTGTTTTAAAGGGATCGAATTTTTTATTATTTTTGCGATAGGACACGCCATCTTCGAGATATAAGCAAAATAAAATTTTAAAAAAGACAGTACTGTTTTTGCACCTGAAATCGAGGTGTTGTGGTGAATTTTAGTTCATGAACACTAATTTTATTCCACACCTTTTTAATCGCGATTAAAAATAGCTAGATTTAGTTAGATAACCAAAATTTTAGGTGAAAAACGTCAAATTCAGAATAGCAATATTGCCATTTTCACTAAACTAATAATTCAGAGCCATCTTAGTGCTGTCAAACTAAAATATAGTTAAGTTGTGTCACTTTAGTCTATTTCAGAATGAGAAATCGTCGTTTGACAGGAATAAACTAAATTTTAGTGATTTTTAGTGTAGTTTAGAGAATTTTGTGACAAGAGAATCGGCACCAATGTAATACTCAATGTCATAAAAATTATATAATTAAATTAGCAACTAGTTTGATTTTGTTTGACTCTAGAAGATTGTCCTATGGAGCAGGACCAGCATGTTTCCAAGCATTCTTATCTAGGATATAATCCTCTAATTTGTAATATGCTTGTTTACAAAGCGTTCTTTTGATATGAGTTTAAAATTTTCTTTCATTTAATTGCAATATATCACAAGTTATTTTGTTATAACATTTAACACAGTACCCCATAAATGATGTATGTACTTTAGATAATCTAAAAAATGGTTGATCTTTATTTCTAGTATTAAAATTATGTCTATCACTTATTTTATTAAAAAGATGTAGTTAGATTTTTTCTTACTTACATAATATTTTCATAAATGAATTGGCAAGGTACCGTCATAATATTAATCCTTTTAAATAGTTCCCTAAGAGATTCGCAACGACGTAGATTGTAAAAGGTCCTGACAGGTCTCTTTTCCAAAATGAAAATGGATTCAATGTCAGCAGCCCGACCCCACAGTAAAATGCCATACGACATAATGCTGTGGAAGTAGCTAAAATAGACCAAACACACGGTTTCTACATCTGTTAACTATCTTATCTTCCTAATAGCATAAGCGGCCGAGCTTAACCGCCCCGCAAGAGATGTTATATGGGGTCCCCATTGTAATTTCGCGTCTAGCGTGATTCCCAGGTAAACCGTCTGATTAACAAATTATAGTTTTTCTCCATTCAATATGATGTCACATTCGCAATTTCTAACATTTGGTAATTGAAATCTAATGCATTTGTTTTTTTTTTTTATTTAGTACCAAATTATTTACCATAACCAATCTTGGACCTGAAGAATAGAGTTATTCACGTCGTCAAGATTTTGTGACCGTCGGTCTACTTTAAAGATCAATGATGTGTCATCTGCAAATAACACCATCTTTGGTTGATTTTGCAGTAATTGAGGTAAATCATTAATGTAAACTAAAAAGAGGAATGGACCCAATATCGAACCTTGAGGAAGGCCCATTGACATTTCAGACCCTAATGAGTTCATGCCGTTTCCTTGAAGTTTAACCTTTCTATCTTTCAGGTATGATCTTAGTAGAGCAAGAGCTGTGTTCCTAATCCCATAGTGCTCTAGTTTCAGCAGAAGTGTCTCATGGTTTACGCATACGAACGCTTTAGAGAGGTCGCAAAAGAGTCCAATGGCATCTTGTGCTTCCTCCCAGGCGTTAAAAATGTTCTTTATTAGGGTGACACCAGCGTCAGTGGTACAACTCCCTTTGATGAAACCGTACTGTTGTTCATGAAATAAGGAATTTTTATAAAAGTGACGTAACATTTGATTAAGCATTAACTTTTCAAACACCTTACTGAGAACTGGCAGAATTGACACAGGCCTATAATGGTTGGGTTCTTTGCTATCACCGGATTTGAACAATGGAACTACTTTATTGTGTTTCATAAGATCCGGAAAGACTCCTTGGTCTACACTGTTGTTAAATATGAAAGCTAAATAGGGCGCAATGGTTTCGATGAGAGATCTACAAACTTTTACAGACATTCCCCAGAGATCCCCTGTTGATTTAATTTTAAGATCTTTAAAAGCTTTTATAACACCTTGGGGGTTTGTATTCTGAAACCTAAACTCCAAAGGGCATGCCTTTACGTTATATTTAAGTATTAATTATTATTTATATACTCTATACTTAATAGTTTATATACTTCTATAATATGTAGTTACAATGTGAAACTTTTCATATTAAAGCGACAGTATTACGTAATTAGGCTGTAGAGCCTTTCAAAACCGGATAAAGGCATTTCTCCAAATGTGCGACTGACAGTAACATTTGAAGTGAGACAGTTAACAGATGTAGAAGCCACGCGTTTGATCTATTTTAGCTACTTCCACAGCATTATGTCATATGGCATTTTACTGTGGGGTCGGGCTGCTGACATTGGATCCATTTTTATTTTGCAAAAGAGAGCAGTCAGGGCCTTTTACAATCTACGTCGCCGCGAATTTCTGAGGAAACTATTTAAAAAGACTAATATTATTTATGAAAATATTATGTGTGTACGAAAATAATTACATCTTTTTAATAAAACAAGTGATAGACATCATTTTAATACTAGAAATAAATATAAAATAGATCAACTATTTTTCAGATTATCTAAAGTAAGTACATACATCTTTTATAGGGTACCGTAAAACGGGGTGAATAGGAACGCAGGGGTGAATCGTGGGCACGCCACAATTGCGGCGGTAAGTCCCCTCTTTAAGGAGTGGCTTGAGAGGCGCCACGGCGTCCACACCTTCCGCCTGACGCAGGTCCTCACCGGACATGGCTGTTTCGGGAGGTTCCTGTTTCGGATAAGGCGGGAGGAAACGCCCGGGTGTTGGCATTGTGTGGATCGACCGGAGGACACGGTGGAGCATACGGTGGAGGTCTGCCCAGCTTGGGTGGAGCACCTCCGTGTCCTCGATCGTGGCGGCGATCGGCGGCGGCGATCTCTCGCGTCCGGCCCTGGTACAGGCCATGGTACAGAGCGAGAGGGAATGGGAAGCCGTCACCTCCTTCTGTGAAGCAGTAATGCTCGCGAAGGAGGAGGCGGAGCGCGTGAGGGTGCGGCAATCATTGCGCCCTCACGCCCCTAGTCGCCGCAGGAGGAGACACCCTGGGCGTCGGGAGTCAATTGCCGACTCCCGGCCACCGTAGGCGCGGGCTTGCGGACGGCGAGCAATGGGCAGCTCGCCGTCCGGTAAGGACCAGGCCCGGGTCGACGGCGCGTCGTGTTCCACGCGCGCCTCAAAGAGATGTCAGCATCATTGAAGGGGTCCGATAGGGCCGATGCCTGCCGGGGTCGCGGATTGTTCGAAAGAGTTACCGTGGCCCTGGCGCACAGGCAACTGAAGGAACACGGGTGGGTTTTAGTCAGTAAGAGTCTGACACGCCCTTCCGCTCCGCCCAGAGCGGGAGAGCTCATTTGATGAAACTTTAAAAGGGATTTTAACATTGAAATATTATAGTCTGTCGCCAAAAAGGACTCTTAATGTGTATACTGTATTATAGTTAACCGATTACGTGCCCCTGATGGCAACAAATTATATTATTTAAATGTTAAAATTCCTTTTAAAGTTTCGTTACGATTCACCCCTGCGTTCCTATTCACCCCGTTTTACCGGTACTGTGTTAAATGTTATAACAAAATACCTTATGATATAATGCAATTTAATGAAAGAAAATTTAAAACTCATATTAAAAGTAGGTACACTTTGCAAACAAGTATATTAAAAATTAGAGGATTATATCCTAGATAAGAAAACCAACAAAACAAAACATGCTGGTCCTGCTCCCTAGGATAATCTAGTCTCGACAAAATCAAACTGGTTGCTAATGTATTTGTATAATAATTTATATGTTTTATGACATTCTGTAACTACTTTAATTCACACACTAAATCATTTCTTGTTAAAATTTTAGAAAAATCAATATTTGTAAATATGTGAGCACTATGTATCTATCACATAAATAATAATTTACCTGTCATTGTTTTATATTTAATTCTTTTTACCTATTTTGGTATAGCAATTTTATTGTAGGTGCATCGTCTTCACATAATATAATTACATAATTAATGTATACAAAATAAGGTAAAACATTTTAAAAGAGTAACGGTGGAGTTCTCCACTCCTTCGAAACTACCTTTTGGAAGTGGCACCTAGACTCATTTTTTTTTTTTTGTAATTTTGACCTTCAAAAGTGCCTTATAAGTACCAACTTGAAATAAATGATTTGACTTTGACTTTGAAAAACTATCAGATTGGGTATCTGACTACCCGCAACGAAGTAGAAGGCAAGCATTGTCGCAAATATTCATATTTTATGTCAACTTGGTGGAATAATGTGCTCTCTGAGGCATGAAGAGGGTTCGATATGTAAAGAACCTTACAAATTCAATAGTTTTATATTCATTGACAAGTTTTGTACTGCATAGCTTAACACATCGCCCTTTCGACGTGAAATGCAAAAGTAAGTAAAACTAAAATCAAAAAGTAATAGAAATATGTAATTTTTAGGTGCCCATATTATTCTAATACTGTTCGCATTGTAGCTAAATATAATATCAAGATTTTTATTCCCATTTCTGCTACTAATTGGCTATAATCCAATACGTTGTCGAAAAATGATTGGTACTTGGACTCCTTTGTGAAACATTATTTCATGCAAATCTCATTCAAATTGGATACATTGTTTGTACCATTACTTATATTTAAAGATATGATTGAAAGTAGCGATTAACTAAGGGAAACATTTAACTGATCCTCTAAAAACTTATTATATTCTAATGATGGTCCTTTTTTTCAATAATTGAACCTTTTTTTAACTTTCTGGATTTTTCTAACAGTTCAAATCAAATCAAAATCTAATAAAATATTTTATTTCACATAAACCAACATGGGCACATAAGAAATGTCAGAAGCTAGGTGCACGGTTCCAATTGGTTGTTTCCTATGGAAGCCGGCAAGAAACTCCACGGTTACTCTTTTAAAAATATGGGGCTTTTACAATGTTTCAAATTACAATGTTGATATTATTATTATATTATAATCTACAGTCTACAAGTTAGGCCTACAACGTTCTCACATTCACAAAATATAGAAGAATCTATATAAAAATAAAAGCCTATTTAAACCAAATGACATGATTGCCATTACAACTGTAACAAATCTGAATTAGGATACTGTCTAAAAAAGCCATAAGTAAAGAGTTAGTCGCAGTACTTAGAGCTAAAGTACCCCGACCAAACGGGTTAGGTTGGGTTAAAACTGATAAGAACCGCGTGCGAGCCGAGCGTGCGAAGCGAGCGTCGCCAAGGCAGCGGCCGGCGAGCGCTAAATTCAAGTTGGTCGTAGTTACTTGGTCGTTTAGTTTTTGGGACCCCAAAATAGAACTTATTTGATTCACAAAAAGAGGTGCAATTATTATATTAGAGTTTCAATAATATTTTAGGAACGCAAAATGGGAATTATTAGAGGTTCAATTAAATACATGCCATTAAATAATAACTTTGGCACAATGTTTTTGTTAGCTGACAACTTTGAATAAGGTTCTGATGTCCTTATAAAAAGTAGGGAATATTCTGAAGTGTGACTGAAAGATAACTTTGTGTGATCTCAGTAATGTAAGCGAAAATGCCAGATGTGTTGTCATATGACACATTATCATTATGTACAGCTATGTAACAAAGATGAACTCGAGTAAACTTTGAGCGCTGCATTTATGAATAAAAAAATAAGAAACTTTCTTGAAGTTCTGGAATTTTTCAACATTCTTGAAATCGGTTTAGAATACCTATAATGGTATATGAGTTAGGTATTAGAAGTTATAAGATACTATAGCTGCGCCCCGCTGTCTCTCCCGCATAAGTCTCGATCCTGTGGGAATATCGGGATAAAAAGTATCCTATGTCGTAATCCAGGTCATGGTCTACGCATGTGTCAATGTCAACCAAATCCGTTTGGCCGTATTAGCGTGAACGCGTAATAAACAAACCTACAAAAATCAAATCTTTAGTTTAAAAGACAGCAAATAATATCTATAGAATTTTGAAATGCGATTCATTTTATTTATCATAATCTACAACTCTAGTCTGAATAGGAACATTTTTTTTTCAATACTTTGCAAATGTTTGAAAAATGTAAGTACGAATCAACATTTCGAAATAATCGGGTCATCGTTTTGAGGTGCATGCATTGTTTAGATGACACTGCGCAATGTCGTTACAATTATACAGCTATAGAATGTAACTTTAGCGGAAAATAAAATTACACGACTTTTCTGTGAAAACAAGTCTCCGAATATTAAAAATACATTATATTTTATTTTTGTCAAAACAATCCTTTTCCAGAATACAGGAAAGGGCCAAATTACTTGTTACCCAGCACTACAACTAATGTCAAATAATTTAATGTGACAGTGTATACTTAATTTACCTCTATCACACTCGGGTACAAACAAAAATGAGTATCTTTCGAAACTCACAAGTTTACGTCGAACAAAAATTGTCAACGAAACAAATGTGATTCTACCCGAAATTTACTGATCAGCAGATTGTCAAGTACGAACTGACTGAGTGAGTCAGTAGGCAGTGCGCCGGATACGGTCGTTCAGTGGTGTGAAGTAAAATTTTGTTATTTTACATAAAAATGTGTTCTCGTGATTTGTGAGTGAAAGTATTTTATTTATAGGAAACTGTGAGTATCTAGAATATAACTATTTTGTCTTTGAATACAATATTTTATCATAATTTATCTAATAACCCTAAAGGATCATTAAGGTAAGCGCGCATTTGTGTCTTAATTTTCTTGAATAAAATATCGAATTTGTGTCTGAAAAACTTTGTAATTTAAATTATGTAGATATAATTACATCAAATACTTACATAAGAGTGGATTCCAATGATCTTGCAGCTTGATAAAAATACCTTAAGTTCACAAATACCTATTTAAGTTAGATACCTATTTATCTATACCCGAAAATACGCACACACGTTCGTGATAGGAGGTACTATACGTACGCGCGACGTACCTGAAGTCTGAACAAGCAAATTTGTAAGATTTTAAAATTGAAAATACTCGTTTCGAACACAATATTTACTCTGGGCTAAGCTTCACTTTAACATCCATCGAGTTGGGAGTCCATATTTTTTTTACAGAAAGATAATAATTATTGGAAGCTTCCATGTGAAAGTTTTAAGTTGCGGAAATATATAGTTTAAGAGAAAAAAAAAACAAATCGTACAAATTTTGCAATATGTTGCCACTTTTGACATTTTGTCTTGCATTTGAACGTTTCGTTTCACGTAAGGTCAAAGCACTAAAATATTTTACTTCATATTTATGATGAAATAAATACGTATATTTAGTGATTTATATACTTTATGTATATTTCATTATACTACATACATTTCACTGATTTAAATTGAGAAAACACGGATAATTAGACAATAATATATAAAAAAATAAAAATATATATATTATATTATAAATTTGTGCTATTAAATTAACATTTACAATAATTTACCGACTATTGCCGATATTTGAAAACAAACGTAAATCGACGCCATTTTGTGCTGTCACTGTTACTTCACATGGTCTGATAATTCCAACTTGATGGATGTTAAAGTGAAGCTTAGCCGATCCGACATGGTTAGTATAGGTCAAAATCTGTTTTACTAAACGAAGCTTGAGACTTTCCCGACACATCTCTACTTAGTAAAATGGCGTGGAGAATTTAGGATGCAAGAGCGAGTGAAGCGAGTTTGGGACTTGGGGCACCCCGACTCTGACAGGTTAGGTTCGAAGGGAATGGCGCCTGGCGGGGTCTAGGGACCGAGCGAAGCTTGCGGACAAAGACCCCGCTAACCCATTCATGGTTATTGTTTTTTTAAACCATACAGAAGTAGGAGCTGAGCTACGCAGGGTTCCGTTGACTATGCCCCATAAATCAAGTAGATGATTTCAAAAACGCTGCCTAAAATAAGATATTAATTTAATATTCTTTTTTTAAACTGTATTTCCTCCCCGCCCTCAAAATACATAAATTTATTATACACATATATGTATAAAAGTCCTACATTTTTAATCTTGAAAATCATTTAACGGATGCAAAGGGGGGCTGCTACTTTTCCCTTCATTTTATTCGTCACTCCCCACCTCTTCCGACTTTTTAATCGATGTCAATACAAGTAAATTCGAAAGTTACGTTAGAATTTTAAATATAATATTTAATATTTTAATAATAATATTTTTTATTGAATAAAAACTTTTACAAAAAGTATACATTTAGTCAACTGTAGTAATATTTTCCATACAATATCGTAGTGCCTAAAATTAAACTAAAACTAAAATTTTATTACAGATGCAATTAATGATCATTCGGAATTACAATATAAGGGAGGGACACGCCCGGTCTAGGTTAATTCAAACCTGTGTTTCAGGCAAAATAAATCATATCGCAAAAAGGGGGGGAGGAGGGCTCGCTCTTACGCTTGTGGAGTTGAGCCCTCTCAGCGTTGCTGATGTTGCGAAAGTTATAATCTGCCGAGTCCAGAAATAATACCGCCGGTTAGTTATTAGCTAATAATATAAATAGTTAGCCGGCTATGCGCTAGTTATCAACAGTAGCAAGTAAAATAATGTTTGAACTTATAGTCAGTTTGCTCGATGATTACATCAATGTAGGTACAGTTAGCCAAAATGTGGTCTCTTGGGGTCCCCGAAACGATCAATTACATTTTTGTCAATATTTTGTGTGTTTATTGTCAATCGCTTCAATTGTATTGTGTAGACGATCATTTTGCGCATCAATGTGTATCAATCACGTAAAAATTGACAATTGCACTTAATCGTTTTGGAGACCCTTACGATTCAAATCCGTTTGCCCGTCATCCTTACTTATATATATTTTATAATTTATACATTATATTATATATTATATTATTTATATTATAAATGCGATAGTAACTCTGTCTTTGCGACAAGAGACAAAATATTAGAGCTATTCTGATGTAACATTTACGGAGTCATTACAAAATGTGAAACTGAAGTTAGCTGATAATCGCTGTGCAGCCGCGCGGAGGGGGGGGGGGGGGCGGAGCGCGTCGTGGTACGGCGTAGGGATATTTAGCCACACGCATGCGAATAGAGATTTTTTCCGCTGCATATTCATTATAATTCACTGCAAATTAATTACAATACGATTTGCTTACACGATTTTTTGAGTGAAACACTGCAAATAGCTCATTAAAGTATTTATACGTATGTTTCATGTTTGTAAAATAATTAGCCTGAATAATTAAAAATGCTACCCAAAGACACTATTCCAGGCGGACGAAGTCGCGGGCACAGCTAGTAAAAATAAGGACTTTTTTAATGCGGTCCTAGTTTAAGTTTCTACTAACTCACTTTCTTGGCCGACCGTATCTACTATGCAATTAACTACCCATCTATTATACCACGAAGCATAAATAATGTTAATGAAGTGCTACCCCCTATAACTATCGCAATTTTAATTGCGTTTCGTATAATTGTCACTTATTAACAAAGGAATTGTTGCAAATATGGGTAGCTGTTGTTTATACTTAGGTTTTTACTTCACTAAATTATTAGTCAAATTAAATGTAAATTTACGAATAAAAAAAAAATAAAAAAAAATATAAGAGAATGATGATCACCTACATCAATGTTTTGTCTATAACAGCATCTACTTAAGTTTGGAAAACCACCTAGGTGGCTGATAGCGGCTATATAAGAGTAGCCAAGAATCGAGTAAAATGACGTGCACTCGAAGCCCAGCACCCTAATGTTGCCCTTATATCCGGCAATGTTGCAGCAGACATGTTGTTAAGGACTTTGTGACTGTTTGTTTTTTTTCTGTGCTTGTTATCCTGTTTTTATATGAGTCTTATGTTACTTGAAATAAACTAATTTTATTTTATTTTTTAAATGCGTAACTCACTATCAATTACAATCTGAATCATTTTGAAAGATATTGCTAATCCATTGCTTCATATGTTCGACGAATTTGTCTGCTTAGCAACGTCATTATTAGAATAAATGTTGTTGAACTGTCAAAATGCAAGCCATTGCTACTGTTAGTGCGTTACGCGATTACCTCGCAGCAGTGGATTGCAATGCTGATGATAATGTTGGAAGCCATTTAAATCTATCCAAAAATTCACATGGCTTACAGAGCTCGCGTATATAAATACAGAAAAACGCCTATTTAACAAAATTATTACATTCACCTCGCCCACGTTAATTCGATTCCCTGTACCGGGGAAGTTTTGAGTGCATAATTTTGCACCTTGCAAGCAATTAATTATGTTATCATGAACTTCCTGTTATTGCTTGTTTGTAACTTGTAGTTAAGATTATTATTGGTACTTTGTTTTTAGTTATTCACTTGATTAATCTGCATTAAAAATTGACATTAGTTTGTGTGAAACAAGTAGGAAGGAATATTGAATATGTCTAAAATAGATACCTACCTACAAAACCAATATTTAAAAAAATCTTATTTATTGTTAGCTTTTGTTTTTTTGTAAAATAACAGTACCTACATAGGCAAGCAATTAATTAAGTCAAAATAAATTCATTTATTGCAAGTAGGCTATTAAAAGGCACTTTTGATTGTCATTTATGCTACGGCCACATTGTCGTGATAGGGATAGCGCGAACTATACTTCGCGCGCTCTCTCTCGCATACCGCTTGACGTCTCGCTGTGCAATAGCGAGCGCGTGAAGAGTAGTTCGCTTTATCTAGATATTGTAGCCGTAGGATTATCTGGTAATGTGAATTCTATAATATCTAATATTCAGAATGTAAACATTTTTAAAAATAAACTCAGGGCTTTGTTAATCCATAAAGCGTATTACAGCATTGAGGAATTTTAAAATGACAAAAAGTCTTAAAACTAGTAATAAATTAAAATTAAATTAAATAGGTGTCCTCATTGCTCTTTGACTTTGTTATAAATGTTGTTTTTTTATACTTAATATTTCGAAATTAAATGTATTTTGTAGCATTTTGCTAGGGACTTTGTTCTGTATGATCAATAAGAATGTTAATGTTTGTAAAGTTAGTGTTTTGAATTTGGATAGACGTTCTAACTTCGATGATGGGTGAGGAACGAGGTTACTTATATTATAATTGTTTATGTTGCTTCTTTTTGTGTACCTACTGTGCAAATATTTCGACACAAATGTATTTTTGTTATGAAATAAATAACTTGAACTTGAACTATGGCTATCAGTGTACCAGTATCTGTCTATAGGTAGGTAGTTTTTAATAAGTACATGTATAGGTGCAGGCTGGCAGGGACATTGTGTAACCATGAATGGAACAAAATATAGCACATGTTTCTAGTAGCGTAGAAATTCCTCGGTTATCAAAACAAAAATCTGCTGCTTCATAAATTTTGATTCTACTTTGATTTTATCTTTATATTTTTTTTATTTTTTATAAACTCGATTTTTGCTATTTCACCTACCACGGTTTGTCTCTGCATCACTTAAAGGTTGACTGGTACAAAATGCCCATGGCATTAAGTCCCCATCTATTCATTAGTGTGCTTAAAGTATTAATTAAATAAATAAAGGTTCCTTAATTGAAAATTAAGGGGTAACGAAAGGTTTGAATTACATTATTAAATTGAAAGCTTTCGTCGTTAGCCCTTTTTAAAACCTTAAGAAGTAATGAGTTTATATACAAGCTTTTAGTTTAGTTTCACCTGTTCAAATCTTGCAAGTGAAATTTGACCCACTTCTCGGTTTTTGATTGAGTTGAAATCTTGCATGCATATGTAAATCGGATGACAATG
The DNA here is from genome assembly GCA_916610205.1 of Griposia aprilina. Classification (NCBI taxonomy): domain Eukaryota; kingdom Metazoa; phylum Arthropoda; class Insecta; order Lepidoptera; family Noctuidae; genus Griposia; species Griposia aprilina. The sequence goes on from OU744287.1 coordinate 9,595,394, forward strand.
CAATATTATGACATGGAGCTGATCTGGTGATGGAGCCGGAAGGTGGCTATGGGAACTCTGTAATAAAACGAAGCAACCCCATCGAGTTTGGGCTCGTTGGATTCGTCTTGACAGGGACTCTGGTCCTGGATGATATCCTGGGTCTGATGATGGATCCAGAAAGGGGCACCCTGGGAGGCGGCTATGGGAACTCTGTAATAAAACTAAGCAACCCCATCGACTTTGGGGTCATTTGATTCGTCTTGATAAATACTCTGGTTCTAAATAATAGGTAGGTAGGGGTAGGTAGGATTGCCGACTCCCGGCCACCGTAGGCGCGGGCCTGCGGATGGCGAGCAATGGGCAGCTCGCCGTCCGGTAAGGACCAGGCCCGGGTCGACGGCGCGTCGTGTTCCACGCGCGCCTCAAAGAGTTGTCAGCATAATTGACGGGGTCCGACAGGGCCGACGCCTGCCGGGGTTGCGGATTGTTCGAAAGAGTTACTGTGGCCCTGGCGCACAGGCAACTGAAGGAACACGGGTGGGTTTTAGTCAGTAAGAGTCTGACACGCCCTTCCGCTCCGCCCAGAGCGGGAGAGGTCATTTGATGATTTCCCACACAAAAAAAAAAAAAAAAAAGGTGGGACAAGTGCGTCATATATATTTCTTCTAATGCAAATTTAAATATCAATATTTCCTAAGCTTGTCCACTTACGCGTTCTATAAAAATAAACATATATAATATACTTCTTTGGGTATATGAACTGTGTGTTTATTGTATTATGTTATTGTTCATAAAAAAACCGTTAAATTCCAGCTTTTAATTTTTTTTATTTGGCATATTACGCACTTTCCCAACAAAACGGAGTAAGTTCATTTACGCAAAAGAAAACCGTAAAGGCGTCGTTTCATGATTTACGGACTATTTTAAGATAGAATGTGTCAAACTAGAGATGATGATACAAATAAATATAGCAAAATATGCTTAGTTTTAGAGATAATTGTGATAAACTAATAATGGGGCAAGTGCGCCCTAATTTTTGCATCAGTGGTAAGTGGTAACCAATATTTTGAATTAAAAAAAAACTACACCAGATTAAATAAAACAAGTTATAACTTTTTCATATCTATTTAATTAAAAGAAAGCACAAATACTTAAAACTATCTATAAAATTAAATGTTTTATGAGTGAAATACACTCTATGATATAGTCTAGATTATATAAAATCAGTCTAAAATTTGCTCGCAATAATTGCACTATTTGCTTATTCTACAAAATATATTAGAAAATTGTGACAAATCAAAACATAATCATTACTAAATAATCAGATAAGTAAATGATCCAAAATAGTGGTCCTTGGTCTGTTAAATATAGCTTCTGCCTGGTAACTGGAATAGCGCTTTGTACTAACCGATTCAATTGCCAGTTGTAAAGTATATTTATTCCACGAAGGCCTCTCTTCTTAACTGATTTTTAAAAAAGGAGAAGGTTATATGTTCCGCTGTATGTATGTTTTTTTTTTATTGTATATGTTTTTTTTATTGGATCGATTTTGAATCGATCTTTTTTTTTTGAAAGGGTATGCTCTCGAGGTGGTCCTATTATCACCAAGTCAGAATCTGATGAAGGGATCCCACGGAATTCGAGGCAAGTCTTCAAATTTTATAGGCACACCTGTAGCGATTTGGGTATTTTTTATAGTAACTCGTGCATTTGCTCTCGGAAAGCACCATTTGGTGAAGTGGAACTGATGATGAAGACCAGAGATGGCCACCGGATATACTCAGTAATAAGCATTTGACGGGTTGCTATTCGATTACTTTAGTTTGCTAAGCAATGTATGCTCATCACAATGCATATGATGAAATGGTTCCTCCAGTTCTACTGGTTTTACCAGGAGAACTCCTCAACAATTAACGTCCCTGCATCGGGAAAAGCAATATTTTGCAAAAGGTGATGAGCAGTTAAGATTAGTCTATTGTAACTTAGATAAATTTATAACTGATCTAACGAAAAAAAAAAACAACCGACTTCCAAAATCTATACTACAAAATGAAAAATAACTTTAATTTCGGAAGTCGATGGCAAAAAACTATAATGCAGATCCAAAGACACCGACTTCCGAAATTAAAGTTGTTTTTCATTTTGTAGTGATTTTTTTTTCGAAAAAAAAAAACCGGATATTTAATTACGTACCATGATTATTCACAATTCTAAAACAAAATAAATATTTTTCGTAACATGCAACCTTGAACAAAAAGGTGGATGATCTATGATTTGAGTAAAGTGCGTCTGCAATCGCACTTACCCCGAATCAGCTAGGCGAACTTCTCTCAAAATGCTAGACTTAGATTATGTTTTTCCACTTAGAACAAGTCACGTTTAACAATAACTACGTAGCAAGATATTACCGCAACGCACTCACCTTATCTGTTTCTTTAAAACTGCAATATTAGCTGAAATACAGCTTTTATTCCTCAACGTGTCAAACTTGTATGTCGAGATGAAATGTCACTGCAAATAAAATGGCTTCCCACAGTATTATGAGTGAAGAATTGCCATCTACAAATTGATTTTCTGAACTATTTAAAAAACGTTATTTAAAGATAGATGGTGGTATTCCCAATTACTTGCCAAACATTTGAGCTATTGATGCTAGATGCACTAGCCCCATAGACGCACTATCCCCGCATTACTTAATTTTTAAAAAATGTATTTAATTAGTATGAAAATTAATGAAACGAAAAAATAAATGTAAATTAGATAGCAATGACTAAATTACATATTTATTTAACATCTTAAATACTAAAAAGTAAAAAAATATATAATGGAACAAAAATATTTTTATAAACAAGGTTTTGTTAATTGTTAATTAAAAAAAAACTAAAAAGTTAGGAAATAAGTTTATTCGTATTGGAATTGAAATTTCGTTTTCAAATAAAAGCGTGTTACAGTTTTACAGCAAAAGAGGAAAAAAAAGAGGGAGTCACAGGCTTTTATTTGAAAACTAAATTCCAAATTCAATCGGAATAAAGTTATTTTTAACTTTTCCCCTTTTTTATATACTTATCTATACATATTATTATTATTTTAAGACTGTGAGCTTTTAAATAAAGTAAATATATCTACGTATTATCTTGAATCAAAATAAACTGACTTAGTTCTATTTCATTGTTTTGCATCCACTTTTGCCCGTATCATTCATCCATTATCATGTAATAAGACCTTTCAGTTACATATTTCTTCCGTATGTTTTAAGCATTATTAGGAGCGTAATACTACCTTAATTTTATGTTCCATTACTAATATTAGGCGCGTCCCACAATCGAAGATGATGTTTATTTTACTATTGAGATGTATGACAGCAACAAGATACGATCGACATTTAATATAGAGTAATGTCGATTACTTGCCGCGTAGACGAGTAGGTACTTTATTTATCTTTTACTATCTAAAAAAGCACACGACGTCTGTCGGGCCTTGAGTTCATACAAAAATCCCATAGAAAAAAGAAAGTTCAGTTTTTCACGAATTTGAAAAATGTTCAGTAATTTCTGGACTTGTGATAGGGTTTGGTACTTGCATAACTACATTAATAAAATAAAATATTACCAATACTAAATGTAATAAGAAACTTTAAGAACAAAATGTGCTTTGATGTAGATGTTGTATCAAGAACTTTTCGATAAGCTTTCTATTGTACCGAAAGAGTCCAAGGAAAAAATATGTTTATAATTCTATCCTGAACCTAGTCACTACATAAAAGTAAATAGATCAAAAATCAATCAATCAATTTGCCTGCCTTTTCCCAACTATATTGGAGTCAGCTTCCAGTCTAACCAGATGCAGCTGAATACCAATATTTTACATGAAGCGACTGCCTATCTGACCTCCACAACCCAGTTGCTGGGTAACACAATACCCCTAAAGACTGGTTGTCACACTTTTGAGCTTCTGACTAGCCATTACGACTGTCAAAGATCTACGAATGACAGCCGGGACCAAGGGCTTAACGTGCTTTTCGAGGCACGGAGGGTTCTCGATATGTGATAGATGTTCACCCATTCACGAACCGGCCGCAAGCGTTGCTTAACCTTGTAAATAGAACCGTGCGGCTGTTATCATTTAGCCACAAGCGATAAAAGTAAATAATATAGATACCTATAAATAAATAAATAAACATTGTAAGGCGTGTACACACACGTATATTCGACCTACTTTATCAACATCTCTCATAATCTACCATAAATAATATTTAAGTCAGAAGAAAAATAAAATAAGTTTCGCATATTATTTCAGATGACCAGTGAAAATATAATGAAAGAACGTTGGAACCAGCTTGGTCTACCACCAATGGAGTTGGCGGAGTCATCAGAAAACAGTGGTATGCATAAATTAATATAGTATCTGAATGATTGTTTCACACATGGAGTGATTAAAAGAAATAGTAGACAATTACATTTTATTTCTACCTGCACGATCATTTTTACGCATGATAATTATAAATAAGAGATACCAAACTTTCTAAACTTAAACCCTCAGCCATGGTTTTATGGTTATTGAATAACTTCCTGCAGGCAATAGATTCTCTCTTTTCTACAAGGTGGCGGAAAAGTTGTTACCCGATGTTCTTTGGCTGTATTTTTTTCGTTATAAATGAAAGTCATTGGTTCTGCTTTTGGATTATGTTTATTTGATGTCTTAAATTTTTTTTTTCATTATGTCGAGAAAATGATATCGGGTAAGTGGCCGCCGCCAGAATTGATGACCATTCAGACCCGATTCATGGCATTTTCCATCACTCTTGCCCGAACTTCCGGCGATAGGTCCTCGCATTCTTGATGGATATTCTCTTTGAGGATTTCAAGAGTCTGAGCTTTGTTGTCATAGACACGAGACTTAAAAAATACCTACAAAAAGAAGTCTGAAACGGTTATATCAGGCGATCTTGCCGGCCAGTGCAAATTGCCAAAACGAGAGATTCTGTAGGAGTGTAGCGATTCATGTCTTGTAGACGTGTATTTTGTATAAGTTAACTTCACAAATGTCAAAGTAGAATTATTGACATTTGCAAAAATTATAGCATCTTCCGAAAGTTATTACCAACTTTTGCGCCACCTATTAGTTACTTCTTGCACATATTTAGAAAGTTTCATAAATGAGATGCCAAAATGTATATACCACTAGAATATTGACATGACTATCTGTAGGCATGTACTCAAGGTCAAATTAAATTAATTAGCGAAACTCCGCAGACGATAAAATTAATTAGCGAAACTCCGCAGAATTTAATTTTATGATTTTTTTGTGGGGTCATGGACTGCAGTTATAGTAAGTAGTCACTTGAAATAATATTTTAAAATATCCGTTTTTGTGTAACCTTCAAAGATGTGATTGATATCGATATCTAAACACGATAAAAGACAAGAAAACAGGTGTTCTTAACTCATACTTTATGTAACAAAACTACCAGCGGTAAACCAGTGAAAAGAAAACAACAAAAATCTTTTTTATTTTTATTTTATCGAGTTAGATATCACGTCTGCAGAGTTTCGCTGGCTAATTTAATTTGACCCTATATATTTATTTTGTACTAGCTGACCCGACAGACGTTGTCCTGTCCAAATTTTAATAATTTCATACTAAATTTCCATAGAATTACTACACTATAAGTTTTCCAGAATTTTTCAGTTCTTCCGGCAACTTTTAAATTTTTCTTTTTCTAAATAACCTGATTCGGAGTATTACCACAGGTTAGGACTATTACGAACATTTTAAAATAATAATTTGCCAAATCGGTCCAGCTGTTCCGAAGTGATGCGCTTACCAACGAACAGTTTTTTTATTATATACAGAAGTATTTCATTTTTATTATATAGATATTTATTACTTTGTGATTATTCATTTGCTTGTTTTTTAGGTCGCGATAATAGTGGAATGTACAAATGTTTGCTCCCCTCGTTGCATAAACTAGTAATGATGTTATTACTTACAACTTTTGGGGTAGGAACTTACGTACTGCTATTAAGATTATCAGAGAACAATGGTAAGATAAACTTTTAAACAGAAATTACAAAACAAAGGTTGTGGAGTTAAATCGTTTAAAAAGAAATTTGTTTTTTTATTTTACAGATTTTGCGAGAAGCACTGAAATAATAATTGTCACAGGGAGTAAGGAAATTCCTAACGTGACAGTTCACAATATGGAAATATTCCTGCAATTAAAAAATGAAACTGCTGACCAAAAGTTACGATCAGAACCAAAGGCAAAAAGAAAAAAAAGGCACACAACCACCCCAGTTGGTTTTTCAACAGACATGGAAGACAATATACATTTTAATGATGAACAACTACAAAAAGCTAGAGAAGAAATATTAAAGCACGAAGTTTTATGCAAAAATGAAGAGGAACAGGAAATCTGCAAAGACTTTGTGACAAAATTAAAAGCGATAGTACAAAACAATGATGGAAGCAAAACAAAAGAAAATCCATCCAGAATAAAATTGAAAGATAATGAAAATAATGAACACGATGATTTTGATATTAAAGTAAAGCAAAACAACGTTGCTCCTACAGATTTCACTAAACGCGAAACATTACCAAACATGAATCTCGATAGTATTCTAGAATCGGTTCCTTCAATGCACTTGGAAACTAGAGATGCTAGACCATATACTAATGCAAATGTACCACCTCATTCGCACTCAGTTTCACCTCAGCATCTTTCAGATACATGTCTATTGGCACGTCTACTAAAACAAAGTTACCCTCGAGCAAAAGGTTAATATGATAAAAGTATTATTGGAACGAAGTTCCTTATTGCGCGTGGCGAAACGGGTCTAGTAGGAAAAAATTAAGACCGAAAGTTGTAACGATACTTTTTGTAACGACACTTTTTTTATAGTTGTAAGCCGTGTGGCGTGCCCGTGTTTCTCTGTCTGTCTCTCTCTCTCTCTCTCATAGAAAGCAAGCCAGTTATTTTTTTTTATATATAATTTTTTTTTTAATGGAACTTCGTTCCATCCGGGTGTCCCTAGACACCTCTCAAGTTTTTGTAGTCTACTTTTACTCTCGACAAACTTCTTACCTACTTTATTATTTTACAGGAATTTATGACCCGTCTCCTGCATACTTAGCACCACATTATGAGCACCAATTATTGCCTCAGAGCAGGTACGGGAATTATATTTGCCAAATATAAATATCTTCATTATTTGTTTACTTCATTTTCATTTAGAGATGTTCATCTATTTTTCATAATGTTGTAGGTATTTCTCACCTAACATGCACGCTCCGTACCTTCAAGAACGCGATATAGACTTGCAGAAACATAAAATGCATCCCCAAGACGTTGATATAGTCATGAGCATGTTGACGTCAAAGTAAGTGTTGAGTGTGTACTTACTAAATCCAACTACGAATTTTGCAGGAGTGTTTATTCTGTATTAGTTTTTAGCGTATGTTGTATCCTTGAAGGGCGAACATTACGGAAAAGGTTAAGAGTGTTTTGACTATTTCATATTGTGCTTATAATGTAGGTAATAGGAATAATATTTATTTATTAAACGTTATGCAACATTTAAAAAATACAAAGGCAGACTTAATGCTGAAATCCAATCCAAAACATTATAATATACTAAAAGCAACAAGGATATTTCACTCTTGAGTACAACTTCCATTAATTTATCTATTGCATTATTAAAAATATACTGTTCATCACATTGAAATTATTTAACCTTCCTTCACAGATCAGAACCAGCAGCCACCCCACGTTCCTCGAGCTCTTCACGGGAAACCACATGTCCACCAGGCACGCTTCCTTGCCTAACTGGAGACGCTTGCGTAGAAGAGAAGCAATGGTGTGATGGCAAAGTAGACTGCATAGATGTCAGTGATGAAGCAAGATGTTCTTGCAAAGCTCGGGTTGATAAGTCTCGACTCTGCGATGGATACTTCGATTGTCCTATTGGAGAAGATGAAATGGGATGCTATGGTAAAAAATATATTTGAAATCAATACATTTTCTTCCTCTTCTAGACCGATATGGAAATCGACATAGGTATCTTACTCAGCATTATTGGGTTTTTGTTGCCAAATTCCTAATTGCCATGAGTTGCAGTTCGCCAAAGACCTTGGTTCCAACCACATAAGACTGCGAACTGCAGTATTGCACGGTATTTGAAAAAAGTTTTCTTTGTACTATCCTTTTAATATTCATTTCAGGTTGCAGCGAAACTATGTTCAGTTGTGAAGACTTGGATATGAACTCTCGAAGCACTTGCTTCACCAAAGAGCAGAGATGCAACAATGTTGTCGACTGTCCAAACCACAAAGATGAGGTTGAATGCAACATGCTAGCCCCGAGTCTGCTTAAGAAACCAGTAAGTTTAAATAGTATTTCGTTGCATTAAGAAAAAGGTAAGATACCAGCCTTACTTAACCCACAAATTACATTGAGGGAGGATTAGAATGATTACGATGCTATTTATTAAGCCACATAATATGTTGACACGACTATTTCGATTTGTAACATCTCAACAGCACGAATACAACCTTTTGTTATTTCACCTTTCTATGCTCATACATCAAAACTGTAGATGACGGATGACGGACACACCAATTTTACTTCATTTTCTAGGTACAAAATTGCATCAGACTCCGTTATATTCGAATCAATCTATGCCGAAGTGAAAAAAACGACACTTCATGCCACTACCGTTCCAAAAATGAATATGGAAAATAAATTTAAATACGTCTACTGACTTACTCGTATATTATTATAAAGCTTTTGTCTATTATTTTTGAGTTTTAAAACAAAAATGCTGACTACAGAATAATAAAGTTAAATAAACAATAAAACTGGGGTTCGATTAATATTATTATTTATGAAAACAATGGATCTTCATTATCATATAACGCTGTTCACATAGTTTTTTTTTCCTATGAATAATTAATGGGCTTGACTGCCTCGTTGGTGTAGTGGTTGCAAGCGCGACCGCTGAACGTGAGGTACTGGGTTCGATTCGAAGTGTTATTGAATGTTTCCGCCAGGTATTTCTCCATAGCAGCCTGGAGTCTGAATTTGTGCCCGGTTGATGGCAAAATGTTCGCCCTCTATTACATGGGACATATGTAACTAGTAAAATGTGGGTGTACTAAAGGTACACCTCTGCCCAACTCCTCAAAGAAAATACGTGTGATGTTATGTTATAAATAAATTAGTTATACGTATTTATTTTCAGTTGTTTGCCATTTCGAATACTGAAGGTTTCCTACATAGAAATTTCAAAGGAGACTGGTTTGCGGTGTGCAAGAATCCGTACATGTGGGCCCATGATGCATGTCGAAGAGAAACGGGCCTCATAATCAGGTACAATATTAAATATTTTAAGACTTAAGAGCAAAAAAAAAAGTTATTTCAATTTGTGAGTTTCACCTTTTTGTTCGAAAGCAGCTTTTAATTTTCTATTAATAATTTGGTCCTTTATTTAGGTGCTTTAAACCGATATATTTTTCTTGCTTCTAGGCCTCCCTTCATCCAGATGGTGCCAATAGACCCAATGATGAAGATCAACTACCTGAACACTGGTCCCGGTGGTTTGATACAAACTAGTGACACTTGCATGAACTCTTCAGCTGTCTACGTCACTTGCCCGGACTTGTTATGTGGCACGAGAGTGCAGTCCACGTCACAGCTACTTAGAGAGGTAATGTACTCAAGAACAATTGAATTCTTGAAGAAAGTAGTTTTCGCATCACGAGCTATTTTCGGAAACGAAAATACGTGGATGAAAATAGAACTTATTTTGTCCAATGATGGCTAAATTCATTTTCTGACAGTCGTAAAATTTTAACTCTGCCGCAAAGTGATGTTTTCGGTTTCAAAAATAGAAAAAAAAAACTATTAAATCTCCGTCTTCTTTAATACTGTGTATTCAAGAAGATGTGTGTGTGTGTATACCTACATTAGGCATACATACCAGTATTTTTCAAGTTAAGTATTCTAGTTTTAATTTTTTGTATGTACTGCTGTTGGTGTACCAAATAAATAAATACTGTACCAACAAGTGAATCAGGCATCTCACAAAAGACTACGATCATTACTATCAATCCTTTTTATTTATAGAACGCTGAGATCGAAAATCGTCTGTTTGGGCGTAACAAAAGATTTCTTATGAAAAACCATCCGTATCCTTTGATGTTTTACGGTAACCGCTTGAAAAGGGATGTAGACGAGACCAGAACTGAGACAAATTACGAAATTAAATTCGATAGACCGAAGAGGGATTTCTTTGATACAATGAGGGCCAAAAGGACAGAGAGCAGGGTGGTGGGGGGGAAACCAAGCCAACCAGCAGCATGGCCTTGGATGATTGCTTTGTACAGAAATGGCATGTTCCATTGCGGTGGAGTTGTTATAACTCATAGTTGGGTGGTGTCAGCCGCTCATTGTGTCCATAAGTAAGTTAACTTTTTATATTTTCATGTTATCATTCACGAATTGTTACAGACTGGTAAAGCCGAGAAAGAGCAGTGGTACCCCAGTGGTAGCTGTCGCGACTTACAAGTTGTAAGTCGTAGGTTTGAGCCCAAACAACTTTACTTTGTGTAAATTAGTTCATCACCACTGTTCTCATATCGGAGAAGGAAAACGTCGTGAGGAAACCGGCATGACCTAGAACGAAAAATTCGAAGACATGTGACATCTACCAACCCGCACTGGGCCCACTTGGTGTATTACGGCCCACTCCCTCTCACCGAGAGGAGACCTGTGTCACAGCAGTGGGAACATTTTATGCTGCACATGTAAGCCTAATGTGTTTGAAACAATAATTCGACCTAAACAAATAACATCAACCGCAATTTTTTCTTTCTTAATTTTCCATACATCTCTAATGTTTTACCAACACAATGTTTTTTTTTTTTTTTTGTTTTTTTTTTTTTTTAGCCTTTCGTTTCCTGTTTACGATTCAAAAGTAAAGTAATTCACAGGTTCTGGGATCATTACTACGAAGTGCAAGTAGGAATGCTGCGTCGCTTTTCATTCTCGCCACAAGAACAAAGTCACAAAGTAACGCACATCATAGTCAATCCACATTACAGTAAGGCTGACATGAAAAACGATCTGTCATTATTGAAAGTCGAACCCGCCATTCAGTTTAGTCGTTGGGTTCGACCGATATGTTTACCGAGCCCCGATACAGCTGGACCTGATTGGCTTTGGGGACCCTCTCCTGGCACAATATGTACATCCGTTGGTTGGGGATCTACAACAGAACACGGACCCGATCGTAAGTAATGACTTTTAATTAATCTTATTTAAGTAAACTTAAAAGCAAAGTAATTATACTTTATTTATTAAAAGCCTGTGATGTCCCAGTGAAATTATAAAAAAAAAACTACATTTCATCCGTTTTTCCCTAATGTTTTAGCTGACCACATGCGAGAAGTAGAGGTGCCTATTTGGGCAAACTGTAAACACCAAGAAGATCGGGCTGGCAACGAGATATGTGCAGGTTTAGTCGAAGGTGGCAGAGATGCGTGCCAGGTACAAATCATTCTCATTCTAGTTTAGGATTATTTCCATATATTATTTTTACCAGAAGAAGACATTTAACGTTGTCTTTATCGTTGGTGTTTTTCACACACACGAATTTAATATTTGTATATGATTTAAAAAATAAATAACATAAACACAACATCACGACTCTGCTTCCCGAAGGGATAGGCAGAGAGGTGTACCTAATAGTAGACCCACATTCAAATCATAGATAGTCTTTGGATTACACATCTATGTAATTCACAGCCTACAAACGACCCGTTGAATTATTTCAGGGTGATAGTGGGGGGCCGCTTTTATGCAGAAACCCTTTGAATTCTCAACAATGGTATATGGCAGGGATCGTAAGTCATGGAGACGGGTGTGCTCGTGAAGATGAGCCTGGTGTTTATACTCGAGTCAGCCTATTCGTAAAATGGATTAAATATCACATATGTGAGTGGAATTTTGATTAGGTACTTATTTTCAACTTTTTTCATGATACCTTTATTCTTCATTCTCTATAACATTGTTTTATTTCAGCATCCAAGACTTTGCCTAAATTTCAACCGAAACAAGAGTGTCCTGGATTCAAATGTGAAACAGGAATTTCAAAATGTCTTCCAGTCAAAAGGAAATGTGACAAAATAGTGGATTGTCTAGATGGAGAAGATGAAACCAAATGTAAATTCACTAAATCGGTTACCACGCTTGCAGATACAATATTTGTAGACCCAAAAAGTTCATTAGAAGAACTACTTGAATCAAAGGAAGTGCAGACAGAATCAACCTTAACATCTAGCAGTGACAAAAATCAAGAAGATACAGCACCTGCTAAGATGCCTTCGGGTGGTGATATATCAACAGAAAATGAAGAAATTATCACTTCAACCGATAGTATTAATAAGAGTGATAGAAAAAGTGAAAACTTTGATCTAAAGTCAGAAGAATCGACTCATGCTGAAAAACTAGATTTTAAACATGAGGAAAGTACTCTACAGTCAAAAGAGTCAATTGATGCCGAAAAACTAGACTTCAAAACTGAGGAAAATATTAGTGGTCATCTACAGTCTAAAGAATTGACTGATACTGAAACCCTAGGCTTAAACAATAAAGACATTCCTATTGATAATCCGCAGTCAAAAGAATCAGTAGAAGCCGAAAAACTAGACGTCAAAAATGAGGAAAATCTTAGTGATCATCCACAGTCTAAAAAATCGACTGATGCCGAAAACCCTGACTTAAAACATGAGGAAAATCAAATGATTCAGTCTCAGTCCAAAGAATCGGCTGTTGCCGTAACACCAGATTTTGAACTTAAAGAAAATCCTACTGATCATTCACAGTCGAAAAAATCAACCGATATCAAAAAAACACACTTAAAACATGAGGAAAATTCGATTAATAATACACAGTTGAAAAAATCAACTGATACCAAAAATCCAGACTTCGAGCATGCATCAACTCTTGAAATAATAAAAGATGAAAGCCCAGAGATTTTTTCCATTTCTGAAGAGACTGCGACAGCTGATCCAAAAAGTGCAACCAGTACAGAGACAACTTCCCCAAGTCGTGGTGATGCAGAAATGATTACAATGGATTTTTCAGTAGAATCTCTTGAATCAGGATCGTCAGTATTAGATCGCATAAAAGAAACTACAACGCAAAAACATCCAACTGAACCAGAAAATATAAATAGCGATTCTGATGACGATACCAAAAATACAGAAAATATATTTGAAAATAAATTTGAAACCTCAACGTCTGCCTTCACACATAACGATTTAATAGAACCCATAGAAAAAGATGAGCCAACGACTCCTTTAAACCGTCTAGAAAATCTTTCAGATAGCAATCTCGATAATAAAGCTGGAAATAAATCAGGACTTGTTATAGAAATACTTCCAAACTTTAATCCAACGATAACTGGTCAGGAAGTCGTAGAAACTAAACTCATAAATGACGATAATAATGTTACCATCAGTCATCGTCCCGAGGCAACATCAATTGAAAAACTGCCAGATTTCGAAGATACGTCAGGGGCGCTAAATCAAATAGAAGACATTGTTTTCTCTGAGTTTGAGCCAGCTAAAATAAGACGAAAGCATCGTATTCCCAAAGAATTTGAATGCCGACGGTAAGTTAGAGTGACACTTAAATATTAATCACAATTTTATTGCAGGTTGTTTCTAATCGTTTAAAGAAGACTCATGATTTTATAATATTATACTTTAAAAGGGTTTTTTTGACAGTATTGAACAAACAATACCGTACCAACACCGCTGTGACCATAAAGCGGATTGTGAAGATGGCACTGATGAGCTAGACTGTACATGCACTGACTTCTTATTTACATTCGACGAGAAACTTATATGTGACGGAATTATAGATTGCGCTGAAGGTCAGGACGAATCCGACTGCTGTAAGTATTTTATAGAAAACCAATGAAATAATATATCGAAAACATGACAACCAACCATCCCTGTTTTAATCAAACGAGTATTAAAATATTCAACACACAATCCCATCTTTTAGTTAGTTGTCCAGAAGACCATTTCCTGTGCCAACGAAGTCGAATTTGTTTACCCGAGAAACATGTATGCGATGGAAAACCTGAATGTCCACAAGGGGAAGATGAACTTAACTGCTGTGAGTATTCTATTATTAAATCATTTAGAAGATATTACTCTGGTGTAACCTCTTCATCACCTTTAAACATGCATTTGACGTTTGTAGTAACGAATTAAAAACCTGATAATGCACACACATACTACACTAGCACTAATTACCTAGTATATTTCAGTTGCATTAACAAACGGAAAAGACATGGAATTTGACTTGGATGCTAGACCAATAGTAAACCTAGAAGGATACCTGACGAAGAAACACTTCAACGATTGGTATGTAATGTGTGATGATAAACTAGCGCTGGAACAGCAGGAACAAGCAGCCACGCATATTTGCCGCTATTTAGGGTTCAGGTAAGAAACGTTTTTTTTCGATGACTTTTACTAAATTAGTAGTACCCATAGAACGATCTCGGGTTCACAAAACAAATAAAGACTATAATAATACTCCTACTATTCTAATTTTGTATATTATATTATAATTAAAATGCATATTTCAAAAGAAATAACGAAGTAAATAATAATATTTATTATAAAATGTTCAAACATATGAAATCTGTAAGTAAAATTTTTATTGTACTTTTAAACGAAGTTCCTTTGCAGCTCCGCAAATAGATACAATGTGAAATACATAAACGTCAAAGAAGGTGAAATCGCGGAACGCAGTTTAGACACCACAAGGAACCGACGAGATACTATGGAACGAGTTCCTATACACTTCGCCTACAGGCAAGAAAGTGAGGAAAACGATACAGCTCGACATACCATTCTAAAAGATCCCCAAGTAATAAAAGAGCAATGTGTACCGAACATTACAAAAACTTGTAAATCGTTGTATGTTTTCTGTGACAATTCACTCTTTAACAACTTCGATGATTCTAATAATATGTTCTTGCGAGAAACAGAATCGGTTAGTGATCACACATGGCCTTGGATTGCTATGGTATTTATTGAAGGAGACTATAGGTGTACTGGAGTTTTAGTCAACTTAAATTGGGTGTTAGTTAGTGATTCTTGTCTCTGGGATTCTTCGTAAGTATATTCTTAAGGCCAATAATGAAATTTGAATGTTTCTTACTCGATTTGTTGAAAATTTTAATTAAAATACCTTTTCAGACTGTCTCATCACTACACAACAGTAGTACTAGGTTCTCATAGAACTTTAGGAGGTATGAACGGTTTGCACGAACAAGTTTATCAAGTAGATTCTAAAAAAGATGTATATCGCAGCAAAGCGACGTTACTGCATTTACGGGAACCAGCACATTACTCAAATGTCGTAAAACCAATGGTGGTTGCTTCTTCGTAAGTTTTTACAAGTCTACTTTAAATATTAATTTAAATTCTTCTAAATGATTAACATCAATGCAGTACTTATTATTTCAGCTATTCTTTAGAGCAGAAATCAACTTGTGTAGCCGTTGGTCTCGATAACGAAAATAATACAATAAGCGTGTTCCTAGAAGAAACTAGTGAAAACTGTCATCCCAGCAATCGTTGCTTTAAACGAAAATCAAGTGAAAATATTTGTCCAGTAAGTACTATGACAATAAATAATAAACTAAACCATTTGAACTATATAAAGAAAACACTAACAAAACTTTTCATGAATGATTATGCAGAACAATTACATTGCCTCAATAATATTATAGTGAAGTTTCCTCTTTTGTTAGCTCGACGTCACATCTCACCGTCACTGGGCTGGCATAGTGAGCTGTCACACCGAACAGGGCTGGTACCCTGCAGCCTCATTCGTTGACGGTAGAGGTGAATGTGGACTTGGAGACCACATTAATGCTACGGACATAGAAAACCTCAAAAACGAAATTAAACACCATTATGGTAAGTCAAAATCTATAACTGATATAATTGTAGTTTTGAAATCGAATAGCACGTATTCTTGATCGATGCTCTGGATAATAAAATATAGATTGTTATGAAATCTGTTCAATAAATATCGTTCTGGATTATGGGCTGAAAATACCAATATGGGTAGAAATAAATCGCAATCAATTTTTTCACTTAATAAACTATGTAATTCATTCACCTCCATTGTGTACTTTAGGAACAAGCAAAACTATATTAAATACTTAGGTAAAGTTCCGGCTGAAATTTTCAAACGCAAGTCAATTTTGAGTTACTATTAACTTTTACATCCATTATTGACTGTTGCAGGTAAAAAGACATTGCCAGCACTAATAGACAAGGACTACGGCGACGACTGCCCAGGAGTCCGTTGTGGTCGAGGGAGGTGCGTTCCTTTGCTTCAAGTTTGTAATGGTGTTAGAGATTGTGAAGACAACAATGACGAAGCGGAAGGAGCCTGTGACAAGAAGAATAAAATGTGCGACAGCGATCCTTACCACAAAGGATGCGGTAAGTATAAAAATATGCTTCAAAAAGTTTATATTTTGCAGTCTATTTTCATTTGTTACAAAATCAGTCTATAGTTCCATTGCTGGAGTGGTAGACGTCACAGGTCTTTGAATTATTAGTTCAATGTCAAATATACCAATGTTCTCAAGATCTCTCCTTCACCGTGTAGTAGTAATGAAACAAAATAATGGATTTACGCGGTGGCTTTTGGCGTGTTGATGGCAATTTAAATTGAGTCGACCCAGAATTTGGCACCTTCAGTAATAATGATGGACATTGGACACTAAATAAAAATGATGTAGGTACATCCACACAGAAAACAACATGCAATTATTAGAATGATGTTACCGACTCATGATGTCTTATCACTTTCCACGCAGCCTGCGTGTGATTGCGATTTTATGCTCTATTGGCAAACAGTAATGCCAATAACTTTTTTTTTATCCCCAAGACAATTTTACCAAAAATAAGTATTGGATGAATTTATATTTGCTAGCATTCTAGATTTATTAAAAAAAAAAAACTGTCATGTACATATACAGCGTGTATCAGAATAGTGTGGCCATATTTGAGGGTGTGGTACAGACCATCAAACTGAAATTTTTTATCCATGGGACCAACACCGTCATCGCGAAAAAATAATCAGCTGTCCCATACATTTAGCTCGAGTAGGTGTTGAAGTTTTGTATGGGACACTTGAATTTTTTTTCGCGATTACGATGGCCTGTATACACCCTTATATATGACTACACCTTTCTGATACATCCTGTAAAATATTAGTCGTATATACTTTCTTTCTGAAAATGTTTTGCGTCCCTTACATTACCTACTGAGTAACAGTTATAAATAACCGCTCATTTTTACGTCATATGTAACTAAATTATCATGTCAATGATACGTTATTATATTCAGTTCATACATCAATCTCAGGTGGTGAATGACATATCATTTTTTCGCCGTTAAAAATGTGTGTATCGGATCTCAATTGGGAATATCATATTTCACAGGTGCTAAAGGGTCAGCTCGCTCCAATAGGCAGCAACGATTTTTCATTACGTGTTTCATTTAATCATTCATGGCCGAAAACTTTTAATTGACACCTAATTTTGTGATACTCGTGTCATTGAACTCAAATAGCAGTTATATAGTTATAACACCGCAACCGCATTATTAGTTGAAAGCATTAAAAAGGTGTAATTATACTCATCATTATAGACCATTTTTACTATGGGACCATTGACCAACCCTAAGATCGCAAAAAATAAAACCGGATGCTCCATACATTTATGTTGTAGGGGGCAAAGTAGAGTGACCCTATAAGAAGATTTTGGTTATTTCAACTACACCTTATATAGCAAAATCAGTAAGTAACATAGTTATTAAGTTCATACTAACATTATAAATGTGAATTCAAATTTAAATGGATCAATGGTTGTCTGAATAAATTATATTATTATATTATAGCAAAATCAGTAATTAGACCACCCAAAATCTTTGTATGTAGGTACTATGCTAAAAAGTCACCAGCCAACTCAGTGAATTACGCATTATGTAGATATCGTGATTGTTCATTGATCATATTATACTGTTTAATACTCTAAATAATCACATTACAGAATGCTCAGTGGGCCAAATGAAATGTCGCAACGGTAAATGCATAGCAAAGGAACTATTCCGGGATGGCAACAATGATTGTGGGGACGGTACCGACGAGCCTGGCCAGACCATTTGTAAAGACTACTTGGCAACGGTGATGCCTTCGAGATTGTGCGATGGTATACTCCACTGTCATGATAGGAGTGATGAGGACCCGGCGTTCTGCAAATGTTTTGCGAAGAGGAACTATAAGTGAGTGATGGTGTCAGTTTTTTCCTTGTTACGAATTAATTACAGGTAAGTATCCTTCCTCTTTGCAAGTCGATGACCAATTAAATTGTATTAGCTCTGAACTTAGCTAAGGGTTTAGCATTATCAGTAGCATCCATTCCCTAGTTTCTGTTACGTACGGGGCACACTAGACGTGAGGTCAATTAATAGCCTACGATTCCTCACATTATAAGTAATCATAGGATCTGGATAAAATTAAAACAATATTAAATATTGTACTTGAAATAAAACTATACGCAATTTAAATAATTTTATATTGCAAAAATATACTTCAAATGTTTTCCTTTCTATTTTAGGTGCGGTTCAAAATCTGACGTGGATCACTGCGTGGCGCCAGACACGGTGTGTGATGGAGTACGGGACTGTCCTAACGGAGAAGACGAACAGACTTGCATGGCACTCAACGCTCCACATGGAACGCCGTAAGTTTATTCAGACATTGAAACATCCCTGTGTTCTGAAATTTTAGTATTTCATCACAGCAAAGCTATTTTCTAATGGATTAGAATATCCTTAATTAATACAGTCAGGGAAATTAACTATTCAGCATACTTATGCATAACTTTTCATAAAACTGTCAAAGAATGACAGTGTTTCTAATATACGGACATTTAAGTTGGTAGTCAATATGTTTAGCAATTTTGTTCAGGGAAGAATTCACTAACTGAGTTTTCGAAATGAGTGAGAATTGCCTGATATGAGTTGTTTTGTCATTCTAACAATATTGTTTTTTTACAGTTACGGAACAGGACAAATAATAGTCCGCTCCCATGGCATCTGGCATTCCAAATGTTACGCCTCTCAAAACCATACCAAGTCAGAATTAGAAGCCATTTGCTCTGAATTAGGGTTCCTCAGCGGCCATGCGAAGCAAATCAAAGAAATGGAAAATTTCGTAGTACACCCTTTTAATAATTTAGTTTTAGACCCTTTCAACGAAATTATACTCAATAATAATACGGTCATAAAAATGAGAAATAATCGCGAGCCTTTAGCGAAGGCCGTGTTTGATGAAGAATTGCAGAATTGTTACCCAGTTTTTATAGAATGCCGTTAATTTGATATTCTAAAGTATTTATTTTTAGTTATTGATATTTAGATGTATATTTTTTGAGATTACCAGTTTTCTTATGAATAAATGTTTTATTTTTAAGTCATGGTTTTTTTTCTGTACTTCGTAGTAAAAGATTGGGAGGTATTTTCATTGAGGCCTTCATCGCCATACCTTCTTTACCCATTGTAGAAGGCCATGGTTGCAATGGAAGCAGGACTTTAAAGAAACAGGCAACGCACCCTTGTGGTCGAAAAGCTAGGAAAATACCTACTAGCTGCGAATTTCCTCCGATAGATGGCGTATGAAATAAGCGCCATCTTGTGGTATAACTTGCAAGCAGAAAACTTGATTCAACAACGCAACTTGAATCAAGTCACATTTAAGTTATAAGAACTTCAAGTCGACACAGTTGAATAAAAGTGTTATAGATGGCGCTTTTTTTATAAATTCAATAAAGAAATGAAGAACGAATTTATTGGTCCTTGCCTCGGGTACCTAAACAATCTAAACCAATTATTTTACTCACAAAACATGTCGTTTACATTATTGACATTCATATTTTATCCTACTTGCCTCATTTCCCGATGCAATCGAATAGGTGTGCCTCAATGAGTAATAAAATTGACTAGCTTCTGCCCGCGACTTCGTTCGCGTGGAAATCGTAAGACACCACGATTTACTAAAATAAAAGCTACATTTTTATAAAACTTGTATACTACGTTTGTAGTTTAGATCTCAGCACCCAACATATGAGGAGAGTCAGGCCTGGTGACGCGGGAGCAAGCGACGTACAGACGGCCTAGACAAATGGCATTCGCTTCGGAGCGATTGTATTTCTACAATCGCTATCGCTTTCGCTAATGATTCCAAAAACTAGCAATAACGCTCGTCAAAAAGTGTTCCTTGGCTATGCATCTCTGTGGACGTACCTAATCTTTCGACGCTGTCGATTCATTTCATAATCGAATGTTGTTTACATTGTCTAGCTAATTTTTATTCGTTGACCTATGATCACGTGACATTTCGATAGCTTATGTCAACCCCATACATTTTAACTTTTCTACTAGCGTTATCGTTAATCGAATGTTACTTTGTCTAGACCCTCAGGTCTCCCAATGTGATAATGCGCATAGAAATCTTCGTCACTGTTCGGCAACGGTCGTATTGCCCGAGCGTCGGAAGACGATATGTATATAGAGTGGTTAAATGCATTTTCTTCATGCATAAATAGGGCTCTTACGATTCAATGATTCGGGTGTTTCCGGGAATACGACAATTAGCGAAGATCTGCATGCGCATTATTAATTTGGGAATACTGTACAGTTGTCCGTGTGATAAGCAGTTCGTCCTGAGGTCGACACTCGCAACCTTCAGTAGTAATTTCCCATTGCATGCGAAGTTTTTCTTTTTTTGTGAATTAATGAACACCTGCGTTCCTGTACACTACCGGTGCCATTAGGCACCAGAATAATAAAGTGACTGATGCTTTCTTACAGATTATTCCTGATGATCAGCTATCACTAGAACAATATAACAGTAGATTAAAAACACACGAGATTTCTCATTAACATAACCAAAGATATTTATTTAATATAACCAAAGATGATTGAAGAGGCGAACTATCATAAAACAATGTGTAGTATAACAAAATGTAAAAAAAAGAAGCACAAAAATATCAAGTGTTGGGAATCGAACATAGGTACGAGTAAAGCAGTCGTCGAACCACTAAGCTATTTGCTTTGTTGAAAGTTGACTAAAATATCCGTTCTTATATTGTCTTGATGAACTGCATAGCTCCTTAAAAGTATAGCGGAATGATAATCATTTAAAGGGTTAAATCCGTAACTATCTGCTATATTCGTTCCCTATTTAGCCCAGTGAAGTAATGGAATAATTCGACTGTAATATCATACTCTGATATATTGTATTCTCTCTCATGTCAGTCTTATTTCCTACGAAATGTGTGGGATGTTTTTTTTTGTGATTTCTGACTTTTCTAGTACTCAAACCTCAGTTGGTACAATAAAGTTTTTTTATCCTTATAAGAAACAGGATAGATTGACATCAAAAAAATCTTTGTGAAAATTGCCCATTTTCTAAAATATGTAATTGCAGACCAAAACGTTTAAAAAAGTTAAGAACAGTTTCCTAAGGCCGTTTTCTTGTAGCGACAACGATTAAGGTCTTACCTGCCCCATGCCATTGCCCCATCTTAAAAATCCACCCTGTACCTACATTTCATGATTGACTGCTTGGCTCCATAAAGGTATAGCGTGATAATAATCATTTAAATGGTTAAATCTGTAACTATCTGCAATATTTTGGCTGGTCTTTTTACAATTTGCGGTAAACTATAGAAGAATACGAACAAATTGTAATATTGCTCATCCCCATGCGCAAATAGCGTGATAATTTATAGCCTACAGTCTGACCAGACTTATAGGGAATATGTGTGAAAAAATTGAAAAAAAAAACAGTATATTTGCGTGAGGCTTGAACATACATCCACCCAAACAGATAAATAGACAAATAGACAAAAAATCTAAAAAAAATATTTTCGGCATTGGAATAGTTCCCAGACCACGCAAAAATTACTAAAAAAGAAACTTAATGTACAGTTTTGACTTCGCTACGATTTTATTAAATTTACTTATAGATGAATAGGTTGTCTCCATGTCATCATTCGACCTAAAACTTCCATTTATCAATTTCTTTTGTATTTATATCTTAAAGATCTTGGTCTCATAATAAATTAGGAATATGGCTCTGTGTTCAGGCATAATCCGACATTTAAAACTTATCAGGGCACGATCCCCAATTAATTTACAAAAGTCAATTAGCATAAACTATCACTGCGTCAAAATAAGCATTTATGTGCGTTTATATTAGTCAAACAAATTATTTATTTGCATTTGAAATGACCTTATTATGCATAAAACTCTAAACGATCATAGCTAGTATTATTAATATAACAATGATCATATTTATTTTTATCGATTATAAAGCCATTCTCATTTTATTTATTTGAGTAAACCTGTACATTCGTTAAATGCGATACATATTATAAATTAAAATCGCTTTTCTTGTCTGTCTGTGTGACGGCGTTGTTCTTCTTAACTACGCAACGGATTTTTATATGGTTTTCACCATCATTTAGAGAATTTATTACGAAAGGTTTTTGTGTATAAAACACACATCAATAGTATCTCTAGGGATCAAGGTATTTTTTTTTAATATTTTAATCCCCTATTGAAATTAAATAAAAATGTCTATTTATATTGCTTAAATAGGATGTTTTCGTATGTGTAGATCGCCTACTCGCTGCTTTTGCATTAATATCTAAAGACTTTTCGCAATTTTTGGTTATACTGGATTATTCACCTTAGATAATCCTGACATCAAAATGTGATAAAAAGATAAAAATAAAACTTTTTAAAGGTTTTTATTACGTAAAATAAACTATTAGTAGTCTGTATTTCCGCCGTTAACGCTTATATAACAATCAAAGCGATTCGGCATACTCAATATGAGTTCATCCAAATCACATTGCGAAATGGCCGCCCACGTCTGTTGAAACAGGCGAAAAAAGAATCTGGTGTGTGTATAGCATCCATATTAGACAGTGCTCTTCTTTGAATCATATCCCATGCGTGCTCCATGGGATTCAAGCCTGACGATTGAGCAGGCCATGGTAGGACGTTGATATTCGCTACGGCAAGAGTGTTCGCAACGACTCTGGCAGTGTGTGGACATGCATTATCATGCATAAGCAGAAATGAAGCACCAATTTGGGTCCACAAAGGAATGACAACATCTGATACAATCGTTTCAGTGTAAATCTATGCATTGATCCAAATCAGTTTTGTTCTTCCGCCAGTCAAAATACCCGCCCATATCATGATTGTTCCACCACTGTATGCATGGACTTGTTGGCATGATGGTAAACGTTCTTGGCATCCAGGGGTCCTCCAATATCGTGTACGTCTAGTATCTGGCCTACTACCAAAGCGAAACTCGTCAGAAAAACACACAAAACGCCATTCTTCTTCTGCCTAATTTCTGTGTTCACGAGCCCATTGTAAACGGGCTCTGCAATTGCGGGGCTCTATAGGTGGTACCTATACCTAGCGGCCTTCGGGAACGGTTATTGACTTTATGCAAGTCATTTCTTATGGTTTGATCGCTTATTAACATCCCTGAAGAGGTATGAAGCCTCGTAACAAACATCATCGCGGTCATTGTACGATTTCGACGAGCAGTAATTTGTATGTAGCGATCTTATCTGCGTGTGGTGATGCGAGCTCGTCCTCCATGTCACTCTGCCACGCTGCCAGTGATGCGGTAACGTGTCCAAAGTCGACTTATGACACTCTGCGTAGTTCCCAGAGCGATTGCCACAGCACGTTGCTGAGAACCAGCTTCCAACATTCTCTCAGCTCAGATCATTTCTTCTCGGCTCAAATGACGTCTGCTCTCCATAATAACGTTCTTTTGTATTGATTCCACTCAGAAGTATGGCAGAAATTTTACTGATTTGGCCTCAAACCCGCTGCAAGAATATATACGAATACGGCTTGACAGAAGATTTCCATCTTTTGACCGAAATTAAAAAAGTATTCCCTTTTCCAAATGACGAAATTTACGAAAAGGTAGGTTTCATAGGAGTTACAAAACATATAATTAAAAATCTAGATTTTTTGTAAAAAGCTAAAATGTGCTTGATACCTATACACTTTTGATGTGTGTAAACTTACATAATTGTGCGAAGACAGGGTCGGGTCGCTAGTATCGCATAAATTCTTATAGTATTGCCAATTTAATTCTGCATTTTGTAAGAATGTTCCTGTATTATTATTTAATGGCCAATGAACACGATAGAAACATGAAAGCAATGGCTCAGGTATCTAAAATAGATTCTCTAATAATTATTTACCTATTTTATTTTCATACCACTTTATGCTTCCGACTTTGTTTAAATTCTCTATGGTTGTGTTATTTTACAACAAATAGATTTTTAACAATCCACTCTTGCTGTGCACTGTTTATCCAATCTACGGAATAAAAATAACGCATTTACTAACTTTAGACTTTAGCCACACACTTTAGAGCCTTCATTATAAGAAAACATGCAAAAAAACTTCACATAATTTTAATTGTTCCGTTAAATCAAAATATCCTTCCGATTCCGAACAAGGAAGTTGATAGAAAAAATAAGCAGAGACTTCAATCACATGCCAACCAAAAAAAACCTAACAATTTGCTATGCATTTATTCGGTTTATAATCTTCATTAAATGTTGAATAACGATTAAGTCAAACATAACTACATAATTCATTGTTAGTTGATATTGACAGTGGCAAATAAAAGAATAGAGCTATTTATTAAACAAACTCCAGGGTCAAGTATGTCACCTCAAAAAATATCAATTTAATTCAAGTTCTGGCCATTATACGATTTTGATTCATTTACTTAGAGTTCACACTTACAAAGAAACAACGTGGAGAAAAAAATCAATAATTAACATAACGTGTGTTAGATTAATTCAAGTTATTGCAATTTGGTCAGTAAAGAAAAAAAAAGAAAATTTTAAGCTAGGTGTACAAAAAGGCATTGAGAAATAAGAATGTAGGAAAGCTTGCCTTTTTGCTGACATTTCAATTAGATCCTCTAATCTGAATATTTAATACCTAGAACTAAGTAATATTATTATCAACACATTATAAACCTATAATCGACGGATGCTCAGCAATTATGAATTTGAGAGAGCTTTGGTCTTTGGTTTTACTATGGACAATCAAAACAATTATGTTATGAGTGAAAACTTAAAGAGGAAGATAGACTATCTCAATAATCATCTAGGATAGGACATCAAAATTGAGTCGTTTCAATTTCAAGTGAAGTATGATTCTGTTCAAGAAGAGATAAGTATTTGAACCGGATGATTAACAAAAAATTCGGTTGTCACAAATTAGTAATATGGTACCAATGACAACCTAGTGAGTGTACCTACTCCCCATGACTATTATCAATAATGGGCTTACAATATTTATGGACCATGAATATGTTAATTTGGATAGACCACTCGGTCACGTAGTGCTACGAGTCCAAATGAAACCATAAATAACATGGTAGGTATATAATAAAACTGTAGATACAACGAGTCGACGCCATAGAGTCTGCCCGCAATGGTGACACCACTATTTCAATTTGGGCTGTTTAATTCAGAATACATTAACGATAAAAAAATACTTTTGAGAAATTTCTCGAGCGGACTCAAATATTTAACATAATATTATACACACTCCGTAAAGATGATAAATGAATAAGAGATTTACAATAAAACGTAAGCTTACATGTATTGCTGGATCATTGAATAAGGAGGTATAAATTTAACAATGTCCATTGTATTATAATTTTGGTTGTAAATCAGAATTTTTAATGCGTTTCTTTAATTTGCGCCGACCGCTTTATTTTTGAACTAGCGTTCCGCGGGACAATTTTGACAGCCTCCGTATTTACTGCCTCGATATCATGCACTTTACTGTTTTTTGTTTTCGTTTGATTTTGATCATAATTTTTCCGCAGGTGTCTGCAGCATCTAAATCCGCATGCAAACCATGTCTTAATTGACCTTTTCATGTGTTTTTTTATTACTATAGATTGTATCGATATCTGACACTTTTAATGCCCGAGTCCATATCTATCCCTGTGTTATAAATATCAAGTCATAATCACATATTCGATCAGAAGTTACTGCCTGATCTCTGATGGTAATATTATAATGTTAAACGGGTATAAAATATGATGATTCAGCAATACTGGTATAAAATTGATCAATTGTTGTGGTGTCATTTAATTTGGCGAATTTAATTAGGTATCGATCAGCCGTTCTCATTACTCGTTTAAAAGAGTCACACTCAGAGTTACCTTGACTCGAGAGGTTGGTTCTTATGGATATCCAATTTATTGGGCGATGTATCACAGAGCGCTCTCTTCCGAGCCAAAAGTTTACACGGATAATTTTCTAAGCAGAAAATTAAGGTTGGTTGTTTGTTAAAAAAGAGCTTCATAATCAGCCTATAATGTTCTCACTACTGGGACACAGGCCTCCTCTCTTCGGGAGGGAGTGGGCCATAATCTACCACGCGAGTCCAGCGCGGGTTGGTAGATGTCACATGTCTTCGAATTTTTGGTTCTAGGATATGCCAGTTTCCTCACAATGTTTTCCTTCACCGTTTTGAGAGCAGTGGTGATGAAATAATTTACACAAAGTAAAGCACCTGTCTGGATTCGAACCTACGACCTACAATTCGTACGTCACGGCCGTTTTCACTGGACCACTACTGCCCAAAAAAGAGCTAAAAAATACCAAATGAAAGGAAAAAAAAGGTATCGCAGAAGTTCGAGCTCCCATTTGATTGGATGCTGATTTTGGAGAGTAGAACGGAACTATTTGTGGCCACAAAAAAATCCCTTCAGCCCTCAACTCTGTCTTAAGTGATACACGAATGCGTTGACTTTTTACGCTCCAAGGCTCTTTCGGATCCCAAGGTTTGTTGAAGTGGAACCAGTGGGTTTTTATTTCACGCACGTAGGTAACTGTTTTACTGATGGTTATCGCCAAAAATAACCTTTAATTACCGTGTAGTTTGAGCTACCCTGACCTTTCACACAATCACTTGCAGACGCTGCCTCCTCATGTAGCTGTATGCACGGATCAGACTTGACAAGCCCTTCGCCTCCCTACTTAGGACAGAGATATGATCAGTATCTGCAAAAAGTTAATTACATTTAAAACATATTTTATAATCTCATACAGTAATCTATGATTAAATTCTCATAATTAAATAACCAAAGGCCCTTCATTTTACTTGACACGTTCAGGAAAATAATAAACCACTATTCCTGATATTGATTCAGCAACATCATTGAATTGTGTAGAAGAAAATACAGGAACATGTTTTCTCTATCTATAAATCACATTAGCAATTTGCCGATAAATCTGTCATACAGTGTCCAATCTATAAGAAGCATAGTACTACATGCGGTCAGTTCATGAAATATGCGACACATCGATTACAAAACGGAACACTGTATCAATTCAGTGGCGGTCGCCTTTGAACTCCTGCCACTTACTGGACGATATGCATTACTTACCATATCACCTTGTCTCATGTTTACGCCTTTCTCTTTCAACGTAATTAATAATTATACCATTTCTGTTTATTTTTCCTTACTGATTAGAAAAAGGGTGTTTTTAACAATGTCCTTTAAAATTTTCTCAACATTTTCATGTCAAACCTCTAACACCGAGATCTGAACAAAGTATATTTAATATTATAATCAGAAGCACTGCCATATCAGCTTTATCTATTGACATATCCACTATAATGACTGTGATTGATTTATGTTAACTTTAAATTAGCTTTTTAAGAATTTTAATATGGATATCTATACAATTATAATAAGGTGTGAGCAAAATTAGGCGCAAAACAATGATGCACAAAATAACTTGAACACGGAAGAGTCGACAAAACATTACCTTGTACGAGTAATAAATCTGTCTCTCGGCACATATCAGAAGATCTTCATCGATAAAGAGCCAATAAAACGCATCTAATTAATGATTGTTCAAACATAAAAAAGCCGCTCCAACACTTCCGACAACAATATTTATTTATTTTGAACCAGTAAAAAATTTGCGCCAAAACTTTGGACTTGGGTTTTTGTATCAAAATAATAACGCACGCGTATCTAGTTATCTTTTTCGATCAATCAACGATTGCTTTTTACAGGTTTTTGCAAATGTCTTTTTATCTGTTCGTGTTAGCGTTTCCTACAAAGTATTTAAGTTTTATTCATGAAGAGTATTTGTTTACGTAGGTGGTGATAAATGTCAAAGTAGCATTAAAATGCAAAAATCCGTATGATTGGCTTGCTTTGTACAATTACGCACGGTTTCATCGTTCCTTAAGTGGCATTTTATTAAGATTCTTACGGCATGCCTCCTTATTCCGTGTACACACACAACATAGTATATGTGCACGTTTACACGTGCTTACAGCTGTCGCACATGCGAAATAAACACAAAGAAGTGCCGTGGAATATTTGTGAGGATAACTTCTTCGTAAGAGTATTGCTTTTACAAAGTATTGGCAGGACTTATTGCGAACCAAGTACCTACAATGTTCAGTGTTCCTTTTATTGCGAATATCTGACGATCCTTCTTATACATGCTGTTTTATTTAACTTTTTTTTATTTTATTTAATCATTATATTTTTAATATTCTTAAAACTAAAAAGCTCAAACGTTAAGCGCCCCATAAAATCTCGTGAAAAGAAAACCTATTAATATTAATTGTTGCATCTGACGTCAATACTGACTAGATAAGTATCGATATATCAATTATATATCACTGACAGGTTATGAACTAAAAAGGCAACTCTATTAATTTCCTGATTACTGATTTTCACATCAATCGTATCTTGAGCTTTTTGACAAAGTTACGACACCGCTTGACTTTTTATTTCTCGAGATCCAAAAGTCACCGCATTAAGCCGATAATAAAATTTAACACGCTCTAAAGGCTTCTTCAAACAGGTGCGACACGCGACGCGAATCGCACGCGGCCTAAAGGCACAGCTCGTCGCGCTACAAGCGATGCCTTCGTGTCGCGTGCGATTCGTTTCGCGTGTCGCGCCTGTTTGGAGGAGCCATAAATCTTAAAATAATATTATTAGAGTGGATAAGATCGTCCTACTAGTGTCTCATTCATATGTGAATTATGGGAACCACGCCCACTTTTCAACATGGCTGTTTAGGACAAAAAAAGTCATATCTTGTGCCCACACGCCTATTTTAGAGAACATGTGTAGATAACCGATTGTATTGTAAAATTTTGTTAATAATTCTTTTAAAGAAGTTGTGAGTCATTCTCGTGACATCATTTACTGTTTTACAAAATGTCCACAAAATGTTAAAATGTGGAAGAAATATTGATACTGCGCTTGAACCGGTGACCCGATACTAGACACGTCGTTTATTAAGTAGTTTATTAAATCGCACGATACTGTAAAGTGAGTCACTATTATATTTTCTTTTATACAAAAAATATTCAATGCCAATGAGTCAGATCAAAAACATGCCCTTTTCCTACTTCCTTTCCTATATAATTGCCTATAGTTTCTTAATCTTGAATGGTTTCAGTCGAAACTGAAGCGGAAGCAACTACTTAGTTATAGGTAAATTAGACCTTCACCAACACAGCACGACCTTTAACTTCAAAAAAGAAATGAACATGCTTATTCATCTATTTTTATTGAGCAATGCATGATCCAATTGAATGCGCTACAACTTTCTGACTGGAAACATATAAAACGATGAAAACACTTTCCTGAATTTCTGTGTCGGGCACTGTTAAATGAAGCAAACAATTGAAAGATTAGGTCTACATTATGTTTCATTCTATAACCACTGTACGCAGTTTATTATTAGAACAACAAGATCTCATAGATCGCTGTCGTGGTCGATGAAAAAGTATTACCTTAATACATTGTAACTTCTAAGTAGCCAAGTAGGTACTTATACAAAGTAGGTGATGATCACATTTTACATTCATAAAAACCATAGCAACTAATTTTAACTTTAATCAAATAGCCTTTGTAAACAACTAGTCTTTCCAATACATTTAATTTAAAAAAAAAACATAGAAAAAATAATTTAGACTCACTTCGAATTGGTCCCACGCTTCTTTTAGCATGCAATAAAAAAAAATGACAGTTAAACCATTGATTGGCTCAATGATTGATTGCCATTTTGTTTATGTTGCTTCTTTTTACCGAAATCAGAAAGCTAAATTTAGATTGTCAAGTGTTAGAACGTTTAAAATTTTAAAAAAATTGCATGTCATGTGACAAAATGTCGCTCGTCTCATCATCACTACATGTTTTATTGATATATTTGTAGAATTATACATTTATATGGCTTTATATTTAAATATTGACAGAACTAACAATAATTGTTTAGTGTACCGAATAGTAACGCAAACACACGGTCAATTTTCTGTTAGATTTAATTAGAAAAATTTGAGTTTTTTGCACGCCTTGATGTTATATCGCGGTGCTCAAAACAAAAGGAGCAAGCTTCCAGAGTAAAAAGATTTTGATTAGGAGCTAACGCACAAGCTAACGTAACCGTAGCTAATCGTAAGCTACTCTACATCCAATGAATCTCACTACCTATATAATCTCTTCCTTGGACAAAAAAATATGGCCGATTTTGATGATCAGCATTAACGGACTCCAATCATGCTCTTTTCTGACGCCAATGAACACGTTTACAATTATCACACCTTTTCACAGTTTATATTTTTACTAACGAACCCTCCCGGGGTTACAAACACTAACAAACATCCAATTTAGTGCAATTTGGAATATCCCAATAACAGATAATTGGCCGATAATTGCTTCAGTACTAATTACGTGTTACAGCCAAGTGGAAGTTAATTTACCTCCGTGGAGACTGCGGTAGGGATGCGCTGTAAACTCATGTCCAAAAATCACAAAGGAATTGCGCGGCAACACTGAGTTTTGTTCGCGACTCTACTTTTGCAGTGTTTTTTTTGTCCTTAATTATACATACAAGGAGAATCTAGATATAGGTAAATATTGTGTAACAGTTATGATATGAGTTTAATTAAGTTTCGCCATTGTACCTATACAATTAGCAATATTGTAAAAGAGCTGTATTAGAATAGAATACTCTTTATTATGTACACCATAATAATTACAGTTAAAAACGAAGAAAAAAAAACTATTTTTGGGTAAAATAGAGTGAGTTACTTACTGTAATACTGCTGCCACATTTTTTTTATTAAAAAAATATTTTTTTACTTATGAAAACATATTTTCACATATTAACTATTATTTCGTTTTTAAATCTACCAGCACATATTTTCAGGATATCACATTTATTATTTTACTTGCACTATCACGGTAAATCTTCGAGTGGGAAAAACCGTAGAGATAAAACAATATTGTCAAAGATGTATGTTATGTATGTGAACATAAAATTAAAGTAGATTATCCAACTGAGTATTATAATCCTACCTTACGAAATATTGAGATAACTAAAACTATTTAATTAGTAACGTAAATAGATAACGTTTCTGACACGCAGCGCAGGAAAACATCGTATACCTCGACTTACAGTAAAAATAAGGCTGAACTTTAAAAAACCCTGGAACAAAAAATATTCTTCTTATATACATATCTATATGTGGAGAGACCTTTGCCCTGCAGTTGGAAAAAACAATGAAAATAGATCTGTAATTACAGTACAACTACTTTCTGAATGTCCCTCGGGAATCATGGCATTTCCGAATACAAACGAATGCTAATTTCCATGTCCATCAATTATTAGATTTATCATGTATAGTAATTTGAATTCAGACCTAAGTACTTTATTGTTGTTTGGTTTTGACGTAACAACACAATAAAGTACTTAGTTCTGAATTCAAATTATTGTACACGATATATCTAATAATTGATAGACATGGAAATTAGCATTCGTTTGTATTCGGAAATGCGATGATTCCCGAGGGACATTAAGAAAAATATTTGTACTGTACGTAGGTATGCAAAAAAATCCTGAAGATAAAAATAAATATAAAATGATAATTTTATATGTATATAATTCACAAGTATGTCTGCGGTAGGTGCCAGTTCGACAGATAACTGAACAAGAAATATCGAAGGCTAACAAGGTGCTAAAGTAAACGCTATTCGGAACACCCATAAAAAATTAACGATCGAAAATTTTTAACTTGTCAAATGCAATGAAAAATATGGAAAGGTTGATGCGTAAGCAATTTGTATTTACATACAGTACCTACCTTTACGTAATCATCATTTTTTATGTATAATTAATAATAGATAACTAATGATTCGAGTCGTAGGTAAACTTGATTACACCTGACACCTATGAAAGCAAATTTTAATGCTTATTAGAGAAAAAAACAATTCAAATTAATAAATTACTAAAACATGTCAAAGACGTGGTCATAAAAATCTGTTCAGCTAATACCTATCAGGAATCACATTACCAACAATTAGTTCTGATATAATACGGTCACGTTATATGATATCTTACTTCGGTGACTGCGCCATAGTAAATTATAGTTTACATGGCAAGTGTCACATCGGTTCGGCTTAGTCGAAAATTTTATTTAGATCTGTAAAATATTGTATGGCCTAGTATCCTTTTAAGCTGTGAAAATTATCATAACAGGCCTAGTAGAAGTCACTAAGCACAATTTCGTAAACGAAAAGCATTTCAGCAAACAAGGCGAGGTAGACAGTCGTATCGCTGTTGCCACTCTGTCTGCAGCTTCGATAGAAAATTTACATAAGTACCGTGTCCACAACGTGATCACCGAACACGCAGGCATTAACATTAATCGTAAATTTCCAATGATAAAATAAAAAAGGAAACATAACGCTATGGCCCCTGACCATTATAACTTGAGATTATGAGATAAAATCAGTAAGGAGATTTATTTCGCGCCATCTCTACGATTAATCGCGAAGTATTAATTAGCCCCGTTCGGGGGTCAACAACCTGTTTATTAGCATTGCATATAAATTAAACACGCTTTGGTGAAAGTATCCTTAATCTGATTGTATTTTTAACACGAGGAACTAAGTAGTTTAAAATCTGGCATCTGACCTAATTTGACAACTAAATTAATGAGCTGCCGCTAAATCTGAACAACACGATGATGTGCCAAGTTATAATAATGAAGTGCAAAAATACTCAAAAGAGCTGGTAAACTTTAAGGCAGTTGATGCATTTTGTTTTTGTACAAATTAAAGAACAGTACTCCCGTATTTTAGTCGCTACTTTTTTCATTAACGAGTTAATGGCAAAGTAGGTAGCATCTTTTCAATCGGGGGTGAAATGTAAAATGGATTATTCAAGGCTCTTCTAGAAAATTCTACGTGAGTGTGTTTTTAGTCGTGCGTCATGAAAGAAAGATGAACAGTAATAGCCAAACCTGTTTAGCGACTTTTGTGAGCGACGATATCAACTGGTGCACGTGGCCTCTCTTGCGCAGATTTCCACTTTTAACAAAATTATTGTGCTGTACCCACTGCCTTATAACATTCTCAATTCCTGGACAAGTTTCCACTTTAAAAACATCAAGGTTCTCATCCTTCTTGATTGCAATAAAAATTATGTATGCTAATATTGATCCACAATCATAAACAACCCCATAAGTAAGTTATAAATTATGTTAAAGAATAACCCCGTTACAATGTGAATCACACACACCTTCCATTCTCATTAGCAATCTAAATAAAATATTAATAGATTTCTAAGCGATCATGATTTTTCAAAGCATTTCAGTTCAGAGACGAGTTTTGGGCACTAGTGTATCATGACCCCAGTTTCTCCTTCCGATATTCAGATAAAATGCAAATGAACTTTTTATAGCAATTATAAATTCTTGATTAGAACATACATAGGTTATCGGATTTTAATTTGGATCATTAATCTCATAATTATCTGGTCGTTAAGGATGGAGTCAAACCAACTGGGAAATACACAGTCACAAAACTTTTTCATGCTAACACGAGTAGTCAACTTCTAGGAAATAAACCAGGTGTTTTTTCCTAGTAAATATTTGATCACCAAAAACCACATGATCATAACATGTCATATAGGTCACGAAAGAGAATTTCCAGGATAATAATGTTAGTCATGCACATTGCACTCTGCATACGGGACAGAGAGATACAGAGCTCGCATAAGCATAAATATAAGCCCTATAGTAGCTATGCATTCTTATAAAATGAACCAGATAAATACTCTAAAACTAAAGCATATTAATTTAAAACTAAAAATGAATTTCTTCTATTAATTAAAAGCATTTCACACCTTCAACAAATTTGTAAGTAGATCGCAACCAAACAGCTTAAGAAAGGCATTAGTAATAATTAAATCCGATTGCGCTTAATGAGGCTGCCACAAAAACTAATCGTGAAATATGTTTTAATTATCGAATCGACCACAGAATTAAAGTAGCCGATCCGACAAAATGACTGCTATTTGTAACAGACAATATACGGTGGCCTACTGACTTCTGACTTCGTTAACCAACGGTACTTCTGAGGTACCTACTGATATGCATTTGGACTATTAGAGTAATTTATTTATCAATAGATAATTTTATGATACTGAAAAATTATCTAGATCGAAGTCCTCAAAAGGAAAATCGAAAGATTCGGCAAGTGTCTATCAACACAGGCCCAAAATGTCCAGCACCCCAATTGTGTAACCCACTTTTAATTACAATCCGAATGAAATTGCTAATTCGAATAGCAGACGAATTTTTCAAACATATAAAAAGTTTGTCTGCTCGACATGACGTAATGACGCTGTAAATTTTGTTGAATTTTCAAAATGAAAGGCATGGCCATTGTAAGTGCTATACACAATTACTCCGAAGTGTCTGGTTGACAATGATTGCGCGATTGAATCATACCTCGCAGTCCAAAGCAATTGAAGTAACACCGTCCGCTTTTAATCAGTAAGAGCATTGCAATTCTATGGTAAGAATCTGACAGACTCTTCCTTCCAGCATGGGTTCCACGATATCCATAAATAGGTAACAGATAAAAATCTCGTAATTTCTTGAAACTGAAACTTCCATATAATTGTGTTCTACATCAATTTCCATCTATCGGCCATCTACTCCTATTTTCTGTTCTACAAATTGTTCCTAGCGGTAGTGTATGATTCAATTAATCGATTACCATAGAACATTTAGTTCAAGGTTTTTCCATTGACATATGTGACTGAATCATCTTACCACAACTTGGAAGGCAAAGATAAATTGACCTATAATCAACCACATTTTGCAGTATAACGAAAAACCTTAGTATTTTTTGCTGGTATTCCTTTAAATTTACGTGTATTTTATTATTCACCGTACACATCATCAGAATGAGGACAACGTTTGCCATTGTATGGTGCATTATTATGTGTCATCCATGTATGCATTGTAGGGATTTAAATTAACACACAATGGAAACTTGAAATTCCTATTCTATTCGTGGAATTTATCAGAAGCTTTTATCTATGTGCAGGACTTTCTTTTGTATTTTAGTAATGTACGCGTTGGTATAAATGTATCGTGACCAGTCATTTATGTCTTTTACTTACCACAAAGCTTGAACAATGCAATTCATTCGTATGTTCATTCTCATCACTGGTTAAAGAAATGATAAACAGTAGGTTTAAAATATTTTACTGACCATGTTTTAAAACTATGTACCTATGAGACGTAAACATAACATACTTACATATCATAGCTAAACAATGTACCATTGGATATTTGACAGGGCGCAATGGGTCTAATGCCCGGTACTGGGGGATTACTCCCTATGCTCGATATCCGTAGTTACGGCCGAAGTTACGAATGTTTCCTACTCCGTATCGCTTTCGGACATAACATTAGTCCGGGGCCCGAACTAAAAATTAATGACAAAATGATTTGACAGTTCTCCTTAATCCCGATGTGTTTTTGCCCGTCAGTAAAAGTTAATTAAGCGGGAGTAGGGTTCACTTCAAAGTATCCATCTACTTTCGGATGGACCCGTATCTTCGTTGACGGACTTAGAGAGCGGGCCCACAGATTTGTGACACGTAACATGAAATGGGTGTGATTGTTCTATTAAAATCGAATTAACTTTACTAAACTATTCATTGATAGTTTCACGTGTCAATAATTATCTATTTATACATGAAACGATCCATTAATGAATAAGTTTGAGCAACTAATTTCGTAATGTAAATTCGGCTTTGGGGAATACCCATTAAATGTCTGAAATGGAGAATACCACTATTAAAATCAACTTTGAACTATAAAGTGTGGTTAACGATATGCTAAATAGAATCAATTCAATCGTTTGCTAGAAAAGCTAAAAAACTTCTTGGTAGTTCTGCGAATGATAGAAAACCATCTAATTTCGTAAAATTTTATTTTACATGTAAAAAGGAAAATAAAGGAAGTCGCATGTTTTTTAAATATTTTATACCAATTTTCCTGTTTCTTAGAATTTGATGTACGTGACGAAATAAACGTTTGAATAAAATAAAATAAACCTTTTACTGGCCATTAAACTATATCAATGTCTCTTGAACAAAACCGTAATCATTTTTATCATAATACGAGTATTTTAGGCAAATTATGTAAACTAATATTTTAAAGAGAAAAGATTTTACTTCTCGTAAGTTTGTCAAGTATGTTTGTTTGTTACGCTTTCACGCTAAAAAACAAAAACATTTTTACAAAAAAAAACAACCGACTTCAAAAAAAACTCTACAAAGTGAAAAATAACTTTAATTTCGGAAGTCGGTGTCTTTGTATCTGTATTTTGTTTTTTGCCACCGACTTCCGAAATTAAAGTTATTTTTCACTTTGTAGTGTTTTTTTTGAAGTCGGCTGTTTTTTTTTTGTAAAAAAGTTTTTATTTTTCTCTTTTTTGTGAGTCAGTTATTAATAAGTCTAAGTTACAATAGCCTAATGTCAACTGCACATCATCTTTTACAAAATATTCCTTTTCTAGACGCAGGGACGTTAACTGTTGAGGAGTTCTCCTGTTAAAAACCACTGCATGGTGAAGCTACCATCAGCTCCATTTCACCATATGCACTGCGACGAGCATAAATTGCTTAGCAACCATATTAAAATCGCAACCCGTGAAATACTTATTATTGAGAAGTTCCGGTGGCCACCTCTGGTCTTCATCATCAGTTCCACTTCATCGAATGGTGCTTTCCAAGAGCAAATGCACGAGTTACTATAAAAAATACCCAAATCGCTATACGTGTGCCTATAAAATTTGAGGATTTCCCTCGATTCCATGGGATCCCCTCATCAGATTCTGACTTGGTGACAATGGAACCACCTCGAGAGTATACCCTTTCAAACAAAAAAAGAATTTTCAAAATCGGTCCACAATTGAAGGAGAAAACGATGAACATCCATTAAAAAAAAAATACATACATACAGTCGAACATATAACCTCCTCCTTTTTGGAAGTCGGTTAAAAACGGCAGAACGACGTTGGATGAAATTTGGCACATGAGTAGACCATGACCTGGTTTAGGATATAGGTTAATTTTTATCCCGATATTCTTTCAGGATCGAGACTTATGCGGGTGAAACCGCGGTGCGCAGCTAGTTGTGAATATAGCTATCTCGTGCAATATCATACGTGACTGGAGAAATTAGGCCTAACCATATAAAATAATTATTTATCCATAATTTCAACCTTTTAACGTGCAAATTAAATTTAGCAACGATGAGGAAAAATTGGCTGGTCAATTAATGCGGAAGCGATCTACCGTAAAAAATAGTTTTTGTAAGTATGGTCTTTGTTATTCCATAGGTAAGGTACCATACTATCATAGTCTGTTGTGTGTGTTGTGTTGTGTGTGTAGTGTGTGGTGATGTGGTGTGTGTGTGTGTGTGTGTGTGTGTGTTAATCTTCTGCAAGTGCAATTACTGGCTAAAACTGAATTATAACATTTGCATCCTTAAAGCTTATTAAGGATACTATCAGCGTCGTGAATTCAGTCAAACAAATATACTTACTAAACGGTGTTATCCTACGGTTTGCATAATATTTTCATAGGATGGTACAGTATTTATATCTCACGAAACGACGCGCAATTGTCTTGTGGTAACCAAGTGTACAAACACGCTGTAAATGTGTGCGTGAAGATGAGTAGCGTCAGCACATAACACACAAGCACTCACCCTCACACACACACACACACTGCTAACTTCGCAATTGTCTCATCATCATTGTCATTGACGGTACCGGAAGCTCCTGCACTTACACACACATTCACAGCGCGTTCGTACACTTGGTTACCACAAGTAAGGCGCGCGTCGTTTCGTGACATAAATATATTATAGGCATTACAAGATTATAATTCTGCTGGCAACCAATAATCGTATCGACTAGTCACAACTAATATGTTTTGATGTAATTTTTCAGTCTATAAGGGCGAATTTCACTAAACTTTTATACGTAGAATAAATCTTATCCTGAAAATAAATTTTGAATTTTGGCAGTTTTTCCATAGAAAAGAATAGAATTTGTTAGCAAATATGAGCAATACCTAAGTAGTTGTAGGTATATACAGAGTTTGCCATATTTCACCATTCGACATGCAAACATTTTCATTATATAAAATTATTAAAAATTAAATTTTATTAAAACATTCACTTAATTATTTATTACATTAAACCTACATTAAATAAAATTGTCATTAGAACATAAAAATAGTGGTCAAATTTTTTTAAACAAACAAACATTAACATTGCAGGTCATAGATAATACATAACATTCCTTATGTAGAACAATAATTAATATGGCAATAATTAATTAATTAAAAATTATGCAGAAAACTAAAACAATTTGTCCGTTAAAAACTCAGTTACACTGTAGTACGTTTTATCTATTAATAATTTTCAGTCTACTTTTAAATTGCACCGTTTTCAACTCTTTCCAAGCAATTAGTAATTTATTATAGACCGTTGGGGCCATGCTAGAACTGTCAATCAAGTAAATTTTATTCTACGGATAAAAGATATACAACTTTGGTAAAGTCAGCCCTTAGAAAATTATTATTTTCTGCGTATTAAAAAAACATCCATATTAGCAATCATGCAAAATGTAGGCAAGTAGACTCACCTACCTACTATAGCTACCAACCAACCGTTTATAAATTTTATACAAAACGTAGGCTCCAGGTGTCTGACCATTTTCATCCTAAAGAGAAACAATACTAAGAGATCAGGTTATAAAATTATACCACGAAATTAATGAGACCACTTCCATGTTAAAATTTCACTCAAGTAGGCTTTCAGGGTCAATAAACTCTCACCACCATGAATTTAAAAGTAATACGATTTTATGAATATTATGCAAAACTGGAGCTAGATCGTCATTAAGATAAACTTAAAAAAAAAACGTATTAATTTATTATAAATTATTACAGAAACGTACCTTTTACTATCGGTTGTCACCTGACCGAATTTTCATTTTCGATCGGGTCAATCGGGTTCACCTACTACAAAACTATAAAATAAATTAATCTTGATTTAAGTGAAGGCGACAATTTCACGTCGCACCGTCGCGTCGGTCGTGTCGCGTATATCTACCTTAATAATTTAATGGTAGAGAAACTACTGTCGGTAAAAGTATACCTGCCTTAAGACACTAAAGGTAAAGTCATCGTCTATTAAAACGTCATTTAATACAATGAACATTTAAACTTTGTATAGATATAAAATAAAATTCAAATTGTCTAGTTTTATCTAAAGATTGAACGGTGAAAGACCTTCTAAATTAAGCAAATCTCTAAATTTATATCTTTGTGACAGTTTGTCTAACGGTAATGGTGGCGCGTGGAACATTTGTTGCCGTGTTTCTAGTTTTTGTATTATAAATTATATGGCACGTGACTAAAATATACACTAGGCCTACTTTTGTGGTCTTTGATTATACCTCAATACACATTTAATCCCGAAGCCATCATCGGGCCACTTATTTCAATTTTTAAGATCGGCGCAGCGCTTTCTCTTCTTTCATGTCTTATAATCTTAGCAGCCATCATTTATTGAGTTCTGTTTTCAAAATAAAGGATGAATGGATGGATTGTCTAACGGTGATGAATACATCCATATCTTTTTGCCTTCTTTTCATATTAACATGTGTGGACGAAACTTCGTCGCTCTATTTCATCTATTAGGTTTGTATTTTGCTGCTACGAATCTTTTTCCTAATTCATTAAATTTAAAACCATTTGGAGTTATTGAATAATAATAATAACTCCCTTGACATACTGTGACATCATCGGCTCCTTGAGCTTTTAAATGTTTTAAAACCTTTTAAAATTATCCGATTACGTAATATGAAATTGTAATATATTCAATGTAAATCAGCAATATAGTTAAATCGATTGATAAAATTCCGTCTATTTTGCGAATTTATGAATAAAAAGAGCTCTTTATATAAGAATACATTGTTTACAATTCAAGTTAACGAATACTTCTAAAATTATTGGCTGATTATAATAATAATAATAATAATAACATTTTCGGGGGCCCATTATTGAGTGTGCAAGTCACCCCCTGCCATTTTATCTGTGTATTTTATATAAAACATTGGTCAGGCAGGGGCCATAGTCTTTCCATAGTCCTAGTTAACCAGTCCACTTAAGCTACCCAAATCCATAGACCTATATATTTGTTTCCATATCTTGCAATAGGCCTACACCAACCGGGGGTTGTCCTTGGGTGCACTTATATAGTCCGAACAGGGATAATCATCGGTTAGTGCTTCATTTCATTAAAAACGTCTAACGGGCCTCTGCGAGTTGGCTTCGGCCCCTCGTATGCCTTCCAAAGGTCCGGGATCCCAGGGTCCCGAGAAATGTGAAGAGATGAAAAAATAATAATAAATAAAACATTGGTCAGGCAGGGGCCATAGTCTTTCCACAGTCCTAGATAACCAGTTCACTTAAGCTACCCAAATCTTTGGTTCAATATCTTTGTTTCCTGAGCCTGCAATAGTCCTGCACCAACCGGAGGTTGTCCTTGGGTGCACTTGTACAGTCCGAACAGGGATAATCGTCGGTTGGTGCCTCATTTCATTAAAAACGTATAACGGGCCTCTGCGAGTTGGTTTCGGCCCCTCGTACGCCTTCCAAAGGTCTGGGATCCTAAGGTCCCGAGAAATGTCAAGAGTCATAAAAATAATAATATAATAATAATTTAACCGTGTAATATACGACCGCATCGTTTACTCCTACACTAAGTACTTTAAAATACATATGTTTTATAAATATTCATGACTTGGACATGTGTATATTTTGACACCTATTCACAATAGGCATGGGTAATATCGCTTTTACACTATATCAAACCGTATCTATGTATCGGTTTGGAATATCGGATATCGCATCTATATATTTCAATACCTACCGGTAAAACGGGGTGAATAGAAACGCAGGGGTGAATCGTAACGAAACTTTAAAAGGGATTTTAACATAGAAATATTATAGTCTGTCGCCAAAAAGGACTCTAACGTGTATACTGTATTATAATTAACCGATTACGTGTCCCTGTTGGCAACAAATTATATTATTTAAATGTTAAAATTCCTTTTAAAGTTTCGTTACGATTCACCCCTGCGTTTCTATTCACCCCGTTTTACGGTATATATCGGCTGAATCTGTGTGGAACTCGGAACCGAAAGTGGTACCTACTGTGATTTTTAGGTTTCGGTTTTGTTCGATTCGTGTCATCATTGTATTTTATTTGTAACTGTTTACTCGAATATATATAGTTGGTAGTGTTGATAATATGGCACTCTGAAATGAAACTAGTACAGTCGTTTCGGTTTTTTAAATATATATTTTTTATCAATTATATATTTATACAGGTGAAGTATTTATCAGTAAATTGAACTTTTTACTGTTAATAAATAAAGGTACTGTAAAACGGGGTGAATAGCAACGCAAGGGTGAATCGCAACAAAACTTTAAAAGGGATTTTAACATTGAAATATTATAGTCTGTCGCCAAAAAGGACTCTAACGTGTATACTGTATTATAATTAACCGATTACGTGTCCCTGTTGGCAACCAATTATATTATTTAAATGTTAAAATTCCTTTTAAAGTTTCGTTACGATTCACCCCTGCGTTTCTATTCACCCCGTTTTACGGTATATATCGGCTGAATCTGTGTGGAACTCGGAACCGAAAGTGGTACCTACTGTGATTTTTAGGTTTCGGTTTTGTTCGATTCGTGTCATCATTGTATTTTATTTGTAACTGTTTACTCGAATATATATAGTTGGTAGTGTTGATAATATGGCACTCTGAAATGAAACTAGTACAGTCGTTTCGGTTTTTTAAATATATATTTTTTATCAATTATATATTTATACAGGTGAAGTATTTATCAGTGAATTGAACTTTTTACTGTTAATAAATAAAGGTACTGTAAAACGGGGTGAATAGCAACGCAAGGGTGAATCGCAACAAAACTTTAAAAGGGATTTTAACATTGAAATATTATAGTCTGTCGCCAAAAAGGACTCTAACGTGTATACTGTATAACGAATTAACGATTACGTGTCCCTGTTGGCAACAAATTATATTATTTAAATGTTAAAATTCCTTTTAAAGTTTCGTTACGATTCACCCCTGCCGTTCCCATTCACCCCGTTTTACCGGTACTTAATGAAGGCGTATTTAAAAAAGGTTCATAATATGCCTACATTTTGTCAATTATTTACAAATATTTACTAGTGGTATTTTAATGTTTAAAATTAGTATTAGACATAAGCGTATCGCACTCTCTCGCTCGTTCGTCTATAGCTACATCACTCCCGACCGCGCGCATCGCAAGGACACGGTACCGCCGCCGCGCCGCGCCGCGCGCCGTACTACTTGTACCCGAATCAGTTTGAACCGAATATCATATTTAAGATCATGCGATACGATATCGCTACAGTGTGTTGTTCTGTAAATCATCGCGCTATATTCGCTATAGGTACGCGGATACCTGATATATAGATTCAGTGCCGTCCGATATATAGGTATTGGATATTGTGCCGATACATAGATATTGTATCTATACGATTTGTATCGCTCACTCCTAATTCACAATATATTCAATAAGTAAGTAATCATTTGTCAGGCCAATGACTACATGGTTAAGATGCCCTTTACAATATATTATAATGTCAGTGTATAGCGGACATTTTATTTAGAACTAAGACGACAAGGTTTGTTTATAGTTCGGATAAACAAATTGTTTATTTCCCATTTAAACTTAGATGAGTCGGTTCCTCTAAACCTTGACCTACTGTCAAATAGTTATTTCTTTCAAGTTATAAGTGAAATATATTAACTACATACTAACAGTATCACTAATGAGATTTCGTTCTGTGATATTCCTA
Source organism: Griposia aprilina (assembly GCA_916610205.1). Taxonomy (NCBI): domain Eukaryota; kingdom Metazoa; phylum Arthropoda; class Insecta; order Lepidoptera; family Noctuidae; genus Griposia; species Griposia aprilina. Next base: position 9,638,906 of record OU744287.1, read on the forward strand.
TTGTTGAAATGAGATTCCCGAAGCAACGACTGTTAGAAGTACCATAGAAGGGCTCGTGGCTATAAAATAACAGCCGCAGGGATCAATCGAAGGTAAAGCTACGCTTGCCGCGGACATTTCGTGGATGAGTGGCCATCCATTAAATATCGAGACCTCTGAGTGCCTCGGAAAGCAAACCAAGCCGTTGGTCCGGGCTGTCATTCGTAGTTCTTTGAGAGTCGTTACGGGTATTCAGAAGGCCAAAAGTCTGACAACTAGTCTTACCAAGGGGTTTCGTGTTACCCAGTAACTGGGTTGTGGAGGTCAGATAGGCAATCGCTCCATGTAAAATATTGGTATCCAGCTACTTCCTGTTAGACTGGAAGCCGATCCCAACATAGTTGAGAAAACATCATATACGTAAGGAAAAATCTACATCTTTTTAGTAAAAGAGGTGAAAGAGACAATTATATCACTAGAAATAGGGATCAATTAGTTCAACCACGTTTCAGGCTGGCTGAAGTAGATTCATTTTTCATGGGGTACTGTTTAAAATGTTACAATAAAATACCTCCCCATATTCTTCAACTGAATGAAACTAAATTCAAATCTTGTATAAAACGCTCACTACGCAGCCAAGCATATTATAAGTTGGGGGATTACATCGCTGATAAAAATGCTTGGCTCAACGCTGGCCCTGCTCCACAAGGGCGCATAAACTAATTGATTAGCATTTGAAACTACTGTTGGAGCTGCTGAAGATTTTAAGAACTATCTTTGCATTGTATAAATTCAATGTTTTAGTATTGTATAATTGCATAGCACATGTGTGAGTACTATGTACCTACTATAAAGCTACCATTTAATAGGTTTTTCTTTCATTGTCTTGAATGTGCCCTGGCGGCTGAGAGTATGTCATGCTCACTCTAATGTCTCGCTGGTGGTGACGTGTGTGTTGGATCATTAAGTTCCCTTCAAAATGGTTGAGCTGAATGGTGCTGATCCATGCGTCATGTTCGTGAACGGGCGCCGTCAGTGGGGACTGGTCATTTCTTAGCTGCCACGGCTTATTTTAATTTAATTTAATATTTGAATTGCTTTTGTCTTTTTATTACGGACGCTTTTAACGTTCTGCATCGTTCTCACAAGCATAATTTCAACATGAACGATGTAATCAATATTTTGTAACCATATCTTGATTTAAAATAGTGTCCATGGAGTTTCTTGCCCGTTCTTCTCCATAGGTACCTACTTCGCTTTGGAATGGGTAACTAGCTTCATCTTTCTGACTGACCGACCCCTTGACAATTTAAAAGTGCCTGTAATTAGTTTATTTGAAATAAATGCTTTGAGTTTTTGTGTTTGAGTTTTAGGTTCAGCAGATAGATTTTGTTACAAGTGCCATTGCATTGCAACAAAATATCTCGGAATATATCCTGTGTGTACCTAATAATGGTAGTTTAGTCATATACTGGAAAAGTGTAAAACAGTGTATAATAAGTTACTCGCAGGTTGGAGAAGCAATGGGAAAAAAATACTACTCAGTGGATCCCAACTGGCAGTAAACGACAACGCGGCAAGCCCAGAAAGAGATGGTGGGATGAGATAGACTCATTTTTAAAGGATTGGCCCATAACTGCATTAGACCAGAATGAGTGTAAAGAGGGAAGGGCCTGCACTGCAGTGTGACAACATAGGCTTATAATAAATTAACAATAAGATTAGCAAATTGGTTTATTTTACATCAAATCAACATGGGATCCGAGTGCTCATGGTTTGTTCAACGAAATATCTAAACAGCTGCTTGACACTTCCCGTGACCCAAGGGCTGGCTTACCTTGGCCAGAGGGTAAGCATTGCCATGAAACGTGGCAATGCCGCCAGTCCCTTGGGTACATTACCAGTCGACAGCGATGCGGAGCAATTTTTCGACGCCTTGTTTTATTTTGTTAACAGTTAAACCTAATTAGGTTAGGTTTATTTTTAACCGACTGCAAGGAAAGGGATTATGCTTATATTTCTGACCGCTAGTTATTTGAATAGTTTTTTAGTTAATAACAATAACAGGTACAGTCGACAACCTTAGAAAGTTGGCTGGGACCGACTGGATGCGGAAGGCGGAGGACAGGGTGTTGTGGCGCAGCATGGGAGAGGCCTATGTCCAGCAGTGGACTGCGATAGGCTGGGTTGATTGAATAGGTAACTTCTGATAGGTACTTCCCCCCTTATTTATAAACGTTGCTTAAAGTTAAGGCGCTTCCCTGACCAAACGACCTTGAGCGTTCGGTCCTTCTCTGCCCCGTCGGGGAGTCTCGCTCTGTCTCGCTCCCTCCGCGTGCTCATTTATCATAAAATTCACAAAAATAATGAAATTATTTGAATAAAAAAGACAAGTAAAGTTTTAAAATAATATAAAACGTGCATTATTTAGATTTTTTAAATTATCTATCCATTAGTGTAATCCTCAAATGAATAGAACGTCACCTTTAGCAAAAGATGCATGCAATCAATAATTTTAGTCACTTTTTTACAAGGAGATTTTAGATATATTTATAATACGTAAAAACAAATAAGAACGTGCAATGTGATGATAGGATATCGAACATTAATAATGTGCTTTTAGATGTAGTTTATTACCAAATAGTGAATGAGTTAATAGCCTCTGAATAACGCACTATGACAAGGTTTTGGTCGGGGTACCGCCTTAAGTAATGATTAGAGACTGTTTAATCATAGATACATTTTCGACGTCTCTTAACTTCAAGCAACGTTTATAAATAAGAGATTTAATGCTGATCTTCGTAGGATCTATAAATAGTTTTGAGTTGATACTACTCCTAGGTCAAGGCTTTTGTGTCAGGATTTTCAACAAAAAACTTGAACGTGTAATCTTATTGTGCGATCTTGCAGCATAGATACAAGTGCCAATTTGATTATTGATCTTAGACAGGTACCTACCTACAGAACGCTGTCAGTAAAGTACTAATACAGTAGAATCCGTTTATTATGACTCCGCCTATATTGACCAACCGCTTAAAATGTAGTAATTGCAGTGCGAAGTTTGGTTTTCATATAAAATTCATTATAACAAAGTTCGGATATAATGACTTCGCTAATAGTGACATACCGCTTATTATGACCTATTTTTAAGAAATGATGTCCTGTTGTAATGACCGACATGATTCCTAACACCTTTACTCGTTTTCGTACCCTCCCCACCCCCTTTCCCTACGACGACGTTTGGTTCGTGCGTAGGGCGTGGCTGGTTTTTGTTCTCTTTAAACAATATTGCTAGAGACTGTTTAACAAAAACAAAAGCAGAACTAAATTAATGATTTCTTATGTCGTAAAAAATAAAAAAATATGCTATGTATGTATTTAAATTTTTATTCTATGTTTTGTGTCAGCTCATGTTTTTTTTTTTTTAATTAATAGTTATTTAGATACTTACAATTTGTAGTATTTATCTCTATTAAACTAAATACCTAACAAAAATAGGAAGTTGTTCATTTTCTAAGACTGCTTAGTGTGACGTCCGCTTAGTATGACGGGTTTGTCACTTCCCTTCGATGTCATTATAAGCGGATTCTACTGTATATACCTACTTTAAAAAAATAGAAAAATCAGTATCGAGACGGTAATATATTTATTTTATACATACGTCTTGGTTGTGAACCAGATAAAGATATTTCAATTTCAACGTTTTAAATCCTTTCCTCTTACCAAAACCACTTGCGCAAGTAACAGCTGAATTATTATTAACTCTGTTTAGCTTCTCCAAACAGACGCAAAGCACCGCTAATTAAAATTTTATTAGTCGTAAGTAAATATTTTGTCTCTCGGCATTCATTCAATGTTTTGATCCAACCACTAACTACGTCACAGAACATTTCTATTCAGTGTCAAATGCGCACTCACTAGACCAAAATATTTGAACATTATTAACGTTTCTATCACAAACAGCGGTTTCTTCGTAAGGTTTCTGTGATTGACGTACATAACACTACTGAATAAATAAACATTGCATCCTATGACCTGAGTTTTGAATGAGTAAAACTAATTTTCCTGTTTTTAAGCAATAGTTGGGTTGTAGATAAAACCAATGACACAGAATCAGTATGTTTTCCCACACATTGTCATTCTCCGAAGGCGTAATAAGTACGTTCTTTTACGCACTGCAAAACATAAACGTAAAACACAAATACGGCATTCAAACCGTTGAGCATTCAATTAGCAGAAACATGTGACTACACATTTAAGCATACCTTTTTAATTTGTGAAAAAGAAACCAGTTTCACTAATTTAACGAAATAGGTAAAAGCAGCAGAGGATAACCTGTTCGAAAATAAAATTTTATATCACACTTCCTGTCCATTTTTTAAATTAATTATAATTTAAAAGCGTATAAAATCTCTAAATGAGCATCGGGTTAACAAACTGCTGAAAGGTACCATACGAACACCACTAGTAGGTACTTGAGTGGTTAATGAAGACGACCAAATATATATATAAAAGTGGTTTACTCTCATAATATGAATCTTGTAGTTCATTCCCAAGTACTTAACGACTCAAACTGAAACTCAAACTCAAAGCATTTATTTCAAATAAACCAATTACAGGCACTTTTGAATTATCAAGAGGTCGGTCAGTTAGATATTCCAAAGCGTAGTAGGTACCTATGGAGAAGAACGGGCAAGAAAGTCCACGGACACTCTTTTAAATCAAAATATGGTTACAAAATATTGGTTACATCGTTCATGTTGAAATTTTACATGTGAGAACGATGCAGAACGTTAAAAACGTCCGTAATAAAAAGACAAAAACAATTCAAATATTAAATTACATTAAAATAAGCCGAGGCAGCTAAGAAATGACCAGTCCCTACTGACGACCGAAATATTATTTGTTTTAAACGTGTGTTTGACTCCACTGATTAAAAAAAGCATGAGAAAAGGAAATTAAGTATTCTTGTCATCTTTAATTTTATTTGGCAGAACAACCATTCAAATCGTTGCCTTTTCTCGGAATCACTTTGACAGCATTAAAAAGTAGGAAACGAATAAAACATGTTATCGCCTGTTAGTTATTCTATTAATTAATTAACTTAGAGAAATTCAGTTGATTAAAATGACTAATAGACATATCACTAAGCACATAATTCCTCTGTCAAACGTGTTTGACCTTCAACTTGTTCAAGACGTTTTGAACTGACACATCTTTATGGTCAGAAAGCTAGTGACCGTTATCTTGCTTCTTATCGTTATTTAAAATAGTAGCAGCATAATGGACACTTATTAAGTATTTCGATTAACCTCTGCAAAAGCGAAATCTTGGTCATAGTATGCTTTTGTAAGCAAGGAGCTGTCTCCTACTTTTTTATTCATCGCCTCTTGAAAGCTAGTCAAAGGTTATTGGTGTTAATGTTTTTTTTTCGTTAATACTGATGTATGATCTGTCGCTGTTCTATCGCTTGTAATATTGTCAGTATTTTTAAAAGTTCCTAAGTATTTAGTATGCATAGATAAATGCGTTTATAAAGGTGTCATGTAACTGAACCAAAATTACGCTGATTTTAGAAAAAGTTATAATAATTTTCACTAGCTCCTGGTCTACTAAAACTCGTACTTACTACTTATCATTAGTATATAATGCTGAGATATTTAACCATATCTCACCGCTATTCGGACATAATTATTTCGCGCATATTAACATATTAATTGCCAGCACTTAAGAATTTTTATCCTTATGTAATCCGCTATACATTCGGCATGTGTAGGTATCGACCGAATTGGTATTATTATTTAATAGGATAACTTGTTTCTTTAAATAAATATTTGCTCAATGTTACTAGATACGAGGCGAAATAATTATGAATTGGTGATTTTCCAACCGTTTAGAGTACATGAATGAGCAAAAGATGTAAATATCTAATCATCATTCAATCATTTATAGAAGCTGATTTATATTTTTGTGCATCTAAGTAGACTCAGCCGCTTGTTCTCAAGGAATATAATCAACCATTCATACAAAATTTCGAGTGACCGATCAGAATTCAACAGATCAAATCGTCGTTGTTGGGCATTTTACATTGGTTTCAAGTAAGTACTTATAGCAGCCAATTTAGGTTTTTGCCGGCTAAAATAACAAAAATTCAAATCATTATCACCGTTATCATTGGCAGTCCTGTTCTACCCACCGCTGAGTAAATGCCTCCTCCCTTTTGTGCTATGCTTCTCTGGTGGACTGCCTCGTTGGTCTAGTGGTTGCAAGCGCTACTGCTGAGCATGAGATCTCGGGTTCGATTCCCGGGTCGGGCAAAGTGTTATTGGGTTTTTCCATCTGGAATTTCTCAGTAGCAGCCCGGAGTCTGGATTTGTGCCCGGTTGATGGCAATAGGCTCGCCCCCTATTACATGGGACTTAAACATAACTGGCGAAATGTGGGTGTACTATAGGTACACCTCTGCCTAACCCTTCGGGGAATACAGGCGTGATGTTATGTTATGTTATGTGTGTTCTCTAGTCTGTGCGAGTTTCATTCAGGTCTTCCCCGCGATCTTCTGTAGGACGACCTGGCTATTGGTGTGCTAACGCTCGTTTATCGTTTCTCGGCAATTATTTAAAAACTTCAAATGCAAAACTTGTTTTTAGAGTATTTTCCATATTGCATGCATATTGTGTCTAGTAGTGTACAAAAATATCCTGGCAGCCCTGAAATTATCGATTTTTAATGTTCAATTAAACGTTTATGAGCGCCTGCGCCTACAATGGTTAGTCATATCAGCATTATTATAAAGCAGAATAATTAATTATGATAATACTATGTCATAAAGGTAACTTGTTCATTGATACTGACTCACTACTCAAATTAGAAGCTTTATTGTATTTTATAATAATTATATATGATAATTATTATTATAATATTATTAAAGGGGTCGTAGTTCGCGTGGATGTTTGACTAACATCCACGCACACTCGCACGCATCCACGTATATGACTTATGTAAGGTGCGGTGATAACTCAAAGGCTTCTCACCCATCAGATTTTGTTCATAAAAGCATAGACTTAGTGACGTAGTCATTAAAATAAATCATTAGTGAGTAGACGCACATAAAAATGCCATACTACCAACGCTTGGTAGACTGCTTGGTTATTTCTAACATTACATTGCAAAAGAGTGCAAGATAGTGCCTACAACTTAAAAGAGAATGATTAGCATGGGGATGTATTTAATAGCACTTTAAATTTGATGTAACCAGCTATAAAATTGTATATCAGCACTGCAAATAAAAATACATCTTTAATTTAATAAAATCACTTTAGTAAACATGAACCAAATTTGCCAAATAAATATACACTATAAAGTAATAATTTCATAAACAACATAATTAAAATACCTACAAAAATAATGTTTTGCACTATAACTGTGTCGAAAACCAACTCCGAAACGAGCTTAATATTCAGTTGTTATCTTTGTTTTAATTTAAACTGGCATCGAGTTTTTGTTTTGGCGAGGCCTCCTATTTCTGAATGGCAATAATAATAAGGCACAGTCGACGGAGCCCCGCTGGTATAAAAAAAAATAACCACGAAGGAGATGGCGGGGTCTTTCAGACCCCGCCATCCCCGTTTAACCTAATTTGTCCGAGTCGGGGTGCTGCAAGTCCCGTGCTCGCTTCGCTCGCTCTTATAATGGAAATCATTATTTTTATAGTTCATTCAATTAATTTTAAAGCTAAGCATATTTATAGTGGAAACCATTATTTGCATAGTTTATTCAATTAATTTTAAAGCTAAACATTTTAAAGTGTGAAAAATTATTTTTAAAGTGCGTTTATATATTCCCCATTAGCATATGTCATAGGTCTCCTGCGAGGCGGCGAGCATCCTTGCCGGATTGTCGCCATGGGATCTGGAGGCAAAAGTCCTCACGCAAATTTGGGAGTGGCGCGAGGAGGTGAAACGCCGGGGCGTTACTCCGCTGCCGCGAGAAATCGCGGCACTGCGGACAGAGCTCCGGCGGGATCTCATGGCGGCATGGAGAGTGCGACTGTCGCAACCCAGCGCTGGGCACGCCACAATTGCGGCGGTATGTCCCCTCTTTGAGGAGTGGATTGACAGGCGCCACGGCGTCCTCACCTTCCGCCTGACGCAGGTCCTCACCGGACATGGCTGTTTCGGGAGGTTCCTGTTTCGGATAAGGCGGGAGGAAACGCCCAGATGTTGGCATTTTGTGGATCGACCGGAGGACACGGTGGAGCATACGGTGGAGGTCTGCCCGGCTTGGGCGGAGCACCGCCGTGTCCTCGTGGCGGCGATCGGCGGCGGCGATCTCTCGCGTCCGGCCCTGGTTCAGGCCATGGTACGGAGCGAGAGGGAATGGGAAGCAGTCACCACCTTCTGCGAAGCAGTAATGCTCGCGAAGGAGGAGGCGGAGCGCGTGAGGGAGAGGCAATCATGGCGCCCTCACGCCCCTAGTCGCCGCAGGAGGAGACACCCTGGGCGTCGGGAGTCGATAGCCGACTCCCGGGCACCGTAGGCGCGGGCCTGCGGACGGCGAGCAATGGGCAGCTCGCCGTCCGGTAAGGACCAGGCCCGGGTCGACGGCGCGTTGTGTTCCACGCGTGCCTCAAAGAGATGTCAGCATAATTGACGGGGTCCGATAGGGCCGATGCCTGCCGGGGTCGCGGATTGTTCAAAAGAGTTACCGTGGCCCTGGCGCACAGGCAACTGAAGGAACACGGGTGGGTTTTAGTCAGTTAGAGTCTGACACGCCCTTCCGCTCCGCCCAGAGCCATTTGATGAATTACCACCCAAAAAAAAAAAAAAAAAGCGTATGTCATAGGAAGTCACAATCAGCGAGTTACAGCCTAATATTGTAACAATGTAAAACACTGAAAATATGCTATATTTAATAACAAGAAGTTAATATCAAAACACCAAACAAACTTTAACATGTAAACACTAAACAATGTCAATGTACTGCAGAAGTAATCGTCTGTCCGGCCGTCCATTCGTCCACTGAACCTAATGTGTCCGAACATAGGCCTCAAAACGCCCTCAACGATAAACGGTCATAGCTATATTGCCATATACACCATATTTGGCTAATGGATTCAAAAACACATCATTTTTTTAACAGACAGAAAGACGTAATGCCGAAACAAAAAATAAAAATGTGATTAATAGAGTTAATGCCTTTGAAATTTAATGAAAATAATCCAAACAAATAAATTATTATGATCAATCTCTGACAAAGTCGACAATTAATATATTATATTTAGGAGGTATTACATAGAGAAACTTATGGTTCTATACAATTTTATTAAAATTAACACTTTTTTACCGATAGCACAGGTGTCTAACACCTGTTGCACGCTTTAAAACACTAATGTAGTAAGCAGTAATGACAGTAAGCGCAAAAAAATAACTTCTGTGGTTTCTAAGGGCCGTATTAATTAATCACTAATCAGAGTGCATATGGAGCGCAAAAGTCCGCGCTCGGAGTCTGCCAGCGAGCAACGAACCGAATTATTCTCGGAGTCTTACTAACTGACCGTATATGGAACAGTACATTTCGTTCCAAAACACAAATCGTATACGTAAGCAACACACCCGCTAAATTAAAATAGAAATGAGCAGGCCACATCCCGCAAGTCATACAAAACTGGGTTAAAGTAGCCACAGGTTGGGTTCCGAATAACAACGTCAGAAATCGGTGACGCGGTATGCCTAGAAGGAGATGGCGTAATGGGTTGGACTTCTACATAAAGGATTGGTCTCAAATTGCAAAATTAAAATAGAACTGGGCAGGCCACATCCCGTATGTCGTACAGAATTAGGCGAAAGTCGCCACAGATTGAGTTCCAAACAAAAACATCAGAAACAAGCAACGCGGTACGCCCAAAAGGAGATGGCGTAACGGGTTGGACTCCTACCTAAAGGATTTTGCTCAAATTACAAAATAGAGAGAAAATAGAAAGCTGGAAGGGAGGTCTTTCCCCAGGCTCATAATAATAATAAGCAGAGTACGTAGATAAATAGAGAAAAATTCTGATAAAGTTCACACTTCAACAGCTCTTTTAGGTAAGAATGTTCTTCGAGGATACGAGAGGGAAATGTGGGATCCTTACCTCACTAAAACCATCCCAAGTGAGTGAAGCTAGACACCAAGATCACCGACACATTACAACAAGCCAAAGATCGGCACAAATGCAAGGAGATTGTCAAAAGGTTTAGTCGGGCACATCATGAGGCTCACCAATGAGTAAACGACTGAAGGAGGAAGAAAACCACCCCAATGATCAACATCAGCACAAGAAGGGGGGTATCGTATTCTTTTTTTAAAAGACCAACTCCAGAATATCCCTTTGCAACACCTGTTAGGACATATCCCATATATTATATATTATTAAGGCCTATTTGATATTTTAGTTGTTTCACATAACTTTCGATACTCACGGTTGTTTTCAACAAATAACCCTTTAGTGATGAAACAGAGTCTCAGTTTAGACTTACCTACCATTTTCAACATGCTTTTCACTTGGCAACCAGAGTAAAAACATTCGATACACTTTTTTATGAATAACAAATAAAGTTGGATATCGTTTTTCGTGTATAATTTACTTTAACTCTAGGTATCGATTAATTCAAAATCAGTTCACACTATTTACTTAATTTATGGTTTCATTAGGTTTTGTGTTTTTTCGATTTTTTTGGTCTTAGAATCAATATTCTAGAAAAACATGGTTTTGAAGAGACGACATCTTTCTAGGAGCAAAAAAATATATAAAAACTGTTTTGGTTTGTCTTTAACAAACCTGAAATAGACAAGCAATATACAGGAATCAGAAGAACAAAGAAGTTGAACGATATTTCAGGTCGAAGTCCATACAATAGATTGGGAACACAAGTTTTAGAATGGAGACCCGTAGTCAGTTATGAGTTTCCATTCTAAAACTTTTCTCTATCTACTCTTTTAAGGTCAGCCTTAGAAGTGCAGCCAGACCACACTAGAGGTAGGCTGAAGACCTAGTCAAGTTAGCTGGGGAGAAACGTATATGCAACTCCCAAGCCCAGAGCAAATGGCGTCCAATGGTGACCTACTGTACACTCAGAATTGAATAGATATGGGTTGAAGAACAGAAGAGACAGAGAAAGAAAGGCAATCAAACACAACTATTTCCCTCGCTAATAATAATAAATAAAATTAAAACTTTATAATTACATTTTTTTTTAATATAGGTTCTGACAGTATTTTTAAAAGGCATAGCCCTTAACGCTGAGAGTCAAGTGATAACACTAAGTAAATAAGACCTAGTGATACGACATAATAATTACATACAACTTCATTGTCGAGAAATATGATTATTAGCAATAAACCCGTGTTACAAACGTCAACAACCTTCGTACGAGCCTTCCTACTAATAGTAATACAAATAAGGTTTATTCTTAAGTACGTTGTCATTTCTTAGTAACATCATAGACATCATAGTGGAACGTTTTCGATAGACTGTTTACATAGCCTTGTACAGTCCACTCGCCATTATCACTTTCCTTTCAAATACAGAAATGTACAGCAATATGAAATGATGAAACGAATACAGTTGTGTGACGTTTTTATCGTGTTTTTATACTGGTTTTCAAATACGAGTTGTATATTGAAAACTGGTTGAAGCCATCTTTCAGTGTTCTTAAATTGAATATAAATATACAAATAATTAAGTTTTTCATGCATGTCGTCCAGTCGTAACGCATATTTTTTGCATGTTAACATTTCCAAAATTGACGTTAAAAATATAATATTTGTACCGTAGTCACATCTATTTATAGATTTAGAAATACGTAGGTTATGTATAATCAAGTCTAGCGTTATCTTATCAATAATAAATTAGACTTGCATCGTCGTATAACTTGTAAGAAATAATTTTCGATCTGACGTAGAATTGGTCCGTACTCGTAATCATGACGAAATAAAGCTATCAAAAAGCTACTTTTACAAGCATAAGCGTAATCCTATAAAGTTCCCACTTCTGGGAGACATAGGCTTCCTCTCTATGATAGGGAGTGGGCTACGTCCCACTCCCTATTGCACTCGCACTGGTGGATTACCCGTAGGTAATCGGGCCCAGTGCGAGTTGGTAGATGTCACATGTCTTCGAATTTTTGGTTCTAGAACATGCCGGTTTCACCACGATGTTTTCCTTCACCGTATTTTGAGAGCAGTGGTGATGAAATAATTTACACAAAGCAATGCGCCTGCCTGGATTCGTACCTACGACCTACAACTCAAAAGTCACGGGCGTTACCACTGGGCCACCACTGCTCTAACACAGTGTCACATAAATATTAGTAGGATCACAAGTTTGTATGCTTGGATGTTTGTTACTGAATCACGCAAAAACATCTAACTGGATTTGGATGAAGTTTGGCAAACACATAGTTTATAACCTGGGGGGTAATTACGTAACATACTAACAATAGGAATGGGGTTTCATTTTGACAGTTCAACAACATTCATTGCGTTATTTACGTTGTTGAGCAGACAAATTTTTCGAACATATGAAGCAATGGATTAGCAATAGGCTTCAAAATGATTCAGATTGTGATAGATAGTGTGTTACGTAATTAGGGTACTGGATTAACACATAGGATACTTCTTATCCCGGTAATATGTTCCCGTGGGACAATTTCAGCCTTCCACGTGGGCGAAGCCATGGCAAAAGCTGGTTGGAAATAAATCAATACACGTAACGCAATCCATTAACGCGAGACAAATTTCAAAGTGGCTGATTAATTTACTTATTCCGAGAAGCTAAACAGTTTAATAAAGAAACAACAATGATTAATTATACGTGTAGTCCTTTATTCAGATGGATATTCGACATATTGAACTTTTGACCAAGCCGTGACCTTAACTCATACTGTCACTGTTACCGTCCATATTTATCACTGGCATACGAACCGCGCTATGTAGCTGGTCATATTAAATTAACAAGAAATACATGCCGCTATGTGCTTCGAGGAAATAATGTTAATTGTTCGAGTTGTATATGAAAAACTGTCGCCTTAAAGAGTGACGTTCTCGAGAGTTAATTATTTTTAACGTAATATGGGTAGGTACCTAATGAGATAATTGCTGAATGCTATTAACTACTTCCTACTACATAATATTTAATAGATAACAATTAAAATGGTAGTTATATAAAAAGATACTTGCTCCTAGCAATTGTTACCAATTTTAATAAATAAATACCTAATATAACAATAATTCAAAATAATGTAGAAAACAAATCGTAAATGTCGTGTGTATTTTATTATGGTACAGATGAGCCTATTTCTTCTACTAAAATAGTTTTAAGTCATTTGTAAAACTAACAGACTATGGACCTTCGAAGCCTGAAAATAAAAGGTTTATTTCCAAAGTACTAATCGGAAAATATATCGCAAATACTCATCGTTAATCATGCCTATAAAATCAACAGGACAACGTGTTCGATTCTATGGAAGGAAAAGTAAAGGCAACCGATTTACACACAAGCAAAAGCAGAACAAGTCACGTTTCATTATCAAAGTTATAAATAAAAACGACCTTTTTAATTTGCGATTAATATAATTAACACCTATCATAATTATACCGTGTAAGCTTCCGCCATCAAAATATCATTAATCATTGGAACAAAGTGGTTATTTGATGCGACCTATAACCGTGTTTTAGGGTTCCGTATCCATAAGGTGCCAACGGGACCCTAACACTAAGGATCCGCTGTTTGTCCGTCCGTCCGTCCGTCCGTCACAGAGCTGTATCTTTTGAACCGTAATAGGTAGACACTTGAAATTTCCAGAGTGTGTAACTACTATGGCTGCTATAATAACAAATAATAAAAATAAAATAAACCCCCATACAAGAAACGTATTTTTTCAGCGTTTTTTGCTCGATTTTAAGCACCTCTCTTATTTCTTATTTGCGCTGCAGCACGTCTGGTATTTTTGCTGAAGCGCGTACGGATGGCTTTCGAGCCATCATGCGCAAGAAAGCAAACTCCTTGCTGCACCGTCTACGAAGCAGCAGCAACAGTATTCTGAATGTGATTGCTGCCCGTTTTGACTGTCCTTTCCATAATCAGTGGATAAGGACAGCCAGAGGCATCAGTTAGGTCTAGGTACTTACAATACTAACATAATTTTAGGTACAATTTGTGTTACTAACACACTGGATTTTATGTTCGAATGTTGTGTTATTTGTGACATTATAATATGGAGATTCCCTGTTTTTTTTTTAAACTAAAATATTAAAAAAAAAGTATATGTAACATTAAATATAGTTGTACGGAACTCTTGTATTGCGAGTCTGACTCGCTTTTAGCCGCTTTTTTATAACTGATTCATGTAGTTACTCGTTACGTTACTAAAGCACTAAGTAGGTAAGGTCAAACAACAGTTTTCTCACCGACTTTATTATTTAAATGTTTTATTTTGATGCGGTTCGCTTGCATGTATGAATAATAAATAATTAAATAGTAAGATGCGGTCAATTTTGACGTAATTTATTAACAAAATTGATGAGTGATTTATTATTTTTAAGACCGTAAATGCTACGCTTAATTACGTTTTAGTTTTTTAAAGCAAACATATATTAACCGTGAATCAATAGTTACTTTTATAGTTTAACAAGAATCCTTTTTAAAATACGTAGATAGAGCAACTTTTAAAAATATTGTATCAAAAATTAATAGTCATTAAAATGCAATACGTGTAATTTGATACGAAACAATTAAAACATTTATTGGTTTTGATTAAACATAAAATATACAACCTACTTATTTATCTTAGACCAGTTGTATATTTAAATGTATTTTGCGTTTAATACCTATATTATGTTCACAAGTTTATGGGCCACCATAATAAATACTCGAGTAGTTAATAATAGATTATTAGTCTGTAGTTAATAAAAACTATACAAGGGAAGAGTCCCAAAAGTAGGCCAAGCACGAAAGCGCAGAGTAAATATAACGTACCTTCATAAAATGGTAAATTCGATTAAAAAAAAAAGAAAGAAAAAAAAAAATGTCGCACGTAATTAGGTACCGTAAAACGGGGTTAATAGGAACGCAGGGGTGAATCGTAACGAAACTTTAAAAGGGATTTTAACATTGAAATATTATAGTCTGTCGCCAAAAAGGACTCTTAATGTGTATACTGTATTATAGTTAACCGATTACGTGCCCCTGATGGCAACAAATTATATTATTTAAATGTTAAAATTCCTTTTAAAGTTTCGTTACGATTCCCTGCGTTCCTATTCACCCCGTTTTACTTTACTTATTTTGAAGACTTAATTCATATCGAGGGCTTCATAACAAATGGGCGCAACGCAAAAATGACAAAACACAAATGATAAATGACATTTTTGCGTGTACGCCCATTTGTTATGAGGCCCTCGACATATATGAGTAATACTAATGGTGCATAAAATTACCCAAAAATTTAAAGCAAAAGGCTATAGGTATAGGTAGAATAGTTGTATTTTCGATTAAAAAATCATGCGAATATACGTTACGTTTGCGTCACGCATTCGTGCTAGGGTTTCTGGAGCGAATTGCGTGATGGAAAAATGCCCATTGTAGTAAACGTTTTTTTCATTATATTTTTTTCTAGCTTATTAGGTTCCTACTTAATTATCTAACTACTAGATATTCTAAAAATAGTGAAAATACAATGTTATTTTACGGTACTTGTATTTATTTGCTTTAGTTAAAAAGCAGGTAGAGCACCCGCAATTAATAATTTAAGCAGATAAAATATCTGATTAACAAATTATTCAAGAATGTTTTAATAAAAAGAAAAGATAATTTGGTCCATACTGGAACAAAACATAAAAAGAGAAAAGCTTTGTGGTGAGCTCTTTGCACGACAGGGGGGCCAAGGCTGAAATTGAATACACAGAAATAAATAATAAGCAGATATAATTTACCGTTAAAGTAAGGTAAATATTTGTTTATCGAGTCTCGTTCACCTTATCATAATAATATAAAATGAAAGTCAAAATAATGTTCTTGACGGATATCGATTGTCAGTGATTTCACCCAAGTTTGACCTGCATTCGTATCAACTCCAAATTTTAAACGACTCGGTCACGGCTAAAAAACATAACGAAAATCAATAGGAACAACTAAAACCATTATATACAAACAATGATTAAAACAACACAAATGAACAAACAATAACACTATTAAACACACATTTATATTATTATAATAATAATTGTTAAAGAATTAGGAAGGAATGACAGTGATGAATGCTCTCGTGTTTTGTGTTCCGACAAGTGTGTCTGTTAATTAAACGTGGCTAATAAATAATACACCATTATGTTTTATATGATATCCCAATTAAGGCTGATTTGCATAATAACATTTAAGAAAAGTTTTTGTAATGTTTTTTTGGTTTTTCGTTTAAGATAAATTAACGTTTTTAATCGTTATTAGGTTTTAGTGAATGTGTGGTCGTTGACACGTGACGCGACACAAAGGCACCGCCTGTCGCGCGACGAGCGGTGCCTTTGTGTCCCGTGCGATTCGCGTTGCTTGTCGCGCCTTTTTGTAAGAGCCTAATGTTTCTATGCAATTTTTTTTATTATGTAAAACACAACTAACTATTTACACTAGGTACAGTCGAGTTCATTAATATATTGGCAGTGACAATATTTCAAAATATTGTAAGCGTTAAAGTGATCATATAGTTCTATACAAACTTAGACATCAATAAAATGTTATCATATAATCTGTTCATAAGTATGTTATGGTAGTGCAGTCAAAAATATCTCACTACTCTTCGGAACATAAATATTTAAATACCCTCGAGTTCATTAATATATTGGCAGTGACAATGTTTCAAAATATTGTAAGCTGATAGTTCTATACAAACTTAGACATCCATAAAATGTTAGGTATCATATACACTGTCTTCGGAACATAAATATTTAAATACTCGGTATCTACACCGCCACATGCGAGCTTCACGTCACACTGACGTCACGCAAGTCCTGCATCGTGCAAGCAGAGTTTACCGCGCGACTAGCATATATATCAACCGTCGGGCAGTTGCCCACCAGACACAACACCCGTCTGGTCGGAAGATCCTCCCTTTTCTAAGGAGGTATCAGTGAACTTTACACCCTGTTCCTCATACCTCTATAACTCTATAGATTTCAATCTATTTGGTACAACCTAGGATTCGTAAATATCCATACAGATGCCGGCGATATCGACTGGACCCCTCTGGTCGAGAACGATGACATCGACCGTAAGGTGGATTGCTTTAACACAACCGTTCTCGACTTGTATGATCAACATGCCCCTATCCGTCGTGTCAAAGTAAGACATAACCCTGCACCATGGATAACGCTAGAAATTAAAGTGCTCGGCTTCGAGCTCGGCTCGCAGGGATAAAGCTAAGAGCAGATATAAGCGCAGACCTTCAGAGCTGAATCTGTCTTTCTACAAATCCTTACGTAATTGCTGCAGCCATCGGTGTCAAGACGCTAAGAGACGCTATTTCCACGATCAACTCAATAATCGCAGTTCTTCCGATGTATGGAAATTTCTCAAATCTGTAGGCATAGGCAAATCACCTACTAACCAGTGTAAAGATGTGAACCTCAATGATCTCAATAAGCATTTGTCTACCCTTCCCTTTTTCTCTTGATCCGTCTGTCAAAGCTGCGACACGGTAACGGCAAACTAGCAAGACTCTCCGTCTTGCTAGTTTGCCGTTACCGCAATGTTCTAGCTTTAAGCTTAGCGATGTTACTGAGGATGACGTCAAGAAATCTGTACTTGCGATTCCTTCTTCAGCAGTCGGTAATGATAAGTTGTGTTCAAGAATGGTAACTCTTATCCCTAAAGAAAGAAAAAAGAAAGAAAAATAGTTTATTCTGCACAAACAAAACGCACATTACAAAAAAAATACATTGATAAAAATACAAACATAGAATGTAGCCAAAAGCCTCGTACCCAAAAATTAAAAGGTTTACAATTTCACTCCACACACACACACTCACATTTCACTCTTTACTTCCTGTTCTCACTCACATCTTCAATCACTCATTTTCCTCTTGCTCCTTTCCGTCAGTTTAGAAACAGGCGCACATTATACCTCTGCCTAAAACTAGCGATTCTTCTTTAGTAACCCACTTTAGACCTATTTCTATTCTCCCATTTCTCTCTAAAGGTTTTGAGCATATAGTTCATAGACAATTATCATTTTTCATGACGTCAAACTCGATAATATCCCGTTTTCAATCTGGTTTTCGCCCAGGGCACAGTACTGTATCCGCGCTTTTGAAAGTAACTGACGACATCCGTTGGGCAATGGAGAATAAGTCACCTACTGTACTTGTATTGCTTGACTTTAGTAGCGCCTTTAACTCAGTGGATTTCGAAATTTTACTCGGTATCCTCACATCTATCAATTTCTCTTCTTCCGTCCTAGCCTGGTTCAGTTCTTATATTCGGGGCCGCTCTCAGTGTGTTCACCTTGAGGAGTATTTCTCTGATTGGTGTAGCCTCACGGAGGGCGTTCCCCAGGGTAGCGTTCTCTCTCCTCTCCTCTTTTCAATTTTCATAAACTTTTTTACCATAGTATATGCAGATGACTTGCAGCTATACATATAGACATTTTACTTTAGAGCAGACGCGGGTTGTGCAATTGCTGCAATGAATCATGATCTGGCTTGTATCAGCGCTTGGGCGCAGTCTTTTGGTTTGCAAGTTAACCCAACTAAATCCAGGGCCATGATCATAGGTAGCAGATTCTGCATCTCTGATGCCTTTATATCTCGGTGGTGTTGATTGACTATACCGAAACAGCCAAACATTGGGGTGTAATTATAGACTCCAATCTTTCATGGCGTGCTCAGGTCAATGTGGTCAGTCGGAAGGTACATTTCTCGATTCATTCGCTGAAATACCTTCAAAGTCTCCTGCCCTTGAAGACTAAATTTTCTTTGGCACAGACACTTATTCAGCCGATTATAGATTATTATTGATTACGCCTGCTACTTGGATGCAACTGAGGAGCTATTAAACAAGCTTGAACGCTTGCAAAACTTGTGCATTCGCTTTGTTTTTGGTCTGCGAAAGTATGACCATGTTTCTCACCTTCGTAAGGAACTCAAGTGGCTCCCGATCCGCTATCGCAGGAATTCCTCGGATTTTATGTCTCCTCTTCAACATCTTACACAACCCGTCTTATCCTTCCTACCTGCGTGAGCGATTTTCTTACGCTCGCCCTAGCGACGTACCGTGTAGATCACATCTTAGATCCCTCCTCAAATCCCATCCTCATAAAAGAAGCTACTATTCTTATTCGTTTTCTGTTCATGCTGTAAGATTATGGAACTCACTTCCGCTTAGCATTCGAGATTTAAAAACTATTTCTCATTTCAAATACCGAGTAAAAGAGCATTACCTTTCCTTTTAACTGTGAGAATTTATATATTTATATATAAGTTTATTTATTTTAGCCTTATGTATTTATTTAAGTGTATGTTATTGTTATTTATTTTTGTATTAGTTATATTTAATATTCTAGTTTAAGACGTCACAAATCAAATTATTCTCTTCTTGTTCTCACACACTATTGTCTACATTTATTTTTCATTTCTCCTTTCGCAGGTCTGCTGGAAGAAATTTCTTAAGAAATAAGCAGTACCTTTGTACTTAATAGTAATATGCCGTATCTGTATCTATTTTACTGTGTGTACATAAATAATAAAATAAATATATACATACAGCTTTGAATATTCAACTAAATGGCCTTTACCATTAAATTTATTTTTGCTTTCCGGAGCAGAATTACGAGTAATAATGCAATGTTCCCGTTCGTAATACGACTGTATCAATCTGACAACATTACGTAGTAGCTGTATTATTTGATTAATTTAGCTTTAGGACATCGTAGAGTCAACGCACAGTATACCTATGTGTTTAAAACTTAACAGTGGGTTTAAAAAAAAAAACATTTAGTACACATTAGTATTTACTTTTATTTTTTTTCTTAAATTCTTATTTTGTTCTTCTGAAAACCTAACATTTAAAATAAGGTAGGAAACTTCCAGGCAAAATTTAAGCGATGGTGCTGCCAGTTTTAGAACCTGGTATATCCACCATTGACATCAATAACATCTTGCAAACGTTCACGGATTGATGCAATCATGTTTGAACAGGCGGCGCTATTTCTAAAGTTTTCCCAAATCTCATATACGTGGGCCCTTAAATTGTTGACTGATCTAACTCGCGTCGAGTCCCAATTTTGAACCATTAAACCCCATAAATTTTCTATGGGGTTTAGGTCAGGGCTTCTTGACGGGAGTTTAATTAAATGTAAATCTGCTTGATCTTGAGCTATCTACTCCTGGACCCTTCTCGCATTGTGGACGGAACTTCCGGTATGTACAAATTCGAATCGATGGCCATCGGGATAAACAATTTTAGCGGTCGGAAGAAAAACATTTTTTAATATGTCCACATAATCGACACCAGTCATTCGACCAGTGATTTCGCATATTTCCATGGGCCCAGCGGCATTCATCCACCCCCAAAAACCACATGAGATACGCCCACTTCGTCTGTTAGGAAGAATGTTTTCTTCATTGTATCTAGTGTTGTTAGTACGGTAAAGAGATATTCGCCCATCTTTATCAGACACAAAAACTTTTTCGTCCATAAATGCCACGCTAACAAAATTATACTGTAAATATCTGTTGGCGAAATTCAATCGTAAAATTTTGTGTCGCTCATTTAAAATAGGTTTCCGGGCAGGTTGGCGATAATGGAGTCCGGCCTCTTTAAGCCTTCTCCTCACGGTTAACTTTGACACAGATAATCCGGCGGCAAACAACGAAGTCTGTATAAATCTTTGGTTTCGCACTCTAGTAACAAGCTGTTCGTCTTGTTCTGTATTTGTCTTTCGAGGTCTACCATTATGACACGTGCTTGTTAATAGCCCCCTCTTCTTGCCATCTATTCCACCATAAATCAAATCAACTGTATTTCTCTGCAAATAGCAAATAATTCAAAATCAAAAGTAGCGTAAGTACAATAAGTACAGTAAAACAAAATAAATAGCTAAATTCATCATTCTAATACATACTAACCGAAATACCCAACTCTTCAGCGACATGCGAGGATGAATTCCCTTGTTCCTTCAAAGTGACAATAACATGTTTCGCATGTTCGTCTTCGATACATAATTATTAATGTTTGTTTCCATAAAAGAAAAATATTTTTAAAATATTTATCAATCCACGAAGAGGATCCTATCCAGTGGGTATTCGGATGCAGGATGTCATGACTGACAACTACAAATTGAATTTGTTTCAAAGAAAAAGGCTACAAATATGATATACCTACTTCTTTATAGAGATTTTTCAAAGAATTTAAGACAACAATTCGAGACATTATGTCAAATTGTCAAGATATTTTTCATAGAAAAATTGCATAGATATTTTTGAACCTAACTTTGCGCTAAATAATATGAACAAGGGATTGCGCACAATTTTTAGTCTTTGTCTGTATCAATATTATTGACATATTGTAGTCACATATTTATGATGTCACAGATTGTTTACAATTTCATGTAAGGCAAAGCTGTTTAGAGTTTAATGAAACTTACCATTGCCTATATATTTTTGATTCATGAATATGCTCATACATTAAAGAACTCGACTGTACCTACCAAATTAAAAGACTTAACTTAAACATAAACTATAAAAATAAATACAAATGAATGAAAACGAAAAATTAATTACCTATTTTTAAAGTAGGTAAAGTAGGTAGGTTGCAATGGAGAAATACTGAAAACCATTTGGCTAACCAAATGGTTTGAAGTGTTGAAGGGAGTGCGAAATATGTATTTCGTCTGTGGAACTACTTTGAACAGTGTGTATTGTCAATTTGATATCATTTTGATGTTAGTTAGGTAGGTAGTACATTCTTATCTTCAGCTATGATAGGCTATACCTGACTCTTTCATTTTCTAGCCACTTCGAAACAAACCCTGAGAGCCTAGACATAATGGCTATTCTACAATCGTTATCGCTTTCGCTAGTGTTTCCATCATACGAAACGAAAACTAGCGATAACGCTTGTTAAAAAATACAACTTGGCTACGCATCTCTATGGAAGTAATCGTTCGACGCTGTTGATTCGTTTCGTAGAATTGAATGATGTCAACATTGTCTTGCTAATTTCTATTCTTTGACCTATGATCACGTGACATTTAGATAGCTTATGTCAACCTCATACATTTTTTGGCTTTTCTACTAGCGTCATCGCTAATCGAATGTTACTTCGTCTAGGCCCAAGCACCGCAGGCTTGGCACAAGCACCGTTTTGTCGACGGAAGAATAGACAAAAATGATGATTCGAGAAGACAGTACGACGGCAGCAAAGTAGAAAGAGTCTACTGCACTTTTTACGAAATTCAGCAGTTTATTCACGTTTTTCTTTTATTTTGCTTATATCTCGAAAATAGTGTATCCTATCACAAAAATATTTCGACCCCCTTTATGGAACCCTTAAACCCCTAAAACTCAACATGTAGGTAATAATTTTTCACATTTTCCATACAAAAAGTGAAAAATGCCATTTTTGCTTTCCGTTTTTATACTTTATAGCCATCGAGTAAAAAGTTTTCTACTGTATTTAAGCATGGCGATCACAAAATCAAATTGTCTTCTATACCTTAGATAACTATCAGTTATCAGTGTGATTTTGACAGTTTGGGATAGAAAACATACTTCTGAAATTAATAGTCTACATAAAACAAGAACTAGACAACGACCGGTAGAAATGAAAGACAAAATTACAGATTGTAGAAGGATGTTTACGGTGCAATATCAAAAATGGAGAAATGAAATGTCACTTTGTATAGAAGTAGCTATGTCTATTCTTCCGAGAAATAGAAAGCATCATGCTAAGCCAGCTGGTTAGCTACTACTGTCTCAAAGTGTAAATTAATATCAGTGCCATTAAGAGTGACTGGTTTTTGGCCTCAGGACATATAACAATTTATAACATTAGCACGTTTGATAAACTCAATGAACGAAGGTGACCTGCTTTTATGAAAGATGTTTGTTGCTGAACATGTCGTAGGTATCCGAATACAATTAGGTAATAAGAGGATACAGTGGTTTGACATGAATGAATCATATCCACCTCGATTTTTTTATCAATAATTTTAATTATTCCCGACATACGTGTTAAAATGTTTACGATGTAATAAAATTGTTGATTATTTATAGTTGTTTTATTTTTGGTATACAAATTGATTTGTTGAACAAAACCCATTGTTTAATACGAAGAAGTTTGCGTGTACCTGTGAATACCTTAATGAGGAAGATTAATAAACTTTATTTTTTATTGCCACCATTGAGAACTTGCGTTTCCTAATTAGACACGTATACTCATTAAGACATTGGAATTGTGCGTCTAATGTTTTTACATGGTATTTGTAAATGCTCCACTCATTTGTTGAAAATACACCTTAATTAATACCTATAGCAAGACTGAGTTTTCAATCCAATTTCATTTCAATTTTTGATTTAAAAGACTGTTCGTGGAGTTTCTTGCCCGTACTTCTCCATAGGTACCTACTACGCT
Organism: Griposia aprilina; assembly: GCA_916610205.1. NCBI lineage: Eukaryota > Metazoa > Arthropoda > Insecta > Lepidoptera > Noctuidae > Griposia > Griposia aprilina. Next base: position 9,662,544 of record OU744287.1, read on the forward strand.
TTGGAATAGGCAACTAGTTTCATCTTTCTGTCTGGCCGACCTCTTGACAATTCAAAAGTGCCTGTAATTGGTTTATTTGAAATAAATGCTTTGAGTTTTGAGTTTGAATCCATGAAATTTCCTGCCCGTTAGTCTCCTTCGGAACCTACTACGCTTTGAAATAGGTAATTAGCTTCATCTTCCTGATTGACCGAGTCCATAGACAATTCAAAAGTGCATGCTAAGGGCTTAATTGAAGGCCCGACCGCTGACGCTCTAGCCGAAAGGCTTAGGGCGTCCCTAAATGCGGACGAGGCCCGAGTGTCCAGGCCCACTAGTGCATAGACATGCGCATCCTGGGCCTGGATGACTGTGTGACGGAGGCTGAGGTGGTGGCCGCCGTCGTCAGGACTGGGGGGTGCTCTGCCGAGCAGGTGAGGGTGGGCACCATCCGTCCCGACCACATGGGGATGCGAGCCGTTACGGTGAGCTGCCCCGTGTCGGCGGCTAGGAAAATTGCCGGGGAGGGCCGAAGGCTCCTGGTGGTTTCTGCGCAGGTAAAACTGTTGGAACCCAGACCTCTGAGGTGCTTCCGCTGCCAGGTGGGCAACCACGTGGGAGTGCAATGCACCTCGGAGGTGGACCGCAGCGATCATTGCTTCCGCTGTGGTCAGCCCGGTCACAAGGCCGGCTCGTGTAACGCCACGCCGCACTGCTTTATATGTGCGGCAACTGGCAAGCCGGCCGATCACCGGGCTGGGAGTAAGGCCTGCGCTCCACCCGCCAAAGCCAGGGGCAGGGGCAAGCCCTCCGCCACCGCCGTCACCGACGTCACCGCCGCACCCGCCGCCACTGCCGCCGCCGCTGCCGCCTCCACCTTCATTGCTGCCGCAAACACCGCGGCGGGGCCCTCACAGGGGGCTCGGGAGGTTGCTGCTATGGAATGCCAATAAGCGCCCCATTACGCATCCTCCAGGCGAACATCAACCACTGCGTCGCCGCTCAGGATCTGTTGCTCCAGAGCATGGCGCAGTGGTCGATTAACATCGCCGTGGTCGCTGAGCCGTACTTTGTCCCGCCCAGGGATGACTGGGTGGAGGACCTGAGCGGCTCAGTGACCCTAATTTCGTCGGCCACCGCCGGTACCCCGTCGCTCGAGGCAGTCAAGAGGGGACGGGGTTGCGTGGCAGCACGGTTCGGGGAGATTGTTGTCGTAGGGGTATACTTCTCCCCGAACCGAACTCTCGCCGAGTTCTACAACTCCCTTGCGGAGTTGAGAGTCGTCGTCGTCGGGTACCATTCCCTCCCCGTGCTCGTACTCGGGGACTTCAATGCCAAGAACACGGCTTGGGGTTCCCGGTATACGGACGCGCGGGGCAGGATGGTGGAGGACTGGGCTCTGGAGACAGGCCTGGTCGTCCTAAACCGGGGTTCTGTCCCCACGTGTGTGCGGATGCGGGGTGAGTCAGTGGTGGACATTTCGTTCGCCAGCCCCGCTCTGTCACCGCGTGTCATTGACTGGCGCGTTATGGAGGGGGTGGAGACGTACTCCGACCACCGGTACATCCGGTTTGACGTCTCCGCCCAGACCTCGAGCGCGCTGGTCCGACAGGCCCCGAGTGGTCCGCGGTGCCAACTGTGGACCACGTAACCGACGACGACGACGATGCTCCTGAGGTGACCGAGGTAGAGTTGAGAGTGGCGGTACGTAGGCTGAGTGCCAAAAATACCGCCCCAGGACCCGACGGGCTACCTGGAAAAGCCTGGTTCCTGGCCTTGGAGGCTCTCGGGCCTCGACTAAGAGGGCTCCTAAGCGCATGCATGGAGAGGGGCCAGTTTCCAATTCGTTGGAAGACGGGGAAACTGGTCCTCATTAAGAAGACGGGGCGCCCTGCGGACTCTCCGTTACCTTACCGGCCCATCGTGCTGCTCAACGAGGCGGGCAAGCTCTTTGAAAGAGTCATTGCAGACCGCCTCGTCGGGCGGCTGGTGCGGGTGGGGCCGGATCTGGCGGACAGCCAGTTTGGTTTCCGCAGGGGGCGCTCTACGGTGGACGCCATCATGCGCGTGCGAGCCCTCACGACGGGGGATGCTGTGGCCCGGGGTGGGGTCGTCTTGGCGGTGTCTCTAGACATCGCCAATGCCTTCAATACCTTGCCCTGGAGTTGCATCAGGGAGGCACTCTGGTATCACCGGATGCCGACCTACCTCTGTCGCATAGTCGAGGCCTATCTGACGGACAGGGCCGTCATCTACCCCGGTCACCAGGGAGAATGGAACCGGCGAGAGATGTCGTGCGGTGTCCCACAGGGATCGGTCCTGGGACCGCATCTGTGGGACATCGGGTACGACTGGGTGCTGCGCGCCGACCTCCCTAGCGGCGTCAGCGTCGTTTGTTACGCTGACGACACGCTGGTCCTGGCGCAGGGGAGGTCGCACCAGGCGGCGGCCGAATTAATGACACGCGGGGTTGCGACAGTCATTGAGAGGATCCGGCAATTGGGACTCGAGGTGGCACTGCACAAGTCCGAGGCCATGTGTTTTCATGGCCCTCGGAACGCGCCATTGTCGGGTTCCCAAATAATGGCGGGAGGGGTTCACATCGGCGTCGAGTCGACGATGAGGTACCTGGGACTCGTCCTCGACAGCCGGTGGAACTTCGTTGAGCATTTCCGACGTTTGGCTCCCAGACTGGACCGGGCCGGGGCTGCCTTGAAGCGGCTCCTGCCCAATCTAGGGGGTCCAAACGCCTCCTGCCGGAGGCTCTACGCGGGGGTCGTGCGGTCCATGGCACTTTACGGGGCACCGGTGTGGGCGCGTTCATTGAGGCTCCGACCAGCACGCCGGTTGAACGCGTCCCAAAAGGTCATGGCCATCCGGCTGGTCCGAGGATACCGCACGGTCTCCTGCGAGGCGGCGAGCCTCCTTGCCGGATTGCCGCCATGGGATCTGGAGGCAAAAGTCCTCGCGCACATTTGGGAGTGGCGCGAGGAGGCGAAACGCCGGGGCGTTACTTCGCAGCCGCGAGAAATCGCGGCACAGCGGACAGAGCTCCGGCGGGATCTCATGGCGGCATGGAGAGTGCGACTGTCGCAACCCAGCGCTGGGCACGCCACAATTGCGGCGGTAAGTCCCCTCTTTGAGGAGTGGCTTGAGAGGCGCCACGGCGTCCTCACCTTCCGCCTGACGCAGGTCCTCACCGGACATGGCTGTTTCGGGAGGTTCCTGTTTCGGATAAGGCGGAAGGAAACGCCCGGGTGTTGGCATTGTGTGGATCGACCGGAGGACACGGTGGAGCATACGGTGGAGGTCTGCCCAGCTTGGGTGGAGCACCGCCGTGTCCTCGTGGCGGCGATCTCTCGCGTCCGGCCCTGGTACAGGCCATGGTACGGAGCGAGAGGGAATGGGAAGCCGTCACCTCCTTCTGTGAAGCAGTAATGCTCGCGAAGGAGGAGGCGGAGCGCGTGAGGGTGCGGCAATCGTTGCGCCCTCACGCCCCTAGTCACCGCAGGAGGAGACACCCTGGGCGTCGGGAGTTGGTAGCCGACTCCCAGCCACCGTAGGCGCGGGCCTGCGGACGGCGAGCAATGGGCAGCTCGCCGTCCGGCAAGGACCAGGCCCGGGTCGACGGCGCGTTGTATTCCACGCGCGCCTCAAAGAGATGTCAGCATAATTGACGGGGTCCGACAGGGCCGATGCCTGCCGGGGTCGCGGATTGTTCGAAAGAGTTACCGTGGCCCTGGCGCACAGGCAACTGAAGGAACACGGGTGGGTTTTAGTCAGTAAGAGTCTGACACGCCCTTCCGCTCCGCCCAGAGCGGGAGAGGTCATTTGATGATTTCCCACCCAAAAATAAAAAAAAAAAAAAAAAAAGGGCTTAATTGAAATACTTAAATACTTTGACTTTGAGTTCAGTTTTTTATTCGGTTTAATAATAACTTAATCAACTAACAAACTATTTACCAAAAAAATAATAACCTGACCTAGCTAAAACCATTAAAAAAATTAAAATATGGCGTCGAAAAATTCCTTCGCATCGCTGTCAACTGATAATGTACCCAAGAGAGTTTCGGGATTGCCACGTTGTATCGCAATGTTTAGCCTCTTGAAGTTTGAATAAAGTCTTGGTGGAACATAGTGATGTTCGACCAAGACTATGTTCAATTATTAAGGAACATAGTGGTTCCAAGACCTGATTCTAAATATCATTAATTTTAAGCCTTTATTAGCGCAACACTTGGGACATAGAACATTTTGACAATGATTCTTGAATAAAGTCTTGGTGGAACATAGTGGTTCCAAGACCTGATTCTAAATACCTACCATGAGTTTCAATCCTTTATTAACCCAACACCTGGGACATAGAGCATTTTGGCAATAATTCAGTTTAATCATGGACCCTTGTAGCCCCATTTATAAATTGGTCCTCCACAGTAAGAATTGGCTAATACATACGCGGAAATAGACCAACATCTGTTAGCTAAAAGCTTTACCAAAAATAAATCGTTAATGCTATAGCTTATACCAGTTCACTGTTAATTAGTGTAGGTGGTCACTTCGCAAGTTCTAAAATTACAATAAGTATGTACGTAGGTACAACGCAAATAAATACCTTATTAATGGGTCAATAAACATTTATCGAATGTTTTGAACACTAAAACCTACACCCCCATGTTTTGCATCTTTGCAAAAACAAGGTAAGGACAGACTTAACGTTTAACCTGTTGAGCAAAAACAAAGACTGTATTTTTAGATTTGTTTATAGGCAATAAAGTTGGGCCTACGCTTAATACCATCTGTAAAATCAGTGTTGATATTAATAATTATATACTAATAATAAAGCTGAAGAGTTTAATGTTTGAACGCGCTAATCTCTGGAACTACCAGTCAGATTTGAAAAAAACTTTTTTCATTCTATAGCCCAATTCTTGAAAAAGGCTATAGGTTATTTATCATCGCGCTAGGACCCTTAGGAGCCGAGCAATAAGAAAAAAAAAGTCGAAAAGAATGCTAAGTGAAAACGAAGTAATAGTGCGGGCAGGCGATGCTATACGACGACGGGGTGGTTCGGAGGAACAAGAAATTTCACGCGGACAAAGTAGAGGGCAGAAAGAAGTATTTCCTATGAACGATGAAGAATATAAATAAATACAATCTAATCAGCTACTTAACCATCAATTTTCAATCAACATCTAGTTACAAATTACCAATTTATCACATACGAGTCTCATTGTGTTTAAATTAAAACCATTAAAATCAGAAGAAAAAATAATCCTACAAAAATGATAATAACAATAGTAGATTCGAATTAAAAAAAATATACGGAATTTGATTGTCACAGCTCGTAAATTAGTCAATAATAATGGTTATTTTGACATATTATAAATAAAACAATTAATTATGTAATTTCAAATAGGTAGATATTTTGATTTATTGAATGTGAAGGTGCTCGAACAGGAAATATTATTTCAATTGATTTACAAAGTGAATTCGATTCTAGATATGATTAAGGGTCTACCTTCAGGGTCGATGGCTATATAAATAAGGAAAACAATTCCTCGGATGTGTCAAGGATTTCCATTTATAACGTGATTTTTATTATCAAATCATACAGCGCATATAATTGAAAAGTTTACCAAAGTGACGTATTTTTTTTTGTTTATTTATTTAAGATTCCCAACAAAGTTATGCACAATACCTAATTAACACATAAATATTAGGCTTCATCAGGTATTAAGGTATACTTTTTCACTCATAGGAAACCACAGAATGCACAATAAGGTTAATATCTATAAGCTAACAAACTTTAACCAGAAATTTTCTCTAAATATATAAAAATGGTATCTAAAATAACAAATCGTAAATCATGTAAATCTACAATAAAAGCAGATGGACACCTTGGACACAAATAACAAAAGTCGCACAACTTTTTTTCTGTTTGCATCGCTTTGATTTATTATGTTTTAAATCTTATCTTAGGTACCTAAATAATATGTATTTTCTTAAATCTGCTCATTTGACATCATGGTCTTGTGCTAGTCACAAAGTCAATCTGTAAGGCTCGCTTGCACCACAAATCACTAAATGCGTTAAGCGCTAAACATACAACGGCGCAGCAAGTGGCGCCGCCTCGTTGTGTTACGAAGTTACTGGAACCAATGAAGAAGTCTGATAAGAACATCACTGGCTGGTGACAGTCACTCTAGCAAACCGTCGTCGCATCGATAGTTGCGAGTCGGCTCTCTTCTGATGACAGAAGATGATGTCAGGGAAACCGCGGTCGTTCCACGTCCGTCCGACGTACTGCTATAATATTTCGGTACAATCTTAATGATATGGAAGCTGCTGAACCGCTAATACGATTACCACTTCTAGCAAAGACTATCCTGCACCGATACATATATAAAACACTATTCTGTCTTTGTCATCTCCAAACAATTTCCAAAAACAGACCGACGTTTTAAATACGTTTGGCGGTTAACGTATCCAGTGATTTGTGGTGCAACTGTGTGGCCTAATGTCCTATAGCTGTATAAAGGTTTAGTAATTTCGCATAAAGAAAAGCTAAGAACAACTTATCTGCTAACTGCTTGTAATGGCAACAAATCATCAAGTCCAGGTGTCCTTACAATTTTTTCCTTCACCATTAAGTCTGTGTTGTCTAAGATTAACACTTTGAATACTATGTGGGGTACAAATGGCTGACAACAACAGATTCTCTATTATTTCAATGATATATTTCAAAAATCCCTTGAAAAATTGGAAAAATCTCTTCGTACAGACAGCATCAGATATCGTCTGCAGTCTTCGGAACACCTCACTATTGATAACACCGACAAAAAAGGCGGAGGAGGTTAAAGTTATCAGTTTAGAACCCACGTCTTGATGCTAATTTACGTTTGAGCAATCACGTCGTTTTTAATGTTAAAGTTAATGTTTAAATTATTAAAGTTATAATCTAACCATTTTATTGACATGCAAACACATGCACCAACACTAAAAATTTGAAAGACAGTTAGTACAGCAGTTATAGATAAAACCTTTGACCCACTGCGTCCCACAGTGCCATCTCAGTAGTTAACACTGATGACGAAGGTTACAGCTTTAATTGCAAATTAACATAATAATATTTAGTTTATATTAATCGACAACACTGCTCATATACAGCCTTTGGCTAGCGTTGGAAGGAAGTTAAGAGAAGTCTATTTTAATTTTTATATAAATTTTTGTTCGAGCTGTCAACGTTTTTGTACCACAGTGCGCATTTATAAATCATTTCTTTTATAAAAAGGTACGTAAAGATAAATGATGTCGATTTAATATTTTCTTAATCGTCTCTGTAACTAATTAGCGGATTACCTATGTGTGGGTTTAAAGATAAAAATACGATTCTTATTTTATTAGCAGCAGTTTTTTTAGTTCAGAGTTATAAATTGGAGTGAGTTTATCGTTTATAACGGATCTGGCATATAAATAAAAATGTAGAATTAACATAGAGATGACTAAATTGGTGTAGCGTCTGCTTGTCTGCGGCGGTTGCGTTTTAGTTGACAGTTCAAATCTCGTATGGAGAATCACCATGATTTATTTTTGCTGAAATATTCTTCTGACTGTGCTTGTTATGTGTGTATTTTACATGTTTCTGACTACCTTCTATTTTGAATGAAATATTTTTTTGAACCCGCGCAATTTGCTTTGATTTCTATTTTCCTTGACTTGACTCGTTGGAACGCAAGCTAAGAGACCTATTAGCGACCTACAACTGGTGCCTGCCAAGCTACACAGCTTGGCTCATCGCCGCAAGGTTGCCTGCTTGTCGGTCTTCTACACATTGTACTTCGGTGAGTGTGCCCAAGAACTCCACGACCTCATTCCACCGGCCCCCTCCTACCATCGGACATCTAGGCGTACTGCAAGTTACCATCCCTACCTAGTTGCTATTTCACCAATTCGCACTAAGCGCTTCCAAACATCTTTTATAATGCGCACAACAAAAGAGTGGAACTCTCTACCTGCGGCAAATCTCTTTAAACTGAGATTGAACAGGCTTCTTCTGGGTAAGCTCACTCCATCGTCGACTTTATCTCTGTCATCTCAGACCTAGACTAGAGTCAAGAGCAAACCTACCTAACATATAAATAAAATTCCAAAACAAAGAGAGCTTACTTTGCAGTAAAACCTAATGCAATTCTGGTAAAGGTGAATGTATTCATGAAGTACAGTAATTAAAGGTACTATGAGTAACAGAGAATTGATAGGTACTTACCAATTCTATATTACTCATACTCGTACCTATTCAAATACCACCGCCTGCCACCGCCGCCCGGTGCCGCCACCGCGCCGCCATGATCGCTAACCATATGAAAGTGATATTTTTTCCCAAAACTAGGTTACCGAGTTATGAATCAATAGGTAACGGTCACTTCGCACAATTACATACACCTACCTATATTTTAAGTATCATTTAACCCTACAGTGGTCGCGAGGTCTACTAAACGTTCATTTGGAGAAACAACGACCTAACTGGTGCTTTTCAAATTGAAAAGGAGAGTGATTTAAAGTGTTTTTTTTTTTGTAATGTTTGTTTTCTTTTTTGTATGATAAATCCCAATACATATTAAATATTTCACGCCTGCTCCTCTGAAAGTTTGTTCGAACACAAATATCGACAAATCATTTTTGCGGAAAAAATATATTTATGTCGATGTTTCTCCAAATGATCGATATGTAATCCACTCAAAAAAATTACAAATTTAAAAAAATCGGATGGCGCCAATTATTTTACCCTTCGGGCAAGTACTGTAAGTTGAACAGTTGACGCATGGGCACGGTGAAGCGCAAGCGTTAGTTCCACGTGTTTGTGAAACAGGAGCACCGCAACGTCTGCGGTCGTCGTCTTGGCAAAAGAGATATTTTTTTGCAGAATAGCTTTATGATTCTCATACCAAAAAGTAAGGAATTTTAGTGATAGTTTAGTTAGTTTAGTTTGGTATACAAGAGAATCGGCACTAATATCTGCAAAAAATGTATGTGTCTTGACCATTCCGAGATTGTATAGGTACATGTTTGGTTATATTTACATACATGTTTTTCTATAGTTTTATTTTAACTCATTTAATGTAATCTATGTGATATTTTGTTGAAGAAAGAGGCATTTTATATTTCCGTTAACTTTTCTAAGCATAAAAGTTATGTTAATGTTTATTGATTATTTTTATAGAAAACACAGATATTAAAATTTAAAAACAAATAAACAGGTATTTTAAACTTATTGTCTACATTATTTTGTCTTAAATGTGGTATACCCATAATATGTAGACGCGACAACTGTAGGGTTAAGTACATTGATTTTCCTCAAAGCCAGGGATAGCGAATCGATGGGCCGCGACATGAAGTTCGGAACGGGAATTTAAGCTGCCCATTTTAAAGAGAACATTTGAAATGAGTACATTTATTATTTAAATGATCTTTCTTTATCCAAATATCTTAATTTGAGAACACAGTTCATCTAGTTTTTTATCCCACTAAGCTAAGAGGCAGCTCGGCTCATAAAAAATGCACGTAATGCTTGTCAATATGTTATCCGTAGATTTATTCAAATCACAACTGTCATTCCTTGACAGTTGTATAAAACGGCTACACGTATAACACGGCAAAACCTAACAATTAATTTCTCTGACCGTACAAAGGTTTACTTTCCCTGCACTAAGCATACCGCTGTGACAGCAGGTTGAGGTTTCGCGAAGCTCGGCCGATGACCTCGTTTTTTTTTTAACCTGTGGCACATTTACCATGATTCATCATGCATTTACGATTCACCACATGAAAGACAGCGAAATTGTTTGTCCATACCGGGCTGTTGTTTGTTTTTAGTGTCCGTTCTTTGAAAGTGCACTTTTTATTTTTTTATTTATTTAACCATTTATGTGCACACAGGAAGAAAGGAACAGAAATATACGTACAAAGGTGATGCTTAGTTCTAAAGAAATCTCTTACTGGCACAATGTTTGTTGTTTATGTTGTATGGAATGCGTGTTGGTGTTTTGTTTCATTCTAACATGTTGAATGTTTGTAACGTGTATCATCGAATATAAAGACTGGTCGGTCTATCGAGATACGCACACTTATTAGCAGCATGTCCTCAACTCGAGCGTTTTACCATTATTTCTATGAAACTTCATACTGCAAGGCACACTTATAAGCATCGGAATAGCACAGACCCGGATCGGGATCAGCTACTAAACATGAGATGAGATGATGCCGTTGCTATGCAGTGCTTAATGCACACGTGTGCTATGCGCTTTAATACCATGGTAGAAATCAATTTCCAATTACCTACCTTAGGCCAAGCGCCGGTTTTTTTTTTTTTGCAACCTACGGGACCTGGTATTCTTTTTTGGAATATGTTCAGGGGTGTCCCCTGAATGTCAATCCAAGTGGCCGCGGCGGAGGGGGGGGGTTCACTTCAGCCGCCATCTTTGGAAAACACGTTTTATTGAATATCTCGCGAACCGCGCATCGTACGACAAAAATTGTAGAGATCAATAAAAATACCAGTGGACTACCTTCTGTACCAAAACATTCTGTCTTCATATTTGATTTCTTTAACCTGTAACGTAATCCAGAAGGAGGCTCAAGTCATGAATCATAGAAACACCTGAAACAATTAATTCCGAGTTTCATATTAACTCTACTCTAGTTCTAAATCGATAAAGGCTCATAGTCTGAGGGTCATGAGCGCCGGGAGCGGGGTGAAAGAGGGTACAATTGTACCACCCTGGTTTCAGAATAAAATATAGATGTAAAAACATTAAGAACTTAAATATATCCGAAAATGCCTCATGAAATAATATTTTCAAGCTCGCTTCGCTCGCTCTAGCATCCTACATTCTCTTAATTGTTAAGCTTTTCTGCATAAGTCGATAAAGTTAGTCTTTGTATGAATAGACAAACGATAACCTAACATAATATCCGAGGTGAAGAGCAAAAATGATCGAGTTCGCTTCGTGGAGCTGAAGATGCACCCCCCTGAAAATAATCTTGACGGTGCGGGCATGAAGAGTTTTTTTTATATACAAATGGTACGCTTTCAAAGCATTTCGTATTACTACAAAAACTTTCAACGGGATTAACATTAGCTTTTCGGTAGATTATGTGAGTACCATACACTTTTGCCTGATTCAACATCGTTACCGCTGACAGAATGTCACTTTGGCTAGGCCCTCCGGTCTCATCTTACTTAACTGTAACTTATAAATAGAGATCGGATATTCAGATGTATATTCACCTAAAGTTGAGATGTTGGCTAATATGAAACGCGCTTTTGTATCGAAAAAATCTTAACTTCAAGTAACACACACCACCCTTCATACACATATTTGTATCGGGGGTTAAACATAAATTTTAATTAAATATGCATCTGAATATTAATGTAATCCAAGAATCACGTTTTTTTTTTTTAGTTTAAAATTGTTTAGAAGTTTCATACCCGGCTAGTTATGCTTTCCCAGTGTTCCTGGCATCCCGGGTATTATTTTAAGAAGCCGCTCTCATACTTTCATAGCTAAAATAAACTTTATGTAAATATACACCCGAGTATCCGATCTCTGCTTATAAACCAGCAAGTTGACTAGTCTATTTAAGCATACATAATTACACCATATAATTAATACGGAAACCAAGCCCTCTTTTTGAACAATTAGCGAAATAACGTAAACAAAATTACAGGTGCAATGACAGGTCCAATGTAACGAAATAATCCTTAAATTGTACACTTAACAAAACCGATAAGTATACATGCACCTACTTTACAAACCCACATTGTGCGAGTGCTGAGCATACTCGTACAAGTCTCTGACAAAGCTAGTCTAATTGTGTCATTTGTTAGAGAATTTACAATGATGAATAGATAGATAGCAGCTCTGTTTCAAAAGCATCTGATGAAAATGTAAATAAATGGATCAGAAAATGTACCTATGGATGCTAACTTGTAGCGCCAACTACAAAATGAGTACTTTAATTTGATTATATTTGAAAACTTAAACCCGCTATTCTAATTTTAAATCACTATAAAGAAGCTTTTCATTTAACAATTGAGGTCAATTTTATAATCTCAATGATTTTACAAGCTTTTATTTAACATGCAATTTTTAACATGTATGTATGTATGTATGATAGTTGTGGGCAAATCTTGCAAGCTGAAAAAAAAACCACATCCTCTTATCCTACGGAGTTGAAATTTCACACGCTGAGTCTGTTTCAAAGACTATGCATTTTCGTCGTCGTGAACATCCTTCTTACACTTTAAGATTAGCCGCAAGCTTTTAAGAAAATATTAAAGTTTTATGCTGACGTAAGTTTTATTTATTACTTTTTAGTTCAATAAAACCTTGTTTTTAAAAAGGTTTTTTACTTACATTTTTCAACTACATTTTTTTAATGTTATTTAAGCATTATTTAAGAATTTGAAACCTTCTAAATAAAGATGTGATGTGTTATTAATTATCTTTAGGGAGTGGTTAGAGCAATCACTCACTACAGGGATTCTCCTGAACAGTGATTGTTCACATCTTCATCAGATACTTTTGGAGCAGACAATAGAGCTATTTGTGACGGAGCTCGCCCGACAAAGTATTACCGCCATAGCCGTTTCATTGCGATGTTTTATCTTATTGATTGCACACCAAACTCTTTGCTTGACTGTACAATTAAATCAATGTTTACACAAAATTACACCTTGGATTTGCCTTCCTTTTCATACAAGTATGGCAATATTTCCGCAAAATGTGATTTTAAGTAATGAATAAATCAATGAGCTGTTGGTAAGTCGGTCAACTGTATGACTCACGATCAAAACAAACAGAGAAAGTGAAAGAGCCCGAGTATCTTAGAACTGTCAAGTGAGACATATCAACAACAGTGTCAATGGATACTTGATGCGGATAAAAAATCGAAAGTATTTCTAAGAAATACTTTTAATTTGCATACAATGACTTGGATGTTCGAAAATCGAAAGGAACAAATCGGAACAGGAAAAACGTTTCAAGAAATCTAATATGAAGTAGATAATTATAATAATATGGTATACCAACTGAGCCTTTAAGGAGCAAAAAAGAAATGATTTGTCTTTTCCGATAAAGCAGACGTAAATCCATTAAGTACCAATTATTATGTTAACGTTTTTTGTCCTTGCCCAATTTGTCATTTTAATTATACATAAAAATACATGTCACGGCTTCCTATATTTGATCAGTGCAGTAGCCAAAACAAGTGATTTGTTTACGTACTGTGTTGATTACAAAGATGAGGGTTATAAACTGTGTATTCAAGTAATTAGCAGTTACCCACCTTTGACAAAAATGTTACAAGGTTCGTGCTTAATTCTATAGAACTTCATTTCGGGAAGTACTTAGTTGCTGATAAGGTTGCCCAGTTATCCGATCGAGACACGTAGGTACCCTCAAACTAAAACATTGGTTTTGCAACAGCAGCACCAAATGTTTAGCAATAAGGCACAGATTTATCACTGAATAACCTGGATCCCTTTCTGATGCAATAAAAGCAGCCACTAAATAGTTTTTAATTTTTTCCCCTCCAAAATTCCAAACTTTAAATGCTTACTTTAATTAGAACGCACGTATTGCCATATCCCTAAGATATCTGCAGAATTCAAACTCAAACTTTATTTCAAATAAACCATTGATAAGTAAATGATTTTATATTTATAGGTAGGTTTGTACAAACACTTTTACACGTCAATCATATTTTTTAAACTAGATGAGGTCGGCGTTTTCTATCTGACAACTCTGAGATGAAAGGCCGAAACAAACTAAGAGTTCACAGTCTCTTTTAAAATCCAGACTAAATCTTGGTCAGATCATGTGAAGACCATGTAGATTGGTGTCTGAAATGGTATTTTGAGGAAAGAACCACACAGATTGAATGGAACTGTCTCATCGTGCAGCTCAACTCAGAACACGAGTCGACAAACAATACCAAAGAAAGGAAATTTAGGTAGGCCGCGTAAATTACTCAAATTGCCAGATCATGATTAAAACTAACTACTTAAGGAAAAAAAAGCAATGACCCACATAGTACTCACATTCATAATAATTAAAATAATTATACTTTACCAATTAAATACTCATGTCATTGTTTATATAAAATTCATCAACGTAAAAGTGTATACAAAAATCCGAACAGAAAGTTGCAGGCAATTTGAATTGTCAAAGGAGTCGGTCAGTCAGAAAAATGAAAAAAAAATGAAGCTAGTTGCCCATTCCATAGCGTAGTAGGTTCCTATGGAAAAGAACGGGCAAGAAGCTCCATGGACAGAATTGTTGACATCGGCACTAATTGCCTTAGAAAAAAATAGAATAAAAGTAGTTTTTAACTAGAAATAATTCCATAAATTCCCTCCTTTCGACACGGAAGGAATCTACGAAGGCAAAGAAAAAAGGGATTTTCTATAGTGAAACAAAGAAACTGGAAAAAATAATTAGGGCACATTTGCTTCGGTCATTTTCTATAGTTTATAATCAGTTTCCTCGGCTTATTCACTAAAATAATATAGCTTTATAGAGCAGTGGTGGTATAGTGGTAACGGCCACGACTTACAAGTTGTAGGTCGTAGGTTCGATCCCCGACAGGCGCTTTATTTTGTGTAAATTATTTCATCATCACTGCTCTCACAACGGTGATGGAAAACATCTTGAAGAAACTGGCAAGGCCTCGAAATATAACATCGAAGAAATGTGACATCTACCAACCCACACTGGGCCCGCGTGCTGGATTACGGTCCACTCCCTCTTACCGAGATGAGGCTTGTGTCACATCAGTGAGAACATTAGAGGCTAGCTATTAATTAATACTGTCATGTCACTATCATAAATCTTCAGCAGTGATCGCCTAGCATACATTAATTTAATCACCATTTAGCACCGTTCATTATGGTAATCTTTGAAGATAGCAGGTGTTTGGAAGAAGCTTTTTTTTGCCTAGATAGATGACTAATTGCAATGATGAAATAAATAAAGGAATCACAAGATATATAGCTTGATTAACAAGGTTACCGTATCACAGTCCATTTTGCACGTGAGAATAACAATTGTTCCAGTGAATATCAGATGGTTGTTGTGAAGTAAGACTTTCAGTGGCCAATTCAATTAATTTTCTCCTGTAAAAGCAATATTAACAATGTTAATATCCTTAAGGCACTTGTGCATGAAGCATTGGTTTAATAACAACGATAAAAGTTCGCGTAGTTTCAGCGGCGGTGTGACGTATGCATTGCGTTTACGCGACGTGCCTGTCTACGCGCTGCCACGCGGGGCCTACGCGGTTTTACGCTGCGCATGAGTTCGATTAACGTCAAAGTTAGACAAACACTCAGTGCAAAGGCACTTATTTTTAGAGACATCGTAGGCAGAAACAACCTTACTTTGACCTTACATCTTAGTCTTCTCGTTTTACTAGCAAACATGACTTTTAATTATCCTAATTAACAAACATAAAATAACACGTGTTGTATGAACCTTTACGACAAGGTTGTCCTATTAATTACCCTAATTCAAGTTTTACTAGACCATTATAAATTATTATTAGACGAAAGTAGAAAAACTGGTATAGGCTATACGTTAAAATATACAAATTTATATTTTTAAATGTAACTTTTTACGACAGGCACATCAAACAAATCAGCAGGACGTCGACATATGATTTGTAATACAGCTACTTAGTTGCCAGCCTATTAAAAAAAAAACTTTTATGTCTTTCGATGAAAGTTGTTAATAAGATCAAACATAAAATCTTACTTTTGAGGTCATTAAAGGCCAAACTGCCTCAGGTGGCTGTCTTGTTTGAGTGATCTCATGAATCTTTTTTCTTTAAGTGATTTACAACACCTACTTAAGGTATTAAAAATAAACACTAATTAGGTACAGCATGATAAAGTTGTTAAACTTATCCCCAGTGAGAACCACTATGAAATACACAAGAAACAAATAAAGTTCTCCAAACTAAAGAAAATTATTTAAATAAACTAAATACAAAAGCGCAAATTTTGTTATACTTATAATGGTAAACCCGAGGGAAATAATGTAAAAAAATATAATAATCTGTTAAAAAGCTAACTCTTTCATTTAATCTACCTATTAGTTTATACACAACGAACAAATATTAAAAGGAACTTACGATGATCCCACTCGAAACCTTATTGCAAAAAAAATAAAAATGCCACCGCCTAACCTTCTAATGATAATCCTAAAAAGTTAGTCTCCTGTTATGAATCCCAAAAAGAGGTAGTCTTTCTTAGTGGAAATCTCACCGTCAACCAATACGTTATAATAAGTACAACATTAAACGCTATAAATAACATAAGGTTTCTTCAGACAAACTGACGCACCCAATGAGTCGTTTAAATAGAAAATCATAAAACACATGTTATCCAATGACCTCTGCGTATATCAGCAATTAAAAACGATTACGTAAACTAATGTATGAAGGATCGTGATGAATATTATCTTCAAGTCATTTGTCAAAATCAATTTGAACTCTGTCGTATTATGCTTCTTTTAATTTAGTAAAAAGGTCACGGTTTTATTGAAATTGATCAATAAAGGTACTGTTGACGAACTAGATTTACTTCTCATAAAAACATTAATCATTCCTAACGTATATATTCATTGAATGTTTTACAAAGATAATTTAGAGTTAATTGACTCGAAGGGCTCCTGGTTAAATGATAACAGCCGCACGGGTTGATCGAAGGTTAAGCTACGCTTGCCGCGGTCAGTTTGTAAATGGGTGACCATCCATTGCATATCGAGACCCCCCTACCGCGGAAAACACGGTCCCTGCTGTCATTCGTAGATTTTTGACAGTCGTTACGTCTTAAGGCTCCCACAAACAGGCGCGACGCGACAGCGAGACACAAAGGCACCTCTCGTCGCGCGACGGGCGGTGCCTTTGTGTCGCACGCTGTCGCGTCGCGCCAGTGTGTACGTGCGTTTACCAAGGGGTATCGTGCTACCCGCTCATCGCTAATTGGGTTGTGGAGGTCAGATAGGCAGTCGCTAAAATGAATGGTAAAAGGCTAGGTAGATTGATAATTTATGTATAGTTAATTAACTCAAAAGGAAGCAATTTTAGCACGCACTCAAAGATACAATTTCTTGGTAAAATTCGTGGTCTTGGTCAACCGCAATGCCGTCCACATTTGGTCCGTGTGTGCTAACCTTTAACTTTAATCGTGGGAACAAGAAACTTGACTAACCACAGATGATAAGTTTAACTTGTTTTATGACTATAATCCTCACATTATACCTTCTCATCAAGAGATGAGAAGGTATAATGTGAGAATTATAGTAATTCGCCATTAGGAAAGATCCTAATGGCGAATTTAATGAAAAATCCATTTAAGAGGTTAATACTCTTTTTAATATAATATTAGATAAAAGTGGCGCACCGAGTTAAGAATATGGTTTGAGCTAAAGTTTCAGCTCATCTTAAAAGTATATTCAATTTCAACTGAAGTCAAACACGTTATTAATTTATATAGGTATATTTGATTCTTAAAATGGGTCTAAAAAATATTTTGAACTTAGTCTTAAACAAGTGAATATCATTGATTCTGCAATATGCAGCTCGGACATTTTCTTGTAGTGACAATTTATTCTTAGAAAAAAATTGGTTTTGCAGTCTATTTTGAGAAATGGTATTTGATTCTAAGCAGCTTTATAAATCCTACTAATCCTCTTAATATTATAAATGTGAAAGTTTGTAAGGATGGATGGATGGATGGATGTTTGCTACTCTTTCACCCAAAAACTACTGAACGGATTAAAGTAGTAAAGTAAGTACCTACGTCTGTCACTTTCTAGCATAGCTTTTGCACAAATAAAGGAAGGTATGATTTTTGTCTGCTTTCTACAATTTTAAATCTAACGTAAAGTTGTAAATCCACATTCTCGGTATTACTGGGCCAAGAAATTACTGTATTCTCAAAGGTCCCGACAGAAAACAGGCGTCATAAATCGTTCACTCATCTGCCCGAGGTACTTCGGATCAATTGCAGCTTCGCTTAAATGTACAGACAACCATATTTTATATATTTTGTATGATTTGATATCCTTTATTGTATGAATAGCGATATCAATGGTATATTGAATACGATGTTAGAATTGTATCCTACTTAATATTATAAATGTGAAAGTTTGTGAGGATGGATGGATGGATGTTTGTTACTCTTTGACGCAAAAACTACTGAACCGATTTGCATGAAATTTGGCACACAGATAGTTTATGACCTGGAGTTTTTATCCCGATAGTACGTTCCCGTGGGATTACTTCCAACCTCCACACGGGCGAAGCCGCTCGCAAAAGCTAGTTAATTATATAAAAAAAATACAAATTATTACCTATAATATAGCGGATTTTCCTTTATAAATGAGTTTTAGCAGGATGTACTATGTTGATTAAGAACAAACTTGGCCGGCGCAAACATACGAGGCAACGTTACCAGTTCATTAAATTAAAATGATCCAAAATCTTGCAAGCTTTTATCATCTTTAAGAATATAATTTTAAAGTACTTATTCGTATACACGATTTTGAAAAACGTCACGGTATCTTATCGCCTATAAGCTTCTTAATATTCTAAAGAGCGTTAATATTGATAATGGTCACTGCGAATTACCTAACATTTAAATAAGTGTTTACTATGTAATCAAACGTAGGCTTGGTCAAATTAAGTACCGTAAGTGTTGGCAGTCAATATTTATAATACCACACAAACACTGCATCAAAAATTATAGTATTTCATGTATTGATTTAGACTATTAAATTAAAGACATAAATTGTTTTAAAATCACTTAATTAAGTCATAATTTTAGTAACAGACGAAGTAGAATCTATAAACAAACACCAATATTCGCATATTATACAAATCAATACCTTGATTCATGAACAATACTTTCGTTAACGTAAAGTTTACAATACACTTAACTATACGGAAATCGAGATGCATACATCGAATCACCTGTTTTGACATTGGGATTCATTGCAATGAACAATTACAAGTATATACACACGAGTGTTTGATTCATGCAACGATACTGTGGCGCGGCGGCCGACGCTTGGTCTGGCAACGCAGCCAGCCCAATACCTATACATCATCGTCGGGAAGTTGCCTCTTCAAAGTCGCCCAGTCACTGAGATGGAAAAATTACGGGGTTTGTCATAAAGTCGCTGGTTTTTGATACTGTTCCTTTTGTATTTTTTATAGGCTTCAGAATGTTAAATGTTAGTAAGTTACTTTTTGGAACTGACCTTTAAAAAGGTCAATAAAAAATGGTTCTTCCATTTTTTTGTATTTAGAACTAGAGCGATTCATCATACTACCTACGCGATTGATTGAGGACCAAATCTGAAAATCACAAAATAACCAATAATTATTGTTAAAAATCAATTATCTTGAGGCTAAGATCAGCAAATCACAAAATAAATATAAAAAAAATTAAAAACAATCATCCTCACATTAAAATTAGCACCCGTCGTGACTCACTACCAAAACCTCTGTCACCATTACAATTCATGCTCGTTTATCCACATAATCACATTTCAGCGACTAACAACTTCAATTTCTAAGTTTCTAATTCCATTGCTGTCATCCTTTCAACACACTTCCCACTCACCATCATGCAACAGTCTTCTTAGCGTGTCGATGGAAGTCCATAATCTACATTGACCTAGAAATTAGCTACGAGCTTAACGCCTTCAGTACCGTCCATTAAGTCTTGTAGCCTGCAGATATCAGGGCACGCTGGACACGTTTATGGAACAGCACCATATTTGCGCTCCAGGCTGAAATCTTCTATAAATCTCCAACTATGAGGTTTTCCTAGCTTGGACCGACCTGTGTCCACAGTAAACTCTGATTATTCCATCTAGTGGATGCTAGACCAGGACGTTTTCACTATAATGATATTAATAAGGCTATTTATTTAAAGGTCAAATGAACTGGCTCTGACTTTCAAGATGGGTTCGACAGAATTTTATGGGTTATTACTATCAAAGATAAAACTTGCACGTATCGATCGTGACGTATTTAACGCATCCTACTCAAAATTATTATTTACTGCAGTTTTGTACGTGAAGTCAAAGTTTTCGTCAAAATATAATTATAACTTTGAAATATTATATATATTATAAACTGAATAACCCTGTAATGAAAACATTTAATTCAGTATTTGTTTATTTATTCTGTCGATTGCATGGTTTCTATACGTTGAATAAAAAAACAAATATTGTTTGTTGATTGTATTTTGAAATAAAAAGCTTAATAGGTAATGTTCTAATAAGCGCATATGCTTAATTAATAAGGCTCTAAAGTGGGTGAAAAAATGACGATAATTTTCGTTCTTTGGAGGAAGCAGATAAGTACCTAAAATTAAAATAAAACAGTCCACGAAATATTATAGTTTACGAACAATAAATACAACTTTTTCTATATATTCTGTAAAGATCAAAAGTCACAAGAGGCGCTTTAGAGGTGTATGATTGATATATTATATGAGATTGTGCTTTTTAGTCATTTTATTATGATTTTCTTAATAATTATTTAGAGCTGCGAGCAACTTGTGAACACAATATTACTTACTTATGTTGTCTGTAAATTATGCCTACTTAGGTATAATTTGGGACAGTATATTTGTCTGTAAATTCTGCCTACTTAGGTATAATTTGGGACAGTATATTGTTTATAGTTTAATTTGCAAATTTAATGATTAGATTACCGGAAATGAAAATTACGTGTAATTTTTCCTTAATTAGAATTAATTGTTTTAATTAGAATCTTTAAACCTTTTCCCATTTTTCAATTTGATCAAATTTTCCACATAGTACGGTACTCAATTTTCTGATACCTTTCATATTTCTTACGTTCCAAATAAGCGTTTCAAGATATCCGAGAATTTTATATTTTATTATGAATAGTTTGAGAATATTTTAACCTCATAAATCAATATTTAGATAGGTCTTTTTGAGCAAGGTCAAGAAAGTCCACTGTCAAGGTTTAAGCCATCGCGAATACTTCGAATTGCAAATTCTCGTCTAGCTCTAGAAAATTTTCGCACTAGATTTCTTTCAAAAATATTTTGATATTTGTAGATACCTACTACGTAAGTATCATCGACGTTTTTTATTTATTACAAACTAGATTTTACCCGCGGCGTCGCCTGTGTGTTGTGCGGAAATTAACCTACGGGGACGTACTATTGGGATAAAAGTACCTTACGTCCTAACCCAGGTCATGGTCTATCTGTGTGCCAAATTTCAACGAAATCCGTTCTGCCCTTAGGGCGTGAAAACAGAGTTACCTACTTTCGCATTTATAATATTAAAGTATGGATATGATTTTAATATTAAAAATTCAAATTATTATTGATAATTCGCTCAACACTAGCAATTATCCATGTAGGTATACTGGACATTGGTGGATCATTTTCCTTTTTGTGTTTCCTATTGCTCAAGAAAATCACATACCTAACGTTACATGAAAAAACAGAACTTTATTAGAAACGGTTATAATAAGTGTTCACAAAATAGGTGCCATAGTAACTATTTCCCTTTTATTTAATTCACATAAATTATTGACATAAAAATTAATAAATAAAAAAGCGTTAATTGATTCAAATTCTATAATTCGATACTCTTGTCTACTAAATTATACATGTCATGGAACAAAATTAATTAATGAACGATCGCTGTACCTACCTACCTAATATCATAAGCGATACGCCCTCGAAGAAAAACTCAGAAAGCCTTTAAATCAGTTGGAACTCATTTTAATAATTTTAACAACCAAAGCTATAGTAACTTTGTGGTTTTAATTAAAAGTATAATAATCCTAAGTATGTATAGGTAAAGTCTCTTAAAATAAAAAGTCAATAAAATAAAAGTCATTAATATGCAAATAATGAAGCTCAGGCGAAAATTCACGTCAGGTGGTAAACCGGATCGGTTGCCAACAGACAACTTGTCACCTTAAACGTTTTGGTCAATTCTTGGCTCTAATTAACGACTCGCCATCGTCGTTTCATTAGGCAAATTGTTATGTTACCATATATGGACACATTTCACTATTTTCTCGGGAATGATAAAAGAAGATACTTTAATTAACCTAATGTAATTTTTTCAAATGGCCTTTTAAAGTGTGTGGAACACGTTAAAATAAATGTCCTACCTACAAATAAAAATGTTAACAGCACGTGAAAAACCTCAAAATTGAATTTTATGCCTATTTAAATATTAACATTTTCCGCAGTCCTCAAGCGAAAATTGATTTCCTATCTAAACGAATAAAAACATTGGCATCATTTATTTTGCCAGGCAAAATTATTCTTATTCATTCCAAAAATGTAAAATTAAGTAGCCTTTGACATAAAAAAGGGTGATTACAGATTATTCTTTCCTTGTTTTTAGCTGCATATAATTTCGCTTAAAGACCACTTCCGTTCCGACCAATATCTGTCAACATATTTCCACGTTCGGCTTGGACACATCACAAGAACTCGATTTCATTGACAACAACCGTCTGCAGCATAATGAGTTTTAAATTATTACTGCAGATAAAAAGTAGCTGGCTGATGTTCGTATAACCTTTCTTTATTCCGTAACTGAAGACTCTACACGATCGAAGAATAGAGCATCCCACTATTGTCTGCCAATCAACTGTGTAGAAGATACTCGTATTTAAATTTAATAAAAAGGGGTTTATAAATTGGTTTAATATGTTAAGTATAATTTTGGTATTACAAATTGGGGGTGTATTGTAGTGAGCGTGTGCGGTAGTAACGAGCGGCGCGGGCGGCTATGCGCAGACGCAGCGGGCGGCAGGCGTCGCTCCGTCTCCATGGTAACGAGGCGTCGGGTACATAAGCGCGCGCGTGGGCCGCTTGCCGCACACACCGCTAAAGCCTGGAGAGCGCGCAGCACGTCGTGCTACGGATCACCGGGAAATATTAAATAAGTTTGAAGTTTCGTAAATTATAAGTGAACAAGTCTTTAGTTACGAATCTCAACTTTACGCGTGAATTTTTTCAGTTATAAAGTGTTGTGAATTAACTTTTAAACAATCAAGATGATATCCTTAGTGTTGTTTGTTATGGGAGGTCTCCTCGCAACGACAGAAGGCAGCTGTGGTGCTGGAAAACAATTATTACGTAAGTCATAATTTCAATTAATCCAGCCATTCATTAACTATTTTCAGTCTTTAATTTATTATTTTCAGGCCTTAATTCACTTTCTTTGATGTACGATTTAGTTATTTAGCTATTTACTATCTAAATAACTAAATTACTCAAACTTTTTATTAACATTTACTACTGTCGGTCAAAAGGCTAAAAGCTGATCTTTATCCATTTAAAGTAACATTTAATTCAGTTTACAATATTTGAACATTAATAATTAATTCAAACTCATAAATTATAATAATAAGTCGTTTTCGTAAAATCGATAAACGCAACTGAAACAATTTTAAATATTATCTTGAATCTGCACCAATAATCTCAGAAAATGTCTTTAAAATTTATGTGTCTATACATTAAACTCCAAAAGCATCTAAAGCACATAAAAATTCATAAAGTGCTCGTAATGATACCAAGAATCCATCAATTCACTCGCCGCCACCCAGTCTGGATTTTGAGAACGAGTTTTTACCCAAAAAGATGCTCCTATTTTACATACTCGTATGGGTCGAGGTCGTAAAATTTTATTGACACCGACACCTGTGCTATCACGCACCGGTCTAATAAATCAGATCAATCCAAAGGATTATGAAATCACTCGAAAATGTCGCCTTGACACTCAGAATTGGATGACACTCATATAATTTTAGCAATACAGTTGAATTTTGGAGACGTAAATTTTACAATTGTTCTTTTTTCTATTCTAGGATCTGGAGGATTGACGGCGTACGAGAAGCAAGCTATAGTCGACGCACACAATCGTCTCAGGCAATCCGTTGCCCTGGGACAGGTCTCCAGCCAACCACCCGCGGCTAACATGATGGAAATGGTACGTCACACACACACAAGCGAAACACAGACTTATGAATATGAATACGAACTTGATCTTGACCATTATTCATTGACATTTTGTCACACATTTTAATTCAGTGGAGTAATAAAATACGAAACCACTAAAGCAATGACATCAGCCACATACATTATTATCTAATAAAGTAATACAAATTCTAAATCTCCTGATTTGAAGACATTTTGATAACTAGTCTGGCATTCGAATGAACGAGATTTGTGGCATATTCAATTAAAATGCTTGAGAGTTTTATACTAGTCTTCTATTTTTACTTCGTTGGTAGGTGCTCAGTTAAATGTCTACCTAATCAATATAATCTCTGATAGAAGGATTATTTGCAGAGATGATACATTTTCGTAGACCAGAATTATAATTGCAACCAAATATGTAATATTCATAACCTGGCCAACAGTTGTCGCAAATACAAAAAACAGAGTCAATTGATTTTATCCGAAAAACACACAAGTGGCACTTAGTAAAGTTCAGTGCCCGACGCTTCAAATCATTAATGAAAAACAGACAACCTCAAAGCGGCTTAAACATAAAAAAAAATTACGATACTAACAAAGTGTTTTCTTTTGTTAAGGTATGGGATGACGGGCTAGCCGCAACCGCTCAGCACTGGTCCGACGAGTGCATCAGTGCTCACGACCGTGCCGCCCAGCGCTACGACGGCCGCTTCCCCGTGGGTCAGAACCTCGCAGCCACCTGGACAACTCGCCCACCCAGCCAGAACGCTGACTCGGAACCTGACTTCAACACCCAGATCGACGCTTGGTTCGCTGAAGTACATGTCTACGGCTTCAAGCCCATCACCGGAGGGCACGGCACCGGGCATTACTCACAGGTAATTTGCAATTTAAATTCGGCAATTTAATAGTAAAGTCAATCTCCATATCAATTCTCTGCCAAATGTGACTTATTGAATATTTAATTCCGTAAATTACATAATAATTCATTGTTGCCTTCATAACCGGGACTTGTGTGGTTCCATATTATTCCAAACTGTTCGGAAATGAAATCGAACGAGTTTCTAACGATAATTCTCTTTTTTTTAGTTGGTTTGGGGCGAGACATCTCACGTAGGCTGTGGCTTCACATTCTACTACGACCCCTCTCGAGGCTACACCAAGCTTTACGTCTGCAACTACGGTCCTGGCGGGAACGTTATTGGATCCAAGCCGTACGAGAAAGGCTACCCATCATGCACCAACTACGGCCTCACACAATCGAACAAATACTCCGGCCTTTGCGGTAAATATATTTTATTCTCTACAAACAAACCTTCCTCAGAACTTGTTTTACATCAAATAAACCTGAATTTATGTTTGCTCTGGACAAGTTCTCGTCTAAAATTACCATAATTCAAAATGTCTAACGATCAACTTGCAATCCATACAATAGTAAAGTTTATTGTCCCACAAATAAATCTAATTTATATGTTCTTTGTTACAGCCGCTAGCTACACAGCTTCCTCGTCTTACCAGACGGTGGACAACAGCAACAGCTACATCTCGAACGCCATCCCCGACAGCTCCGTTGACACTCAAGGCTTCAACTATCAGTTCAGCAACCAGTACTACAACCAATACAACAACCAGTACCAATACAGATACCAGCAACCTGCCACCTATAACTACCAGCGTCAGGAAACCTCTACCTTCAGGCCTATTATTAGCATCATCAAGACTGCTTCCAATCTCTTTAAATCTAAGCCCCAGGTCAGAATCGGCACTGTGTACCTATAGGTCTTTCCTTGAATGCACACTCATTGCAGTATTGTTTGTAATTTATTGTGACAGTTGTGTTACTCGACTGATATTCGAAACTGCACGGCGCAGACTTTCGGAACCATGTATGATATTGTTATTCCTTGGTTTTACAAGGAACTTAAGTAAGTTTTCGCTTCTTTAATTAAATGTATTAAATTTCCAACATTGTGAAGGTCCTGGTGATTTTATGTTAAAGTTGCGATGCTGTCGAGATGGCCTTCTAGTATTAGCAGTATGTAAGCGAATTGTTATTTAGATAAATTTTATATTTATAGTTTTAAATAAATATTCCTTAATACAATTTATATTTATTTTTATTTGATGTTGCGTGATGTAATTTCTATGAATATTATTTAAATAAAAGCGATGACGTAACAACCAGTCATTTAGATGAGTAAATTTAATATACAATACTCGGACTCGATGTCGCATAAAATTATATTATTTTATGAATCAACGAAAGGCTCTGCGGTCACCAACCTGCTTACCTAGCTTGGTAACTAAGGCCATTACTCTTAAAAAGAGAGCTCTTTAAAGAGAGTTCTTTTAACGTCGTGAATAAGCAGGCTAAGCTGAGCAGTTACTTCGTGTTTAAGTAAATAATAAATCTGGCTGACGACATCTTCTTAACGTAGGCCAAGTGTGTACAATGTCCCAGTTAACGTAACACAGAGGTGTAACCTTTCACGTATCGGTAACTCTACCAGCACCTCTTCATAAGGGAACACCAGAAATGCTGCTTAATCCCGGAAATAAGTTCTTATAACTACATAGATAGAACTAGATAAATGGAGAAGATTTTTCTGCCATTTGGTCTTCTGCCACTTACTGCATTAATACAAAACAGTACTTTCCTGATGACTCGCTCTAAACCAGTTCTAGATGTCATAGCAGAAAAAAAATGAACTTTGTTTTCACGGCGCCCTGCAATTTAGTTCTAACAAACGTTTGTTGTGGTTTCACTGGAACTATTAACTAGTTTTCCCACCATGCTGTGACACTCGCGTAACGAATAGAGAAAAGTATGTAATTATAAAAAAAAACTACAATAATTTCGAAAGGAGAATGGCGATCGTATTATCGATAATTTACATAATCATACAAGACAACTAAGCATATAGTACTTTTAACTGACGTCTCTTACTGTTTGTCTATTATCACATAACATACATTATGTGTGTAGTTAAACATACTGTGTATTGAATATTTAATAGGTACTTATGTAGGTACACACAATCATTTATCGCCTACTATCTTCTGCCTGTGGTTTAGCCTGCGTGGGTCTCGGAAATTATCCCACGGGAACGTGCTACCGGGACAAAAAGGGGCGTTTCCCAGGATGCCATCTATCTCCTAGTCAAATATTGGTGCCGGTTCTCTTGTCACAAAATTCTCTAAACTAGACTAAAAATCACTAAAATTTTGTTTATTCCTGTCACACGACGATTTCCCATTCTGAAATAGACTAAAGTGACACAACTTAACTATATTTTAGTTTGACAGCACTAAGATGGCACTGAGTTAGTAATTTAGTGAAGATAGCAATTTTTCTATTCTGAATTCGAAAGTTTTTCACCTAAAATTTTGGTTGTCTAACTAAATCTGACTATTTTTAATCGCGATTAAAAAGATGTGGATTAAAATTAGTTATCATGAACTAAAATTCACCTCAACACCTCGACTTCAGGTGCAGAAACTGTATCTTCGTTTTCTTTTATTTTGCTTATATCTCGAAAGTGGTGTGTCCTATCGCAAAAATAATGAAAATTTGGACCCCCTTTATGAAACTCCATATAAAACACGTCGAGGTTGCCCAGCATGCGCGCCACCTAGGCTCTAATAAAAAATACGGGATAGGGCAAACAAGTACCACGTGGAGTCGCGATTGTCAAATTAAATTTTAGTTCCGTCAAAATTATTTTTAAAACAGATATATTTTTTTTTGCAGAATAGTTTTCAGATTCTCATAGCCAAAACAAAGTAAATAATTTTAGTGATAGTTTAGTTCGGTGTACAAGAGAATCGGCACCATTATCGAAATCAGTTTAGTGGTTTAGGCGTGAAAAGGTAACATACAGACAGAGCTACTTTCGAATTTATAATATTATAGTATGGATACTGCTGTTTTTACTACCGATCTTATAGAATATTTCCACAAGTTATAAAACCAAATGCAACATGACCATTAGTGGAAAAAGTAACTACTTCCTGTCTGTTGATAACGTTAAAAATACAGAAGGAAAAGCTGCAATATTACCCAATCTTATTACCTATTCCAAAAATATTTTCAGTACGACATGTTGTGAAAATCTATTGTTATCAGTATGATACTCGTACAGTGTGCTCTTTGTTTAGTAAGTTGGCAAAGTGAAATTTATCGACTTCAATAAAAGGAGGAGGTTCTAAATAGGTCCTCTTTTTTGTAACTATAACAAAAACTGTAATCTTCCTTTGAAAGTAGGCAGGTACTACGTACCTAATAATATCAAAAGCTTTTAGTTAGACCACAGGATTACAAAGTAAATATGTACATGCATAAGTTAGCTGGTGGTCACAAAGAAACTTGAATATTATGTTAATCAAGAGTACCAAGTGTCCTTGACCTCTGCCAGTAGACTTGTGTGACATTCGTCAAACATAAAGTGTTAAAACCAATACACTTCGATTCACACTATCCTCATACGGAATAAATGAATTGATAGCAGGGTTAGAAAACAATGCAAATAAAGTTCTGACACCTGTGCGTTTGAGCACAGTGCCCATTAGCTGATCAACAAAGCAGTCACTTAAAGATGGTGATAATGAAATAATTATATATGAGCTGTTGGATATCTATTTAAGTAGAGGAAACGAAATAAATGATGTGATGATTTACCTGCTTCCACGCTCCTTGAAGAAATTAGGTACATAACTCCACTAAAAAAAGCGGGATACTTTTGTATAGCTCTGTGATCTAATTTGACATAAAAATAATTTGAACAAGTTAAGCAGGGTTTTATTGAAACTAAAATAGATATAGGTGTAGTTTTAGATCTATGGACACCGATATCACTAATTAAAAAGGCTTATTTTGTTATTTTGTATGTTTGTTACGAGATATCTCCGGCAAATGCGGATCAATTTCGTTTTTTTTTTTATAGTTAGGGTATGCCTTAGGTGTGGTCCCATATATTTTTATAGTTAGGGTATGCCTTAGGTGCGGTCCCATATATTTTTATAGTTAGGGTATGCCTTAGGTGTGGTCCCATATATTTTTATAGTTAGGGTATGCCTTAGGTGTGGTCCCATATATTTTTATAGTTAGGGTATGCCTTAGGTGTGGTCCCATATATTTTTATAGTTAGGGTATGCCTTAGGTGTGGTCCCATATATTTTTATAGTTAGGGTATGCCTTAGGTGTGGTCCCATATATTTTTATAGTTAGGGTATGCCTTAGGTGTGGTCCCATATATTTTTTAGTAACTTTGCTTCTGTAGTTTTTCAGTTAGCTTCAATAATACGTATTTTTGCCACTTCGTATATATTGATGATATGAGTAATAACTTTCTGTCACTATTATTTACATAGTAAGTAGTGGTATACGAATTTGTGTGGGGTAGGTACCACAACTGAAAAGTGAAAAATAATAACTTTTTTACAAAAAAAGAAACAATCGACTTCCACAAAAAACTCCACAAAGTGAAAAATAACTATATTATTCCAACACCAGTTATTAAAAAGAAAATTATAGAGTTCTTCACAAACTGCGTAGTTCAGTTGTCTTTCTTAATAGTTTGCCTTATGGACCCGGCACGTGCAACTTTGTACTTAAGTACTTATTTCTTAACTTACCTACTGGCTACTTGTATTATGATTTAAATACGTTAAGTAAGTTCCGGTCTAAGTTAATAGCTGTGCTCGTAAAATAAAATATAAAGAACATCGAAAACGGTGTTCATTGATCCACCGACCCTTGCTCGAGCCAACCCGTGCTGTTGAGTCTGTAGCTTCGTGTATTCGTCCCCTAATAATAATAATTCTGATCCAGCCTGTCTCTTGCTGCCCTCTCCCAGCGACGCCCTAAGCCGAGGGTCGTACCCCGCAGTGGGACCCCTTAGCGTGTTGTAGTTTTTTAACCCCTGGCTGGGGGCCTTAATTTATTAGGGCAACCACAGGCATGTCCGGCGAAGCAGCCAACATCCTCCTAGGTTGACCTGCAAGAAGCAAATCACAAAAAGAAAATGATCATTGATCTGCTTTACGGTTGACGAAGGGGTTATGGTTTACGTTCAGTCTACATTATTTGTAGTACGAATAGTTTAAAATAAAACGTATAACGTTATGCCTTTGTACATGTTCTTTTAGCTAAGTCGTTACGTCGATAAATTCTTAGCAAAAAACCTCATTGAAGTATAATAGTTGTTAGCTTAATTTAGCATCATGCTGAATATTCTGAATCTTCCAAAAAGGGATGGGGAAAATTTTACTTTTTTGGAGTAAGAGAAAGACATAGAAACAGATTTATACCAAAACTAGATGATTAAATTGCTATGCTTGACATACAAACAACAACAAACTTGACACAGATCTCAAAACTATATTTTGATCTTGACCCCCAAGTGCACATCCTGACCATGCCAATTAGTTCAAGCATTACTTAACCGATTTCTAGTCCATATCACTGCATGAAATCGTTCAATACGTCTAGAGATAATAGATTCAACTCTCCTTAGTTTTAATACGGTTTTATTAATGTAACAAAAAACAAATGTAGGTGAGTCATTCGGGTCAAATGTTACCATAAAGTATGGCAAGTGGCAGACAGGAATGTTGAAGTGAGTCATTGAATTTAGGCAGAGGCATTTTTAATTCATTTGCAGTTGTTAAGTAAGTTTCTTGTGCTTTTTTCTTGTTCCCAGTGACGTAAGGCCTTTGTCCTACCGTGTGGTTTGTTGACGGTCATGCAGTAAGGAAATAAAAGGAAAAGTGACGTTCAGCGGCGCAATTGGACGGCTTTCATGCGGTTATATGGAAGAAAATAGCCTCCTTGTTTGGGTGAGTGCGAGGCAGTAGCAACAGTATCCAGAACAAATGAATGCATAATGATGGGTGTTGATAACAGTGCATAAGACTTTACTAACACAATAGGTACCTTTAATTGTAATAATTTATATCTCTGTATTTTATATAATTCTCTGTGTTTTTATAATCTGTAATTGTTTGGATTAATTTTATCTGAAATAAACTGATTAATAATAGTTGCCTTTCTGTTTGCCATAACCGGGTTCACCAATTCTGTCATTCATGTGTGGTTTCGAAAGTAATGACTTATGAGTGTAGCGGTCATAGGTAAGGCCATTATGTCGTATGACTTTTACGTAAAGATAATT
Source organism: Griposia aprilina (assembly GCA_916610205.1). Taxonomy (NCBI): domain Eukaryota; kingdom Metazoa; phylum Arthropoda; class Insecta; order Lepidoptera; family Noctuidae; genus Griposia; species Griposia aprilina. The sequence goes on from OU744287.1 coordinate 9,693,756, forward strand.
TAATTGTACAGGAAATCCGCAGTGAAAAACAAAATTTTCTTTTTTTGCTGTTAATTTTAGTGTCCTTTTGGACTTTACAAATTATCAAACCGAGTCAGGTTGATAACTTGTCAAGTCCTGTTCTTATAACTTAATAACCTTTTAAAAACTGTAATGCGTTGACCATTGTACCGTACGAAGGACACAAAGATGACGATTGAATGTTTGGGTGTAAATTCCTGACGGTTTCGTTAATTTTGACGTTACCGAGTTTTGATAATTTATTTAACATATTTTTTTTTACATTTTTATAGATGCCGACGATGTTATTGTGAAGGACTGTACTTTGCTTACTATTTTCAATTGCAAATTAAAACATGTGAGTAATTAGGCATACAACATTGTTTGATGTCTCAATACTGTGATTCTTTATAATGAGTTAAGAATGTGGGAAACTGCAAAAGCATAATCAGCCTATGACAATTCCCACTGCTGGGACACAGGCCTCTTCTCCATGACAGGGAGTGGGCCATAATCCTAAATGCTGGCCAAATGCGGGTTAGTCGATGCCACATGTCTTCAAAGTATACTGTGGTGATGAAAAATAAATTATCCCGCAACCTAAAAATATATTGTTTTGAAGTAATTCAGTATGAACTTCGATACGGGCTGTCTTCTTAGCTCCAACGCATCTCGGTTTTAGTTAATTTACAATTAGTGGAAAATTAACGGTCGAATCTATCCTGATATTTCATTCCGGAAAAGTATCGTTTCACGTGAGTGGTTTAATAAATTCGAGCAACAGGCAATGACTGTTAGCCTATACACACTCAGAGATAAATTTTCATTATTATTTCAATCAATAAATCAGCGTATAAGGTTCCCAATGCTGGGACTAAGCACTCCTCTCTGTGAGCAGAATCGGCCATAACCCACCAAGCTGGCCCAGTGCGAGTTGGTTATGGTATTTCAATTTACCCTTAATCAGGTTCTACTAATAACTTGCACATAGACTTTATTTTAAACTAGCTTTCAACCGTGACTTCGTCCGCGTGACATTTCTTGTTTTAAGGGGACTACGGGACCTAAACGTAAGTTTTATAATGCCTAAAAGTATATGATCCAATGATAGATCATAAATGATTTTATTTCTGTAAGTAGGTTTGTACAAACACTTTTACACGTCAATCATATTTTTTAAACTAGATATGGTCGGTGTTTCTTAACTGATTACTCTGAGAAGAAGGGCCCAAACAAACTCAGAGGGCACAGTCTCTTTTAAAGTCCAGACATAATCTTGGTCAGATGATGTGAAGACCATGTAGATTGGTGTCTGAAATGGTCTTTTAAGGAAATAACCACACAGATTAAGTGGACCTGTCCAGTCAGTGCACGCATTTGTCAGTAACCGTGCAGCTCAACTCAGAACATAAGGAGCTCAACGATTCGACGAACAATACCAAAGAATGGACATTTGGGTAGGCCGCATAAACTACTTAAACTGCCACATCAAGAATAAAACTGTAAAAATGACCCACATAGTCCTCATATTCACAATAATGAAAATAATATAATACTTTTTACAGTAAATATTCATGTCTAAAATAGCAAAATAAAGTCAACATTCAACTTGTAAACTTATTGGAGCAGCTCAATCCCAAGCCTTTTTGTCTTCAATATAGTCCTTCACAGCATAATCCGCTGGAGTAAACAAAATTAGAAAAATAGATAATATTCTTCAGGAATCAGTAGTATAGTAGTAGTATATTAGTTAGGTAGTGTGTTGAAAAAATAATACAACTAATATGATACGAAATAAAAAAAAAACACGAAGATACTTATAAAAATTCTTTTAACGATTAAAAACCAAACCAATATACATGTAATCATTTTGTTGTTTTGTCAGATTATTCTACAAGCAACATATTAACGTAATAGTGTTTTAACGTTTTAGTCCAATCAATAGATTTTTGTAAACAGATAATTGCTTCATATTTTGCAATAAATGACCAGCGTTGTATCATCGCGCTTCTCTCTTCAAACTCAAAGTCAAAGCATTTATTTCAAATAAACCAATTACAGGCACTTTTGAATTGTCAAGGAGTCGGTCAGTCAGTAAGATGAAGCTAGTTATCTTTTCTATGCAGTCCGACAGTGACCGCACTTTAGCTGTTGTCAGCCTTTTTACATAAAATAACATCATCTTCTAAGATGTGATACGTGTGTGTGTGTGTGTGTGTGTGTGTGTGTGTGGGTGTGGTGAGATGTGAGATGTGTTGTAAGGTGTGATGTGATGTGTGAGTGTTATAACACTCGGCAAAACTATAGCTTCCTCACTAGTGAAACAATTTTCGGAATCGGATCAGATGTTTCGAAGACTACCGCCTACATACAAAATCATACCTCTTTATAATATTAGTATAGATGAGTCGTGTCTGTTGTTGAAATTGGCAACAATTATCCATTCATATTTTTTATTGTATATTGACAAATGGTTTACAATTGCATTGTTCCATGATAAACTGCTACCTGTAATTGTCAATAGAAGAAAGCAAGTTTGATATAAATAATACAGTTTAATAGTAACTATTCTATAAACACTCTGTCACGTAATTTGAACACGTGTTTACATTATTTACATAATTTAGGTATATATTTTTCTTATGCGTATTGCGTGTGGCGAAGAAAATTTATCTGCTAGTAAAAAAATAATATTGATGATAGCTTTACAAAATATATTGAATATTGTCCCTGTTTAATATTAAATGTTTTGAATTATTTGAAAAAAAAAAAAACGAAGGTTCTGATCAAGCAGATATTTAAACTAAAATGGAGATGGGCAGGCCACATTCATAGGCTAGAACCACAAAGATGGGCCCAGATCGTGACAAACTGGACCCCAGAATTAAGAAAAGAAAGAAAAGCAGACCTTTCCAAAGGTTGGGAGAAGAAATTGAGAAACATACATACATACATAAACTCACGCCTTCTTCCCATGGGGGTATGCAGAAACTACAGAACGCCACCTGCTACGATCCTTACATACTCCTTTTGCCTCGTTTACATTCATACATCTGGTCACACACGCACGCCGGTTGTGAGTACTACGCACCTGACCTTTCTGAAAAACATCACCAATAAGGTGTAATATGTCTTCCTAGGGCGTCCTCTCCCGGCATTTCCACTCACAACTGCCTTGTAAATACCTTTTGTTAATCGCCCTTCATTCATCCTCTCAACATGACCAAACCATCAAAATAATGAATGAATGAGAAAATAACTGGAAAAAACTGGGCAAGAACAGCCAGACTACGGGAAGAATGGAAACAGTTGCAACAGGCTTTTACCGCCGCAAGCGGTCCTTACATAGATGAAACATAAATATTAAAGATACTAAACACACAATACTAACAATTATAAAGCTAAGATTTTTATTTCATTATTATTAACACACACAATTATCACAATTATTCACACTTAAAAATATTTTTCTTATACTCTAAGCGTAAAAATCTCATAGTTGTAACTGTAAGGAATTAATAAAAGCTTTTTTTTTCATTTATTTTAATTTGAAATGTTGTCTATTTAGTTTCCTGTTAGACGACTACAATACTATTTAAAAAACCTAATCCAATATTTATATTATTTGCCAAATATATTGGTAATAGTTAGATGGATCTGTCGAAGGCAGATTGTATAATTCGTCATTATACGTGCGGCGGCGCCGCCGTCAGTTTGCATACTTTCGCCGTTATGTATAATTCCTAAGGCAAAATGTAAAACGCCTAGGCATTATGTAAATGTCCTTGAAATGCCATTAATGATTCAATTACCATATACATGTCGCAGGCAGATTGTATGATTCATGATTATACATACAGCGCCGTCCGTTTGCACACTGTCGTCGATAAGTATAATGCCTAAGGCAAATTGATGACGCTTCTGATCGCATCCATTTCATCAAGAGTCTTATGTTAGAGTAACATAACATCATCATAACATCACGCCTGTATTCCCCGAAGGGTTAGGCAGAGGTGTACCTATAGCACACCCACAACCAACCAACCAGAGTAACCATGATTATAAACAAGTTCGGCAGTTAAAACTGAGCAGTAAACTAAATAAAAATGACTCATACATAATAAATATTTAAATGGGTAAGTAAATAAATATTAAGCAGTAAAAAAATAAAATAACTGCCCGTTATTTTTTTCAACTGATCAACCTCCCTAATGTTTAAATAACAGTTGTAAAAAATATTACCCTTTATTAAGGTATTAGCAGGAGCACGCCGAACGCCAGTTTTCAGGGACACTTCAGCCTATTTTTCAAGCCGGATAACCCCCAAAAAGTTTTTCTCTAGTGCACAGCTTCTTTAATGACCAGCGACTTCCGAAATTAAAGTTATTTTTCACGTCTTTTAGTGTTTTCTGTTTGGAAGTCGGTTGTTTTTTTGTAAAAAGGTTTTTTGTTGTTTTGTTTAGCAGCTCCACAGGTGGTAGAAAATAGAACTAGTTGTATCAATTTGCCTAGTTTGAACTAAATGAATGTCTTACTTTACTTAGGCTACTATTCATCAATTGCTCTCATAAAATCTACAGTTTAGTATTAAATCGCGTAATATTTACTAAAATTATATAATTTTTTCAATCAAGCCATCGAAGCAATGTGAAATTGATATATCAGTACTTCGAAGTGTGAAAAACAGTATTATTGACATTAATATTATCGAGATAGCAACAGCGAAATGGCACCCAACTCGTTCCTGACACAACAAAAATGGTTACTACACATAGAAAATTATAGTCACACGTATGTGCTTACATAATTATCGGTTTTTGGATGTATCTGTGTAATGGTCGGTGATAGGTATAAAGTTATTATATGGACATAATGGCCTGGACACATTATTATTATTTATAAGTGCTGTTGACACGTCCGTCACGTTTCGGGCTAGCTAATGTGTGACTAAAGTGCAGTGGGTAGAATCGTCACACTCGGTCACAGACAGACAGCACATAGGTGAAGTTAATTGATAAACTGATTGACGTTTGTGAATGTAAATATTGGAGTGTGTAGCTCTCGCAATAATAATGTCATCAGTATCAAAATACACACCTAGATTTGTGTTCTCCTGTTAAGCTAGGGTTTTCTAAGACTGCAATGGCCTCCACATAGCGACCGGAATTAACCATCGAATGACGTCACTGAAACGTCATTTATGAAAGTAATTTTGTTCTTTTTTTCTTCTTTGGCAACTGAGCCTATGTCGACTATTCTGCCAGCGTCGATATGAAAGTATGTTGGTGTGTTTTCCTAGAGAGCGTTTTTGACACCGTAAAGTCAGACCCTGGTGCCATCAGTTTCATGACGTCAGTCACTGAGGCTGCTATGTGGCGGGTACCGCTGTCATAAGAAACCAAAACTGTAAAGGCCCCCACAGACAAATGCGACGCGACAGCACAATGCGGCTCTAGTTGAAGAATTTCTATGAAAACTTCATAAAAATTGTTCTGACAGAATCGCGTCGCACCGTCGCGTCGCGCCTATCTGTGGGAGCCTTTAGGGTAACAGTAAGCACTTATGCTTTTCCCAGTAGCACTATCGAACATTTAAAATGTGGTTAAAAATACCCAGAACCGGGTTATAATCAAGGTTTACTACCTTCACCGAATAAAAAAATCTTTAGGGAATTAATCATAAATAATAATTATTTACGACCTGTTAATACTTAGTGCAATAGTCTAGTAGTCTTCGTTTATGATACATAGCTATAGATTCATCATTGTATGTAGGTATATCTCGGTCTCGTGACGTTAAATAGTATCTACTAATCTAACAGTAACACCTACAAACAATAGACATTGTTACTTCTAACCGTGTATCATTTATGTCACACAATGCATCAGAAGAGTAAATATTAAACAATAATGATAATAGGTAGTAAACATTTTTGTGTAGTACTGTCATGTATTTCATTAAAGGCTTAGTTTTCTACCTATACCTCATCTAGTTTTAAAAATATGATTGACGTGTAAAAGTGTTTGTATAAACCTACTTATAGAAATAAAATCATTTATCATTTATCATTTATATATATAAAAATGTTAGTACCTACTCATGATTTCAAAGAAAGTTTTTCGAAGTTGTAATAATTTCCCAAAAACTTTGTGAGATTATTCGGTAGGTATCTCCTTATAATCATAGGGAAAATAATAATAATAGGGGAGGAAAATTAATTTCTACACGTGATCTGAAATTCAGATGAGGCGTCACGCTTACCGTTTCACGTTTACAGGTTATAAATCATTATCACACGCCATATTGTTATTGATTTACCATGATTTATACTAATCATTTATTGAATCTAGTCTAGTGGCTCAGCAGGATGACGATGTTCATCAGTGTAATACTGTCGCTTGGATCTTAAATCTGAAAACAGCGACATCTATGCTGTACGACATGAAACCGAACGCTACGAAGATGCTACGCGGCGTAGCGTCGGATGAATCAACACAAAACTTGTAATTTGCGAAGTGTTTGAGGAAAATAATGAAATACGTAGTACTTCTATAATAATATAGATGGCGTTTGTGAAGAAGCTAGATTTGTAACTTATATATTTTCATGCGACTGACGTTACTGCTTTATCTCGTAATGAGGACTTTGGAACGTGTGTTTGTGAAAGTTACATCTAATTTATTAAAAGTCGTAACTATACTGATATTTGATCAGTAAAACCTCCATTTCAGGGAAACCTTCAAACCTGTTACTCCTTGACGATCTTGGTAAAATTACAAAGCCGTGCAACTGAAAAAACATAACAATACAGATATTTGATCAGTGAAAACCTGTATTTTAGGAATACGTTCACATCAGTTACTCCTTGAAGATCTGGCAGCCTGAAAAACTTCAGCCAAATTCAACAAAGGGGTAGAATAATAAAGTCATGCGCCTGATGTTTTCCGGTAAAAGAATAGCAATTAATCAGTACCTACTAAAATTATCTCCATTTCGAATTATAGCCCGCATCCAGAGCAATCTCCAATACGTGACGTAGCAGAAAATCTCCCCAAGCCGAAGACGTTGACAGGCAATATTAATCACGTCAAACTCAAGAAGATAACTAATAAATACTTATTTCAATAATTATCGGACATCAATAAACGGTTGGCTAATAACAAAACGGCTCGTTACGCCTGGATCCGTTTAATTAACGGTTATCCTGATGTATTGCGATTCGATAGCAGCAATAAATATCTGTATCTAATAACGGTGTTATATACGTTTAATTTATTACAGCACATGCTTATTTCAGTGAATGTGAAGAAATTGGTATTTGATTCTTTAACAATTGTTTAGCAGCTACGGAATTCTACAGGTCATTGATATTACTGAAGAATATTTTTTAACACAATCATAATACCTACTAACTTCGAAGTTGTGGGTTCAAATCCGGGCAAGTACCAATGTGACTTATTTAATTAATATATACTTTCTGAGTTTATCTTGGACATTATTAACGTAGCTGAAGGAAAACATCGTGAAAAATCCTGGACTTATAGTTAATATAAGTCTGAAATTGCCAGCCCGTCTTGAGCAAGCGTGGTGATCAATGCTCGTGCCTTCTCTGTATGAGAAGAGGCCTTTCCCCTGCAGTGCCACAAAAACAGGCTGGTATTATTAAAATAATTTGTTATTAATATATACTTACGTAGTTTTAACTAGTGTACCTATTTTCAGACGATTTCCTGGAACTCTGAAGGAAAACATTACACCCAGATTCGACAAATAGGTATACATAACAATCAGAAACGGTTATTTATATACCAAGACGAACATATTGGTTGGTTGTCAAGTACTGGCTGAGTGAGTCTATTGGCAATATTTGAGAAAAGTAATTCTATAGTCCACTTTCAGCGATTCGACGACGTAAATATACTTCCAAAGAACGTTGACTTCATATATTTTATACAAAGATTTTATTTTACTTTTATCCACATCTTTGTGATCGCATGCTGTATAAGATCTTTCTAGAAGCTTTACCTGCCTTGAGTGGCCGAAAAGAATGTGGAAGCATTTCAGAAATTTCTGTGAGAACGTTCAAAGAAGATATTGCATTTCCGTAAGGAGTTTTTCTTTTTGAGATTTGCCACTAATGAAAAACTAGAGGTAAACTCATCATTCCGCTTTTAAAATATTTAGAACTGAGTATTACGAAATAAATAACGAAATATATACTGATAGAGTTTTATTTTACGGTTTTGACTGATGGCTAAGAAAATGTAAAATATATTTATTTGCTCAAAAGGAGTATGTAAGGATCGTAGCAGGCGGCGTTCTGTAGTTTCTGCCTACTCCCATGGGAAGAAGGCGTGAGTTTATGTATGTATGTATATATTTGCTCAAGCATGTGTACTCGTACATACGAATATCAGGATTAAAAGCGTGCATACAGGTTCAGACATGTTTGCGACATACATTACTGAATTATACATGGCTGAATCTATCTTGGACTCTTTTAATCTTGTAGGTAATCGTTACTGTACCTAATATATGCAAGCCTCTTTAAAAGAAATGTACAAGTGAAATACTTTACTTTAACTTAAACAAATCTGGGGGCACGGCAGTGCCACCGCCAAGACGAACAAAGCGAAGCGCAAGGGCACTACCTACCTTTTCTCGAAGTGTTTCGTCGTTTTTTTGAAACCTCATAGAGTTGTTTTCCGATGTACCAGATAGTTCATATTCTCAGGATATGATGTTAATAATAGACTAATTAAACGTACAAAGTCTCAACTGAATGGCTCTAAAACTTTAGATTTTATTGATATCTAAAATACACCGATTTCGTCACTGACACACTCACTGATACACTGACACACTGATGATCATCAAAATGTTTGGCTACTTCCTGAAGTGCTAGAAAACTGAAATTTGGTATGTACCTAATCTAAGTTTAGTATATAACTACCAAAAAGGAACATAAACTTATAACTTTCGCCCCCCATCCCCTAAAATGGGGGGGGGTGGAAGTTTGTATGAGACTTCAAAATGTTAGGGTACCTCCTGAAGTGCTAGAAAGCCGAAATTTGGTATGTAAACAAAGTTCAGTATACAAAAAAACACTACCGTGTCCCCAGATAAACTTATAAAAAAGAAAAGAAAAATATAAACACTAAAAAGACTGCCTAGCAACTTACAAAAAGAACTGAAATCCCACCAAAAATATTTCATGTAAAATGTTGCCAAGACGACCACATAAGGTTTGCCCTGTGAAAAAGATATCAGATCTCATGTAGAGCCAAGCTTCTGAATCTACACGGCCTAACTCTTCCGGCCCTAACTTCACAAATTCTACATATCAGTAAAAATTTATGGCTTGGCTGTTTCGCTTACTTACTTCAGAAACTAAATATTCGCATCACCTCCACGACGGTAGCGAAACGGCGAAACCATACATTTTTACTTAACATAAAATCCAGTAACTTATTAAAGTGCAACTCATTATATTCAATTTTGTTCCTTAACAGTTTTTAGGAAAGTCCTAAAGGCATTTTTTCATTAGATAGGTACACTGAAAAACTGTAGATTTTAAGCCGGACTATTCTGAGAAGGAGCCATTGGGTACTTTTTTTAATTTTCACCATTTTTACAACAGTTTATATCCGGTTGTTAGGTACATTGTAATACCAAGAACAGACTGAACAGTGTTGCTATAGTACTTTATTTTTAACACACCCTTGTATTATTTTGTTCTTAACATGTTCTTGTGTGTTCTTAATTTAAAAAGCTATATATTTTTTTTTTTGTTATTTTTTCCATCGACATGCAAAGCAGAAGGGAAATCACGTCATGTTTCATCATTACCTTTCTGCGAGACTATTATAGAAGTAGGTAGTAGGTACAGACCGCGAGGTCAAAGTTTTTTTTTTTTGGTTCGCAAATCATCAAATAACTTCTCCCGCTCTGGGCGGAGCAGGAGGGCGTGTCAGACTCTTACTGACTATAACCCACCCGTGTTCCTTCAGTTGCCTGTGCGCCAGGGTCCCGTTAACTCTTTCGTACAATCCGCCAGCGAGGTCTAAGCTGAGCTTTGCATTTGTGTGAGTGCACATAGAGATAGTGTGACGTCGGTCTAGAGCGCGACGCGTCCTTTGCTTGGTTTAAACCAGTTTATACTGCTTATTCGCAATCGGCCTGAGTCGCGCACCTCACACAAATGCAAACACTCACACAAATGCATAGCTCAGCTTAGACCTCGCGGACTGTAGGTAGGTAGACAGCAGACACATCCGGAATAAAATAGACGAGAGAATTAATTTTAATCGGTTCTAAACTTTCCTAAACCTTTTATGAAAATTTAAAAGAGCATTTAACAAAAAGACGTCTACATCCGATATTCGTTTGCATAATTTGTAAGGAGGTATAATTTAAATTCTCATCAACTTTGATGTTCGCTCACAAAAATCAACCCTTGCCTAAAATTTTGCACAAAATGTATAATACCCGGTACCAGATGGAATAGAAAATTAGTTTCGCTCTGATAAGGATAAATTACAGCAATTTTAGACAGAATCTTATAAAATATAAAAGTGAAAATCTTGAAAATGTTTTTTTATTTAGAGCGAGCGCTAATTTAATAAATAGTTTACTGTTACTGTTAGCCTGCATCATCCCACTGCTGGGCAAAGGCCTCTTCCCTTGGCTTCCAGCTCTTTCGATCCAGGGCTAAAGTGGACCACTGGTTATTTCTTTTCTCCAGCTCGCCCCGCCATCTTCTAAATAGTTTGAGTTGTGAAAATGTTTTACAAAGATTTTGGTAACTACGACATTCAATTTAAGCTATGAAAAGTAGTTTAATAAAAGTTATAGCAAGAACGTTTTTCGAAGTTTTCCTAGACCTATAGGCAAAAAGGCGTAGGTATTCATGGACTTATTTCTAATAGAAATGGTTTTCCAACATTTTTGTTACTATATATTATATTACGCAACTAATATATTCGGAGTACAAGTTTTTAAAGTTCGACAACTCTTTATCTACCGCGCACTAATCCGCAAACACTCAAACTTGCCATTAAACATCAGTAATCCTTCCACAGCAAGAGGAAGACTAGAACCATCATGTCCCACAAAAAGCACGCATACGACTATTGCTAAACGACACTATTAAGTTTCTCACTACTAACCCTCACTACTCTCACTACTAACCCTCACTCTCTCACTACTAACCCTCACTTACCTACAACAAATTGAATCAGATTTTGAATATACATTCCCTTAACATATTTCATTGTAAATCTAAAATTAAAAAATATCTTATAACTCTTGACTACAGTAAAACATTAGACCTATTAAAATCGCAATAGACATGACCAATACAATGACCACTCTACACACACACACCCTCATACACACACTCACTGTAGTGAGTGCGTAAGTGGCTATAGTCCGAGTAGGAATTGATGAGTTTCACCCGTGTTATACACTCTACTTAAAGTCTACATCGGGCTCATGAAGAACCCGATAGAAGCGCCAGTGAAGCTCCTTGCTTTGCCATACCTCCTTGTGGTCATCGGTAGTAAGTATCTACAGGGCTACAGAGCCCCTTGCCCACTGTGATCACATCACGATGCATACCCACTTCAGCTTAAAAAACATATTCCCTGAGACTGCCCACCGCGTGCTTGCGGAGGGTCTTCGCATTTAAAAAGCTTTTTCGCATTTCTCATCACCGATGATCGTGGGTGATGCATCCGGTTTGCGGTCAGCCTTCTACTCAGGGCGTCGAGTTAGGTCTGAGTCTATTTGAGTATGCCGAAAGAGTACATCAAATCCGGCATGACCTAACCGTTGAAGGCGCGCACCTTGTTTCTGCCTGAAAGAAGGCTAATTGATACCTTCTTCGGGCGACCACAGAAGCGCTCCTTCAAGGTTGCTTCATGTCAGCAACGTTGGTGCCTAACGCTTCCGGCATACCCAAATATGTATAGCTTTCGGATGAGGAGAGGGATCTAAGGTGTATGGAATCCGAAAGTTGAATTCCCTAGGATTCCATAATCTCACGTCGATTTACATATTTTATATGACTGCACATTTGTCCACACCAAATTCCATCCTGGTGGTGCTACTGAAAATTTCAGTTACCTTTAGTAGCTCCATCAGTCGCAATTTTTTATGTGAAACATCTATAGCCGCAGGTAAACCGATTGTTAGCGTGACGACGCGTCGCCACGCTATATTTCTTTACAAAATAGACCTTGATCATAGGGTAAATAAGAATGAATTTGCAATGTTAAGCTTCGCTTGCCAAGGTCAGTCTTTGGATGGGTGACCATTTTGATTCTTGATTAGCTCGCAATAGTGAAGCCGCCAAGTTAAGCAGCGCTTGCCAAAGTCAGTCTTTGGATGGGTGACCATTTTGATTCTTGATTAACTCGGAATAGTGAAGCCGCCAGGTTGAGCAGCGCTTGCCAAGGTCAGTCTTTCGATGGGTGACCATTTTGATTCTTGATTAGCTCGCAATAATGAAACCGCCAGGTTAAGCAGCGCTTGCCAAGGTCAGTGTTTAGATGTGTGACCATTTTGAATCTTGATTAGCTCGCAATAATGAAGCCGCCAGGTTAAGCAGCGCTTGCCAAGGTCAGTCTTTGGATGGGTGACCATTTTGAATCTTGATTAGCTCGCAATAATGCAGCCGCCAGGTTAAGCAGAACTTGTCAAGGTGAGTCTTTGGATGGGTGACCATTTTGATTCTTGATTAGCTCGCAATAGTAAAGCCGTCAGGTTAGGCAGCACTTGCCAAGGTCAGTCTTTGGATGGGTGACCATTTTGATTCTTGAGTAGCTGGCAATAATAAAGCCGCCAGGTTAAGCAGCGCTTGTCAAGGTCAGTCTTTGGATGGGTGATCATTTTGATTCTTGATTAGCTTGCAATAGTGAAGCCGCCAGGTTAAGCAGCGCTTACCAAGGTCAGTGTTTGGATGGGTGACCATTTTGATTCTTGATTAGCTCGCAATAGTGAAGCCGTAAGGTTAAGCAGAACTTGCCAAGGTCAGTCTTTGGATGGGTGACCATTTTGATTCTTGATTAGCTCGCAATAGTGAAGCCGTCAGGTTAAGTAGAACTTGCCAAGGTCAATCTTTGGATGGGTGACCATTTTTGATGTGAAACATACCCACACACACACAAACCACAGCCACGGATAAATCCGAGTGCCGGCGTGGCGACGCATGCCGTGGCGACGCGTCGCCACGCTATATGATGGTATGTTTCACATCTGCCAGGTGTCCCGTGATGGCTCAATTTTTTTATTATTATTATGCCATTTTATTGTACAAATTGTGAACACTGGTTAAAACTTATAAGCATTAAAAGCAGGATAGCTAGAGCTTTTAATAAACAGTTTAAAAATATTGACTTTTTCAATTTATCGGCAAAGATAAACAATCGATATAGGTACTGTGTTTCTCTTTCATTCCGCAATTACCATGAAACAAGCGCGTGGAAACGTGAACGGAAATCGTCTAAAACGATCTTTTTGTACTAATTCGTTTATTTAGAACGTTGTTAGGACTTCCACTCGATATATTTCCTAGTCCGAAGCGGTTTTTCTACCGCATACAATCCGAATTTCCAGTGAATGAGCATATTCCTGAGTTAACATGTTAACGGATTTTCAATCCACAGCAACAACAATTTCTAAAACTCGACATAACGTCCAGAAAAGGAGTGAAATGAAATTGTAGGCACGAGAACAAATTCCGTATGTGTGAGGGATGTTAAACATTAGACGAAATATGAGATATTTACATAATACGTGACTATCAGAATTAGTGTTGTACTAAACGCTGAATCTGAGACAAGTTGAAGGCTTTTTGAGCACAAAACCAACACACAAATATACTGGGGCTGTGACTGATTTCTGTTCTATCTGGATTCGATTCTCGCACTAACCACTTATTGGTATGGTGTTCAGATAGTAGTGTTGTACTCCGGTCACCAATCAATTCACCAACCCTGGTGATAATAACATGATGAAGCTGTCCTTGCTTCATTCAGCAATTGAACGAGCGTGGCTATAAGAACAACAATGTATTTATTTCTCCTTGCGCAGGTCTGCTGGAAGAAATTTCTTAAGAAATAAACAGTATCTTTGTAATCAAATATTATATGTCGTATCTCTATGTATTTTACTGTGTGTACATAAATTATAAAATAAAATAAAATAACAAATAAGTTAATCCTCATGGTCGACGAAACAAGGAATACATTTTGGCTCTATAAAATGAAAAATACACAAGCAATCAACGGGGATCGCCTCTTACCCGAACACAAATTTATTTATGGGTACGCAAACATTGTTTTAAAGGTTGTTTAAAAAATACATAAATCATTTTTCTTTTATTTTGAATACAAACAAAGCGCAGATGAAATATTATTGCGCGGATTTCCGTTACCGAAATAAGTTGAGCGGGGCCCTGAATATAAAAACAGTTGAAAACTACATGAGCACATTGTAAGCACAATTGTTACCAACCAAATGCAAATGCTGAGACACTTGCTCACTCGAGTTCGCATTGTTTCCCTAATGACTGATGCAAACATCTAGCATACATCAGATTTCAATGTTATATGGATTTATAAATGGTAGTTATTGTTTTATTCATTTTGAAGGTAGAAAACAGCTCAGCAACAGCAGTTTTTACGAAAAAAGACAGCCATCTGTTTACTTCAATACTGTGTTTTGTCTATAAGAGCCATACCTTACCGGGACGCCATGGCAAAGTCACCAGGTCGCGCTGCCAACTAAATGTATAAAGCTACCTTAGACCAAATTCTGAGACAGCTTTAAGAAAGAAAGAAAAGAAAGAAAATACGTTAATTTGCGGTAAACATGATGCAGAGAAAAACACAAAAAAGATCGAATTGGCGGAACAGATGCGTCAAATCCTCGCAAAACGGCAATCGGTCAGCATAATGCTACGACCCTATGGATACAGAGCCCCAGCGCGGGTTCAGAGACAACCAGCGTTGACGTGATACGTGAAATACACAATATCTATAGTATACCTGGCGTCCGGTAGATTACGCAGCCAACCATACATTTTGTTGGCGACGCGACTTGGTTGGGGCAACATGGCGTGGCGTCCCAGTGAGGTATGGCTCATAAAGTTGTGGCTGAGTAGCCACATCACAGTATAGTATGAGAGTTCATAATATTATTATTTACCTAATTCGTAATCAAATATTAATGAATTTTAATGAATAGTTAATAACAATATCTAGATATGTATTTAATTACAATATCGCATAACACTATACAATAGATATAGGTACCAATAACTATTTAATAATTATAATATAGACAAAATAATTAATTTACAATTATTTAATCTAATCATAAATACATACATATATAAATATATAAATATAGATATATATATTCCTGAATATCGGTTGACACAACAACCTCATCAATAAACCAGTGTTGTTGCGCTGTCGTGCTGCGTGCGCGCACGGAACGGCAATAGCGTCTAGTGGGTTATCCATCACTCGAGGTTTACATTCGAGGCGTAATGCACGTTTTTATATTTGCATTTTTATTTAAATTATTATTTTTGCTTGTTTTTTCTGCACTAAGCGTGTTCTCGCTTCTGACTATTTAATTCACTGTGCTTGAGTGCTTGCTTAACTGAGATTACTCACTTTTTGTGTTATTAATAACCAATCCCGTGCACCTCTTCCAAACAATATTGTGTGAAACTGTGTACCTACTGTGACTCTGGATAATTATACAACATGTCCCAAAATTCAACGATAAGCCGGCACCAGAGGATGGACCTACTAATGACTACTCAAGAAAAAAAAAATACCTCTACTTTTTTTTAAATTACTTAAAAAAATGGAAATTCTTCGAAAATGTATACCCCTTATGACACTTTTAACTACCATGACCACAATTTTTCAAATATTTCAGTTTTTTTGTTTGTATCGGCACCCTAAGTAGTACTACTATTCACCATAATCTTTGAAAATTACAGAATGATCGTAGTTTTATACAAAAAAACAACCAAAAAAATTTATTTCCCTAAAATTTTGAAAGATTTTAACGTTCAGTACACTTTAACTCATCGTAGTGTAAAAAAAAATATGGACACTACTATGGCAAGTTTTTAAAAAAATTAGCGCAACTAACCTAGATTTTAAAATGGTATAATACTTTAGGAAAACTAGCCACAAAAAAAAATAATGACACTTTTTCTAATCAAGAACCAAATTTCATAAGTTGTTGTTAATAGTAATCACTTCTACTATGTGCCCAAAATAGATTTCTTTCGCAAATTCTTAGAATTTGGAAGGGACATGTGCGTAGTCAGTGAAGTTCAGAAGTCAGAAAGAGATAGATAGTATACGTTAGAGAGAGATAGATAGAGAGCGATTATACGTTAGAGAGAGATAGATAGATGTTTGTTGTTAAATAACAATAGGGCAGGTAGGAATGTTGCTGTTCTCTACAAAGTACAAAGTCAGTACGCTCTGCTTCTTTGTTTACTGTGCACCGTTTCGTATTCAATTGATGTGACTCTCGTACTAACGACTTTTGGCTTGGCTTTTTGGACTGGATTAAGTGATCTGCAAACTGTACTAACCTGGCATTATTTTGAACTGGACTGTGTTTTGTGAATTGGACTTTTGTCGTATTTTGGACTGTTTAGCGTTTATCATGCCGCTACCATACACACCGTTGGAATACGCTAATATGCACCTCATTTATGGAGAGTGCCGATGCAATGGTAGTGCTGCTAGCAGATTATATCGAGAAAGGTACCCAAATGCTCAAAGATACCCGAATTATCGAGTATTTATTAATGTGCATCAAGCGTTTTCGGAAGGCCGTTTACCATCTGACAGGAGAAATGCTGGAAGACCTAGATCGGAACGCGACGAAGAAGTTCTCAATGAAATTGAAAATGATTCAACTACCTCGGTACGTGCCATAGAAATAGCTACGGGAATCCCAAAAAGTACTGCACATCGAATCCTAAAACGTCACAGACTTCACCCATATCACTACAGGCGTGTGCAGACGTTATTACCGCGGGACTATCCACTACGAGTCGCATTTTGCCGTGTGATGCTGCAAAAGCACAGAGAAGATCCCCAATTCTTGGATAATATTCTATGGTCGGATGAATCAACCTGCAAGAGAGATGGCTATTTAAATCTTCACAACCTACATAGCTGGAGCAATGAAAATCTGCACCTGATGAGACAAGACAAATCCCAATATCAATTCAAGGTTAACCTATGGACGGGCATATTAAACGGAAAAGTGATTGGGCCTTTTGAATTACAAGGAAACTTGGATGGCAATAGTTATTTGAACTTTTTACAAAATGACTTGCCAGTATTATTAGAAGACATGCCCATTAGTGATCCACAAAACATATGGTTTCAACATGATGGTTGCCCAGCTCACTATGCCCGTCCTGTGCGAGAATACTTAAACCAAGAGTATCCAGAGCGTTGGATAGGGCGACTTGGTCCTATTTTATGGCCACCCCGTTCACCCGATCTAAACCCCCTGGACTTCTTCTATTGGGGTTGTCTCAAAGACAGAGTCTACTCGAAACCCATTGCAACACTGAACGACCTTCGCCAAAAAATCACTCAGGCTGCGGATCATATCAATAGTAGAAGATATGCACGACGAATAAAACGATCTTTTTTAAGGCGATGTCGTGCCTGTATTAATGCCGGTGGTAAACAGTTCGAACATTTATTATAATATTATTAATAATGCAATAAATTTACATTTATTGACACCATTTGTTTCATTCATTCAACATTTTCCAACAACAAAAATCTATTTTGGGCACATAGTAGAAGTGATTACTATTAACAACAACTTATGAAATTTGGTTCTTGATTAGAAAAAGTGTCATAATTTTTTTTTGTGGCTAGTTTTCCTAAAGTATTATACCATTTTAAAATTTAGGTTAGTTGCGCTATTTTTTTTAAAAACTTGCCATAGTAGTGTCCATATTTTTTTTTTACACTACGATGAGTTAAAGTGTACTGAACGTTAAAATCTTTCAAAATTTTAGGGAAATAATTTTTTTTAGTTGTTTTTTTTGTATAAAACTACGAAAATTCTGTAATTTTCAAAGATTATGGTGAATAGTAGTACTACTTAGGGTGCCGATACAAACAAAAAAACTGAAATATTTGAAAAATTGTGGTCATGGTAGTTAAAAGTGTCATAAGGGGTATACATTTTCGAAGAATTTCCATATTTTTTAGTAATTTAAAAAAAAGTAGAGGTATTTTTTGTTTCTTTTTTTTTCTCGAGTAGTCATTAGTAGGTCCATCCTCTGGTACCGGCTTATCGTTGAATTTTGGGACATGTTGTATATACTCAACCATATTACATAGCTGTAACTCGAATATTATTTTGCTATTCTAGAAACTTCCTACACATATCCTAGATTAACGATTATACTTCTAAATTTGGCTACTAAAACATCTACAATTGCTTTGAAACTATTCAGCTTTTATGGACCTTACTAGCATCTGCCCGCGACTTCATCCGCGTGTTATTTTATTTTTTTTCAAAATCAAAATATTTTATTTCACATAAACCAACATGGGCACTTATAAAACGTCAGAAGCTAGGCGCATGGTTCCAATTGATTGTTTCCTATGGAGAAAAGCCGGCAAGAAACTCCACGGTTACTCGTTGATAGATATGGGAGGACAGTGTAGGCCTGTCAACAAGTAATAGCTATGTGTGTGTCTTAATAGCTGTGCCCCGTTACTTCGATTTCGCTTAGCGTTCTTTCTAACTGTTTTCGTTTTGCTCGGCTAGGGTCGAAGCGTGATGTTAAATGGCCTTCCTCATAAATTGGGCTATCAAACCCTACGAGTAGTTCCAGAGATTAGTGCGTTCAAACAAACAAACAAAATCTGCAGCTTCCAATGTTTCACCCATACCTGTGCCTGTGCCTTCTTGTCACAGTCATGACGTGCAGCTGTCGACTATTTCTGTTTTGTGCTCGTGATTAAAGATCTAGTTTGTTTGTTTCTTTTTATTAAATTGTTACCTGAGCTAATTTTTTTTTTTTTTGTATGCACGTGTTTCTGTGACAAATAAACCTATTTTTCTTTCTTTTTCTTTAATAACACTATCAACAGACTTTTATAAGAAGCAGAAATAAAGTTGGTTTACTTTTCTTTTACAAATGTTTCCGTTTTGCTAGTACTGCATTCAGTCTAGCACCGAATGCAACATATTCCGTGCAATGATAACGTTAGTTCTCTCCGCGTTTTAATTCCCTAGAGGGAGAAAGAGACACCTTCTTAATCGAATGCCAATATAGTCGATGTATTCACTCGTGTTGTTTTATCCATATACGAGTATAAAGCGTGAAGAAAAATATATGTACCCAGGTACAATATAATGTGACTCTTTCCAATTTACCTACTTTCCACACACAAATTCTCAGTAACAACCGGCCCGGAGTCCAGGGGGCCTAGACAAATAGCATTCGCTTCGGAACGATTCTATTTCTACAATCGCTATCGCTTTCGCTAATGTTTCCATCATACGAATCGAAAGCTAGCGATAACGCTTGTCAAAAAGTGCCACTTGGCTACCCATCTCTATGGAAGTAATCGTTCGACGCTATCGATTCGTGTCCTAGAATCGAATGATGTTAAAATTGTCTAATTTCTATTCTTTGACTTATGATCACGTGACACTTCGATAGCTTGTGTCAAACCCATACATTTTCTACTAGCGTCATTGCTAATCGAATGTTACTTCGTCTAGGTCCGCTGAATTGTGATCGGTTGAGGGAACAGCACCAGGATTACCGGTAGACGGTGAAATTCAATTTTCTTAATAGATTTGCCTTATACAGATCAGTTTCAGGTTGTAGCTTGATCAAATTTTGATTCGCGACCGTAAAGGCTCGTGCACACTGGCGCGACGCGACAGCCCGACACAAAGGCGCCGCCCGTCGCGCTGCACGCGGTGCCTTTGTGTACGCTGTCGCGTCGCGCCAGTGTGCACGATACTTAACAAGTATTCTCAGAAGTATAATCATTAAAATCAACAATACCTATAACTCTCAAATAACGATGTTTGTATTTTTTTTTTACTTTCTTCATTGACATAATCTTCACATTATTTCAAATCAAATCAAAATATTTTATTTCACTTAAACCAACATGTGCACTTATGAAACGTCTGAAGCTAGGTGCACGGTTCCAATTGGTTGTTTCCTATGGAAAAAAGCCGGCAAGAAACTCCACGGTTACTCTTTTAAAAATAAGGGGCTTTTACAATGTTTCAAATTACAGTGTTGATAGATATGGGAGGACAGTGTCTGGACAGTGCCTGTCAACAAGGAACAGGTACTCAACAAAATACAAAAAGGTCTACAAATCTACAGTCTACAAGTTAGGCCTACAACGTTCTCACATTCACAAAATATAGAAGAATCTATATAAAAATAAAAGCCTATTTAAACCAAATGATATGATTGCCATTACAACTGTAACAAATCTGAATTAGAATCCTGTCTACAAAAGCCATAAGTAAAGAGTTGAAATAAGAATTAGACAGATTATTAAAGAATTAGATTTGACATTTATATAATGTAACAAAAAAAACAGGACGAGGAGGTATTGGAGGTATACCTCCAATTCTTATTTCAACTCTTTACAGGCTTTTGTAGACAGGATTTTAATTCAAATTTGTTACAGTTGTAATGGCAATCATGTCATTTGGTTTAAATAGGCTTTTATGTTTATTATTTTATTTTATTTATGTATCTTTTACATAGATTATTCTATATTTTGTGAATGTGAGAACTTTGTAGGCCTAACTTGCAGACAGTAGATTTGTAGACCTTTTTCTATTTTGTTAAGTACCTGGTACCTGTTGACAGGCCTACCTGTCCTCCCATACTTAATAACACTGTAATTTGAAAACATTGTTAAAGCCAATTATTTTTAAAAGAGTAACCGTGAAGATTCTTGCCAGCTCTTCTCCATAGGATACGACCAATTGGAAACGTGCACCTAGCTTCTGACATTTCATGCTCATGTAGTTTTATGTGAAATGAAATATTTTGATTTTAAGGCTGCTCTCTCGAAAAAAGCTTGAAAAAAACATGTAGATGAAGCAACTTTTCGTCGGCATTTACAGAGAAATTAAATCAGAAAAACAAAATGTAATTTACACGATATAATACGTAATTTGGTTAAGTCATAATTTTTCTACCGGTATCACAAAATAAAATAAAAATACACCAAATGACCTCCAAATTATTGAGATGAAACCATTTTACTCCTTCGTTTTTTATCAAAAGAGTATAAAAAAAATATCTACTGCTTTGCAGTACAAAGGAAAATGATTTGGTTTTGTTACTTTTTTTAAATATGTATTATTTTAATTGTAATAAATTACAAAGGCGTCCGATTAATGACTGCCTCTACGTCACCCCCGCACTCGTCCTTAGATTCGGTTGGTCGTTAGCTCCGCCCAAATGCTCAAGGTTATTGGCATTATTACAAGCCTTAAGTTCAAATTACCTTATTAAATTACTATTTCATGAAATCATACCATTCTAACTCAGTTATATTGTTGTCTAGCTTTTGCCTGCGGTTTTGCCCGCGTGGATGTCGGAAATTGCGTACTACCAGGATTAAAAGTACCCTATGTACGAGTATTAATCCATAGCGTTTTGATCAACATTCAACTTGACACTAACCTGCAAATTGCAAAGAAACGTAAGAAAAAAATAATTTCATGGGCTACTTTAGCGCATCCCCCTTAAGGGTAACTGATAAGATGTGAGTTCATTTTTCTACCTAACCCTTTTGGGAGATACAGGCTTACACTATGAGATCTGTTTTTTTCATAGGTTGACGATGACGATGCTGGTGATGGTATTAAAATGCTTCAAATGGATGGAGCGGCGGAATCAACAGGTTTATTTTATCCTCATTATCATTTATTGTAGGGGACTGTGGTAAAAGATACCATTGGCTACTAGAAGTAGTAGGTAGTAGTGTACTGAATACAATATCTGTTCGTTTTTTTTTTATACGTTGTACCAAAAAAACAAAAAATATAAGCGAAGGATAGATTCGTAGAATTGGCTTGTACATTTATACAACCATAACTGAAAAAAAAACACACACTTCTATGAAAAAGGGAATTCTTTTTGTTTCCCTACTTGCGCCGCTATTCTTCGGTCACTCACATGTGCACAAACATTCGTTTGAGATTCGGCACTTTGATGTGCGTCAAAAATCGACACGGGCGTGGAAAACCGTGAATGTGGTGAAAACTGGGCATTATTCATTTGCGAATGTCGTCCTACACTTGCGGGTTCGCGTAATAGTGCGAATGTGAGTGACCGGCATTAGAACAGCCGTTGTTAGGCATTTTTCTGCAATAATGTAACCATATGCTATTATCATATTCTTTAGGTTGAGCTCCACGATTAGTGACCAATGCGTGCACTGACTGGACAGGTCCACTCATTCTGTATGGTTTTTCCTCAAAAGACCATTTCAGACATAAATCTACATGGTCTTCACATGATCTGACCAAGATTATGCCTGGACTTTAATAGAGACTGTGACCTCTGAGTTTGTTTCGGCCTTTCTTCTCAGAGTAGTCAGATAGGAAACGCCGACCTCATCTAGTTTAAAAAATATGATTGACGTGTAAAAGTGTTTGTTTACACCTACACAAAGAAATAAAATCATTTATCATTTATAAGAAGGTAGCAATGTTTAGCAGTAACCTAGCTGGCAAGCTGATATTATTATGTCTGTCGGTACCACTGCAGTTCCTAGTAATGGTACCCATGGACATTCTACATGAGCAGTCGCTTTGTGTCGGCCGTTAGAGCTTCTCCAATAAGGGGTGGGTTGCAGTATAAGCACAGATTACCAGTTTTGTAGATGGTAATCTGCAAGATGGACAACGTTCTACAACCTGAATAAAGACCTAAATAAAATAGGTACCGCTGTTCTCATTCTATCATAATAAATGAATAATATACATATTTTAATACCTATAGTTTGCATACCTAATAATAAAATAATTTTGCATAAAGGCTCCCGCAAACAGGCGCGACGCGACAGCACGACACAAAGGCGCCGCTCGTCGCGCGGCACGCTGTGCCTTTATGTACGCTGTCGCGTCGCGCCTGTGTGCGCGAGCCTTAAATCGTTAACAAAGAAAAAAAAAAAAGATACTTCATTACCTGCCCAGCTTTTTCCCAATTATATTGGGATTGGCTTCCAGTCTGACCAGATGCAGCTGAATAACAGTATTTTACTCCACAATCCAGCGATAGCCCCTGGTAAGACTGGTTGTCAGACTTTCGGTCTTCTGACGACCCGTAACAACTGTCGAAGATTCACGAATGACAGCCGAGATCTACGCCATAACTTGCTTTCTGAGGCACCCATCACCCATCCACGTACCAACCGCGGCAAGCGAAGCTTAACCTGATCGATCGGCCCGTGTGGCTGCTATTACGTAGCCACAAGCCCCTGGTTTCGGGTAGTTGAGTGGATAGTGGGACAAGCTCGAAATGCAGTAAATGTCAAGTTACTGTATTCGAAGACGTTATGACAATAATGTCTATTCATTATCGTTAAACTGCAAATGGATGCGTGTGCTAAGCTGCTTCAATGGGCTGAAGTAAGAATATTTCTTGATCGCCAAGTTTGACCAAATGTATTGGTGATTAAAATAGTAAGTAGGAACATACATTTTCCTTTAGCCTTTTCAGCCTATGACGTTCCCGGAAAAGAACCGAAGTTACCGACATAGCTTGCGGAGTAAGCAAGCTGAAGTGGCAGTAAGCTGGCCATGTTTGTCGGAAGACCGATGGCCGGTGGAGCAAACGAGTCCTGGAGTGGCGACCACGTATCGGCAAGCGTAGTGTGGGACGCCCCCCAGCTAGATGGACCGACGACGTCAAAAAGGTGGCTGGGACAGACTGGATGCGGATAGCAGAGGACAGGGTGTTGTGCCTATGTCAAGCCCATGTCTAGAAGTGGACTGGGATAGGCTGAATTGATGAAACGTTCCCACTGCTGGTACACAGGCCTCCTCTCGGTGTGAGAGAGCGGGCCGAAATCCACCACGCGGGCCAGTGCGGGTTGGTAGATGTCACATGTCTTTGAATTTTTGGTTGTAGTATTTGCCTATTTAGTATATGTATATGTTTCCTCACGATGATTTCCTTCACCGTTTCGAGAGCAGTTTTGATGAAATGAATTTCACAAAATAAAGCGCCTGCCTGGGTTCCAACCTACAACTCGTAAGTCGAAGCCGCTACCACTTGGCCAGAACTGCACATCATTTATTTATTTATTTAGCCTATTCTGTCCCATAGCTGGGCAAACTCCTCCTCCAAGTCCTTCCAGGAACTCATTTCCCGCGTCAGCTTGAACCAGCCCTCACGCCACGCGTCCAGGTCGCCTCGCCACCTTTTCCTGGAGCGGACTCGGTGGCAATGTCCATTTTCATACATACATTTATCTTTAAAATAAGGACCAGCGAAGTAATTATACGGACGGGTAGTATTTTGACGGTTCAACAACATTCATTGCGTTATTTACGTTGTTGAGCAGTTTTTTTTTTTCGAACATATGAAGCAATGAATTAGCAATAGGCTTCAATATGATTCAGATTGTGATAGGTAGTGTGTTACATATACAACTGTATATAATGATTATAAGCACGTTAGTATAAATCTTACCTAGCCAGACACAATTACCTAAAGTATTACTCGTATGGCGGATAGCAATATGACGGGCCTTTTTCTCAAGATGTAATTAACGGAAAAAGTTGCTCCTACCCCCTTCTCATTGCTATAATACTACTTATCTACATTTATATCTGTAATTTTTATGGTGTACATAATAAAGAGTATTCTATTGTATCTGTAATTTTAATAAAATAATAGTCTAACATTTCTAACAGACAGAGAGGTTCTTAAAAATATATAAGGTAACAGACTAGTATATATATAAGCTAAGAGAGTTCAAATAATATTAATAGTATGTAGGTACATGAAAATAAAAAAAATAAAAAGAAGAAAAAGAATCATAGGCCATCAAAAAATTCACATCGCATTCAATTTCGCATTGCTGTCGACAGGAAAAGTGCCCAAAATACTGATTCTATATTTATATTCTATATCTTATCTGTTTGTTTGTATCTTGTTTCTCAAAAAAATACTCTATACAACAGTAGTCAGGTAGTATTGCAAAACTGGAAAACAGTTTTTCGGCCATGATCTAAATAAATAGACACTACAATGTACAACAAATTGATTGATCAAGAACAAAAGAGCTTTTAAAGCTCTTCAAAGTTAACAGATATTTAAAGTACCTAACCGCTTGTTGTCAGCTTGCCAAAAAGATAATTAAGAATTGAATTCAAATCACTACATTCAGTACAATTATGGTATGCAGCAACAATAGATTGTAATTACCATTTTGGTTCGGTAATTGAATGTTAATCGAACTGAAATGATTTTAATATAAAACATAGACACATAGGTAAAATAGGCAATTGTTTGATTAAATCGAAATTCATTAAATGATTAGCTGACCCGACAAACGTTCTCCTGTCCAATTCATACAAAATTCCCATAAAAAAACCGTTTTCAGTCTTTTCAAAATTTTAAAATTTGCTTGTAAACTTTTCCTATTTTTTCTTACCATAAAAACCTTATTCAGCCTTCAGGAACATTCTTAAACAAAAAATTGCCAAATTGGTCAAGACTTTCTCAAGTCATGAGCTTACCAATGAACAGCATATTTTATTATTATTTTTTGTTTATATATATCACACCCAGCTATGAAATAAAATATATTAAAATTACTGCTGCCTCGTTGGTCTAGTTTTCGCAAACGCTACTGCTAAGCATGAGGTCCTGAGTTCGATTCCCGGGTCAGGCAAAGAGGTATTGGGTTTTTCATCTGGAATTTCTCAGTAGCAGCCCGGAGTCTGTGCTTCTTCCCGGTTGATGGCAATAAGCGAGCTTATGTTACATGGGACTTAAAGAAAACTAGTGAAATGTGGGTTTACTACAAGTGTACTCTGCCTAACCCTTTGTGAATGCAGACGTGATTTTAAGGTTATGAATTTTTTATACGCTTGATAATAGAACTTTAGGATTTTATTACAAAAAAAACGTTCGAGAACAGTTCTCAGTTGGACAAAAAGTGGTCTACTTATCGCCAGGAACAACTATATAACTAAAAACAAATCGATTATAAATTGGTAATCGAGTTGTTAAATTTTTCGTAACGATTGTTTTATTATACGAGGCAGCACAATCAGCCAGCTATTTGATTGTACTGCGCTCGTGATGACGATGTTTTATTGACTCTGTTTGTTGAAACGTGCATGCAAATAACTGTTATATTTTTATCAAAAATCTGTTACGTAAGTATTAAATTCGGTTGTATTAAAAAAATACGTTAAGTTCTCTTGGTTAAACACAATAATTTTGCTATTGCGTGGTAGAAGTAAGTCGGCTGCAGTAACAACTTACCTCATTTACTTGCTAAATTACAACATGCTTTATTAGTTCAAACCATTTTTAAACACCTTCGATAACTTTTACGCTTCTTCTTTGTTTTCTAAAATAAAGTCTACTCTCTTTATCTGTAGGTATACCAGCAGGCTTAGCGCACAGTCTTGTCGACGGAAGAATAGACAAAAATAACGTTTCGTGAAGACAGTATGACGGCAGCAAAGTAGAAAGAGTCAACTGCACTTTTTACGAAATTCAGTAATTTATTCACGTTGATCTTTTATTCTGCTTATATCTCGAAAATGGTGTGTCCTATCGCAAAAATAATGAAAATTTCGACCCCCTATATGTAACCCTTAAACCCCTAAAACTCAACATGTAGGTAATCATTTTTCATATTTTCCATACAAAAAGTGAAAAATTGCATTTTTCCATTCCATTTTTATACTTTGCGGCCGTCGAGTAAAAAGTTTTCTACCGTCTTTAGCATGGCGATTAAAAAATCAAATTGTCTTCACTAACTTAGACAACTGTCTTCTGAAATAGTCTACATTAAAAAGGACCTAGACAACGATCGGCAGAAACGGAAGAAAAAATGACAGATTTTAGAAGGATTTTTACGGTGCGATGTCAAAACTGGAGAAACGAAATGTCACTTTGTATGGGAACAGCCGTGTCTTTTCTTCGAAGAGATAGATAGCGTCATGCTAAGCCCGCAGCTGGGTAATAGAAAGAAAGAAAGAAAGAAAAAGTATTTATTGGGACTCGCACAGGATTATAAGAAACTAAACTAAACACTTTCATAAAAAGAATATATATGACGGAGAAGGTATGTCACTCTCGTTATTATCAGCCATGTTTTAACTACTGTGGGCGTACTATGGGTAGTGTTGGTTATTGCGCAATAGAAAAACCGTTTGCAGCTCAAATCAAATTATGAGTTACGATCAAACTAATCACACTTGCAAATCACACACTGTAGGTGCACGATATAACTATACGGAACGCGCGACAGTTTCTAAACGTCTTCACTGCTTACCCGTCAACAACAAACTCTGCTTTGCTCTGCTCAAGCGTGAGCGTTATAGACTCTGTCCAGCGCCACCTGGTGGCACTGGCGTCCCGATTAGTTAAGTCAAACGAGTGATTTAACGTATTTCCGACATATATTATATATATATATAAAATAAAAACAAAAGTAAAATTAATATAACAACAGAAAGTCCTGTACGCATTGCAATGGATTTCATTTTGACAATTCGACACCATCCATTGCGATAAACATGTCGTCGAGCAGACGAATTTTGCAAACATAAGTAATGGATTATGAATTTCCTTCAAAACCCTTCTGATTGTGAAAGAAAGTGTGTTACGAAATTGGGGCGCAGATGGGACTACGAAAATAATTGGTACCTACTAATATAGTTTCAATTACAGAAATAAGCGTAGTAAACTTCTATTGTTTCGCTTTCCATACACCGGGCGCACCTCGCCACAAAATCAGTAATCTGATAATAATTTGGCTATAATTTACGTTTAATTACATCTCTAACTACAAAATAATATGAAATGTTCGCGTGCGCAGTAGTAATTCACGCTTTTCGAAGGAGCCAGCCACCTAATTATTTTCAACTCCCCTGATTTCATGACTTTGTTGTGCACGTAAGTATCGTGGGCGTTATAGTTTTATTTCACTTTAATTGAATATAAATTATGTATCGTAAGCTAGCAGTTTGCGTCTGAAGCATGTGTTGAAGTTTCAAAAGAAAGTACGATGGTATGTGGTTGAAAGTTAAAGGTTTAATTATATGATCGCTAGTGCTCGAGGATTTACAAAAGCATATATTTTGAAAAAGGAATGGACCTACCTACCTATTACATTTTGTCAGGATGCCCTAGCTCAGTTACTGCGGCCAACTTTGAGAGCAGGCACGAAAGTTAAAAAGAGGGTCATTTACAAAAAAAAAAGCGTATATCATCAGAAGGTCAATAAGTTTTGTTGTATGAAGTTATGTGAATGGTTCTCAGTTTTTCCATATAAAATTAGTTAGACTATGAGAATTATGTCTCCTAAGCCCGCCAAGCTACCGTCAAATGGGGTGAATTGGGATGCAGGGATGAGTCGGGACAAAACTTTAAAAGGGATTTTAACATTGAAATAATATAGTTTGTTGCCAAAAAGGGCACTTTATCGTTACCTAATTATGATACAGTAAACACATTAGAGTCCTTTTTGGTAACAAACTATATTATTTCAATGTTAAAATCCCTTTGAAAGTTTCGTCCCGATTCACCCCTGCGTCCCTATTCACCCTTGTAGAGTATATAGAGTGTAGAGTATATTCGTCTTCTTAGGGACTAACTACACTTATTCAGCTCAATTCAGTTTTTGTCCAAAGAAAACACCAGTTTTATATGGAGATGCGTACGAATTCGTCCAGCTTTCCGGATGCATACGCATCGCCATACAAAACTGGCGTTTTCTATGGACAATAACGGAATTGAGCTGAACAAGTGCAGGTAGTTCCTTAATCTATCAAGTCAAGTAGATCAACCAAAACGCGATTCCTAAAAAATAATTAAAACTGTTTTAACACCTGCACTTTCATTCAGTTTTACAAAACCCTAAATAGTAGTAAAACTAAACAATGTCAGATCCCTTAAAATATGAACAATTTATACTCTTCTAGCCTCTACCCGCGACTTCTTCCTTAAATGTATCCTATTTGTTAATCTAGGTTATTAACTATCTCCGTGGCAATTTATCTAAGTGCTTTCAGCCATTTTTGCATGATTGGGTAACCAACACCCAAACATACAAACTTTCACATTTATAATATTAGTAGGCTTACATTTTATAGATAGTTCATTAGCCCAAAGCATCGACAACCCCTAATGAAACTCTTGAAAACGTAAGTGAGAACGAATACGCCCAATGGCAGTGGGGCACTTCATAAAGCTGTGCACGTATTAGCAAGCTGTGGAACATAAATAACAAGCAAAACAATTTACCTACCGTCTGAGGTATTCTTACAACTGTTTAGTTTGTTCAATATACACCAGCCGGGTACGTGCTGCGAATCCGCCGGGCTGGATTCTGGTGAGACAGAAGTGAAGCAGAAGATTTGCGCATCAGGAGGGTTGAAACCCAAGCAGGTCATTACATCATTACTCTTGCATCATGTTCGTGAACAGGTGCCGTCAGTAGGGACTGGTCATCTCTTAGCTGCCACGGCTTATTTTAATTTCATTTAATATTTGAATTATTGTTTTTGTCTTTCTGCATCGTTCTTAAACGCAAATTTGAACATGAATGATGTTACCAATATTTTGTAACCTTAATTTGTTTTCAAAGTGTCTGTGGAGTTTCTTGCCCGTTCTTCTCCATAGGTACCTACTACACTTTGGAATGGGTAACTAGCTTCATCTTTCTGACTGACCGACCCCTTGATAATTCAAAAGTGCCTGTAATTGGTTTATTTGAAATAAATACTTTGAGTTGAGTTTGAGTGTCAAACTCAAACTCAACAAAAACAGCAAAAGAGTCAATCTTTTGCTGTTTCTAGCCAATAAATCTGATGTATCTCTTATGATGCCTGTAAAAAAGATAACCTAAAATAACCATAAACTGCTTACAGAAAATGTAACTACTTAGATGAGGCAATACATAAAATGGATGACACATATGTACAGCTTTTTGGGATCATCAATTTTGTCTTCCCAGGGTGGAGGCATTTTTTCTCAAACGGTTTAGAATAGAATAAACGTTTATTGTCTCCAGTATACAAATAAGGTGCAAACCTTCAGCTACTGTCAGCAATATCAAATCATCCTATCTCCGAGTGATCCATCCTGTATCTGACTACCAGTATCGTATGTTCTAATATTCTAAAACATTCTGCAAAAACTTATTATTCGTTAGTTTACAATTATTTAAAGAGCAAAGCTGACTTGATTTACTGAAGCTATTCTATACTGTGTATAACCGTGTTTTATGATGCAATGACTGTTCTGTATTGCTTATAAGTCGGTGTTAGCTGCTTTCACGATTTTATACGTCTTCATTGGGTGGTTAGCATTCTTTCGCGGATATCGAACATTATGGAAGCGGTTGATCGGTTGATTCTCTGGATTATAGACATGGAGGGAGATATTACCCCTTTATGATATAAATTAATGTAGGTATTACTACTGTAGATAGTGAAAACAATGGTCTGAGAATAAGGTTAGTAAAAACTATCTTCTGTGATTAATATCCAATATTTTCTATACAGAACAATAACGTCCGTATTTGAAAACGATAGGTATTAATCGTGTTATAATTCATAAAAATATAAAAGTCACCCTTAGTTTAACCTAAGGCTACGCACACATTAACTATAACACGCCATTACGCTACAGCTACGTACAGGCTTCAACGCGCCGCCCACGAATATCTCATTTTATATTGTTGACGTAGATATAATCCAGCAGACTGCGCCTCTAGAGGGATACTTCCTAGTTCACTGCTAGAAAACGATTTATGGTTTTCTGGACCGTCATTTCTTAAATTACAAAACGTAATTTACAATAGGCCAAATAATTATTGCAGTACAGATTTAGAAGAGTCAGCAAAGGCACATGTAGCTATCATTCCAAACTGTTTCTTCGATCAATTTTCTCAGTTACGAAGATTGGTCAGGATTGTTGCATACTGCCGAAGATTTTTAAAGGAGAACACAATATACAGGAAAGGATATTTACAAAAAACAGAATTAGACGCTGCAATCGAATGTTGTATTAGGAAAAACCAGGAACAACTATTTACAACAGAATATAAGGAACTTAAAGATAAAGGCTGTATACAGTCGAAAACAAGTCCATTAAGGTCACTCTGCCCTTATCTCGATGATAAGGACATTATGAGAGTTAGAGGTAGACTGGAGAAATCAGAGCTAAGCGAACAAATGAAACATCCGATAGTCCTGCCTCACTCCAGTCATCTAACTCGGCTAATCATAGCTGACGCACATCATAAAACCCTTCACGGGGGTCCTCAGCTCATGATCAATTATTTGAGGACAGCCTATTGGATAATAGGGGTCAGAAATATGGTCAAACACCATGTCATCAAATGTGTGACATGTGCCAGGCAAAGAGCCAGTACTAAAAATCAGTTCATGGGTTCACTACCAGCTGTTCGGTGCACCCCAGCTCGCCCATTTTTGCATAGCGGGGTTGATTATGCTGGTCCAATTAATTTGAGGACAACGAAAGGTCGTGGCCACCGTTCATACAAAGGCTATATATGCCTTTTTGTATGCATGGTCACTCGTGCACTGCATTTAGAAGCAGTGAGTGACATGAGCACTCAAGCCTTTTTAGCAGCGTTTAGACGTTTTGTCTCGAGACGAGGTCATTGTGCCAAACTGTGGAGTGACAATGGCACCACGTTCGTAGGTGCCTCCAGGGAGTTGCAGCAGTTGACAGCTATCCAATCGTCCATAGCCGAACACCTCGAAGCGAATGGTACGGAGTGGCACTTCATTCCTCCTTACAGTCCCAACTTTGGCGGACTTTGGGAGGCAGGAGTGAAGTCCACAAAGTTCCATTTGAAACGAGTGATCGCTGAAGCGACTCTCACATTTGAAGAATTGACGACACTCCTCAGTCAGATAGAAGCGTGTTTGAACTCGCGACCTATGAGCACAATTAATGTGGACGATCCTGGTGAACCGTTACCATTAACACCTGGACATTTTCTTATTGGAGAGCCCTTAGTGAATGTGCCAGATAACAAGTACGAAAATTCAAATATTAATTATTTATCACGCTGGCAATTCATTCAACGAATGCTTCAGTCGTTTTGGAGACGTTGGTCTCAGGAATATCTCGTCACTTTGATGAATCGTTACAAATGGTCTTCCCAAGTTGCTGAGCCAAAAATCGGAGACATTGTTCTAGTTAAGGATGACGACTTGCCGCCAAGTCGTTGGTTGATGGGTAGGATAGTACAAAAACATCCTGGAGATGATGACATCACCCGTGTCGTCACGTTACGCACCAAATCCTCAACAATCAAAAGGCCAACCTCCAAAATATGTATTTTACCCGTAGTCGAATAAGATAGTTGTATTGTATTTTTTGTTTACCTATTTTATTTAACCATGTTTTTTTTACAATTAATTTACACTTTTTATCTTGTTAAAATCAATTTATACAACCATGTTTACGCTTGTAAACTTTAGATCAATTGTGAAAAATCAAATATTACCTACATGTATTTTAAGTTTTTCTTTACACTTTTACAATTTTATGTTAATTTGTTTTAAGTACTTACTCTTTTTTTCTACCTAAAATAATTAATGTTTAGCTCTAAGTTATTGTAACATTCTTGTTAGCCATTAGAAATTGAGTGTTATAGATATGTATGTATGAACCATAACTTGTCCATTTTAGTTCAAATTATTTTCTAATGTAGTACAAATGTTTAGTTCAACTTGCTTTCGCAATGTGTCACTTTAGTTCATTTTAGAAGGACATTCCGTCAGTAACGTCCTTGGTGGGCGGTATGTTTACGACTTAATTATTTGTAAAGTTTCCGGCGTGCTCGATAGATGGCGTTGACGTCGATTTAGAAGTCGCTATGGTTTCGTTACCGCGAATAGTACATAAGCAAAAGGTTTTTTTTTAATAAATGAGCTATCAGGTCAGATCAGTACACAGTGGTTTTATTATCAATTCTCGCTAGTGTACCTTCAGGTCAGCCAGCCCCAAATACCACAGGTATTTAACATTGGTATATATTGTATATATATATATATTGTAGATATATATTCACCCTACAAAAAAAACTTATTAGAATACTTGTCAATATTCAACAAACAGATAGCTGTAAGCCCCACTTTAAGGAACAAAAAATTTTAACTCTACCCTGTATCTACATCTTCGAAATCTGTAAATTCGTACGTTCATACCCGAAATTTTATTCAAAAAGAGAGGACATACAAACTAACATTACTTTAAGACATAAAAATAGGTTAAACATCCCTACATCCCGATTAAAATTGCACTCCTCAAGTACCTATGTCATGTCGATAAAAATATACAATAAATTACCGGAAGATATAAGAAATATGCATAAATACAACATCTTTGTTAATAAATTAAAAGTATTTCTATTAAATAAAAGCTATTATACTGTGAAGGAATACTTGAATGAAAGACTATAATATATATTTTGGACTCTATGATAACTAAGACTATAAGATATTTTTAATTATTTAATTATTATATAACTACTAATTGAATTATTTATGTTATTGCTGTTAACTGTTATGATTGTAATGATTTAATTTTAATGTATAATTTGATTTAAATTTAAATTTAACAATAATTAGATTTTAAGAATTATTTATCCTGTAACAAAACTATTTTGCTGTGCCCTTACAGGGTCTACAACGGCTCTTAGCTCTAAGCTTTTGTTATCATCTTTTTACCTTGTAGAACGCAAATAAATAAATATGAAATATGAATAGATGTTTATGCAAGACTCGCGCGCCGCTCGTGAGCTGCATCGAGAAAACATACGCGTTCCCCTCACGTTTGACAATTTGTACGCACCCTTACCGCAAAATGGGTAACACTTCCGTATTATTTGAATTAATTTGTATTAGTTAACTTTTGGAATCTCTGGCGACGCAACTTTTGTACACGTGGATGTGCAAAATTTTATCTGAAACGGCGGGTTGGTATAATTACTGATAACAATTAAACGTTATGTTGCACAGAAGTTTTCCATATTTGAGGACGTTATTCTTGTAATAACACTGACCCTTACGACCGAAATACAGTTAACTTTTTAAACAATTCACTAAAGACTTCGGAATAAAATCTAACGTTGTTTGAATAACAAATCGACGATTTTACAACTCCATCTAGCACGAATCATACAGGTTTAAAGTTTAAGTTTATTTTTAACCGACTTCCAGATGGAGGAGTTTCTCAACGTCAGAATGTATTTTTTTTGTATTGTTGTTACGTGATATCTCCGGCAATTGTGGATCGATTTCTAAAATTCTTTTTTTAATAGATACATATACAAATTTTATTAACTTTCTTCTGTTAGTTTTTCAGTTTCCTTCAGTAATACGTATTTTTTCCACTTACTGTATATTGATGATATTATAATAACTTCCTGCCTCTGATATTTACATAGCAAGTAGTTGGTATACGGCGATGATGGTTGATACCACAGCTAAAATATAAAAACAACACTATAATACAAAACAAAACAACCGACTTAAAAAAAAAAAAAAAGTTACCGTAATTTCGGAAGTCGGTGGCAAAAAACGAAAATACAAAACCAAAGATACCGACTTCCGAAATTATTTAATTAAAGTTATTTTTCACTGTGTAGTGTTTTTTGTCGGTTGTTTTTTTTTTGTTCCATCTACTCGTACCATAGGTTGAACTCAAAAACTGTTGTCTATTTCATAATCTTTTCAGTGATTTGATACATCTATTTCTATCCCACCCTGTAATGTGCCTGTAATGTTCCACTATTGGGTTATCATCATCTTTTTTTTTTATTGTTAATGGGGTGGAAATCCTCATGGATGTCCTTCGCCCTGGGGCAGACTTGTACTGACTAAAACCACCCCGTGTTCCCTCGCACACTTGCACCGGAGCCTACGGGGGCACTTAAGCACTCTTCGACGCAGCCCCCGACTGGACCCCCCGCATCTGCGGGCCCCGTCTGGTCAAGCGGGGGAAGTGAGGTGTTTGACTCCCCCCGCGACGACTAAGAGAGGCGCGCGTGGAACATTACGCGCCGCCACCTCGGGTCTTATATGATAGGGGGCGGCGGACGTCCCCGAGTCCGCCGTCCCTGGACCCATTTAGGGAGGTCGGAAGAGGGCATTATCTGCCCTCTGCCGACGCCCTGTGCGCCTGCTGCGGGCCGGGAGAGCACTCGATATCTCCCTCTCCCTCTCCGCTGCCTCCTTCTGCGTCATGACATTTTCGCAGAAGGAGATCACCGCGTCCCACAACGCTGCGCTGCCGACCATAGAATGAACACAGCCGGCAGCGACAGGTAGCTTCCCACTTCCGAAACAAGGTCACGGCGTGACTCCTCCCAAGCTGCACACTCGGCAAGCGTATGCCACGCGGGTTATCATCATCTGCCCCAACTATGTTGGGGTCGGCGTCCAGTCTAACCGGGTGCAGCTGAATATCAGTATTTTACATGCAGCGACTGCCTTTTTTTTTTTGTTTCGGGATAAAAAATCCTCATGGGTGTCCTCCGCCCTGGGGTGGGTGGAAGGGCCTGTCAGACTCTTACTGACTAAAAACCACCCCGGTGTTCCCTTCACACACTTGCACCGGGGATTACGGGAACTTGTGATGGAGCGACTGCTTAACTGATCTCCTCAACCCAGTTAC
Organism: Griposia aprilina; assembly: GCA_916610205.1. Taxonomy (NCBI): domain Eukaryota; kingdom Metazoa; phylum Arthropoda; class Insecta; order Lepidoptera; family Noctuidae; genus Griposia; species Griposia aprilina. The sequence continues at coordinate 9,729,748 of OU744287.1, forward strand.
TGGATAAAACGGTACCCTTGGTAATATTGGTTGTCAGATTTTCGGGCTTTTGACGACCCGTAACAGCTGTCAAAGATCCACGATTGATAGACCACGTGTCCGAAGCACAAAGGGGTCTTGGTATGTAGGATAAGATGGTCACCCATCCACGAACCAACCGCGGCAAACGTAGCTTAACCTTATCGATCCACCCGTGTGGCTGTTATTAATTTGCCATGAGCCCCACTGTTGCCCACATATTTATAAGATACATATACTCATATGTAGACTGATTTATTTGAGACATACGGCAGAAGACATTCCATCTTACGCAAGAAAAGTACATTTGTAAAGCTTCATTAATTTGTAAATTGCCCTGGTAATTTCCAACAAGAACATTTGCAAGGGGGTGTCAACGTTTTATCTTTAATGAACCCTGTAATGAAATAAAGAGTATTTCTGCACGTTTTCAACTTTTTACGATAAGAAAAATGCGTGATTGCTTGACTCAATTACTGAAATGGGAATAACAATGTACGCACGTTTACATTTACTACGAAAAATTTCCAAAGAAAACTTTTAACTCGTTATAAAGATTAGGTACAGCCTAATTTCTAAAGTCGGGAGCCATAAAACTTAAACGTGTATAAATAATTTTAAGAGCTGTAGCGCAAAATGTTCTAAGTCCGGTTGAGAATTTCCGGATTGGCAATGAGCCAACATTAGACAGAAATTAATCTGCAAAACTACAAGCCCCTGAATGTATTCCAAATAATATGTTTAAGAACTATAAATTACTTAGCTGTAAGCCCACGATAATGACATTGGGTATAACTGCGGTAATAACACTTAAGCAAACACAATATTTTGTAAAAGCGTGCTGCAAATCCCACTAAATCCTAGTTCGGAATCGAACTCAAAAAGGTAATAAGGCAATTTTCTTGAAAATCCCTAAACGTAATAATGTGCCGAAAACGTTTTCTAAATTTACACATATTGTGCTCTCGGCAGAATCGCCCGAGTAGCGTACGATCAGAATACTCAATGCGATAGGGAGAAATATCAGATACTTATAGTAACAATGCCACTTACATAAAAGATGGCGTGTTATTACGTTACTATGGTTAAATAAATATGAGAGTTAAACTGTAATAAAACTCAATCTTCGAAACTACTCGATCGCTACGGAAGCTATGTGTAAATGTATAGGTAAGATTGTAAAAGATGCGGTGTTCAAATAGCTAAATAATTTTATTCAGATAGACCATTTTGGGTGTAGAACATGGAGTAAATTTATTATTTGAGCAGCGAGCCGCGGACAAAGGATTTAGGTTTGCTGAATTATGCAAATAAATTCACCATTCTGTAACATTTGTTGGCAATGTCTTTATTTCTGTAGATTTCTTAAAAGGCCCTCGAGACTAATCCCGCTTTTGGCTTTTGAATCCTCCTAAGTTGAATGAACGTGCGTAAATACACCTGCCTGAAAGTATTTACATATTATATGTTTATGGAATACCTAACTCTAAAAGGTCTAGTCTAGTATTTTTTCTATCCAAGATTAACGTAAATCTTTTATGGCATATTTATTTCTTCCAGTTTTATAACGATTTTGTTTACTCATTGAATTTGGTTGTTATGTCTTGGTAGATTATTATTTTGCCCATCCTAAATACAAAGTATTCTTGATAGGCAATAAATGCTAAACTTAACTATTCCATTTTTGTTTTACCCGATTGCGTTAAACAGACTTTTAATTGAGTGGTTTCTGAATTTACGAAAAGGTTGCGTTTTAATTTATACTCAAAGGCAAATCAAAAGTTCCCCACAGTTTAATATTCGTAAAGAAGCCTTCAAAACTAGGCTTGCACGAACAACTTGCACCATTACTACATTGGGAAGGAACTTCTCGCAATATCCCCCAAATGAATGTCGAGAGAATCCCTTAAGAAACAGTTTTTGTATCTCAATGGTATATTTTCACGGAAAAGACGATTCTTCAGCCGTTTAAGGCAATATAAAATGTTCTAGGGCGTTCACGCTTGATTTTATTCTTTGTAAAGATTTTATTATGTTCTTATACCGCGGAACATCTTGTTATTGCGGAATTGTGTGTTTAGACTCCTTTAGATGAAGCAATAATGTAAGTAAATAAAGATATGAAACAAAACGAGGCTGAATACTCAATTTAAAGTGTCGGGAACATTCGTGCTGGTAGTTATGTGTTTACAATGGGACTCGTAGACAGCCCGGCCGCCCGTACCGTGAGCACCTACTTGCCACACCGACTGAGGAACGCTATCGGCCGTCTCTTCGACAGCTCTGTAAACCGAGGTTCGGAATCAATTCCTAAGTATTTTCCTCAAGGGTCCAACAGGAAGCAGGCATTATGCTTTAGAAAGCAAACACTGATATCCTCCGGGATCGTTCCGCAGCGATCTATTGATCGTTTCGGATCACTGCCTATTGTTTCTTTTAACTGTGTGCCAACGTTTGGTAGCGGATTATTTATTACATTACAAAAGTTTTCTCGACAACAGCTGCTGGATTATAAAATGCTTTACATACCTAACTAAACAAAACAAAATTTATCAATAACCTGTAGATCTCCTATTAAATATAATTGGTAAACAACGGCCGGGTAAAATATTGTGCAAGCATGCAAGTGAATATCAACTAGTCCCATGAATATATAATTTGGGTTTCAAATAAAAATAAAAACTACATAACAAATAGAACCAATACATGACATAAAACTAACATTACTTTGCTGGAAGAGAATCACAATCGAATCGATAGTAAAAGTCCAATCTAGATACTTCAAGTTTAGTTTCTTTGTCATGTCTAACGACGACTCATGGTTTTTCCCCAAAGTGAAGCGATCGATCGAGTACTCGACTATCATTTAGGGGAAGAGGCTATAAACATCGAAGCACTGCTTGTTTGATTGAATAATAGAAAAGCAGGATGGTAATACAAATACGCTGATGGACAAATAAAACACTTCCCCGAACGTGACTACCTACGTAATTACCGACTCGCTCCATACGTCAGTAACATTCAAAAGGCATTTTGACATAACCCTATAAAAATACAAATAATAAAAAAGTACTATTTTTCTTAAAGATAAATATAAAAATAAATGTGCTAATAGAACCTAGATCGACGAAGTTTTATTATGATAGTACGCTCTAGCACAAACAAGCTACCGAAAAATCTTCTACTTTTTAAATCTCCCCCGTCTTAACTGACAATAAAAATAAAGAGATCAACGTAAGATAAAATGTTTCTTTTCACACCTTTATTTTCATTTCGATGCCTGGAAAAATATCTTCAATACTTTTTATTGGAACACGGCGAAAACTTTATTTAAAATTATGTAAAATATAAAAAAATAAAATCTCCGATTAAATCCGGCGAAGTTTCTCCAATCCTTCTTAGATGCTTGATTCTGTGTAACGAAGCATAATGGTTTATTTTATTTGCATAAATTTGGATGCGAAGATTTATGTCCGCGTCGTGTATAATTAGAAATTGAAATTAAATTAGTTTCGTTACTTCTCAACTCGAGTGTCATTTCAATTTTTTATGACGAATGAATTGAAAAAGGTTTTTCGATGAAACGAAATCATTCGATTGACATGGGGTGAAACATAATGAATGAATATTTAGCGTTTATGTTGATTTTGTCCCGACCAACGCGCCGTTAGACAAAAATAACTAATTCTGAGTTAAATAATAATAAACCATTAGCAGCGAAGAAAACTCTTTCAGTTTTGTTGTAACTATAAAAGCAACGTGCGTTGGTTATTTTATGAACAAAATTAATAGGTAGATAATTTCTGACCATTTCCAGTTCATTTTTATTTGCAGTTATAAAGATAAAAACGTAAAAACTGTAGGTAGGTCCTGAAAAGACCTACAATAGTTTTACTGTGAAAAAAAATGCAATGAAGCGCTCACTTTCCCCATAACGGAAACTTATTTTTGTGTGGCTACCCTAAGCCGATTTTCCAAGGAACCGAGTATATTGTGAGACTTATAAAAATAATTATATATGGAGGAAATATGTCAAAAAATGTGATTTTGATTATTGGAAAAAAAATGAAAATTTGATGTTCTTCAGAAAGGGCAGGTACGTTAATAGCAACTAGTGTGCGGCGTGCTTGTATGACAAAATGTATTTAGGTACTTAAACGAAGCAAAAGGAGTATGTAGGGATCGTACCAGGTAGCGTTTTGTAATATCTGTCTACCCCTATGGGAAAAAGGCGTGAAATGAAAATCAGGATAATGATTGACTTACACATTAATATTTTTAAACATATACAGTTACAAGATGCACATGGATTCAGCACATAATGCTAGACCGTAGCATAGAAACTTTCACTCGGTTATCAAAATAAAATCAGCTGCTTCGTAGAAAAGTGCAATACCTACACGGTCAAAATGTATGGAACAGCTGTTTATTTTTAAATAACCGACGCAAATTTCAACGCAGGGGTGTTCAGAATCATGTAGGTACTAAATCTATAACAGGTTGCGCATCAGTCTCCCTGCAACCGTGTATAATATTTAAGGTGATTTAACTTGAATGTATATACATACCTACATACCCACAGACGAGCTTACAAACATTCCCTCACTCTTAGTGTCGTTCTAAATTAATAAGATTAATTACTGTTTAATGACTTCGAGGGTACTTCATTACTGTATAGACACTTGATGAATTACAATCTGATAATAAAGATATATCACTTTATATTATACTGAGTAGCTTCACATTATTTATTTTCCAAGCTAGGGGTAATTAATCGGATTGGCATTGTGTAACTACATATAAACCCCTTTCGTGATAGTTAACGAGATAAGTTAAGTTCAGCTACAGTTCAAAAGTGGGTTGAATTAGGCCAAGCAATTATAAAGCTACGTTTGAGATATCGATCAAAACTTACTAATTACTATAAATGTTGATAACTTTATCATGACGAATTTGACATGCTGCAAAATCGGCCAATCGGTATACGTAAGTTTACCTTTTCGCTGACTCTCCTTTGCAATCGATGATTAGTATTCTATTTGTCTTTTGTCTATCTTATTTATTTGTCTTTTGTCTATCTTATTTATTTGTCTTTTGTCTATCTTATTTATTTGTCTTTTGTATAATATTAGCGACTCGCCCCTGCTTTGCACGGTTTTTATGACTTGAAAAAACATCGCTATTTCTTTATTATATGTAATTTTTTATTATACATATAAACCTTTCAGAATAAATTCACTAAAAGATGGCAAACACTGCATCAAAATACGATGTGTAATTTAAAAGAACATGGCTGTCACACGGACACGAAAAGAGACTTCAATTTATAATGATTGTGTATAGATAGAGATAGAACAAAAGAAACATGTCAAACCTGAAACCATTAATTTAGCAAAACATATTCCTGTTCAATGTTGTTAGTTTACTCCTCAGTTTGCCACGCTCACTTGTGTCGGTACGCACCGACAACGCTGTCCTTCTTCATATATAATGCGTACGCCGAGAAATTCCCTGTCGGCTTCCCTTTTCCTACTACAACTTGTTTCTCAAGTCATGTGTGAACAGACGTCTTACTAAGTATATCACACATCTGCATAGCTTTGCTACCGGGATACTTATTCTGCACCGTAGAGTAGCTTGTTCTGCAACGGAAAATTCAGTAAAATTAATATGAAAAGTTCTAATAAAGTTTACGATTATGCGAAAACTTATTTTATTCCACAATTTACATACCGACGTTGTATAAGATGTTCCGCAACGTTTATTTGGTAAAGTTACAAGAATCTAAAACAAATAGTGCTAGGGTCGTGTTCATGACAGTTATTCGTAGCAAAACTGCGGAAACAACGTTTCCCGCTCGACATGAACCGAATTGCACTCCCTCCCTGCTTGTTTTCTCATTTTATTACTCTTTCTTTTGTCGGGTTGGTTACACTTTGCTATAAACTGATTTGAATATTCCCTCAACGGGGTTTAACAATAGCAACTGGTGAAATAAAGAAGGGAATTTGTTACGAGGTTATTCTAAAAATATTTGATTATATTCTCTCGCATACGTGGGTGCGTTTTCTTGATAATATTATTACAATGCTGGGTGACCTTTGAAATACGATTAATGTCAAGAAATAAGATTGATTGCCTTAATATTATGTGGTTTGTGGATCTATCGGATTCTTCATTCATTATGCTTCAATACGATGGATGAAGGATTACCAGCTGAATGTTAACTAACTACAATAAATCATTGAAGTTGTAATTGATGTTAAATACCATCAGAATTCTAAATCTTTGGTTCAATAATTTACATATCATTCTATACCTGAGGGCCTAGACAAATGTCATTCGCTTCGGAGCGATTCTATTTCCACAATCGCTACCGCTTACGCTCATATTTGGCATCATACGAATCGAAAACTAGCAATAACGCTTGTCAAAAAGTGTCACTTGGCTACGCATCTTTAAGGAAGTAATCGTTCGACGCTGTCGATTCGTTTCATAGAATCGAATGATATTAACATTGTCTAGCTAATTTCTATTCGTTAACCTATGATCACGTGACATTTCGATAGCTTATGTCAATTCCATACATTTTTTGGCTTTTCTACTAGCGTCATCGCTAATCGAATGTTACTTTGTCTAGGCCCTCTGCTTACTTATAAAACAATTGCAAACACAGAGAAACGATTTTTTTTAATTATAGAGCAAAAAATACCAAAACTCCTTTTCTAATTGACTAAATAGTCAGTACACAAGTAAAGTTCCAGTCTGTTTCGTCCAGCCACAGTTTCATGGACATTAGCTAAACTTGAGATCTCCCAGTATTTGTACTCGCTGTGTTATTTCTTGGTTGTACGAAACAAACCGCAAGCGGAGGGTAATTAGGCCCTCAACAAACATAACAGATACGTACAATGAGAAAGTGAAAATGCTCGCTCTGAGAAAGGAAAACGAATTGCTGGTTGAAAATTATCTGTTGTAAATCTGACATTTGTGTCTTTAAATTTACCTTCGATGTCTTGCTCTGCAAATATTATAATTTGCTCAAATCATAATGTATTCATTTGAGTAGGTACATGTGTCTTCTGCTCTCGTGTGAGTATGCCAATAGCAAATATCGTAGGTAGCAGAACTTATAGCTCTTGGTATGCTGGACTACTAAAGTATGCTCACTCTTGGTTCAAGTTTTAATGGTACCTGTACGAACTATGTAAAGATAAAAAAAATACGTTTATTTGTGGTAAACATGACGCAGAGAAGAACACAAAAATACAAAAAAGAACGAGTTGGGGGAAAATATAGGTACGTCACATCCACGCAAAACGGCAATCCCTCAGCATAATGCTACGACTCTATGCGAGACAGAGCCCCAGCGCTGGTTTTCAACGACAGCCGGCGTTGACGTGATGACGTCAACCAGTGCTGCACACGACAATACAAAAAAAAAAAAAATACACTAATACCTAGTTCAAAAATGGAAATAGATTAACATTTTTACATATTTCATTTATCTAAAAACTATTATTCTGCTATCGACAGCTGAACAAATGCTTTTCAAAAAGGCGTTTAACTAAAACTAAGCAGGTAGTTCGCTGACGCATCGATAGCTTTAATTCTCATCACTACAGCCTGAGGTTTATTTAGACTGGCTAGAGGGATTGTTGCTCGTTATTTATTTATTGTTTCGATTCCCCTCTCCCCCACAGAGCTTAGAGTTCTGCAGTATTTCAAATCCTTGACAACATATTTATGAATTTGCTAAAAGTGGCCGTTTGTCAGTGCACTTATATCATAAAAATCGTACTAATTCAACTATTCCCCTAAAGTCGACAAAATCTAATACGTTCTAGAACACATAGACTGAAAAAAGACAAAATAAGAAAATTCTTCGTCCGCGTGGTGCTCGGAAATTATCCCACGGCTGCACAGGAACGTACTACCGGGATAAAAAGTATCCTGTGTCCTAACCTAAACTAACCCAAGTCATGGTGTACCTGTGTGCCAAACATCGAAATCCGTTTAAAGGACAGGTCAGACAGACAGACAGGCACCGAATTACACGCACGAGTTATTATAAATGAAGGGAAGAAGAAGGAAGAAGAAGAAGGAAAGGAAGAAGGATGAAGAAGGAAGAAGAAAGTAGGATTTTTGTCATAATGTTATAATTTTTGAGAAAATTCAAAAAACTTTAATAACTTTAAAAACCAATTTATTGTAAAATGTTTTCTGACATGTATTTTAATACTGAATTAAGCAGGCAGTTGGACCTGTCACTTAATCTGAAGTATTAATTAATTATTTATTAATTCACTTAATCTTAATCATAAAACGAGAAAAAAGATCAGAGAATGATCTTTTTCTAAACAACAGCGGTGACCATGATCGTTTTTTAGCGTTTTATGGTTTTTTAGCCTAAAAGCTTTATGCATTTTCTACTAGATGGCATTGTCAACTTAATATTAAACAAATACTGACAATGACTTTTCTTTCCCTGTACCTTTCATTTATAATATTAGTAATGATGCTATTCTATTTAACTTACCTAAAGCCAGTTGGGGTTGAAACTCTCGGGCCGTGGGGTCTGAGTTCTCATGGTTTGTTCAACGAAATCTCCAAACGGCTGGTTGACACTTCCCGTGATCCAAGGGCTGGCTTACCTTGGCCAGAGGCTAAGCATTGCTATACAACGTGACAATGCTGCCGCCTGTCTCTTGGGTACAATACCAGTCGACAGCAATGCGGAGGAATTTTTCGACGCCATATTTTAGTTTGTTAATAGTTTTAGTTACGTTAGGACAGTATATTTTAATTTTAATCGTGTGTTTGTTAATTTAATATAAGATGTATATCCAGTGTATATATTTTTCTCCTATTTAATAAATATGAGTTTCATAAAGCCTACATAAAAGGACATGACGTCCGAAACGTGTGAAGTCTGTCACAATATTTTCAAAATAAAATAACTCACTGTGGAAATTTAGGGTAAAAGTAGCGTACAATCTAAATCGAATATCTAGGTTATATATTTGCTTGAACATTTGTTTCAACGTTTTAGCATACTCACTAAATTCATGGTCCTAATGTTATCTAGCATATGAGCTGCTATAGTGGTCGTAAGCAAGTAATTTTGCATTTATTTTCTGCGGTAAAGGTGTAAAAATGGAGTAAAATAAAAAGAGAATTAAACTAAGCTACAAAAAGGTTTTCGTTCCAATACAGGTTACGTACTTTTAAGTGATAGAATGTAATCCTCTTTTACATATGTTAATATGAAAGCTTCAAATAAGAGAACGAAGATACTTAAATTAAATAAAAATGTACCGCACTATGTAGCTATACATACACATTTTAGCAGCTTCCGTATCATAATAAAATCATAGAACCTGTATGATAATTTTCGGAATAACATTAAATGTCACGTTTTGAGGGTTCCCCGTAACGTTCCCTTAATATTTTATTTAAGAGGGTTAATAATTGACATTAGACACAGCAAAGGGCTGGGGTGAGTGCGTAATCGTAAAATTAAAATTAAACTGTTTGTGATCTACCTACCGACGTTATTAAACCCTGAAGTGTTTGTACAAATAATAATAATATTGTGTTCTGGTTTATATTGTTCCTTGAGAGCTGTTATACTTATCTCGAAGGGTTTAATAAAACAATGTAGGTATTTGAAAACATAACACACGTAGGAGTAGGTATTGAAAATACTATTGGAAAGTAACATGATGGATAGGCTATTCATGGAATCCAAAACCAACGGTTTTAGTTATTCCTGTCTGTTCAGCCGTTTTCCGGTCGTCATGCCAAAACCAAATGCTATTTTGAGAGTTAAATTATCAAACCCTGTATAATGAAGATAAAAGCGTACTACTAACATAATCTAGTATTATTTACGTTGACAATCCGTGGAACTGTCCTTTCTATCACAATTAGCTTAGTAATTAATGAATAAGCAGCCTCTTAGAACTGTTGAAGTAACAATGTACACAGTGGCTCATCTATAGCAGAATACTTCTAAGGAAGTTTATTACGTAAGTAATAAAAGGCGATAATTGCTTCTTTTCTCTATAAAGGACGGACAAAAGACGGCACTGTTACTGTTTTAGCGCTTCAAGCGCTTAAAAGCGAAGAAAAAAAAAGAACCACTACTTATTGAAGATTCGTTTTCAATTCACCAGCCGCATTCGTTTTCAATTTCTGGATAATCGAGATCTTGCTCAATTGAACACTCGATTACTCGTTTACGGGGCGCCCCTCACTGTTTGAGTTTGCCAAGTTTGATTGGGTTTGCATTGCAGTGGGATATTATCACTGAATAAAATTAATTCTCAAGAAATAAAAGCTTTTTGGCGTACTGAAAGAAAGAAAAGAAAGAAAATACGTTTAGTTGCGGTAAACATGACGCAAAGAAAAAACACACAAATACAAATAAATAAAACGAGTTGGGGGAAAATATGCGTCGCATCCACGCAAAACGGCAAACGCTCAGCATAATGCTACGACCCTATGCGAGACAAAGCCCCAGCGCTGGTTTTCAGCGATAGCCGGCGTTGACGTGATGACGTCAAAATCAGTGTAGCATACGACAACTAAAAGTAAACAAAAAATAAGAAATAAAATAAATACACAACATCACTTTTTTTTTTTTTTTTCTAGAACATATGCTATTTCGTTGACTTGTTTTAAACAAAGATGGCCACAAAATTGTTGAGTATTTGTGTCAAATGGGTGCTCCCTGAAAGCTTTGAAAAGTTGTATAATGCTATCACTTGTTTTCCCGGAAGCAGTAAACGGATGCCTAACAGGCAGGCCTGTTTTACAGGGTGTATCAGAAAGGTGTGGTAAAATTTAAGGGTGCGGTACAGTCCGTAAAACTGAACAACTTCCTCCATGGGACCAAAACAGTAAACAAAAAAACAAAAGCTGCTGGTCCGTACAAAACTTTAATACATTCTCGACCCAAATAAATGGGACGGCTTAGGATTTCTGGTACACGCTGTATAGTGTTTAAACCATTTTGGGTAAAGTAAAGTCGGCCTCGTAATTGCTTCTGATACACCCTGTATATAGTCAGTCTGTAGTGCTCCACAGTGTTCGAGCGCCCATGGAACAGGGATGGAAAGTTGTCTAATTAGCAGTCCACTAAACATTCGAAATAACCAAGTTGGAGCATTAAAAATGTCCTTTTCATGACAAAATATATACACAATTTTGAATAGGACAGTCAGCAACGAATTTTCAGACTTTAAGCTTTGTAAGTAAAATTTCATTTAAGTAAGTTGTACTCTGAAAATTGGTTCCTTTATCAATGTCGTACAGGCGTTAACTTTAAAAAACCTTGAATACTACATTTTGTGATACTTACATATGTATAAACCGTATGAGTATTGCTAGCCGAGGATTGCTAGTGCAGATATAAGGTATCAATGCTGTCTTTAAATAGAAATGTGTCATAATAGTTTAATAAGGAATGTTTAGTTTTCTCAAAACTGTCTTTCTTTAAAATGCACCCTAAATATTGAAGTATCGATTTAGCTGAAATTTGTCATTTAACCATTTCTCGGTTTGTCATATCCAATTTTTGTGTAATTCCACTTTGCCCCACCAAGCCCGCCACCCTGGTGTGGCAAAGTGGACTGCCTAAAATTTTGCAGTGGAATATGCCCCACTATTCTGATTTGATGGGGCGGATAACACTAGCATAAACACTTTGTGGATTCTGCCCCACTAGGGTTGGCACCCCGACTCGGACAGGTTAGGTTAGAAGGGGACGGCGGGGTCTGAAAGACCCCGCCGTCCCCTTCGTGGTTATTTTTTTTTAAACCGCCCAGAAGTAGGAGTCCCGCGAAGCGGGACTCCGTCGGCTACGCCTCATTAACCTTCATACACAAATCCTGAGGTGCCAACCCTAGTGGGGCAGAATCCACAAAGTGTTTATGCTAGTGTTATCCGCCCCATCAAATCAGAATAGTGGGGCATATTCCACTGCAAAATTTTAGGCAGTCCACTTTGCCACACCAGGGTGGCGGGCTTGGTGGGGCAAAGTGGAATTACTCCAATTTTTGCCCAATGCATCATCTAGAGTAAAGACGCTTATATACACTCATTTAATAAACAAGACGGAGCCGAGAATCTAAGAAATAAACCGTTTTTGAGATCATTCAATCTGGCAGGCAAGAATTTTGATTTTCGAAGGCGATTCTGCATAGCTTCATTAAATCGAAATTCGATCTTCATTAAATGAAATTATGGCCAGTATCTTATATCTTTAGTATTTAATAAAGTCGGTGGAATAGCGAGCAGGACTTGGGTACTCGAGATCCAATCCCCGATTTGTTTTTTTCTACTTAGGATTTCATAAACAGTAAGCAGTTCTTTAGTAGTACAGTCATTGTACGGACTTTGTATACAGCTCAGTTACTGGAGGAGATAGATTGTCTCAATCACATGGAACTTTTTTCAGACCTTAGCCAAGAAATTGTAACATTCGGTCACCTTTGACTGTACAAAATATCCTGTGTATATATGTGTAGATATAAATTACACGTGAAATCTATGAAAAGATATTTGTTTACCAATCAAATGTAGAACGTCCTTATGATTCATAGAAACTTAGCTATTGTATATATAACCTATCGATCCGCCCTTGCTTCGCACGGTTTTTGCGACTTGTCAAAACACCGAGTTTTCTTTATTATTATGTAAGATACACATCAACCTTCCGGAATAAATTCTATTAATAATGATGGAAACCGTATCAAAATCCGTGACGTAGTTTAGAAGAACAATACAGACAGACAGACACGAAAAGCCCTATCAGAATACCAGCCATGCCTTTTTGACCTCGCTCAGGTCTTTTATTTTTTGCTTGTTTATTCTTGTTTTTAACCGACTTCAAAAAAGGAGGAGGTTCTCAATTCGTCTGTATGTTTTTATTTTTATGTGTTTTAGTTCAGAACTATTTTCTGGGTGGACCGATTTGGATGATTCCTTTTTTATTTGATAGCTGGTGCTTCACATGTGGTCCCATTTAAATTTGATCAAGGTCTGACTAGTAGTTTTGGAGTTATTCTTAATACTGCATATTTTTTCCACTTAGTTTATATTGATGATGTGTTCTTAATTTCCTGTCACTGTTATTTACATACCAAGTAGTGGTATACGAATTTCTGTGGGGTAGGTACCGCAACTAAAAACTGAAAAATAAATACGTTTTTTACAAAAAACAACCGACTTCCATAAAAAAAAACACTAAAAGACGTGAAAAACAACTTTAATGTCGGAAGTCGGTGGCCAAATACGAAAATACAAAATCAAAGACACCGATTCCCGAAATTAAAGTTACTTTTCACGTCACTTAGTGTTTTTTTTTGGAAGTCGGTTGTTTTTTTGTAAAAATGTTTTTATAATGTTAATTTTGTTAGTTTTAAATGCTCCTTTTTATTTTTATTTTTATTTTTACTCTTTGTATTACCTCTGCGTGTCCCAAATAAAATATATGTCGTTCTTTCTTTTAAAAGTTACTTTAATTTTTAGACCGAGCGAGCGCGAAGCACGAGCGAAGCGTCTCCTTTTCAGCTTGGGCAAAAATGCTTTCGTATGTCCAGATGTCTGGATGGCTGGTCTCCTCCACAGGTCGTATTTCTCATGAAATTTTGTGAGCGAGCAAGTTTGATAAATTATATGAAATTTATTTATCCATTCAGTTTGTCGAAATCTTTCAAAATGGCGGAAATATGGGGGTTGAAAACGTAAAAAATCATCTTTCAGCCATATCGCGCTTTTTGTATTAACAATGGAGAACATTTATTCAGCTTTAAGCTAAGCAAAGACAGATCCACAAACAATATGTATAGATGACATACTTTAGTATCACAATCATGGTACAGACGTTATTAACGGTACCTATAATATAGTTTCCGAGTACCTACTCTAGCAAGTAGTCGGAAAATGTATTAAAAGGACAAACACAACACGTCCTTTGCTGAACACTAGCCTACACAGGTTCTAAAAATAGGTTCTAACTATAATGACGATTGGGACGTAGCAGAGGGAAATGACGTTATAAATTAATTATTATATTTATTCTGAGCGTTCGTGTTTACATCAACGCCTCTGTCATTTCACTCATTTTTCCATACAAAAACCTAATTCAAATAATTTGAAAGCTCATTCCAAACTCGCTGGACTGCTCGAATATAACTACAGTTATTTTACCAGCAACCTGCACAATATAAGGTCGACTTTCACAGACAAACTTTACAGACACCTACTTGTAATAGGGAAATATTTAACTGGTCCTCTAAAACTTATTAACTTTCTAATACATAACATACATAATCAGCCTATAATGTTCCCACTGCTGGGACACAGGCCTCCTCTCTTCGAGAGGGAATGGGCTGTAATCTACCACGCGGGCATCGTGAGGAAACCGGCATGTCCTAGAACCAAAAATTCGAAAGACATGTGACATCTACCAACTTTCTAATGATAAACACTTTTTATATAAATTTAGCCTCTTTTTAACTTTCCGGCCTTTTCTCACAGTTGGTCGCAGTAACTTGGCTATTTTAAGGACCCCAAAATAGGCATTATTTGAGGTTCACAAAAAGAGGACCAATCATTAAATAATATTTTTAGAAGGGCAAAATGGAAGTTATTAGAGGTTCGATTAAATGCACATGCCCTTGTAATATATTCTTCTAATTTTTCTGCTCTCCTGTCGGCAAGAACTAAGTTACAATAGCTCATGTGGTAATATAAGTATAAGTGCCCTGGCGGCTGAGAGTATGTCATGCTCACTCAAAAGTCTCGCAGGTAGTCGCATGTGAGGCTCTACGCGGGGGTCGTGCGGTCCATGGCCCTTTACGGGGCACCGGTGTGGGCGCGATCATTGAGGCTCCGACCATCACGCCGGTTGAGCGCGTCCCAAAGGGTCATGGCCATCCGGCTGGTCCGGGGATACCGCACGGTCTCCTGCGAGGCGGCGAGCCTCCTTGCCGGATTGCCGCCATGGGATCTGGAGGCAAAAGTCCTCGCGCACATTTGGGAGTGGCGCGAGGAGGCGAAACGCCGGGGCGTAACTCCGCTGCCCAGCGGCACAGCGGACAGAGCACCGGCGGGATCTCATGGCGGCATGGAGAGTGCGACTGTCGCAACCCAGCGCTGGACACGCCACAATTGCGGCGGTAAGTCCCCACTTTGAAGAGTGCCTTGAGAGGCGCCACGGCGTCCTCACCTTCCACCTGACGCAGGTCCTCACCGGACATGGCTGTTTAAGGGGGTTCCTGTTTCGGATAAGGCGGGAGGAAACGCCCGGGTGTTGGCATTGTGTGGATCGACCGGAGGACACGGTGGAGCATACGGTGGAGGTCTGCCCGGCTTGGGCGGAACACCGCCGTGTCCTCGTGGCGGCGATCGGCGGCGGCGATCTCTCGCGTCCGGCCCTGGTTCAGGCCATGGTACGGAGCGAGAGGGAATGGCAAGCAGTCACCTCCTTCTGCGAAGCAGTAATGCTCGCAAAGGAGGAGGCAGAGCGCGTGAGGGAGAGGCAATCATTGCGCCCTCACGCCCCTAGTCGCCGCAGGAGGAGACACCCTGGGCGTCGGGAGTCGATAGCAGACTCCCGGCCACCGTAGGCGCGGGCCTGCGGACGGCGAGCAATGGGCAGCTCGCCGTTCGGTAAGGACCAGGCCCGGGTCGATGGCGCGTTGTGTTCCACGCGCGCCTCAAAGAGATGTTAGCATACTTGACGGGGTCCGATAGGGCCGATGCCTGCCGGGGTCGCGGATTGTTCGAAAGAGTTACCGTGGCCCTGGCGCACAGGCAACTGAAGGAACACGGGTGGGTTTTAGTCAGTAAGAGTCTGACACGCCCTTCCGCTCCGCCCAAAGCGGGAGAGGTCATTTGATGATTTCCAACACAAAAAAAAAAAAGGTCAACACATGCGACTATGTGTGTTGGATCATTAAGGTCATGTTCGCGAACGGGCGCCCTCAGTAGGGACTGGTCATCTCTTGGCTGCCACGGCTTATTTTAATTTAAATTTTTGAATTGTTTTTATGTTTTTTATTACGGATGCTTTAAACGTGCACGACTTTCTACATCGTTCTCACATTTTTAATTTCAACATGAATGATGTACACAATTTTTTTTGTAAATAGTTACAAAAAAAAATTGAAAACAAATAGATGTTGATTTAAAAGGGTGTCCATGGAGTTTCATGCCGTTCTTCTCCATAGATACCTACTACGCTTTGGAATGGGCATCTAGCTTCATTTTTATGACTGACTGACCCTTTGACAATTCAAAAGTGCCTGTAATTGGTTTATTTGAAATAAATGGTTTGAGTTTGAAGCCCGGTGTCGAGGTTGCGCGGTTGACTGCCCAGGCACGTACATTATAGTATCGCTTTCCTTGTGAATGCAACTATTTATAACGAGCTGACGACGGACGTTGTCTTGTACAATTTTGAAAAAAAAAGAACGTTCAGTTTTTCCCGAATTTGACGATTTACAAGAAAACTTTTCCAATTTTTCATTCCATCAAAATCTGAGTCGGGATAATACGAACATTTTCATTTTTATTATAAAGGGTTAGTTGTAACTCGACGCATTACTTGCAGGCCGTCATAGTGGAGTTAAAATGCAACAAATTACGCCACCAAATATTCAACCGAAATTCAATAGTTTTTGAGTTCGTTACATTTTTAGTTTTATATGATGAAATGATTTACGGAGCGACTATACTGGAATTTAAGTTATTATCATGACTGATCCTGTAGCAGAACTTTGTTAATAATTAAAAGTTCAAAAATGCTTAAAACTTTGGAAAAGATCACAAATTGAACATTTTAGTTTTAGCTTAATTTTTATTCATGTCGGATAAAAAATAAGAAAAGAAAACTGTATTTCGGTAGAACATTTCGTAGCTTAATTTATTGCATTTTAACCCTACTATGACGTCCTGCAACGGATACGTCGAGTTACAAATAACCCTGTATACATGCACACCATGTAATAATGTTTTGTAAAGTATAATCGACAGGGAAATACGAACGTTTAACCTAGGTTGTTGATCACTTAGAGCATACAAGTTAATTACACAAGCTCTACTTGCATAACGAGTATCTATTTAGCGCTTTAATCTTTACTTCACGCTAGCTCAAGCCTATAAAGGCGGTGGTGTTAACAATCTGACTCCAATCTCGCGTTTTATTTAAATATTTTTTATGAAAATCACACAACGATTCAATAGGTTTTACCTCTTCTTCTTCTTCTTTAAGGACATGGTTTCCGCACTTAGTCCTTCATGTGGACCATTGTGCGTGGGCCATGGCGGCCGTCGGTGGTTATTTATTCGTCATTAAATTTATAAGCACGTTAAGCTGTTGGTCCCCGCTGTTATTCGTAGATCTTTGACAGTCGTTACGGGTAGTCAGAGGCTCAAAAGTCTGACAACCAGTCTTACCAACGGGTATCGTGTTACCCAGTAACTGGGTTGTTAAGATCAGATAGGCAGTCGCTGCATGTAAATACTGGTGTTCAGCTGCATTCGGTAGAATGGAAACATGGTTGGGAAAGGTTAGACAGATTGTTTTTTTTTTTTTTAGTACTTAACACAGTGTAGCGGTATCAACATCGCCACATGCGAGCTATACACGTCATATTGACGTCACGCAAATCCTGCATCGCGCAAGCAGAGTTTACCGCGCGACTAGCATATATACAACGTCCCGACATCAACCGTCGGGCAGTTCCCCTCCAGACACAACACCCGTCTGGTCGGAGGATCCTCCCTTTCCAGTATGAGTGTGCTTTACACCCTGTTCCTCATACCTCTATAACAGAAATATTTAAAAGCATTTGATTCCAATTAGAGACACCATATTAAAATCCCAATAAAATACATTACGTAAATACATACTGAAAATTGAGTCCGATTTAAGCGTACAAATTAAATAACGACAATCTTTTCCGTAATATTATTTTGGATTACAAAATTAAAAGAATAAAATTAAAGTACCTACCTTCATTGTTCCCCAAAAATCTTTTAATACCACTTCATACCGTTTCGCTGTAATAATAATATTGTTAAATCGAAACCTACTCGATGAAATTTTGCTTTTTGTTATTTTGAAACAACTGTTCAAACAGTTCTTTGAACAAACAATTTTATGTACAGTCACCAAAAGAGATAAGTAGCCAGGGTCGCCGGATATAGTTGAGTTTAGTAAAAAACCCGATGGATGTTTTCGAATAAAATTTAATTAAATTAATAGAAAACAAACAAGCATTTATCAAATTAAATTTAGTTTCTTACTAAACTGTTAACTATATCGACGCCTCTGGTTACTTATCAATTTTGGTGACCGTACCTACCCACTTTTTCCGAAAATAAAAATCTTCATGTAAGCAAGTGACCTCTCTTCTAGGACTTTCCTGAAAGGGTTTCTAGTAATTATAATTCACTCTGCTCGTTGAAGTAGTCTTATTTATTTTGAAACACATATTTAAAACTGCTTCGTTGGCCTAGTAGTCGCAAACTGTACTGCTGAGTATGAAGTGCTGGCTTCGATTCCCTGGTCGGGTTTTTGGGGTTACAGGAATTTCTCAGTAGCTGACCGGAGTCTGGATTTGTGCCCAGATTATTGTAATAGGCTCGCCCCCTATTACATGGAACATAAACATAACTGGCGAAAAGAGAGTGTACCTACTATAGGTACACCTCTGTCTAACCTTTCGGGGAATACAGTCGTTATGTTTTGTTTTGTATATTTCATTCCATTTCCTCAGAGTCCTTCAAAGAGATCAGGTGCGTCGTCTCACAACCACCTCGCCTGTAAGACCAAATGTA
Organism: Griposia aprilina; assembly: GCA_916610205.1. Lineage (NCBI taxonomy): Eukaryota > Metazoa > Arthropoda > Insecta > Lepidoptera > Noctuidae > Griposia > Griposia aprilina. The sequence continues at coordinate 9,748,621 of OU744287.1, forward strand.
TATTCTGTCGAAGCAATGAGTAGTCGAACTATTGTTTTACGTAATTTGGACCTGTCGAATTTCAGTATGACACTCGTGTGAGCGTGGACGTAGGAAAATTATCTAGGAGGTGTGTTAGGATCTTAGTACGTGGCGCTCTTGCCTGCTCTAACATTAAAAGGCGTAATAATACCCGTTCTCATACAGAGAAGGCATTGATCACCTCGCCACTTGCTCAAGACTGGCGAGTTCACGTTTCCACACGATGTTTTTCCATCACTAATGTCAGTAATGTCCAAGATAAACTCAGAAAGTACAAATTATGAAATGAAACTCAGAAAGTACATATTATGAAATGAAACTCAGAAAGTACATATTATGAAATGAAACTCAGAAAGTACATATTATGAAATGAAACTCAGAAAGTACATATTATGAAATGAAACTCAGAAAGTACATATTATGAAATGAAACTCAGAAAGTACATATTATAAAAATGAAACTCAGAAAGTACATATTATGAAATGAAACTCAGAAAGTACATATTTTAAGAAAATATTAGTACCTATGAATGCAGCGATGATTGAATGAGAGATTATGTGTGGGAGGGGGAAGAAAGGCAGATGGCGAGCGAGCTAGGTGACGAATAAGACGATTAAGATGTGAAAAAGTTTTTAAAAATAATAAAATAAATTTTGAAGAAGTGAAGATTATTTATTTCGGAATATACACACACCACCCTACATGAATGGACATTTTTTTTAGTAACATATAAAAACAATAATAAAATTAAAATAGACACACAATCACAACTCAGATTATGACGTGTAATTGAAGTTACTTAAGCTTTAACGTAAATAGGTTTCCTGATACAGTCTGAACCCGTTGAATAGTTAATTACATAGTGCAAGTTTTCCACTTAACGCCTCGGAGCGCCCTATCTGATGGTACTGCGATTTATACCTTTTAGATTTGAGGCCGATATGAAACGAGTGAGGTTACTTGACATGTCGTAAGAACTGATTTGACGTGAGTTTATATTTTCTTGGTTACGGATAAAATTGTTTTCAGTAAGCTGCAAAATACATACTAAAAGGACGGAAAACTGAATTATGTTTTAATAAAATTTCAAGACAGATGCTTATTAAATAGAGTTGTGCTCCCTTGTTCCTTTTTTAATAAATTAAGTATAGCAAAAAAAACAAAAAAAAACAAAATTCCTAGTCGGACTTTACAAAAAGGGATTGTTTGTTACAGTTCGCAAAAACTTTATGAGCTCTCGGAAGTTGCACGCGAGTGGTTGCGCAGTATGCATAATATGGGTATAGATGCTCTCTCACTCTCACTCAACTGTACCATGCGCGGTTTCGTTCTCAGGCCTACGTTCAGAGAGCTCATAAAGTTTTGCGCGAACTATATGTAGCAAGCATTTTCATTTATAGCACCTTGCGAACCCCTTACTTTACTGCGAAGTTCAAAAGATAGCGGACGTATTCTTTTTAACCCGGAAACCATACTGCAAAATCACAACACATTCACTACACAACGATAAATCTTTAAAGACACTATGTCACTCACAATAGCCACTTTCTGTAAAAAAAATGTAAAGAATAGAAAAAAATTATTATATTAAAAAGTTACAAAGAAACCATCAAGTAGCCAGTGAAAAGACAGTTTTACTTTGCGAAGGGTGTTTACAATACCAAGCTTTTATTAATCATTTCCCTTTGGCCTTTTGAAAAGCTTCCTCAGCAGAAGTTTAAATATTTTTTTGGAAAAATAAACTAGTTTACCGGTTAGATTTAATACCGGCACAATAGGGACCATACAGTCAGGGAAATTAATTGTTAAGCAAATTGACACCCTACATCAATTTTCTGTGTTATAGCCTTTTCATACAACTGTACGAATCGACTACGTACTGTTCGTACTGTACTGTGTGTGTTTCTATTTGACTGTATTTTAATAATTTGATTTTTCAAAACCTAGAAAATGATTAAACTACAATAAAAAAAAAAATTTAAAATATCTCAAAAAATGGCGAAGTTCTATAGTTAAACTCAAACTCAAAGCATTTATTTCAAATAAACCAATAACAGGCACTTTTGAATTGTCAAAGGGTCGGTCGATCAGAAAGATGAAGCTAGTTGCCCATTCCAAAGCGTAGTAGGTACCTATGAAGAAGAACGGGCAAGAAAATCCATGGACAGTATTTTAAATCAAAAAATGGTTACAAAATATTGTTTACATCATTCATGTTGAAATTATGCATGTGAGAACGATGTAGAAAGTTAAAAGCGTCCGGAATAAATAGACAAAAATAATTCAAATATTAAATTAAAATAAGCCGTGGCAGCTAAGAGAAGACCAGTCCCTACTGGCGGCGCCCGTTCACGAACAAGACGCATGCATTAGCAACATTCAGCTCAACAATTTGCAAGGGAGCTAAATGATCCAACACATGCACCACCATCAGCGTGACATTAGATTAAGCATGACATAATATCAGCCGCCAGGGTACTTTTAAGTCAATGGAAGACCGTACCCAGTAAATGGTAGTTTTATAAACTCAACTCAAACTCAAAGCATTTATTTCAAATAAACCAATTACAGGCACTTTTGAATTGTCAAGGGGTTGGTCAGTCAGAAAGGTGAAGCTAGTTACCCATTCCAAAGCGTAGTAGGTACCTATGGAGAAGAACAGGCAAGAAACTCCATGGACACTCTTTTAAATCAAAATATGGTTACAAAATATTGGTTACAACGTTCATTTTGAAATTATGCTTGTGAGAACGATGCAGAACGTTAAAAGCGTCCGTAATAAAAAGACAAAAGCAATTCAAATATTAAATTAAATTAAAATAAGCCGTGGCAGCTAAGAAATGACCAGTCCCCACTGACGGCGCCCGTTCACGAACATGACGCATGGATCAGCACCATTCAACTCAACCATTTTGAAGGGTACTTATAGTATGTACATAGTAATCACACATGCGCTATGCTCTTATACAATACTAAAAGATTGAATTTATACAATGGAAAGATAGTTTTTAAAATCTTCAGCATATTATAAGTTGGGAATTACATATCCAATAAACAACATGATGCAATAAACATTTATTATTATTATTTATTATATCCCCCAACTTATAATATGCTTGGCTGCATAGTGTGCGTTTTATACAAGATTTAAATTTCGTTTCATTCAGTTGAAGAATGTGGGGAGGTATTTTACTGTAACATTTTTAACAGTACCCCATGAAATATGACTGTACTTTAGCCAGCCTGAAACCTGGTTGAACTAATTGGTCCCTATTTCTAGTGATATAATTGTGTCTTTCACCTCTTTTACTAAAAAGATGTAAATTTTTCCTTGCGTACATGATGTTTTCATAGATAGGTATATTGACAAGGTACCGTCATGATGTTAATATCTTTAAACAGTTCCCTTAGAGAGTCGCGCCTGCGGAGGCCATATATGGCTCTGATGGCTCTTTTCCGCAAAATAAAAATAGACACGACGTCGGCAGTCCGTCCCCATAATAAAATACTGTACGACATAATACTATGAAAGTAACTAAAATAGACTAGCCTCGCGGTACCTACATCAGTAAATTGACGGATTTTTCTCAGAGTATATGCTGCTGATCTTAGCCGTCCCGCAAGGAATGTCAAATGAGGACCCCATTGAAGCCTTGAGTCGAGCGTGATCTCCAGGAAAACAGTTTTATCAATGAATACTAGTTTCTCTTGATTCAATACTATCTCTTAATTAGTACTTTTGACATTTGGTAAAGAAAATCTGAAATACTTAGTTTTTTCCCATTTAATACTAAATTATTAGCAGTGAACCGATTTTGGATCTGCAGTAGGGCGTTATTTACGTCGTCAAGATTTGATGCACGTATATTAGTTTAAAAACTTAAAGAAGTATCGTCAGCAAATAACACCATTTGTGGTTGGGTTTTTATCAAATAGGGTAGATCATTAATATACACTAAAAAGAGGAAAGGAGCCAATATCGAGCCTTGTGGTACACCCATTTTTACTTTTAAACCGAGTGAATTGACAGCATTTATTTTAAGTTGATTTTATCTATCATTTAAATAAGATTGTACTAAACTGAGCGCAAATTTCCATGTCCGTAATGCTCAAGTTTCAAGGTTAAGGTTTCGTGCTCGACGCAATCAATGCCTTGGAGAGGCCACAAAAGATTCCTACGGCATCTTGGGCCTCTTCCTACGCCGTAAATATGTGTTTTAATAAGGTGACAACGGCGTCAGTCGTACAGCGTCCTTTGGTGAAACCATACTATTGATCATGTAAGATTTTTTTGGTGTAAAATTATTGAGCATTTGATTCAGCATTACCTTTGCAAACACCTTGCTGAAAACCGGCAACACTGATACGGGTCTATAATTATTGGTGTCTCTACTGTCCCGAATTTGAAAAGTACCTTAGTGTATTTCATTAGATCCGGGAAGACTCCTTGATCCATACACAAATTAAATATTAAGGCCAGGTACGGCGCTATAGTCTCAATAATGGAGGTACAAACTTTGATAGACATTCCCCATAGATCTTCGGTTAGTTTAATCTTGATTTGCTTGAAAGCTTATAATACTATTATGGGGTTTATATGCTTGAATTTAAATTCAATCGGGCAGGATGAAACATTTGCTCTTAATAAGTCAATAGAACGCAAGGGTAAGGAGTTTAAGGTTTCAGTAGTTTTAAGTGGGATACTGGTAAAGAATTTTACAAATTCTTGAGCAACTTGTTTGTTAGTGGTTATGGGACCACGTGAAGTCTCGAGTGTGATGTCACTATAAAGTCGATGCTAGACAGAGACAGCTTTATTAGCATCTGACGTCACAACACAGGAAAGCCATAGTAATTTCGCGCCATTCAATACAATAATCGTTTTACGTGACCAGGTTCTAAAAGATTTCAAAAGTGGGTAACTTCTCCATTTTTCCTCCGATGTTATATTTTTTTGCAAGTCGTATTTTTTTAGTAACATCTTCATTTTCGTTCATCTTCCTATTTTGATACTAATCAAATACTCTATTACAGTTGTGATATGAATATACGGACAATTTAAGTTGGTAGTCAATTTGCTAAAAACAATAAAATAATTTTTCCTGACTTTACAATATAATACTTTGCAGTATAATAAAAAACTTTTTTTTGACAAGTCACAAAACTCAGTGTCTTTTAGGCTTAGCAGGCACTAAGATTTTTTATCGTTGCGGTTAAAAATCGCAAATATGTTAACAATACCAACATACTAGAGTCCGTGCACTGCGGTAAAAAATCGCTTGAGAATTCGCTTGCAAAATTATTTAAGTTTGCGATTATATTTCGCAATTTAAAAATCGCAATGATTAAAATCGTAGTGCGCGCGACGCAGCCTTATTGTCAGATGAAATTATTATTGACTACGTATCAACATAGTTTTCTTTCCAAAGAGAAACAACTTCTTATAGCATTCACATTGCAAACGTTTAAGAAACAGTAATAATATTATTTCATTGTGTAGGTACCCATTCGGTAAGCAAAGCAAACATTCCCAACGTAGTTGCTTTCTGTAAATTCAGCCTTTTCCCTGAATTTATGACGTCATCAATTGCGGTGCAACGTCAACTATCGATCTGTTACCGCGAAGAAACTTAATAAATGAATATCTAATACTGGTCACTTTGAAAATTCTTTGAATAGTGCCTCCATCATTTTTTAAGTAGGCAATACGGCTGCAACGATTTAAGGCTCCTTCAAACAGGTGCGACACGCGACACAAAGGCACCGCCTGTCGCGCGACGAGCGGTGCCTTTGAGTCGCGTATCGCGCCTGTGTTCATATTTCGAATTCTATGCTTGAAATTATTTACGCCGTACGGATCGATCGAAGGTTAAGTTACGCTCGTGGATGGGTGACCATCCATTACTTATCAACACCGTGCCTCGGAAAGCACATTAAGCTGTTGATCCTGGCTGTCATTTGTAGATCTTTGATATTCGTTACGGATAGTCAGAAGCCCAAAAGTCTTTTACCCAGTCTTACCACGGGGTATCGTGTTCCAGGGGTATCCACTTGGGCACGCCACAATTGCGGCGGTAAGTCCCCTCTTTGAGGAGTGGCTTGAGAGGCGCCACGGCGTCCTCACCTTCCGCCTGACGCAGGTCTTCACCGGACATGGGTGTTTCGGGAGGTTCCTGTTTCGGATAAGGCGGGAGGAAACGCCCGGGTGTTGGCATTGTGTGGATCGACCGGAGGACACGGTGGAGCATACGGTGGAGGTCTGCCCGGCTTGGGCGGAGCACCGCCGTGTCCTCGTGGTGGCGATCGGCGGCGGCGATCTCTCGCGTCCGGCCCTGGTTCAGGCCATAGTACGGAGCGAGAGAGAATGGGAAGCAGTCACCTCCTTCTGCGAAGCAGTAATGCTCGCGAAGGAGGAGGCGGAGCGCGTGAGGGAGAGGCAATCATTGCGCCCTCACGCCCCTAGTCGCCGCAGGAGGAGACACCCTGGGCGTCGGGAGTCGATAGCCGACTCCCGGCCACCGTAGGCGCGGGCCTGCGGACGGCGAGCAATGGGCAGCTCGCCGTCCGGTAAGGACCAGGCCCGGGTCGACGGCGCGTTGTGTTCCACGCGCGCCTCAAAGAGTTGTCAGCATAACTGACGGGGTCCGATAGGGCCGATGCCTGCCGGGGTCGCGGATTGTTCGAAAGAGTTACCGTGGCCCTGGCGCACAGGCAAATGAAGGAACACGGGTGGGTTTTAGTCAGTAAGAGTCTGACACGCCCTTCCGCTCCGCCCAGAGCGGAAGAGGTCATTTGATGATATCCCACCCAAAAAAAAAAAAAAAAAAGGGGTATCCACTGAGTTGTGGAGGTCAGATAGGAAGTTGATTCATGTAAAATACTGGTACTGAGCTGCAGATCTGGTTAGACTGGAAACCGACCCCAACATAGTTGAGTAAAGGCTAGCCAGATTGATAGCTGAAATGTTTGAATGGCGTAGAACGTTATCAGTGCCAAAAAACTCGAACAGAATACAAAAAATCAAAAGCGTGTTAAGAAACGCTCATAAGTTGACAGACCAAACTAAGTAACGAGTACCGACGCATAAGGCCCTCTTGTAGTATATGTCTTGTAGTGTCTCGACAACGCGGCGGCGCGGCGGGCACTGGCCGGCTGATGCGAGCGTCTCAACCGCTAGATTTTGTATATATGTATTTTAAAAATAATAACGAAACTAAAAATTTGTTCTCTACATGCCCTAAAAAACAATAACTTTATCTTTGAATATAAATTGTACAATGTTTCATGGTGGAATCTATTCAAGGTACACGTTTTAGATAGAGACTTATTTTCATCTTTGTTTTTTTATTTTATCGAACCAGTTATTTATTATAATTCAAGTTTCTGTCTTCACACAGTGCTTGACCACATGTTCAATTTTCCTAAAATATTTTTTGTTCACCATTACATTACGCTACGCATTACTCTAAATATATAGAGGTTTATGAAAGTTAAAAAGTACTGCAACCTCGCCTTGAGAAAAACTCAAGCACTTAATCTGTACGTAGTGATGTTAATTTTTTCCCTTTTACATCAAAAGTGTCTAACAAAGTCACTTCAGTTGAAAAGCTCATAAGAGTTTAATTTAAATGTTAATGGATTTCAAGCGATCAACAGCTGTCCGTGTCTAAACTGTTAGTTTCGGAGCTTATCCGACGAACACTTTAATAGTTTAAGCGCTTATATAAGATTAATAACCCAAAGCTCTACCTGTCTCGAATTGAGGCGGACGGTTTGAAGTACCAACTAATCTTTAAATTACTAATGAACTGTTGTGTTGAGATGCAAATCTTAAAGTTGGATACAATTTTGCGTTGAGTATACACTGTTTAGTCATCTCTAAACAACGCATTCTAAATTTATTTTCGATTTTCGGTTGAAGCAATGCAATCAGCAGCTATGCAATCAATGTTAAAATAACAGGTTAATTTGATTCCTATATGTGCATTAAAATGCTTATATACCTAGGTACAATATAAAACACAAATAACTAATTACACTAGGTACTAAATTAAATGACTAACTAATTATAGAAATAAATTAAAAACGAAAGCTAATATTGGCATAAAAAAATGTTTTTGTGAAAATTGCCCATTTTCCTGCTGAGTGTACAGTTGTTCAAAATATGTGAAAGCAAAAAAAAAAATCTCAAAATGTTAAGGCAAGTCTCCTAAGACCGTTTTCCTGTTGCTAAAACGGTTAAGAGGCCTTTGCTGCCCCATCTCAGAAATCCAGCCTGTATATACCTATTTCAATATTTATTTAATTTATTGGTATGTCTTTCCTGTCTCGGCGTGCTGTGCTGGCGCCGCTGCTGCGGCTGCGGAAAACCTCAAGCGGCGTTAGTATAACAACCTTATCGGTAATCATATTTTCGAGCCGTTTGGGGTTGAAACCCTCGGGCCGTGGGGTCCGAGTGCCCATGTTGTATTCAAGGAAATCTCTAAACGCCTGTTTGACACTTCCCGTGACCCAAGGGCTGGCTTACCTTGGCCAGAGACTAAGCATTGCCATAAAACGTGGTCACAGGATAAAAAAATACTTTATTACTATAAAGCCACTATTATAGACTATGTTAGGTAACAGAGTTGAAAACAAACTTTAAATTTTAATAAGCTATTACCTATACTAAAACAAAAATAAACCACTTGTAAACATTGTAAAATGTAAATGAATACCTACATACGTAGGTACCTATGTATAATCAACACTGTAAAATGTGAATACGTCAGTGTGGTACGTTTTCCCGCCCAATTTTTTTACTGTAGCTTTCTTGAGCTCAGGAGAAAAACATAGGATAAAAAAATCCGGGAAAATTAAGAACTCTGTACGTTGGACACAGGTAAATTTTCGGGTAGTGTAGGTCAATATTCGTATAGGGGTCAGGTTTCAATAGTTAATTTGGATGAAAGTACCCATTGTTTGAATTTTTCTATACTAACATTTTGCACACGATGGTACCCCAAAGAAACTTGGATCATCCAAAAGCGCGTTGGGTTGAAGATATCGTCAAAGTCGCGGGAAACAGCTGGATGATGGACGCACGGAAACGGGAAGTATGGTCACCCACTGGTGGGTATGGAATCAGCAGTTGATGACTCCGACCTGAAATGATAATGATGATATCCCAACACAAAGTTAAATTTTAGTTAGGTACTTAATGTTATTATCATAATACATTTCATTTGTCACAACTTGTTTGTATCGCTTCGCCTGAAGTACAACTTTTATTGTGAAAATAATTTAAAGTTTAAATACACAAATTACAGTTTCAGTTGAGAATGTTCCCGGCTACTGCACATTTGAATCTACTTTTAGGTTTAAAAGCATTCAAGAATTCAAACGATGTTTTGTAAAACGTAATACACCGTTTTACAAAACACCGTTTGAATTCTTGATTTGGTTATTTGCATGATTTATAAGCAGTGTTACTTAAAGTACTTATAATGTAAAACTGCTTTGTGAACTTGACAAAGCTTTTTAATTTATTAATTACTGATATCAGTTATATTTTTCTCACAATCAACATCTACTCGACTACTGGTGTTCGTTAATATCGTCCCCGTAGAGCGAAAAGTCATTAAGTCAAAAAATCGTGTTTTGAGATAATGAGAGTGAAATTTATTGTAAATAAAAATCGTTATAACTTTGGCTTGCTGTTACATATCTTTATGTTTTTAGCTTTAATTTGAAGGAAATAAAATATAATTTGTATTATAAGAGCTAAAACATGCGAAAAACATCTAATAATTGAGAAAAGTTAAAAACATCAAATTAATTAATTGTTCTCTATATAATCTCTGACTTACTTCTGCATTAGTTAATTATTATAGTACGTATTTAGTGATTTTTCATAATTTCACGTAGTTCACATAATACTTAAAAGACTTTAATTATTATTCGCAATAGTCACTAAGTCGAGTTAGTTGATTTTCGCTTTTGCGGGTTTTTGCAAACTACTGATTTTGAAAACTCACAAAATCATTTTAGTGATTGTTAGACTACCAAAAGGCGTATGAATGCATTGATAATTCAAGAGAAAAAGTAATTAAGTCGTTTTAATTTCGAGTGATGTAAATTTTCGTTAAATGTATAATAATTTACTAAATTAGTTATTTCTCCCATTATTCTGTGGGGTCCAAAGGTAGACTTACTTACTTTTCACATTTCGTAAAACAAAAGCGGAGGCAGCTATAAAAATGTTGGTTAGACAGATATTTAAAGAAGAAAATGTTGATTTTAGTGACATTGATAACTCATTTTGGGCATTTTTCGATTTAGTGACTTTTCGTTCTACGGGGACATTATATTTAATAATTTTATTAACTTACATACATTAGTTTCTCCCTAGGGGAAATAGGAGGCAGACATCTTAATATTTTATTAAGAAACAATTTATGTCAACTAAATAGGTAATTAAATAAAATACACTTATTATCAGACTAATTATTTATTTGTCCATAATTGTTAGTTTCAAAGGCCTTAAAACTATGGTAATGATGTAATTACCTATTTATTTATTTTTTTAAATTGGTGTTCGAATAGATAAGACTAATATTAACATTGAAGTTGACAAAATGGTTATTCATTTACTGAACGTTTAATAAACAAAAGACATTTATTTCTGGAAGAGCATATTTGTAACAGTTTCCAGGAATATAACATTGATTACCGATTGTACAATAACAACCCAGTTCCCGAAACTTCCAAACCACCTAAAACATAACAAACCCGAAAAAACACAGCCGAAAAAATATTGAAATAATTTTCCATTGCGAAACAATTCCAATACGTTACGCGAACCGTTACATTCAATTTTAAACAGCGTGAGACGCGATAGTGTGGTTCTGTACCATTAATCTGTGCAACGTACCCAACAAATCTTTTCTTCCCAACTTAAGATCCATCCACGTCTACTTTCCTATGAATAATACATCCGTTGCCTCACAAGAAATGTCCATATATTTGTTTAGGCATCATAAATAAGTAGCAATTAGGATAATGATTTGACTACCCTCGTCTGGCTACGTCTTAATAGAGGCACTTTGTTCTCTTTTGTGTCATAGTTTATCACCTTGTTGGTGGTGTCTGCTCGTATTTAAGGGGTTAGATTATTTTGGGCTGAAGACCTATTTATTCAGTTATATTTAGTAGTTATAAAGTGACTATTATCTATTTCAAGAGGAGCTACTGCTGTCTAATTTTCACGAAAAATTTGGCGAGAATTTTGACATAATTATTCCTAATCTTATAGCCAGTAACTGAAGCCACAACCTCTGCAGTTGAGTTTGTAATCACTCAATACTCCCAATGTCACACGCTAGGAGTTACTCGTATTTTTATAACAATACCCACCATTTAAGTTAAATCATTGAAAACAAATTATTGCATAGAAAACATCAGTCCCCCACTGAAAGCTATTTACTGGGTCGAAGGTTATATTAGCAATCGGTAACATACCATAGCTTCAGCCAATAAGGCGGCATGCAATTCAAAGAAAATGATTAACCTTCATTAGGTTCTTACTTAGAACTTTAATGTTCCTAGAAAATTCTAATAATGAGAAAAGGGGCACTTGTACTTTTATTCTAATATAGGTATTATATAGAGCTCTTTGTGAAGGAACTAGTCCATCATGCGTAGCATGGCCACTATTGAAACGGAAGACAAAATGACCGAAACCGACCGAATGAAATGCCGTCCGCCTTTGTACAGTATTTTTTTACTTGTGCATAAAGTTTTAATAAATAAATAAATAAAATGACAGATTGTAGAAAAATACATACAGCGTGATGTCAAAATTCAAAAAAAGAATGGATTTTTTGTTAAGACAGTGATTTGTCTTCTCTTCGTAGAGTAGAGATAGAAGAGTTCATGCTGGGCGGTATACCTGTACAAAGATCTTTTGATGCGTGGCAAAAATCGGAACTAACGCTGGCATATTTTTTTTTAAACAACTGCTCTTCCCAGCCGACGTCTTTTCAGCGCTGAAAAATCCTTGTAGCAATGTAAAGTGCCACAAACTTATCTGACCCGGTGGCTTCAATTGAAACTAACGAAATCACTATGCAAAGTGACAAGGTCTGTCATTTTTAGTTTACTAACAGCGCCACCACCACCGGGTCAGATAAGTTTGTGGCACTATAAGTACTACCAACATTCCTTTTTTACCTAGTAGTAAGAATGGGGGTCCCCCAGGGCTCAATTCTTGGGCCATTTTTATTTCTTATTTATATAAATGACTTGCCTTACCTCATAAAGGATAAACATGATATAGTGTTATTTGCAGACGACACTTCACTTTTATTTAAACTGAAACGTCAGCAGCTGATTACTGACAATGTAAATAGCGCCCTTGCAATAGTAGTTAACTGGTTTAATGTTAATAACCTACTTCTTAACGAGAAAAAAACTAAATGTATTAAGTTTACGATACCTCATGTTAGACAAGTAGAAACTAGTGTTCTCATAAAGGGTGAAGTGCTGAAACCCGAAAATACCACAGTATTCTTAGGCATAACTTTGGATACCAAGCTTCAATGGGGCCCCCACATAGATAAATTGTCAAAAAAGCTTAGCTCTGCAGCATACGCCGTTAGAAAAATTCGTGGTTTAACTGATTTAGAGACAGCCCGTTTAGTATACTTTAGTTATTTTCATAGTGTGATGTCGTACGGTATTCTGTTGTGGGGAAATGCCGCCGATATCCAGACAATTTTCGTTTTACAAAAAAGGGCAATTCGTTCTATCTATAAATTAAGTCCCAGACACTCCCTCAGAGATAAATTTAAAGAGATTAATATAATTACTGTGCCTTCTCAGTATATTTATGAAAATCTTTTGTATGCACATAAAAATATTAATCTGTTTAAAAAATACAGTGATATCCACAATATAAATACTAGAAACAAACACAAATTTATTGTTCCTACAACCAGGCTCAAGAAAATAGGTGGCTCGTTTAGATGCCAATGTATACGTTTTTATAATAAACTTCCTAGCGACATTCAAGATCTAAGCTTTAATAAATTCAAATCTTTTATAAAACGGAAACTATGCCAGAAAGCCTATTATACTGTGAAAGACTATATTGAGGACAAAAAGGCTTGGGATTGAGCTGCTCCAATAAATTTACACGGTGAATGTTGATTTTAATTTGCTAGTTATTTTAGACATGAATATTTACTGTAAAAAGTATTATATTTTTTTCATTATTGAGAATATGAGGACTATGTGGGTCATTGTTTCAGTTATATTCTTGATCTGGCAGTTTAAGTAGTTTATGCGGCCTACCCAAATGTCCTTTCTTTGGTATTGTTCGTCGAATCGTTGAGCTCCTTAAGTTCTGACTTCCTGAGTTGAGCTGCACGATTACTGACAAATGCGTGCACTGACTGGACAGGTCCACTCAATCTGTGTGGTTCTTTCCTCAAAAGACCATTTCAGATACCAATCTACATGGTCTTCACATGATCTGACCAAGATTATGTCTGGACTTTAAAAGAGACTGTGACCTCTGAGTTTGTTTCGGCCTTTCTTCTCAGAGTAGTCAGATAGGAAACGCCGACCTCATCTAGTTTAAAAATATGATTGACGTGTAAAAGTGTTTGTACAAACCTACTTACAGAAATAAAATCATTTATCATTTATCATTTACCACCAAGCAGCCTTGCTGTGTTCCGGTTTGAAGGGTATCGGTATCGGAGTACACAGGGCACATGAGACATTTCAACTTTGTCTCTGGGTTGACAATACACCTGCAGTTGCGAAGCCTATGGTATCAAACTGCTAATTAATAATTGATGATTAATTGCCAGGGTATTAATATTAAAAATATAAACCATTCCGCCCACTCATGGCTTATAGCATAATCAGCCTGTACCGTGCCCACTACAGGGATACAGGCCTCCTCTCTGCGAGAGCACGCGAGCCCAGTGCGGGTTGGTAGATGTCACATGTCTTCGAATTTTTGATTCTAGGACATGTCGGTTTCCTCACGATGTTTTCCTTCACCGTTTTGAGAGCAGTGGTGATGAAATAGTTTACACAAACTAAAGCGCCTGTCTGGGTTCGAACCTACGACCTACAACTCTTAAGCCAGGGCCGCTAGCACTGGGCCGGCACAGCTTTTGGCTTTTGTTGAAACATAATTAAAGTAATGATTACTAATCAATATAATTACATACCTTTTATTCTCGCCTCTCCGTACCGAATAAAACATCCTTGAATTAATTAAGTAATTATATGAGGTGAAGTAGTTCTTTTTCTATTTGATCTCCGGTAAGGTTATTAAAAGAAAAACATACCGTATACAATACGTAATTTATGTATGTTACCTAGTATTTATGTAAGGTAGTATGTAGGTATGTCGAAATTAATTAGGTACTCATTTTATTGACTAATTCAAACATATAACACATTACATATTTTTTTATATATTTAGTAGGTACTCATGATTTCTCCCCTATGTGCTGATGGTGATCACCAGGGTGGTTTTAGTGAGGTAAAAATCCCACACTCCCCGACCTCCGTCCCTAGAGGTCGGGGACCTTTTGAAGGTTTCCCCCCGAAAACAATAAAAAAAGATACTCGTGATTTGTAATTTAGTCAACAGATTATCATTTAAGTAAATAGAGTTTACCTTTATTAAAATATTTAAAAAGTAAAAGATTGAAATAACAGTTAGTTCTACAATTCTACATAATATGTCACTATGGCTTGTTTTTTTATTTCTTCGTAGCAGTTCTCGTAGGCCGCAGACGTCTACCTACGGCCTACGAAAGTCAAGTTCGTTACGAAAAAACCATCCTAACTAATATTATAATTGCGAAAGTAAGTTTGTTTGTTTGTTTATTACGCTTTAACGCCAAAACGGCTGATCAGATTTGGATGACATTTGACACACAGATAAACCATGACCTGGGTAAGGGCATAGGCTACTTTTCATCCTGGATCGCAGAATAAGTCGCGGATAACAGCTAGTATTATCTAAAACGTAGGTGTCTCGGTTTATTATCTATCTACAATATACGTTTTATATAATAAAGTTGTATTTCGTGTCAGTCTGTTTGACCATTTTGTTCTTTCAAACTACACAATGGATGTTGTTGCTGTTTTCACCTTCATTTAGTTGAGAGAATTTATCCCGGAATAATTATGCGTATAAAACATTAATATATTAACTTAGATGAAGGAGAGAAATCTCGACGGTTGGACATGTGGCCACCTACATTTAAATTTCAACCGTGGGACGCAAGGGCTGATCGCTATTTATCTCATAATTATAACCGCTCCGTGCTTTGTCATAACATGGATGAACAGTCACTAAAATAAATAAGAAACCGATGGATATTTTCGAATGAAATTTAATTTAATAAAGGACCTGTTTGTTTTCTATTAAATAAATTAAATTTTATTCGAAAACATTCATCGGTTTCTTACTAAACGACAACTATATCGACGTCCCTGGTTACTTATCACATTTGGTGACCGTAAGTACTCGTAGAGCCATTTTTGATTTAACTTTAGTCTAGAACCTACCTACTTATTACTATATACACATTTTACTTTACCGTAAAATAAATGTTATTTTAGCGTGAAATACTCCTTATATTATTAACATTACGATAATATCATTTTCCCAAAGGAAAATAACGGCTAAAACAAATTTTAAATTAAATATCGGTGGTCGTTCCAAACTATGAATTGAGTTTACGAAATAAAAACTTAAAACAAGTAAAATTGTACCGCACAATGAACTCGGGGAAACTATTAGAAAGTTCCCGGAACAACCCTCGTGGTGCCTTGGCGGCGGGAGGCGTGCCCGTGCCCCACCTCTACAAAAGAAAGCCGACAATTCCTTCCACTTCACACTACATTTCAGTCTTTCCAAAGAATTCCGACTCCCCCACTTTTTACTACCGCAGCAATGAACACGCAAGTCTACCGCATTAGAAAGACTCAATAAAGAGTGCAGGGGCCAAGAACAGTAATGCAAAAACTCGAGTTCAATCACTTTGTGTTCTTATGAAAAAGATTAAACTTACAAAATTAGTACGATGTAAATTGGATGTCTGTAGATTTAAGTATTTTAATTGCGAAGTCCTGGAAGATTTTAGATCAAATTTTGAAAGAAATTGCATTTTCTTGTCTTCTAACGTTGTTAGCATTTCGCTCCTTTGATATAAACTTATGTTGTTTCTCTTTTGAACATTGTTTACAAGCATCTTACGAAAAACGAACAGGATTTTTATCGCAGATTATACAGATATAAAACATTTTTTTCTTTTAATTCCAAGAATATTTCCACAATATCAACTTATTTTTAATCATCTTATGCTATAAAGGTTAGATAATGCTGAGGTTTCCCAGTAATCTGCATCCTATTATAGCTTATTTAAACTCCCACGGACTGTCTACGATAGAAAATAGTTTACCAATAATCTCACTAACAAGCAATTACAAAAATAACCAACCCACTGAAACTATAAGACGTACCTACATACACACCTGTAGGTAACGCTTCGTCTCTTCTACCATTCCTGACCCAGAAAACTGACACCCGAAACGAAATAGATAGACAGGATTATCCATCAAAAATAGACAAAGGTGATTTTGGGACTCCATCAAAATGCAAAGGTCTATTAGTAAAGCCGTGGCTTCTTTGATCTCATCAAACGACCTTCCGGACTGGTCGGCTTCTTTAATATTCGCCGGATGCCAAACAGATTATCCACTTTTCTTTGCCAGCTTTTAGCATTCTTAATGAGACATTTTCAATGAAATTTCCAATGTTCAATTTAAACTTGTTCTCTGAAGGTGTTTACGCTGAATTGGTAGGTGTTCTTTAATTTCTTAATAAAGACTTTGCTTAAAGTAGATTGATGTTATTACTCGAATTTTAATTACGGGTTTGAAATTAATTACCTACTTTTAGAAAAAATATTTGATTGTTTCCCTAACTACCTTAGGACCATTATTATATTTATAATAATCAGAGAGATACGTAGCTAGTAACTACATATCTACCAATACTTCTGACTTCTGTCTGTCCTAGTTCCTTAAAAGCTTATGTTAGGTAGATATCCTACTCTCGTCAAAAAATATGCTCTCGTATTCAGGTATCATAAAGGGCGACTGAAAATAATATATTCATTGAAGCGGTATATAAGAATGATCAGTAGACCATCACGGGCCATTTTGTTTTATGACCAATGTGTCAGGGACAATAGTACGTATCGAAATTAGAACGAAACGCGTATTTGTAACATACAATTAATAATAATAAAATAATAATAATTATAAGTTTATTCATCAAAAATTGCAGATAGTTACAGCAACAAACAGCGGGTAGAGGTATTAAGTAGTTGTCATTACCAGAGACAGCAAACCGATCATAACAATCCTATAAACAAATAAAGAGAATGCCAAGATGCAAACCATTAGGTACATAATGGCTTGCAGCCGAATGAAGCCGGCTACTAGCCATCCACTTACTGTGACAAGAGACATGTAAGATTTATACATTAAATGCAAGCTGCAACCATCATCCGTATTCTGAATGAAACTAGAATTTAACAATGAATTTTGCAAGTTGACAAAGCGTGAAATTGTATCTGGCTTGCAGGCGTCAAGCTGACGTAGTACTACTCTTGGACAGACGTCATAAGTTCCGAATATTGTACGGGTTTAAGGTGAACGCACACGTATAAGCACTGCACAGGATCGGTATCACCTCACCTCATCGAATCGTCGTGAAGCAGGCGTCAACCCAACGTAACCGGATCGGCTCAGTACCTCCAAGGAGATATTTTTGCTCCGAGGAGTCACCGCGACCGCGGTTTGGCTGCCTAGGGCTGGGTGAAGATGACAGCGACACTACGTATGCGAGACGACGCCGACGCGACGGCTTGCCGTAAGCGGGGCGATACCTCGCCGCAAACTGGGCGACGCCTCGCTGCAAGTGGGACTTACGGCCGCCAAAAGGTCAGTGACTGCTGTTTACTTGCTGATCCAGATCCGAGGCTATGCCCTGACGATGCTTATACGTGTGCGTTGCAGTATAGAGTGTCATAGAAAGAATACTGAACACAAATTAATACAAAAATATTTATTTCATCGCAAACATTGTGTCATACATAAATTGAGGCAGCTCCAGTAATTTACAATAGTACTTGTGTCGGAGCTGTCTCACTCTTCCCTTAAATGGTAGCTTAACAATAATACGGTTAATAAATAGAGGATTTAAAGAAAAACCGGCCAAGTGTGTGTGGGACCATTTATCCTAAAAACAAACTTAACGTTGAAGTTGAAAAAAATGTTCTCCCAATACATCGATACGTCACGGTCAATTCTCCAAGAGCAAATGTAAGTTTGAAATCGCATTTTTTTTTTGATATGTGATTAAAATACAAATTAACGACTCTATGACTTTTTCCTTAACTACTGCCGTGAGAACTTGCTTATGCCAAATTTCATGATTCAAGTCAACGGGAAGTACCCTGGTTTTAAATTTATTTGCGAGTATTAAAATATGTCTCATAAATGGCCGTATTTTTTTATTACGTTGACTTCAAAGCTTGATTTTTTTAGAGCTCCAAGAATCCGTAGACTTACGTACAGACCTATTTGATATTAATCTCAACTTGATCTCTCCACGCGTTCTTGAGACAGACTGACAGACGGACAAACGAACAACGACACTTCGTTGTCCGTCCGTCAAAGGAAAAAAAAAGAAAACAATATCATAAGATCACTATCCTATAATAGTTTCGTTTTTTTCCTTTTGAGGTACGGAATCCTAAAACAACATAAAACACTGATTTAGCAGCTCTCGATGTGTGAGGTGTGCACGTGTTCGTGGTTGTACAGTATGTTTTAGCTTATCCAGATGAAGCGACGTTGATCCCGTGCAGTGCTTACAAGTATGTGTGCGTTGACCTTAAATGTGAGGCATTCCGGCGCTTGTTACGAGGTGCCACCGGACGTGCCGACCTAATGACGTTAAGACTTTGTGCCGCATGCAATGAACATGCATACAGCTATACGAAGTTCATACGTGTCAGGACGGACTATACGAAAATAGATTATGCTGCTGTGAAAATATTGGCTAAGGTAGGTAGGCAGGTAAGAGAAGAGGGGCTGGCTGTGCGTTGGAAGTACTCACTTAACGTTTATCAACCGTGCTGGCTCAATTAATGCAGCTCAAAAACAAAGGTAGCAGTAAGAGTAGGTACTGTTAAGCAAAATCCATTCGGTTCACTCATTTTGATTCTGGAGGCAATTTAACTGTAAAAGTTTCCGAATGATAAGGATATATGATACGGAAACTAAGTTTCGATGAAAGCGGAAACAATAATAAATAAATTTATAAAAATAACTTCCAACAACGTAGAATTTGGAAAGTGTTTTAGATTTTTTAAATCCTCATAAAAACCGCGATGCTGCAAATATACAATAAAAATAATATAAAAAAATAGACTATTATGCAGAAAAGATTAATTGATTAAAAAAAAATGTAATTTAATAGACGTATCTACCTACTATGAATAAATATAATCCGGCAGTAGTTCAAACAATAAAATTATCTGAATCTATTTTAATATCTACATATTACTGTTTTTTCTACCTTCAATAAGAACACGGATGAATAAATTACGAAATGGAACAATATCTACTATTTTCTTAACGGTATTGTTCCAGAAATCCACTACTATCTCGAAATATCCCGAAAAATCTAGAAAAGACAAAAAACAATAGTTTTTTCACTCCTCTTGCTCGAAAAGTCCGTCATTGTAGCGTACCAGAGCGGGGATAAAATAGCATATTTTCGGCAAGGGGATTTTTTTTTGTCTGTTACCAACGAGCTTACAAAAACGACAAAATCTTTTTCAATACACTTCCTCGAAAACTGGTTCTTATCGCACTACGATTAGGTTCAACATGCAATGTATTTCACACGCGTGCGTTTTTTTCATTTACCAACACGTGTGCGGAAATAAAAATTGCCACAGATAACTATACTTAAACTTAGCCCAAATTGGTTCAATGCCTATAGTCGGCGATG
This sequence comes from Griposia aprilina, assembly GCA_916610205.1. Classification (NCBI taxonomy): domain Eukaryota; kingdom Metazoa; phylum Arthropoda; class Insecta; order Lepidoptera; family Noctuidae; genus Griposia; species Griposia aprilina. The sequence continues at coordinate 9,768,746 of OU744287.1, forward strand.
AGTGTTTTTATTTTAATCTCGGCAAAGAGATATGCATCTTTACGGCGTTATTATTTTTGAATATTTAAATTATGTTTATAAATAGAATATCATCAAAAAACAAAATTATTACAAAAAAAAATACGTTTATGAACAAATTAATATTTATTTGTGTTCTAAACTCAAAAATATTTGTATGTTCTATTTTTCATATTTTCGTTTAGCGGCTTTATACCTTTGCCTCTCCTTTAACCTGCGAAGGTAAAACCTGTAAAAAAAAAACAAATTTAGTCTTATTTATTTAAGGACAAAAATATTTTTCGTTCTTTTATTATAATTCTTCAAAAGTGTATTGAAAATCATCGTCTGATACACGTGGACATTTGATATTGCAGTTCTCGGTTCCATAACACCCTCGCCTACGGCTCGTGTGTGTATTCCGCCTGAAATGCAAAACAACATTTCTCCACTTTTATCAAAATGTACCATTTTCATAAGTAGAATAATCATGAATAAAGACTCGACATAATAATGTTTCATAAAAAAAGAAAAACATTTTATTTTTGAAAATGGAACTAAAATCGGCGATCCCATCGGTAGAATGCGTGCATTGCGTTGCGGCTACAGAAGAAATTAAAAAAAAGTAAACTATTTTTTTTTACTGTATTGGATTATATTATTTTCTAGTAATCGTAATGAAAAGTAGAGTATAACACAAAGCGCAAAAAAACCATTATAACTCGGTTTCTATTTAATGGGTCATGTTAGCCCCTTCTATAACAATCTACTATTTTATATCATTTCTCGATTTTCCTACGCTTGGCGAGATTTTGTTGTTTCTGTTTTTTTTAACATAACATCATACCTGTATTCCTCGAAGGATTGGTCGTTGATCTCGGTGGCCTCTTGGTCTAGCTGGTGGTCGCAAACGCTACTGCTGAGCATGAGGTCCTGGGTTCGATTCCCGGATCGGGCAAAGTATTATTGGGTTTTTCCACCTGGAATTTCTCGGAAGCAGCTCAGAGCCTGAATTTGTGCCCGGTTGATGGCGATAGGCTCACTCCCTGTTACATGGAACTTAAACATAACTGACGAAATGTCGGTGTATCTTTTATAGATACACCTCTACCTAACCCTTCGGGGAAACAGGCGGGATGGTATGTTTATGTTTTATAAAGTACTAGCTGTTGCCAGCGACTTCGTCTGTGATCCGGGATAAAAAGTAGCCTATGTTCTTACCCAGGTCATGGTCTATCTGTGTGCCAAATTTCATGCAAATCAGTTCAGTAGTTTTTGCATCAAAGAGTAACAAACCTCCATCCATCCATCCTCACAAACTTTCACATTTATAATATTAAGTAGGATTCAATTTTAGCGTCGTATTCAATATACCATTGATATCACTGTTCATACAATAAAAGATATCAAATCATACAAAATATATACAATTTAGTTGTCTGTACATTTAAGCGAAGCTGCAATTGATCCGAAGTACCTCGGGCAGATGAGTGAACGATTTATGACGCCTGTTTTCTGTCGGGACCTTCGAGAATACAGTAATTTCTTGGCCCAGTAATACCGAGAATGTGGCTTTTGATTTACAACGTAACGTTAGATTTAAAATTGTAGAAACTAGACAAAAATCATACCTTCCTTTATTTGTGTAAGCCTATGCTAAAAAGTGACAGACGTAGGTACATACTTTACTACTTTAAGTACCTGGCTATCAACGTAACACATTCAGAAATAGAAATAATAATAAATTTATTTCCTTGTAATACAATTTCATACACAGGTATGGTCACCAAATGTGATAAGTAACCAGAATCATCAGATATAGTTGAAGTTTAGTAAGAAACCGATGGATGTTTTCGAACGAAATTTAATTTGATAAATGACCTGTTCGTTTTCTATGAAATAAATTAAACTATATTCGAAAAAATTCACCGGTTTCTTACTAAACTTCAACTACATCGACGACCCTGGTTACTTATCTCTTTTGGTGACTGTACATGGATGAATAACATTCTTATATTTAACAACAGTAAGCGCACGTTCGCACGGACGTACAAAATCGCGGCGGAACAAAAACGCGGGCCGCGCTAGGAATGGAACAAATAGAGAGCGGTACATCTGTTCACACGGCCGCGATTTTTCACCGCCGCGATTTTTCACCGCCGCTATTTTTTATCGCGCGGTGTTCGATTTTCAATGCTCGGCGTTGAGGGTTGGGGGGGAGGAGCCGAAGAACGCGTGGGTATACAAAACATTGTAATTATTTTAATGGTTTATTTACTGATAATCAGTTGGTACTGAAAATAACATATTTGATGTTAGTTATCGGACGTTATTGGACGATAGACGATAGCGTAGGTACGCAGTACGCACTCACTTGTTTTCACAAATTTTCAAGAAGATTTATTTATTTATTTATCTACTAACATCTACCATTACAGGATAACCCAATGCGATAAATACGCCTATCCTTTATCTTCTTAATCGATACTAACTGCTGTCTAAGGCCCACTTGCACCGCCAATCGCTAAACATGTTTAGCGCTAAACGAGTTTTAAACATCATCCTGCCTCTGTCACCTTCAAACGTTTGACAGAAACAGAACTCTGTTTTAAACTCGTTTAGCGCTAAACGTGTTTAGTGATTGGCTGTGCAAGTGAGCCTAAATCGTTCCAAGAAGACTGAGTTTTTAAGTTAATATAAACATATCTACATTTTTATGCCCAGGGATTTGAATACGAAACAAGGTAATAAAATGTAAGTTATAAAATCTTAGTTTTATATACATAATATAACGGTATTGAATATTTATATACCCGTTGTTTTGTTTTAGAACACCTCCGATGTTTTCAAGAATATAATATGGAATCATGAAATAGTTCTGGGCGTGGGTAAAATGGGTGGAGTATATTATAAAGAAAGTTAGTAAACAATAAAGCGTTTAATTTAAAAAAAAATACATTAATAATATAATAAACATGCTATTTATTTGATAATTTTTCAGGATATATCCTTAAATCATTGTACGGCGTCAAAAAATGGTCTTTTAGATATAGTTAATTATTCAAGGGATGCATCCAATTTGTTTTTTGCCTCTTTTGTGGTCTCCTGGCGTCACAAATGCCTACCGCTATTAATTTTGCAGAACACATCGTACGTCCGCACTGCACGATGAATCAGTTCAAAGTGATTTTTTTACGCTCGTTTGGACATTGTTGCAGGCGGGAAAAATCGCGCTTGGCGTTCTTATTCCGCCGCGATTTTATTACGTCCATGGGAACGTAGGCTAAAAGTATTACCTACAGCTATTTAACACAATTAATGTTGCCAGTGAGCTCCAAAATAGACAGTTAGTCTAAATCTTGGCGCTCAAAATGTGACTTTCTAGAGTAGGGAAGTAATTTAGTGTGTACGTGTTCCCATTATGTTTTGGTTGTTGATGATTTCCTTTAGATCATTTGTTCCTACTCTTCCCAATGTTTAGTAACCATTTGTTTAATAATTTTAACCGACTTTAAAAAGGAGGAAGTTCTCAATACGTCTGTGTTTTTTTTTTGTATACAGGGTGGCAGGGACATCGACGCGCAACTTGTTACCTTGGATTCCGTACATGATTCTGCAACGTTGAAATTTTTCGTGGGTTATAAAAATAAATGCTGTTCAACACATTTTGACCACGTGGCCATTGCACTTTTCTATTAAACAGCAGATTTTTTTTTTTGATAACTGATGATAATTTCTACGCTACGTCTAGAACCATGTGCTAATTCAATTTTCGCGTCGCTGTCCTTTCCACCCTGTATATGTTACGTGATATCTCCGGCAATTGTATAAAGCTTTTTTCTAAATTTGGGTTTTTAATGGTTAGAGTATGCCTCAGGGGTGGTCCCATATAACTTTTATTAACTTAGCTTGGGCGGTTTTAAAGTTAGCTTCAATAATACGTATTTTTCCACTTAGCGTAAATTGATGATGTTATAATAACTTCCTGCCACTGTTATATACATAGCAAACATTGGTATACGAATTTGTGTAGGGTAGGTACCGCAACTAAAAAGCGAAAAAAAAAAAAAACTTTTTTACAAAAAAAAACTAGTCTTCCAAAAAAAACACTAAGTACAAAGTGAAAAATTAAGTCAGTGTCTTTGGTTTTGTATTTTCGTTTTTTGCCACCGACTTCCGAAATTAAAGTATTTTTCACTTTGTAGTGTTTTATTTGGAATTCGGTTGTATTTATTTTTCTTACATCTTACATTTTTAATATCGCAGTGTTTGCAGCCTTTGTGGTAGATTATCGTTCGGCCTAAGTCAAAGTCAAATCATTTATTTCAAATAGGCACATAAAAGGCACTTTTGAACGCCAAAATTTACAAAAAAATAGAATTGATCCCAGTTGCCCCTTCCAAAAGGTAGTTTCGTATGGAGAAGAATGGGCAAGAAACTCCACCGTTACTCTTTTAATTATTTTTTTTACAATATCATGTTTACATTAATTATATAATTTATATGTGAAGACGATGCACCTAGAATAAAATTACTATATCACAATAGGTAAAAAGAGTTAAATATAACGCAATAACAGGTAAATTAATTATGAGATAGCTACATGGTGCTCACATATTTACAAATATTGAAATAATAATTTAGTGTGTGATATATATAGAGCTATATGCCTATAGAGCGTTGTCGCTGTCCCTCATACATCAAATAGGTACATTTCTATGTGACAACCTCTTTCTAAAGCTCAGTGTGTTATACTCGTATTAACCCCCGGGTACTGTAAATAGAAATTTTAAAGTGGCCAAATTGACAATTTCAATATACGAACAAAAGGAAATAATTTCTGAAAACTGTTCTAGCTCGTACTACCGAACGCCAGCTAAGCTTAAGTACTTAGAAGCTATTGGATTACTAGAACTGCAATGCGATATTGGAAACAATTATTATGTATCTTTCTTAGAACGACATTTACTATTGTTGTGTGGAATACGTTTGAAATATGAATGAGTATTAGTCACATGATCTGTGACAATTTTTATTCTGTGGGCCTGTTACTAACGCACGAAGTAAACGTAAACGTAAATTCGATCGATTTTAAAATAGAAAATACTCGTTTTGCATATAATATTTACTTAGTTTCAAAACTTTATTCATATCTATAGGTAATGCTATAATTGTGCTCGTCGTTTAATTATAGTACTATAGGATAGTGTTGTATTTTTTATTCAAAATTCGTTCGAATTTATTACATTTACGTCTCGTGTTCGTGCTTTTGACATAAAAGACTTAATTTACGTTAAATATATCATTAAATGTCTAAACCTACTTGAAAGCTCCAAATATAACTTACATAGTGGCATTTTGTATTATGGAAGCCTGTGAAATAGCAATACAGTCGTTTCTACTTACAAGTCTTTGTTACTTGGAAATCTGTACACTTAATTAGTTTTTCTTATTATAAAAAAAAACTACAAAGTATTTTATGCGGCCTAAGCAAATGTTCTTCTGATTAGTAGCATTATGCCCCGGATCTCTAAAATAGAACTGATACCTGAACATTAATAGAGACGGCAGCTTAAGCAGTCTTTACTTTTAATGTATAATAAAAATTATACTTCATCTTCCTGAATTTATGCCAATTTATTTGGGGTTTGGATTTAGTATAATCTATCATCTCTCAATGTTCTTACCATGTATTTAGTATACACTAGTAGTATATACTAAATCTATGGTAAGAACATTGAGAGACGATGGAGGGACGTTTAGAGAAACGTCCTATGAAAACCAGTCCTGTAAAAACTCAGCACTTAAAGCGCTTCTTTGTGGCTTTGATTTTTTGTTGCAAACAAATTATTGTCGCGCTAAAACGCTCAAAAGCGCTGAGTAACTTTATTACGAGTGACACAAGCCGGCCATCAACTGACAAGCTAGTGCACAAAATCATTATGTACTATCGTACTTTATTCGGGCTTGGATCACTATTAAACTATTCTATAAAATAATTACAAACACTAGCTTGACAGTCGATACCGGTGACAGATGACATTTCGTTTGACAACTCGCTCACTTTCGACATAGTACACATTTCGTAGTATCTCTACGTAGTCTATGCTTTCGACAAGCTAACCTTAAAATGACAAATTATTTTAAATATTTAACAAACCTCAGGGGTGTCGGTTTTTTTTAATTTCATTTCATTCGTATATATTTATAATTATTATAGCACAGGAAGTAATTTTACGAGGCTGTTAGTTCTTAGGATAACTTGTCGATATAATAGATAAATGTAAGGCACCAGAGCATTGTCCTTTAAAATTACTTAAAGGAAAGAAATCAAATATGGTTATGTTGTTTTGAGCTCTAAAACTAGTGGAGAAAACTGTTCTGTACAAAGCTGCTTAAAAATTCGTGTCATCTGGTCACGATCCAGTACAAAAGTTTCGCCACAGTTCTATTGTATATATAAAGTTATTATTCTTTGAGTACAAACCATAAATCCACCGGTATTCATACAACACGTGGGGTGAAACTGTACTCAATATGCAACTCTCTGTAACTTGAAGCCATCTGCGTTGAATATTTTGACCTAGCTTTCTATTTCCTACCAAATAACTTGAAGATATGGGAGTTATTCCAGTTAGTAAGTGACCAGTTTTTCCAATGATATTATAAGTAAAAAGAGTTGTAAGTAGATAGGTTACCTACTCAACATTCGATTTTCAAAAACGGCATAATATTATAATATGATGCCACGTGGAAGTAGGACGGTATGTCGTAATTATCGGGAGCGAAAAAGAGAAGACGATACATAACTAGGCTAATTAGCCAAGTTTTGATGTGCCACTTGCGGAGGGTATATAACATATATACCTCTTTTTACTTATAATATCATTGAGTTTTGCAGAAAGTTTAACTTGCACAAATCAACAAACCCAAAGAACTAAAAGCGTTCCGAAATAATCACATAACTATACATAAATTAAATAAAATATAGGTAGGCCAAGTAAAATGTTCCAGCAGACGCGATCCACTTAAAATTTAAAAGCATCTTGAAACTGCAAAGTAGAGTGAAAATTCTTATCTAGCGAATAAAAATCGAGATTCCAAAGAAAAGTCAAAGAACATAAGATACAAAGTGATTTTGTAAGTGGAAACGAAATCTTTCAGCGTTGTAATGTGAACATCGCGTGACTTCGCGTGGCGTGGCGGTTCGCGGAGGTGTACGAAGGGGTAACGGTACTTATAGACAACGATACCTGGCCATTACTTCGTGTGTTGCGAAATTGCTCCGACGGTGATGACTTTTCTCCGAGCTCATCTATTAGCTATTATGTAATTCCGTCAAGCAGTGTTATTTGTGATTATAAGTTGTTTATCAATAGAGATCGGATATTCGGATGCATGTTCACCTAAAGTTGAGACGTTAGCTAATATGGAATGCGGTTTTGTATTGAAAAAATCTTAACTTTTATTAACACACACCACCCCTCCTCTTACACCCTACATACACATATTTGCATCAGGGGTTAAACATTAATTTTAAATAAACATGCATCTCAATAGTTATGCAATCCAAGAATTCCGGAGATATTCATTAATGTTTTTTTTTTGGAATTTGCTTTTATACTATACACCCAACTAGTTATGCATTTCCGGTATTCCTGGCATTAAAAAAAAAAAAAAAAAAAGTGAAACCGCTTCCATACTTTCATAGCTAAAAATTAACTTTAGGTAAATATGTAGCTCAATATCTGATCTCCGCTTATCAATAAATAAATGTTGCACCACATTTCCTACCAAAGGGCTATAATTTGAGGTTTCCGCCGAGTACGGGATTAAATGAACGAAATTGAAACGCTGACTACTTGTAAATTACTTAATATGATGATGTTTTTACACTTTTAACATAACATCACGCCTGATTTTCCCGACAGGTTAGGCGAAAGTGCACCTAAAATACACCCATATTTCGCCAGCTATGTTTAAGTCAGATGTAATAAGGGGCGAGCCTATTGCCATCAACCGGGCACAAATCTAGACTCCAGGCTGCTATTGAGAAATTCCTAATGAAAAAAACCCAATAGCGCTTCACACGACCTTTTTTTTTTGTGTTGGGAAATCATCAAATGACTTCTCCCGCTCTGGGCGGAGTGGAAGGCCGTCAGACTCTTACTGACTAAAACCCCTCCGTGTTCCTTCAAATGCCTGTGCGCCAGGGCCACGGTACCTCTTTCGAACAATCCGCGACCCCGGCAGGCATCGTTCCTATCGGACCCCGTCAATTATGCTGAAATCTCTTTGAGGCGCGCATGGAACACAACGTGCCGTCGACCCGGGCCCGATCTTTACCGGACGGCGAGCTGCCCATTGCTCGCCGTCCGCAAGCCCGCGCCTACGGCGCGGTGGCCGGGAGTCGGCCATCGACTCCCGATGCCCAGGGTGTCTCCTCCTGCGGTGACTAGAGGCGTGAGGGTGCAATGATTGCCTCTTCCTCCTCCGCCTCCTCTTTCGCGAGCATTACTCCTTCGCAGAAGGAGATGACTGCTTCCCATTCCCTCTCGCTCCGTACGATGGCCTGAACCAGGGCCGGAAGCGAGAGATCGCCGCCACGAGGACTCGGCGGTGCTCCGCCCAAGTGTGGCAGACCTCCACCGTATGCTCCACCGTGTCCTCAGGTCGATCCACACAATGATAACACCCGGGCGTTTCCTCCCGCCTTATCCGAAACAGGAACCTCCCGAAACAGCCATGTCCGGTGTGGACCTGCGTCAGGCGGAAGGTGAGCACGCCGTGGCGCCTCTCAAGCCACTCCTCAAAGAGGGGACTTACCGCCGCAATTGTGGCATGCCCACGCTTCACCCGACCTGGTAATCGAACCCAGAAGATTTCATGTTCACACAGCTCATGCGTTCAGTTCACATAGTAGCGCTTGCGACCACAAGACCAACAAGGCAGTCTCGTTTTTTAAACTTTTATATTCATAAAATAATTTTAAAACTTTAAATAAAAAGAACCCTGAAATAAACAAAACCTCTAAAAATGGCTGAACAGATTTTATTATTTCTGATTTATTTTCCTTTTTTTTTTAGCTAAGGACACTCAATCAAGTTGCCTTTCAAATTAAACAAAAGAAAACTAAATCGGTTCAGCCGTTTGGGAGCTACGATGCCACAGACAGACACAAATACACACGTTAAACTTATAACACCCCTCTTTTTCCGTCGGGGGTTAATCAAAAGCGTGTGCAATGTTACCACAAGCACATGGTTTGCTCCCAAATTGAAACAGATAAGACAAAATTACGACAAACACACATATATTTCACAGTAGCAACTAAACCATACACAAACACATCTATGAAGACCCTCAGGGCAGCTTCCCTCAAAATTGCTTTTAGGAGTTCGCAAAAAGAAAACAAACAATCATAATAATAATATGAACAAACTCGTTTCGTTCAGAATAAATTATCAGGTGCGTTCAACACATAAATGTGCTAAATCCAGTTGAAGAATAAAGTTCTCCCGTAGAAACTAGAAACTGCACCGTCTGCGAGTTAGAGCATAAAATGAGTCACTACGTCACGGACTTGTGTATAGTCACCTTAATTTGAATTATAAAGAAAAGTGACTGTTGTACTGTCGTGGACTTATTTGTTTAAATGGTCTGTTATTTTATTCTGTGCAGTTATGACGTAAACAAATAATATCTGTATGTTTACTCGTATTTCTGTCTCTATAAATTTGATTTAAAGCAAGTCATTACAGGTACTCGTACCTTCATGGATATGATAATCGCCTACCTACATTTTGCTGTCAATAACGTATGCATATCTATCTATCTGTCTGTCTGTCTATCTATCTATCTATCAGTCTGTCTGTCTGTCTGTCTGTTTGTCTATCTATCTATCTAATTCCGTAAATATTGGCCGCTAAAGTGGTTACTATAACAAGTAATTACATGACTTTTACGCCTTACTATTGAAGTTATATTGGATTTATAATGAAACCTGATAGTACTTAATATTTTAGGTGTAATAAAAACCGTATTAGGTAGTTATGTTATAAATGAGAAAGTTAGTAAAAATTTGCTGATATGATTTGGATGCTTGATAAGTAATCGTGCATTTAAACCGTGGATTTGGATACAATTTGGTGTAAAAGCTCGTGCACACTGGCGCGACGCGACAGCGTGACACAAAGGCACCGCGTGCCGCGCGACGGGCGGCGCCTTTGTGTCGGGCTGTCGCGTCGCGCCAGTTTGTGGGAGCCTTTAAGATAGGCCTGGACTTATACATAAAAAATGGGGTACCTACATAAAGTAGTTTCTCAAGTAGGTATGAAAGTAAAACAGCGGGCAGTATCTAGTTAAAGGAATTAAAACGCAATGAAACATTTATTTTATTATCTACTTGTTTCAGTTCATATTTAATTTTCATCCTGCTGGAATCATTAAAAACATACAAGTACGCCAATTTGTCTGATTTCAATTAAAAAGTTGCGGCTTCGTGCTTTTAAAATAAGATTTTATTTCGTTCAGTTACAATCCATACTAATACTATAAATTCGAAAGTAACTCTGTCTGTATGTTACCTTTTCAGAGCTAAATCACTACGGATTTCGATAAAATTTGGCAATGATATAGATGGCATCCTGATAAAGGACACGGACTACTTATTGTCCCAGTAGCACGTTCGCACGCGGGCGAAGCTGCAGGCAGAAGCCAGTTAAATATAAGGACGTTTATAATAAAAAAAACAAATTGCTTTTATAAGGTTCCGAATATGGGTTTTTCCATGAATTCAATATTCGAAAGTCTGAAAACCAATCTTACCAAGGGATGTCGTATTACCCAGTAATTGGGTTGTAGTGGTGAGATAAGCAGTCACACCATGTGATATACTGGTATTCAGCTGCATCCGGTTTACCCAGTAACTGGGTTGTAGTGGTCAGATAAGCAGTTACTCCACGTGAAATACTGGTATTCAGCTGCATCCGGTCAGACAAGCCGACCCCAACGTAGTTGGGAAAAGGCAGGCAGATGATGATGATGAGTGAATCAATATCACCAGATAAACAACATCTAATTATTTCTTGTCGCGGATTTTTTGTTCGGAATACTTCTTTCCAAACAAACCAGTTTTTCACATTTTTTATAATGACTGCCATCTGATCTCCTACTTATTGAAAACGGTAAACATGATTTATTCATGGAGACCAATAATTAAATAGACACTTATATTGTCAAGAGTCTATTACGGTTTTTTCTCCATTCTGAGCTTTGGAAGTTTATTTATTTACGTTCATTTGTTTTCCTTCTTTTGTTTTTATATTGAAACTCGCACGGGCACAATCCTACTTAATATTATTAATGTGAAAGTGTGTATGTTTGTTACTCAATTATGCAAAAACGGCTGAACGGATTTGGGTGAAATTTGGCAACGCAGATAGGTTATAACCTGGAGTCACACATTGGATACTTGTGATCCCGGTAGTACGTTCCTGTGGGATATTTTCCGATATCTACGCGGCCGAAGCTGCGAGTAAAAGCTAGATTACTAATATGCATAATCAGCCTATTATGTTCCCACTGCTGTGAGACTGGCCTACTCTTTGTCAGAAGGAATGAGCCGTAATCCACCACGCGGGCCCTGTGCGAGTTGGTAGTATGTCACATGTCTTCGATGTTTTGTATCTGGATGTTTCCTTCACCGTTTGAGAGAGCAGTGGTGATAAAATAATTTACACAAAGTAAAGCGCCTATAAAAGATATCAGATCGCATGTAGAGCCAAGCTTCTGAATCTACACGGCCTAACTCTACCGACCCTAACTTCATAAATTCTACATATCAATTGTATGGCTTCGCCGTTTCGCTACCGTCGTGGAGATGATGCGAATATTTAGTTTCTGAAGTAAGTAACGAAACAGCCAAGCCATACATTTTTACTGATATGTAGAATTTGTGAAGTTAGGGTCGGTAGAGTTAGGCCGTGCAGATTCAGAAGCTTGGCTCTACATGAGATTTGATATATTTTTCACAGGGCAAACCTTATGTGGTCATCTTGGCAACATTTTACATGAAATGTTTTTGGTGGGATTTCAGTTCTTTTTGTAAGTTCCTAGGCAGTCTTTTTAGTGTTTATTTTTGTCTTCTTTTTTTAAGTTTATCTGGGGGCACGGTAGTGTTTTTTTGTATACTGAACTTTGTTTACATACCAAATTTCGGCTTTCTAGCACTTCAGGAAGTAGCCTAACATTTTGAAGTCTCATACCAACTTCCACCCCCCCCATTTTAGGGGATGGGGGGCGAAAGTTATAAGTTTATGATTTTTTTTGTTGGTTGTATACTATATTTAGATTACATACCAAATTTCAGCTTTCTAGCACTTCAGGGAGTTGCCAAACATTTTGATGATCCTCAGTGTGTCAGTGTATCAGTGAGTGTGTCAGTGACAAAATCGCTGTATTATAGATATCAATAAAATCTAAAGTATTAGAGCTATTCAATTGAGACTTTGTATGTTTAATTAGTCTATTATTGACATCATATCCTGAGAATATGAACTATCTGGTACATCGGAAACCAACTCTATGAGGGTTAAAAAAAACGACGAAACACTTCGAGAAAAGGTAGGTAGTGCCCTTGCGCTTCGCTTGGCTCATCTTGGCGGGGGCACTACCGTGCCCCCAGATTCATAGGAGTTACAAAAAATATCATTAAAAAACCTAATCTTTAGTAACTTGCAAAAACGTGCTTGATTCCTACACACTTTTGATGTGTGTAATTTAGGTCCCTACACATAAACCTTCCAGAATAAATTCTCTACAAGATGGTGAAAACTGCATCAAGATGTGAACTTTACTAGACTGCCTCGTTGGTCTAGGGGTCGCAAGCGCTACTGCTGTGCATGAGGTCCTCAGTTCGATTCCGACTCGGGCAAAGTGTTATTGGGTTTTCCATCTGGAATTTCTCAGTAGCAGCCCGGAGTCTGGATTTGTGCCCGGTTGATGGCAATAGGCTCGTCCCCTACTACATGTGACTTAAACATAACTAGCGAACTGTGGGTGTACTATAGGTACACCTCTGCTTAGCCCTTCGGGGAATACAGGCGTGATATTATGTGATGTTATGTTACGTTATGTGTAGTTTAGAAGAACAGACATGAATGTGTCTTTGTATTAAACTGTGACCTTTGAGATTGTTTCGGCTTTTCTTCTCAGAGTAGTCAGATAGAAAACGCCGACCTCATCTAGTTTTAAAAATAAGATTGACGTGTAACAGTGTTTGTACAAACCTACTTACAGAAATAAAATCATTTATCATTTACTATTAAAATTATTGTAGATTGTGTGAGTTAATAAAAACATTATTTCATGTCAGTCGACCTCACTCTTGAGCCCAGGTGCTAGGAGCATTGAAGTACAGGTGAAAAATCTACCCTTATTACTTCGCTGTCGATTTCGTAAATAATGCGATTTTGTATTGAAGCTCTGAAAGCATTATTTCAATTCAATTTTTTCGAAAACTTGCAGGATTTCAACTGCAAGTTTTCGTTAGTAGTTCCTTGCAGTTTTTTTTTTTTATGAATACTGAATCATCTACAAATTTCACCTTTTACTTGATTTCTTGTTAATTATAGACTTTGATTACATACCTGGGTAATAATAACAATATTTGATTCTACCTACTTTCAAATTCCTCTGCTGTCCTAAACGAAGGTCCAGCGAAATCCAAACAATTCACAAACGCTTCAAGAGATTTTTCTGTTCCAGCAATGTTATTTCTTATCCGACTTTAAAAAACAGGAGGTTCTCAAATCGCCGGAATGTTTTTTTAATGTATGTTCACCGATTACTCGAAGAGGCCTGAACTGATTTGCAAAATTCTGTTTTTGTTTCAAAGGATATACTTCCCAGGGAGTTCCATTATCATTAGGCGAGGTTCTGATGATGGGTCCTGGAGAAATCGAGGGAACTCTTCAATTATTATAGGCACACCTATAGTGATTTGGGTATTTTTATAGAAACTCGTGCATTTGCTCTTGGAACGCAATATTTAGTGAAATGGAATTGATAATGAAGACCACAGATGAAGCTACCGGAGCTACTCAATAATAAGTATTTCAAGGGTTGCGATTCGATTACTTTAATATGTTTGCCAAGCAATTTATGCTCGTCACAGTGCATATGGTGAAGTAGAGCTGATGATGAAGTACCAGGAAAACTCCTCAACAATTAACGTGCCTGCATCCGGAAAAGGAATATTTTGTAAAAGGTGATGAGCAGTTGCCATTAGGCTATTGTAACTTAGATATACTCCAAACCGACCCACACTAAAAGCGAAAAAAATAACAATTAATTTTATTACATAGCAAGTAGTGGTATATGAATTTGTGTGGGGTAGGTACCTACCACAACTAAAAAGTGAAAAAAAAACAATTTTACAAAAAAAACAACCGACTTCCAAAAAAAAACACTACATAGTGTAAAATAATTTTAATATCGGAAGTCGCTGGCAAAAAACGAAAATACAAAACCAAAGACACCGACTTCCGAAATTACAGTTATTTTACACGTCTTTTAGTGTTTTTTTTGGAAGTAAGTTGTTTTAAAAATAATGTTTTTATCATTCCAATACGAGTTACCCATACAATACACATTAATAGTCTGTTCAAGCTTTCTTTTCAAAACGGAGTTTTCTAAATTGCAATCTCGATCCCGTGCAAAGCGAAGCCACAAATATTTACTATCCATACATCTTTAATTGCAATCCAGTTAAAGTCTTAAATCCAAATTTAAAACTGTTTAAACGTTAAATAAATCACATCGGGATCGGTTAGGACACTAATTAACTAGAGCGTCCGCGTCCCACGGAGCCGCAGTTACAGATGGACAGACAAACCTATTAGACCGTGTAATTAGTCCGACCAGCCCATATTATGGTGGCATCGTTACCACTGAATTAAAGAAAATTAGGACTTGACATTGTAGCAGAAATCTGACAGTAATCTCTAAAATTGTTACAAAGTTGCATTATTTTGCAAGCATTGTTGCAAAAACTTTTGTGTTCCGAGAAACATGTTCGTGGCGACATTGCATCATATACAGGGTTATGGTAAAACACCAGCAACTTCTTAAGGGTTCATTATACTCATCATTATAAACAACTTTTACTATGGACCAAACCAGAAATCGCGAAAAAAAACAGATTTTCCCCACATTTATGTTCGCATACGAGTAACACGTCAAACCGTAGGCGACAGCTGATATTTTTTCGCGATTTCAGGTTTGGTCCATAGTAAAAGTTGTTTATAATGATGAGTATAATGACCCCTTAAGAGTTTGCTGGTGTTTTACCAATGACCCTGTTTAAAATTATATTTTTTTAATTTACCAAATCAATAGAACAACCTTGCACAATCCAAGTTAGTAACAAATAAGCAGCAAAGGTAGGTTAAATATTTGTTTAGTATCTATCGGTACTTGTACATAATTTTTTATATACATTTTTTATATAACATCTGTATAATTTTACCCTATGTTCACACAATGAATAAATGAATTTGAATGTATTATGGTTGTTAGCACGTTACTGATTCACCCTGTTCCCCGTCGCGGGCTTGCGGACGGCGAGCAATGGGCAGCTCGCCGTCCGGTAAGGACCAGGCCCGGGTCGACGGCGCGTTGTGTTCCACGCGCGCCTCAAACAGATGTCAGCATAATTGACGGGGTCCGATAGAGCCGATGCCTGTCGGGGTTGCGGATTGTTCGAAAGAGAGGCAACTGAAGGAACACGGATGGGTTTTAGTCAGTAAAAGTCTAACACGCCCTCTCGATTTCGATAATTTCCCACCCAAAAAAAAAATATTACTCACGTCAGAAATTAAATTAAGGTAGGTAAACATAAGAAACAGAATAATAAAGATGATTTTTGTAAAAACCTTGTAGGTTAAAGTTGACATAGTATATGCAAAATATTTAGATGCTAAGTTTGTTTATAAAGTGTTTGGTAGTACGTTTATTAATAAAACCAGTTGCAAAGTAAATTTAAAGTTAAAATGAAATTTAATTTTAAAGTAGGTAGTAATTATACCGTTTATCTTGTTTAAATCTATAGTAAGTGTACGGTGTGTGTGAAGTGACGTGAATTAATGTGTAATGCAGAAAATGTGTTATGTATTTTGGTGATTTATTTTATAAACTAGTCATTCTAATATGTAGGTGCAGTGAGGGAAATATTTTTTTACGCAAATTGATACTAGGTCAAATTACCGTGCTATAGGCATTTCATACAATTGTCAAAATAATTATAGTTGTGATTACGAAAAATTTAAGTTTGTAGTCGATATGCTTAATAATTTATTTACCTGAATTTACATTTTGATGTTTCCAGCAACACAAAATCATGTTGCTAAAACAATGTAGCACAACATTGGTTTACCATGAATACGAGACATAAAATAGATATTCAAAAATATTTTACATACATATCTACGGACTCACACAGCAATTGAATATTTTACGAAAGCACTGTTACCTTGTTATATTCCAGGAGAAGCCCTTTGAGGGTGAAATGGGAATGCCATCTCGAGATCTTGTTAAACAGAAGAGCCACTTGACTTCGACTGGATTTTAACTTATGAAACTTTGCTCTGGCCGATTGTACGCTAAACTTGTATTAGCTTCAAAATAAACCAGCCGTGCTTAACTGAAGGACTGTCAAGCAGAAAACTTTTTCTTTTTCGATATTTACTATTCAAACTTTATAGAGTTATTTGATTAAATATGCTGATAGATGATTGATTCGACCCGACCGATAGGACCGCATCTACTCATCAATATGTAAATACATTTTGGAGGGATTATTTTCACAATGTAAACGTGAAGTATCCAGCAAAAATTTGTACCCGAGACGAATGGGAGCATTCAATCTCGTCACATTTCTATGTAAAATAAGTAAGTATATAGTAATAGTCCACACATACACACATACATAAACTCACGCCTTCTTCCCTATGGTATGGTATGGGTAGGCAGAAACTACAGAACGCCACCTGCTACGATCAATAATAACGCTGAATAGTATTTTATTATTATTATTATATATTCTCACATTGTATGTTTTATTTAAATTAGTGAATAGATTTTTGATTTTATGTATGTCGTTTTCTTTTTTACTCTTACACACGGGGTCTACTTCTCTTTTTTTCTACTTTCCTATCGCAGGTATGCTTGAAGAGATTTCTTAAGAAATAGAAGCATCACCTTTGTTCAGTCACTAAAAGAGATAAGTTATCAGGGTCGTCGGATACAGTTGAAGTTTAGTAAGAAACCGATAGATGTTTTTGAATGAAATTTAATTTGATAAATTCACTATTCGTTTTCTATTAATTAAATTAATTTTATTCGAAAACATCCATCGGTTTCTTACTAAACTTCAACTACATCCAACGACCCTGATTACCTAACACTTTTCGTGACTGTACATATTTTTCCGTTCTTTTCTTCTTGTCAGATTATACGCGTGTACATAAATGGAGAAATAAATAATATATTTATTTATTTGTTCATTTTAAGTTGTTGTTGTTGTATAATTATGCAAAAATGCTAATGTCAGTCCTACGACGTGATTTCGATTTGGGTCTCATCTATCAAATCTCACCCCGGTGATGATAAACTTGACATATGGAACAGTATCACCACCAAACTAATATTCACCAAACCCTCCGAGTATTACAACTGCGACGTATGCATTCGCATCGTGTCTGTTCCCGTGATTTAGTTGTTGATTTGATTGCTTCAGTCGTTCATTCGCCTGACAATCGTTCTATCGTTCACCTAATAGCATGCAGCACGCATGCAGTCGAGTTAGATGTTCCAATGATGAAGGGTGCACGCCTACGTCACTTGTGTGTGATATAAAATATTACACGACTTAGGTATAGTCTTAAGTTATTTGTTAATATTAAGAGAGCCTGGTTTCTAATAGCAGGGGGCCGGGTGCTGTGGCGCAACTTTTTAGAGGCCCGTGTCCAGCAGTGTACTATGGTACTCAAACTCAAGGCATTTATTTCAATTAAACCATTTGCAGGCACTTTTGAACTGTCAAGGAATCAGTCAGTTAGTCAGATAGTTGAAGGTAGTGGCCCGTTCTAAAACGTAGATCTCTATGGAGAACAACGAGCATTAAATTCCAAGGACACTCTTTTGAATCAAGATATTACAATATCCTGGATACATTATTCTTTTTGTTTCTAATAGGTAGGTACGTATGTGAGAACAATGTATAAAAATAAAAATATAAAGAATTCAAGATATAAAGACTAAAGATTTAAGCACCGGGCCAGAGATGACAAGTCCCTACTGACGGCGTCCGTTCGCGAACATGACGCGTGGATGAGCACCATTCAGCTCAACCATTTTGAAGGGAGCCGAATGAGCAGTAGTTTAAAGACACCGGAACTAAGCGACAAGTTATCAGTGATCAGCGCGTCGACTGTTAGTAATACAAACCACTCAAAAGCAGCGTCTCAACTTGCGAACTGGTCGCGACGAGTTGGCGACCAAAAGCAGGAACGATTTCTGTGTAGTTATTAAGTAGTAGGATGACATAAACTGGTTAGGTAATTAATTTGACTATCACACAATTTTTTTATATTTGAACACATTGCAAATTCTACCTTTGCCAGCATTATCAACTGTTATATGGGCACCTCTAAATATTTTTTAACATTTGTACCTCGTTCGATAACTGATTAAATGGAGATGTCTTCCCTGCAATTTGTACGCATAATGTCATAGTAAAATTTTGAGATAAATGGTGTCCAAGTTTATGAAGGATATGATTTTTGAAAATCGTTAATTAACTTCTTGTAACTTGTAACTTCTTTTAACTGTTTCATATTTTTGAACACATGATTACGTTAAAAACTTTGTTCACAGAAAAATGGTACTAATGTCGTAATTTGGGAATTTTTCAGAAACACACAAATCTTGGATTTTCTCTTATCCCATGGATTTTCGCCTAGGCTATTATGGAGTGCTTAAATGGGTGACAAGCGCAAGATCGCTCTCTTTCACAATTTGTCGAAATTTGTCTTCGATTTTGACGTCATAATGCCTAACATGACTGTTAAGCTCGAGTTAACTCGATAAAGGCACTTTGACACTTCTTTATCTCGCGACGAGAGACCGAAGCATACTACTGGTAGTCCCCAAACGTTGATGAATATATAATATAATATATTTATTTGCTTTAAAACATGGTACAGTCACCAAAAGAGATAAGTAAACCAGGGTCGTCGGATATAGTTGAAGTGTAATAAGAAACCGATGGATATTTTCAAATGAAATTTAATTTGATAAATTAACAGTTTGTTTTCTATTAACTAAATTAAATTTTATTCTAAAAATTTCCATCGGTTTTTTACTAAACATCAACTATATCGACGACCCTGGTTACTTATCACCTTTGGTGACCGTACATTAAGGTATTTTTAATAGAGTTATGATCTTACATGTTTCGCCATGGACTGGCGTACAAATATTTAAACAGGTTAAATGTAAAAAAAATGTAAAACACATTAATTTGTTAAAATTATAGTTATAAAATGTCAAAAACACTTTTGAAATCTTATCAATAAGAGATATTTATAGTAATACGAGTATAGCGAAAACTCAGTAACATATCTTATTTTAATGCTTCTATTTTTTTAATGACACCGCACATACTAAAAAAAACACGAGTATTAAAATGACTGATAAAGTAACATATTGAAACCAAGGTAATGTTTACTTAACGAAATACAAATTAATAATTGCAAAAATATCGACAGAAAACCTTAAAGTATCGAAATAATATGAAAAACAATTTGTGACATAATTATATTTAAAGTACCTATTACTATTGCCGTTACTCGTAGTTTTACAAAATCACTGGTCATGTTATAGGGCCTATATTTTACAAAAAATTGCAGCTGCTCTTCATGAAAGTATGAAACTCTTCATAACTAGTGGCTCTGTGACCTGTAGACTTTGCGTGTCTGTCTTTGCATAGCTTAAAAATGCCTCAGGCATGAAGTTCGCCTTTGTACAGTACTGTTTTACTTGTGCATAAAGTTTGAATAAATATATAAATAAAACTGAATAAATGTTCATCAAAATTCTTAACACAAAAAGCGCTCGAAAATATCGCAGGAAGGCTGAAACATGATTTTTTTAACCTTTTCAACCCTCATATCTCCGCCATTTTGAAAAATTTCGAAAAACTGAACCGACAAGAAAGATCCATAAAATTATCGAACCTGTTCACAAAATTTCACGAGAATCGTTTGAGAAATGCGACCTGTATGAGTCACGAAAGCATTTTTGCCCAAATTGACACGTAGACGCTTCGCTCGCGTTCCGCGCTCGCTCGGTCCAAAATTCTTCCTTTAAAAAAACTCAAATATATCCCAAGATCTGTTGTTTGTTAATAGGAAGAAAAAGATGGTCACTAGCAAGCTGATAAAAATGGCCGCACAAATTTTTTAATAATGCGATTCAAATATATTCGGGGTCAATAACAGGACAACACTTTCAAAGAAACTTCAGAGTTTCTTAGGTTTTGCGGAAGTTGAGTCTAAATTAAATAAAGTAACTTCCCGAGTTCGCGTTTTGCAGACTTAAATTAAATCTTTAAACTTACGCTGTACAGAACTCGACACAGTTATAGATGAGGAAATGATATCAGTAAATGATCGAATCAATCCAATTAGTGGAATGAATGGAACACTTTACGAAGCTGTATGTGTGACTGGTACCCTAAGGGCCGGCGCCCACTGGCGGCACGGCACGGCATGGGATTTTTATGTGACGAATAGAAATATAACTTATATGTATGACAATAAAATTGAAATTTCAATGATGATGCCTAAGGACGTCGCGACATGCCTAAGGATACTGCGGCAGCGTTGCCGTTGAAATTTGATTTTTACTGTCATACCATTAAGTTATATTTCTATTTGTCGCATAAAAATCCCATGCCGAGCCGTGTCGCCAATGGGCGCCGCCTTAAGATAGAACGATATTGACCCAGTTAGCAATCGGCCTTTAGGAATGCTTTTTACGAAGCTTGAAATAGTTCAAAGTGCGGTATACGAACTTGGACAGGTTAGGACTTGGGATTATCAGAGAGTGGTTTTAAACGTCCTTTACGGCAAATAAATTAAAAAGGATATAAAGGTATAACGGTTGGGTATATTAATTTTAACATCAAAGATATCATTGTAATGCGTTAATTACGAAGTGTCATAGTGAATTAAAGCCTTGTTGAGTTTTAACCTATGTAAATATGACAGCTCTTATTGTGTACGCATGACTACATATCAAGCTATACATTTCCAGTAGAAGCTGACTTCTCATTAAACGAAAAGCCTATACAATGCGAGGTCAGCTGAAACTCGAAATGTATAGCTTGATATGTCGCCGTGTGTACCACTACCTTGTTGGCATGCAATTAAGAAATAGCCTAGCAGATTTTACACCATGTCTTCTACTTACTCCTCCTAAAATGGTACCTAGGTACTTATACTAAACGTGACAGTCTAATTAATAAATTACAATTAAGAACCAATCTTAAACTTCCATTTAACGAACAAGCAAATATTCAGAAATTTAATTTCCCGCAACATCTTTTAAATCAAGTAAACGGAAGAAAATAACTCATAATCTCGACATCAACAATAAATAAATTAATTTGGAGTGCCATTCCTGTAATGAGGAAGCCTGTGCACAAGGAAGATGTTCGGCGAATACGGCCAACTAATTTCGACGACACGCTTTAAAACGACGAATAATAAAAGTTAATGGGACCGCTCTCTTCGTGATTCCTGGCGACGGCGAGTGCTCATTTGCCTGGCCCTCGTTTCCGCCGTGTTAATTAGCATTTTGGCACTAAAATACGTATAATTTGGAACCTTTGCAGGTAAACTTGAGATTTGTTACATATGGTGTGGGCCGTTTTGTTTGGATGTAATAAGCTATTTTGTTAATTTTGGAACGAAGTTCCTTATCGCGCGTTGTGAAAGGCGGCTAGACGGAAAAAATGGGGAATTCTTACGAAAAGTTGTCACGACACTTTTTGCTATAGTAAGCTATTGTAAGCTGTGCGGCGTCGCATGTTTCTCTGTCTGTCTCTCTCTCTCTTATAGAAAGCAAGCCAGATATTTTGACAACAACAACAAAAACAACAACAATCAACAACAACAACAACAATCCCAACAACAACAACAACAACAACATCAACAATTCCTTCACTAATTAATCGAAAGGAACTTCGTTCCATCCGGGTGTCCCTTGACACCTCTCAAGTTTTTTTTTTTATATTTCATTAGTTCTAGACAACATGATTTCTAAAGGTTCGTCACATGGTAGGTAGGTTACGACGTTACACGAACACTTCTAAATAGTATGAATTTTAAATTAATTGCGAATACCCTCCTAATTGATATTACATATTTGCATAATTAGCCTATAATGTTCCCACTGCTGGGACACAGGCCTTCTTTGTTCGAGAGGGAGTGGGCTGTAATCCACCACGCGGTCCCAGTGCGGGTTGGTATATTTGAATTAATATTATTTAGCATCCATTTTTTTTTTATCACCAAACACTTTACTTCAGAGCAGCCCATCGGCCATTCAGTGACTACTTACGTTACACCATTTTATTATTTCATTTATTTTTATTTAACCACTAGCTTTTGCCCGCGGATTCGCCCTCATGGAAGTCGGAAATTATCCCTCGGGAACGTACTGCTGGGATAAAACGTATCCTATGTGTTAATCGTGGTTATAAACTATCTGTGTGTCAAATTGCATTTAAATGCGTTAAGCCGTTTTCGCGTGATTGAGTAACAAACATCCAAACATAAAAATATTAGTAGGGGGATTTATGTACCTACACACATATAAACAGTCAAGAAGAAAAGAACAGAAAAATACGTACAAAGGTGACGCTTATTTCTAAGGAAATCACTTTCAACATACCTGCGACAGAAAAGTAGATAAAATGAGATAAGACAACGTGTGTAAGAGTAGAAGAGAAAACAAAAAATAAACAATTCACAAATTTAAATAAAAACAAGCAATATCAGATGTTACATACATACATACTTCTACTATCTAGAATTCTAAATATGTCTATGTCTTGGAGATAGTGGGCACAGAGAAAGTAGGAAGACGATTAGCAAGATAGTTCGATAACTTAATGAAAGAAAGAATGTATAAATAATAATACTTGTCTGAAAGTTCTAAATAAGACAGATACAAAATAATGCAGAATAGTGTTAAAGGGTTTAACGCGTATGCTCTACGCAATGGTGCCGATTCTCTTGTCACGAAAATCTCTAAAATAGACTAACAATTAAAAAAAAAATGTTTATTCCTGTCAAACGACGATTTCTCATTCTGAAATAGACTAAAGTGACACAACTTAACTATATTTTGGTTTGACAGCACTAAGATGGCACCGAGTTAGTAGTTTAGTGAAAATGGCAATTTTGCTATTCTGAATTTGACGTTGTTTACCTAAAATTTTGGTTGTCTAACTCAATCTGGCTATAATGGGAAAAGGAATATTTTCTAAAAGGTGATCAGCAGTTGACATTAAGCTATTGTAACTTAGATAAATTAATAACTGACTCACTAAAAAGTGAAAAATAAATCGCGATTAAAAAGGTGTGGATTTTTTTTATTGTCCTGAACTAAAATTCACCATAACACCTCAATTACGGGTGCAAAAACAGTACTGTATTTTTTTGTTATTTTATTTTGCTTATATCTCGAAAATGGTGTGTCCTATCATATAAATAATGAAAATTTAGACCCCCTTCATGAAACCCCTTAAACAGCTAAAACTGTACATGTAAGTAATAATTTTTCATATTTTCCATACAAAAAGTGAAAAAATCCAAATATAAAAACTTTTTTGCAAAAAAAAAAACCATCAACTTCAAAAAAAACACACTACAAGGTGAAAAATAACTTTAATTTCGTAAGTCGGTGTCCTTTGGATCTGTATTTTAGATTCTTGCCACCGACTTCCGAAATTAAAGTTATTTTTCACCTTGTAGTGTATTTTTTTTGAAGTCGGTTATTTTTTTTTTGCAAAAAAGTTTTTATTTTTCACTTTTTTGTGAGTCGGTTATTAATTTATCTAACTTACAATAGCTTAATGTCAACTGCTGATCACCTTTTAGAAAATATTCCTTTTCCCGATGCAGGGACGTTAATTGTTGAGGAGTTCTCCTGGTAAGAACCAAAAGAACTGGAGCTGATAGCCACCATCAGCTCCATTTCAACATGTAAATTGTGACGAGCATAAATTGCTTCGCAAACATATTAAAGTAATCGAATCGCAACCCTTGAAATATTGAGTAGTTCCGGTTGCCACCAATGGCCTTCATTATCAGGTCCACTTCACCGAATGGTGCTTTCCGAGAGAAATAGCCCAAGTTACTATAAAAAATACTCAAATCGCTATAGGTGTGCCTATAAAATTTGAGGATTTCCCTCGATTTCCATGGGATCCCCTCATCAGATTCTGACTTGGTGACAATGGGACCACCTCGAGAACATTCCCTTTCGAACAAAAAAAGAATTTTGCAAATCCGTCTATATATGACGGAGTTATGCCCGAACATACATAAAATATATATATATATATATATATATATATATATAAACATCCGAATTGATAACCGACTTCAAAAAGGAGGAGCCTTTTTGAAGTCGGTTAAAAACACATCGAGGCAGCAACCAATGCACGCCTCCGGCTCTAAAAAAAATCACGGGGTAGGGCAAACAAGTACCACGTGGAGTCGCGATTGTCAAATAAAATTTTAGTTGCGTCAAAATTATTTCTAAATTTAGAGATATTTTCTTGCAGAATAGCTATAAGATTCTCATCGCAAAAAGTAAGGAATTTTAGTGATAGTTTAGTTAATTTAGTTCGCTGTAAAAGAGAATCGACACCAGTGATTCTAAAAAGGCTTTAATAATAACATAACATTCCGCCTTTTTTTCCTGAAGGGCTAGTCAGAGGTGTATCTATAATAGTACCTACACCCACATTTCGACAGATATGTAAAAGATGATGATCATTATCTACATTAATTAAGGATAGAATTCCGTTTGATCCCCAAACTTTAATACAAATAACCCTTTCCCATGGGTTAGACACGTTGATCTGTATAATGATTATTATAAAACCACTATCAAAGTTGTATTTTCCCTTCATTTGATCAAAATATTGACGTTATCAGTAAATACATACCTACTGTTTTTTTGATTTAACATTTAAGCCCGCATTACAGAACCTTACTCAAGACTCAAGCATTACTTAAAAATAGTTTCAATCCATCAAATTCAAAAAAATCTAATTTAAAAATAGTTTCAATCATTCAATACACAGGAGAAATTCATAGTGAGCGGAAACGTTTTTAAAAAAAAAATGTCTTTAAACTAATTTTAAGTTATATTTGAGTCTTGAGTGAGCTCCTGTATGTAGGACATACGGGCCGTAGAAAAGTCATATTGCTTGACTAAATCACAGTACTAGAAAACAGTCAGTATATTTTGTTTAAGAAGTCCTAAGCATACCGAAAGCTGATGTTGAATTTAAAATACACTTTGAATGCAATCGCAGAACTAATCGTATTAAATGTAGTAGAGCGGCTGCGGTCGTCCCCAGTCACTTCTAGAAAATTCTCCCGAGTAAAAGATTAGGAAACTTATTTACATAAGTTCATGTACTTATTTATTGAGAGGATGTTATACAATTTAATATTATGTAAACTATTTTTCATGTAAATGCGAAAGCGCCACAGTAGCCCGAAATTAAAATTTTCGAACGTTTTTTCACGTGTGCATGGTCAGTGGCCCAATTGTATTCAATATGATTCGCGGCCGTAACATATATTTACTGAATTACAATAATTAAAATCATCAACACACAGTAAGTAGTTTTTACGTTTGTAATTTGATTTTATTATTGATGCTAACATAAAACTTTTATTCATTGAAAACCAGGCGCGGACTTTACGCCTGTTATTTTCAATTTATCTTTTCCATACCCAATATTTGAAAACAGTGCAACACTGAATAGATCGTATGCTAGACTATAATCATAAATAATGTTTAATGTCCTATACAAAACATTTAATTTCCGTATTGCGCGGCCATGACACATGTGTCGGCCATCGATGGAATTGATATGCACTGTTTTAGTCACCCATAGTTACAAAGTGCCTGTGAACGTATGTTTACGCTTTTTGTTGGAATTTCAATAGAATGTTCGACTAAATAGAATGCAGGTCCAACATGATTGTTGGGTTTTAGTTCAGTATCCAATATGAACGATCCGGTATTCTCAGGCTTTATGAAAGTAAAGTTCGATTATTGTGCTATGTCTAGTATATCTAAATATGAATGTTTTATACACATAAACCTTCTGGAATAAATTATCATAATGATGTTGAAAACCGTATCAAAATCCATCGCGTAGTTTAGAAAAACAACGGGGTCACACAAACAGACAGGAAAAGTGTCTTCAATTTTATGTATACTTACTAGCGACCCGCTCCTGCTTCGCACGGTTTTACGGTTTGACATAACATCTAGATTTATTTATTATATTTAGGTAAGTTTAACATTAATGTTTTATATACATAAACCTTCCGGAATAAATTCTCTAAATGATGGTGAAAATCGCATCAAAATTCATTGTGAAGTTTAGAAGAACTAAGCCGTCACCACGAAAAAAGACTTGCTTACATGCAGACACGAAAAAAGACTTGCTTACATGCAGACACGAAAAAAGACTTGCTTACATGCAGACACGAAAAAAGACTTGCTTACATGCAGACACGAAAAAAGACTTGCTTACATGCAGACACGAAAAAAGACTTGCTTACATGCAGACACGAAAAAATACTTGCTTACATGCAGACACGAAAAAAGACTTGCTTACATGCAGACACGAAAAAAGACTTGCTTACATGCAGACACGAAAAAAGACTTGCTTACACGCAGACACGAAAAAAGACTTTGTTTTATACATAATATTATTATGTATTGATATTTATTTATTTATTTAAACTTCTCGCACACAAATGCATACAAAGGCGGACTTAATGCCTTAGGCATTTTCTACCAGTTAATCAAGGGTGGTGAAGAGATAAGATGACAGGTGCTCTGTATAACATGCGTTACTAATAATAATAAAAAATATAGCCCGTGGTTACGAGCGACACGCTCAAGC
Organism: Griposia aprilina; assembly: GCA_916610205.1. Taxonomy (NCBI): domain Eukaryota; kingdom Metazoa; phylum Arthropoda; class Insecta; order Lepidoptera; family Noctuidae; genus Griposia; species Griposia aprilina. The sequence continues at coordinate 9,796,035 of OU744287.1, forward strand.
GACACGCGTCTTGAGACAGCGACTGCGGAGCAAACAAATGAAATAAGTTATTTTAACGGAAACAGGAGACGCGTGCGCGTGTTGCGTCGCAAGTCGCATCGCTCGAGACCGTGAACGAGTAAACTATCCATCTTTCCCCTTGGTTACAAGGCTCCATAAAGGCGAACTAGGAACTATAGAGGTATGAGGAACAGGGTGTAAAGTTCACTCATACTATCATAGAAATGGGAGGATCTCCCAACCAGACGAGTGTTGTGTCTGGTGGGCAACTGCCCGACGGTTGATGTCGGGACGTTGTACTCGTATACATACTACTCGCACTCTAAACTCTGCTTGTGCGATGCAGGATTTGCGAGACGTCAGTGTGACGTGTAGCTCGCATGTGGCGCTATAGATACCGCTGCAGAACTATGTATTTCGAAGTACGGGCTACAGTATGTTCCTTTAAATCTAATAAAAACATAGTTTCGATTACAAATCCGTTTTTCAAGCGTAGCGTATACGAATGAATTACTGATGTTGAAAAGGTTACAGAAAACGGCTAATCTACTTGTAAAGTCAGGGAAATTAATTATTTAGCAAATTGAATACTAACTTAAATTGTCCGTATATCCAATACACAACAGACTTGTCAATATTGACAGTTGTGTGAGATGGCTAGAACACGGCAAATTGACATAGCTTGTCAATTTGAACCGACTTCCAAAAAGGAGGAGGTTATATGTTCGACTGTATGATGTTTTTTTTATTTTTGTGTATGTTCACCGATTTCTCCGTCAATTGTGTGCCGATTTTGAAAATTCTTTTTTTGTTTAAAAATATATGTTCTCGAGGTGGTCCCATTGGCACCAAGTCAGAATCTGATGAGGGGATCCCATGGAAATCGAGGGAAATCCTCAAATTTTATAGGCAAACGTATAGCGACTTGGGTACTTTTTATAGTATATCGTGCATTTGCTGCTGGAAAACACCATTCGGTGAAGTGGAACTGATGATGAAGACCAGAGGTGGCAACCTGAACTTCTCAATAATAAGTATTTCACGGGTTGCGATTCGGTTTTAATATGGTTGCTAAGCAATTTATGCTCGTCACAATGCATATGGTGAAATGGAGGTGATGGTGGCTTCACCATCGGCTCCAGTGGTTTTGGTTCTTAGCAGGAGAACTCCTCAACAATTAACGTCCCTGCGAAAAGGAATATTTTGTAAATGCTAATGAGCAGTTGACATTAGGCGATTGTAACATAGATTTATTAATAACTGACTCACAAAAAAGTGATAAATAAAAACTTTTTTACAAAAAAAAAACAACCGACTTCGAAAAAAACACTACAAAGTGAAAAATAACTTTAATTTTGGAAGTCGGTGGCAAAAAACAAAATACAGATACAGAGACACCGACTTCCAAAATTAAATTTATTTTTCACTTTGTAGTGTTTTTTTTTGTAAAAAGTTGTTTCTTTACAATTAGTTTTATATTGAAAGAATTTGGATTGACTGCCATCTTGCCTAATGATGATGAATAATATAATAATTATTTGTAATACTTGCCCTTTAACAAGAGTAGGTAAGGTAATAGTTATGTAGCAACCTATAGATAGGCTAGCTCAAGTCCTCATAGTCCTCCAAGTTGATTAATGAAATTGGTTCTATTTACAGGTACACACGGCTACATATCAAGCTATACATTGCCAGTATAAGCTGATCTCACATTGTATAGGATTTCCATACAACGCGAGATCAGCCGTGTGTACCATGGATTCAATAAATACCGACTAGAGTACTCCGAAACGATTAATCACAATTACAATCATAGATATTACCTTATCTGACTTAAGTAAGTACCTATTTTAGTATTTATTTTGGCAAGTACATACCTTAGTAGTAAATTATTTAGATTCTGGGAAATCATCTCGTATTTTCAAGTAAAAATACCTACTCACTTATTTTCTTTTGTTTTTCTCTAAAACTGAAACAATTCTCAGTGTCTTTTCTATAGATATTTACAAAATCAGTGTGACAACGAATCCAACCTTCTTTTTATTGATTCGTCCCACATAAACTTCTTTACACAATGTGCGTTAGCTTGTTTTTGTGTTTTTCAGTACAAAACATACTATTCCTGCACATATTTTTAGCTTATGGTCATAAATATTATGTTTATGGGGCTCTTTCTTCAAAGGAACATACATATTTAATATAATAGCCCACTGCTTGCTGGTTTGCTGTCAGAAAAGTCCTCGTTGACGACAGGTCGCCTAGAGAGGAACTAAGGGTTTGTTCCACCATCAGCGATGAAGCGAACGGCGACAACATTGACCCACTCAACGTAGGTACTTTTACTCGGCATCCCTAACCCCGCGTCCTAACCAAACTGATCGTTCGCGCGAATACGCAATCGTTGCATTCATACGTCACATTTTTTTTCCGGAAAACTGGGAGACATCCACTGTCGACGCGACCACGTGTTCGGGTTCACCGAACAAAATATGACTTAATTATGATCGCGACGATCGCCTACTCGCACGACGATGGCTTTTGGTTAGGATGCGGCCTTTTCCTTCTAACCTAACGAATGATGAAACAAAAGTGTCTTAATTACCTGACCTCTCAAATAGAGTGGAAACAAATGTTGTACGTATACATAGATAACTAAAACATGCTCAAAGTTCATCATGCATCGCAGTAACTAAATGACATCAGACTCACATAGTTTGGACCAACTTCTCGCTTACCTATATACCATACTTTCCAAGCCCAACTAACTTTAAATTTTGTTTTATCGCCGACTGGTTATCATACATAGTATGTAGATATCACCGTATGATTGTAAACTATCGATAAATTGTGACCTGTACCATACTGCTTACAAAGTAACGTATTCATTTTCGATAGTTTATAATCTGTCCATGTCAAACCGTCAAATTGTTAACGAACCTGCATTTACCGACAGGGTTCACAATCTGTCTGATTTTATCACCTGGATAATTGTGAACCACCCCTGATTTGTCGGTCTTGGCGGTAGTAGAATTGGCCTCAGTAACTAAGCCAGGCTACCCCGACCAAATGGGTAAAGTTAGGTTAGAACTGTGACCAACCGCACGCGAGTCGAGCGAGCGAAGCAAGTGGTACCACGGCAGTAACCGGCGAGCGGTACTTCCAAGTTGGACGCAGTCACTTAGCTATTTAGCATTAGCGCAAGGTGCGATCAAGTTTGATACCAGTTTACAATTCGTCGATTTACCATGGACAGATTATAAACTATCGAAAAATAATTGTAAATGGTTTGTGGCAGTTTACAATTTTTCAATAGTTTATTATCTCGCAAGATATAAATTAACGGTGTTCATAATTATACGGTGACAGGTACATACTTTGCTTAAATCGCGACTCGTTGGCAGTGGAGTAAGTGCCTAAAGGTGGCAAAATTTGAGATTTCACCCGATCTTCCACACATACTTTTGAATATTATGATGCTTACAGGAAAATACAGTGAAATCGTGGTTTCCGTGTGACGGTGTTCACCAGACAGCAGTAGCTTGAATAATTATATTAATACGTATTTCCTTCTCTACAGCTTTGTACTGTAGAGGTTTTAGCCTGAATGGCTTCCCTATGCAACTTCCACGAGTATTTTATATATTATTATTTCATTTTTCTATTTTTTACTATTTCTATTTTTGTTTTTCATTTATATCTGTAAATTTTATGGTATACATAATATTAATATTCTATTCTATTCTATTTCATATTTAGAAGAAGAATAGAAAAAAAGACAAGAGAATCCGCTTGGGGGCTGACAGTCCCGGTCGTGTTAAATAAGTAGTTACATTAATAGATTAAAAAACATAATTAACTATTATTAATATTAAAACACGCCTTTTATTAACTTAACTTTCAAAACCTGAGTTGCAGGTAGGTACAGTCAGCAACAATAGTCGATTAACACTTACTCTTAATTAATGAGGAATTATTAAATTACAATAAAGCCAGGATTAAACAAAATTAAATAAAAAATAGGGGGTGCTAGTATGTGAGTGTATATATGTGCATTTGTGTTAGGGTGTGTGTGTGTGTGTGTGTGTGTGTAAATACCAAAGTTTTGTATTCTTATATATTTATTTTGTTTGTATGAATATAGATTAGATTAATAAAATGTGTTTCCATTTCGTGGAAATGATAATAGAGACTGTGTATTGTTTTGAATGGGATTTATATTTTTCAGAAATACCTACAGTTAAAAGGATTTTTAATACTTTTTTTTTCGTTTGTATATTTGTATCCCCATTAATGCACTATACTGTTTTCATTCATTGTTGGTTAGAACTTACATTGTTGAAAATACCGTGGAATTCATAAATTCTGTTCAAATTCTGAAATACTTACTTTTATTAAAATAAATGACGAGGATAATCGCATAGATAGGTAGATTGATAGTTAATCATTTATTCAGTGCACACAAAAGACAGCATTACACACAACAGCAGAATTAAATGATAGCAAATTACATGAATATAAATATAAAAACAAGGTGCCAATATACAAAAAAACATACTTAAAAAAGAAATATAAGTACTTAATGACACCATGCAATTCTTCAAATCAAAAAACTAATATACCTACAAGGTGCGGTGTGCGTCTCAAGGTTGCACCAAATGGGAGTCCAGCTTAGCATGTGTCAGGGAAATATACTTGATGCTGATATTCTACTGGATCCTTGCACTGACATACGGACGCCAAGCCAAGCAGACGAGATAAATTGGTGTTGTGACAAATTGTTATGCGCGGAGTGAAATTATACATAAGTTAAACTATTACAGTGACGGTTGTATTGGGAAAAGTTCTTATTCGTTGATGTGTTGATTGTGTTTTGATTAGGGGAGAGTCCGGCAGTACCGTCACCTTAAGGTTTAAGCAGGATGAAATAAAAATCCCCCAGGTTGTATGTTAAATATCAGCTAAAATGTGTTAAGGCATTCAAGTTCTGTAAATAAAATCAATAAAATACTATTATATTGAGAAACAATCAGCTTTATTAATAAAATTTGAAGAGTATGAAAAATCAACTCAAAAAAATTTGGCCTCCAGTACCACCATAAAAATGGTCAATTATTACACGCAAAAATCACAAGTGTATTGATTTGCTAGCTCTGATATATTTGCACAAGCCTCATGGACCCAAACCTTGAAGTTGCAGTTTCCACATTGAATCCAATCCTCTTCATGAGATTCACAAAGGACAAATTGTCTCTTCCTGGTTCGATCTGTGGGGAGGACTCTGGTTTTTTTCTGTTTTTTTTTGTTCACGGCTTTATGCATATTGGCGGGATCCCATCACCCTTATTTTTCTTCGTATCACCATCACTATTATCGCCTGGTATCTATGTGTACCTATAAGAAAATAAAATGACTCAAAAATAAACCTAAATAGTGGCTGGTACTAGGGGACAATTTTATGGCCGGTACTGTAGGGAACGAAAAAAATATAATGTGCGACCCTAGAAAATAATTTACAAATAAATATTGAAATTAAACATATTTTATAATAGCTATATAAATAACCAATACATACCAGGTTTAACTTCTTTTGAACTCGTTCTATAAACTTCTATAATCACCCACAGAACTTTAGTTGTGTATCGTGCGTTCACCATGCGCGACACAAATCGGCGTACTGTCAGTAAGCGTGTTGCGACAGGTCGCCGCCGCGCGGGGCATATACTTGTAAGAACGTATTACTTTAATGGCAACATATTAGCGCCATCACTTATAGAGTTCAGGAAACTCTAACTGGCCGGTACTGGATGCCGGCCGGTACTGTAGGACTTTCCCCTACTTGATTATTTATAAAGTTATTATGTATAATGTATTAATGAATAATCTTATTACATTAAGAATAATAATAGTGGCATAGGAGCGAATAAAAATAAGCGGTTTGGCTAGACTAAATTATGTTTACAATAAATAAATATAGGTAAATAACATGTGTATTATAGTTATTATCCAACAAAAGATCCACAAACTATATAAGTATGATTATTATCTTTTACCGCAAAAAATACTATCTAGAAACTATAAAGGTTGGTATGAAAATGTATGTTATTAAATCAGGTCAAATAGGTCAAAGAGAACTCAATAGAGCCGACGACATGTGTCTACTTCATCATCATTATCAACAGCCCGACTTTAGCTATTATTGGGCATAAAGCTCTATTTTCTTGTGTCAATCTCCACGCTCCTGTACCAGCCTCACCCAGGTTCTACCCACAATAGCAACACTGTCGCCATCTTGCTGCCGGACGACCGACACTTCGTCTTCCAGTACTTGGACGCCACTCGGTCACAGCCTTACTCCACCTGTCATCAATGCGCCTTACCAGGAAAACAGATGAGTGTGTACTTACTTATTATAAACACTAACAAGAACCGTCATTCTATGAGAATCCCATTTATCTCAACAATCGAGTAAAAAGTCGCCTTTGAAACAAGAAATTGAATTCCAAAGCCTAACTCAAGAACCAGATCGTTCCACAATTAATTACAACCCAAAGATCAGTTTATTTAATACCAAAATTAGCGAATTAACACAGCTATAGTCATGTAATTTACAATTAATTAACAAAGGAAAATGCTGGCTCTGAATGCTTACTTTCAGAGAAAATAGACTTTGCAAATATTCACCCGAGAATAAAGTTACTCGGGGCGTTTAACTTTTGTATTCAATTAAATAAAAAGCTCTAGAAATAAACGGCAAGCATAGTAGAATCGTCCTCATAAATTGTTGCAATTTTGGCCTGGTTTTACTCAGGTTTATTACAGACTTTTTTATTCTACCTTTGCAGTTTCAAAATAAGAAAATCAAGGATGGAGTTGAGTCTGAGATAATATTTTTTTGTGGAGCGGAAAATGACAATGCCTATTCAATATTTTAGAGTTACTTTATTTAATTAGAGACCTTGATTTAGGAGACAGTTTTATTTCGGTACTTCCTCGAATTTAACTGCAAGAGTTCTGTTGGATATAGTTTTTATTCGAGCGGAACTGGTATTCAAGTATATTTTATGCTTGTTTCTGAAACTCCTGTGCCTCTCAGCATCCACGTTCCTCATAAAATTTTCTACAGCGAATATACCGCAACGTATCTTGAAAACTCCAAGTAGGTGGATATTATTTCTACTTTTATTCCCACATACATACAGGGAATTAATTTTTTGTTCACACAAAGCTTTTGTTTTAAAAACGCAAATATTTTGTTAGAAATTAATGCTTCCCTTGTATAATGTAGAAGAACAATAACAAACATTCTCTTATGTACCGCAGAGAATATTCGTAAGCAAATGTTCGCGTGTTACCTTACTTGGCTTCATGTGACCAGTCTTACCAGAATTGAGATATTCCAAATGTTATACGTTAATGCTTGCTTTTTAACAAGAAAACATTCACTTGGCAAAGAATGTTTTTATTACAGCATATTGCTTACCAATAAACATCAATCGTGAACAAATAGTAGGCACCTTCCAACCTTAACAAATCAACTCAACCTATCGCAGTCCACTGCTAGACATAGAACTCTCACAGACTGCGCCACAACACTCTGTATTCGGCCTTCAGCATCCATCCTCTCCCAACAACCTTTTTTGGGGTCGTCTGCCAACCTAACAACCTAAAAATAAACACATTATGTGTGTCTAATTTTTTAATTCAAATTTATGAGTTCCAAGAACTTCTTCTTAACAACATACACTTCTCTTACAATTACATACCAACATCAAAGCTTAAACCGCGACAACAGAACCGTCTCCTCAAATGTTCACCTTCAAAGTAGTAACGTGACTACACGTCATATCTCAGTGTAACCCCAAGTCGCGTACTTGTGAACAGTATATGACGGCAACGATAGATTTATTTACAGCAAGCACGCGCACAGCTCAGGTGCAACTCTCTAGCGTTAATATCGCAGCTGATATACAAATATCTACGTCATCGTCGATCCGGGGCCGGATTAAGCTGTGCACAACATTGTTTTATTTAATTATAGCGAAATTGAATTGAATTCGAATGTTGTTCATCAATAATAACAGTTCAAGTGTTGATACCGCTTTATTTTGTGTTGTAGTGTTTTGTTTAATTTGGTAATTTGCTTTGCTACATGTCCAAAAACATTGATTTCTAAAGCCGTCCTATATACATACATACATAAACTTACGCCTTCTTCCCATGGGGGTAGATAGAAACTACAGAACGCCACCTGCTACGATCCTTACATACTCTTTTAGCTTCATTTACGTTCATACATCTGATACATATCCGTCGTAGTATATCTACTTAATTAACAATTTTAAATTTATCTATTCAATGACCGATAACGCACAGCCGTAACCACTGGGTCTAGAAGCATGAAATTTCGCGCAAGAGTTCCTTTTATAACGTAAGTGAGCAATAAGGAAGGGTTTTTAAAAAGAAATCTCAATTTCAAACTTCAAATTCAAAAATCATTTATTTTAATCCATTTATGATCATAAGTTGTACATTTGAATAAAAATAAAATTATAATTTCTTAAATTAAAATAAATATATATAAAAATAATTAATTTAATAATATAAATTAAATTAAAAACTTAAAATTAAATCAAAAATATTAATAATACGCAGGAATGAAAGTTGGTATAGAAGTTCCTCATTTAAACCGTTGAGAAATCCCATCGGGCACACAGCTTGTTTTTCTATAACTGTCAATAGAGGCCACCGATTAACACATCAGGCCATGACTATGTTAGTTTTCTGTTACCGCCGTATTTATATTGTTCCGCAGTGCGATATCGATGACTCGCGCATAATATTTCGCTCAGGTATTCTCACAATTTAATTTTGTCGGAACCGTACAGCATGTGTAGTATGGCCACTATAGAAACGGAAGAATCGGAAGACAATATGACAGATTGTAGAAAATTTTCTTCAGCGCGATGTCAAAATTCAAGAACAGAATGACATTTTGTTAACCCTTCAACTGAGGCTTAATTACTATTGAAAGTGATTTGTCTTCTTTTCGTAGAGTAAAGATAGAAGTGGTCATGCTACGCATGCTGATGTTCAGAACATAGGTATTGAAGTTTCATCAAAATAATTGAAGAAGATAAAGGATCGCAATCTTTTCTAATAACAACAATTTAAATCAATAATAATAATAATATTAACAATTAATTAATTATTAATAATAATAATATTAACAATTCATTAATTATTAATAATAATAATATTAACAATTAATTAATTATTAATAATAATAATATAATTATTTATTATTAATTAATAATATTATTTAATTTCTGTTGTAACAAAACATCACACCTATATTTCCCTGAAGGGAAAGGCAGAGGTATACCTATAGGACGTCCACATTTCGCCAGTTATGTTTAGGTCACATGTTTTTGTTTAAAAGAAAATTCACCGAGATTTACAGGTTAAGACAATAATAACGTTGCAACGTTGGATAATTTTCCAACGGATATCGAAGACGCTTTAGTTTGTAATTTTAATCTTTAAGAACATTCCCTATAGGTACTTTAAGTTTGGTCCACAAATAAATTGTTTCCTATATTATACTTCTACTAAGAAAATCAATTTGATAGGTAGGTATCTCAAATTTTTCAAGTGCTAGGTACTCATGCCGGTTAGTAATAATTATACTATCATAGTTCAGCGGGGTAATTGCGTAACACACTAACAATAGGAATGCCTTTCATTTTGACAGTTCAACATCATTCACTGCGTTATTTGTGTTGTAGAGCAGACAAATTTATTCGAACCCATGAAGCAATGGATTAGCAATAGGCTTCAAAATTATTCAGATTGTGATTGATAGTGTGTTACGCAATTAAGGTGGTGGTACTGAGCAGTTTGATGTAGGTAGGTACAGTCGCCAGCAGGTCAAGCTACACGAAACTGTCAAATTTCCCCAAAAGATTTTAAACCTTAAAGTTTTGATTTTTAAGTTCAAAATAGAAAGAGAAAATCTGACAGTTTGTGATAATTTGATGTGTAGGTACTTACCGCTTCTTGTTCCCAGCTTAACAACTTGGACACGGTGAAGGGTTAGAATTTACGGGTCTAACTATTAATTTCGACGTTCATAAAGTGTTTATAATTACCTGTCTTTATTGGTTGCATTAAAAGAGCCTCAACGATAAGTGACACTTAAAGATGCGTGTGGCATACCTTGGGCTGTCAGAAATGACACAACCTAGCTGTCTACCTACGGTTTACCAAGGAGGGCGCTATTCTTACATGAATTGTGCCCATATTAGAAAAGAAAAACTTGTAACTTTCATGAAAAAACGATAACTCGATTTGATTCAGCAAGAATGCCGACTTCCTTGTTCTATTGTAAAACATAGTTCTTATATACCACTGCACTACTACCTATGTAATATTTAAGCAATTATTTCTTACTAACAAGGACTAAAACAAACCGATTTGCTTAGTTTACTTAGTAGACACCGCTTCAAGTAAATTTGAAGTCCTTTATTGACGAGGATTATATCGTGTTCCGATGATAGACGTCTACAAAAGGGAGTGACTACAAACACTATTTAAGATTTCTTGATTTATCTAAGTGAGTGAAATGAGTAGAAGGCCAATACCCGTAATTAAAAACGATCAAAATCTAGTCGCAATCAATCGCCGATCTCAGTGACAATCAATGTCAAAAACTTGTCAGAAAATGAAATACAGAGAGATTTTTATAGATTGAGACAGATTATAAATCGTAAAGAACGTCCGATTCTTGTTCGTTCGTAATTTCCCCTCAGGCTTCTAGAGTTTAGGTCAGCAAACAATTTTTTCATTTTCTTTGTATTTAGTTACTTAATATGAGTGCTATATTAGTAGATAAACACTCCGTAGCACTAATACTAATGTTTGATAGATAAACACTCCATAGCACTAGTACTAATGTTTGGTAGATAAACACACCGTAGCACTAATACATTTTTTTTTAATTTGGCTTAGAAAAGAAACCTCTCTTATCAAAATAGTGTAGTCGTCTGTATCTTAAATAAACAAGTCTAAAAAACTCAAAGTAGAGATAGTAAACTTAAATAAATACTAACCGCTTGAAAAATTATAAATACCTATCAAATTGATTTTCTCAAATGAAGTTTAATAAAGGAAACGATTTATTTGTGGACCAAACTTAAAGTACCTCCAGGCAATGTTCCTAAAGATTAAAATTACCAACTAAAGTGTCTTCGATATTATTTGGAACATTATCATTCATTATTAATTGTCTTCACCTGTAAATATCAGTGAATGTTCTTTTAAACAAAAATAACAGCAACAACAACATGGGACCTAAACATAACTGGCCAAATTTTATTACAGAAGTTTTTTTTTTAATAATCCCTTAAGTTTTATTAAGAAGTTTTTGTATAACTGTGAACATTAACTTACTGACATAATGCTACAAACTATCTTGTATAAGTTACACTTCAAGTAAGTCGCGTTTGTAACTGCTACATTATTAAATTTCAATAAATTCTCATCCGTATTGCAATATGACGCTTGTTTTGTGATTCCGGGTGTAAGCCGGATTAGGAACGACGTTTATTTCAGAGAACAATCACGTATGCGTTTGTTTTTTAAATAGTTATAATCTTCATCTTCTTAGCGTGTCGATAAACGCATACGTGATTGTTTTGTGGTTAAAACACAGCATAAATCCCCCTTTGAAACATCGTGACAAAATGTACGAAATAGATATTATATTTTTTTCTTTCATGTACATATAGCTGTTCTCAGAAATAAACGTCATTCCAAATCCGGCTCATACCCGGAATCATAAAACAAGCGTCATATTGCGATACGGATGAGAAATTAGTTGAAATTTAATAATGTATCAGTTACAAACGCGACTTACTTGAAGTATAACTTATACAAGATAGTTTGTAGCATTATGTCGGTAAGTTAATGTTCACAGTTATACATTAACTTTTTAATATAACTTAAAGGATTATTAGAAGCATCTGTAATAAAATTATCTATTAAGAAACAAAGCAACGAAGAATCTACAAATCTTTTAATTCAATAAAAAGAATTGTTCTCTAAAATAATCTAAAATCAATTGATCAGTTACTTATGACATTGTAAATAGTTACGGTAGGCCACAACTCTAAATGGGCATGAGCAAAAGAACAAAGTACCCCCAATCTAGCAAAATGGGCGATTATTGATCCAACCCACAGCCAGTGCAAATGTGATGCTCTTGACCAAACCATATCCCAAATGTTGGAGTGCCATTACACCTTCACTTCTGAGGACCTAAAAACGCCAACGATGCTGCGATTGGCGTAGCCACCGATTGGGCCCAACTCATCTAACTTAATAAAATATTTTTACTTGTGCCCACGGCTCGAAAAGAACAAGAAGACAAAGTGTCCAAAGAGATTTGTTATCATTTTGGCAGGTACTGGAAGATGCAGGTATTCGCTTTTATTAATCACGCAAAAATATCCTAACGGCTAGAGCGTTGGAAAGCAAGCTTTGACTGTTTCTTTGTGAGCTTAGTTGGATGGGTAACAGGAATACAGCTATCCTCATTGCTTTTAACCTTTTTGTTTTTAAAATAAAGAAATTTAATCAATATAAATAAAAATGAATCGCCGAAATGTATGTACGCGCATAACTTCCGATCAACTGCACTAAATTGGATAATTCTTTTCTTTTTGTGTTAGTTATTGTCAGGACAAGGTTTGTAGGTAGGGTAGGTAGGTAGGGCAGGGTAGGGTATGTAGGTAGGGTAGGGTAGGGTATGTAGGTAGGTAGGGTAGGTAGGTAGGGTAGGGTAGGTAGGGTAGCTGGGGTGGGTAGGTAGGGTAGGGTAGGTGTTAGATACTTAGTGCTCCCTGTGCGAAGCCAGGCCGAGTAAAGCTAGTATTGAATATTTTTTTCTATTATATGGCGACGGATGTAAACTATCGAATAATATATATATAAAAAATACATGCATATTCCCTATTGGCTTTAAGGCCACAGAATGAAAACCTGGGACCATAAAAGCCTTCAATTATGCTAGCTGCAATAATAATAATATTTATTGAATAAAAACATTTACAAAAAGTGTACATTTAGTCAACTGTAGTAATATTTTCCATACAATATTGTAGTGCCTAAAAATAAACTAAAACTAAAATTTTATTACAGATGCAAATAATGATGATTCGGAATTACGATATAAAGCAGGGACACGCCCGATCTAGGTTATTGTCAATGAAATGATATAAGTAAGAGTTCTTCGCCAAAAGCAGAAACATTAATCACGTGTTTTATTTGTAACTAGTTTTTGCCCGCGGCTTCGCTCGCATTAATTTAGACTTTGACAATCAATTCGGGTTATAATTCAATCATGATTTGAAAGACACGTGGCGCCATCTATTATCATAATAACGTTATTGTTGTTTTCCTCGGGAACAGTACTTCTGTTCGGAATTAAAGGTACCCTATGTCCGTTTCTGTGCACCTGACAACGTATATGCAAAATTTCAGGATGATTGGTTCAATGGTTTAGGCGTGAAAAGGTAACAAACAAACAAACAAACTTACTTTCGCATTTATAATATTAGTTAGGATATTATTTTATATTGTAATGTCCCATTTTACAGCCACGATTGTAATAACATGTCACAAAGCTTTTGCGTTAGTTCTGTTACTAAAAATACCAATCCATCTTACGTCACATTTTACATAAAAATGCTTTCAGTAATTATAACTTTCTGCTTAGGAGACCGTGTGTAGAAACTAAATACCCCATTCTACACCTACAATTTTGATAAATATATTTTCATATAAGTACCAGTTTCACTAAACGGCAAATATAAATAAAATAAATAACATTTCATCGAATTCACAATCACAATGTACAGAACATTGTTTTACTAGTAATACGGGACTTTTTGAAACTCCACTTTTACTGTAAATTGAATATTAAGCCCTTTCGATGTACTTTAAATCCTCGTTCATCGAATGAAAACAAGTACTTATTATTAAAATATTTCAGTACAATCCGTTGTTTATAAGTATCATTGTATTTGAATAATAAAATAATATTTATGAAACTAAACTCACTTAGAATTTGAATAATATTTAATTAAAATTATCTTAATTAGTAATAAAAATTCAATGCACTTCGCTACATTAATTTTTATCCTAAAACAAACACTCCAACTGATATCCATTAAAATTAACGAAAACTTAACTATTTCGGGTCCACGTCCCTTGTCTTTTAGAAAAGATAAATGAAAGTGTTCAGTCAACTGCCAACTTGACTGAAAGCTGACATCTCTCCAACAGAGACATTTAGCTGAACATTTCACAATGCCGACGATGCCGACCCCTATCCAATTATTATGACAGATTTACATGAACTTAATTAGAAAACAGATTATTATACAAATAATAACCTTTTGAATCAGAATGATCGTTGAAACTTTGTTTATTGAAGAGCAAAATACGAGATATACCCATAAAATAAAACAATCTTCTTGGGTTAGAAAACATGTGAGCGAAATTACCAATGTGACTTTTGAATTAGATATGAGTGTATCGTCAAAATTAACCTCAAACACCACTGAATTACAGTCAAGAAAATCATCGTAATTAGGTAACACATATAGAATGATTATGATTAGGTACGATACAAATAATGTCCGTTTCCACTAACACTAGGCGACACCTAAATAAAAGCACGCTATTGGATTCTCAACGCTCAGTTTAGCGCTGAAACTTGAAAATCCACCAGCGCGCTTTTATTTAGGTGTCGCTTAATGTTAGTGAAAACGGACATTAGTCTCGTAGTCGCGCGTTCGTAGCACAGCCGCTACGTCGTAGCTCGGTGCGTAGCGTACCAGCCCCGCAATGTTTTAGTTAGATCGAATCTAACTATGTTGGTTTAAATATTTTTAATTACTGACCTATCTAAAATTATTATTTAAAGCTTTAATAAAAGTAACAGTTTTTAAGTTTAACTTACTGACTGTTAGAGGGAATATAATGTTAAAAAAAAAACTTAATTTACAATTTAATTATTTTTAAAACATGTATAATCTTGAGATTTATTCAAATGAAGCAAATCATTTACTAGCTAACCTACCAAATATTTAAATATACTATAACCTTCTATAACCTACTAAACGCTTATCTTACAGTTTTTCAGAAATTTACATGTGACCATTCTATTCAATGAATAAATTGCATATCAAACCTACAGATTTACGGACTAATGAATGACAAAAGCTAAATAATTTAACATGTGGCATTAACCAAAAATCGGAAAAGGAACATTAAAACTCGAAGCATCGAAAACCATTTAGCAAACAAACAAAAATTATCCCCTGTAAAAAATATTCATAAAAACACATTACAAAACATCAAATTGTGGGTAGAACTGGGTGAATTCGCTGGGGTAACATCGTTCACTTAAGCACATTACCGTGGCTAACTTCGGCTCGCGAGATAACATCGAAACAATTGCGGAGCCTCGGGAGCTAACTTGCGGGTTAGCACAATAGTTTGCTGTAAATTGGCATGGAGTTCGTTATGAATTCTTTGTTAATTGGAATATGGAAATAGTGATGGATTTACGTTTGAGCCCAGCGGACATCCATGGTTTGTTTTTGTACTGATTGCGAAAGAGATAAGTGTACAACGTAATGTTACTAAGGGTCTCTAGAACCAAAAATCAAATTTTAACAAATACCGAGCGAGCCTTCCTGTAGTTGCTTAGGATGTGTAACATCTGACATGTCACCTTGGTAATAAGCCACATTAACATTATATCCTGAAAAAAATGATTCAGGTATTATTTTAAATGATTTTTCGTAACGAAGAATTAAGAAAAAAGTTTTAAATTAAATAAAAATTGTATTTTATTTAATTAACACTAGGAGTAATGCAATTTTTATTGAAGGCAAGGAAGGAAGGAATTTTTAATTTGTCCGTGTGTACTTCAGTTATTTACCCCAACATTCAATATGCTTCAGTTGACAAATAAAAACTTTTATCAGAGTTTTCGATGTGAGAATGGTATCTATTTTATTTGCTATCAATGGATTATCTTTCACGAACATATAGGTATGTCAAAAAATACGGATGAATGAACAGAGGAAACCAAATGTAAACTTGTGAAAAATGTAACGGAAAATATTACAAAACATTTAAAACAAAAATCATTTCTGTCCAGTTAATGTGAATTCCAAGTTATGCATGAATCTGGGAAAACTTTGCAGCAATTTTTTAACCGTTAAATAATAAGTAGGTAAGTACTTCCTTATATTTCCATTGGTAACATCGATTATTGTAAGCAATATGTATAGTGAAGGACAGATAGTGACCTTATTGGTGATGTTCTTCAGAAAGGTCAGGTGCGTAGTACTCGTAACCGGCGTGCGTGTATGACCAGATGTATGGACGTAAACGAAGCAAATGGCGTATGTAAGGATCGTAGCAGATGGCTTTCTGTGGTTCTGCATATCCCCATGGAAAAAGGCACGTTTTATGTATGTATGTATTGATGTGTAGTCAAATAACCAATCAAATATAATTCTACCGTATAGTTTGCCGATGCGCTACCAAAGTGGCAGTCTCACCTTGTTATGTCATCGATAACCAGACGAGGCCGGTAAAGCATAGCGCTACCAATAAGGTAAGATACGATAAGCTTCCTTTTTTCGGGTGGTAAATCATCAAATGATTTCTTCCGCTCTGGGCGGAGCGTCAGACTCTTACTGACTAAAACCCAGCCGTGTTCCTTCAATTGCCTGCGCGCCAGGGCCACGGTAACTCTTTCGAACAATCCGCGACCCCGGCAGGCATCGGCCCTATCCCATTAATAGTGCTGGAACACGACGCGCTGTCGACCCGGGGCTGGTCTTTACCGGATGGCGAGCTGCCCATTGCTCGCCGTAAGATACGGTAAGCTAATACTTCAACGAAGAAACCCTTAACCAACACTAAACATGCCTTTACAGTATGTATCAGAAGGGTGTGGTACAGACCACCAAACTGATTAATTGTTTCCATGGGACCAACATAGTAAAGGTGAAAAAAATATCGACTGTCCCATAATTGTCTTCAATACCTACTCGACCCGAATGTATGGGAATGCTGATTATTCTTTCGCGATTATAATGTTGGTCCCATGGAGAAAGTTATTCAATTTGATAGTCTGTACCACACCTTTAAATATGACAACACTTTTCGGATAGTGAATATTTTGCAAAACCCCGTACTAAAACAGCCAAGGAATATCGTTAACCCAAAATTACGTGTAATTAAATGTTAATTTATAATATTTATGAGAGCATTCTACATGTATTGAGCCTAATTTTAATTACTGATTGTAAACACATTTTCAATTTATTGTAATTACTTAGGTATAAAATTCGGATTTTACGATTTTGATAACACAGCTAGACACAAATTACATAAACCAGTGTAACATATAACAGCGCAGGGTAGCCTTTACCAGAAGTGGTCATCGTATTAGAAGCTACCGCTCAGCAGCTTCAATATCATCAGGATTGTGCCGGAATATAATAGTTAGTCGCAGACGTGGTACGACAGCGGCTGCCCTGACATCATCGTCGAAGACAGCCGCCATGGAATCATCGATGCGACGCTCTGCTAGAGTGACTGTCACTTGCCAGTGTCACTCTTATCCGTCCTTTTCGATGATACCAGTAACTTCGTAACAACGTAACATAATGGGTAAAAGGACAAAGTGGATCACTAGGTACCGATGCAGCTGACGAACTGGCTAGAAGAACATCCAGCGCATCACTCTGTGGACCCGAACCTTTCGTGCCCATCCCCTTCAACCAGATACGCGGGTTCCCTACAGGAGTTCACCCACACACAAGCGGAGAGCTGGTGGACCTCGACACCGGGGTGCAGGCAGTTCAAGCAAGCTATCCTTAGATGGCAGGCTACCCAGATGTTTATTACGCTTCGACAGAAAGAGCAATGGCCTGCGCCGGGTGACGGGGACCATCACAGGACACTGCTAACGGCCGCCATGGCCTACGCACAATGGTCCAACTGAAGGACTAAATGCGGAAAACAAACAATCTAAAATAAAAGATAGAACTTCGTAACAAAGCTAGATAGCGCCACATGCTGCGCCATGATATATTATTACGAGTTTAGTCGTATAGCTGCTGGAAGAGTAGTGACGATTTTTAGGAGTTTCAAACAGTAGAAATATGATCAAAACTTTATGAAGCTAAAGTCTGAAGAAATCTTCCCACACTGATGAAATATATATATACGTATATTATCGAACATACATATCAATGAAATACCAAGAAGTTTTGCCGTGATCGATATTACGATAATACGATTAGGAAAACAACGCAAATTAAAGCGAATTTAATCGATATAATTTATCAAATTAGTGATAGATTACTCTTAATTTAAAATTCATTGATGAAAACAAAATATTTGAAACAATTTAACCCATGATTTTATTACGAAAACAGCCGATCTTGAAAAACAACTTTGTCCATGAAATTATTTCACAACAGGAAAAAGTTCTTCATAATCTTAATGCTATATATAATATTTAATAGCAAGCAGAGACTTTGAAATAGACATAGTAGACACGTCAAAAGAACTTCTGTTACAATTCCTTTTTCCAAGATGTTTAAGATCACGTACGTTCAATGTTCGAGTACCCTCCAATCATCCCTATCTTTATTGCAAATACATACTGACAGAAAAGGTCACGTTTGAGAACTAAATCTAAACATATAGATATATATGGTTGCTAGTGGTACACTCACACACAAACTCAAGCAAGTGAATAATAATTATTTCCAAAATTGGATTTTCAATAATTCCGGAAGGAAAAGTGCCCCTCGGTTTAAACAAATAAATAGATCAATAAAAGACAAATAGAAACAAACCGCTTGTCAATAAAGCCCTGCTGATACCCAAATGTGCGGTATTCACTTTCAAGTTAATTCCTCATAAAGAATTATAATCTGTCCATTCAATATTTCAAAATTACTTATTGTGAATACCTAGGTATAAAAGATATTTTTTCCAAGTTTTATTTACACTTATTTGAGCTATCTTATACTCGTACTTAGAAACTGCAAAATTGGCATAAAACTCAACCATAATGTACAACCAAAAAAAAAAAACAATTGACTTCCAAAAAACACTACAAAGTGAAAAATTACTTTAATTTCGGAAGTCGGTGTCTTTGGTTTTGTATTTTCGTTTTGTGCCACCGAATTTTGAAATTAAAGTTATTTTTCACCTTGTAGTTTTTTTTTTTTTGTAGTAAAGATTTTATTTTTCACTTTTTGGCTGTAGTAACTACCCCACAAATTCGTAAATCACTATTTGCTATGTAAATAACAGTGATAGGAAGTTATTATAACATCATTAATATACACTAAGTGCAAAAAATACGTATTATTGTAGCTAACTGAAAAACTGCACCAGCTAAGTTATTTTTATATGGTACCACCCCTGAGGCATGCCCTATCCATTAAATAAGAATTATCGAAATCGATCCTCAATTTCCGGAGATATCACGTAACAAATCAAATCATTTATTTCAGATAAATACTCGTATCCATAAGTAAATTTTTACTTTTTTTAAACTTTTAGTACTGAATAAAAAAAAATTGCGAACTTATAAAATCAAACAAACAAACATACAATATATATATATATACAGACGAATTGAGATCCTCCTCCTTTTTGAAGTCGGTATTTTTTTTTGCGATACATTGTACATACATTATAGTAGATTTTTTTCACTGATTTGTTGGATAAACTTTGCTTACCAATATCAGCTGATCTATTTCGTAAAAATGTCACCGTGAAAACAGATGAAGATAGATGTCATTCCTCCAGCCAATCTATCCAGTACAAATGTCATCGTAGTAGGTGAAGTGAGTTCACTTCACCTAAGTTTTCACGATTATGATACTATTGACAGTTGTCAATAGTATCAATCCCTAGCATCAGGAGAATTACAGCTCATTTCACGTATGTTTTCACGGCGAGACTACAGAATAGATCGGCAGTTCACCACCAGATCTATGGTATTTTATTTGCTTTATAAATAGATTTTCTGTCAACTGTGTAACCTTGTCCTATTTTTGCCATCACATAGGACAAGGTAACAATTGGACGGGCCAATTATAAATACACGAAACATTATATAAATATAATCCGCCAACAATCTTCCCCTTTCCGAGAATACAAAAAAAAGCCGTCGAAACAGAAAACAACATGCTCACCTTGATAATGCTGACATCGCGTGACCAAGAGCGAATCGTAACTGATGCCTAATGGAACTGGAATCATCACATTTACCGGAAAAACCGCTTTTTACCTATCATCCTTAGAGAAATGGGCGAAATCATATTAATTTGCTGCGGTAATGTATTTCTGATTATTTTTGATGAGTTACGTTTACCTACTTCCTTTTGTTATTTATTGTATTGAGATTACCTACGTCCCGAAGCATCCAGTTTTTTCCAATGATTTACAGGGACTGATTTTTTATACAGGCTGGCACAAACATTGACGCGCAAACCATAATCATGAATTCAGCACAAGATTCTAGACATAGAATTTCTTTGTCGGTTATCAAAATTAATCTACTGTTTCTTAACAAAGTGCAATACCTACGTAGTCGAAAAGTATGGAACAGCTAATATTTTTTTAAATAACTTTTGTTTTTTTTTACACAGGGGGTTCAGAATCCTGTACTGCATCCATGGTAACAGGTTGCGCGTTAATGTCCTGTATTTATTTATTGCATTAATATAATAATATTATTACAGCGTATTATGTTCTCACTGCACTCTTCGCATACAGAGAAAGCATAAGCGTTAATCCCCACGCTTGCTCAAGATGGGTTGGCGATTTTCCAGGTTTCCTCATGATATTTTCCTTCATCAATTAATTACATTACTTTATTCATACTATTCATAGGTTTCTAGAAAATATATAGATACTGATTCTCTTGCAAGATGTAGTAGAATCAGCAGGGAGTAGTGCAGCTGGATTCTTGTCCTCCTACGGTACGCTGAAGGAGCGCCCCAGCGTCGGCGGCCTCCCAGTTCAGGAGTGGTCAGCTGTAGTGTCCTACGTCAAAAGCAGTGCCTCATGCTCGGCAAAAGGGGTGTACCGGCCTCCTATGCCACGGGGCAGAAGCACCCTAGTGTCGGAGACCTCCCTGGTAAAAAGTGGTCAGCTGTGGCGTCCTACGCCAGGCAGCTAGGGTGCCCTTGACGTCAGAGGCCTCCCACTGACGCAGGTGAGAGGGCCGGATACAGGGGAGTGAATGGGTCACACATAATATTTATAGAGCTTTTTTAATCAATGAAACTAGTTTCTTCTGTATTTAGTCGGATCAGAAAATACAATTGTAGCAGAGATTAAGCTAAGGATTGACTTCACTGAACTAAAGACTAACTTTTGCCAGGACTGACGGCCGCTTTTATAGTCCCTGTGAGACGTTCTGGAAGTATGTGTTCAAGGTTTCAAACATAATTCAATTTACTTCATAATTGATTGTCCGCCAGAAACGATAAGAATATGGCTTTCAGCGAGAACCTGGCCTTGAAAAAGAAGACTAACGGATGACAATTTATGACGGAAATGTCAAAGTATAAAAATATTCCAAGTTTTTTTAGAAGGAGTAAATCAATAATAGTTAAATGAGTGTCTTAAATTTCATTCTTGAAAACGTAGATTTAGGTACTGAGTTATAACAAGAATGGTTGGGCATAATAGTAATCATACTTATTAAAAAATTCCGGAGTCAACAAACTTTAGTTCGATCGATTTGCTGATTTAGGTCATAATTGAAGTGCATACATTGTTTGCAACTTTCATCTAGGATATATTTTCTACGTTTTTCCTTTACCTATACAGGTAAAGGAAAACTAGGTTACTTTTATCTTTGCTGAGCTTATGCTCATGAAAGATAAAAGTAACGTTTTTCTAAAAATCTGCAGAATAATATTTGCAGGGACGGCTGTCAAAATTTATATTATCCGAAACAATAGGTTAAGAGATAATATTATAAATGTGAAAATTTGTGAGGATGGATGGATGGATGGATGTTTGTTACTCTTTCACGCAAAAACTACTGAACGTATTTGGATGGAATTTGGAAAACAGATAGTTTATAACCTGGATTAACACGTAGGATAATTTTTATCCCGGTAGTACGTTCCCGTGGGATAATTTCCGTCATCCTCGCGGGTGAAGCCGCGGGCAAAAGTTAGTAGGAGATAAATATGAAAACGCATTCATGACATTTCCAAAGAATAGAGTACTTCGTGGCAAGATGCACATAAAACGCTCATGGATAAGTTAAGCCAATTTCCCCGTACAATTTCTAAATCGCTATCGAATATGAATCAACTTAGGCCCGTCGTCCACAACGCTACTTAAAAGTAATGTTATACAAGCATTTAACTTATTATGTAGGGTACTATTGAATCTATTTAATTTTTCAGTTGTTTTTGGTCTAAATAGTAATTGCACTTTTTGGAAAGGTGTTTTAAACTTAGAAGTTACCGTTTGTCCACTATGATCAGACGGCAGATAAAATTTACGCTGACTTTATCTAAATAATAACAACTGATAATAATTAAATAATCGCAATTGATATTTTATACACGTAGCAGAAGTTGGAGTTACTCTAGTCGGTTCTGTAAAAACATTAAATAAATGTAAAAAGGTTGAATAATCTACTGCTATTTGAATTATTTCCCAAAATATTAGTATTAAAATTACCAGAAATAATTGCGGCTTTTTTACTGGATGCATCTTTTGCTAGGGCATCTTCCATTATTGACTCAAATAAAAAAATGTTTTGATAATTAGGGGGTCTTTACACGCATACTACAACCGGCTTATCTTGTTTAGCACAGAATGGCTCGATGTAATGTTCACCTGGTAAACCAACTTGATAAAAAATGATTAAAATCTAAGCAACGTAATGTCATTACTAATGACATTACGTTGCTTATATATTTTTTCTTTTATCAGGATTAAAGCAGCATAGATTTACGGTTAAAACAACTGCCCACACTAGTTCTCATAATGAATTAGTATTTATTGGTAATCTTTTAACCAATGTTCAGTTAAACAAAGAATGTCAAAAATTGCTCTTTCTAAAAACATTTCTAGTTCTAATAATTTGGAAGAAATACCTTGAATATTCTGGTAAAATAATTTCAAGGCATTCTGCTGATCTCCTTTACGATAATTACTTATTTTTGAGCAAGAAGATACCTTACTGTTGTTAGGTATAAGAATATTCTTATTGGTACCTTCTGTTGTCTTACAAACTAGTATAAATGATTATCCGGAGTGAACCCCAACACTTCAATGTCATCACCAGGCAGTGAGCTCATAATGAGTGAAGAACATGGGGCGGTTCCATGTCCTTCATGTTCGTACAATTTGTATAAATACTTATAGTATTTGAGCTACATTTATTCAAACTCACCACCTTAGATATTATTAGTATTATTACTAACCATTGTGGTGTTAATAACACAAGACTTCGACATACTACTTATGTCTGAGTTTATATAAAAAGCCAATATCCTTGCTATTATGTATCTAAAACTAACAGGCAGATACACAGTATCCCTAGAATACAGATGTCGACGATATTTCAATCCTTTCCGTAGCATTTTGCCGACATGCAGACCTATTTGAATTGAATTTGAAATGACAACAATTTTACCATAAATCAAATTGTTGAGAAGCTGAGGAAAAATATGGAAACAACATAAGAGATGAACGATTTTGATTCATATTCTCAATACAAGGTTTTAAGTACTAAATAAGAACCATGGAACCATGTTGAACTTCATAAAATAACAAAAACTTAAACTCAGTTGCACCGCCAATCACTAAACACGTTTAGCGCTAAACAAGTTATAAACATCATTAAATGATAAATGATAAATGATTTTATTTCTGTAAGTAGGTTTGTACAAACACTTTTACACGTCAATCATATTTTTAAACCTGATGAGGTCGGCGTTTCCTATCTGACTACTCTGAGAAGAAAGGCCGAAACAAACTCAGAGGTCACAGTCTCTTTTAAAGTCCAGACATAATCTTGGTCAGATCATGTGAAGACCATGTAGATTGGTATCTGAAATGGTCTTTTGAGGAAAGAACCACACAGATTGAGTGGACCTGTCCAGTCAGTGCACGCATTTGTCAGTAATCGTGCAGCTCAACTCAGGAAGTCAGAACTTCTAGGTCTCTGTCATCTTCAAACATTTGACAGAATCATAATTATGTTTTAAACTCTTTTAGCGCCAAATGTTTTAAGCAATTGGCGGTGCAAGTGTACCTTAAATAACCAAAACTTTAAATACTAACGCAAACCAAATGTAAACCCTAGATTCATTAAAAGCGGCACAGCCGCCGCGCGCCTCACAGTCGCACGTATTAGTAGACAGTGGGTAAATCGGTAAAACAAGAACCATGTCATTGTCTCTCCAAGCTATTTGTGAAAGCGGAGGTAAGCGAAAAGCAATAGCTACTCACACAGTTTCGTATAAGCTTTCTTTAATGAATATTCATTACTTCATTTGCTTGAAGAAGCGCCATACATTACGGCAACGAACGCCGAAAATATCACAGTGTGTTCGCAAGCCGAAAGTGGAATGAATATGCATATATGATTACAAATATTTCGAGCTGGTCTTATGCCAAAATTTCACTGTCACAAGCATAAAAACTTTATACCTACACATAGTTTCGCATAAAAATGTAGTGAATGTGTAATGAACTGAAACTGAAATAAAACTGATGGTATTCTAGAGGAAACGTTGAGGAAATATGCAAAATTGTTTTGCACGGATATTATTTACGATCTACTTAAAAATGAGAAAAATTAACATAGAGAAAGCTTCTAGCTTTCATTAGGTACGTTATTACTGCGGTGGAATCATCTGCAAGAACTGTAATTTGACTCCTTCAGCCAATCAGCAATGCAGAAGGCTGAAAGTAGGCAAAGGAAGGAGAAAAACAATAAATGGATGTCCTAACGATACTTCCGTTAGAAATTAGGTTATCTGTGTCCGATTCTGCCTTGAAATTAATGAAGAGTAAACGAATAAACTGCTACTTTATGGCCATTACATTGTCTGATTCTAAACGCGAAGCTATTAGCTTATATATTATTTAAACGCCAATTCATTTAATTCAAATAACAAGCACCTTTCCGAAAAATAATCTTTATATTGACGGACACACTGGATGAGTCTGAAGCCCGTTCAAGCCTTCATTTTATACATTTTTCGAATTTTCAAATCAATTATTTTAATTAATCAGGTCAGTTAAATGAACCGAAATTCAAATAGTACAGGTATATTAAAGCTAATTCAAATAGTACAGGCATATTAAAGCTAATTGTTGGAGCAAAATATAGGTAACACAAATTCGGAGTAATATTGTAACACGAAAGCTCACCTAGGTCGCGATCGAACGTTACGGCTCATTATAGGCCTTGTTATGTGGGCCGCTTTATGCACACACTACTGTTTACGACATATGGATTTTTTTATCAATATTTTTATTCTTAACAAAACATAACCATAACGCCTGTAATCCCCGAAGGGTTAAGCAGAAGTGTACCTTTAGTACACCCACATTTCGCCAGTTATGTTTAATTCCCATTTAAAGAGGTTGACCGCATTGTCATCAAATGGGCACAAATCCAGATTCCGGGCTGCTACTGAGAAATTCCTGATGGAAAAACCCAATAACACTTTGCCCGACCTGGGAATCGAACCCTGGACCTCACGCTCAGCAGTAGCGACCACTAAACCAACGAGGCAGACAGTATTTTTATTCTTATGAGACCATTTCGGTACCTATTTTGTTTTATATTCTTGAGTTGCGTGTAGTGAAATTCTAGTTTCATGCTATAGCTTTGTTTCAGTGGTATTTTTTGTTTTCTTTAAAAACTGGCGAAAATACAACCTACATTTGGTTTTAGTTTAGATATTTCTGCAACAAAAAAAAAACACCGTATTTTTTCAAAATGAGGAAATTCTCAACTCGAAACACGTTTCCGTTACTCAAAATTCTCATTAATTATTTGGGTTTAATTCAAAGTTAAACGTCGGACTGAGACAGTCAGTGACTTATTCGTTTCTAATTGGACACCGGAAA
This sequence comes from Griposia aprilina, assembly GCA_916610205.1. Classification (NCBI taxonomy): domain Eukaryota; kingdom Metazoa; phylum Arthropoda; class Insecta; order Lepidoptera; family Noctuidae; genus Griposia; species Griposia aprilina. Next base: position 9,822,267 of record OU744287.1, read on the forward strand.
AGGAAATCACTTCTCACATACAGTTATTTAAAATAATCATTAAAACATCAATTTGACATAAACAGAGAATCCCAAACGTGTCTCTAAGTGTCATGTAAATATTTCATTACAAAGTACGTTTAGGTACCTACTTGTGTCCATATAGCATAACATCATCCCCCAGCAAGTGTGCGCTGAAGCGTTGACCCTTGATTCGGTCTCGATAAGCCCCGAAATACTTTTGTCGACCAGCATACCAACGAAATTGGGTCGTATAAATAAATAATTTTACGATGTTACCCTCACAACTAATACTTAACGGCCTCCTTTAAAATTGTTAAAGACTCGCAATAAAATCTGGAAAGAAATCTTTATGGTCATTAATTGTGGAATAAAGCTAAATTACTCCATATTTACAACTAAGGCTACAATGTATTTGGGTTGGGTTTTCACACATTCTTGCGCTAATGTACGCGGGCACTCACTAGCTATGCTTTGTAGAAGGTTCAAGGGTTAGAAATGAAACTAACATTCCAAGTCACGGAACTAAAAATGGCAAACCGCCGTGCTATTCTATAAAATTCATTATCGCACTCACTACAGCACGAATATTGTTCCTGTACCAGACGGATTCTGTAAAAGAACATTCTGTGCAGTGGATAAAGTGCAGAGTAACGGCACAGACACTAAAAATAGCGGACATTCCGGAGAGTACATGGTGAGTTATTACGAACTAGTCTAGCTTTGACTGTTTTACCTGAAACTGGCCCGTTTTGACCTCACCACAATACATTATTTCTTATATTATAAAAGTTACAAAATTACATATCATAAATATACATGAAAATCGTAATAGATAACGATATTATTACCGCAGCAAGGCAAATTGCCCTATCATATACTTACCGCTAACGGGCGCTCGCAAACTTTTCCGACTTTCCAACTCGCTACAAAGAGCTTCTACCGACTCTAAACATGCTCTGACAAAGAATAAATTCTAGAAAACTGCTGGAAACTTAGCTTATAAGCTAATACACGGAAGGTGTTTTGTAGAATTAGGAGTCATTCCTACAAAGAAAAACTTTTTAAATTGTAAAATTCACACTTCAATCGAAATTAATGTACCTCTGGAGTGAAATTCTGCAGATAAGATATGTAAAGTCAGATGGAGATGACATGGCGAACTGCTTAGAAAGAATTGTTCGTAGTAGCTTTATACATAAATATACATAGAAATGAAAAAGAGTTAAGTAGCCTCTGTCCTCCATTGTAACAAAACAGGTTTGAGGCTTTTAATAAAACAACTTTGCTGTCAAACAGGATAATATTTTCGAAAACAAAACTTTCCCTCGTCGCTCCCTTCATGAAATTTTAAATGATTGTTCTTTTAAATGGAAAGTGAATACGCGTCACGAAGGACATAAATAAACAAATGTGTATAAAATCGTTCCTAATAGTGAGAAGGATACCACAATTCGTGCATGCACGCACGGTCCCCACATTCGCCCGCCGCCGCCGCCGCCCCGCGTCGTCCCGCCGCCGACGATTTGTTTGTTTGGACACGCACGATTAACTCCCGACCGTCGATAATCTTATTTGTTTTATTTTTATCCAAAATTCATGATTTTATTCTTGCTTTCAGTTATTTGGTCTTTTAAATTCTATGAATGTTTAAAAGACTGAAAATACATAATAAACATAATCCTTTTATAAAATAAATGTCTATGGCTCTAAAATCTTAACCTGAATCTTGCGCTCATAATTTGTACCTAATTGTCGACACACTTCTTACGTTTAATACAACATCTCACAAGAATTGGAGAATTGCATAAGTTTACCTTAAATGTAGGCATATTTTATTGCCCATAGCAAATATGCATAACATATTTACGGAGTCGGATGCCTCACATTAGCATAAAAAGAAGTATGTAATGTAGAACCGACGGTTTAGAATATCCGCGCATATTCTCACGAACGTGGCTCAAATTACTTGGCCAGCCTATTTTGCATACAATTTCTTTTCCACGTACGTATCGGTGCACTTTGCTATTAAGGCTTTTTTACTGCTGCTCGAAATTTTGTTCAAGACTTCATTATAAATATGCCAGCACTGTAAAACGATCAGTTATTCCATGTGACCCCCGGCGACTATAACCAATTACATTTGCACGAAAGTGTAACCGCGCGAGCATGAAACGGTTTCGAATATTAAATCAAATACATAGCCACTTTTAACCCTCCAATATTTGCTATTCTTTATATAGTCTAGAAAAACAAATGGAATCATTTTTAGAAGAGGTAAATAGCTTTTTCAAACATTTTGAAGGAGTTAGAAAATTACAGATGATAACTTTCATGAAGATCAAATAGGTACCCGTTTCAGTACGTAAATAACTCTATGTAGGTATTACAAATTGTGTATGTGCAGGTTAAAAATAGCCCGAGTCTGTACTACAAAGTTGAATATTTATCCATATAAAAAGAAAAAAAGATTTTTATTTCTTAGGTTACTTAGTCAGTATGGAAAAGAGTCTTTATCCTTACATTGTTAAAATTGTACATGAAAACCCACCAAAAAGCCTTGACAACGCCCGCAGGCGAAAACGAAGAACAACTTATCTACAATATTATACTTTGAAACCTAACCGCCCCCATTGAAATAGCCGTAAAATGAGTAAACCATATTACTTTTGAGGTATAATAATATGTTGGGTAAATATTTGACGAAGATCAAAGAATCAAGTGTTACGATCTGATATCAATGTTAATAAGTCAATAAAACGTCGGCAGACTGGAAGCAATCTCTTTTTATGAGTCCCGAGACGATAACTGTCACAATTCAGCCACTCACAAGTACCTATGGCCAATGCAATACTTGTATAAAAGGAAGTGTTTAGAGAACTACCGAACTTATTCTAAAGGGATTTCCATAAGTTTTTAGTTTTGTTTCTTCGGGACATGTTTACAAAGGCGATCGTGAGTTTTATCTGTTGTCGATTTACATATCGGTTTTACCGGTAATCGTTTTCGTTTTATATAAAATTCTTAGGAAATCAACCCAGTTACACACAATACATAAGAAGACCATTCAATTTATTTCTCTAATATCCAGACAGTCGTAACAAAATATTTGGGTATATTATTATAAGCTTCCAGAAAATTATGTATAAATAATACATACATTACATTTATACATAATTTCCTGGAAGCTTAAGGATGTAACAAAGAAGGCAGGCATTATATTACCTTGAAACGAATTTATGGTCCGCCGACATACATGTACAAATTAGAAAAACACCTTGTTGTGTTCTCGCATCGTTATAATTACCGTCATAAGATTAAATAGATCTTCAGTGAATTAAGTAGAAAATTTTGAAACCAGCAAAAAAGGTAACCGAGGGCTTAGACATGTCGCAATCGGTTTCAAAGCGTTTTGTATTTCTACAGCGACCTTCAACAGTATCTTAATTACGTAACACACTATCTATCACAATCTGAATCTTTTTGAAGCCTATTGCTAATCCATTGCTTCTTATGTTCGAAAAAAATGTCTGCTCAACAACGTAAATAACGCAATGAATGTCGTTGAATTGTCAAAATGAAACCCATTCCTACTGTTAGTGTGTTGCGTAAATACCCCGCTGGATTGACGTAAGGTTTTCGGTGGCTTATGGCAGTCCCATACAATTTTGATAATAGAAATGCTGATAGACTATCACGTCACTGTCTAGGCCCTCAGAACAGATAAGTGGAACTTAGGAGAGTATACTATCACTTTCCGAGAATATTTCCTAACGAAAACGTGCATTTTTTTTTCCTATCTAGGAATCATATCCTAAAACACTGCTAATTAACTTCTTGTTCTAAGTAATATTATTTATTGTATATCAGGGAGCAAAGAATTAATTTCATTTGTGGGTGTACAAAGGTAACTATGAGATTATGTAGGTAGATACTTACCTAGAGATAGTTAATATATCAAAAAATCTAAACAACAACAACTTCTGTCATAGAATAATAAACCTTTAGGAAATATCCCGGTTGTCACGCGAATATCTATGACAGTCTATAAGGCTATAACCGTCGCGTTTTAACATGACAATAGCGGTCATTAAACCCAACACCATTTTCTAGCATTTTTAATTTCATAAACATAACATAACATCACGCCTGTATTCCCCGAAGGGTTTGGCAGAGGTGCACCTATAGTACATCCACATTTCGACAGTTATGGTTAAGTCTCATGTAATAGGGGGCGAGCCTATTGCCATCAACCGGGCACAAATCCAGACTCCGTGCTGCTACCGAGAAAACCCAATAACACTTTGCTCGACCCGGGAATCGAACCCAGGACCTCATGCTCGGCAGTAGCGCTTGCGACCACTAGACCAACGAGGCAGTCATTTTTAATTTCATAAACTTAAATAAAGTTCGTTAACGCGCTGTATCAATATCTATCGTGATCTTCAACATGTTCCAACAACGAAAAACCATACAAAGTTTATTGTATGGATTCCTACGGAGAGATAATAGGAAAAGGTCAATGACCGCTATTACCATGCTAAAACGCTACAACCATAGTCAGAAGGTCAAAGTTTGGCAATTAATCTAACTTAAGAATATCGAGAAAGTCTAGATATTGGATCGTGAAAGTCATTTAGACTCCATGTAAAATTTGGTAAGCAATAATATTTCTGGTTGAACTGACACCCAACCTCACCATATTAGGCAAAAGGCAAGGCGAATAATGATATTATATTCCTATGAAATTCTATTCAGTGTTCGCGCGAGGAGAAAAGCCGCTAAACACATCCGGTGTGTCGCTGGAAACTACACAAGGTACATAAAGCTTTTGAGGTCATGTTGAGAAACGAAGAGTTTAACGAATAATCTTACCTATATTAAAACTACTAAAACTATTATACTATCGGAAAACTTAAGACTAGAGATGCCGATGCATTCCACCCGTTTTTATGACAAGTCTTTACAGTTGAAGCAGTACGGTTATGGAATGCCTTGCCCGTGTCGATAAGGCGTGCTCACTCTTTGTCCACTTTTAAGATTCTGGTTAGAAAACACTTCCTCTCTACATTATCCTCATTACATTTAGTTTCCTTGCTCTTGTTTCGTGTTTATTATTGTATATATTATATCTAGATAAGTATATGTTTTATGTATTTAATTTTATTGTATATGTAAATGGTACACCACTGACTACCTGCATTATTGTCTCTCCTTCTCCATGTAATTCATCCAAAGGTTGTCTGTAAAAGATCGCTTTTAGCGATAAGACCGCCAATTGTGTAATCCTATGTAAAATTTCTACATTTATATCTGTAATTTTATGGTGTACATATGCAAAGAGTATTCTATTGTAGTCTATTCGTTTTTAAGTTCGGAATATTTTGAAACTTCCACACGGTTACGATTTTGAGACGTGAGACCTTTTTATATAAATATAAAATCTCTGGGTACTTGATTGGTTTTGATCTGGCTTCCGTTTAATCATTCTACTTTCAATTTTACTCTTGAAAAATAAATTTTAAATTATACCCTCACATCCTACAGTTCCAATAACGTGGGACAATTTAATACATTCGATCATTATATCGGCCTCTGAATAAAGTACTATCATTTAGCGTTAAACACGACTGCCCTCGTTGAAATCTAATAAATAAATGAGCTGAAATAACTGGCATTTCATTGTCTCTCAGTCAGCCAGATGTAGGTAAATAAGAGAGATATTGTTGTTTTTCAAACATTCTGTTTTACTTGTGGCCCAATATTGTTCAGTTATTTCAACCTTACGAGAGATTATTTCACTTGAATTTTGATTTATGGCTTTAACATTTAACAAGACTGAAGTTATCGAACAACAAATGTAACAACAGAGTTTAATAACAAAAAGTTTTTGCTCGAACTTTCTCTTTCAATTGACATTTCTCATTATAGGCCATTTCATTACCTTTGGCATTACAATTTTATTTTTACTCTGTTTTAAATTTAAAGACCAAAAGTTTATTTTCAATTTTAAAATAATATTTTTAGTGTAGGTTTATTCAACATCTAAAGCGATGATTGTACAAAGTTTCAAAGTGTCTAATAATTGAAAACTTATTAATTATATTGTGAACAAAAAGTTGTCAAGTAGATAATTATATAGTCTAGTATTTTTGTTCAGTTGGTACTTACGATTATTATTTTTCAAGTACCTAACCTACGTAAGATTCATCGGTTTAAATCGATATGGACCTACTCTTTAATAGAAATGGAATATAACTAGCAATCAGAATTGAAAAAGAAACATTTATTTCAAAAGTTGAATTTCAACATATATTACCAACATTGAGACAGAAATGTGAAACCTCCTTTAAAAATCAGACATATCCCAATTGTGTCATCTCCCGTTAAATAAAAATCTTTATAAAAAAAATCTATAAACAGACACAGATAAAAGTAAAAATCAACTACATTAGGCCGCAAAGAGAGCGGGTCGGTTATAAAAAATGCGATAACTTTAAAAATATTAAAGCAATCCTCTTAAAATAAAAACTATATTAAAGTTTATTTCATTGCAAATATTGGAAGTTTTTTTTTTGTTTACTGTTAAAAACCATGAATAAAAAATAAAGACTTTTTTTTTTATTTAACAACTTTGAAACCATATGTTTTACTTTTGTTTATTAATATGGAATTTCCTGTGCGAAAATCATTATTCTGATCAAATTCAATTAAAAACATGTCACTAACCCCTGAAGAATACTACCTACCAGAATTCAGACAATGCTTTAAGACGGACGCAGTCAGCGTTATACAGCGAGAACTGTTGGTGTGTCGCTAACAACCGTTCAAAGAGTGCTCCAGCGATTTGAAGAGACTGGATCTAATAATCGCAGACCAGGAACAGGCTGAACAAGGTGCATGACAGCGCGTGAGGATCGACATATAGTGTCAACAACGTCGATAAAGCGATTTCAAACGGCTGTTGAAGTTAAAAAAAACACCTTCTACGTGCTGGAGGGAGCAATCCGAGCACGTATACAGTGAGGCGGCGTCTTGCAAATGATCCAAAACTCGAAACGCAGCATCGAAATTCAAGACTGAGCTATTATAGAGAACACATGAATTCGTTTTTCGATGATCCGAGGTTCATGCTATACACGCACGATGAGAGGCAAGAAGTAGGTATACAAAAGACCAGGAGAGCGCTATAACCAAGCTTGCATTGAATTGAATGTGCCATACGGTGGAGGCTTCATATACGTGTGGGCTGGAATTTCTTCCGAAAGCCGCACCGTGCTAGTGATGATAGAAGATGGCACTTTAACTGCAGAATGATTCGTAAATGGAACCTTAAATGAGTATGTCGGCCGTTTTTTGTAAACATGGGCGAAAACCCCTTGTTTATGCAAGATAAAGCTCGTCAACATACAGCTCGGATAGTGTTTGACTACCTTGAAGATGTCGCTATCACACGCATGGAATGACCTGCTGGTCAGACTTGAACCCATAGAAATATATCTATGCTTGAACCCCATCGAGCATAACTGAGATGAACTGGGACGACGTGACGCCAGCGAAATTTGCCTCCAATCACGCTTCGTGAACTGATAAAGCACTGGACGATAAATAGGAGAATATTCCTCAGCATCGGCTCAGAAATCTGGTGGAAAATATGCCAAACCGTATAACAGCTGTATTAACAGCTCGTGGTGGCAGTACAAAATACAAAAATGTGTAAAAAAAACTCATATTTGATACCGTAGCACATTTTACGAAATCCAGTAAAAATGGTAATTTTTACTTTACTTACTTTTATTCAAAATAAACTTCATAATCTTGAACTTTTATAACATTAGTTTAGGCACTCTAGAATTGTCTCTAATACAGTTTTTATTTCATAAAGCTAACTCCAATATTTTTGAAGGTACTGAGGTTTTTATTACCGACCCGCTTTCTTTGCGGCCCAGTGTAGTACTCGTAGTAGTTTTTAATTAAGCTTCGCAGGGATAAACAATTCAGAGCGGAGTATCGGCACTGAAGCGAGATCATAACGAGCCTTAATTGCCGAACGTCCAAGTTATTACAAAACACACACAATTGGAACACAAACACAAAGATTTGATTGGGTTTATAACGGCTTACTATCGAAACTCGAACTTAATTTGGGTTTCTTCTAATTATTCTTGCAGTTAGGTAATTCTACTCAATTCGTTTTCTCTTACAGATTTCAACATATATAAATTAAGGGTAGGCCGAAATTAAAGAACACCACTCACTTTGATCTTTATCGTTATAATCCGCGTTCATACCTACATGTCGCCAACCACGCGCGTTGATTGTACGTACGCATGATATACGATGCTATATGAGTTTTCCAAAGGATGAAAGAAATAAGTAACTGATCGGTGCCAATAATGGTGACTTTTTAAGCAATATCTACATATTAACCGTAATATATGTATGTATAGGTATGTACTAATTCTTGTACGTTTTTGCACTGAACTTAAATGATTAAAACTTAAAAAGCTTTCTCGTTACAATTTTTCGAGGCCTTATTTTTGTTTGTTAATAGTTTTAGTTAAATTAGGATATCATACTTTTATCGTATTTACTAATAAGGTACATTTCATTTTAATCTATACATAGAATAAAATAGAACAACAGTGAACATTTATAACAGTGACCTTATTGGTGATGTTCTTCAGAAAGGTCGACGTACTCGCAATCGGCGTGCGTGTTTCACCAGATGTATGAAGGTAAACGAGGCAAAAGGAGTACGTAAGGATCGTAGTAGATGGCGTTCTATAGTTTCTGCCTTCCCCCATGGGAAGAAGGCGTGAGTTTATGTATGTGTATGTGTAAAATAGTAACGAAGTCGAAACTATACATTGAATATTTTTGGAAAAAAGAATTGTTACGAGGTGTGGGAACGAGATGTATGTTCCGGATTAGTGCCAAAACGGCGGAACAGATTTGGATGAAATTCGGCACACAGATAGTTTATAACCTGGATTAATACATAGAGTAATCATTGTAGTACGTTCCCGTGGGATACTTTGTTGTAACAACGCGGGCGAAGCCGCGGGAAAAAGGAAGGTTTAAATAAAAATCAAGTCGATGCAAAGATTTCAATTTAATGTAACTTCAAATTCAAGAACCAACACTCTTATAAATGACGTAAACAGTTTTGTCTTGTTTTGTTAAATTACGTCAAATGTACGTATGCAGTTTTCTAATGCCGTTGCTTGTGAGGAAACAGACATTTCCTAGAACAAATAAAAACATCCACCAACCCGCACTTGGCCCGTGTACCCACCACACTGGCCAAGTGCGCCAACGGCCAACTTCTTATCACAGAAAGAAACCCTGTGTTCTAGCTGCAGGACTTTTAATACTACAAAATAGAAGTCCATCTTAAATAAGGTGCATTCCCTGTACATTATTAATATTGCAACGGCAGTACGTCCTGACACTGCAGCGTCGAACAATCGAATTTTCAAGCAGCTTCGGGCCGACTTCAAACACAATTCCTCTCGAAACTAAATTCGGCCGATAATCCTTTTATCAGCTGCGGTAGCAGGCCTTTAGTTGTTATTTACATGTATTTAAGTATGAACCTCCTCCTTGTAATCATTGCTGAATAGAGAAAGTGTCAATTATGACATTTATGACATTTTAATTTTAACTAACTAAAAGCATTTTTAACTACGGAGAACTAAAGGTTTATCTCATTCATACTGGGTGCTGGGTGGGTAGGGATGTGGGTGGGTACATCCACGCGCAAACTGAAATCATGAATTCAGCACATGACTCTGGAGCCCCCTTTTTTTGGATGGCAAATCATCAAATGACTTCTCCCGCTCTGGGCGGAGCGGGAGGGCGTGTCAGACTCTTACTGACTAAAACCCAACCATGTTCCTTCAGTTGCCTGTGCGCCAGGGTCACGGTAACTCTTTCGAACAATCCGTGACCCCGGCAGGCATCGGCCCTATCGGACTTCTTCAATGACTCTGGAGCCCCTGCGTTAATTTTAGTCGGTTATTAAACAAAAAAATCACTGTTCCATCCATTTTGACCGCGTAGATATTGCAGTTTGATAAATGATAAATGATTTTATTTCTGTAAGTAGGTTTGTGCAAACACTTTTACACGTCAATCATATTTTTAAACTAGATGGGGTCGGCGTTTCCTATCTGACTACTCTGAGAAGAAAGGCCGAAACAAACTCAGAGGTTACACTCTCTTTAAAGTCCAGACATAATCTTGGTCAGATCATGTGAAGACCATGTAGATTGGTATCTGTAATGGTCTTTTGAGGAAAGAACAACACAGATTGAGTGGTGGTTTTGTATGAAACAGCAGTTTTTTTTTTCTTGATAGCCTACTAAATATTTCTACGCTTGGCGGTCCAAGGTCCATAAATTCAGTAAGTACATGGTAGAACCATGTACTTACTGAATTTATGGTTTCAGTTTGCGCGTCAATTCCCCTGTCACCTTGCATATACGGCATATATATAACTTTACTAATTAAACTTAAACTACAACAGTAAGAAAACATTTTCCTTAATAGTTCCTCTTCAGTATACTCGAAACACTAAGGGCCAGTGACGTTCACTACACCTCATATGTTAATATCGACAACGCAGTTAAGCTCTGTAATTAATCGAAGTGGGGATATAATTTGTCTTCGTCAACCAGTAAATAGCTAATTCCCACACATTAGGGACACAATAGCCGCCCGGCGTCTTATTGATTACCGTCTATTGTTCGCTTTCGACCGCCTTAAATGATACACTTGCCTCGATTCGCCCGACAAGCACTACCGTTTATAGATTAATGAACTAATGATTGTCATTCCAAGGGTTTCGGCGAGATTATTTATGTTAACAAACGCTACGAGCCTTGTTTATTTGGCTCCTCATTCATGCAAAGTAATTTACATGGTTTGTTTAAAAACTCGTTACGCTTTCAGACACGGTACTAACTAGTATACAGTTTTTGTTAAACAGTTCTACTAAACACGTAGGTAATAAAGTAACTTAGACAGAGTTTATATCCTTCGTGACTGTTCAACGATTTTGTATGAGTTCTAAGTGTTAAATTACGTGACTTAGCGGTATTCTCGTGAGACAAATTTTCATCACCATGCTGGAAATTTATAACCTCTTTGTCTGAACGTAACACTTTTCTGCGCATAACTTATTAGACATACATTGAAAGCCCGGCCAATGCGGGCGGGCCCCTTAAGGGAAATCTTGAATAAAACCTTAGGAAAACGAGATAATGAAAGCAATCAAAAGCCATTTATTAGTCTTGTAACTAATGTTCTTTAAAATTAACGTAAAATAATTATCTTAGTCTACTAGAATTCGGAAATAACCGAAACTAAAAATAAACTTCCTGTTATGCCTCAAGTCCGGGGCAATGGTCATATGTGGAGCATAATAGGCATAATATCCAGGCTTATACTCTTATGTATGTCTAAAAATGAGCAAACAAGCAGCAAATGGAAAGGGTCTTCTCATCTTTATCCTCTTTGCCAGCACAGAAACAATGGGCCCATTTGTATCATGCACAGCGAGTGACCAATATCCAGATTACAAACACTTCATGTCTTCTTCTCTAATTCTTTTTCGCATTTTTCTTTTCTCTGTGTCTTTTGCTTCTTACCTTCTTTCTTATAAGGTAGTTTCTGTGTCTGAACTTCTACCAAATTCTTTTTATAATGTAAACTGCTAGTGGTTCGCTTTTGGACTTGCGCTTTGGGTTTTGTCATGATATCTATGGGCGCTTACAGCTGTGTCCATCTCCCCCAAACTTTGTTATTGACGAACCATAAATGTATCTGCAGAAAAAGATAAACTTAACACAATTACCCGAAGCAAAACAGGCACCTTGCTCATTTAGCCCGGACCGAAATGCACCCGAGGTCATATAAAATAAATGTTACCAAAATTAAACTTTTTCTAGTTATTTATCCAAATAAATAAACGTAGTAATTAACTTAACAACTTAGATTTAAACACAATCACGAATGAGCTACAACACAGATTTAAAAAGGAACAAAAATAAACCATTAGCGTCAACTTACGTTTTTTTCGTTTTGTCTACGAGAACTAGCAATTACGCACACAAAACTACTTGTCTCGCCAGCGCGAGGCTGACTGAAACGCGATCCGACTAGTTCCGATCGTCTCGGTTAATTATACGTATTCTACGAGAAAAGGGGGATGTCCGTCTTACCCCTGGGACCCGTAATACCCGTTTTTCGGTTTATATTCGTTTTAAGAGGCTCGGAATTATCGATCGGTCCAGAAATCTCATTACTTCAAAATTACTCTCAAAATCAATTAATTAGTCCCTATTTTTTTCACACGATACTTGAGCAAACGCCAAAGCTCTCATCATAGACTACGGACACACAATGAAACAATATGGAAAATAATATCTGTATTTACAAAAACATTCTGCCATATCACTTTCCATTTTGAACAACAAAGATACACATGGTTCTATTTAGAAAAGACCATGACATTGCACACCTACGTCAAGATACAACACGACCTCGCCTGCTAAACTATTCCAAACACAGAACATACAGGCCGCAAACAAATCAAACTAAAAGAAAGCTATTTCAGTACCATGCACCACGTAAACCTAGACAAAAAGACATTTATTCAAGTACTTACTAAAGTTCGCAAAACAAGTCACCAACTACATTTGTTAGGGGTGACTCATCTATATGTAACGCGCTCATTGGTCAGTAGGTACTCAATAGTACAGTGAACACACACTTTGTTTTACACCGAATTGGGCATTTAGCTATTCAACATTTAACGTTGAAGAAAGCGGTGGTGCGTATAAATTGGTTTTAGTTTGGATGGTCATTTTGGGCACAAAGATTCTGCTTTCTTTAGATACCTTGAACCAACGAGGCTGTAAAAGGTGCCGGGGATATTTCACACATGGCATAAACCGTTCCCAAAATTACTTACCGTCCAATTTATATGCGATATTGATGGTTGGAGCTGAGAAGTAAGTTGTTGGTTGGTGGGAAGTGGCAGCCAAGCTAATGACCCCGTAGTATGTTTATGTATATCTTCAGACATGTCTAGCAGGTAACTGGTAAAGATTGTCCATATACTCGTATTACAGAATTCTGTATCAACGTACTTACTCTATTTACACCCAGTTTCCGAATAGAGAATTTGAAGTTGACAAACCGTCAAACTCTACTTAATCATTACTTAAGGTGAAAGCTCAAGAAATTCAAAATTTATTTGCAAAAGATGTAAGAAATTTTGAATTTTGGGGGCTACATTAAAGGAATCACCTTAAGTAATGCTAAAGTAGGGTTTGACAAGTTCTCAACTTCAAATTCTCAATTCAGAAACCTGCACCCTAATTACGTAATTCACTATCTATCATAATCTGAATCATTTTGAAGCCTATTGCTAATCCATTGCTTTGTATGCTCGATAAATTTGTCTGCTCAACAACGTAAATAACGCAATGAATGTTGTTGAACTGTCAAAATGAAACCCATTCCTACTGTTAGTGTGTTACGTAATTACGCCACAGGTGTTTGTCACGATTATCATTATCATTTTGGATTTCCTGTTACCAATTCACAGCAGCCTACTTGTGGCTTCGTCCGAAACATTTTTAAAGTTCTAAACACTTACTTTCAAACACTCTCTTGGCGTCAAGAGCAGAGATGTTTACATAATTAAAATAAGAGTGTCAAGAAAAAGTTAAAATAATACTCCTTTACAAGGGTTCAGTACGTGAGGGCTAGTCGGAAGAGGTATGTCAACTCAAGCGAGCCATTCAAATATTTTCAACTTTACATTTCAACGGATATAAAACAGAGCAATTTACCTTTAATGATCGAGCGTGTAGACCTTTTTTTCCCTAATATATTTCACGGAATCCCAAGTTTTTATGGGAAGTGAAATACAGGAGGGTTTAAAGCGAGTTTTCATTGCTTTTTACGTTACAATATTCATATTGCTCGGTCGAGCAATTCCAAGTTGATAATCCAGGGTTTGGTTTAATGTACCCAATGTTATCCCGACCGGATTAACATTCGAGCTCGCATGATGTTTCATAATTCCTCTGTATTACCTTGCACTTCATGCTGCGTCCGCGTCACGTTCTAAATGTGAAATGTTTCAACAGTGTTTTTCTGTCCATTTGCTACGTTACATTATTATAGTGTTTCTTTGGTAATATCGTAGGTGAGTTCTTAACCACTATTAACTAGTACGTATAGTTTATATTTTTTCCAAAGTGGCAAGTAGCGTGACTTGTTTTATTTCATATCAAATTCCTTAGTTGATATTAAACTGAATTACGTTTCTCGTGTGTCATAAAAGCATCATGAAAAAACCTAGCTTTATCGCAATCTGAAGTCTGCAAAACTATTAAGTACTCGTCGTACATATTAAGTAGTCGTTCCTCCTCGTAAGAGTACCTTTCCCAGCACTGGGACACTCACATACCAGCATTAAAATTAGGTATTCAAATTATGTTAAGAAGAACATTCAATTAGAATTCAATTTAGACCAATCAAAACAAATAAACGCAAAAGAGGTTCAACCCGTCAATTTCTCATGTAACCTAAAATTATTATTATAAGAATCCTAAAGGGCGAAATAAGTTTTACAAGTTGGCAAAGTTAGCTGAAGTAAGTGAGCGATATTACCCGCGGGTATCACCAACAAATAAGTACTTACATTACATCCAAAGCCAATGGCTTAACACGTTAAGGTAAAATTCCGAATAAACAAAATGTTCAAATTTTCGAGTAAAAATTCTTCGAAAGCCGATCTAATTGTAAGCTTTAATAATATTTCTTAAAAACTGATTTAAGTATGGTCAAAAACCAAACAAAAAGATAGATCAGATAGATGGGAGTCTCCAATGCTGCGACATTGGATGAAACTCCACACTGAATGAAACTTGTATGTCTACTGACACTAGTTTTTAAGACCATTGTTACTAACACTATGGGCATAGCCTGAAATAAATGGTATAATAATAATAAAAATTGAAGCCTTCCAGACCTTCTAGTACCCAGTTTCGACTTGCTGACTGCTATAATTTAGATTGTTGATCATAGTTATTATGAGTATTGACCCCAATTTGCGAAAGCTGTTACTATGTACCTAACTTACTTTTAGTTGGGGTAAATTCTCACAATTCTATGATCAACCGTCTATGTTGAAACAGAGTTGTTACATTAAATTCCGTTTTAATACTTTTTCTAGCTAAAATCTAGGTTCAGGCTCGTCATACCCACAGCTATAGGTAGGTACTAATCCATACTAATATTATAAACTTGAAAGCAACTCTGTCTCTATGTTACCTTTTCACGCCTAAACTACTGAACGGATTTCGATAAAATTTGGCAAGGTGAAAGATGGCATCCTAGAAAAAGACATAGGCAACTTTTTGTCCCGGTAGCCCGTTCCCGTGGGATAATTTCTGACATCCACGCGGACGAAGCCGCGGGTAGAAACTAGTAAAATATAAAATAGATTATATATTATCTAGCTTTAATTTTGGACTACGTTAGATACGTTAGGTCAGCGATAAAGTTCAATTAACACTGCTAATTTTACACATCATCTAAATTGACACGAAATTTATTTGAATAATAAATGATTTATTTCTGTAAGTAGGTTTGTACATACACTTTTACACGTCAATCATGTTTTTTTAAACTAGATGAGATTGGCGATTCCTATCTGACTACTCTGAGAAGAAAGGCCGAAACAAACTCAAAGGAACTCTTTTAAAGTCGAGACATAATCTTGGTCAGATCATGTGAAGACCATGTAGATTAGTGTCTGAAATGGTCTTTTGAGGAAAGAACCATACAAATTGAGTCGACCTACCCAGTCAGTGCAAGCATTTGTCAGTAATCGTGCAGCTCAACTCAGAACTTAAGTTCGTCGAATCGTTGAGCTCTTTAAGGAGCGACGAACTATACCAAAGAAAGGACACTTGGGTAGGCCACATAAATTACTCAAGCTGCCAGAACATGATTAAAACTAACTGAGAGAGAAAAAAAACAAAAATTCTATGACCCACATAGTCCTCACATTCACCATAATTTTGTATTTCAGCTTTGCATATTACTATATTTATTTATTAATAACCAACTTATATATTTATAGTTTGCACCACACATACGAGTTACGGTCAATACCAGTAGTTACACTTATAATCATAAAATTTGGTTAAATTATATAAAACTAGATAAAATTAAATAAATGAAATGCTGATGCTGATAATTGGCAATGTATCTCTTCCCTATGGCTAACAGTTAATTTTCTTTTTACTTATGTTCCGATTTTATTTAAATATTTAGCTCAACAATTAGGATTAAAAAATCTGATGTGTTAATCAAATTTTATCGCTGACTGTACCAAGTCTTGCTATATTATATTGTATATATATATATATCTATATATTGTAGCTTAACTATAATATGGGCAAACTGCATATCAATAGTTTCTATAGGTATACATAATATATCAACGTCATGATGTCAGATAGTAAATATGTTAAGTATAGAACTTCCGTGCAGACTGATAACGGTCCTGCTGGTATTCTTAATCGTCATGATATTCAGTGTTTGCTAAAGACGTTTCATCCTCTAGCGAATGATTTTTCAATAGTCAGTTATCGTTTATCTGAGGAAACATATGGCGGTTTGACAGCTTTTGTATAGAATTTTATTTTTAGATTTTTATTGGCTTTGGAAGAGTTAAAGCTAAACAAACCAGACTACGAAATTGAAAATGGACCGAAAATATAACCAATAACGGTCCGTAAGTTATAGGAATCGGCCTTAAGTCATATTGACTTATGGCCACACAACCCACACAACAGTTAGAAATATGACAGTTTACCATATTTGTCAAAACTGTTATATTCTTCAGATAAAAGTTATCAGATTGAAAAATCTGCAGCACTAAATCGATTGATGGCATAAAATACAACTTTTTTTTTTATGTCAGTTTGATTTCCTGAAAATAACTTAAGAACGAATTTTCTCTTCTCATTTCCTATGTAAGATTAACATACTATTCCAATGTTTATTTTTTACCCTCTATACTATTATATAATTAAGAACACTTCCTTCACCGACATTTTGTGACATATACCCTTTAACCAAACAAAAACCTACACCAAAGACAAACTGAATAATAAAACAAGAGCTTCACAATAATAATTATTCCTGTTGTTCTACCCAAAATCGTATTTAACTTAATTGGATGAATACGGCTGCGGACCAACTTTGTACAGTTAATTAGCTACATGCATTAGTTACTGAAATTGTTCTTCTTGGGTTATGGAAACTACCTAACTGATGAAAATATTATATGGAGTTTAATTAAACAATTTTCAACAAGACAACATCGGCAAATATTTGGTGAGAAATGTAATTTCTGTGTAATATTACATAGATACGTAATTTTGAAATTAAGAGTCCTTCTCGCGTCGATGTGAGATTAGGTCACTACCTGATACTAGTGGTTCCGATCTCTTAGTGGCAATAATTCCAGTTTTTTGGGCGCTTTTAACGTTGACTGCGATGAGAATATTTTTTTATGCCTACATTTATGCATAGAAATTTTCCTTTTTATGCGATACCTGAAACGATACCTTCTACTGTGTAGAATCATGTTTTTATCAAGATTTAGTTTGTAGGATAAGAAAACATCCAAACCTTCCACAAAACATACTAGGAAATAACACCAATATTATTTATTATATCCAACATCCAAGCCTTGATCGTCTAAGCGTCCTGAACCAAACAATACGCAATCACTAATGATGATCCACATCAGCACAAGCTGGCATTAACTAGAGCTAATACACCACGACACTACATAAAGGGGACTCTATTATGAGGATTCGCTCTTGACAGGCAGACAGACAGACACTCGACCGCACTGGTAACTAGACTGAATACTGTTTCATGATCTATGATTTGTATCTTCAGGGTTTATACTAAGTTGAACTTGTCATAATCCTTCCTTAGGAAAATATTACAAGACTCCATCTGTTTGTCTGTCTGTACGTTTTATGTGATTTAAACATTAAAACTAGTAAACCTATTTAAGTTTTTTAGTTTTAATTCTTAGATTTATATGTTTGCTGGCTACGTTTTTGCATTGCCATGATAAGATAAGATAAGATATTTTTATTTGTCAAAAACACGTGTAGGTTTACAATCAATTGGAACGATTACAAAAAAAAAATACAATAATAATAGAATTCAAAGTACAAAAAGCATAAAGTTAAAAACAATAATAAAAAAAAGACGTGTTGCACTCGGGGACTGCCGCGGTAAAGCTATTGCATAGCATTTTGTATAAGAATAAGAAATAAGAATTTATTTTTTTTTAATCTAAAATAAATTTAAAATGGGGCGCTTTACCCCAGCCTTATCGGGGCCAAAAGATAGGCCCTTTACTGCCGATTCCAAAGACCCCAAACTCGATACCTCTACGACCTCCGGTTCAAAAGTTAAGACCCGGGGGGGTGAAGTAGCCCTGGACGGGTGGAGGGGTTGGTCAAAAGGGGTGACGCGGGGGGGTCCCGGGATCATATATAAGTGGGATTGATTTAAATATAAATAAATATAATACAACTTAATATTGGGGTCGAAAAAGAGGGGGTCAAAAAAGGGGGGTCAAAGGGGCTTGTCTGTATGTATGTACTATTTGAGAGGGGGATTATAGGGGGGGGGGGGGGGTAAATTTGGTCAGAATTTTGATATTCCCAGCCGTTTCCGAGATATTGGGATATTGAGTTTTAAGATAGTGGTGATTATAATATATGTATGGTGTCCGACTGGTAAATGATAAATGGTACGAAAGATAATGGAAATAAATATTAATTCAAGTTACACTTTTTGATAAATACCTATACACCTATATACTTTCTCATAAACAGCTGCTTATGTATTCGTCCGATTTCGGAGCAGCTCGTCTCGATTCGTGCGAGCTTCGTAGAGTCGTACAATACGTCTAGTTGCACGCACACAAACACCGTGTCGAAGACTGCCGAAAAGAAACGACGTTAGACAATGCACGGCCTTCAAGCCACACCTCCGTGCCCGTCGGAGTGGGGAGCGTGAGGTTTTTTTTCGTTACGGAATTTCTGGCTCCGGTCTCCGCGCTCAAGGACCGCGATAGAAGCTATGCAATAGCTTAAAATGTCTAATGCACATTATTTAAATAGTCGGCAACATAATAGTAGCATTTATTTATTAAAAGTTTCTTCATGCTTTTATTAAAACTATAATGAACCATTAATAAAAATTAATAAGAACTTTTCAAGTTAACTTAAGTTAAGAATCGGCGCCGGCAGCGTCTAGTGATGGCAGTACTTATAAAATTTGTGGCGCGCCGAAGCTGCAAAGGTGCGTTGAGTGCACAACTTCTGTCACGGACCGCCTTCGAAGTAGTCAGTTTCTATACTTCAATCATTAGTTTCATAGTGCGAGTAAACAGTGTCAGGCTGGGTTTGTATAGAAACTTGAGGCGTCTATACTCCATTTGAAATAAGATTAGAAATTTAAATAAACCTTTTTTACTGTCCGTTCTACCGATTTTGACTTCTATTGCGTTTGTAGCATGACAAATGGCAGCTGCAGCAAATAGTTGGTATTGTAACCACGTTATTGCTTTTAATGTCATCCTTATGCCTACGGAATAGAAGTCAAAATCGGTTGAACGAACTGTAAAAAAGATTTATTAAAATTAATAATCTTCTTTCAAATTGCGTATAGGTGCTCTGCACATTTTCAATATAAATCGTCTTAAGTAAGTTATAGTGTTCTATTATAATTAAAATAACAACATTCCTACCTAACCGATCTCAAGATTTACCTATTAGTAAGATAGACAGGTGTGAAACTGAAATAAATCGTTTAAAAATCGCCATTCTATTCCGTGGAGCTGTGTTTTACTTTTTACGTACTTAAACGAACTGTTTGCCAATTAGTTGTGCAGCTTATAATTAGCAGCGCTGAAACTGAAAATAAACCTGACACTGAGAACTTGACGCAAAAAATACGTTATTAATTCGATTTGCGACGCCTGCATAGAGGTATTTTTAACCTCTCTTGTAATATTATAATTTATGGAGTCATGGTGTAGTGTTAGCACAATAATAGTCGTTCTTATTGAACGGCGAAGGCAAAAGTCTGGGCACCTTGCCACACGAACGTACCTATGGTAGGTACAATAATATTACTGCGCCAGGTATTTTCTTCGGCGGACAGCTACGTCATTTGATTGGTTGAGCCTACGTCATAGGTAAAGATGAACCAATAGGCGTCAGTGTCGCTTGTCAATAATTGTGCCGATTGGTTGAATATTGTAAAACTGACGTTTTTAGCCATAGTGTGTACTTTTACAGATCTTGGTTTATTCGACGATTAATTTTCCCACATTTTGCGGTAGTTCTTAAACCTATATAACAACTAGTTAGCAACATACGGTCATTAATAAAATTTGTTTCACAACCGAGATACATTATTTTGTAACATGCCAACCAAAGGAAATACCTACGCTAGTAACTTTTACGCTCATAAAAAGATTTTTCAGCTGAAACATCCTTTCAGTAGTAAAAAAGTCTCGTAGAATTTTCTTTTAATGAGATAATGTTTTTCAGTGCTGTTAAAAAAATGTCACATCATATTCATATTATTTGTGGGTATTATTACGTGGGTGGGTTAGTGTTGTTTAACAAATATCTCGTATTCGACTCCATTCGTACTCCATCAACGTTTTATAATATTCAATAGAATTTGAACTCGCAAAGTTGTAACAGAAAGTAAATTTTAAAGTCGAGAAAAACATCTTAAAATTTTAAATTTGTTTCTAGAAAAGATTTTTCTTAATCGCGCAATATGCGATTCTACGAAAATTTGACCCCGACACAAGTATACCCGGACAACTCCACCCGGAGAACTCAACTCCGTGACAATTCAACCCCAGGATAACTCGACCCGGACAACTAGACCCTGGCTAATCAACTCTGACAACTCGACCCCGACAACTCAACCTTGGAGCAACTCACCCCCGACCAAACGGCTCTGACATAGGAATGGGAACAATAGTTATTTAAACCCCTACTAACATTAATATACTGCCATCACTTTCCATGGAGGAGGCCAATGAGAACGGTTCACCTACCATTTTTAGGGTTACGTAGAGATGCTTCTAAGTTACTTTGCTATTTAAGTCACTATAATTTTAAAGATATTTTCGGTTCCAACCGCAGAATTTACTTGGTTTTTCATAGTTTTTTTTCGAAAAATACTATGATTTACGAAAAAAAACGGTCAATAAAAAAATTGCAGTAAATCAGTATTGTGCTAAAAATAATAAATAGCCAAGTAACTGCGACCAACATGGATGTAGCGCTCGCCGGCTGCTGCATCGTGATTCGTTACCAACCACGGCACTCGGCTCGCACGTGGTTGTTCACAGTTCTAACCTTTTTTTTTTTTGATGTCCCCCGCCCTGGGGGGGCGGAGGGGTCTGCCAGACTCTTACTGACTAAAAACCACCCCGGTGTTCCATCTCACACCTGCGCCGGGGGTCGCGGGAACGTACGAATCGTCCGCAACCCCCGACTGGTGCCGGCCCGCCTGTGCGGGCCCCGTCCGGTCGAGCGGGGGGACTGAGGTGTTTGACTCCCCCCGCGACGTCTAAGAGGTGCGCGCGTGAAACACTACGCGCCGCCGTCTCGGGTCCTGATGTATGGGGGGCGACGGACATCCCCAAGTCCGTCGTCCCTGGACCCATTTAGGGGGGCTGGAAGAGGGCGTGGTCCGCCCTCCGCCGACGCCCGGTGCGCCTGCTGCGGGCCGGGTGAGAGGATGAGATCTCTCGCTCCCTTTCCGCAGCCTCCTTATGCGAGATAACTGTTTCGCAGAAGGATACCACCGCGTCCCAGGACTCGTCGCCGCCGACCATAGCATTCACTACGGCCGGCAGCGACAGGTCACTGCCTACTCCTGAGATGAGGGCACGGCGCGGCTCCTCCCAAGCGGCACACTCTGCTAGCGTATGCCGCGCCGTGTCCTCCCGACAGTCGACGCAGTGGTGACACCGGGCGTCCGGCTCCCTGTTTATGCGACACAGGTACTTCCCGAAGCAACCATGCCCCGAGAGCACCTGCGTCACCCGAAACGACAGGGACCCGTGCCTCTTCCCGAGCCAGAGGTCGAGCACCGGCCGGATCGCCTCGATGGTGACGAGGCCGGCGGTAGGGCGTGAGAGCCTGTCGCACCATTCCGCTACCAGGACCTCGCAGAGCTGCGACCGATGCTGCTCCATATGTCGCTGACTCGGTCGCTCGCCCCGCGCCCGCCATTCCTCGCGCCACCGCTACAGTGACGCGAGCACCTTCGCCTCCAGGTCCCAGGGCGGGGATCCGGCCAGTACACAAACCGCCTCGTAAGAGATCGTGCGGTATCCCCTTATGACTCTGACGGCCATCGCTCTCTGCCGCTTACGCAAAACAGCAATGCTGCCGGCCGTCAGGTCAGCCGCCCAGATCGGAGCCCCGTAAAGGGCCATCGACCGCGCGATCCCCACGTAGAGCCGCCTACAAGCGGCGCTCGGGCCCCCCAGATTGGGAAGCAACGTTGACAGCGCCCCAGCCGCGCCCAACAACTTGGGCGCCAGCCGCCGGAAGTGGGGGCCGAAATCCCACCGACTGTCGAGCACCAAGCCCAGGTACTTCATGGTGGGCTCGGTAGTTCTAACCTAACCTAACCCATTTGGTCGTGATGCCCTAGCTTAGTTACAACGACAAACTTGTTGTGTTCAAGGTCGAAGTCGAGTTATTGGGGCTGAGTTGTCCGGGTCAAGTATCTGGGGTCGAATTGCCGGGGAGAGTTTCTGGGTCGAGTTGTCAGGGTCGAGTTGACGGGGTCGACTTGTCAAGGTCGAATGTTCGAGTCGAGATGTCTCGGGGACGCATTGTCTCGGGGTCGAGTTGTCCTGATACCCCAACCAAGCAGTCATTAAAATAACATCTAACATCTAGATCTCAATTTAATAAACAATAATTTATCGATTTCGTCATAAATGCTCGAACGATTCAGACCGGATTGGTCAATACAGTAACATTGCAATGTTAGCACTGTTAAGTAGTCTGTGTTTAGAGAGGCAAATCCCAAGAGAATTAGTGCACAAGAACGTTCATATTCAATACCTGCACACACTCTGTACAATTGTGAATATAGTGTGATTGCAATAGAGGAAGACTCATTTGAAATTGTTGGTAATTTCAAATGAGTCTCGAATGAATAAGGTAAAATAAAAAATGATTCCAAAATCATTCTTAATTATTTTGTAGCTTACGAGCATCATTATGACGAATTGCATTCTCATTAAATACTCATAATATTTTAATATTATGTGAAACTTTAAGACTTTAAATAATATTTAAGTAACTTATCCTTTATTAATAAACGACATCATTTCTTCTACCTAATTAAAAGTGTAATTTAATATACTTAGACTTGAATAAAACCAAAATTAAATTCAAAATTATATCCAAGTGCTTTTACCTTCTTTTGCCCGTCTAAGCCCCTTGTTCTACTTTAATATAATCAGTAAAAACTTGTAATTGGCCCTCCTTCACAATTTTTTAACTATTTGAATCCTGCCTGTAGAAATAAAAAATATGACCATGACAATAGCACAAAATAGAAAAAGTAGAGAAAGAGAGAGAATTTATTGGAACGAAGTTTCTTACCGCACGTTATACCTACTCTGCACACTTGGCGAACGAGAGCTTGACCGAAAAAAAACTGTAACATTTTGACGGTCACGACACTTTGGCTTCTTATTAACCGACTTCAAAAAAAGGAGGAGGTTCTCAATTCGGCTGTATGTTTTTCTTTTTTTTTATGTGTGTTAGTTCAGAACTTTTTTCTGGGTGAACCGATTTGGATGATTCTTTTTTTATTTGATAGCTGATGCTTTACATGTGGTCCCATTTAAATTTGATCAAGGTTTGACCCGTAGTTTTTGAGTTATCCTCAATACTGCATATTTTTCCACATTTTGCATTTTTTTAGTTTATATTGATGATGTGTTAATAATGTCCTGTCACTGTTATTTACATACCAAGTAGTGGTATACGAATTTGTGTGGGGTGGGTACCGCAACTGAAAAGTGAAAAATAAAAACGTTTTTTACAAAAAAACAACCGACTTCCAAAAAAAAACACTAAAAGACGTGAAAAATAACTTTAAATTCGGAAGTCGGTGGCCAAAAACGAAAATACAAAACCAAAGACACCGACTTCCGAAATTAAAGTTATTTTTCACGTCTTTTAGTGTTTTTTTTTGGAAGTCGATTGTTTTTTTGTAAAAAAGTTATTTTTTTCATTTAGTTACTCTCAAACGTCGGTAATATTTTTTTTCATTGTGCCTGTTATTTAATACCTACATATTATATACAGTGAAAGGAACTTTGTTCCAGCCGGGTTTCTCATATCACCTATCCCCTTTTACCTTCTAAACGGTTTATAATTTACTAGCTTTTGCCCGTGGATTCGCCCGCATGGATGTCGGAATATATCCCACGGACTACCAGGTTAAAAAGTATTATATGTCTTAATCCTGGTTATAAACTATCTGTGTGCCAAATTTCATCCAAATCCAACAAGAAGCATAATTAATACTAATGATTGCAATACTATCGTGAATTCATGCAGCCCTAGTCCTTTTTGTCAGGTTTCTGCTTAAAAATTGTGCACAACGTGTCGTGAACAGAATACCGTCTTGAATGCATGCAACGTACTACTGGGATAAAAAGTATAATCTATATATTTTTAGTGGTTTAAAACTATCTTCGCGGTTTAGGGCACATGGGTTGGATGATTTCAAAGTCTATAACGGACATGGGTAGAAACAATTTTTGTGTTTTATATACTCGTATAGATAGATATGTGTTTATGCATGAAGGCTTGTTTGTTCATCATCATCATCATCATTCCTTTGCTAAATTTACTAATTATCTCTATACGACACTAGTCTACTAGACCAATCAATTCACATAGCGATACGCTTTGAAATCTGTAATTGGTTAGGCGCCGAAAATTAATTATTTTCCTTCAGGCTATAGTAGGTGTAACCTATATGTAGGTATGTACGCTATTAAGCACGTCTGTTGTCTGTTGTAGATTTAGCAAAACATATGCGCTAATTGATATGCTTTATGAAAATACAATTCTTAAAACAATTTTTTGAAACAACAAGAGTAGACTTTGAGATTTTACAGCGTTGAAAAAATTAACTCTTCATAGGAAAGTAGGTACTTTAAATAAGGAAGCTCCCAATTACTGAATTAATATTTTTATATTTGACACATCAATGATAAAAAAATATCCTCTACTTTTATAAGGTCAAGGAGACCTTATTAAAGTAAAGGAAGTTTTTTTTTTCTAACACATCTATTAGTTATTATTATATACTAGCTGCACGGCACGACTTCGTTCGCATGGTGTCCTAACCCTACCCTACCCTACCCTTAAACCTTCGCGGGCGTATGCAGAAAAACTCAGCAAAGTTTCATCAAACTCGTTCCAGCCCTTTCGGAGTCCATAGAGGACAAACAAACAAACATTGATTGTTATTTATATAAATAGATAGATTAGAAAAAGGTTTTTTTTTCTAAAATAATAATGCTTTAGTGTCGCAGTCTTTTTCTTTTTGGTTTTTATTAGGAATAGTAGATTGTTATACAAGGGTCGAAAGGAATCAATTACAATACTAGGTATTTAGACGCCCGAGCGCAGCGAGGGCGGCTATAGTCCGAATAGGAATTGATGACTTTCACCCGTGTTAAACACTCTACTTTTCATTTCGAATATAAGGAAAGTAAAAATAGTAGTTTTTCTAAAATATTTATTAATTATAATAACAACATGAGACTCATTTTTAATCAAATATTAGACTATAAAACTGATATTTTGAATTTCGATACAGCTTACAGAGTTTTTTTTTCTTGTGGCTTCGAACGGTTCGTGCATTCAGCCAATATCACGTTTAGTTTCTTTAGTACGAAGAAAACAAAGTTAGGGAAGCTTAGAGTTAGTATCCCGCCAAATTATATAGACTTTTTTAAATTTTAAATATAGAACTCACCGCGTGACCGCCGCGGGCCGTCCCGCTTATAGTGGATCCTCAGTTGTAGCCCGCCAAATACAAATATTCTTTGGTTTTTTGGAAATCGCAGCTCTGTGTCAGTTGTGTTCGTAGTTACTGCAAATTGCAAAAAACGTAAGTTAATTTGAATTTCGCGGGCTACTTTAGCGCATCCCCCTTAATAGGTATTTTTTAATTCACACTGGTTATTTATACACTCTCAAAGCACCCGCCATATTTTTTTATCGATATTTTTCTTAATTATGTAAAAAATTTCGTAGCCGACTACCTAACCAAATTAAGTTCTATTTTTTAAATTCATTCCCGCCCTAGAGAGCGAAGCAATTAATATGAGTCTTTCCCGCCCTAAGTCGGGGAGCAGCGGCTTCCACCCGCTACTCGGATCAAACAAACACTACTTTCCGTGTATGAGAAATGAAAACAATGTTTATCGGTGAGATTTTTACTATCCTTAGCAATAACGAACTCTATTTATAGCGATCGGTGGCAATAAAGCTATGATAGTACAAGTTGATATTATCTTGAGTTCAATCGCATTGACATAAATGTATTATTCGTGTTCAAGAGTTTTTCTTTCGTCCTTTCTATTTAATCTAGTCATAGAAACTCTTCTTTTCTAATATTATAAGTTGGGGAAATTGGCCAAATAGACTAAAGTGATATTTCTGGTACCTGCTAATAGAAAACCCAGTGCGCATGCGGTCCTTCTGATCAGACCATGTCCCACTTGCTAGACTGTCCAAAGTTCCCGTTCAGTTACACCTTTGATGAGCTACAGAATGCAACTGTTGCCACAATTAACGTGGCCACCTACTCGTACTGCGCTCAAACGATGTAAATAATCAACCTAAGTAGGACGTAAAAAGAATATCACAAAAAAAGCAGTAAAGAGATAACTTGTATGATGGATGACCCTGTTTGTCATCACCCACATTATTACTCTTTTGCGCAAATAACAATATTTTGCTGGTACCAGTCATATTAAGTAGGTACTTTAGATAGTGGTACGTTTTCTCCGTGAGTGCACTCACCAAAACCACTTTTCTCTTTACTCCAGCTTTATCCTCGCCAATACTGTTGGCAATGCACCATTGCTGCAGCCGCTCGTAAAACTTTCAGTCTTAAATGTGGTGATCAAAATCGAATATAGCTTTCAATATTTAATTTACACCGTTTTTTTTTTAAATATATTTATAAATGTGGGTAATCGCCGCCAATGGTGTATAGGAAGCCTACAGGGTGGTAATGCAAAGACGGAATGATTCACACTGAAGTATTCGACGCTTGCGCTTAATGTGTCGCAGCCACATCTACGTATAGCTATGTTGTACTTACTTAACAGATAGTTACACGATGGAATGTATTCACCAGCAGAATAAAATGAAAACATGTCACATGATTTTAATCACTGTAAATAACTGTTGTTATTTACACTGTCGTTTCCTTTTCAGCAGCCTCAATTACTCAAAATACCGTATTTACGTACGCGTAAATTATAAATTATGTAAGCAGTAGAGATTTCTAAAACAGGAGCTACGTCTGTCTGCCAACAAACTGCTTTGCAATTTGGCAGATATATGATATTTTTGTCAAAAAATATATTTCTGTGAATAAACACTTTCGATTTTTTTTTTCGTTGGTGTTGTGGTGAGCCATTGGAGGCTGAGCCTCTCTACTTGACCGAATGAATCTCTGTGAGAACTTTGGCGATCTCTACGTTGAATTGTATGAAACACGTGCTCAAATCATCTGAACACAATTCAAAAATAAAATAAAAACGACACTTATTGATGTGAAACTGATTGTTGGCGTGCCGACGCGTCGTCACGTTATGGCATTTAAAAGTGGACCTTGAACAAAGGGTAAATAGGAATGAATTTGCAATGTTAAGCTGCGCTTGCCAATGTCAGTCTTGGGATGGGTGACTATTTTGATTATATTGAGTTTTAACTTCATTAGCTCGCAACAGTGAAGCCGCTAGGTGAAGTAGTGCTTGCCAAGGTCAGTCTTTAGATGGGTGACCATTTTTGATGTGAAACATCTATAGCCCCGGGTAAAACCGATTGTAGGCGTGGCGGCGCGTCGCCACGCTTTACGATGGTATGTTGTACATCTGCCAGGCGTCCTGTGACGGCTCATATTTTTTCTGATGATTTTAAATTAATGTACAAAATGAACATAGTTCAGTTTTTTTTTGTGATGTCTTGAATATTTTAAATATTGTAACTGTTTTACTGTGAAATAACTTTTAACGCGAATTAATATTTTAACTAACCCTGCAATAGGTATGGTTGGTTGGTTTGTACTTTTGGTTAGTAATTTGTATTATGAGCTACATACGTAAACTACATACATAAACTCACGCTTTCATCCCATCCCATGGGGGTAGGCAGAAACTGAAGATCGCCACCTGCTACAATATTACGGCTAGGTAATTAATCATTTTATTTAAAGGACGTTAATAAATAAGAATACAAGACTACTACGTTTTATCAATATTTAATTTAAATAATATACGTAATGAAAATATTTAAAAATTTATAACACAAGCATAATCAGCCTATAACGTTCCCACTGCTGGGACACAAGCCTCCTCTTTGTGGGAGGGAGTTGCCTGGAATCCACCACGCGGGCCCAGTGCGGGTTGGTAGATGTCACATGTCTTTGAATTTTTGGTTCTAGGACACGCCATTTTCCTCACGATGTTTACCTACACAGCTTTGAGATCAGTGGTTATGAAATAAATTACACAAAGTAAATCGACTGCCTGGGTTCGAACTTACCCGTTACCACTGGGCCACCACTGCTCGGCCAAAAATATACACCTACTTACTAGTTTACTAAGAGATCGTACTTCAAATATTTTTGTAGTTGACTAAGTTGCGCCGGCGTCGTCGCTTCCCTAAAGCTCCCGCACCCCTGTTCTGACTGTCCTTTTTTGTACCACTCCACCATGTATGTTTGCACTAAAAACCTATATAAGTGTAGGTAAGTTCCTACCAGTTTATCGTTTAGCGGTCATTAACCAAAACGTGAACGCTCTAATTGATATGCATCTAAAACTAAGTCAAACTACGGCGATTATATCCCCTTTTGAGGTTTTTCTTGATTGAATATATATTCAAAGCCAAAATACAGATCTATTTCCATAAGGATTCAATGAAAATATTTCTCTTGAATTGTACCTACGCAGAAATATTTTTATAGAATTTGATAAGAAATCAAAGTTCTAAGAATTGAAACTAAAGTGAATGGAAGGATGAATCTTGTAATAAGGAAAACTATCATAAGTTCCATTTATTCAAGGTGTCTAATTTTAGTTCAAAACGAATGAAATGAATAATAGCATAGTAAATTAATAGTCATTTATTTTACGGAAAGCGATAGTGGTCCGCGTTACAACAGTATTTTTGACACTCTATGGCTAAAACAGAGTTTATGAAAACATTTTATATTTACACTGCCATGCACATTTATAACATAGCTCAAAGATGACGAAGGCAGACGGGTGAACAAATGCTTACAATTTTTTTTTTCAATTACTCTTGGTTAACAATTTTGTGCCTCATTTATATGTTCTATAACATCGGCAAATTACTTTCCTAGTATAAAAGCGATAAAAGCAAACTGATCCCATATTAACTTGACGTCTTGCCCGAGTAATTGACTGCCTTTAACAGATTTCCCGTTTAAATTTAAGCATAAATAACTTACATATTACCTACTTATTACAATTTTCTTCAATATATACAAGCCTATTTCGTGGAACTCAGTCTATATTTATTAATACTTTTAATTTTATATTCTGACATATTGAATAGGTATATTTATCTAAAATTACTTACATCTATTATAATTTTCCTATGATGAGATCTAATTAAGGGATATGTTCCATTGTAACCTATTTCAAAACTTTCAATTAGGTTAAATTAATTTAATTACACATCTGATTATGTTTATACATTTAATAACGTAACAGTATTAAAATATTCTCCGTGTTTTCGTTAATTATAGTGAATTTGGGTAACTTTGGGTGCTTAATAATGAAAAATACACATAAAATACAAGTGGGTACGGGTTGTAGGACACTTCATCGACCGGAATTAATTTATATTCAAACATAATAATAACTTAATTGTGCCTCTAAGGACATTACGTTGACTTATAGAATTAATCCCCATCTACACGGAGCAAGTTTTTGGAACGTTCAAGAGCGATAATCGCATGTCTTACGGCACGTTCAATTATTCCCATTGAAGAATTGCATGTAAGTGTTTACACGCATGCGATTTCCATAAAATGGCATACAATAATTGAATGCAAGTTTTACCATTCTATAATTGCATGCAACTTTTGTTTACACCAAGGCAATTATTGCAAGGCGATTATTGCATGCAAGTTTTGCCTCGTCTAAACATATAGTTGCACGTCCGTGTACAATTGATTCAAGTACTGCCCGTATTTGCGCTGACAACATTTCCTTTAACGATTTTTTTACTAACGCTGGCTTCACTCAAAGCACTCATGTTTGAATTATAGAAAATTTTCATGCCAGAATTAAACGCAATTTTCAAGTACGTGCTGTTTACACCTATACCTGTTTTGAACGGCGACTAACTTGCCCGTATCGTGCATCAATTGTACGTGTTTTTAGACGGTGCCAGTCAACTGTTGCTTCAATTTTATGGTATGCCACACACAAGAAACTTGCACCGTGTAAATGGGGCTTTAGCTAGCATTTTTTGACTAATTCAATCAAAGGAAATGGAGTCATCAGATTCGATGCAGTTAAAACTTGTTATGAGCTATAGTGTATACCCAGACCGTATCTACCTACTCTTTGTAAAGCTGTATGGAGATTGATGAAATGATTTGAATGGGTGAAATAATAATATTTTTATTTACTTCGGGAAACAACTGAGTAGCATGGAATTTAAATAAGATCACGGCTCAAGAAAAACATTTTAAACCACAAAGAATATTGTTTTAAAAGTCACTGAAAAATATTCCAAACGGATCGGTCCCATATGAGAACCTTGGGACATTCCAGAAGTGATCTTGTAAAAGGAAAATGATTACCATTACGAAATTGCTCTTATGGTAATAAATCAAAATTTTAAGCTAACTTCCGCCTTTACATTTTGTTTTATATTTGAACTCCAAAGATTACCCACAATTTAATTTTAAAAGTATAATGATTTAGGGTGTAGAACGATGCAGTTGATTCTCTAATTTGTAATGGGAAATTGTCGACTGTCATGAAACATTTACTTATTGAATGGCATCAGAATTGAATGTATCTACATTTTATTAAAATGCTGGTAATATAATATTATATAATCGATAAGTTTCATGAATGAGTATACAATTAATACAAATAATAGGAATATTCAGTACGATAGTGAAAATATTGTGACCAAATATTGTAATGTTTTAGTATCTGCAATGAATTAGGTAGTGGAAATAAATCTTTTAGAAACACTCTAATGGACACAATCAAGGTAGAAACGCCACAAAAATGATATCTTATAATGTTGGTATATAAGCTTATCATGTGTTAAATTATAATCTGTTTTACCAATAACACGTACTGTTAAAGCTAAACCAGTGCAAGCAATACAATTTACAGGCAGATAAGTGTATATTTGATCATAGTATTTTGACTACGTCAGCTTTTGCACCGAACAATATTGGGCAATTAATTGAGGCTAGCTATCCGGTAACCAATTACATACATTTGTGTAGCATTCAACACTTAATGCAACCAGCATTCAACGTTTGGTTGTTGTTTGCTCTTTTGTTTTAAATGCACATTACCCTTTATTTACATGGTTCAGTGAAGAACAGTGGCGAAGGTCTACTTTACAGGATTTCTATCAGCTTTGCTTTCTAAAACTGGCGATTTTATTGCTACATTTTTGAAATGGTCATAAAATCATTTCCTCTTCGCCGCCATGATTCGCCATATGATTTATCAATGAGATCAGACATAACATAAATAGTAACTTAAATGATTTATTGTATTGTTTACAAAATAACACTAGTATCAGTACATAATGAGGGTCGTTGCAGTAAATTAAAATAACCCTGCGCAAAACAGAATTTGAGGCTAAAATCGAAAATTTACAAAATTTCAAAGCGATATTTTCATTTAAGTGATTGTACTGTACGGAGAAGTATAATTTATTTATTTCCTTATTTTCTAAACTTAGAGAGGAACATTAACCCCAGCATGTTGCTACCTGGATTATAATTGCTAGTAAGAACGAAAAAACATGGCAGCACAGATTTTTGTTTGAGACCGCTCTGTTGTAATCTTGTAATCTGAAATCTGAAAACATTTTGCTAATTAGCAGGGGAAACAGGTTTTCGTTGCTTTTCTGGTAAACCTTAACAAACGTTTTTTTTTTTATTGTTAGATTTTTTTGTGCTGGCTACACAAACATTTTTATTAAATACACACACAAAACGGGACTTTAATCATTAATAGAGAAACAAAGGGAAACCTAATACAATTTTCATAAAATGTAGAATTATGTAGGGAGGTACAAGTACACCCACCTCACGGAGCACTGATGTTCTTTAGTGCCAACATTAGTTTAAACTAATCTTGAACTTAATATTTTTCCTTAATATTTTTAACTATTTGCAGCGATATTTTTCCCGATAGAAATATTTTTCTAGCAATTAGTTTCATGTGAACACAAAAATATAGATATTCTGCTCACGTAGACCGGATAGCACATGTTCATATATGCAGAAAGCCATTAAACCTAACATGACAATTATTATTTAAATCAAGATACTTTTATTATAAACACAGGCTGTGAGTTTGGGTGTAATTGCCGGATATTAAATCTAAATAGTTGCTGGCCGGTAGTTAATACGTACCTTGGGTGCCGAAAGGCGTACTTTCCGACGATTTATCAGCTATGATGTTTAACCTCTGGACAACTGTCAAAACACACATTAGAACGTGATCACAATATTTAAAATAATTTTCAATCTATTTTCAGGTAGATATCTTACCGTTTTTATTCTCCATCGGCGGAAGAGGCATAGCTGTTAACAGAAAAGTCGTATTAAACTTGTGTAAGCAACAATTTCCTCATACAATCAGACGCTATCAGATTATGATGTCTCCTTCAAAGGATTTTCATGAATAGGAATGAATTAAATAACCGCCAATGAGATAAAATTTCTTTTGAAACTTTAATGTTTTGCTTAGAATTATTGATATATACAATATAATATACGTATATATATATATATATGTAACGATCTTTAATGGACTTAAATAAGGCAGTATATTACAAGTTGACCTGTTCATTAATTACTTTAGAATTACATTATATACTCCGGAAATAAAGCACTTCTGTTATTGAAAGAAATTTAAAATCATGAAATTAAAAAAAATAACACATTTTTTCTAAACTTAATTTCGTGACACGTTCCTAAAGCAAGATTTAACTTGTGTCAAATCCTAATTAATACCTAAATGAACGGTAATTTTTATGTACAGGTAAATGAAAAACAAATAAAATTGTAACAAAAATAACTTAAATACTTACGATACAATTTAATAGTACCCTCAGTGTCGCCAAGGGAATTT
Organism: Griposia aprilina; assembly: GCA_916610205.1. Taxonomy (NCBI): domain Eukaryota; kingdom Metazoa; phylum Arthropoda; class Insecta; order Lepidoptera; family Noctuidae; genus Griposia; species Griposia aprilina. The sequence continues at coordinate 9,856,084 of OU744287.1, forward strand.
TTCGAAACACATTTATACGTCCCGTAATCGGAACTAGTGACTCGACGGATCGCGAGTTTCAGCACTGATCGATATGATCCATCTATCTTGTGTGGCTCCAGACCTCCCCCTGTATAACATGAAAATGTATTTAGCATATTACGTAAAAAATACAATAGGTACGTACATCGTTGTATGGAAAAGTTGCGAGATAAAATGTTTTTTGCCAATATATTTATGGACGGTGCGAGTACCCTCAATAATTTCAAATTATTTGGACGCAGGAACAAAAAATCTGTAAAATAAACTTTTTTTTTTAATATACTTTATTGTAACTATGTCAATTGGCATCATAAAATTTCCATTATGATCACCTAAAAATACTAATGGATCGTCGTTTTACTCACTGATCGTCTTTTTGTGATGTGCCCTAGCCTAGGAACTGCTACTGCCTTGGGCGTAGTAGTTGGTCACAGTTCTAACCTAAACTAACCCATTTGGTCGGTTCGCCCTAGCATAGTACTTACAACTTAAACGGTAGACAGCGATAGTATTAAAAATGACCAGACTGTTAAAAATGATCATGGAGGAAAAAAGGCGAGGAAAAATTTCCCTATCAAATTTTATGAAAAAGAAATAAGTATTATTTTAATAAAACATAGTAGAGGACAATGGGAGGCCTATAAAACATTTAAAAAAAACAAATTTTCAATCACTATCAAAATACATTTTTGCTGCTTTCAAATTTGGACAAACTTGTTGTATTATTATGCCTTACTTTTCATTACCGAGTTTTTTTTTTTTTGTTGAAAAAAGATGTCTATTTAATAATTATATATTTAATAATAATTATTATAACTCGACACTTAATAGCAATACAATTTGTAACTTTTGACATTAAAATACCAACATATTCGTGTGCAACATAATTCTTGTTACAGTGACGATCCCAGAGGATACGAGTGCTTCGAAATTTAAAGCTGGCCCCTAAGCGGATGAGATGCAAGCACCTAATGTTATTATGATTATATCAGCTTGTATTTATCTCCTAAGGGATTAAGAAACTTTGACATGCACAAATATATACATCATGTATCAGAAAGGTGTGGTCATATTTAAGGATGTGGTCCAGACCATTAAACTGAACAACATTCTACATGGGACCAACAACGTAATCGCGAAAGCTTGTTCAGTCTGATGGTCTGTACCACACCTTTCTGATACATGCTGTATAGGTAGGTAGGCACAATTATATACCACTAAATGCAATGGCAAGGAATATTATGAGCCTTGACTGACCTTGACCCAGAATCTTTTAATTTTCACAGAAGGAAAGGCCTCCACATTACTTAAATAATGTTCAAGAAAAAAAGAAAGAACAATTTCAAAGAAATAATTCCATTATATGTAAAATACAGCCCGAATACGTGGCTCAGTGTAGTACTTTCAGTCAAAGTGGAAATATTTATGGTCCATTTCTTTTAATAAAATACGGTATTTGAAGTACGTAGGTGAACCCGTTAATTTCGCAAATTACTTTAGAAGTCTAGAAGTTGCAGTAGCCTTCTAGACACATTATAACAAAGATTAATACGAATATATATTGGCATATTCTTTAAGTATTCTTCTTAAAGAGAAATTGGTGATACAACATTCGTCTAATTAAATAGATTACTTCTTAATACTGGTACTGCTTAGTGCTATATTACTTCTTTGAGAGGAATTTAAACAATGTATTGTTTACTCACGCACTTTCAAACGAATTTGGCTGAGATTATTAACATGTGAATGTAATTTATTATAAGAAGTATTCTTCATTGAACAATAGGTATACCATACTACAGTTGTTGCGTTTTAGTAGGGCAATAGTGGTCATTGACCCACCTCCATTTTCTAGCATTTTTTATTTCAAAAACTGAAATAAAATTCGTTAACGGGGAGAGCGCACATCAACCAGACTCCCCAAACGTCAACCTCACCTACACGCGGTGTACCCTGCTGCTTACCAACGAGGCTTTGACGACCGACAAATGGCGGGATATCCACCAACAAAAGCATTCCCAAGGAGGGTTGGTGTCAGGCTGGTGGCCAATTGTTAAACTTTACCAAAACCGTAAGCACATGAGTGGAAATGATATGATGCGCGATAGGGATAGGGCGTACCCAACAGGCGACGCACAGGGGCAGCACCCGGCTTCTGTGGGAAATAGACAAGGGTTGTCGCACCAGAACGGGCGGGTACGACGTAATACGCAAGCTCAGAGTGTGAGAGAAGTTAGATTGAGGTGTGCGAGCGGGAATGTAGGTACGATGACTGGAAGAGGAGGGGAACTAGCAGAAGTTTTAAAAAGGCGATGACTGAAAATAGCGTGTCTGCAAGAGACGAAGTGGAAGGGTGTGAAGGCTAGAGAGATAGAAGAAGGAAATAAGTTTTATTACTGTGGAAGCGATGGCAAGCGAGATGTTGTGGGTATAGTTTTGGATAGTCAGTTGAAAGAATGTGTAGTGGACGTTAAAAGAGTGAGTGATAGAGTGATAGCTGTTATAATGATTGTGGAGAGTTTGGTGGTTAATAAATAGTTAGCGTGTATGCACCCAGTCAGGGTGTGAGGATAGTGTCAAAGAGAAGTTTTGGAATGACTTTGACTGTGTGATAATGGATGTGCAAGATAGTGAAGAAGTGTAAGTGGGGGGTGATTTTAACAAGCATGTAGGAAGATAGAGACATGGGTATGAAAGAGTGCATGGTGGTTGGGGTACGGAGACCGTAACACTGATGGCAAGACAGTAAGACACTGCTGCAAACTGCTTCGGTGTTTGAACTGGCGATAACAAATACGTTGTTCGAAAAACAAAATGAGCATTATACCTTACAAAAGTGACTACCACGCGACATAAATTGCCTACTTGCTAATAAGATGGAACAGCCTTAAAAGTGTCAAAAACTGTAAAGTGCTCCCAGATGAAGACTTAGTCTCACAACATAGACTCATAATAATGGAGAATGTGTCGTCCAGAAGGAACAAGGAACGGCCCCACTCAAAGTCAAATGGCGTATGATAGAAAAAGAGGAATGTGCCAGTATATTTAAAAGTCAAGTGGTTTATAAAATGTTCGAAATTAAGGATGTGGAAGAAAAACCTGTGAATGAATGTTGGAAAATGAAGGCGAATTGTATAAGGAGGACTCACTGGATAACCCTCGAGGCCAAAAGGAGCTCAACCGGATTACAAAAGCAAGAGAAAGGAGAACGAGAGATATAATTCACATTAAATGTAAGAAAGACGACGCCGGTAAGGTTCTGTGAAAGATGACGAAATAAAAGAACGATGAAAGGTTTATTTTGGAAAGCTAATGAACGAAGAGAATAAACGGAATGGTGTGCTCAAAGAGGTACAAGTTAATATGAGTTTGGTGAGGGAAATTAGCATGGATGAATCAAGAAAGGCAGTTTAAGATATGAAAAAAAAATAGAAAGGCTATGGGCCCAGATGATATACCAGTAGAAGTGTTTAAAATAAGATGAATGCATGTCGCTGACTTTATTCTTCATTAAGTTGTAGTATGAAGGAGGGATCTTCAAGAATAAAGGTGATGTACAGGACTGCAACAACTGTCCAGGGATAAAGCTCATGTCACATAGTATGATGGTATGGGAGAAAGTAATAGAGAAAAGACTGCGAGAGGAGAGTGAGATTACCCCGAACCAGTTTGGGTTTATGCCAGGTCGAGGCACAATGGACGCCACTTTTGCATTCCGCCAATTATGCGAGAAGTACAGACGTGCACACAAGAACTAGCACATGGTGGTCACTGGTCATTGATCTGGAGGAAGCGAATGATAGAGTACCTCGGGATGTGTTGTGGTGTCCCTTGAAAGAGAAAGGCTAGCCCGGGAAGTATGTAGAGTTTTTCGTGCTGTGTACATTCAATCTCGTACCTACGTCCGGTCGACTGCTGGCAAAATCGACGAGTTCAGTGTGGCTGTAGGCTTGCACCAGGGATCGGCTTTAAGTCCTTACCTCTTCTTGTTAATTATGGATGCTCTGACATCGGTCATACAGGAAGAGACACCCTGATGCATGCTGTTTGCCGATGACATTGTTCTTGTCGGTGAAGATGGATCTGAGGTCCAGAGCAGATTGGAGAAATGGCAACAGAAGCTGGAGAATGTTGGATTGAAGCAGCAGCACCAAAACGGAATATATCGCACTGATAATACAATAACTCAAACTTGTTGTTGTAACTCAAAATATGTAAAGTTTGAGATAACATCATATTAAAAGAAATAATGAAGTGAATAATCATTTTTTCGTCGTTTCTGAAAAAAAGTCACATTTTGAGTTACAACAGTATTGTATTATCAGTGCAATATGTTCTACGATTTCGGCGGTCTCTCCAGTTCTGTAGCCATAGCGCGTGATGACGCGCTTCATGCAGTCTACTCCGACTTTCGGTATCTCAGTTCACTCATGCAAAGCGATGGCGAAGTAGATCGGATGCTTACGCACAGAACTAACACTGGATGGATGAAATGGCGAAAGGTTACGGGAACAATCTGCGACTCCCGCTTTCCCCTTAAACTTAAGGGGAAGATATATAAAACAATGGTTAGACCTGCTGTCTTGTATAGATCAGAATGTTGACCACAAAAGTGAAGAATGAAAGGCAATTGCATGCAGCTGAGATGAGAATGCTAAGAGGGGTGTGTGGTGTTACACGAATGGATAGATTAAGAAATGAGTATATAAGAGGAAGTCTGAAAGTGGCACCGGTAACTGAAAAGTTGTGTGGAAATTGGTTGTCATGGTATGGGAATGTGATACGGAGGAATGAGGAAAATGTCATGAGGATAGATTCGAGTATGAATATCGATGGCCATCAGAGTAGGGGAGGACCAAAAAAAACGATGGATGGACTATGTGAATGATGATATGGTTAGAAAGGGGGAGACTACCGAGATGATGACTAACATGTTGCACGAACCCCAAATAAATTGGAATAAGGGCAGAAGAATGATGAACGTCCTGAATGAATATCTATCGTGATCTTCAACATGTTCCAATAACGAAAAACCATACACTGTTTATTGTTTTGTTTCCTACGGAAAGATATTAGGGAAATGGCAATTACCGCTTTTGCCATGCTAAAACGCGACAACTCTATATACCATTTGCATTTGTGGTCCGAAAAAACCTACATAAATATTCTCCATGAAAAAATACAGTCTTTGGTAATATAATGTGACAACTTTCATGGTGATCGGTCTATCGGTGTTAAACCAACATGAAGGTTCAATTGAAGAACTCCTCCGCGTGAGCGAAATAAATAAAATTCTAGAATTGGAAATATAAGTAAGTATGAAGTCGTTAATAATAACGGACATGCCAAGCGTACACTGCTGACCTAGGAAGTAAGCGCAGTGCGCTGTATCGATGTGAATCTGAGCTGAAAATTATTTTTATTTTTGAAGCAATCGTAAAACATTGTAGAGACTTAGTTCAAACCCTAGTTACCTTAGTTAGTACCGTTAAATACAAACTTAGCTGACGTAATATATTAATACTACCGCATGTCCTAGCTAAATATAATACCGTGACGCGGCAACTTAGGGTTGTACCAAAAGAGTAACAACAATCATAGCACGCTCGTAAGCACAGTTTTGTTTTGAAAGTCTTCCTTTGAACACGCGATGCCGCCCTAATGTGAATCAGATGGGGTCACCCCTAGTCTGCTAGTGTAACATGAACGAAGTGAACTTGCTCAAATGTTGTCTTAAAACGTTTCGCTAAGCGCAACCGTATAGCCGTACATAGTCTACTTTTATACCAGAAACCATACCACAGAACATCTAAGAATAAAAAGAAGTCATTAATCACATTTGCCTAGATTTATACCTCGTGTCACGAACACAGAGAACCATATTTCGACTAAAAACAATAAAGACAGTTATTCTACAAAGTCACAGGGTAGCAAAAAGTTTGAGTCTACGCGCAAGTCCGAAATGAATTAGTTTTGCATATTGCATCTAGTCTACTCTACAATCTACATACCTAAGTTTGCCTAAAAGCTTCTAAACTAAGCCTTTAATTGAGAGCTATTTCAGACTTTAAGCGAAATCACACTGGCTCTCCAAATATTACCATTGCAAAGTTCGCTAAGTTCGAATTAGCATCAAGAGCTTAATTTTTGTTAGTCGTCTACCACAACTTGCTGAATTAATGGGTATGGGGTTCTACTTGAACCGTTCAGTAAAACACTCGGTTTGGGAATGGTAAAGGATTTATTTCTAAACTAATATTTATACAATACTCTTAAACACTTAAACACTGCTTACATTCTATTGGCTGATCAGTTGTCTTAGAGATCTGCTGATGTGGTTAGCCAATCAGCGTTACGCACGCCATATTCAACCCTCCTTGTGGACCGTAGGCTAGGCAGCGTTCAGCGTCGCCAGTGTCGGTTCGCGAGCCGCGCGGGTCAGTCGTTTGAGCTTGATGTTGTATGGTATGCCTGACTCCCACAGTATTCCCCTTCAAGAAAACCGCACAAGTTTTGTAGGTTTAACGGTCCTGCCGGAACGGGTAACGTATGGGTTTTCTTCTACCTCTTCATCTGTGGCTTCTGACAGTATGTAGGCAGGCTTCAATCTATCTAATGATACCACTGATTCTCGGTTGGGCAGGCGTATCTTGAAGTGCTTGTCATGTTTCTCAATAACTTCGTAGGGGCCTTCGTACGGCGGCGATAATGATTTTTTTGCACAATCTACACGTAAAAATACATGGGTGCATGTCGACAGCTGCTTCGGTACAAAGGTCGTGTTTTGTTGTCGAGTGGGTGCACGTGCGCAGGACTCATTAAGTGATGCCATTGATTCTGTTAGATGACGTATCATTAACGGGTCTTCATTATCTATTTTCGCAGATGCAAAAACATCTGCAGGTAGTCTTAATGAGGTGCCATAAATCATTGTAGCGGGACTGTAGTTTGTCTCCTTATGAATGACCGTGCGTAATCCAAATAGTACGGTCGATAATTCTTGAACCCATTGTTGTTTATTCCCTCTTGCGGTTAATGCTGTCTTGAGGGTACGGTGAAATCTTTCTACGAGGCCGTTTGATTGCGGATGGTAGGCAGTAGTGCGGATTCTTGATACACCCAGTTTGTTCATTAGTTTTTGAAATAATGATGACTCGAACTGGCGTCCTTGGTCCGTAGAAATACGCAGTGGGCAACCGAAGCGAGTAATCCATGTATCGTATATGACTCGGGCGACTGTCTCAGCGGTTATGTCGCTAACCGGCACTGCTTCGGGCCATCTGGAGCATCGATCGATAATTGTGATCAAGTATCGGTAACCCTCTGATGGAGTGAGTGGTCCAACAATGTCGACATGTATGTGTTCAAATCTTCTGGACTCGGGGAACTGTACTAACGGAGTTTTCGTATGTCGGTGAATTTTAACACGTTGACATGTAATGCAGTATCGCGTCCATTCAGAAACGTCTCTATTCATTGCCGGCCAGAAGTACTTCTCGGTAATCATTTTTCTTGTCGTTCGGATACCGGGATGACTCATTTCGTGTAATGCTTTGAAGGCAGTCTCACGAAAAGATTTCGGTAAATACGGACGTGGTGTTTTTGTTGTATTTTCGCAGTAGATTTGTTTCTTTATTCCAGGCAGTGATATCTTGATAAAGTGGAGATTTTGTTGCTTTAACAGGTTAGTTAAATCTTCGTCTTGTGTTTGTTCGTCTGCCAGATTATTGAAATCGATGACAGAAGGACAGTCAATTGCAGTTATGCGAGATAGTGCGTCAGCAACAACGTTGTCCCTTCCGTGTATGTACTCAATCTTGCTGCAGAATTGACTGATAAAGTGGAGTTGCCTTTCCCGTTTTGGAGTGTCGCTTGCGCTCGCTGATTTGACCATGGCGTAGGTCAGGGGCTTGTGGTCCGTGTACACGACGACATCATTTCCTTCAATCAATCTTCTAAAATGTTTGACAGCCATATAGATAGCTATTAGCTCGCGATCGTATACGCTGTATCTTGTTTGGGTGTCACTGAGCTTTTTCGAGAAGAAAGATAGTGGTTTCCATATGTTGTTTATTTTCTGTTGCAAGACTGCTCCTACACTTAGGTTTGAGGCGTCTGTCATGATGCATAATGTGGCACCTTGAACAGGGTGTGTTAATTGTACAGCTTCCAATATGCTTTGACGGCAATTATTAAAAGCATCTTCTAATGTCTGGTTCCAGATGATAGGTGTTTTGTCGTTTTTCTTTTTATTATGAAGGAGCTTATTCAATTCTATTTGACTCTCTGCTTGCTTGGGTAAACAATCGTGGTAAAAATTGACCATTCCAAGGAAACGTCGAAGATCTTGAACATTTTCTGGTTTCGGGTAATTGGAGATTGTTTGAATGCACTCAGCAGTGGGCGCGATACCCTTTTCTGTAACTTCGTAGCCCAGGAAGTTTAGCTTATCTTGACCAAATAGGCACTTTTCTAGGTTGATTCCGATTCCGTAGTTCGATAAACGTTCCAAAACAAGTCGCAAATGCTTATCATGCTCCTCTTGGGTTTTAGAGTAGACAAGTACGTCATCGATAAAGCAGTAGCAGCAGTAATCCAGGTTTCTCAAGACTTCATGCATAAATCGTTGAAATGTCTGTGGCGCGTTACGCAAACCAAATGGCATACAACGAAACTCAAAAAGACCGAAAGGTGTCGTTATTGCCGTCTTTTGAACATCACTTTCAGCAATCGGAATCCAAAAAAATGCTTTCTTCAGGTCTATCTTCGAGTATATCTTCATGCCCTCTAATTGGTAAGTGAAATCTTGAAGCCTTGGTATCGGGTAGCGGTCTGGAAGTGTTACTGAGTTCAGGCGACGATAATCACCACATATGCGAAGGCTTCCATCTTTTTTTGTTACAACGTGCATCGGACTGGCCCAAGGACTTTTGGATGGTTGACATATTCCCATTGACATCATTGCTTGAAACTCGGCTTTGGCTGCGTTATATTTAATCGGCGGCAGTGGGCGGGGTCTTGCGAAAAGTGGAGGGCCGGTAGTCTCAATATGGTGCTTTACATTATGTTTGATTTCCTTCGTAGGTGTCATAGGTTTTAAGACTTCAGTGAATTCTTGAAGAAGTGCATGATAACGGTGTCCTGGTTCGACTACATACAGCGTAGTATCTTGTGTGGTATTTATCGTCATCGTGTTAACTGAAAGCTCGGTCAGACTGTCTACGAGTTTCTTGCTGTGTAGGTCCACAAGAAGTCGGTGGTGCTTCAGGAAGTCGGCACCAAGAATTGACGTCTTCACATCCGCCATAATGAACGTCCACTTGAAGTTGCGTCGAAGTCCAAGATTTATTTGCATTTTTTTTTCCCCATATGTCTTAATCGGTGTATTGTTTGCGGCGAATAACTTGAAAGGCGTTTCTATCGGTGTTCGCTTAGTTTTTACGGCTAGCACCGATAAGTCTGCACCAGTGTCGACTAGAAATCGTTCTCTTGAATTTAGATCAGTTATACATAGGCGGTTATTCATCTTTGCTGCACCGACGCCCGCCACAGCCGATGTAGTCTTTAGTTTTCCGATGGTTTCCTTGAACATGGTGGTTCACACTTCTTAGCTCTGTCTCCGAATCGGTAATGGTAATGACACTCCCAGTCTGGATCACCTGGTCTCTTTCCTGAACCTGTTCTTGAGCGGGACCGTGATCTTGAACGGAAATTGCTGCGGCGAAATGTACGACGATGACTCACGTTCTCCTTCCTTAGTGTGGCAATTTCAAGCGTCAGCTTCTCGAGTTGTTTTGTCAGTACTTGAAACTGCAGATCTGGACTGGTGCTGGTGCTTGGAGCAGGTGTAGATTGGCTGACCTCCGCGATAGTATGTTCTATATGCTCCATCATCTTATCCGCCATCATCGCCTGGGTATCAAGTGGAGATTCCGTGTTAACGGATAGTACAGCACGGACTTGGGAGGGTAAGTGGCCCATCCATAAAATTTTGAGCGCGTTATCAGGTACCTTTTCTCCAGCCAGCTCCCGCATCACCCTCAGGAGTTGTGTAGGCTTCTGATCTCCTAATTCTAGTCCGCTCAAAAGCTTCTGGAATTGACGGGACTCGGACTCTTCGTAAACCGACAGCAAACGATTCTTCAGAGCACTGTATTTTCCTGACTCGGGTGGTTTACAGATGATATCACTTATTTGTTCGATGTCTTTCCTCTCCAGGACTGCAATGACCAAGTTGTATTTTTGTTCATCGCTTGTCTTGTATGGCGATATCACGGCTTCGAACTGAGCAAACCACAGCCTTGGTTGTGCTCGCCAGAATTGTGGGATCTTCGCTTGCAGTGCAATAGCAGAGACTTCCTTTTCGCACTTTTCTGATACGGCGTCGTCACAATGTTTCATGACTAAATACGTATCAAGAAACCACTGATTAAAATCGCGTCGGGGTCACCACTTATGGGGTTCTACTTGAACCGTTCAGTAAAACACTCGGTTTGGGAATGGTAAAGGATTTATTTCTAAACTAATATTTATACAATACTCTTAAACACTTAAACACTGCTAACATTCTATTGGCTGATCAGTTGTCTTAGAGATCTGCTGATGTGGTTAGCCAATCAGCGTTACGCACGCCATATTCAACCCTCCTTGTGGACCGTAGGCTAGGCAGCGTTCAGCGTCGCCAGTGTCGGTTCGCGAGCCGCGCGGGTCAGTCGTTTGAGCTTGATGTTGTATGGTATGCCTGACTCCCACAATGGGCATACGTAACAAGAACTGACGTATATCGAGTATCAAAAACTCGCCAGCCATTGTGTTGAGAAGGATCACAATGTTTCATTATTATTTTCAACAGGTCAATTTATCAGCCAGGGATTTACCTTTTATTTGGGGTCAGTCAATAGTACCTGCAACTTTTAATAGCCACTGACTTATTTTTGGCTACCAAATTCTCATGAACGTTTTATAGTTCCATCAAAAAGATTGTTCAAGTATTTTATACCTAATTCGTAGTGAATGGTTGACCTAAAAAAGTAAAACCTTAAAAATAAGTTCAAAATGAATTTAAAAAATATGGAAAAAAGCCAACTTAGATGGAATTTGGCATAAAAAAATGCTTAAGATAACTATTTGGTACTGCAAGTTATAACTAACAAAGATGCAATAATGATTTAATCAATACTTCCATCATAATTCTTAAACCTAATAATAATAATAATAACAATATAATAACCTAATACCTTTTCACGGCTAAACGGTTGAACGGATTTAGATGAAATCTGGCACACGGATAGGCCATGACCTGGGTTAGGACATAGGATACTTTTTATCTCGGTAATACGTTACCGTAGAACAATTTCCTGCCTCCACGCGGCTGAAGCCGCGGGCATAAGCCAGTTTTCTATATTTTTTATTCAATAATGTAACTTTAACTCGTTGTCGACAGCAGCTGTCGCGTGAGTTTTCGATTACTCGCAAATTGCTATTAGTGGACCACTAGATGTTGACACTAACAATCATGTTAACGTCGACGAAATTCCGACTGCAACTCAGCTAATTGCTGTTTATTGTGGCAAGTGACCCATCTATCGAAACATGGTCGATAGGAAAACATCTATGTAAATAATCACGCTTTCATGTAGATTGACGTTCATTAAGTTAGTGTATTACTAAGGTAAGAACTTTCTGTTAAAGAAAGTCAGAATAAAGTCAAAAAACAGGACAAGTGCGAGTTGGACTCGCGTGGAGATGAATATCTATTCCATACGATGGATATGTTATTTTAAGACATAGACTTCCTATAAGTTTTCGAGTACACTATAAATAAAGAAGTATTTTCTGTTTTTTTTTAAAGTTAGGTTCATTAGTTCCGGAGGTAATGGGGAAGGGGAACAGTAAATTTTCATCTACTTAAATTCTTAAATAATTTTAAAACAATTTCTTTTTTAAATTATTAAAGAAAAATTTGGAGACCCTCACAGCAAGCTCTTTCATTTCATATGTCACCTACAGTTAGCAAAACGTTTCCTTTTAATTTTCTAATTTACCCAAAAGTGACCCCATATTCATAATTCATTGATTTACGTTACCCGTCCGTGTGTGGGTCATAGAAATTCATATGTGTAAAAAAAAAACAAGTTAATTTGTTCTGTAGATTCGGAGGATATTGGTTAGACTGATCGAAACACGAGATATCCTATAAAAGTTCCGTTTTGTCATTCGGATGTATGGAACCTTAAAAACGAAACAAGCAGCTGACCCCTTATAACCTGATCAATAAATAGTTATAAACTTTTGCACTATAAAACAACAATACATCATTTATAATAATCACTATTCTACTCCCAAGATAATAATTTCGAATTACAAAGTTTTAATCAAATTACGACGCCACACAGAAAGAGCGCAACGTACGCACAAATAATAAAATAAAACATTATCTCATAATGAAAATGTATAAGTAATGAAAGTGTGAAGGTAAACAAAGGATTTGTTAATTTTGTTCCAACAATGGGAACAAGCCAAGCTACGTAAAAGCCAGAATATAATGATACATATTATAACTACATATTATAAAAACAAATTCCCCTCGCCGTGTCTGTATGTCTGAATACGATAAAACTACCAAACGGATTTTCATACGGTTTTCAACAATGGACGGAGTGATTCATATGGAATGCTTAAGTGTATAATTCATTAAAGGTGTTGTGTAAATTGGCTGAAATATGATGATGGTTGTTGAAGATGTCGTAAACCTGGATAAACACATGCGGTACTTTTAATTCCCGGTAGTAGGTACGTTCCTGTGGGATATTTTCCGACATCCACGCGGGCGAAGCCGCAGTCAAAAGCTTGTGATCGATATAGCACTCATATAATGTTCACATGTTATACGAATATTCGTCCGTAACGTAGTGCCATACTAGTTACGTTTTGGACGAATATTCGTTTTAATTGAGCACTAAACGAAACGGCTTATCGGTCGATTCGCACTATTTTACTCGCCCGAAACGGGCGCATTCGCTCGTTTCGGGCAAGTAAAATAGTGCCTTTTAAATAATATATTATTTTCTGTAGATGATTCGCACGAAGTTCATTTATTGCCTTTATTATTTATTGATTTGCTGTCTCAGTATCATTAAGTACCTATGTTATAAGTGATAATAACTTACAAATATTATTTTCACAGTTTCAAGTAAATAATCCTAACTTTAATCTAAAGAATAATGTATTAATGTTTCGTTCTTATTATTTCAAAAGTTTTGCTCTTATCACTTCTGTGCGCTTGTTTACTTTCTATTATATTATTGCATAAATTCAATATATGGCTATGCCTAATATCTGGAGATGTCGATTCGGCCACAAATTAACTTCGTGCGAATCGCTTACAGAAAATAATATATTATTTAAAAGTGTGGATTCGCCCGTTTCGGGCGAGTAAATTCGTGTGAATCGAGCAATAAGCCAACGAAACGTATAAATAAATTTAAGCCAACGCTAACGTAAGCGGCCGTCTAAACGCCTCAATCCGATGCGGGTGGAGATACATTAGGTCGGTTTCTGGGGGCTTTTGTAGATCTATGGATTATTACGATAATAATACCCTTCATACTAGAAAGGTTGATAAAAATAGAACGGTAGTGTTTAAACAAAACGTATTTTAACACTGAAATACGTAGGAACTATTTTTATTAATGATGAGTTTTTTATCTATTGCGTTGACCACAATCTGGCATTTCACTAAACCGGATTTGATTATGTTTCAGTAGCATGTTTTGGTCCCGCCAATATTCAACCACAATTCCGAACTATGACCGTATTTTCCAAACTAATTTACTGATTTAGAAATTTGACTTGGCACTCTAATCCAGTACCTTTGAGCCTACAAGCTCTTTGCTTTGCTGGTACCTACAAAATTATCGCCGAATCATATATTTTGAAGCTGCGTCACAGTCACTGCAGAAGCATGGAAAATATTTGGACTGATCCCTTCTTTGCACCTTCGACACATTTCGACAGGACACGCATTAAAATCTCTAAAAAAGTAAGAAGTGATTGTCTGTAGGACTTCTGTAATTAGTGGATTTTATTATTTTTATTTGTCTATCCTATAATCATGCAAATATATATAGATGGTGTTCTGAACTCACTGTTTTAAGCATTTTCTTCCAGCCAGCCTTTGATTGATGCAGAGACACACAATTGTAGGTGTAATTACGAGAAAGCGTGTTTTTGTTGCGATTTTAAGAAACATTTTGATTTTTTTTGGAGGATTATTAATTTGCATAATGCATTCCTAACGCCACATAATACACCCGTACAAAGTTAGGACGGGTTTCTAACTCTCTAGTATTAAAATAAAGCTTAAAATATAATCTTACCAACGGGAACGATCTCGCCGTTATCTCTGCTCCAGTAGCTGACTGGTTTAGGATACGCTTCGGTCTCACATTCCAGTACTAACTCGGTGCCTAGCGCGGCCCCCACCAGCTGGTTCCTTATTGTTATCACCGGGGGAACTAGGTAAAGAAAAGTAGTTTAGTAAAGTTTTAAACACAAGGATAAAGTGGTGTTGTCATTTTCGTTCTGAGTTTGGACCAATCAAAGATAGCATAAATATAAATTTAAAAAAAACTCAATGTTTAGCATAATCAATCTATAATTTTCCCACTGCTAGGACACAAGCCTACTCTCTTCAAGAGCTGTAATCTACAACACAGGCCCAGTACGGGTTGGTAGATCTCACATGTGTTCCAATTTTTGGTTCTAGGACATACTGGTTTCCTGACGATGATTTCCTGCACCGTTTTGAGAGCAGTGGTGATGAAATTATTTACACAAAGTAAAGCGCCTGTCTGGGTTCGAACCCACGACCTACAACTTAAAAGTCGGGGCTCATACCACTGAGCCACCACAGCTCCTAATCCTAATGTTTAAGTTTAGGTGCTATGTACAAATCGTAAACATAAAAGTAAAGGACCATATGCACAACAAATCATTCAAGCGTTAAAACCAAAGGACAGAAATAGAAAATGGAAATTTAAATTCGTTTACCGTTTTTATTTTGTGATTTGTGGTGCAAGCGGACTTTGATGTTTAACCCAATCCTTCCTCCAAACAATAAAGGCTCCCAAAAACAGGCGCGACGCAACTCTAGTAGAACAATTTCCCAGAAGCTTTTATAGAAATTGTTCTACAAGAGCTGCGTCGCACCGTCGTGTCTAGCCTATCTAAAACCGCGCTCAGATTTTAAAGGGAGCCGGACCGGACCGGACTCTCGGAGGTGACCAACAGAATGCTTTTGTGCATTTCACAAAGCTCTTTTGACGGCTGACCTGCTTGCATGTAAACAGATACCCAGTCTTGTAATGCGATATCTCACGGATTAATTAAGTACCAATTACCGAATACCGGCACTAATCTAATAGCAAATTATTTCATGATCATCATCTGTAATTTGACAATTTCGTTTCGAGGTAAAGCTTATTACGACCTAAGAGTTAAGGCGCAGATATACGACGTTTAATGATTTAAAATTGAACATCACGTCTAAACGACTAGTCTTATTTGTTTGAAAAAAGAAATGATAAACTAGACTCTATTTTCTTCGTAATTTGATATGTGAATATTTGAAATTATATTTTTATGACATAGTGTAATTAATTTGTAAAGTAATGTCTAACGCGAACACAAAAACAATAATCACACAAAAATTATCGGGCATAGTTTCATGAAATTTACAACACTTTGACAATTTAATGACCCAATTTTTTGTATACGGCTTTAATTTGTATTGTTTTTGATAAATCAAGGTGGGTTGTTTTTGCCAATAAACTTGATGCGCGTTGAAGCGGGGGCTCTTGCGGGCGACGGGCGGCAGTGCATCGCTGACCAATGTCCGGGTAGACGCTAACGCTCTGTGCAATTTTATTCGCTTAAAAAATTCGCATGGTCCTCCCACTCGCTCAAGGTCGCTAGCACTTATTGTCGCCTTAATTGTCTGCATCAGATTTACAGACAGTCAGTAATAAAAGTTCATGGTATGCTTTCCTACTACTGGTTGGTTAGTAGTCCTGACTACTACATGTACTGTCACGCCATGCCTTCCTTAATTTTTAATGTCATACAGGAAGAAGTACTCTTGCAAATAACAAAATGTCCACCACAATCGAAAGATTAGCCGCGTGTACATTATTTAAGTCATATCCGTTGAATTTCTGTACACACGGCTACATATCAAGCTATACATTTCCAGTTTTAGCTGACCTTGAATTGTATAGGCTTTTCATACAATGAGAAGTCAGCTTATAATGGAAATGTATAGCTTGATATACAGTCGTGCGTACGAGTTGCTTGCCAGTTATTCACTAAACCTATAAAAAGTTTTTTTTTTTAATGTAGGTATAGGATACGATAATTCTAAAATAAAAAAAATATGTCTGATTGGATTTGCGAGCAATACTTCCAGCGGTTAATGCCTCGCCTCTCAAGCACGAGGTTATGGGTTCAAACCCGAGCAACTACCAATGTGACTTTTTTAATTAATATGTACTTTCTAAGTTCATGTTGGACATCACTGACATGGCTGAAAGAAAACATCGTGACGAAACCCGGACTTATAATTACGAAATCGTTCGATTCGCTCGCTCGCTCGTTCCTTCTCTGTATGAGAAGAGGCCTTTGCCCGCTGTGGGACAATAATACGCTGGTATTATTATTGTTACTTACATTGTACTGTTAGCATGATTCTCTTGCTCACAGTCGGAGGCACGCCGTTTGAGGCTATGCACAGGTAGGCCCCCGCATGCTGCCTGGTCACCCGACTTATGTTCAACTCCGGCCCCTCGTATGACGTCACTATAACAAAAATATACGATAAACGCCAGGCCCATGAGTTTTTGCCTCCGGGATGGCAACGAACCACAGTGACTCTGCTATTGCAATTGCCCATAGATGGCGGTATCCACTTACTATCAGTTGGGCCGGATACTTGTTTGCCACGCAATATTAATTACATAGCACATGTGTGAGCACTATGTACCTACTATAAAGCTACCATTTAGTGGGTTCGTCTTTCATTGACTCGAATGTGCCCCGGCGGCTGAGAGTATGTCATGCTCAGTCAAATGTCTCGCTGGTGATCGCATGTGTGTTGGATCATTGAGTTCCCTTCAAAATGGTTGAGCTGAAGGGTGCTGATCCAAGCGTCATGTTCGTGAACGGGCGCCGAGCCATCTCTTAGCTGCCACGGCTTATATTAATTTATGAATAGTTTATTTTTTTATTTTTTATCTTTTTTTATTACGGACGTTTTTAACGTGTACGTCTTTCTACATCGTCCTCACTTGTATAATTTCAACATGAATGATGTAACAATTTTTTTGTAACAATATTTTGATTTAAAAAAGTGTCCGTGGAGTTTCTTGCCCGTTCTCCTCCATAGGTACCTATTAGAATGGGCAACTAGCTTCATCTTTCTGACCGAACAACCCATTCACAATTCAAAAGTGCCTGTAATTGGTTTATTTGAAATAAATGCTTTGAGTTTGAGTTTGAATAACAGTAAAAAAATCAAAGCTTACAAAACTTAGCCCGCTACAATAACAAGATACTAGATAGAAATCTACGATCCAACTAGATGCACTTATGTATTGTAGTAGATTACAATAGGCATGAGAAAAACACTAGATCAGATACTAAGCTGAATTATTACGTGAGTGTCATTGTACCCTACCTCAGTCTCAATCTCATGCTCAACAATCTGAAATATCATACAAAGTGACATTGTATTGATTCAACATACCTAAACTACCGAAAAGTATTTGTCAATATTGTTGAAAGTCGTTGTAGTAATATGAAAGGCTTTGAAAGCAATAGCCACTTGTCTAAGCCCTCTGAAGGCCATACAACTCGACAAGAGAGGATATCCAAACTCATCACGAAAGGTACGTACCGAAATGCACTAGATGTTCATTACCCATCCCTTTAAACAATATTACTAAGTTGTATATTGTATAATACTAAGTACAAACTAAGTTATGTAGACTACAACAGATTCAAAGTAAACAGTTCAGTTCGTGTGTATGTAAACGACTTGTTTATGTATACGTTTGAGTAAGGATCTCTGAGATACATGTTGAGATGGGTCAGGTTACTGGGGGCTAAACAAGGCGTATAGCTCCATCTGTTTCGCACACTGAAGTTCGATTAAAATAATTCTGTTAAAAGAAGTGGTGGTATGCCCCCCGGGACAGTCGACAAATGACATATCGCTCATTTGGAGAAACAACGACGTAACTGGTGCTTTTCAAATATAACAGGAGAGTGGTTTAAATTCGATATTTTTTTGTAATGGGGTTCAACATTTCAGAACAAGACGGTAAAGTCTAGTTCTGAAATTTTGATAAATCCCAATACATATTAAATATTTCACTCGTCTGCTCCTCTGAAAATTTGTTCGAGCACAAATATCAGCAACAAATTTTTGGGAAAAATTACATTTATATCATGTTTCTCTAAATGAGCGATATAAATGTATGTATGAACAGGCAAACTCTCTGACATGGCCCTCTTTAGTGTGTCTAGTTTATAAAGTCTTTTCGCACACAACTGTAAATCCATTCTTTATATAATGTTATATATTCGAAAGTAACTCTGTCTGTATGTTACCTTTTCACGTCAAAACCACTGAACGGATTTCTTCAAAATTTGGCAAGGAGATAGATAGCATCCAGGGAAAGGACATAGGCTACTTTTTGTCCTAGTAGCACGTTCCCGTGTGATAATTTCCGAAATCCACGTGGGCGAAGCCGCGAGCAGAAGCTAGTATTGACATATTTTTTGCCGTATACCTCATTCTTTTGCTGACTATAGGCATCCATACATAAAGCCTGATTTACACGATGCGGTTTAATTGCCTGTGGTCTACCATAAGATGAAGCAACAATAAAAGTTGCTCCGTCTAAACAGTGTTTTGACGATGCAAGTTATCTAACTGTTACTTAAATTTTATTGTATATCACTGGTAAGAAACTTGCACTGTGTAAATGGAGCTTAACGGATTCCAAGGCCGCTGCATCTCTTATGCTGCAAGACTTGCATTACCCAAGAGATACAAAGCCATTTTCCTGAATCTACATGACGAATACGTGATCCCGTTCTTGATCCCAAGTCACATGGGAGTTTCATTTTTCGGGCACAATTCCAACCACAGGGTTAGTATTTGGAATTGGTTTCTAGTCAACAAAATATCTAATTAATCAACTCAGTCTATAATAATAATAATAATTTATTTCCAAAAGTAAATTACAGAGTACTTATGCGCAGCATTTGCAGCTTACGAGTAGGACTTACAGTGCATAGAAATTTGATCAATGACCCCCATGCTAGGTGAGACCTGTGTTACAGGGGTTATCCATCCGTCCATAATACAAAAATTACAGGTAAGTAAGTAAGTAGTATTTTATTTTTAAGGGGTACAATCATGTTTTTAATTCTAGTGAGTAAAAGATGTGGAAAGTACGCGTGAGTGTGTATTTGTGTGTATGAGTGAGTGAGTTTGTGTTTGTGTGAGTATGAGAGCCTGTATGTGTGTAAAGAGTTCTTGGTCATGTATATTGCGATTTCAATAGTTCTTCTGTTTTTCTGTAGTCAAAAGTTAAAAGATATTCTTTAATTTTGGATTTACAATGAAATGTGTTAAGGGAATGTATATTCAAGATCTGGTTCAATTTATTATAAGTGAGGGTGCTTAGGAATGGGTAGTGTTAGCAAAAGTCGTGTTCGTGCTTTTTGTAGGGCACGGGGGTAGTGGTCTTCTTCTAGCTGTGGAGGCATTACTAGTGTTTAATGGAGAGTTTGAGTGTTTGCGGATTAGTGCAGTATAGCATTTTGGATCAGCAGAATAATTGTGTAACACACTAACAGTAGGAATGGCTTTCATTTTGACAGTTCAACAACATTCATTGCGTTATTTACGTTTTTGAGCGGACAATTTTTCCGAATATAAGAAGCAATGGATTAGCAATATCCTTCAAAATTATTCAGATTGTGATAGATAGTATGTTACGCAATTAGGGTGCTGGATATAGTCATCTTCCAATTTCAAATCAAAATCGTTATATTTTATTTCACATAAACCTACATGGGCACTTAAGAATAGAAACGTCAGAAGCTAGATGCACGGTTCCAATTGGTCGTTTCCTATGGAGAAGTGCTCGCAAGAAACTCAACGGTTATTCTTTTAAAAATAATTGGCTTTTACAATGTTTTCAAATTACAGTTGACAGTGTAGACGACAGTGTAGCTGTCCTCTCATACACATTTCACTGTAATTTCCTGTGCCTGTCAACAAGTACCAGGTACTTAACAAAATAGTAAATGTTCTACAAATCTACAGCCCACAAGTTAGGCCTACAACGTTCTCACATTCACAAAATATAAAATAATCCATATCAAAGTTTATTTTTTATTTTTTAAACCATGATTGCCATTACAATAGTAAGAAATCTGAATTAATATCCTGTATAGCTAAGTTGAAATTAGAATTGTAGGTACAACACCCGATTTTCTGACTTTCTTAACCAGTCTGCCACTCAAGCCGTAGAACTATCTTATGACATCATAAAACTTGGCTAAATTCTATTATTCTCATGTCACGTTTCTTCAAAACATTGGATTGAAGCCGACCCTGATATTGAAGTTGAAAAGTGTTAAGAAAGTTCGCGCAATATATTTATATTTCATATTTATGAATATACTACATAATACCAGCCGCACGGATCGATCGACGGTTAAGCTACGCTTGCCGCGCTCCGTACGTGGATGGGTGACCATCCATGCCTCGAAAAGCACGTTAAAACGTTGGTCCCGGCTATCATCCGTAGATCATTGACAGCCGTCACGGGTAGCCACAAGTCTATAAGTCTGGCAACCAGCCTTACCACGGGGATCGTGTTACCCAGTAACTGGGTGGTGGAGGTCAGGTAGGCAGTCGCTCCATGTAAAATACTGGTATAGAGGTATGAGGAACAGGGTGTAAAGCTCACTCATACTCTATTGAAAACAGAGGATCCTCCGACCAGACTGGTGTTGTGTCCGGTGGGCAACAGCCCAACGGTTGATGTCGGGACGTTGTATATATATATGCTAGTCGCGCGGTAAACTCTGCTTGCGTGATGCAGGATTTTGCGTGACGTCAGTGTGATGTGTAGCTCGCCTGTGGCGGTGTAGATACCGCTACATTGGCATCCGGTTAGACTGGAAGCCGACCCCAACGTAGTTGGAAATAGTCTAGGCAGATAGATAGGTTGCAAGGGATATCAATAATACCATGAATTCAGTACATGATTCTAGACCCACGAGAGTAAACATTATGCGCGGGCTATTAAAAAAAAGTCTGCTGTTAAAATCAATCAATCCGGCTAGCCTTTTTACAATATGTTGGGGTTGCTGATTCAGCTGAATACCAATTTTACATGGAGTGCAATACCTACACGGTCAAAATGTATGGAACACAAGATTTTTTTCAAATAACTTATGAAATAATTCTGCAGTTTACACTGTGTATGTGTGTCTCCAAAGAAACTGTTTCTGCAGGTACAAAGGCTTAAGATTAAAGACCCCAGATTGTCTCATACTCATTGGCGGGGTCCGATAGGGCCGATGCCTGCCAGAGTCGCGGATTGTTCGAAAGATTTACCGTGGCCCTGCCGCACGGGCAACTGAAGGAACACGGGTGAGTTTTAGTCAGTAAGAGTCTGACACGCCCTTCCGCTCCGCCCAGAGCGGGAAAGGTCATTCGATGACTTACCACCAAAAAAAAAAAAAAAATTGCAGAATTTGCACGTCTAATACAGTACCGTCAAACGGGTTAGGGGATTTTAACATTGAAATAATATAGTTTGTTGCCAACAAGGGCACTTAATCGTTAATTATAATACAGTAAACACATTAGAGTCCTTATTGGCAACAAACTATATTATTTCATCCCGTTTGACGGTACTTCTTGATGCTAAAACTCAAACAGTATTCACCTTGCATTCCATCTGAGATGGTAATAGGTTTGGAATGTTCTCTTCGCCAAGTAATTTGCGGATGCGGTGATCCCGTCGCGGCACATGTTAAATTTATCGACGCGCCCTCCCGTGCTGTCTGGTCGGTGCTCGTGCCTCGGTCGAGGATATCGGGAGGAACTGCCGGAAAAAAAGATAATGTTAGGAACAGGAAAAATTGTGATGGAGGATTTTTTGTACTCGTACAAGGACAGTTGAAACAGGTTGTCGAAAATCATTGCTGCCTGAATTTTACTATATAACTAATGCATAAATATCCTGTAATATAATGGTAATAAAAAGTTTCACATTTTCAATTGAAGCCTGACTCCTGAGCTATAATATAGGTGGTACCTGTGTTACAGGAGTCAATGTCTTCATCCGTTTGTGGAACATAACTAGCTAACACTAATCAAAGACATGTGTTTCACCCTACTCAAATTATGTTTTGAATCTGTTTCACTGGAACTCATACTTGTTGTGAACCATGTAACTTACATAACTTTTTGTTTCTTAGCCCAAATACTGTATTTAGAATATCATATAGGAATAGCTTTCATGGAAAACCGGTGTCCTGACTTTGAAACTAAATACATCATCTACGTAAAATGTATCTTTCACCGAAATCTTAATCTTCATCATAATATAAACATGCTACTTAATACAAATATTATTAATATAACTGTTTCTTATAACTTAGAGTGTATTTTTAGAATGATTCTGAACTCTGAATAAAGTGGAGTTTCCTACTATGAGCCTGGTTGGATTGCAAATCGGTGAAGACGGACTAACATTAATTCAACTTACCAACAATATCTAAATATCCCAGCTGTGACTTCATAGGATCCGTGTTGATCTGGCACATGTACCATCCTCTGTCCGTTTCCCGCAACTCCCTAATGTGCAGGAACCAGGTCCGGTGGTCGCTGTGGGTCACCCCCACTCTCCGACTCCTCGATATCACGTGCGTGTGGATTGTGAGAATGGTCTGCGTGTCAACCCGCAACCACGCAACCTATTACCAAATGTTTATGGCCATTTTAAAACACCATTACGACCACAGGAGCCCTTATAAAAATCTAAATAAGTTCGATAAACTACAAGTTTGTTAGTAATGCGACATTCCCGTACTTTCGTACACTCATACGCAAACATCGATTGAAAAAGTTTCTCCGAGTTTCGCATGACATTTTTAGGAGTTTTGTAAGGTAGCATTGAAATACGATACTGTTGGCAGTAAGTCATTACGACATTTTGCATGGAAACTTTGTAATAGTTCAGAAAGTTGATAAACTGATCAAAAACTGTATTGGACCGACCGACCGCTTGAACGATATTAAACGGCTCAGCGCGCTCAAGAATAACTGCATCAATTAATATTAGGTCTTTACCTATGAAATTGCCGTTCTGCAGTACTGGCCATTTCAAATCAAAATAATTTTTGTTTGGCTAAGAATTCTAATTTAAAATTAATTTTATTTTAAAAACCTGGATTTTTTTTTCTAAAAGTAGTCATTTCTTTATTGATTAGTGTTACATTTTCATCGCATTTCAATCTTTTTCGTCATCATGGATACGTAAAAATTCGAGTAATTATGGAATATGAGTACCGTCGTGGCAGCAACGCGGCACAAGCGGCACGCAACATCAACGACGTTTACGGAGCTAACACTACAAACCAACGCACCACCTGTTATTGGTTTGCTCGCTTCCGTTCTGGAAATTTCGACCTGAAAAATGAACCTCGCGGTCGTCCGAAGACTTTGGTCGACAATGACGAATTAAAGGCGATTGTGGAAGCTGATGATACACAATCTACGGCTGAATTAGCAGCAGCTTTCGACGTTAGCGTCAAAACAATATTGGTCCATTTGCGTCAAATTGGCAAGGTAAAAAAGCTTGACAAATGGGTGCCCCACGAACTCAATGATCGCCAGCGCGAAGTACGCGTCGAGACGTGCCTTGCACTGCTCAACAGACACACAAATGAAGGAATTTTGAACCGCATTGTTACCTGCGATGAAAAATGGATTCTGTTTGATAACCGTAAGCGCTCAGCAAGTTGGTTGGATCCTGGTTCAGCACCTAAACAATGCCCTAAACGAAAACTTACCCCTAGAAAAGTGATGGTCACTGTTTGGTGGTCTAGCGCCGGTGTGATTCATCACAGCTTCTTACCAAACGGGGTGAGCATTACTGCAGATGTGTACTGTGAAGAACTGAACACAATGATGGAGAAGCTGGCGCATCTCCAACCAGCATTGGTCAATCGCTCGTCTCCGCTGCTCCTGCACGACAACGCGCGACCTCATACTGCACAGCAGACGGTCTCCAAGTTGCAAGAACTGGGGTTGGAAGCTCTCCGTCATCCGCCCTACTCACCAGACCTTGCGCCTACAGACTACTACTTTTTCCAGAATTTGGATAACTTCTTGGCGGGAAAAAAATTTAATACCCGAGAGGCAGTACAAAATGCCTTTGAAGAATTTGTTGCCTCCCGTCCAGCTGATTTCTTTAAGAAGGGCATCAATAAACTGCCACTGCGATGGCAAAGATGCATTGATTGCATGGGTGATTACTTCGATTAATACAAATAAAAAATTCATGAAAAAAATTCGTTTAAATTTTTTCATACAAAACGGCAATTTCATAGGTAAAGACCTATTAATAATTCTGGGAAGATAAATGCAAAATTTAATCCAATTACTTTTTGCGTAAGCTTCGTTTTATTTTACACATTATTGATTTATAGACAATGAGGCGAATTATGTTAATCCAAAAACAAATTCTAAATTCTCAGTCACAAGCGACTTCTCTTCGTCGTTCAATGATACGTCTCTTCGTAACATAAAAGCAGTCCTGTGTATCTATTCTTAAGGCAATTAGGATTAATTTGAAATGGAGCAGTCACGACCTGTCACATTGGGGCGACATTTAGGCTCCGGTAACAATACACCTCTCCACTTCTCATTTGTAATGTAGGAGCCTATTTAGGAATTACAATATCACAAGTATAAGCTACTGAATGTCTACAATCTATTACTGTGCGGTTATCTGATTGGAGGCAAAACTTTACAAGGCTCTGGATCTTTTGGCGCGTGGCAAAATTCAGAACTAACGCCACCATCTTGTTCATTCAATACAATTTGACACAAATATTTACCATCAACGCCCCCCGTCAATGTCATTCAAACGCCGAAAAATCCTTGCAGCACTCTACTTATCTTGTCATACTTTTGTCTCTCTCACTTTATCTCGCTTTAGTGAGAACCCATTTAAAGCTACACCTTGCTGAAAACAATTCGATTATCAGTATCATATCACCGAGCTGTTCAGCATGGAGTACCGAAACCGAGTATAGGTACAACAGTTCTAAAATGTATAATTAATAAGTCTGGGAAAAAGTTTTTCTTATTTTATAGCTATAAAGTTGTAGTACAATCTCTTTGACTGTACTATTTGTATCTGGCTGGTTTTGACACCATTCAATAGATGACATTTAAAAAATAAAAATAAAGTAAAAATAATTTCCCGCCTTTTTCCAATTGTTTATCTGTCCGCCAAAATGTGTGAATCTACGGAAGAACTTCGATACATTTTGAAGTTTTATTACAAGACGGAAAAATTCTAAACATGCCGCGAAAAAAATATGTGACGTTTATGTACTTAACGCAGTGTCAGTAAGAGTAGCAGAAAGTTGGTTCAAGCGTTTTCTGTCCGGGAATTTTGATGTCAAAGATGCAGCTTGGTCTAGTCGCCCTGTTACGGATAAAGTCGATGTCATTTTTGAAAAAGTGGATTATAATATTAGTAGTTAAGACATAGCTGAAGAGTTAGGGGTTGACCACAAAACAGTTTTGACCCATTTGAAAAAGTCTGTGTGTACAAAAAAGCTCGATATTAAGGTGCCACTGTGCCCAATTTAACACAAGAGCTGCGCGTGCGGCATTGCCACACGAGCTCTTAGTCTTGTATTTGTATATAAAGTACGAAAGAAATTTTCCCCGACCTAATATAACGATCATTAAATAAATTTTATGTTCAGTAATTGGAACGCGGAATTCCAAATACTGAACATAAAACTTCAATCAGTATAATAAACTTGTTCATGAGTTCAATGACAATTAAAATTTACAGAAAAAATCTTTGTTGATTTTCCAAGTGAAGGCTTGCAGCAAATCTTGTAACCAGAATAGACACGATTAGTCCCACACGTAATCTCAAGCGTTTATAATTATGTACTTCACTTAAAAGTTCAGAAGCCCGTTCTTAACAAATACAGCAAGTTTAAGCAGATTAGAAAATCTAAGCGCTTTCAACAACGTGTTCAAGATAAGAACTGTAGGATTCTAAATTCTCTAAGTCGTCTTTTATTTAGCATATGCAATATCTCGCTGGTAACCTAGCATAAGCTTTGGACTTCTTTATTCCATCGTTTTTCAGGATTTTTACTAAATCTGGGAAGCTAAAGGGAAGTTTTATTCTCATTCATAATTAGTTTATGTATTGACTAAATATTTGACTTAAAAAGAACACCCACTTAGGTTACAAATGTAGGTCATACACCTAATTCAATTAATTTCATTAGTATAAATCAGCCTATAATGTTCCCACTGCTGGGACACAGGCCTCCTCTTTGTGAGAAGGAGTGGGCTGTAATCTACCATGCGGGCCCAGTGCGGGTTGGTAGATGTCACGTCTTCGAATTTTTGGTTCTAGAACATCCCGGTTTCCTCACGATGTTTTCCTTCACCGTTTCGAGGGCAGTGGTGATGAAATTAATTACACAAAGTAAAGCGCCTGCCTGGAAACGAACCTACGACCTACAATTCGTAAGTCGGGGCCGTTACCATTGGGCCACCACTGCCTCTAATTAATTTCCTTACATTAGCTTTAATAAAAACAAAAACAGTTGAAAAAACTACCACACTGTCACATCTACAATGCAAGCGCCGTCATTCGTAAGTGCCACTTACGCTGTAATATAGTAAGGGTGTCAAAGTTACGGACCTTGTACGTGGACAGGTTGTGTACGGAGCACGCGAGGATCGCCTCCCGACCGAGCGGCGCGGTCACATTCGCGATTGGTGCGCTGAAACCCGGCTCGTCTGAAACAATGTATGTATTTATTACATCCCTCATAGTGCACGTTGGAGCTATGCGGCATCGCAGGAAGTTACAACTTACATGTACTTTTCTACATTCTACATTGACGTTTAATTTCTTTACCAAATTGAGGTAGGTTTTAAGTTACTATGTATGTACTACAAGTCTCCATTTAATAATAATAATTGGATCCTAGCAATTGGCGTTCTGTAGTTTTTGCCTACCCCCATTGAGAGAAGGCGTGAGTTTATGTATGTGGATAATAATAATAATTGATTTAATTCAGACGCAGTTATCCATATTTTTGTTAGTATAACTACTTCAAAATTATGTTAGTAACCAAAGACACTACAATAATACTACTTATTTTATCCAAATTAAATAACAAAATGTATATCAATCAAATAAAAAAAGTTAAACACAAACATCTTTAAATTTATTTAAAAAATATTATAAAAAGACCTATTATTTTATTTTACTTAAAGATTTGGTTCAGGCCTGAAAGTTTTTGTAACTTAATGGAAACTAACTCGCACTTGGCCTGCTCTAAGGTCATTGCCCTAACTGCCCTGTAACAATCGGTAAAAAGAACTACAAGAAACACACCTGTTTTTATATTGTTATCCTTTGACAATCGTTAATACTGTACCTTCCCATTAGTGAAAGATTTTTTTAATCGAAACAGTAATTCCGAAGATTACGTCCTACATTGAAACTCACAAACCTCTTTATAATATTACTAGTTCCTGCCTGCGACTTCGTGCGCGTGAAGTTTCTTGACTACGCCTACCACCTTCGCACAAGTGCAAGCAATAAGTTTTTTATTTATTTTTATTTTAAAGAACCAAGTTCTTAATAATTCATTACAATCTAGCCTATAAGACTAATAATGAATTTTAATGTCACTTAATTTTTTACGTGATAATTATTTTAAAACTTAGAATAGTTTTGATTGTACTTTACAAGTCCGTTCCACTTTCTTAGAGTCATGATATTTTACTATTAAATCTACACTTTTTACACTACACTAACTCGAAAGGTTTTGTTCGTTTTAGTGTCCGCACTATATTCATTTGGTCTAACAGCTGAATTGCCTCGATGTTCACATGTCGGTGGAGTCGGTGTTCATGGGCCTCAGCAAATTTTTCGATTATGTTGGTGACTGGTTCTATTTTTAGGTCACGATGGAGGTCGTTATTTCTTATATACCAGGGCGCATTAACAATACTCTTGAGCAATAAGTTGACAAAGTTTTATCGCAATCGGATACGATATAGCAGCGCATAAAATACGAACAAACAAACATTAATTTTTATATAATAGATTAGTAAGCCATTATAGCTACATAGTTTGAAACTACGAATCTTGGCATAATAACCTCCTACTTTATGGAAGTCGGTTAAAAGTTACCCACTCCATAAAAAGATTTGTTTACTATAAGCAAATGATCGATAAATAATTAAACAGTAACTTTGAAGTGTAAACATAAAGTTTTTATTTATTCAAAGCTTTATTCAATTACAATCACTTTTGAAGCAACACAACTCCCAGCGGTTTTATTTCAAGTCAGTAAAAAAATTCACGGCTACAATTACATAAAAATGTATGTTATCGATACCGCTACTTAACAGGTAAGACATAATAATTAGTATAGACCTTTACTCTAATTAATATGTTTATTACTACCATAATTAATGACAACACTGAAAACTACTTACTTAATTTGTTGACGCGCTGAAATTGATACGGGATGATTCGTCAAAAGTTCAGTTATGTCCACTTAGCATCGTTTCTTCAAATGCCTTAATGTCTTGTAGCCATGAAATTACACGATCGACATGAGTATTTGACGTTTGAGGTACGTACAGTACTTCCGCGTAAAAACTGCAGCGCTTTGATAACTACAGTAAAGGCTTCTACAAAAAGGCGCGACACGCGACGTGAATCGCGCGCGACACATAGGTACCGCTCGTCGCGCGACGAGCGGCGCCTTTGAGTCGTGCCTGTCTGGGAGCCTTACCGCAAGAAATTGTCATCTCCTATCGGCACATCAAAGTGAAAGGTTACATTACACTTAACAAGGGCGCCATCAAGAAAGCGATAAGGCCGCCCATTGTATATTTTGTATTGTTTGATTTATTTTTTGTTATGTATTTTGTGGTGTACAATAAAGATTATATAAATAAATAACAAGGATACATTAAATATTTCTATTCCACACATATTAAATTAGGTATTGAAAGCCGATTGGGTGTACCGTCACTTTTTGATTGAATAGACTATATATACTTATATCTACTTACACCTGACTCTCGCCATAGAAAACCTTTACACGGAACTATGCCAAAATACAACTCATTACATTTTTTACGACTTCGCACAAACTACGGCAGTTAATCAACGTTCCGCTTCTTTTATTTTCAAGTCACAGAATAGATTTGTTTTAATGTTAGACGATATAAGCTCGTAAAGATTCAGATATTAGCAACACCCCACTCCTATAAATGTTGATGTTTCCACCTTTTGGGAAATCGCGTTCGGTTTGCTACCAACAACACGAGTGGAAATTTTAATTAAATTTAACCAATTTTGTAAAGAACGTTTATTCAAAGGGTCTTATTGATTTAACATGTAACATGGCGCCTGATTAAAATGTTAAAACATATTTTTAAGTTTCAATAACAACTTTCTGCAGTGATATAAACACTGCTACTTTTACACATTCTCCGAATTGAATTTTACTTCTGTTCCGTTTCAATTAAATATTTAGCTCAATAATAAGGATTTTTAAAACTGAAGTATTAATCGACTTTTGTCGTTGACTGTATCTACGTTTACCTTTTTATTGGCCTACAATAACAAAGAAAAAAGATTGATAGTAATTTTAAGGTACGAGTTCGTAGCCGACTGGTTTTTATGCATTTCTATAAAATACCTTTCGTAGCTAGCGACACGTCGTTTTCATAGAATTACATAGAAACCAGTAGTGTCGCAGCGACACGTCGTCAGCTGCTGCCGCATGCAGTCGGCTACGAACTCGTACCTTTAGTCGTTTTGGTTTCCTGTAGGTCAATGTAGATACTCTATTCAGAACTAAGTACTTTATTGTTGTTTTGATTTTACGTAACAACACAATAAAGTACTTAGTTCTGAATTCAAATTCTTATACACGATAAATCTAATAATTGATGGGCATGGATATTAACATTCGTTTGTATTCGGAAATGCGATGATTCCCGAGGGACATTAAGAAAATAGTCGTAGTGTACATAAGTGAAAATCTTTTGTTTTAGCCTTATTAGAAAGGGACTAGAATTAGTTGGTTAATTATGAATTTCGTGAAGCGGCGTATATGATTAAGTCTCGTCTTACAGGGTTCATGGAATAAATTAGATGCGATACCAAATGCTAATTCTTAAAGGCAGACATGATACATCTTTAAAATGGTTAAATTGCCAAGTATTTAGTATAAATTGCTGAACATTGTAACAAAGAAAATAATTTATTATGTAAAAGTTATATAAACATCACGATAAACACAGTGATGGGATTATATTTAATTAATAAATAGTATTCAATTAATCAACCTAAATAAATTACAAATAAGTAAATACTTACACAAGTTTTTCAATAGCTATGACGATTAATAAATTCATATTCAACAAACTAGTTTTGGTTATGTCACCATTTAACAACTGTGTCTTTGGAAATCATGTAATGACGGTAATTAGGACAGCACTGACATAAACCTGACACGCTACGTGTGGCCATAATTGGTCACTAGGTGAAATGTAGCGTGGCCCATTTGATTTTCGACGATTGGGCATTTCGTCAAATTCTGCCTTTACACTTTATTCAGTGCTAGTAGACGATGAGCTAGTATCGTAATTATTGGCTGGAACTTTTTACTGCAAAGGGTAGGGACGTAAACAATAGGTAAAATTCATATATCTATGTAACTAATGACGTTCGCAATAAACAAACCAACTATTATCAAATATAATTTTATTAGTCATTATAAATAGTTAGTTGGCTGATGTGCTAGTAGACGAGGAGCTAGTATCGCAATTATTGTCTGGAACTTTTTACTGCAAAGGGTAGGGACGTAAACAATAGGTAAAATTCATATATCTATGTAACTAATGATGTTCCCAATAAACAAACCAACTATTATCAAATACAATTTTATTAGTCATTATAAGTAGTTTGTTGGCTGATTTGCTAGTAGACGATGAGCAAGTATCGCAATTATTGCCTGGAACTTTTTACTATAAAGGGATGTAAACAAAAGGTAAACTTCGTATATCTATCTAACTATTGACGTTCCTAGTCTACAAACAAAAATTCAATCAAATACGTAATATACAATTAGTCATTATAAGTAGGTATTTGGCTGATTGGAGAAGACGGTGCAAGACTACTATTTAGATTCTTATATACTTTGTATTTTATTTCGATTTTTGAATTTTGGTTTTCATGGTTTCAAAATACTCCTACGCACTAGTATTGCCAGTGTATACATTTATTATCGTCCCCATGGTATATACATATTTTACTATTGATTATGTATTCCATACAGGCAGGCAATTTAGTTACCTTCAAACTTGGTGTAAAGGGTCATTCTACTCGTCATACTGGATAACTTTCCCTTTTACCTTTCATAGGGAAAGTTGTTAACGTCTAAATCGCCAGCCTGGATGTAGTTTATAATAATCTCAGAAAGTCTGATGAAGACCACCTTTAAACATACCTTGATTTCTAATTGCTGAAATTTGTATAGTGAAAAGTTTGTAAGTAATCTCCGTTTCATTACTTATTTCACTTTACTTATTTCTATTTCACTTTAAGGAAACATTAGTTACATTACTGATTTTCAAAAAAAAAATGTTTTATTTATCTTTTGATGTCACAATGACTCCGTCTTGGGCTGTGATAACAGCCGAATATTGTGACATAAGATATAGTTCAAATCTGAACTGTATTAAGTAAAAATATACCTATGTTTATACTTGTTAATATTAGATACAACACGGTATCAAATACCCCCATTTAGGTAATATTTTTTGGTAGAAAATCGTAACTCAATAACCCTTTAAATCGTTTATCAAATCTGTCAGACGCAATTTTACTTTTATAAGCCTTGGCTTTTCCCGCTCCGAAATCACTGGAACCAAGCAATAAAATACCTTAAGTTTTGTCAAAACTTTCAGGTGTCTGCAATATAAGTAAGTATACTCATTGAGGTTTTTAACAACGATAAGGCACCTGTCCCACCGCAGACGAGGAAGCGACTAGCTATACACTATTT
This sequence comes from Griposia aprilina, assembly GCA_916610205.1. NCBI lineage: Eukaryota > Metazoa > Arthropoda > Insecta > Lepidoptera > Noctuidae > Griposia > Griposia aprilina. The sequence continues at coordinate 9,888,568 of OU744287.1, forward strand.
TCTCGCTCAAGAAACGTACAATAGATGTAGTTCCCGTGTCAGTAACAGAGATACATGTATTGATAGTTGATAGTCCGTTCAGACTGCCGGCGAGAACTCTCTGTCTATTAGTTTGTCACTTCGACAAGAGCTATCAAAGACAATACTCGCTCAGCGACTCTCGCTTGGCAGGTAGAACACTCGCTGAGCGAATCTGACTTGGTACATGCGCATATTAGCAAGTGATGGGGCAGTCAGTGTCCTCGTCGCACTCGCTCATAGCCCAGAGACAAAACTATCCGCTCGGTGCTCGCCATCTCATTTCTAGTTGCTAGCTGTACTCGCTTCTTGTTAAGCGTCGGCTGTGGGACAGGTTCCTAACTAAAACTGCTTAGGTAAAAACGTGCTTACATAAATCTTCTTTTATCAATTAATCCAAAAGGTCATCTCGGGTCAAGGGGTCAAATAAAATATCCTGTATTCATATTTCGACTAACGAGACTTATTAACAGAGTTTATTAAGCTAATCGAGAATTATAACGTTGAACTAATATTTATGTAGGTATTTAGTTAAAAGTCAACAGTTTGCAAACGATTGGACAGTAGCATTCAGTTAAGAGGGGAAGCGCTAGGTTGCCCACCAAATTCAAATTTTCTTACGTTTTTTTGCAATTTGCAGGTCATTGTCAGGTTGTATGTTGAACAAAAACTTTTTTACAAAAAAACTTAAAAAAAAACAAAAAAACGTGAAAAATAACTTTAATTTCGAAAGTCGGTGTCGTTGGTTTTGTATTTTCGTTTTTGGCCACCGACTTCCGAAATTAAAGTTATTTTTCACGTTTTTTTGTTTTTTTTGAAGTCGGTTGTTTATTTGTAAAACAGTTTTTATTTTTCACTTTTTAGTTGCAGTACCTATCCTACTCAAATTCGTATACCACTACTTGATATGTAAATAACAGTGACAGGAAATTATTAAAACATCATCAATATTAACTAAGTGGAAAAAATATGCAGTATTAAGGATAACTTAAAAACTACTGGTCAGAACTTGATCAAATTTAAATAAGACCACATGTGAATCATCCAAATCGGTGCACCCAGAAAAAAGTTCTGAGCTAACACACATAAAAAAGAAATTTAAAAAAAACATACAGTCGAATTAAGAACCACCTCCTTTTTTTGAAGTCGGTTAAAAATATGATTCGCGACCGTAACAAGTATGTATTTACAGAGTTATAATCTTTCAAATCATCAATAGAACCCTCTAAATTCATTATACTCCTATTGATTGACATTTTATGAAATTATCATTCAATATATATATTCAATATGAACTTGTATAAAATGAAATGAAATTCTTTATTATACCGATTATATTCACATACAACTTTCAATAAATACACACATAAATAAAGTAATAAACATTCAATAGGTACCATAAAAACTATTGTTTACACTTCTTTTTCATTTCTCCTTTCGCAGGTCTGCTGGAAGAAATTTCTTTAAAAATAAGCAGTACCTTTGTACTTATTACTAATATGCCGTATCTGTATCTATTTTACTGTGTGTACATAAATAATAAAATAAATAAATGTGTTATACACATTCACATTACACACACACACACACACACGTGGATTAGGCATTCGGCGTGTGGTTGCCTGCCACCTTATATGCAAAGCTGTAAATGAAATGCTGGTCGTTGGTAAGTGCATCACTTGGGAACGGCTGGACCTGATTTGGCAATTCTTTATTTTAAAAAGTTCCTAATAGTCCGCATTAAGTTTATATGGACAGAAAAATTGGAAAAGATTCCCGGAAAATTTTAAATTTCGGGCAAAACTGAAAGTTATTTTTTAACCAACTTCCATAAAGGAGGAGGTTATATTATGTTCAGCTGTATGTACTTATGTTTTTTTTTATGTGTTTGCACCGATTTCTCCGTCAATTGTGAGCCGATTTTGAAAATATATTTTTTTGTTGAAAGGGTATGCTCTCGAGGTGGTCCCATTGTCACCAAGTTAGAATCTGATGAGGGAATCCCATGGAAAACGAGGGAAATCCTCAAATTTTATAGCCACACCTTTTGATTGGATTTGATTTGGGTATTTTTCATAGTAACTCGTGCATTTGCTCTCGGAAAGCACCATTTGGTGAAGTGGAACTGATGATGAAGACCAGAGGTGGCCACCGGAACTACTCATTGTGGTTGCGATTTTATTACTTTAATATGTTTGCTAAGCAAGTTAAGCCCATCACAATACATATGGTGAAATGGAGCTAATGGTGGCTTCACCATCAGCCCCAGTTCTTCTCGTTTTTTTACCAGGAGAACTCCTCAACAATTAACGTCCCTGCATCGGGAAAAGCAATATTTTGTAAAAGGTGATGAGCAGTTGAAATTAGGATAATTATTGTAACAGATAAATTAATAACTGACCCACTAAAATTTTAAAAATAAAAATCTTTTTTACACAAAAAAAAACCGACTTCTAAAAAAAATACTACAAAGTAAAAAATAACTTTTATTTCGGAAGTCGGTGGCAAAAAACTAAAATACAGTTCCAAAGACACCGACTTCCGAAATTAAAGTTATTTTTCACTTTCTAGTGTTTTTCTATGGTATTTTTATATAAACTATTGAAATTTAGACAGGACAACGTCTGTTGGGTCAGCTAGTAACTTATACAAACAAAGTGTTATGTATTGTGTTGTGTTGTTGTATTGTGTGTTATATTGTGTGAGTGTTGGTTGTGGTTGTTAAGAACAATTGGTAACCGGTTAGGTTTTACTTAAATGCTTTAATTTTAGTCAGAAAATACTATACTATAATACTTTTTTTTTTACCAACCGTAATTTCCGAGGCACGGACGGGTCTTGATATGTAATGTAATGGATGGTCACCCAGAGTACCTACATATCGAGACCTACAGATTTATTTTAATTACTCTTCTCACTAAGAATTTAGTTTACGAGTAAAAGAGTACCAGCAGGGCTTATTTATTGATACTTGCTTTATGTTCCAAAATATTGTACGTACAGAGGCAAACTTAAGCCATAGGCAGAGGATATTGATTAAACAAAAACAACAAAAACTTGTGATTTTTCCACAGCTACGCTATGTAACGAATGCAGTAGTTTTACCCTGTGAACACGAGTTTTATCGACGGTCAGAACAGAGTTGCGTGCTTCGGGCAAAAATAAATTGATTCTGAATATTCTGTAACTGAGATTTTTCGATATGAACTAACCTTGTTTGTGTTATGGTAGCTGTGGGACATGCCCAGTCAGGAAATGCTGCTAAGGTTTCCTTAGGCAATGGCCACTGTGAAAACGTTAATAATATGTCCAGCAATAAGTATATGATGTTACAGGGTGACGTTATCGCTCAGCGATAAAGCCCTTAAAAATAAGAAAAAAAAACGTATTAATTTCTCAGTAGCAGCCCGGAGTCTGGATTGCTGCCCGGTTGATAGCAATAGGCTCGCCCCCTATTACGTGGGACTTAAACATAACTGGCGAAATATGGGTGTACTATAGGTAGGTACATCACTGCCTGACCCGTTGGGGAAAGAAGGCGTGATTTTATGTTAGTATAAATTGTAGTATAATTCGAAGTGGATAGCTAATATATTGGCATTCTCGAACAGTTTTGTCAAGTTCCTATATGTCATCAAACATTTCATTTCTTGGCGATGGAACCCTGGCAGCGATCTGTAATCGACTAGCTTCCATCTTGAGAGCGGTTATCGCATATTTTCACTTCAAATCTAAACAAATCAGCACCCTAATTTCATATCACTATCAATCTCAATCTGAATCATTTTGAAGCCTATTGCTAATCCATTGCAATCATATGTTCGATAAAAAACTTTTTTACAAAAAAAAACAACCGACTTCAAAAAAAAACACTACGAAGTGAAAAATAACTTTAATTTCGGAAGTCGGTGTCTTTGGATCTGTATTTTAGTTTTTTGCCACCGACTTCCGAAATTAAAGTTATTTTTCACTTTGTAGTGTCTTTTTTTGAAGTCGGTTGTTTTTTTTTTGTAAAAAAGTTTTTTATTTTTCACTTTTTAGTGAGTCAGCTATTAATTTATCTAAGTTACAATAGCCTAATATCAACTACTCATCACCTTTTACAAAATATTCCTTTTCCCGATGCAGGTACGTTAATTGTTGGGGAGTTCTCCTGGTAAGAACCAAAAGAACTGGAGCTGATGGTAAAGCCACCATCAGCACCATTTCACCATATTCATTGTGACGAGCATAAATTGCTTAGCAACCATATTAGAATAATCGAATCGTAACCCGTGAAATACTTATAATTGAGTAGTTCCGGTGGCCTCTGGTCTTCATCATCAGTTCCACTTCACCGAATGGTGCTTTTCGAGAGCAAATGCACGAGTTACTATAAAAAAATACCCAAATCGCTATAGGCGTGCCTGTAAGTTTTGAAGATTTCCCTCGATTTCCATGGGATCCCTTCATCAGATTCTGACTTGGTGACAATGGAACCACCTCGAGAGTATACCCTTTCAAACAAAAAAAGAATTTTGCAAATCCATCTATATATGACGGAGTTATGCCCGAACATACATAAAAAAAATATGAACATCCGAATTGATAACCTCCTCCTTTTTGAAAAGTCGGTTAAAAAATGTGTCCGCTCAACAACGTAAATAACGCAATGAATGTTATTGAACTGTCAAAAAGAAAGCTATTCTTACTATAATGATTCAAATGACCTCACAGCTGATTGGTGCTTTGAAATAGTGTAGTTACTAGTAACTTTTCTCTACTCCTACCAAAAAAATACTTCATTTAAGCTTAATTCAAAAGAGTTTTTAGTTTTAATTTCAAATCTTCTAAATAAAATCTTAAGTTCCCTATTCATGAAACCCTTCCATTCATAAAGGTATTAGTGCAGCTTTAAAATTTTCCTTGAAAATCTCACTGCAAACCACATTTAGTATATTCTCTCATGAACTTAAAACTATTATCACATGTAATGCGATAAGGTGCTTAACTTAAGAAGGTTAGTGTGTGACATGAATCTGAGCGGTAATGCCAAAATACCCTTTAATAAACTGTGTTGTTTTTATTAAATTAGTTCCGAGGCACGCGACACACGAAACTAAAATATTACGTAATCAGGTCAAAACTGACATACGTACGATTATTATAATATACTGTTTTTCTTTCCATTTTGTGATTTTGTTTAAGAAAACTTAAGAAGTTTACACACAAAACATCACGCTCGTAACCCCCGAAGAGATAGGCAGAGGTGTACCTATAATAGAGAATAGGACACTCATTTACTGTTAAAAATATTATGCAAGTGTATAACATGATTGAGTGTTGCCGGCAAAGTGAGAAAAAAGATGGAGGTCGACGTGAATCCGGCACACGGGAGTCGCAAAAAGAAGAAAGAAAGAAGAGTAAGCAGGTTGACTAGTTTTAATACAACGTGTACATTCAAATAAAGGGAACAAACGTTTTTACCTATCACCAAAGTAAATATATATATCTTATTATTTATAACTCAAGAACGGCTGGACCGATTTCTATCATATTTGATTTGTTGGATTGTCTCCGCTCCGAATAGCAGAATAACTTTTAAAACATGGGAAAAAATGACGAAAATAAATATGAAGATAATATTTTGAGACGGTAGGAAGTTCGCCGGGTCAGCTATTCAATAAATAAATACAAAAGAAATATAAAATAAATAAATAAGTAATTTATAGAATAGAGAGTCAGAGCGCGAGATAATCGTCGAAAATGTAACCAATAACGGTCTGAGCAGTGAGTCGGTAACTAGGGAGCAAGAGGACAAGGGATCATAAGAATTTATACATAAGAAGAGGAATAAATAAAAAATCTGCTTTCCTACGTTTATTTAAAACCGAAAAAATATAGGTACATAGAACTCACGCCTTTACCCATGAGGGTAGGCAGAAATTATAGAACACCACCTGATACGATCCTTCATACTTCTTGTAAATACCAATCTTTTGTACCTTTCACTCATTCTGTCAACACGACCAAACCATCTAAACATCCATACTAATACATACTAATATAATATTACGATAAATGATAAATGATTTAGGTTTGTACAAACACTTTTACACGTCAATCATTTTTTTTTTTTAAACATGATGAAGTCGGCGTTTCCTATCTGACTATTCTGAGAAGAAAGGCCGAAACAAACTCAGAGGTCACAGTCTCTTTTAATGTCCAGTCAGATCATGTGAAGATTGGTATCTGAAATGGTTTTTTTAGGAAATAACCACACAGATTGAGTGGATCTGTCCAGTCAATGCACGCATTTTTCAGTAATCGTGCAGCTCAACTCAGGAAGTCAGGACTTAAGGATCTCAACGATTCGACGAACAATATCAAAGAAAGGACATTTGGGTAGGCCGCATAAATTACTCAAACTGCCAGATCATGATTAAAATTAACTGAGAAAAAAAAACAATGACCCACATAATACTCACATTCACAATAATTAAAATAACACAATACTTTACAAGTAAATACTCATGTCATTGTACAATTGACCTGGGTTAGGACGTAAGATACTTTTTTATCCCGGCAGTACGTTCCCGTGGGAAAATTTCCGACATCCACGCGGGCGAAACCGCGGGCTTAACCTAGTATGATGATATGACAGTAATTTTGAAAAACAAACTACACCTATTGAATTTAGCTAGACTGTCACTTATCATAAATATATGTATCGTGGCATCTGAAACATAAAATGGCTGCAAAGTAATAATTTTATGATTAATCGAACTTAAAACGAAGTCCTGTCACAATAACATAAATGTGCGGCTTTCATCCGAATAGATTAGCAATTTTTTAATGTAATCTACATATATATGTTCAGTGAAACATAAAACTTTAGATAGCTAAGTAGGGAAATTATTTATTAAGCAAATTGACACCCAACGTCCATTTGCCGTGCCAGAAATAACAAATCAGAAATCAGAAATAATTTATTTTGCAATGAATGTGGGTTCAAAATAAGGTGTAAACATTGTAAAAGCAGTTCCCACACACTCTACCTTTCGGCATGTAAAAGTAAAAAATATATTTATATCTACTCAATTAACCAAACTGCTATGAAGAGCTACTGCAGCCTTTCTAAATAAACTAAACATCAAAAACAACAATGTTAATTCTATATTTTACAAATGATTGATTAAATTGGTTATTTAACTTATATTATTATAAAATTTGAAACAAAAATATAACATTATAAACTCTTGTCATTCAAAAAATCATGTATAGAATAGTAACATTTATCTATTAGTAAGGATGTTATCCTCTTTTTAAATATACCTAATAATTCTTATTTGCAGGCATGAGGTATTTTATTATAGTTGACAAGCCCCATTGATAGTAAGCTTTTTCTTAATAATGCTGTTTTGTGCCTACCTGTAAACATTAGATTTTTTATTCCGATCTAACAGATCCCGGACGTGATCTAATATCGTCCATTAGGGTAAAAAGGTGTAGGTTTGTTCTAAAAAATATTGCAACTTCAAGTATTGACAAAGACCATTTAATTTTCATGCAACTGTCAAAGAATGACAGCTGTAATTTGAATATACCTACGGACAATTTAAGTTGGTACTTTACAATTAATTTTCCTGGCTTTACTGAAATAAAAGCTCTTTTATATCAAAATGGCATTTGGTTATATTATATCGCAATAAGGCTTCGGCACGAAACTCGAAAATAAATGTGATTCGAGTATCAGGAATTAAATAACCGAGACCGTGTGACGACAAGTCTTCATCACATCACCATCTACTTATCGTATCATTGTGTACCCAAAGTCTTTGTAAATGAAGCTGTAAATCATTTGATAAATAGGTTGATTTAAGAGTCATCCAAACGGTTAGAATTGTGACAAAATTACAATTTTACTAATGACTTCAGATGTTCCGACAATAATAAAATACTGCCATTTATAAATGTTGTGAATATTAAAATACAGGTCAGTCTAGATGGAAACACAATTTCATTTTAAAATTAACTAATTTGGGTAAATACAAAACATTTCAGGATATACTGGATGGCTAGGGACAAACGTATATCCAGTAGAAATTATGTGTAAAGTTAGTAATTTATGCTATCCAAGAGACTATACGCTGTCAGTGTTCACACAAAATATATTCTCAAACTCTCTTATCAGCGAATTCGAAAATGAATGTGTCATCCAAATACAGTAACTTCTAGTACCGGAATGTAAGCGGGAATACAATAGGGAATTGAATCTAAATTCAAAACGGAGCTGAAATCACGCCACTAAATACCTAATAAACAATCGATGTAATGGAAACTTCAGCCATAAATATTATGGCTATATAAATCCGTGACAGCACAATTTGATTTACATAACATAACAAATAAATAATTTCACGCCCGTACTCCCCGAAGGGTTAAGCAGAAATGTACCTATAGTACACCCACAGTTCGCCAGTTATGTTTAAGTCCCATGGCATCGGCGGCGAGCCTATTGTCATCAACCGGGCACAAATCCAGACTCTGGGCTGCTACTGAGAAATTCTAGATGGAAAAACCCAATAACACTTTGCCCGACCCGTGAATCGAACCCAGGACCATTGCTCGGCAGTAACGCTTGGGACCACTAGACCAACGAGGTTATTAATCAAAATTCGAAACGGAGCTGAAATCACGCCACTAAATAACTTATAAATAATCGACGTAATGGAAACTTGAGCCATAAATATTATGGCTATATAAATCCGTGACAGCACAATTTGATTTAATGTTTTCTAAATGGCGCTATAGTGGTTGATATTGTTAAAACTAGGCTTGTTAAACTTCCGGCGTTGTCACTGACAAATTAGGAACGCGCCCCAGTGAACACCCTGCCCTACTAATTGACTGCACGTCAAGTTTCACCGCGATAATCCAAATACAAGGAAAGACCGATTCCTTTTCGATCACACCCTTTTAACGGTGGTTTAGTAAAGTAAATCGCTGTTCAAAATGTGTTTATCATGATGCCTATTATGCACGTCAGGTGTTTTATTTAGGTTTGGTGTATTCTTCGCTTGATAGTTGGAGGCTTCACGGAGTTGGGCGCTAATCTGCAACACAGTGTTTGAACTAAGGTAGCTGTTACTGAACAGTAAAATAATGTACGTACGTAATGTACGTATGTATGTAGTAATGTGTGTGTGTATGTGCTTTTGTTCATGAAAAAATTATTTGTTTTGAATTAGCCTTATATTTTTATGTACTATTGTGTTACCGAATCTTTGGTGTCTTTGGTTTTATCTAAGTTAAATTATGCGAATACGGTATATGGCCAACGACCACTGTCAAAAACTGAAAGAATGATCCAAAGACTTCAAAATGCCTGTACACGGTTCTGTTTTAAAGTTCCCTATAAGGGACATGTTACACGTTTCTTCAATGAGCACTACATTTTAAAAATTAAAGCTAGACGTAAACTCCACTTGGCGAGCCTACTCTTTGGTGCTATTAAGTCTCACTCCCCTTCTTACTGATATGACAGACTATCGTGGACAAGAAGACATGGATTCGGTAAGGGAAGAAAATGTTCTCAACAGCTTTCCATCCCACAGCACAAGTCGGCGGCTTTTAGAGGCAGCTTTCGCTACGCAGCACCTAAATGCTGGAGCAACATCCCTCCCCCATAAGGTATAGTAAAAGTAGCTCGACTTTCAAATTAAAATTAAAAGAATTTTTATTAAACCATCAAAAAGATTTTGAAAATGTCCGAGCCGACATATCTGCCATATGAAATAATTTATTTAATCAATTTTACCAATTTTGTCGATTTCATTATTATTATTTTGTTTTCAATATTTATTACAATCTGTTTTCATTTTTATTAGTCAATTATTATTGTTTGTACCATAAACGGAAATGAAAACCGCATGAAAATCAGTTTCGGAATTAAGAAGAACAACGCAGTCACACGATTTTGCCTTTTAGGTCTAAGGACTTTCTATTTATACATTTATTAGTTTAATGTACGCAGGTATTGGGTATTTATTTAAATTTGTCATCAATCACAATACAACACACACACCCATGTCACAACACTTTTAATTTATTAGAACGGACACACACTTCCCTATTTTAATTTATTTTATTTTTTATTATTATCACGCTATTACGCTAGAGCGTATGGCACTCGTGGGTTGCAGCTGAAAATCAGCGTCAGGTGATAAACCTTGTGTTGTCATCTGACATTATGCTGAGCTGAGGCCCCTTTTTTTTTTTTTTTTTTTTGGGTGGGAAATCATCAAATGACCTCTCCCGCTCTGGGCGGAGCGGAAGGGCGTGTCAGACTCTTACTGACTAAAACCCACCCGTGTTCCTTCAGTTGCCTGTGCGCCAGGGCCACGGTAACTCTTTCGAACAATCCGCGACCCCGGCAGGCATCGGCCCTGTCGGACCCCGTCAATTATGCTGACATCTCTTTGAGGCGCGCGTGGAACACAACGCGCCGTCGACCCGGGCCTGGTCCTTGCCGGACGGCGAGCTGCCCATTGCTCGCCGTCCGCAGGCCCGCGCCTACGGTGGCCGGGAGTCGGCTATCGACTCCCGACGCCCAGGGTGTCTCTACCTGCGGCGACTAGGGTCGTGAGGGCGCAACGATTGCCGCACCCTCACGCGCTCCGCCTCCTCCTTCGCGAGCATTACTGCTTCACAGAAGGAGGTGACGGCTTCCCATTCCCTCTCGCTCCGTACCATGGCCTGTACCAGGGCCGGACGCGAGAGATCGCCGCCGCCGATCGCCGCCACGAGGACACGGCGGTGCTCCACCCAAGCTGGGCAGACCTCCACCGTATGCTCCACCGTGTCCTCCGGTCGATCCACACAATGCCAACACCCGGGCGTTTCCTCCCGCCTTATCCGAAACAGGAACCTCCCGAAACAGCCATGTCCGGTGAGGACCTGCGTCAGGCGGAAGGTGAGGACGCCGTGGCGCCTCTCAAGCCACTCCTCAAAGAGGGGACTTACCGCCGCAATTGTGGCGTGCCCAGCGCTGGGTTGCGACAGTCGCACTCTCCATGCCGCCATGAGATCCCGCCGGAGCTCTGTCCGCTGTGCCGCGATTTCTCGCGGCAGCGGAGTAACGCCCCGGCGTTTCGCCTCCTCGCGCCACTCCCAAATGTGCGCGAGGACTTTTGCCTCCAGATCCCATGGCGGCAATCCGGCAAGGAGGCTCGCCGCCTCGCAGGAGACCGTGCGGTATCCTCGGACCAGCCGGATGGCCATGACCCTTTGGGACGCGTTCAACCGGCGTGCTGGTCGGAGCCTCAATGAACGCGCCCACGAGGCCCCTTTGGCATTATAATCTTTGTTTTCTGTTTTATTTTTTATATTTATTGCTGCAATGCCAATAAACGCATTTTTCTTCTTTCTTTCTTCTTTCGAATAGAGGCTACATTTGCGCTGATTTCAAGGAAATTTGGGAAATACCGGAGCTTAATCGTTGAATCTACGGCAATTAAATCGGTCAAAGTTCTGATAATTAAACTGTTTCAATCAGAACACAGGAAAAGACGAGATAACTTATTATTTTAGAAATCGCTAACTTTAGCGCAGATTCCAAACTAGGGTATGTATTTAATAATTGTATTAATAATGAAAATTATATTATAGTAGATAGATATAGTTCCAATAAAAGTCGTAAGACAGTAAAAGTATAGCCACGTTAAATTACACTCTTATTTGATCATAATTCAACCTTTAAGGAGAACTATTTGTTAACAATTGATAGAAGCTCGTGAAAGCGAATCAAAGGGCATCCAGCCATCTCAAGCATGCTATTGATATTACAAGTACTACAGCACACACAGACGAAGCCATGATCTACCATAGTTTCATAACACCGCTGATTACATTGCAAGTTCCCCAGTGTAAACCGACCTTAGGATGGAAACGCAAGCATTGCTTACAGCGTAGTTTTGGTAGACTTGAGCGGGCTAATAGCGGTGTAAGCTCCTCTCTTAAGGAACATTCAGCACGTTTACGTAGTGGAAAGTGATAGTCCTTATGATGATATGAGATTAGGATATCGCACCTTTAGAGAAAAACCGTTACTAAACTAAAATATAAAATTTAGCACAAGAGCTTAAATAAAATAAATGCACGGGTTTTTCGCAATAGAATTTAAGATTATGGTGCTTTAAGCTATCTTTTGAGGTCATAATGATGGATATTTATTTACATTTAACATAAATTATATTGCGAAAAAGCCGTGCATTTTTTTTATTTAAGCTCTTGTGCTAAATTTTATATTTTAGTTTAGTAACGGTTTTTCTTTAAAGGTGCGATATGATGTAGGATAGTGGTACGGTCACCAAATGTGATAAGTAACCAGGGTCGTCGGATACAGTTGAAGTTTAGTAAGAAACCAATGGAAATTTTCGAATTAAATTTAACTTCATTAATAGAAAACAAACAGTTAATTTATCAAATTGAATTTCATTTGAAAACATCCATCAGTTTCTTACTAAACTTCAACTATATCGACGACCCTGGTTAATTATCTCTTTTGGTGACTGTACATCAGAACCTCGGAAGTTATGTCCATCGAATATTTGAATTTTTCTGGTCGGCTTCCGCGGTGCGGGGTATTTTTAAGCTGAATTTAAATGTCAAATTGTTAATCGCGAAATAAAAGTTAGAGTTGGCTTCCGGTCTCATGAACCACCGGCCTAAGGTTCTGTTCTATCTAATTAATAATAATAAAAAACACTGACTGACAACGCCCAGCCTAAATCACTGAGTTTTGAAATTTGGCATTTTGCGCAGGAGTTCCTTTTATAACGAAGGTAAGCACTAATAAAGGATTTTAGAAAATTTATCGAGGTAGGCGGGGTATCGGGGGGATCGGGGGAATGTGTCCAAATACGGTGTCTTCTAAACAAAATTGATAACTAACCATCCAATAAAAATAACGAGAGTGATACGTAATTTATGTTTTGTTTACTTACGTGTCATACCTGACATAATTATGTTTTTGAGATTAACAGTTTTGAACTAAGATTTTTTTTCTTGTTCTTTGGGGAAAATTATTGAAAAGTTTGACTGTTTTCAAATATTTTGTAGTGTGAACAGACACAATGACATAATTCGATATCAGTAGACGATATTTAAAAAAAAAGAGTACTACTACTACTACTACTTACGTAGCTAAGTTTAAAAGTTATGATGTTGAGTGACGTTTCAGTGTCGGACAAATGAAAATTTATAGAAACGCTGTGACATTAAAATTCATTCAATAACATTTTTCAGATAAACGGGACAGCTTTTCGAGTCATTGAATAATTTTCTAAATTGCTTTAATCGCTGCTCTTAAATCCCTCTTTCGTTTATTCATAGAAAAAATATTGTGGTGTATGAATAAATTGACCGTTAAATTCAATTGGGCCTTTTAAAATATTAAAATTCGTTATTTATAACCCCAAAACTTTATTACAAAAAAAACGAATTTTAAAAAAAAGCACTACATACCGCAAAATAACTTTAATTTCGGAATTCGGTGTTTTTGGTTTTGTATTTTCGTTTTTTGCCACACACAAATCCCTATACCTTCACTTGCTAAGTAAATAACAGTGACAGGAATTTATTATAACATCATCAACATACACTAATTTCCACCACCCTAGACCACCCTATTAGTAAATCCTTTAAAAAAATAGAAGTTTTTTTCAAATCGATTCATAAATGACGGAGTTCTGAGGAAAACAAAATTTGAAAAAGAATACAACCGAATTGAGAACCTCTTCTTTTTTGACGTCGGTTAAAAAGTAAGTTTACTTTTCGCAATACTTACATTCATTAATCAAATATTTACAAAATACATAGTCCACATTTTCAAAGCTACAATATGGATATTATATGCCCGCGGTTTCGCCCGCGTGAATGTCGGAACTTATCCCACGGGAACGTACTATTGGTTAAAAGTATCCCATGTGCTAATCCAGGTTATAAACTATCTGTGGGCCAAATTTCATCCAAATGCGTTCAGCCGTTTTTGCGTGATTGACTAACAAACATTCAACCATACAAACTTACACATTTATAACATTAGTAGGATACAACACATAAATTGAAACCCATATTGGTCATATTTCTGATTCAACAAAATAATTTTAATTGCCGATGACTTCTTCCGCGCTAACTGGTCCAGTTATTCACATACCTACTGAAATTCCATGTTTTCACGATTTTTACTCGATTTATTCGTTAGCTCAATTTACATGCAGTCGTATTTGTGAGGTCAATGACACTTCTGTGTCATGTAGTCAGCAGTTGGACAAGACGATTAGAGAATCAGCCTAACGAGCTCCACACATCGACATAGATCTCGCTGATGGAGATCTTAATTAATTTCATTTGTTATGAAAACCTTTAAAACGTCACGTAGCATTATAATCAAGACTCAGCGGATATTAAATAATATTGAAGTCCTTTTTCGACGTATTTGCTTTGAGTGAATTTTTAATTTCCATTATCCAAATAATCGTTGAAGTGTAAAGCAAGGGATTTTATTCTTAAAATATATTTTAGTAGAAACATTCCCCAAATTTTCAGTAGAGCTTTAGGTTTTGCAGTCTATTTGATTAGTTAGTGTCATTATTTCACTAAAAGTAGGTACCTGATCTGTAAGATAGATTAAATTCAGAATTGAGAAAATTTTACTAAAATAACATTGAAGTGGTTCTCTTTAATGATTTTTTGACCAATTGATTTCATGAGTCTTTTAACCAATTTCCTTTCGTTTTAACTCCTAAACTATGAATAATAATATGATTATACACTGTTTAGGAGTATCACCCTAAATTTTTGGCTTCAAGGTAGTTTCGTGTTATGATTATTAATATCGATATTGAGACAGTTATGCCTTTGCTGGTCAATGAAAACAGAAAAGTTAATCTTACCTATGAAATTATAAGCAACATTTCCTCTTTGCATCGACTTCAATAAAAGGAGGAGGTTCTCAATTCAACTGTATGTTTTTTTATGTTTGTTAGCTCAGAACTTTTTTCTGGGTGCACCTATTTGGATGATTTGGATGAGTTCTGACTATAGTTTTTGAGTTATCCTTACTGCATATTTTTTCCACTTATACCATATTGATGATGTTTTAATAATTTGCTGTCACTGTTATTTACATATCAAGTTGTGATTTACGAATTTGTGTGGGGTAGGTACGGCAACAAAAAGTCAAAAATATAAAATGTTTACAAAAAAAACAACTGACTTCCACAAAAAACAAAAAAAAACGTGAAATATAACTTTAATTTCGGAAGTCGGTGGCCAAAAAAGTTATTTTTCGGTTGTTGTCGGTCGGTTGTTTATTTTGTACATAGTTTTTATTATAAAACAGATTCAATCTGCCTGCCATTTCTCAACTATTTTGGGGTCGGCTTTCAGTCTAACCGGATGCAGCTGGATACTGTCCCCCGAACAGTTCATGTGTGTCAGATTCGTGCACGTACTCTGTTCGTGCTAAATTCTTGTCGTACGAACTCTGGCTTACGCTGCCCTACTCATAGAATGTTTGAATCCTATAATTCAAACTTCATTGATATTGATATAATTGCATGCTCGAAAAATAATTTTAAATCTAATATTATGAAATTTTTATCTTAATTGTAATCATATTATATTTTTTTATTTATTGCATAATTTAAGTAAATGGAATTGTTTTTTATCTGATTTGGTTTTGTAGTTAGCTTATTAGTAACTTATTTATTTATTTCAAAATATTTGTTAATTTTGTTAATGCTCGTCTAGTGGCAACCACTGATATTTAAATGTGTCATAACTGCGGATAATGCAGTGGACTGCAACATTACTACTTAAAGTTTTGTTAACCTTATGTATTATATATGTTGTAGTTGTTTATTATACCAGTATTTTACATGAAGCGACTGCCTATCTGATTTCTACAACCCAATTACCTGCTGGGTTATGCGATACCCCGCAGTAAGACCGGTTGTCAAACTTTTTAAAGAAGTCAACAAACACGTAATTCACTGGTAATTTGATCACTCTAGTTGCCATAAAAGCTTTACTAACGAAGTGCTAGACTGATAAGTAAAAAGCACATAAGTAATATAGCAAGTTCAGTGGTTCAGTTTCGTAATAGTCATAAACTACAGGCTATGCTACTACACTACTGCAGTATTCCTTGTCCGCAGCTTGTACTTATCCCTAAAGACAAAGAGAGAAACGAAAGAAACTATAATATCGTTTGTTAGATTTTCTTCAGTTCTTAAATAGTAAAAATGGTATGTTTTTAACCTACGTGACCTACGCGTGTTTTGAAACTTTTAAACAAACACTATTTCGAAACGAAACTAAAGCTATTAGTCTGGTATATACTGATACCGACTTTATATAGTCTACAATAATTAAAAATAAATCATACTTACGAGTGGTAGCGTCTGTAGAGGCAGCAAATAGCCAATCCAATAGGAACAGCGCCAGTAACAGTTTTCCACTTTTCCATAAACACAGTCTATATAATAACATCATCGTGATAAGGATATTTTAAGTACAACAATCGCGACTCCTTAGATAGTTCTGGAAAATTATTGTTTTTGGATAGTTTAAACTTGTTCCGGTCCCACGTTGGGCGCCAAACCAATTTCAGTGTTGACAATCGTGATCAAATTATTCAACATGACACTATAATTGGTTACAAACTAGTTTTGACATATTACAGCCGGTTTATTTCTCAGAATGACAAAATTTGAAATAAATAAACTGAACCATGCGGTAATTTTTCTTTCAAGTTGCATAAGACACACGCAAAAAAGTGATTACGGGGGCGGTCAACTCAGAGAGCGCGTAATATTTTCCCGGAATCCCGTGAAAAGTTTGATACGAGACATCCGCCGAGCGGCTCGCACGCGACCGTCACCGACGAGGACTCACAGATAACTGTTGCAAGCGAGTTATACCGGTGCGGGTGGAAAGCGACACCTCCTCCGTATTGTGGTCTCTTTCTCACAAGGTGCGCGCCTACAATTCATTAACCTTCTGATACTGACATTTCTTTTCATAATACGGAAAAGTACCGAGGTTTTCTTGTATTATATACCAATCCAAGCAATTCAAATGTCAATCACAATATGCCGCCGAGAATCTCAAGGATCTATGTGTCCCATATGTGGAACTTAGTTTTTAGGACAATTTTAATTTTAAAAAATGATATTTTTAAGTGAATGTCGCAGTTTAACGGACAGCTTAGGAAAACGATTTCAAACAAGGCTGGTAGGTAGTCACAGTCAGCCTCAAAAAGATGTAAACACTGATAAGAATTCTTTCGACTGTCCTCAATCACTTTTCCATATTATTATATCAATGTGTAGCCACAAAACATTACACATTGGGTACTCAATTGGAGATAAAAATTGATACAATACTGTGGAATACAGATTATAGACAATCAAATTAATTATTGTGCATGTTAACATCTTTTTGACGTTGACCAGTGAGCTTTCTTAAGTTACAAAAAACTTCGTGAGGAAACTTGGACTGTAGTGAATGGTATGAAATCGGAAATGGTTTTAAAATTATTAAAAGGGAAGTCACCTAATAGCTCGAAAACAGAACAGAAGCCCCGTTGCGACTCTTGACGTATCAGAATAATAATGAAATGAACGTAAAAAAACTGAAAATGTATGCAAGTCCTGTGTTTACAAGTCTGTAAGTTATTTTATGTTAGCTTTACGAAAACAAGCTTTAGTAAATAAAGTATTCATCATTGAAACCAATAAATTATTATATTTTAATTGATACATTTTACCTAATACCCACTCAAAAAAAACTGCCAGTAGGTAAATTCTAATTCATCAAGCTATTCTGAAACTTTGCTTAACCTACCATTAGTTACTTCTAGAACTGAGTACAATTCCAAAGGTTTCATTTGGTTATCGGCGGGTGGAAGTAATTCGAGTTCTTTCCACCGACGAATAATATTTCATTATACTCAAACCGCAACCACAACACCGGGAAACCATGCAAATGCTTAGCTTGAACATTGATTTTTTAATAATAATTACCCTTTGAACTATGGCGTCAGTAATGACTTGTTCTTCGTAGAAAGATGGAAACAATGCTTCGTGGAAATCAACACATTATAAGCTATCCAGTCCTTCTAGAGCTATCCATCCTTACAGATAATTTAGGCCCACTGCACCTCTAATCACTAAACACATTTAGCGCTAAACGAGTTTAAAACATAGTTCTGTTTCTGTCAAATGTTTGAAGATGACAGATACAGAATGATGTTTAAAACTCGTTTAGCACTAAACGTGTTTAAGTGATTGGCGATGCAAGTGGGCCTTAGATAAATTAACTTCCTTGACGTGGATGCCATGTTGGTCCAGTGGTCATAACGCCTTACTGCTGAGCATGAGGTCTTGGGTTCAAGACCTAGGTTGAAAAAAAAGTTTTTACGTTTTCCGTCAGGAAGTTCTCAGTAGCAGTTTGGAGTCTGTACTCGTGCCTGGTTGATGACAATAGGCTCGCCCCCTATTCCATGGGACTGGCAAAATGTAGGTGTACTATAGGTAAGCCTCTGCCTCACCCTTCGGGGGTTACAGGCGTGATGATCTTATGTTAGATAAGCTGCTTTCACGGGAAGCCCTGAAAAACTTCATTTTCAATATTTGTTAAACATGTACGAGTACATGTATGCGACGGTATTCTTCACATTTTCGCAACAAAACTATTTCTTCGTATGTATGAGTGGATTCTAAAAACATGACTATTATTTATTTTGTTTCCTGGTAAATAATGTCGGGCCGGCCGGCGCCACAGAATTGAGTTCTGCGAACGGAGGGGCATTTCCTTGCAGTTCCCCTAGGTCGGCGTCAGGCGGCCTTAGAAACACCATTTATATTATATACCCACATTCGTCATTCTTGCTCTTTCAATTCGATAGGAGATATCTTTCTTTATTATTCGATACTTCAGTAAATACTTGCCTGAATAACTTCTCGAAGATATGTACCTTTAACGGTCCAACTGCAAATCTAGATATTTCTTTTCATACATTGAAGGGATGAGCTTTGATTACCATGCTTGCTGACTTATATGTATAAGCGATTTTATACAGACAACTAGCTCTTTGCCCGCGACTTCGTATGCGCGGAAACTTATAATGTCAAATCTTATTATTTATTAAATTACATATTCGTTTCAAGTTTATAAACCTTTAGAATAAGATTTTTCATACAAACAGAATCCCCCCCTTTTCACTCCTTTAGGGATAAAATTTCCAAAAATCCTTGCTTAGTATCCTCTAAACACAGTTAAGGCGCAATAACTGCATTGTAGAGAATACGCAAACAATTTTTTTTTAACCAATACCTTGGTGGGTGATAGATACCTTCGGTAGTGATTAGTAAGCTTGTCAGTTCTTGTATAAAAACCGGACAAGTGCAAGTCGAACTCGCGTGGAGAGTATTTTGTACAATAAATATGTTACCCACCAAAAACATTTCATTCAAAGTAGGTTGCCAAGACTACACTGTTAAAAAATTATCAGATCTCATATGTAGAGCCAGGGCCCTAGCTCTAGAAGGCTTAACTCTACAAACCTGACATCTTGGTCAAAATGTACGGCTTGGCCGTTTCGCGGCCGTCGCACAGACACCCCTTTGGACACATGGTAAGAAATTAAGTCACTTGGCCTTTCATGTTGTATCATGCAATAGTTTAATTGAACGGCCAAGTCATACATTTTGACCAAGATGTAAGGTTTGTAGAGTTAGGCCTCGTCAAGTTTGAGGCTTGGCTCTACTTTAGGTCTGATAACTTTTTAACAGTGAAAGCGTTATGTTAGTCTTGGCAACCTACTTTACATGAAATGTTTTGGTAGGCTATCATTTCTTTTTGTAGGGTGGTCTATTTCTTTTTATTATAGCGATGATATTGTACTGATATTATACAGACATGTTAAGATCATAACCGTTACTTCTAGCATAGTCGAGTAAAAAACGTATTTTAGGTATTAATAAAATCCAAAGCTAGACACATGAAATTTTGTGTTTTTGTAAGCTTGTTAACTACACTTTATCCTGAGAATTTGACCTCTCTAGCATTACCCAGGCCGAAGCTATGAGGGTATGAAAATTCAACGAAATGCTTCGAGAAATGGTAGGTAGCCCCTCCCTTTTTATTTTGGGTGTTAATTTATCAAATAACTTCTCGTGTCAGACTTTTACTGACTAAAACCCACCCGTGTTCCTTCAGTTGCCTGTGTGCCAAGGCCACGGTAACCCTTTCGGACAAACCCGCAACCCTTGCAGGCGTCGGCCCTGGTGAACTCCGTTAGTATGTGCTGACATCTCTTTGAGGCGCGCGTGGCACACAACGCGCCATCGACCCGGGTCTGGTCCTTACCGGACGGCGAGCTAATCATTGCTCGCCGTCCGCAAGCCCACGCCTACGGTGGCCGGGAATCGGCTATTCATTCCCGACGCCCAGGACGTCTCCTGCGGCGACTATGGGCGTGAGGGCGCATAGATTGCCTCTCCCTCACGTGTTCCGCCTCCTCCTTCGCGAGCATTACTGCTTCGCAGAAGGAGGTGAGGGCTTCCCATGCACTCTCGCTCCGTACCATGGCCTGGACCAGGGCCGGAAGCGAGAGATTGCCGCCGCCAATCGTCTCCGCGAGGACAAAATTGTACCTAAACGGTTTGGGCTGGGCGATGATGTGTCAGTCGGGACACTTTTATAATTATGATTATTTCGTTACGAAGTTTTCTGTCGCTGTAAATCATGAAATATCTGTCATAAACCATAAAATACATGCATACATTTCTTCTTTTTTTTTCTTGGCTTTTACGTCTTTCTAGGTTTTAAACCTGCTCCCTATATTATGAAGTTAGTAAAACTACGTGTGATTTAATTCAATATATTACGTACTACCTTTCAAACTCACAAACAACCTGACAATACTAGAAAATATGGATGAAGCCCTATGAATGTCAGAAGTCATAACAAGGTGGCGAAGTACTGTTCCCATTTCACTTCACAATAGGGAAAAATAAATGTCACTTAGGTATTTGTTTTCTTGAGTTTGATTCGTGTTTTTAGAATTACGCAATAAGCTACATAAATGAATTCTTTCATTAGGCACTAATAAATACAATTCGACAGTTTTTACATCTTGTTACGAAATGCAGACAAACATACATCAGAAATAATATCCCAAAATCTTTTTAAGGGTTCCGTAGCCAAATGACAAAAACGGACACTTATAATTTGGTCCGTCCGTCCGTCCGTCTGTCTGCCCGTCCGTCTGAACGGCCATCCGAAAGTCAAATAGCCTTTAAGACTATTGGCACTGTATCGATGAAAATAAGAAAGAAGTTATATCTATATTCTGTGCTCCTCTAAACAATGGAGTAGTGAAATTACGAAACACAAAAATAGGGATTGCACTACCTATATATGTAACAGTGGAATGAAAAGAAAAGTTCAATGCACATAATAATAATAATATACCATGTATATAACTAGCTGACCCGATAGACGTTGTCCCGTTCAAATGTCAAAAATCCATAGGAAAAACGACTTTTAGTTGTTCCCGACTTATACATTTTCCCGGGAATCATTTCCAATTTTTTCTTTCCCTAAAAACCTAATTAGGACTATCACGAACATTTTTAAATACAAAATAGCCAAATTGGTCCAGCCGTTCTCAAGTTATACGCTTACCAACGAACAGCACTTATTTTTTTATTTTAACAAAGTCAAATTAAATTAGCTAGCGTAACTCCGCAGACGTGATGGGTATAAACATGATAAAACAAAAAATAAATTTATTTGATGTTTTTTTTGTGGGTCATCGACCGCAGTTAGTGAAATAATATCACTTTAAAAAAACTGTTTTTTATGTGTAAACTTTACAGACGTGATTGATATCGGATAAAACATATTTTTACAACTCATACTTCATGTACAGTACCAGCAGTCGTTGACCCCTAAAAAAGCATCAAATACTTTTATTTTTTTATTTTATCGTGTTTGGATATCGATATCAATCACGTCTACGGAGTTTCGCTAGCTAATTTAATTTGAACCTGTATAGATTATAGATAATACCACCAATTATACTTCAGGCGACACAGGCCAAACCTTAACCTCTAATACTCGTACATATTTTTATTATATTGGAAACTTGTGTTACGATAGTTGGTGAGATATTGGAATGTTTCGGTTGCAATCGCAGAAATAACTTTGTTTTTCATAGTTTTTTCGAGAAATACTATGAGATACAAATTTATTTCTGCGGTCGATAAAATCGAGCCCGAAATTACGGAACCCTTCACTGCGTTTGGTCCGACACGCACGGTTTTAACACGGATACAATATAAGAAATAACAAAGGTGTGAGTCTCATCAAGTTTTCTAATAATAACGGTCTTCTTTTGTGTATTTACATTAATTTCCTTTCGATTGCTAGTGAAAAGGGGTATAACTAATAAAATATTAAAGATAACAAGTTCAAGAAAGGTACACTACATAATTTCGCTGAAACTTTCAGTATTTCTTGTCTACCACTGAAGCGGCGTCAAATATTCCAAGAAGAGCCGTTCTATACCCACTTTTATTCAAATTCTGAGTAGAATTAACTACTTGAAATTTTAATTTATTTCTTACTAGATTTTGCGTTTCTGAAATTTCCTAGAGAAAAAATTTCCCGGGAATTTGCTTCCCGGTAAAAATGTTTCTCTAGGAATTTTGATGCTCTTTCGAATTGTTCTAGTCAATTCAGGAGTACGGTAAATCTATCGGTAAATTCGAATATTATCTATTCATCGCGAATGAGTATAGAAACATCAGATGCTTGGAATATAATAATACCAGCCTATTATTATTATTAACCCTCTTAACCCCCCGCCCGCCCCGCCTTTTTGAATATTTTTTTATTTATTATGTTTTTTTATGCATCCATGTGGTCTGCAATAAAGATTTTTATTTATTTATTATTATTAACCCAACGCAAGGAAAAGGCCTGTTCCCATACAGAGAAGGTACGAGCATTGATGACCACGCTTGCTCAATATCGGTTAGCGATTTTAAACTTCTAAGACTATAAAGTCCAGTTTTCTCACGGTTTTTCTGCTTCACCGAGGTCAGATCCAAGATAAACTCAGAAAGTACATATGAAAAAAAAAACAAGGTTTCAACCTATATATTTTTTTAGATTTTGTTTATATATTTATTAGTGTCATTTTCAAGCTCAAGTACCTTTTTAATTCATTCATGATCCAGTTTGTCACCGCACTCGTAACAAAATATGTGCCCGAAGAGCCCTCGAAAGCAGGAACATTAACAACGTATGTATACTTGATTATACAAGTACAATACTGTTATACAATACTATCAACACGCAGCCTTTGAAGCAGACGCACAGACTCGCACAGAATGCGCGTAACATATCACGTCACTACGTACTTGGAGCCTTCGTGGAACGAAGTGGAACCACATCAGAGGTTCCAAGAACTGGGACCTGTGTATGTATATTGTAATTTACGCGTTTTTAACTTCAAAGGATTTTTTGATTAAATAGGAATTACTTATCACGGGATTGTGAGAAATGGGAGTAATGGAGGGAGGCCTTTACCCATGCTTTGCCCATAGGACTGGTACGGAAATTTAAAGCATAAATCCAATGGGTTAACAAAACTCATGTACGTTTACTTACATTTAAAAACAGTAACAAATCCTATCAATTCCTTTTTTTTTTTTAAATACATACATTATTCGGAGGCCTATGTCCAGTGGACGTCTTTCGGCTGAACTGAAATGATGAAGATTGGAATACATTTCGATTAAATCGATTAAACAAAACTTTTTTACAAAAAAACAACCGACTTCCAGAAAAAACATTATAAGACGTGAAAAATAACTTTAATTTCGGAAGTCGGTGTCTTTGGTTTTGTATTTTCGTATTTGGCCACCGACTTCCGAAATTAAAGTTATTTTTCACGTTTTTAGTTGCGATAATTACCCCACACAAATTCATATACCACTACTTAGTATGTAAATAACAGTGACAGGAAATTATGAACACATCATCAATATAAACTAAGTGGAAAAAATATGCAGTATTAAGGATAACTCAAAAACTGCTGGTCAGACCTTAATCAAATTTAAATGGGACCACATGTGAAGCACCAGCTATCAAATAAAAGAAGAATCATCCAAATCGGTTCACCCAGAAAAAAGTTCTGAGCTAACACACATATTTTTTTTTTTTTTTTTTAATTCAGATGGATTGAGAACCTCCTCCTTTCTTTGAAGTCGGTTAAAAACAGCATGAAACATCACCAATTACATGACAAGTTACGTCACGAGTGAAATATAACTGAAAATTTAGGTAAAGCAAATGTAGGTAATTAGTTTTTCAATGTCGCTTCTCGCATTATCTACTAGTAAATAGGTACGTTGAGTTCACTAGAACGTGTCACATCTTGCTGACTGCTCATAACACCGCTGACTACGACTGTCACACTTGTAATAGAGTAAGTAGTAATCAATGCTAATACCAATTAAAGTTTTCAAATGCATCCAGCTTTTGTCAAAATATGTAGATAATTATACTTAACATACATAAAACATACATAACATCACGCCTGTATTCCCCGAAGGGTTAGGCAGAGGTGTACTTATAGCACACCCACATGTATAAGTCCCATGTAATAGGGGACGAGCCTATTGCCATCAACCGAGCACAAATCCAGACTCCGGGCTGCTAGCGAGAAATTCCAGATGGAAAAACCCGATAGCATTTTGCCCGACCCGGGAATCGAACCCAGGACCTCATGCTCAGCTGTAGCGCTTGCGACCACTAGACCAACTTATTTTGGTAATAGTAGTATATTTTAGAGTTAGATAATAGTTGTATGTATTCTACGTTTATTATTGGAAAAAGCCTGCACTATAATTTGACTTCGAAAACGTATTGGTAATTTGATGCATTATAAATACAAGCTCTTAGTTACTTTCATCACTGACACAATATCCAACAAAAGAGCGAAGGTGACATGAAAAAACCATTCGTTTTTAGGTGGACTGTTGCTTATACTTCTTTTCTTTTCTTTCTTTCTTCTGCTTCTGTAATTTCCCCGAACCAATAAAATGTTCATTGATTGTTTAAAAACCGTTTATTATAAAAAAACAGCAAACTTTTTAAGCTGCAATAAAATGTATGCATTCACCTCACAGACACATTCATTATATTCTTCAATATACCTACCGGAAATTTTTCAGTGTTACAGAAAAACCAATAAATAAATAAAAACATTACGCTTTTCAATTTCATTGAATTAATACTCGAATGATCATTATGAAACTTCAATCACTTTGTTTCGTAATATATCATAATAAGCGAACTGTAAAATAATCAGAATTTTTCAAATCTATAGAGGTGACTTATACCTTTACTTATTCCTTCCAGGACGTGATAGTGTGACCTATTTGCAACAATTAAGCACCCCATAAAGCCTACACGAAATATCATGGGATTCGAGAAAACCCTAGTTTTTATGAATTAAAAAAAAACTCAGAATTCTTTACTAAATAGCGTAACATAAATATCACTTTTCTCTGAACTCTCAAATTGAATAGCCTTCATTGCTATTCTATTGGCTACCCAATACCTTAAGAAACCTTTCAATATATCCAATTGTTCTAAAACATCAGACATTTAAAAGCTATAGGAAGAAGTTTATTAACCATTTTCAAAAATCATGAACCTACATGAACTTTGACATCAGTTATCTCAAAATTTTACTATAGCATTAAGCGTACAAATTACGGAAAATACATCTTCATTTAATCAGCTTCCACCGAGGTAAAAAAGTTAAAAAAATATTCAGAGGTGCCCATAAAACAGTCGATAACGAACGAATACAACGAAGTTTATAAATCACTAAAGGCACTACAACTTTTTCTCGTTCTTAAAACCGCTCTTCTAAGATGTAAAGCATTACCAACGATAAAAAAACTATTGCAAATTGAAAGAATCACCCAGACAGATTAAATATCTACCAAACGCCAAAATTTAAATAAAGAACCCAACAGCCTGTTCCATTTATGAACAGTTTCTAATTACCCTTCATCCAGTACTTAAAATTTAGAAACCAAGAAAACTTGTTCGGTAGTGGTTCAATTAAATGAACAGAGTTGGAAACGTTTCTGATATAATATTTCTCGAGAAGATATCAAGTGTTTTCGTAGCTCGCAGTGACGTCAGAGATAGAGGAGCGCCTCGCGTTGTGAATATGTGACATATTGCTCGAATCTGCTGCGCTCTCGAATCTGTCAAGCGTTATTAAACTGTGACATATGATTTATGTACTCTTACACCAGTTCTGCTTAATATAAAAATAACAGGGCATAAATAACTGTAAAATGCATCGCTGTGCTTTTTGGGTCGATGTTTGCTTTTAATGTAATGTGTTTAAAATGTTTGTTAAAAGAGGTTTTTGAATATTGTTAATTAAAACCGACCAACCAAACCAAACCATTAAATGACAGCAATTTTATTGAAATACTACGTTGTTATATACTTATAATTTATCTATAAAACTCTTATTACTTAAAAGATGTACAGAAATCAGCTGTCATCTATTTCCGAGTAAAATCTGCAATTCTATAAAATATGTAAGAAGCTTAACTAAGGATATTTTTAGTTTGCTAAATAAAAATATCTATATTTATATAGATATTATGAAATAATTTTGTTCCTATCTCGCGTCCGGCCCTGGTACTCTCGCGTCCGGCCCTGGTACAGGCCATGGTACGGAGCGAGAGGAAATGGGAAGCCGTCACCTCCTTCTGTGAAGCAGTAATGCTCGAGAAGGAGGAGGCGGAGCGCGTGAGGGTGCGGCAATCGTTGCGACCTCACGCCCCTAGTCGCCGCAGGAGGAGACACCCTGGGCGACGGGAGTCAATTGCCGACTCCCGGCCACCGTAGGCGCGGGCTTGCGGACGGCGAGCAATGGGCAGCTCGCCGTCCGGTAAGGACCAGGCCCTGGTCGACGGCGCGTCGTTTTCCACGCGCGCCTCAAAGAGATGTCAGCAACATTGAAGGGGTCCGATAGGGCCGATGCCTGCCGGGGTCGCGGATTGTTCGAAAGAGTTACCGTGGCCCTGGCGCACAGGCAACTGAAGGAACACGGGTGGGTTTTAGTCAGTAAGAGTCTGACACGCCCTTCCGCTCCGCCCAGAGCGGGAGAGGTCATTTAATGATTTCCCACCCAAAAAAAAAAAAAAAAAATCCTTCAGAGCTTATTTTTAAATTAGTTTACAGAAAAACTTTATATTTCATTTTTTTTTTTATCAATGCAGTACCTTGAACGTAAGCAAAAGGATCAGAGAGTATTGAAGGGCGAGGATAGCGACTCTTTGAGCAATATTCTACTAACTACAGACAATAGGGTTTATTTATAAACGTTGCTTGAAGTTAAGAAGTGTTTAAACATCAAGGGGTTTATTTATAAACGTTGCTTGAAGTTAAGAAGTGTTTAAACATCAAGGGGTTTATTTATAAACGTTGCTTAAAATTGAGAGGCTTTTTAACATCAAACATGTATGGTTAAACAGTCGCTAATCACTACTTAAAAAGTTAAAAACCCCCCTTTATTTATAAACGTTGCATACAGAAGCAACGTTTATAAATAAAGGGGTATTATAAGTTTACACACATTTCGCTATCGAATGTTCGATTCCTTCCAACACCCAAGGGAAGTGGTCGAAGGATTATATTTTTGAAGCCATACACCAACGACCACTTCCGAGAGAATTGTACAAAGAGATAGACACAGATATGGTAACTGTTGGCAGACTTGGAATAATTAAAAAACTACGATGCCCCACTTTCCGGATTGGCAAACTTTATTTTGTATTTAGTTCGTCCAACTTTTTCGTTATCTTTGTTACAAATCTTAGGGCAGGTTCTCCGCTCACCGTTCACGCGGGGAAGGCGTTATAAAACGCTTTGTATTTACGATACGTCTATTTTCGCTTTATTGCCGCTTATGTGCTGCCACTAATTTACCCACCCAGTTTTAGGTATATAGCACGCAATCTATATAAAAATAACCTTCAGACTACGCTGGGGAAAATAACTACACATTAATTAAATCGTTCACGGTTTTAATTGCCCCTACGTTACGTAAAGCATGTATCTACGTACAACATATTACTTTATTTTATGCAATGAACGTTAATTTTATTCTTTTATTGTACCTCTTTTTTTCTTCATACTATAAAACTTTTAACATGTAAATTCCTAAGATTGTAACCGTTTTATATCCTGTAAAGAAATCTTATCGAGATAATTTCACGAAACAAGATCTGCCACTGAAATAGGCCGAATCTAGGGTCTTTTTCATAAATGGCGAAGCAATTCGCAGTTTATTTGGCATTTAAGCAAATTTAGAGGATCCCTTCTCTGCTGGCATTTTGTTTTATGTGGCTGCTCGTTACCGTCGGCGGCCGCGCGTGAAGTTACGGCCGCACTGGGCCGACTATATCTGTTACGCACTAGGAACCAAACACGCTATGACAGAAGGAATCTATATGAAATTCAGCAATCATCGTCAATTACACCTTTAAAAAATAATGTGATTCCCTATTGTGTGAGGTGACGCAAAACTTTAAAATAGTAGGTAATTGCTCTATAGGCTGCTTCCATTGAATATGATTTTATTATGTTTCAATTATTGAAAAGCATCATTTCAATAAACACATAAACTAAATCAGATAATGTTCCATTTCAATTAGCTACATCCTGTTTAAATTACCTCTATGTTGACGCCAATGTAAAATACAGCCCGTGAGTATTGATGTTAATAAATTCAATTAGTAATGAGGTTATATATTAAAGTGATTGATGAGTTAATTTAAGACTTATGAGAATCAGATTATAATTGATTAGCAGAGTCGAACGACAATTACAGGCCTATAACCTCATGTCAAAGATTAAAAGCAAATTTCACCATGCAACTCAGCACATTTAAACCGCGTTCAAGAGCTATCAGTGTCAATATTCCACAGTAATGATGACACTGACAGCTCTCGGACGTAGTTTTTATGTACTGATCGCGGTAAGTTTTTTTGGTGAAATTCGTCCTAAAAATCAAGGTTACCGTGGTTTTTTTTTTATTTTTTCCTAATTGGCAGCTCGTAGTTTTGACCACTGGGGTCTTGGCTACTTAACCGGGCAAGCCTGTGGGTGCCTTAAGCTACTAACTTAAAGCCTCGAGCCAGGGGCGAAATTCTTAAGTACTAGGTGACCGCACGCTAAGGGCACCCCCTGTGGGGTACGAACCTCGGCTTAGGGCGTCACTGAGGGGAGGGCAGCAAGGTGGGACAGGCTGGATCGAAATTATATTATTATTATTATAATGGGAATTTAAAGCTACAGGCTCAGCTACGGCGCGGGCTGGCGCGTCGTCGAGCAAGGGTCGGGGGGGCGGACAATTACGTCGGGGGCGTCGCGTAGGACCTCGGCGGCGAAGTCGGAACGATGGCGGTCTGTTTTTGTATACTGTACTGGTGGCCCTACTGCTCTCCTGGAGGAGGGTTATGGGGTCATCGGGGTCGGACAGGGCATGCCTTGGACGGCGGGTATGACTAATGCGGTAGGGGGTATATCTGGCAGCCTCGACAACCAGAGGGTTGCGATGTGAGGCCGCGGAGTCGAAGAAACGCTTGGAAATGCGCTTCGTGAACTGACGGATAGTGGGGAATTTAAGATCGAGACGGAGGATCTCGTTCCGAACGAACCTGAGCTGAACCTGAGCGGAGCTGGTTGCCCTACGGAGGAACTGGTTTTGGAGGGTCTGCATCCTATGGATGTGGTGGGGTTTCGAGTGTGCGAAAACCACGCTCGCGTAGGTCATGATTGGGCGAATGCACGCTGTGTAAATGCGCAATTTGCACTTGAGTGACAATTTGCTGCGTGCATTCAATAGGGAGTGGAGTCTACCGAGAGCGAAAGCGGCGCGCGAACGCGCCTGCCTTATGTGCTCACCGAAAGAGAGTTTATGGTCCAGTATGACACCCAAGTATTTGACTCGCTTCTCCCTAGGGATAGGCTTGCCGAACATGGTGATCGGACGGGGAGGGGTGAGATTGAGTCCCGGTTTCGAAAATAGAACCGCTTGACTCTTATCGGGATTGACTTCGATTCTCCACTTCCTAAACCAGTCACCGAGTTAGTTGACTGTGGTTTGGAGAGTGCGAGATATCGCATCGGGGCTAACGCCGGTGTAGTAAATGGCCGTATCGTCTGCGAACAGAGCCAATTGAGCCCTTTTACTTTTGGGGATATCGCTGGTGAATAGCGTGAAAATGAGAGGGGCGAGCACGGAGCCCTGGGGGACTCCAGCGCGAATGGGACGGGGGGAGGATAGCGCTCCTTCGATACGGAATCGGAAGCTGCGGTTCGACAAATAGTCTCGCAAGATGAGCACGAGACGATCTGGCACTTTAAGTTTGTATAGCTTATATAATAAGCCATTGTGCCAGACTTTGTCGAACGCTTTCGCTATGTCGAAGAAAACAGCACCCGTCAACGAACCACGTTGGAAGCCAACGCTTCTGTGTTCGATGATATGGTGGACCTGTTGGACGCACGAGTGTTGGGTTCGGAAACCGAACTGCTCGTTGGGAATGAGACCTTTTGTGTCGGCATAGTCTCTGAGACGCTTATAAATAAGCCTCTCATAGATTTTGCCGATGACATTGAGGAGACTGATGGGAGGTTACCGTGGATAAGGACCGCTGCAATTATAATGCTTAGTGCGTGTACCGTCCAAATCGTGCCCGGAGGGAACCGATGCAACTCGCATCTCACTACGGACAATATTTTTATATTTTCACTGCATTTCTGTTCTGCTCCGCAAAAGGGTCGTGTTTGTCGGCCGTAAAACAAAAGTAGATACGTTCAAAACATACGTGTTTTGTTGTTCTAGTTAGTTTACTCTTTTATTCTGGTAATGTTACCTGCATCATTTTTGTATTGCCTACCTGTTTTATCGTGGAGTTTTTGACGTAAAAAATACAATGTATGTTAACCAGTTTGGACTAAACGAAAAAATGATTGTTTATGCTTGAACTTTGTATGTGGAACGGATTTATGATTATAGGTATAGGTTACGCAATGAAAGCAGAATAGAATAGAATACTCTTTATTATGTACACCAAAAAAAATACCACTGTTTTTAAATGTATGTCATGATATTAGGACAATTAAAAATGCATGTAGATTTTTATCCCATATATTAAAATCTATCCTAAACATTACAACGGGATTGGAAAAACTAAAAAAGAACCGTACAATACAAAGGTTTTCAATTCCATGGCATCACTCACTTTCATACACAACCAGAAACATTCGTCTATTATTTTGTAAAATAAAGACTAAATAAAGCTATTTCCCTTTTAAATTTTCTTGGATTCAACGTAACTCATAGAGTCCGGTCCCTTGTCAAATAAAAACTTTTCCCATGTCTTATCGAATCAATTACTTTAATGGGCAAGAAGCCATTTTATATCTGAGGATTTAATCTCGGTTTCTGTTTCAGTACATCCACGTTGAATTCAATTGAGCAACAGACCACTCGATTTTTTATAAGGTAGGTACATAAGGTTTTAGTTTCCTTTGCTATATAAAGTAAATGAAGATTGAGTG
This sequence comes from Griposia aprilina, assembly GCA_916610205.1. Taxonomy (NCBI): domain Eukaryota; kingdom Metazoa; phylum Arthropoda; class Insecta; order Lepidoptera; family Noctuidae; genus Griposia; species Griposia aprilina. Next base: position 9,920,317 of record OU744287.1, read on the forward strand.
GTTAAATGTGTAGGTAGGTACAGACAAGAGAAAAAGTGATGACAAAAAGAAGTTTTTTTTTTCTTATTTGTAAGGGCTTTATCGCTGAGCGATAACGTCACCCTGTAACACCAGCACAATCAACTAGAACTAAAAACAGTAAACACTAACTTTAAACTAAAAAATGCCAGTTTGTACAATATCCTAGCCTGTTCCGATAGTGGACAAGCCAGGATAGCATTACACTCTCCAATATCGTATTTATTTGTTGGACCAAGTAAGCTAAATCGCAAAGCTTCATTCCGTACACACTCCCTCAAAAAATGTTGCACATCTTTGACTACTCCACATTCTTTACAGTTGGGTGACGTAACCTTTTTCATCAGAAAACGAAACTTCTTTGATGGAATGTGACCGGAACGAAGTCCTAGTGCCATAACTAAATCACTTCTGCTAAGCAGATTTTGATCAGTCCAACTATACACTGGAAGCTGTGGTTGGATGAAGTTAATAAAAAAGCTTGTCTATACATACAAATAAATAAAATTGAAGTTTCCGTTTGTAATGTCAAAATAACAGGTACTATACTCAATACATAATGAAAGTATCCAGAGCGGCATGGAGATCGACGTGCAAACTGTAACCATGAATTCAGCAAATGATTGAAGACGCGTAGTTTTTTTTTGTCGGTTATCAATACAAAAATCTGCTCTTCCATAGAAAAGTGCAATACCTACGCGGTCAAAACGTATGGAACAGCAATTTTTTTTTTAAATGACCGACTAATTTTTTCAACTCAACTCAACTCAAAGCATTTATTTCAAATAAACCAATTACAGGCACTTTTGAATTGTCAAGGGGTCGGTCAGTCAGAAAGATGAAGCTAGTTACCCATTCCAAAGCGTAGTAGCCACCTATGTAGAAGAACGGGCAAGAAACTTCATGGACACTCTTTTAAATCAAAATATGGTTACGAAATATAGGTTACATCGCTCATGTTGAAATTATGCATGTGAGAACGATGCAGAACGTTAAAAGCGTCCGTAATAAAAAGTCAAAAGCAATTCAAATATGAAATTATATTAAAATAAGCCGTGGCAGCTAAGAAATGACTAGCACCCACTGACGGCGCCCGTTCACGAACATGACGCATGGATCAGCACCATTCAGCTCAACCATTTTGAAGGGAACTTAATGATCCAACACACACGCCGCCACCAGCGAGACATTAGAGTATGACATACTCGCAGCCGCCAGGGCACATTCAGGTCAATGAAAGAAAAACCTATTAAATGGTAGCTTTATAGTAGGTACATAGTCCTCACACATGTGCTATGCAATTATACAATACTAAAACATTAAATTTATACAATGCAAAGATAGTTTTTTTAAATCTTCAACGCATGGGGTTTCAAAATCATTTACTAAATCCATGGTAACAGGTTGCGCGTCGATGTCCTGCCAACCTGTATACGATACTTGTAATAAGTACAACAACAACAACAAGTATAACTAGTTTGTTTTTATTAGAAAAACATTTTATTAAATGTTGTCTGTCTGTTTGTTCCGGCTAATCCCTGAAATTGCTGGACCGATTTTGATAAAATTTGGTATGGAGATACTTTGAACCCTGGAGAAGGACATAGGCTACTTTTTATCGACCTACCACGAAGGTGAAACCGCGGGCAGAAACTAGTACTATATAAAAGAGCAAATGTACCTAAACAGCTTTTAAAAAATCATGTAATTTCCTGCATAAATACGGGTAGTATAAAATGGTTCACCAAATATATATATACAAAATACGTATTCCTATAAACTCACAGATGTTGAATAGATAATTGTAATAAACAATTTCCTAAGGTTTTCATCACCTCTCTTAACCACCTTTTATTTTCGTTGTGGTATACTTTTATGCCTATCATAGCCTAGGTAATTCGTTCATTGTGAAAGAACTACATAGGATGTATAACAAATACATAGGGTATATAAAAATTGAGTGGAAATACTTATTCCTCCAAAGGGCGTGGGGTACTTAACTTATGCACCCGGGGGTAAAATAATTCACTCAAAAATGTCTAACAATTTATTTCCCTTCCTCCACTTAAGTAAATGTTAAAGAGGGAACTTTTGATAGTTATTATTTTTTACGTTTGCTACCGCAATTTGTACGTTTCTCCCCGTGTCTGGGTAAAATGTTGTTTTCTTTTATGTTATTTGGTCATTTGGAATGTGTTTATTTGCACATTCAATTGTTTTATGAGGTGTGCTAAAGATGTAACAGATATACGTTCATAAGTTCAAAGTGGAACTTATGTATCTTTGAAATTTACTTTGAAAACTTATTTTGAAATACCTTTTAATTAGTCATGTTGTATGAGATATAAACTATTAGATACTATCTAATAGTACCTAATAATTTGGATCTACAGGGATGTATGCATAAATGCAAAAGCTTGCCAATTATTTACTAGTTATTTGTTTATATAACGGGTGTAAAAAGTCACTTAACGAAGCCGAGAATCACTTGTACTCCCCGTCATTGTAATCATTTTGTACTGAATCATACCTGGGAACCTTCTGGTTACGGAGATATTGAAGGTGAAAATTTCAACTTTTACTGACGTTTTTTTTTACAAAAACAAGTTTTTAATATTATAGCACAACTTTAAATACCCCCACAACCCCTGTACCGTTGCATGCACCCATAAGCACAGTGTTTTGCGTGTGTTAGATTGCGCACTACCGCAAACAGAACATTTTCGCACCAAAAATAAAAGTCGTTTCCAGTAATAATTTTTGTGCAATGTTACTTAGTTTGATGTATAGAATGCTTAGTTGACGGCTATTTAATGGGTCTTTTTACACCTTGTATACTTTATAGTACACCACAACACAAACAACATTACAAAAAATTAATCAAACACTACAAAAATATAAGGCAACCTTGGAATTGACAGTGGTTTGCCTAGACATAAAATGGGGCTGTCGTTGGTGCAAATATTAGGTCCTTACACATGAAATTGATGTTTTATTTGGAAAAAGCAAAACATTTTTTTTTTTTCATCATTCAAAGTAGGTACCGTTGTGATCTATGCACTTTTGCCATTTTATAGGGAGTTCATTGATTCCTTTGCTGAAAAAATTGCGGGAGCGAGAATCAACAAAATCTTTGAAGGTGTTTTGGACTGTCTCATCTGAATTGATTTTTTTTTCCAATTAAGAAATTATCCAAATTCCGAAAAAAGTGGTAATCGGTTGGAGAAAGGTCCGGGGAGTATGGTGGGTGACGGAGACATACCAATCCTAGCTCCTCTAGTTTCGCCACCGTCTGTTGTGCAGTGTGTGCTCTAGCGTTGTCCTGAAGCAGCAGTGGGCTAGAGCGGTTGACCAATCTCGGCTGTTTAACGACTAGCTTTTCCATCATGGTTTCCAATTGTCGGCAATACAGATCTGCCGTAATCGTCTGACCAGATCTTAGGAAGCTGTCATGGATGACACCAACGCTGGTCCACCAGACACTAACCAGTACCTTTTTTTGAGTCAACTTTCGCTTGGGGCAGGATTTAGCCGGTTCTCCTGGATTTAACCAGTGTGATGAGCGTTTCCGATTATCGTATAGGATCCATTTTTCATCACAAGTAATGACACGATTCAAAATCCCCTCGTTATTGTGACGGTTGAGTAACGTGACGCAGCAGTCGACTCGTGTTTGTTGGTTTGCTTCACTTAGTTCATGCGGTACCCATTTTTCAAGCTTTATCACTTTCCAATTTGTTTCAAATGATTCAAAATGGTTTTATCACTCACACCGAAGCCTGCAGCTAACTCTGACGTGGTTTGAGATGGATCCGCTTCCAAGATCACTTTCAATTCCTCATTGACAACTAGGATCTCCGGCCGTCCACGAGGTTTGTTCTGGAGGTTAAAATTTCCAGAACGAAAGCGTTGGAACCAAAAACGTACTGTGTTTTCGAGCTGTTTCTAAAGCGCTAGTGCCACGATGGAACTCGTATTCGAAAATAATGCGATATTTTATGTTTTCCATATTGAGCACAGAACGATGTCAAAGCAAAATTAAATGGCGCGAAAACAAATTAATTATTACATTCGCAACACAAATAGACACGCATAAATTGAAATAAATTTGAATTTGGAATTCTTAACCAAACGCCGGCTTTTTGAGATCAAAGTGGCCAGTTCTATAAAACATCAATTTCATATGTAAGGACCTAATAATAAGTACCTATACAATATACCAAAATAAATACATGGATATACACATATCCTAAATAACATATACATAAATACATACATACTAAATATATAAGCGACGAAAATAAAATGAAGACAATAGATAATTACAGTTACGAGAAGTAGGTATAGTCAGCCCCAAAAAGATGTAAACACGGATAAGAAACCATTGTATTGTCTACTAGAATACCGAGAACATCAGGATAAAAAGTATCTTATGTCCTAATTCAGGTCACGAGCAACCCATGTGCCAAATTTCATCCAAATCCGTTCAGTTGTTTTAGCGTGACAGCGTAACAAAAAGACATACAAAAATCAAATCTTTTGTTTTTATAATACCACTTTAGACAACCATTGTTCCATAACATTGTATCCACCGTTCAGGTACAAAACATAGTATCCAATTTATTATACCAAAACTATCGAAAATTAATACGTTATGTTGTAAGCAGTATGGTATAGTTCACAATTTATCGACAGTTTACAATCTCGCGAGATAGATTATAAACTGTCGGTGTTCACAATCATACGGTGACATAATAAATCTTTTATGGGCTAACTGTACAAGTAATGTTCCTTTTCGAGTCTTTTAAACACAAGTAACGACTGCGCGCGTTAAGTTAATTATTTTTAAACCAATTATTATTTAAAATATTAGCGACATTAATATCAAAAACGAAGATATTTACCAACATCTTCTCTCATAATTGATAAATGATTTTATTTCTGTGAGTAGTTTTTAAAAAACGCTTTTACACGTCAATCATATTTTTTAAACTAGATGAGATGGCGTTTGCTATCTGATTACTCTGAGAAGAAAGGCCGAAACAAACTCAGAGGTCACAGTCTCTTTTAAAGTCCAGACATAATCTTGGTCAGATCATGTGAAGACCATGTAGATTTGTGTCTGAAAAGGTCTTTTGAGGAAAGAACTACACAGATCAAGTCAATCGAGTCTATAACCGACCAAAATCAGACTATTCCAGTTCCGGAGTCAAATCACAAAGTTATTCATTAGACCGCTTCAGCAATTAGTAAACATGATTGAGCAGCCGGGCACGTGGAACGGAATGCATACCTGTGCTCAAGAACTCTACAGGTTTATAACTAGGTAGATCATGAGAAACAATTCATGAATTTATAGCGTGCAGAAATAGGCAAATAATGAAATTGTCAGTGTCGTCATAATGCTTGAGTGAGTTGTAAAAGTCAATGGTCGTAGGACGCCTCGAAGCGCTTTAGTTTTTAGACTAAATTCCCCGAAATATGTAAAAGCTCATAAAGAATATAAAGAACAAAAATATCTTAAACTACCACTACAGTTAAACCTCAAGCGTTTAATCCAATTCCCGTGACTTCAAAACGTTTGAACAGATTTTCGAAACGCTCTTCAATAAGGTGCTTCAAAGTTGAAATATTTTGTTGAAAATGTCTGAAATTCCATCAAAAACAAACCCACATCGGAATATTAGCGAGTACATTTTCTAAAATTCACAAAAATCTATTGCAAAGATTTGAAATAGAATATTTTCTGGCGGCTTCACCTTTACAAATCACCGAATAGGGACAAATACGGGTATGCTTAACCCTACCCCGCCGCCCGGCTTATAGCTGAGGAATCGTAAAATATTTCACAGGCAACACTCTATGCCTAAAGCGTGGGTATAAAGAACCTGGAAGTGACCTTATGTTGACTTTAGTGTAATTTATTTTATGATGCTCTTTTATAGATAGAAAAGCTCCTTTGTGCGTTTTTTAGCTGTGTATTGTAGATTTTAGCTTTGCTCAACTATGCTCTTGTATAAAGAGAAATTGATAATAATGTTCTAGAATTTTGGTGTTACAAGTACTGTTACGAAAACCGTTGTGAATAACAAGAATCAATATATAGACCTGGAAATGGACATGCAGTGCTTTTTTCCCAAAGATAAAATTTTCATGCCTACACCCCTATCTACGTTTAATCAATGAATATTTCAACCATTGTTAATAATTATTATTATCCAGGCTACCCTGAAAATTTAAACGTAAATTCTAACATGATTCTTAAACGAAAAACGCTAACCGATGAACATAAAAAATGCAGCATAACACAAACCGCGCTACCCTAGAATGGCAGACTTCTGTTTAACAAAATACTGTATAAAGCCAAGCCGAGGAGAATAGAAATAAACCCAAGTAGGAGTCGCTCAACTACTTTCTGAACTCGTTTATCAAACTTATTTAACGTTTCTAGCTTGATTATATTTCATGGAGAAACTTGTACAAAACGTAGGAAGCGCCCAATTTAGCCGGTAACCGGGTAACTGCATCCAAATGTTACCATATCCGCGGAACAAGTGGAGATTGACTCGCGAATGGTAGTCGTGTCGTAAACTGCGTATCTTGTTATGTTTTATACAGAGTTTATGGAGCATTCTAGTTTTTACTCTGGTAAGTAGGTAATATTGTTTCCAAGGTAAAGTATATTATAAGCTGCTTTGTCCAAACATGTTTGTTGTGTTCTATTTCTGGGTAACGTGGAGGTCGAACAAATAACCAGACGTGAGTAGGTGAGGTTAGACGTCAAGGCACATTTATTTACTAGCTTGTCAGTCATAATTTACTAGCTCAACAGTCATCATTTACTAGCTCGTCAGTCATCATTTACTAGCTCAAAAGTCATCATTTACTAGCTCAACATTCATCATTTACTAGCTCGTCAGTCATCATTTACTAGCTCAACAGTCATCATTTACTACCTCGTCAGTCATCATTTACTAGCTCAACAGTCATCATTTACTAGCTCAACAGTCATCATTTACTAGCTCGTCAGTCATCATTTACTAGCTCAACAGACATCATTTACTAGCTCAACAGTCATCATTTTCTAGGTCAACAGTCATCATTTACTAGATCAACAGTCATCATTTACTAGCTCGTCAGTCATCATTTACTAGCTCGTCAGTCATCATTTACTAGCTCAACAGTCATCATTTGCTAGCTCGTCAGTCATCATTTACTAGCTCAACAGTCATCATTTACTAGCTCGTCTGTCATCATCAGTATGAACCAAAGAAAGGAGAAAATTACCCCGAAAAGACCTAAATTGTGTTCCACTGTATCAATCGAAGAGTTTTATTTGTATCTACAGTTGTTGTTTTTTTTATAATTTTTTCATTATGCACGCTTGCTTTTCCAATTCATTTTAGACATTGGCAGAATGGCTATATCGGCTTTCCTTACCATATTTAAAAATAGAATAGAAGAGACAATTTTCCTAACGATGCCTACAATAAGTCGACGTAGGAAACGGCGCTGTCTTCAACATAAATGCTTAAAGAATGTTAGCTAATAAATTAACAAGTTTTCAAATATAAGTTACCGTTTTAACTGCCTCTAAAAGTATAAGTGAAGTTTATACTATAAAAACAGAAATACTTTATCCTAGTTTCCAAACGCCCACTGCTGGGCGTGGGAAGCCGATAGGTCATGAATATAGAAAAACGGTACTATTTTAGTTACCATTCACGCCCACGTAAGTAACTGATAGATCGGAATCTAAAATAAGTATACCGAGGCGACAAAGTATAGATAAATGTCTAAAACAAGCAATCTATTTACAAAGCAGACATTGTATCACGACAACAATATTTTTATCCAATATATTTCTGCACTGAAGATCTCATTTACTGGTGGATGGTATACTTGTCAATTGACAGCTTTTAAATCTAAAGCCACCGCGCAGCAGCACTCTAGCGTTATAAAGTGATGTGGCCCGGTCAAAGGCCCATAACTCAAATAAGAGGCCGGGACTTTTATCTGCGCAGTCCCGGGGCACAGTTAAGGCCGCTCTTCATTTTTGCTCCTTTTCCCGGGAACCGGTGAAAAATGCAGTCTGAACCAGGACTCACAGGATAATATTATAAAGTACTCTTTACCTGTGAAAGCAAACGCAATGGGATTGAGCCGAATACATATTATAGTTCTGTATTTTTTTTTTACAGTTTTGTCTAATTTCTCTTTCTTAGACTTTCAGATTTAGGTGTCATGAAAATAGTCGTACCACGTCGTACACAAGCGCCTAGTGTCCTAAAATATTCCTGAGGCCATTGTTATCGAATATTTATAATTTTGTGTTTTAATAAGACTTCTAATTACGTTCGTTTTCAAATAGACAAATGACAAAAATATTTTAGTTTTATAAACTTGACAAAAAGAATAATACTTACAGATGTTCTCAGGGAATTCCGGGATTGCAAATCTCAAAATATGTAGAATGTGTGGTCATGTATTATTCCGCATTTTTATCGGAAGTCGGCGGCTCCACACGGATAGGACGGTTGACCGCAATAGTGTACGAGAAACCAAAACAAAATCAGAATAATATTCAGAATTTTCTTTCATACTGTTATTTTAATAAAATATTCCGTAAGCAACTGTTCCACTGAAAATCGTAATGCATAATATAGGAAACTAAAATATAATGGGAAAATTCTACAACGTAAAATAACCCGGGTTGATTATTTTCTGTTTCATATCAACTTAACCAGTAAAATAATATAATTTATATTCCTATCTCTACGTCAAGCTCGTACATATCGATTTAATGATAATTCAAGTTGTTTCGAAAGGAAATACAAAAATCTTCAGCCATATTTTTCTTTAAACTCCTGTGTAGCTTTATAAAATAACGACCGTCTAAAGCCCGTGCTTCAACATTTCCTGGATCACAGCAAGCTTACCTTCAAAGGAGTAGACAAAAGAGCTAAAGACAATTGAGCAAAAGCAACTCTTGGAATGCACACAAAAAACGGTTATAAATATTTTACTTGGCTTTTCATTTCATAAAATGAATAACGATATAATTGCAAAAGTAGATCAAGTGACAACGATGCCCAAAAATGTAATATATTCCATTTTAATTCAGTACCGCTACTTATATGAAACAACTTGTCAATTAGTGTGTTATAATACCAGCCTATTAAGGCTCCTACAAACAGACGCAACACACGACGCGAAACGCACGCGACACAATAGCACCGCTCGTCGCGCAACTGGCGGTGCCTTTGTGTCACGTCGCGTGTCGCGCCTGTTTGTAGGAGCCTTTATTGTCCCACTGCAGGGCAAAGACCTATTCTCATACAGAGAAGGCACGAGCATTGATCACCGCGCTTGCTCAAGCCGCGTAGGTGAATTCAGACTTAGACCTACTTGCACCGCCAATCACTAAACAGATTTAGCGCTAAACGAGTTTTAAACATCATTCTGTCTCTGTCAACTTCAAACATTTGCCAGAAACAGAATTATGTTTAAACTCGTTTATCCCTAAACGTGTTCAGTGATTAGCGGTGCAAGTGGGCCTTATTAAGTGTGTTAACGATCTTTAAAGCCATTGCAACTTCTAATAGAAAGGTATACGTGGTTTTAAACAATAATGAATAAAACTATAACGCTAACTATATGATTGTACAGTTAAATCATATCGTTGAGTTAAATGCGTCGTTGACATGAACCGTAATCCAATTTGGTAGCTTAACAATCTCTAGCATAACAATCGTCTGGAATAAATCATTTTAGTAGTATAATTAGCTAGCCATGAGCCATGATACCGCCAACAAACGTCGATGGAGGGTCAACCACTGAAAAACAATAAGAAATGGAAAAAAAGCATTAGTCACGCAAGCTTACCGCCGTGTTTTGATTGCGGACTTCAAATACGACGTTGTCGCCAACCCTTGTTTTCGAAATAATTGACCATTAACAAACCAATTTTAATTTTGATAGCGAATTTTATGAGAAATAACAGTTAATTTTTATTTAAAACCGTTCATATTCCAATTTCATTTAAATTAAATACACTCTGTCAAGTTAACGAGGATACTCACATCATATACATTATAAAATGAAGTTTATTAAACAGCTTTCCTGCGTAACGAGGTTCATCGGATATTAAACAAAGATAAACTTATACCAACACACGTTAATGTATACCGCATCGACTCCAAAAGTCTTAATGAGAAGGAGTTCGTTCACTGAACATTAAACTTTAAGAAAATCTGATGGCGACTTATTATATAAAATAAATATAGCTCTTATTTATGTTCCGAACTCTGGACTTGTCCCAGATTTCGTTGCTGAGATAAAAGCTGTCATTGCACAAGAAACTTTCATACTAAATTATTCTTTTTATCCTTTAAATTACGGCCTTAAATGGATATTAAATTCATTAAGTTTTCGTCACGCCATGCGCCATTATTTTATCGTACACAGCCCCTTTGAATTCGCGTGTTATTAAGGGATTGTTTTTTAGGAGGGCAGTAAATGTGTACTACTGCTGATGATTACCTACATTCACCATTAACACTTTTCTAAGTATTTCAATTATTTGCAGTGCGTTAAACAAGCTTTATGATAAGTAATATACGTTCTTAGCACTCTGGGAAGTGAGCCTGGCCAGCAGACTCCTGACAGGCTAATTTCGTTTCCTTATTCTTGCATAGAACGTGCTGAGCTAGAAAAAGATGATATGATTGTTTTATAAGAAATAATAAATCATTAGTTTTCATTAATCTACGGTTTATTTTAGAATAAACCAAGAGTTATATGTACCCGTATATCACACATTCCGAATCTTTTTAAAGCCAGTGAATCGACTCTTTGAAGCAGTAAATTGCATTTAAAGGCATATCAAAGTTGGTTTAGTGGAACATACTTAAAGTAAATAAGAACACGAATGGCCGCTCGTCTGATCACTGGACACAGTAATCCGTTTGCCTCGGTCATTTGGAAAAGATAGTGTTGTAAGATGAAGAGCAACATCCTACATAGCTTAGATTTATGGTGAATTGATGAATTTGGAGTTGAGAGGCTGGTAAATCTAAGCGGTTGTAGCGGTATCAACATCGCCACATGCGGGCTACACGTCATACTGACGTCACGAAAATCCTGCATCGCGCAAGCAGAGTTTACCGCGCGACTAGCATATATACAACGTCCTGACATCAATCGTCGGGCAGTTGCCCACCAGACACAACACCCGTCTGGTCGGAGGATCCTCCCTTTTCCATAGAGTATGAGTGAACTTTACACCCTGTTCCTCATACCTCTATACGGTAAAAGCGGTAAAAAATAAGACGGTGGAAAAATGCATTTGATCATAGTGCCTATGATGATGGTGATTGTGTGCTGAAAGATAAAAACACACATCTCAAATATTATTATGTACTACCAACCACATAATTTGGTTCATCGCTACTACTATACATTAGATTAAATCCAAACTAATGTTTGCTTGTTTAGTTCCTCAGTCACTTCGTCTCAGTCACACCCAGCATCGCAACGAGGTTCTTAATTTGATATATAAGCTGTGGTGTTTCATAACACCTAATCTTCTTTTCTATATTTAATATTTAGGGAACTATTGTGCCCAACAATTATTCCTATAATCCAGTACCTAAATCTATGTTTTAAAGTATGAAAATATATGACACTCATTCTACTCACATTTTATATATTTCTGAACACTGTTATCGCCGAAAAGAAAATCTTTAGTTACCTTTGATTGTTTTATACATCCAAATCTGTATTTCATACTATTTATGTTTATATGTTTTTCATTGTATAACTTCCCTATTATTAAAAACTTTGGTGACTTACAGTTAGCTCTCTCAAGATATACAAGAGGGTTAACCGTAATGTTACAACGCCTGACATTTTTAGGAAGTTTATTAAAAACTCTGTTTCGTAAAAAAATTAAAAGTATCGAAAAAAAGTATAGTTGTAAAATAAGGCAAGCAACAAACGGTAATAATTGAGTATGTCTTTCATAACATGAACGCGACAATCCTCAGTCCGGTAGTAAACTTTCATAATTATGTAGATACGTGTGGTAACACTTGTCCATGATTGCGTGACGACACACCCCTACACAGTGTCCGGGTGTTAAAATTACACGTCGAGCTTTAGAAAGGGACTAACCAATTCCAATCCATTTCCAATTTTTTTGAAGATAACCGACTTCAAAAACAAATTGGGAGGTTAAGTGATTAAGTATAAGTGGTTTTTTTTAAATATTTGTACGAGTACACGGATTTTTCCTTGACTACTGAGCCGATTTTCGTGATTATTTTTTCATTTTGTAGAGGAAGCTCGTGTGGTAGTCTCATATAAGTTCAAGTTTAATTTATATTATAGTATGTATGTTTAGGTTAAGGTTATCTATGGGCCTGAGTTGCCTGTAAATAAATGGTTTTATTATTATTATATAGATTTTAATAACTATGATTGTATAGATTTGGAGTTAGCTTCAGTAATAGGTATGTTTTTAATCTATTTGGTGTATGTTGATGATGTTATGAAACTTCCTGTCACTGTTGTTAAATTAGCACGTAGTGATATACGAATTTGTGTGGAGTAGGTAAAACAACAAAAAAATTAAGATAAAAAAACCTTGCAAGTTTATTTTATTTAGCACGTTTTTTTTTAAGCTTTCTTATAAAAAAAACACTACAAAGTGAAAAATAACTTTAATTTCGGAATTCGGCGCCTAAAAACGAAAATACAACACCAAAGACACTGACTTTAACAGCAACAGACACCGAATAGTTGATGTGCCATAATTACAGCCGAGTACTTTAAAGGGAACAGAGACTTACATGTGTGCTTCTCTACGAAGTATATGTTACCCCTATTCACCCATATCCGGTGGCCACGAGCTGCACGCTCAAGCGACACGCGTCTTGCGACAGCGACTGAGGAGAAAACAAATTAAAGAATGCCATGAGTCACCGCGACGCGACTTGCGGACCGACGGAAACAAGTGACGCGCGCGCGTGTCGCTTGGCGCAAGTCGCATCTCCACACGCCGTGAACGGAAGCCGCAGGGAAGAAGGACATGAGATTTTATATAATGGGCCAGCTTTTTACGATTGCGGCTATAATTACCTCCCGATCTTGTAATGCAATGTGCAGCAGGCTCTGAAAACGTTTGTGTCATATAAATTGTCCGAGTATATATTGCTTAGTGGGACCACACAAAGGCTAAGTGCGCACCACGAAATTTAGTCGTCGCGCGGAAGATAATCGCCAATCTATGAAAAATACCAATATACTAGAGTCCGCGCAATGCGGTAAATAATCGCTTGAAAAATTATATTAGCGTTCGCGATTTTAATTCGCATGAAATGCGACTAAAAAAATCGGATCGCAGTGCGCGCTCATCATAAGTTCCATTTGCAACATTAAGCATTGCCCTAACAAGCTTTTTATTAACTCTCATATTATAAAAAGGTAAAATTGTTTGTTTGTAAAAGGTCTATCACTAATATAAACCTCCACTATTGCCGAGTACCATAGGATATGTTGCACGGTATATTTGTCGGCCACGTGGATCGAAGTCGCGGGTAGAAGCTAGTGTCAGAATAAATGCCATTAAGTTCACGATTAATTAAGCAATAAAGATATTGAGTATTGATTTTGGTTAATATTAATATATTTATTAAACCTTGTACCCGAATGATGACGGCTTGTCTGGTATACTGTCTGATCATGACGCACAAAGTCTGATCCATTTTCAATTTATTTTGTAGTTAATGCCCATCACAAGACTGTCTGCACATAATATTGAAAAACAGGAGCTCGAAACAACTGCTAATTCCGACTGCTATGCATTAGCAATTGGCTCAGTATGTACCTACTTATGTATGTTATTCTCCTCATGATATAGCAAGTTGGAGCTGAACAATAGTAAAAGCTTACACTAAGGCTAACGAGGTTTTAATGTGGAGTGGAGCGCCCAATCCGCGGCTTATCACTATCTCAGCTAGTATAACTCATATGATAGCGAGATAGAATGACTGGCCGGTGAAAACGATGGAAAAAGCCAAAAAAAAAGAACGCTCTTTATGGACGCGCCAAGTTTTTGATACGATCTCTTTGTTGAATTTTAATTAGTGAAACTTTTGTTAAGTAAGGACTTTTTGTGTGAATTATCAGGTGTTACAAAGGCAAGGGTGATCGTTCATTCATTCAGTTTAATTTATCGCAGTCGGTTATTGGTCATGGCACTTAATACAAGATGGCGCGAGAACACTAGTCTTATGTCCAACTTTCTGGCCGTATTTGCGATGCCATTTGCATCGTGCATTGCACTTATTTTCTGAATTTTATTCTGTTAGTCTCCTCATTTATCTTTTCAACACCATTTCTAAAATAACGTCCTTACAAGAAATTACAAAAAAAAAACGAACAAGACTCGTCCATAAACGTATGTAAATGCATATAACCATCTCTAAAGGCAATATCGAATATTGATCATTTTACTGCGTATAAATAAAGCGAAAGTGAGGTTTTATTGCCCAATACGAAATTGTTACTGCTATAACTTAACGCTCTCAATCTCTATGATATTGGAGTGGATGAGTTACGCCGAAAACATTCGCCATCGCACTTACGGGAAACCTTCGGTACCTCGTGAATACTAATACCTTTTATTAGATACGACGCTATAACTTACCATTAAAACTATGTAATAACGTTAGGAGCGTTGTCATAACATATTGCTGTAGACTTTGGACGGAAACAACTATTTAATTCAAATTTTCCGTACGTTTTGTACGTAAATAAAGTAACCATTAACCATCCAACATAGGCATGAACTAATCAATAATCACTATTCTAGTAACATAAACAGATAAATAAAATCACTAACATGATGATGATCTCCTTATTTCAGAACCATATTAAATCGTATTTATTATGTACCCTATAAACACCGTCACATATTGACATTAAGGTAAAAATACACACAAGGTAAATACAAAAAAAAGGAAACTGTGAAAACAAAACCTCGTAGATCCCCCAAATCCTCGAGGTGAATCTCGAAAAAGTCTGTTACGGAAAATTTGTTTAACTTGAGTTGAAAAGGGGCAGATGCCGCCGCAACTAAGTAAAAGATTTGAGGAACAGCTCTGAAGGAAAAATACAAGGAAATTCTTATTTGCTGGCACTTATCTTTCAATTAACATCTGACACAAGTCACGCTGCGGGACAGCGCGACGGACTTATGCTCAATTACTCGTGTTACGCTTACTTACGACGAATAAAAACTAAAATAAAACACTGCCTGGACTTCTAATACGCTGACAGTAACACAATTTCCTAATCACCTGTGCCAGTTTAACTCGAGTGTTAATAGGAACAAACTTATCTGAATCGGGGATAACTCCGTCTAACTATTGGTACGACTAATCAATTCAGAAGTTTCTATTAGAAACTTTTCAATGGTCGGATTGGAGGTTAGCAACAACGTTTTATACAACAATCAAAACTTGATTTTATGTTATTTGCTAAAGTTTATACGTGAGCGGACGGGAGTGGAATACTAATGCTTGCGTCCACAATCCAACTTTAAAAGATAAACATATATAATATGGTAATCGTACCGCTCGATTGAACAGAAAGGTTCAAAACTATACAGTTTGAACATAGAACATGATATTTTAGTAGTCTTTATGATACTGCCAGGAAGTAACATTTACATCAGCATAATTATTAGCGAAAAGGTAGAATGTTAACCCATTATTGGAAACTATAGAATAATTATTCGTATTATCATACGGCTACAACGATATTTAAATATGTTAGTGATTTAATCAAAAACTTTACCATCTATAGATAGATTTCTCGGAGTTAGGTTTAATGTAGTCATCGCAAACTATAGACAACTCTACTTGGACGGGGTAATTCTACATTTAAATTAGGAATACAAATCGTTAAAGCCACCTGACCCTACATGAGGATTTTAAAACACCCCGATGTTTATAATCAAACGGTCAAATATCCGCATTTACCCTCTTTCCATTAAAAAATAAGTATACCAATAATACTACTATATACCAATAATATTTGCACACTTTCCCAATAATATTAGGTCTTTACCTATGAAATTGCCGTTCTGCAGTACTGGCCATTTCAAATCAAAATAATTTTTGTTTGGCTAAGAATTCTAATTTCAAATTAATTTTATTTTAAAAACATGGATTTTTTTTTCTAAAAGTAGTCATTTCTTTATTGATTAGTGTTACATTTTCATCGCATTTCAATCTTTTTCGTCATCATGGATACGTTAAAAATTCGAGTAATTATGGAATATGAGTACCGTCGTGGCAGCAACGCGGCACAAGCGGCACGCAACATCAACGACGTTTACGGAGCTAACACTACAAACCAACGCACCACCTGTTATTGGTTTGCTCGCTTCCGTTCTGGAAATTTCGACCTGAAAAATGAACCTCGCGGTCGTCCGAAGACTTTGGTCGACAATGACGAATTAAAGGCGATTGTGGAAGCTGATGATACACAATCTACGGCTGAATTAGCAGCAGCTTTCGACGTTAGCGTCAAAACAATATTGGTCCATTTGCGTCAAATTGGCAAGGTAAAAAAGCTTGACAAATGGGTGCCCCACGAACTCAATGATCGCCAGCGCGAAGTACGCGTCGAGACGTGCCTTGCACTGCTCAACAGACACACAAATGAAGGAATTTTGAACCGCATTGTTACCTGCGATGAAAAATGGATTCTGTTTGATAACCGTAAGCGCTCAGCAAGTTGGTTGGATCCTGGTTCAGCACCTAAACAATGCCCTAAACGAAAACTTACCCCTAGAAAAGTGATGGTCACTGTTTGGTGGTCTAGCGCCGGTGTGATTCATCACAGCTTCTTACCAAACGGGGTGAGCATTACTGCAGATGTGTACTGTGAAGAACTGAACACAATGATGGAGAAGCTGGCGCATCTCCAACCAGCATTGGTCAATCGCTCGTCTCCGCTGCTCCTGCACGACAACGCGCGACCTCATACTGCACAGCAGACGGTCTCCAAGTTGCAAGAACTGGGGTTGGAAGCTCTCCGTCATCCGCCCTACTCACCAGACCTTGCGCCTACAGACTACTACTTTTTCCAGAATTTGGATAACTTCTTGGCGGGAAAAAAATTTAATACCCGAGAGGCAGTACAAAATGCCTTTGAAGAATTTGTTGCCTCCCATCCAGCTGATTTCTTTAAGAAGGGCATCAATAAACTGCCACTGCGATGGCAAAGATGCATTGATTGCATGGGTGATTACTTCGATTAATACAAATAAAAAATTCATGAAAAAAATTCGTTTAAATTTTTTCATACAAAACGGCAATTTCATAGGTAAAGACCTATTATTATCAGCGTTTAAACAGACTCGCCGGCTCGGACAGGATTTGGCAAGAACAACTTTTGTTTTTGTTCACCAGTTACTTGCTAAAGCTTAAATTAAGATTCAAGTTAAGTTGGAGAGGATGAAACAAGTGTAGGAAGCAGTTTTAAGTGCACATAAAGCGGGTTAGCCGTCGCTCGACCAGCCAGTGTAATACTATATCGGGTTCTTTTTAACGAGTCTCCGGCCGGCCATATTTCATTGCGTAGAAATAAAAACTCAACTTGTGGCTCTTGTCTGTGTTGGGGACGGATGAACGAAGTTTCGTAAACGAAGAACGTAACCACTCCATTTTATAGATGACTTTATTCTTGATATTTTTTGTGGTTGACCAATTTGTTTAAAGATAAATGATTTTATTTCTGTAAATAGGTTGATACAAAAACTTTTACAAGTCAATAGATGACAAAAGACAAATGATTTTATTTCTGTAAGTAGGTTTGTAGAAACGCCTTTACACGTCAATCATATTTTTTAAACTAGCTGGTCGGCGTTTCCTACCTGATTACTCTGAGAAGAAAGACCGAAACAAACTCAGAGGTCACAGTGTATTTTGATGTCCAGACGTAATCTTGGTCAGATCATGTGAAGATTGGTGTCTGCAATGGTTTTATGAGGAAAAACCACACAGATTGAGTGGAACTGTCTTATCAGTGCACGCATTTGTCAGTAATCGTGCAGCTCAACTCGGAACTTAGGAGCTCAAAGATTCGACGAACTATTCCAAAAAAGGACATTTGGGTAGGCCGCATAAATTACTGAAACTGCCAATATTATCCTAAAAACTAGATGAGGTCAGTGTCTAATATCCAAGTACTCTGAGAATAAAAATACCGAAAAAAAACTGGGAGATCAAAGTCTCTTTTAAACTCCAGACATTAAATTTAATGATGAGATAATTATCATATGTATATTAAGCAAATGATCCTTATGATTGTAGACTTTTCCCTTTTTTATTACCTACTCGTACTACAACAATTTTAAATGTAACTTTTCGGTACAATACTTTGCAGATTTCTTGATACTTTTGAATTTCGCCGTCCGTATTGGACGATTGATGTAATCGTATTTACATCTTTATAGGCCAATAATGAAGTCATTATTGGAATTACCGGCCTGAAATTTCTCTCAGAATTAATTATAAATATCGCGATTGAACGATCTTTATGAAAATGTTTACTAAGTAATGTTCCATTTAAGTTTTTACAGTTACTTATTTATAAGAATATAGGTTAGAAAGCTGAAATAATAACTAATTTGTCAACATCAAAAAAATCTGAATCAGAACTGTTAAAACAAGTACCTACCTAAATTACAACAACAAACACATTCAATATTCATACAGCAATCTATAAAACCACGCACCATTTACTGAGATTCCTTTACCACTTCACCAAAATAAGCATTAACATAAAAAACACAAATCGATACCAAATCCCTTGTTTATGGGAGAAAATACGAAACGTATTCTAAATTCAAACGACACCGCGAGAGGTGGATTTTCCGTATTTTTCCGAGGTTAACGCATGCAGAGTGTAACCAAAGGATCTAAGCTTATAATCTTCGTACAAGTCGCTAAATGGACTTGGCTTGGCTCAAGCCCAGGCCAAAACCAGGCAAACCAGCCATGTCCGGAGCTAAAAGGTGAACAGAATTATGCAAATTATCATACTCTTTGTTCCGTTCCATAAGCTATTTACATTTTATTTATTTGCTACAAAATAATGTGGGGTTACCTCAGGTCGGTTGGACGGGTGAACGGTTTTGTTTTAGCTACATTAAGTTGAATCAGTCCTTGTGTAAAGAGATATTTTTATTAGGTATTTTAGTTGAGTTTATATGATTTTGTAAAAATAGAATCTCTTTATTATGTACACCATAAAAAATAAACATATAAATGTAGAAATTGAATTGAATAGTTGATTGATTGATTGATTTTTTAGATTGTAAGAGATAAAGTCACTATTAAAATTGAGATGGTTTTTTTAAGAATAAAATATGTAAGCAAGTAACTACATTACGTTTGTCTACACGTAATGTACATCTTTTTGAATATTACAACTGCCATTAATCATATTTAAATTATATACTAAGTAATATTTTGTGCAACTTTTTTGTTAGTTATTCCTGTTCAAAGAGTGAACATACGTCAACTGATATTTAGCCCAGTAAGTTTAGCAAGTAATAGTTTAAAAAAAAAACGTCCATGCAGTATAACACCTACTTGTACATATATCGTAAAGATAGAAACTTGTGTGTAACGTTGTAAATTGTGTAGATTTACGGGCGCTGCACAGAAACTGCAGTATGACAGTTGCCAGACGGTCACCATTTTGCATAGGTAGCTGTAAACCTCTTGAGATTTCGCTATAAGTACTTACGAGAAAATCGAAATTAACCTATCATTCAAAAGTACTTACAATAACCAAATATACACTCGCGAGCAACCAAATCGACTCAAGCCTCGTCGGCGCACACATACATTGATACAACTAAAATTATGAATGTAAATTATTAAAATGATATGTCATTCGAAAGCTTAAGATGTCAGCTTTAATTTGATATCATTATTATTGAAATCCATCCATCATTTTTGAAATAAATGATGTCTGAACACAAGAGTAGGAAAAACGGAAATTTAGGAAAAAGGGTATGTGTCTCGTATTTGACAAATTAAACAAAAAAAAATTAAAATTAAATTAATTTATTTAAATCAGTATTTCGTATTGCCCCCTCTAGCCCTAATTACATCCCGCAGTCTTTTTTTCATGGACCTTATCAATTTTTTGACATTTTCTTGAGGAATGCCGTCCCACTCCTCTAATAATGCTGTCTTTAGCTCGTCTACGCTTGAAGGGACTGGATTTCTGGCCCGAACTCTTCTTTTAAGCTCGTCCCATAAGTGCTCGATGGGATTCATGTCAGGACTGAGCGCAGGCCAGTCCATCGTGCGTAATTCGACCTCTTGCAGAAACTGTCGAGTGACTCGTGCCGTGTGGCAGCGGGCATTGTCGTGCATTAACACGAAGTCTTCACCGACAAACCCTGCGTAGGGCACAACATGATCCAGTAGAATGTCGGTGATGTACCGATCAGCTGTTAGCCCGCCTCCTCGGCCGCCCCCAGGCACGAAAACAAGTTCGGTTTTTCCCTCTAAAGAGGTACTAGCCCACATCATCCAGGAACCGCCGCCATATGCCACTGTTTCAGCGAAACAACATTGGGCAAATCGTTCCCCCGGATGCCTGTAGACTCGGCCTCTCCTGTCACTGCCATGCAGACACATTCTGCACTCATCAGTAAACAGGACCGATCGCCATTGCGCAACGCTCCAATTGAGATGCTCTCAAGCAAATTGAAGGCGCGCTTGTCGGTGGCCTGCAGTCAATTTAGGGCCCGTCGCAGGTCTTTTTGGCGTCAAGTTGGCTTCCTTCAAGCGTCTTCTCACTGTCCACTCGCTGACAGCCACTTGTCGTACACGTCTCAGTTCTTGCTGCACATCAACGCCCGTAAGGTGTCGATTACGCAGCGAGGTTGAGACAATGAAGCGGTCGTCTCTCTCTGAAGTGCACCGGTGGCGGCTCGTTCTTGGTCTCCGATTGAAGGCACCAGTCTCTTGGAACCGTCTGTATACTCGGGATACAGAAGACTGGCTCAAGTGGAGCTGGGCAGCGACTGCTCGCTGACTTAACCCTTGTTGCAACAAGGCAACAACTTGAGCGGCTTCTTCTGGTGTGGTATCCGTGGGTTAGCGAAAACAAGGATTGCAATTAAGGAGATGTGTACCGGTCAACTTGTAACAAGCAACTGATAAGATAAACCCGAAGTGGGGGGGGGTTTTATAGCGGGAGTAGGTAGCGCAAGTCGTGGATTCCTAAAGAGGTAATTTACGCTAACGGCCAATTAAAATGTGTCAATAAATCAGCGCTTAGTTTTTTTTTAAGGTATTGATGTTAATTGAAAGCCTAATTCTTCAGCTTTCGAATGACATATCACTTTTGTAATTAACATTTATCGTTTTAGGAAAATCAATGTATATGTGCGCCGTCTAGGCTTGAGTCGATTTGGTTGCTCGCGAGTGTAGATGACACATCAAGTTTTAAAAACAGACTTTCAAACAATGTGAGTGATATTAGGTACACGACTGCAAATCCGAACTTTTTCGATGTACCATATTTGCGGTCGGTTACTGTAGGTACCTACTTACCGAGGGGCTGGTGGCAAAGTAATAACAGCCGCACGGGTCGATCGATCAGGTTAAGCTACGCTTGCCGCGGTTGGTCCGTGGATGGGTGACCATCTTTACATATCAAGACATGTCTGACAACCAGTCTTACTACGTGATATCGTATTACCCAGTAACTATACTGGGTAATACGACATCGCATAGCAAGACTTGTCAGACTTTCGGGATTCTAACGACCCGTAACGGCTGTCAAAGATCCACGAATGACAGCCGGGACTAACGGCTTAACGTGCTTTCCAAGACACGGGTCTTTATATGTAAAGATGGTCAAACTCAAAGCATTTATTTCAAATAAACCAATTACAGGCACTTTTGAATTGGCAAGGGGTCAGTCAGTCAGAAAAATGAAGCTAGTCGCCCATTCCAAAGGTTAGTAGGTACCTATGGAGAAGAACGGGCAAGAAACTCCATGGATACTCTTTTAATCAATATAGTTACAAAAAACATTGGTTACATCATTCATGTTGAAATTAAAAATGTGAGAACGATGTAGAAAGACGTGCACGTTAAAAGCATCCGTAATGAAAACTAAAAACAAAAAGAAAACAATTCAAAAATTTAAATTTAAATAAGCCGTGGCAGCCAAGAGATGACCAGTCCCTACTGACGGCGCCCGTTCACGAACATGGCGTATGGATCATCCATCCACGGACCAACCGCGGCAAGCGTAGCTTAACCTGATCGATCGAAGCGCCTGCCTATCTGACCTCCACAACTTAGTGGTTGTGGAGGTCAGATATGCAGTCGCTTCATGTAAAATACTGGTCTTCAGCTGCATCCCGTAAGACTGGAAGCCGACCTCAATATAGTTGGTACAAGGCTAGGCAGATGATGTCTCTACCTATTTACCTATTCACACAGGCTCTCTGAGAATCTGTTTATTTTTCTCAAAATTTGCATACACACTTCTAGAAAGAACTCATATAAAATCTACGAAATCAGTTTCATTAAACTATTCAGTTTCGTCATAAAAAAGAACAATAAGCGGAAACAGGCATCTGCATCTGAATTTTTAACTTCTGAAACGGAAACTTAAATCAGAAAAAATATATATGAAAAAACTTATTTCTTTCATTTTTATATTCCATTTGACCAAAATGGACCACCAAGACACGAACCCTTATCTTAGAACATTTCTTTAAAAAGACTTTCAGTTCATCTTGATTGAGTATCAAAGTTCATATTAAGCATTAGGTACCTATGCTGTTTCAAATCCCTGCTGAAGACAAACATGTAATTTCAATATTTATCAGGGACTTTATAAAAAGAAACTTATCTTCTTACAAAACCACACACGCCTTCTTCCCATGGGTGTAGGCAAAAACCACAGGACGCCACCTACCAAGATCTCTATCTCACTCTGCTTACATACTCCTTTTGCTTCGTTTACGTCCATACATCTGGTCATACACGCACGCCGGCTGCGAGCACTATGCACCTGACCTTTTTGAAGACAATTAAATCACTATATGTCCTTCTAGGGAGTCGGCCCCGGACTTATCTGTCTATTGTTATATCAATAGAGTTAGAACAGTAAACATATCCAAATCCTCAATAGATTGTTATAGAAGGTTTCTATCTTTCATTATCCATCATTAGTGTAAACAAGTTTGTTAACAAAACCGACTCCTTGCTCCGGCTTTTCTGAACTCGGGGCCCATGGGTATAGAGTTCCTACACTCCATCTTAGTAAGGCGATCAATTCATTTCATCCTACCCTCTGACGTTATAACACCCTGTGTTAGAGTATGTTACCGATGCCACATTACATTTATAGATTAAATAATTCGGACTCCAGAACTTTCTTTTAACACAGGTTTTCCATCACCCATTTGTGTTTCCATCAGGTTACGGTGAAATTCCGAAAGATTACACAGAATACATAATTGTACTTATTGTAAACCATCATATAAAAAGAACACCACACTACGATGTGTAATTTAATAGCCTTTTAGTGACTTCCCAAACCTGAAACATTTTCCACTTATGGGACAGCGGACTCCGAAACATAATTCGAACAACAGCTTAAACCATACTTAGGTACATCTGAGCCTGACATCAAGTTGTACACCTGACACTTTGCTTAAGACAGCTCTTACATCAACAGTATATCTAAATCACATAATTACTCCTGTCATTCATCAGACCGTTAATTATTAATTAATCTGACAACATGTCAGTCGTCACCTCACTTTGAAATGATATTTGGCTATTTAGCTAATGCAGCCTGCGACGGGACTCCCAATTAGAGTTCTACTGTCTTCTTTAACCAAAATGGTGATTGCTGGGACATTTTAAAGACAATTTGGACGATGCTCAAGTAAATTGGCCACGAACACGAATCTGAACAGATTTAGACACCGCTCCATTTTCTCGTTCGCAATTCTTTCAGTTTAAAGGCCTTTGCTAATGTTGCGATTAAATAGGAAATACAAAGCGCAAGCTCTCTAAAACAGTAATCACCCATTTTAAATCCGAAAATGAACTAAGCTGCATATAAAATGTTCTGCCTCGACATAGTCGTACGTGTGCGATTCAGGTGTCGTCTGCTTTTAGTCCACTTCACAAACAAGCGAAGATCCGCCGTAGCGTGGCGTGCTCGAAAACCTACAATTGCATAACAAAAATAAACAATAGTGCAGAAACGAGCGTTGCCTTTGTGTGGGCTTCGTCTTGCCAGGTGAAGGAAGCTAAACAATGGTCTGTTGGATCTAACACTCAGGCTCAAGCCTCTAAAGTCTACTGAACGAGACAATGACTGTGAGAATATGGGCTCGAGAGAAACGTTCGCGTCTTGTTACCGCGAACGTTGTTAGTTTTATGAAGGAACTGAAATAACCCTTTGTACAGGCTTTTTATATTGCTGCTGCGGCATCTTTGTGAGCTCTTTACATGCCTTCTATGCGCACACAATTAGACACGTCAATCAGGTTTTAGTACTGAGGTTTTGTGTACGATATCTGTCCGTCTTTATGTATGTGACCTTTTTTATCATTCAGTTAGTCTCATACTCGAGTCAAATCATATACCCTAATGGAGACCGGCAGGCACCTATTACATAATCTAAACAAAGCAGCCAAGGCTTGACCAAACGATAGTTAGGCCGATGCCGATGATTGAAAGGGGACGCATCTCGTCGCTCGGTGCTCGGCGCGTAAACACTAGAGTTGTGGACAATAGACCAAAGCGACTGTTTGTGCTATCGAATGGATACACTTTTGCAATTAGCGTAACAATCGGACGCCGTATCAGGGCGTTTTTAGTCGGATTACATTAATGTTTTCGTGTGGGACGAACCAATTGAATGTTAAAAACTGAAACGTTAGGAACATGTTAATAATGTCATATGAATAACAAAATCACAAGGTGTGGTTTCTCTGCGACTCATATCGCAGGTTCGATCCCCACATAATATTTTGTATGACTTACTGCACACCATATTCCAGTTCAGGGCGCATTTGACATTTCGTGCTTGTAATCTGATCCGCGAAATAGTCCCGAGCAAATTTCTACAATCTTGTCTCTACCAATATACATTCACTACCTAGTAAAAACATTCCCTTACTTGTACCATATTCCTGTTAATGTATTTCTATTTAGAATTCCCTTAAAAAGCGTGCATTTTCCGACTGATAATATAAAGTTGAGTTGTTACTCCGCCGTTAAAAGTTTTAGCGGCAATCCGGTGCACGGCACGCGAATTAACTAAGCTTGAGCGACGTACTTAAACCTGACACGATTGTATTTAAAATGAAGAACCACCATAAGAACATTATTTACTTATTTATTTTCCTATATATCTAGGGCACCCACAAAATACGGCACGAACAGAAAGTAAAGGAGATACAAAGGTAATGCCTATTTCTAGAAAAATGTTTTGTACTATACCTGCGAAAGGGCCTTTGTTTTAAATAGATAAATACTCAAGAGCTTTAGATTTTTGGTTTAATGATTCTGTTAACTTTCAGTTTCAACACCAAAATGATTGTAAACAGGTCAATGTATGGCTCGCCGTATTCATTTGCTGTTTTTTATTCAAACTTGCGTTTCCTAAGCTCTTTTATAGTGTCAAAGTGCCAAACTGGAAAAGTAGTTTTGTATAGAAAGTTGATGAACGTGTGCGTCGGACGGTGCTGGGACTGAAAGGCACATTTTACACGTCAATAGGTCAACGATCTACTAGTAACTAACCTATGCAACATTATTTGATGTTATCATCTTAAACTCAAAGTTTTATTCAAAGGAATTGTCTTTTATCGCACTTAATCTGCTTTATAAATAATTTTAAAAAGTAGATGTATTTTTTTTATCAATTTCAGTTTTGGCGCTTTGATAGAACAACTTGACATGATCTACGATCATAATTATGACCTTCTATAGTGACCCCGCACGCTGTACCTCGGAAAGCACGATAAGCCATTGGTCCCGGCTGTCATTTGTAGGTCTTTGACAATCGTTGCGGGTAGTCAGAAGGCTGAAACTCTGGCAACCAGTCTTTCCAAGGCGTATCGTGTTACCCAGTAACTGGGTTGTAGAGGTCAGATAGGCAGTCACTCCAATAAAAATACTGCCGGAAGCCGGCATAGTTGGGAAAACGGTACGCACGATGATGGTATGACCGATAGAACAACAACCCTCTTCGAGTTGATGTCGATGGAGCTGTCACAGGTTCACCCATTGCTACTCAATTCCAAGCTTAGTTAAATGTATTATAGTTGTCACTTACGACACCCATGGGAAAGAGCGAAGGTATTGAAAGCCGGAAACACTGTATTAAACCAGTAGGTAACAGGGTAACTTTGTGTTCTACCTACACATTATCGAATAAGAATTCCTCTAACTAGTTTCGTCCACAATTATGGAAAAAATATTGTAGAACGCCGGGAGGGGACGCCCTAGGAAGACATATAGTGACGTTATTGGTGATGTTCTTCAGAAAGGTCAGGTGCGTAGTACTCACAACCGGCGTGCGTGTATGACCAGATGTATGAACGTAAACGAGGCAAAAGGAGTATGTAAGGATCGTAGCAGGTGGCGTTCTGTAGTTTCTGCCTACCACCATGGGAAGAAGGCGTGAGTTTATGTATGTGTATGTGTGTATTGTAAAACACTGAATTCCACTCAAAAATAATAGATTTGGATTACTTTAGAAATAAGCATCCCCTTTGTACGTATTTTTCTGTTCCTTTCTTCCTATCTGTTTATATGTGTGTACAGTCACCAAAAGAGATAGGTAACCAGGGTGGTCAAATATAGTTGAAGTTTAGTAAAAAACCGATAGATGTTTTCGAATGAAATTCAGTTTGATAAACGAACCAAAAAAAAAAAAATTTTTTATTTTCTATTAATTAAATTAAATTTCATTCGAAAATATCCATCGGTTACTTACTAAACTTCAACTATATTCGACGACCCTGGTTACTTATCACTTGTTAAATAAAAAATAGAAAAAATACTTTTGAAAAAACAGCAGCAGCACTAACTACCAACAAAACACCGTTAATATATTGCAACTGTGTGTTAATAAATACATCGAAAGACCGGGTACCTGGCACTACCAAAATAGTACGCGTGGGAATCCGAACTATTTAAACCATTGCAGTTATTCGTTGACAGATATTTGCATTCACCACAACTATGAAACAGCCATTAAATTAATACCTACATATTTTCTCAATTTACAATGATTATGAAAACAATGGACAATTCACTAGAAATATTTTGTTTGCCTATTTCGAGAAATAGTCACATTCGATTCCGTTTTTGGTAGGGCTTTTTAAATGTTTGTATGGAATAAATGGCGCAAAGAGGACAATTATTTTTAAATCTGAAAACAACATTACGATTTGCATAATATTATATAGTATTATGTTGATTTTCTATAACAATTTATAACACTTTAGCCATTTATACATTTTTCATTTTAATTCTCAATCACAAGCACGACTTTAACGACAGTAAAATATTCGTACAAATTCCGTATAGTGACATAGCATTGAGCCTTTAAAAACGAACATTTTAGGTACCTACACTGTCGTATTCAAAAATCATTCACAGTAGATAGGTAGGTACGTCATCATACCATGTTAAAATGAATTATTAACACAATTTAGCAGCCATGTCTTAATTATCAGAGATACCTAACGTACACAATTGTACAGTCTGTCGCTTCGACGCCTAACAACACAAGATTGACGTTCCGTCCTCGCGCCATGTTACCTTCGTGACGCCTCATCCGCACGCTCTCAGCATCTTGACATTTCTTAA
Source organism: Griposia aprilina (assembly GCA_916610205.1). Classification (NCBI taxonomy): domain Eukaryota; kingdom Metazoa; phylum Arthropoda; class Insecta; order Lepidoptera; family Noctuidae; genus Griposia; species Griposia aprilina. The sequence continues at coordinate 9,948,294 of OU744287.1, forward strand.
CGTGCACGCTCCCCCTTAAATATACCGATACCAAAATGTTTTGCACCTCTGTGAAAATGGGTTGTAAAACAAAACGTGTTCATTTGATTGACTCCTCATTTTATCTTGATTTGAAAATGCATACTGTTTTTATTTAAAATTGGAACCCCGTTTTTGTACCCTATACTAGCGTTAACGAATTAATTACAAGTCTGAAAACTTGTAAATGAAATAATAGGTACTTGCCAAAGGTATAACACTCAACTAGCAAAAGTTTAATACATATAATACAACTTTAACAGCAGTCAAGCTTAGAAGTATGGCATTCAAATCCTTTGATGTTCTATTTTAGAAAGAATACTTCATACAAAATACCAAAGTATTGTGAGAAAGTATGTAAGTTAAATTTATTTGTTTTTCACGTTGTAACAAAAGAATTCCATCGTTTGTGACAGCCCTATGCATGTGCTCGTGGGAAAACTTTCCGCGAGGTAGCACAGACTTAACAAGGCTTTATATTGACGCCTCTTCAGATGTAAGCTAAGCCGATGCGATTAGTAACAAAGTAATTTAATCGCTCTTATTATAACTACTAACGGGCCTGAATAAAAGTAATAAAGCTATGTTTTGAATTATAGTAGCTACTTATCGTAGAAATCCTTACCACCATTCTCATGAACTCCAAATTCGTATAGCGTGTCCAAAAAAATAAATAAGCAAAGTTACGAATAGCCCCTTATTATATCAACAAAGTAGGCAGTAATATTGTGGCGATATGTGGCTATGTCGGGACTATTTTAACCCCAATTACAAGCACAAACACGGCATTAGAACCGCCAAATATATTCGTATCGGCAGCCAGGAATTAACTTGAATAAACATACTATTACAGTCGCTTAATTATTTCAAACATAAATCTTAAGATATTTACTTATTATGACTTTCTAATTCTAGGTTGACTGAGCCAGGCGTCACGCTAGGAGGTATACCTACCTAAAAGAGTGCTATAATTTTATTCTGGATTACCAAGGAAATGAACGAAAGCCATTTACGGTCGAGTTATTCAATAATGAAGTGCAGCCGCAATGCATATCTGAACGTTCGTTACAACGATAACGTTTTTAATACGAGATACAATTACAGGTTAAAAGTGCACGAAGTAATTTAAATGCATACAAGTTACTGCCATGATTAAGACCAAAAAAAACAGTACTTAACTGTAGGTTGTAAGTATTTTTATGAATATTGCCAACATAGTACTTACACTTCGTAAAAGTTCCTTTTTAATTAAAATCGCACGCACATTTTATTTGGAACGTAAAAATAGGTTTCACGTGTTTTTCTGTCTCTTCTGAGAATAGGATATTATGTAATTAATATCATATCATGTAGGTAATAAGGACCATATTGGTTCCCATTTACTTTTACCCTTTACCGGTAACCTCTGGCATTGTTGTTTGTGGCAATAACATCTATTGTACCCCTATTGCGAAAACCGAAGCTCTACAATATTGATATTTGTTCACCGTTTTATTTATTCACGCATTTTTTTTACTGCTTTTTTTTTTTATAGGTTTTAGGTACGTATAATTTACCCAATTGCGCAATTGTGAAAACGTGACCTACGAGGTGACCGAATCTTTAAATTTTCAGCACTAAAATTAAAACCTTACAACAGTATGGCCTACATTTCATTTTCCGCACTAAAAGTAAATACTCGTCCATTCAATTCAAACAACTTAAATATATAGGTATGTAAAGAAAAAAATCTTCGAAAATTCTTATTCTACTCGTAGATCTCTTTTTGAATTCGCAACTGCCATGTTACCCTATCTTTCCGGAGATCAAAATATTGGCATTTAAAAAAGGAACTTTGTTTGTTAGATACAATGTAATTTACCCTAAAACATGGCAATCGACAGCCCTAGTTCCAGGTAGCTTCGTACACCGAGTTTCGAGCACAACACGAGCCCTTTCGTTATGCACGCCGCTATGCAAAAATAGTTTTTTGCACCACAGTCAACATTATTTGCCTACTTGATCTCTTTACGCTTTTTTTGTTCCCGGCTATTTATTAATTTACAACGGTACAAATTAGGTTTTGTTTTTGTAATGAAACTGAACCTTATTTACAGGAATAAGTATAGTCACTTGTTTACATTACACTACTAGTGTTTATTCGTTAGTTAGTGGATAGAACTGTGGCCGGCATCTACGTCGCCACATGCGAATTACGCATCACACTGAGGTCACGCAAAATCCTGCATCGCGCAAGTAGAGTTTGCCGCGCAACTAGCATATATAACAACGTCTCGACATTAATCGTCGGGCAGTGGCAGTAGCCCATCAGACACGACACCCGTCTGGTCAGAGATTCTTTCCTTTTCTATGGAACCAAGTGTTCAGGTATCAAGTAAATAGGTTACTTATAGGCAAGCGTGCACTTTTTTATGTGTGACAGGATCGAGTTTGACCACTATTTCTGCTGATTTCACCTAAGTTTTTATTGTGAGATTTTTACAAAATAGACCGACACGTGAGATAGTGGTAAAACTCGAGCCTGTCAAACATAAAAAAAAACTTTCTTTCAGAGATGAGTACGGTTTACAGGAACAGGAAAAACAATATCAGAGCATTTGAAAGTAAGGTTATATAGCGTGGGGTGTAAAATTAATTGGAGCATAAATTCAAACATGTTTACTCGGGTAGGTATTTAAAATGTATAATTATGAATTTACTGTACATAATAAGGCTGTTGTTTACATCACACCTGTTTTCCCCGAAGGCACAGAGGTACACCTCTTCTCGCACCCTCAGAAGAACATTTCGCCAGTCATACTCAATACCATGCAAAGGGGGCGAGCTCATTGCCATTTATCAGGCACAAATCCAGTTTCCGGATTGCTACTGAGATTTATTTAATGGAAAAACCCAATAACATTTTTCCCGAACTGGGGACCAAACCCACATCTCTACACTCAGCTGTTGCGTGCGCTGGCGACTACTAGACCAACGAGATCTTGAAATAAATACTTCATAGTACTAAGTCAAAATAGCCAACCCTCAACTCAAAGCGAAGTGCATGCAAACTGTGTTCCCATTGTGTCGTAATGTGAAGCTAGACTGCAAATTGAAGATCTCAAACATCGTCAGTTCAGTCGGTCATTGGCTGTCGTCAGCATATTAAGTAAACTTTGTGACATGAGCATAATGATGATACAATAGCACCTCAAAATGAAGATTTATACCACACTAGCTTCTGCCCACGGCTTTACCTGCGTGGGTGTCGGAAATTATCCCACGGGAACGTGCTACCGGGACAAACAGTAGCCTATGTCCTTCCCCAGGATAAAATCTATCTCCTTGCCGGATTTGATCGAAATCCGTTCAGTGGTTTGATGTGAAAAGGTTTAAATTTAACATACAGACAGAGTTACTTTCGAATTTATACTATTAAGTATGGATTACAGTACGATCTGATGGAATTAGTACGGCTATAATATACGTATAGTGTACGTTGTAACCATGAATATCGTCGATAAATTATATATTTGCTACCCCAAAAGTTAACTGTGACGAACGATTTGAGTAAGTATAGGTACGCGTGCGTGCCACACAAGCATATGATTTAATAATACACTAACATTACAAGTCGTGGGTTCGGCGCTTTCCAACAACTTTCCATGTCTGACGACTATGGCATTAATATAATATTTCTCCATTTAGCTTATTACCTAACCAGACTCCTAATCATCAAGTGGCGTTGTTTATAATACAAGGCCAACTTGACGAAGATAACATATCGTAGGCACTTTTTAGAACTTACATAAAAAAAAAAAAAAAATAGAAAATGTATTTCTGTTTTTCATGTTTCAGCAACATGAATAGCAAGTATACCGAAGCTAAATGTCAAACGTACCAAGAGTTTTAAACCGAGCACCTGTGCCTTTTTACACCACTTACAGCGATACCATATACCTAGCTAAAAACAACAAAAACGATTTTATATTTAATTCGTTCCCTACCTTACAATATGTTCGGCTTACTCAAACGTAAACATGTTACAAAATATTCCAATTCTATTATTAACGTGTATCCCTCTGCGTACATTTCATACAGTTCGAATGGAACTGGTATTAAGTAGGGTATAGAATCATGTATTATGTCGTAGGCATAATTGCGACATTTTTTCTAACAATTACAACAGCTGTACATTCGGAAACAAAATCCGAAAAAATAAAAAAGCAAAATATTACAATATGCAGTGTACTAAATAGAGATATCGTACCATGAAATCATGTCGTAGCAAAAAGCAAAAAATTGCAATCGTGTACACTAAAAAAAAAAAAACAATCGGCCTATAGATAGCTACAGGGCTATCAGTATGAGCACTCCATCGCCCTCTCGCGAATTATGATTGATAACAGCAGTGAGTGGCAGCAGGACCAAAATTTTTCGCCTAGTCAGGTTTCAGCCACTCTCAGGTCATGACGGCCATGAATATATTTTTCAAACCCCAGCTTTACTCAACTCCAGTTTAATTTATTTTCGTCTTCCTATAATTCGTTGTAGGCCATTTTATTTTCAGTTAACTGAAGATTTCCTTCTATGAGGAAACTAAGCGTCACGTTTAAATATGTACAAAAGAGATGGGTTGATATCCACATGTGACTACTGTTTGAACTAAGTAGCCGAATAAGAACCTCTGGGATTACCTTTCCTAGACGAATGTGCGGAATAAATTCCGAGAGTTCTTTGAAATAATATCTCGGGAAGCAATAAACCAGTAAGTTGGAACATACTCCGGAGAAATATACCAAAGTTTTCAGCGCCAGTCGTAACTCGTGAATACTTAGCGTTGAGGTAATAATTTGTGTCTTACTTCTTATATCATTGGCTTATACGTGAAGCGTGATAGAAACGATTACGTGATAGTAATCTTGTAATTAGCACATAAACAAAAATACATTCCGGAAACCACGTTAATCTTGATAAAATCGATCATCCAAACAACTTCGACCATATGGCAATTTGTAAACGAGAAACAACTAACTGACGCGCGCTGTTGACAAATTGCGACCGGCCCAACTGGTATTCTACTCTACACCATAGATTGGTGATAAGCGACCAATTTGAGGAGGCGCCACGACGGGGTACGGAAGTCGTTATTACAGTAGGCGGTGCGACCTAGCAAATTGCACCCGAACACGCCATCTGAACGTGACAGCGCTGTCGAACACATTCCTTATTTGAAACGTCTCAGCGTGACATTCGTACAGTTTAGGTATTACGAATATCGAAAATCGGTGTTAAGTTAGACGCTTGCTACGCGAGTGCCTATATACACGTAAACGTAAGAATTTAAATAATAATACTAAATCACAATTTACGTATCAACCCCGTCTAATGCTATTTTGACCGCAAGTATTAAGCAATAAAAAGTTCGGTAAAACCGCTACGAATCTGTAAGTATTTCGTAGCACGCGCGGCTACGCACAACGCTACGAGGCTACGAGCTACAACGCCAGGCGACACGTGATTTTTAAGCACGCATTGTTTCACGTGTATTGAAGAAATGTTACGAACAAACTTCGAAACTTGACTATAATCGCAAATAAATATTATATTTATGCAACTCAGTCCTCCACTATGAGGTCCTTAGAGAGAAAACCCATTATCACCGTATTATTGGATTAACTTTGAAGTTGTTTAATATTTCAGAGTCCACTCTCCAACACCCCAGTCAATGTGACAATCATCGAATGTCCATTTTGTATTTACTGCGGTTATTTTTGTGCACTATCTTTCATTGTTAGTTCACAGGACAATTTTCATTTTAGTTCAATTAAAAACAATTGAATTCAATCATACCTTTTATTATTTTAGATTACATTACGTAGTTTTTGAAATTGGAAGGTGGAGAACGGGGTGTTGTTGCGCAATTTGAGAAAAGCCTAATGTCCAGTAGTGAACAATAGGCTGAGTTGATTAAATTTCTCAGCTTCATACAGCAAGGCCAGAGAGCATGGGAAGTCATTGGTTGAAAGAAAATGGGTTTGCTTCATTTTAGATAATTTGGCGATAGTGACTATTATTTTTAAAACCGTTTTATGTTTTTTTTTAAATGTAACAATACTGATTTTTGATTACTGATTTCTCGACATATAATGCGATATTTAAAGCTGTTCTTCTATTAAAAAGAAAAACCATAAATCATTAACTAACAACATTGGTTGGCTAGACGTACCTAAATAGAACATATACCTAAGCAAGATCCTAGAAATAAAAAAGTTATAAAAAAACAGTTTTCTAAGACATAGTCTATCTACTTCTACCTACTTAAGCACAATAGCGTGAATTTAAGTGACACTTGAAAACATTATCGGAATTACTCTCGGGACGGTGCTGACAGTTTTACGAAAAAAAACCTTTACAAGTGATGGAATCTAAAACGTTTTACGTAATTATATGTAGATGTTTAGGTAACCGCCGCATCTCTAGCGAGGGACCTTCACGGTTCTGAGCACTGGGAGAATATTATTTATTTCTTTTATATAGATTCCTCTATATTTTTTGAATGTGAGAACGTTGTAGGCGTAACTTGTAGACTGTAGATTTGTAGAGCTTTTTCTATTTTGTTGTTGTACCTCTTACTTGTTTACAGGCCCACACTGTCCTCCCACATACCTTTTAGCAGTGTAATTTGAAAACATTGTAAAAACCACTTATTTTTAAAAGAGTAACCGTGGAGTTTCTAGCCGGCTCCTCTCCATAGAAAACGACCAATTGGAACCGTGCACCTAGATTCTGACATTTCATAAGTGCCCATGTAGGTTTATGTGAAATAAAAATATTTTTATTTTAATCTTTGATTATTCAGGGTATTGCAAAATAATATACGAGATGGACGACTAAGTATCTCTGGTACGAAACAATGGGTCTGTCTCAATGGTGCTTATAATCTGCTTAACCTTTTTCTCAACTATATTGGGGTCGGCTTTCAGTTTAACCGGATGCAGCTGAACACCAATACTTTTTTTTTTTACTTTACATGGTGCAGCTGCCTATCTGACCTGACACAATCTAGTTACTAGGTAACACGTACCTTGGTAAGACTGGTAAGCAATAGGTGACTGAGGGTAGAAATTACCGATTTCCTGTTATGTATCTAATGAACCCACGTGTCATGTTTTATTTATATAAAAATGTATCTTGAGATGGAAACTTGCTTCTCTTACGTGAATGGATTTGAACTTTAGTTTATAAACACATTTTTACGGACAGCATACATCATTAGTCAAGGTTTAACAAGAGCCAACATTTTTGCAGTACGACAATTGTTAATTCCATGTTATGGCCAACAATGTTTGCCAAACATCCATTCACAGGGCGCTTAACGGTTATCCGATTGACCATTTTCGCGTCGCTTTGCCGAGTTTCCTCACTTTTCCCTCAAATAAAATACCAGCTTAAGTTTACTTGATATCAAACTTATTCTGTTATTCAAATAAACTAAGTTGCAGCGGCAATCCTTTGCACGGCTGTTAGTAACTGAAGTTGGTGCAAGTCAAAGTTGCAAGTACAACTTTAAGGAGTTTACGGTGATTCGGGTATTGTTTCATCGTAGATCGTATTCTATACCAGACATACCTACTCATAATTTTATTGTTACTTTTATGTTCTGTTTACAATAGCATAACATCACGCCAGTAATTTCCGAAGCGTTAGGCAGACGTGTACCACTACACCATTTTTTTTTTGTTTTTTCTTTGTTTCATGTTTACCGCAACTAAACGAATTTTCTTTCTTTCTTTCTTCATAAGAAACTGTGCATAAAATAATTAATCTGTTATGGAAACAATTATTGATGTACCTCTCTACCATCTGGCTATTTCAATGACTTTTGTCACTGCCTGAGATTTGCACTCGCTGAACCGCCAAGTTGGTTAAAAAGAGTCAGGTGGTGTTATTCACTTTATATGAGTACATATTCAAAAACCATTATCTCGGATGACCTACAAACATACTCATTAGCTAACAAGCGCATTATTAACATTCCAACAAGCAACTCACAATAAATTTCAATGAAATAATTCGTATAAATTTCTATTTAGGGACGAAAGAATATCGGCTCCACTCGAAATTATTCTTAAATGGCGGTCGTATATTTTAATTAAGGCTCTGTGCTCATGCAGACGTCGATAAGGCAAGTAGGACGGTAACGATATGGTCGACTCACAGTCGGGACCGTTGTAGCACGTTTTATTTCACGTAATAACATATTAGGCTGGGTTTAAAGCACGCGCCGTACTGCGTAGTTTGAAACCCATGTAAATAATACTGATTTAACGACTGCTTAAAACGCTAACACTAGGGTAACTTAACTTACCAGTAACACTTTCTGTATTTTAGTAAGGGTATGAGAGAATCAATTGTCGACATAGCTCACAGAATAACCAAGCTGTAGTGCCAGTGGGCCGGCCATATTAGCCGTAGAACCGTTGACCGTTAGGGTAGACGTGTTCTTGAGTGGAGACCGCGAATCGGCAAACGTAAGGTAGGACGCCCTCAGGCTAGGTGGAGCGACGATCTTCGCAGGGTGGCTGGTAGCAGCAGGATGAGAGTTACAGAGAATCGAGCTAAATGGCTCGCAATTGGAGAGGCCTATGTCCAACAATGGACTGCTGTAGGCTGATGATGATGAGATTTTATTGTTAAAATTAATCACGCTCAGTTACCAATGAAATCAGTGTGAAGCAAAACTTTTACGAATACAAAACAGACTGACTGATTGACTGACAACAGTCCTTTCACAGTTACTTTACCTCTGACAGCAGCAACCCAATAGCAACCTTATTGTAACTAGAATAAAGAGCATTGTGATTTTGACAGTTATGCAAAAAGGTACTGATAATAGAAACATGTTTCAAGATAATATGTATGTTCCATCGAGGGAGGATTTTTATTAACTTGACCTCATCGGTCAAGTCAAGAGGGGGTAAAAGTTTGCAACATCTAGAGTAACAATTAATATCAATGTGCAAGAGGGGTGTCTACTGTACGTAATCACTTAAGAAAATCCATTATTCTATTTATTTTCATTAATCAAGACATTCCAATACATAAATGGATTAATTTGAACTTGCTCTATACTTGTAATCCATTATGAAATAGCAAATATTATTTTGTAAGGAATAAGTAAACAATATCGTTACTTTGTTGCCTTATAGCGCTTTCTTCCGCTTTGGAAGGGGTTTTAAGACGGCGTACAACGGTCCACTAGCGCCACTCCTTTAAAAAAAAACTCTCGTGACTGAGAAGTAATTATGAATAACGGCTTCTAAGGACCCTCAGTAAGTTTGTCTAGAATTTTCTAATACCTTTTATAAACTTTCATATTCAGACACAAAGCAACAAAATACGATCTAGAGGAATGTGGCCGCTTTTCTTTAGATCGAATTTTGTTGCTTCGTGTGTCAATATGAAACTTTTTAAAAGGTATTAGAAAATTCTAAACATAATAGGTCTTTACCTATGAAATTGCCATTTTGTATGAAAAAATTTAAACGAATTTTTTTCATGAATTTTTTATTTGTATTAATCGAAGTAATCACCCATGCAATCAATGCATCTTTGCCATCGCAGTGGCAGTTTATTGATGCCCTTCTTAAAGAAATCAGCTGGACGGGAGGCAACAAATTCTTCAAAGGCATTTTGTACTGCCTCTCGGGTATTAAATTTTTTTCCCGCCAAGAAGTTATCCAAATTCTGGAAAAAGTAGTAGTCTGTAGGCGCAAGGTCTGGTGAGTAGGGCGGATGACGGAGAGCTTCCAACCCCAGTTCTTGCAACTTGGAGACCGTCTGCTGTGCAGTATGAGGTCGCGCGTTGTCGTGCAGGAGCAGCGGAGACGAGCGATTGACCAATGCTGGTTGGAGATGCGCCAGCTTCTCCATCATTGTGTTCAGTTCTTCACAGTACACATCTGCAGTAATGCTCACCCCGTTTGGTAAGAAGCTGTGATGAATCACACCGGCGCTAGACCACCAAACAGTGACCATCACTTTTCTAGGGGTAAGTTTTCGTTTAGGGCATTGTTTAGGTGCTGAACCAGGATCCAACCAACTTGCTGAGCGCTTACGGTTATCAAACAGAATCCATTTTTCATCGCAGGTAACAATGCGGTTCAAAATTCCTTCATTTGTGTGTCTGTTGAGCAGTGCAAGGCACGTCTCGACGCGTACTTCGCGCTGGCGATCATTGAGTTCGTGGGGCACCCATTTGTCAAGCTTTTTTACCTTGCCAATTTGACGCAAATGGACCAATATTGTTTTGACGCTAACGTCGAAAGCTGCTGCTAATTCAGCCGTAGATTGTGTATCATCAGCTTCCACAATCGCCTTTAATTAGTCATTGTCGACCAAAGTCTTCGGACGACCGCGAGGTTCATTTTTCAGGTCGAAATTTCCAGAACGGAAGCGAGCAAACCAATAACAGGTGGTGCGTTGGTTTGTAGTGTTAGCTCCGTAAACGTCGTTGATGTTGCGTGCCGCTTGTGCCGCGTTGCTGCCACGACGGTACTCATATTCCATAATTACTCGAATTTTTAACGTATCCATGATGACGAAAAAGATTGAAATGCGATGAAAATGTAACACTAATCAATAAAGAAATGACTACTTTTAGAAAAAAAAATCCATGTTTTTAAAATAAAATTAATTTGAAATTAGAATTCTTAGCCAAACAAAAATTATTTTGATTTGAAATGGCCAGTACTGCAGAACGGCAATTTCATAGGTAAAGACCTAATACTTACCGAGGGTCCTTACAAGCCGTTATTCATAATTCCTTCCCAGTCATGAGATAATATTTTTTTGAAGAAGTAGCGCTAGTGCACCGTTGTACGCCCTCTTAAGAACATAGTATTAACATAACTGAACATCTCGCCTGCATTCCCCGAAAGGTTAAGCAGTGGTGTACTTACCTATAGTGTGCCTCTATTTCTGAGTATAGGTACAATGTTTTTGTTAAAGGGGCTTGCGGCTAACTAATAACAACCATACAGGCTGGTCGATCAGGTTAAGTTACGCTTGCCGCGGTTGGTCCGTGGATGGGTGACCATCTTTACATACCAAGACCCCTCTGTGCCTCGAAAAGCACGGTCACGGCTGTCAAACCAGGATCCTTGACAGTCGTTACGGGTCGTCAGATGCCCGAAAGTCTGACAACCAGTCTTACCAAGGTGTATCCTATTACCCAGTAACTGGATTGTGAAGGTCAGATAAGCAGTCGCTCCATGTAAAAAACTGGTATTCAGCAGCATTTGTTTAGATTGGAAGCCGACCTCAACACAGTTGGGAAACGGCAGGCAGATTGAATGAGATACAAAGTTTTTCACAAAACATACTTACATAAATATATACCGTCAAACAGGGTGAATAGAACAGACCTGCATCCGCAGGGGTGAATCGAGACGAAACTTTAAAAGGGATTTTAACATTGAAATAATATAGTTTGTTGCCAACAAGCGCACTTAATGGAAAACTTTGGAATGGGTAACTAGCTTCATCTTTCTGACTGACCGACCCCTTGACAATTCAAAAGTGCCTGTAATTGGTTTATTTGAAATAAATGCTTTGAGTTTGAGTTTTTGAGTTTGAGTTTGAGTTTAATAGTTAATTATAATACAGTAAACATATTAGAGTCCTTTTTGGCAACCAACTATTTTATTTCAATGTTAAAATCCCTTTTAAAGTTTCAAATCAAATCAACTTATTAGCCATAAGTGTTGGTACAATTTCGGTCTTAACATAAATAATTATACAGATCCATAACAGTTAGTCATAATACTGTGATATGCAAACATTTGGGTATATAATTAGTCATGATTAAATTATATTTGTAGAACTTATAATTGAAATAAAATTAAAATTGAGTAGCAATATATATATATATATATATAATAATACTTATTAGACAGGTACATTAAAAAAAACAACAGAGGGTAGATTAATATTATTGTTATTTATCTTTCAATCTCTTATTAAATATGTCGCTTACTGAGTAGAAATTCTTTTCCATCAACCATACTTTAAGACACTTTACGAATTTATTAGCTGGTAAGATTTTAATGCTGTCCAGTATAGCATTAAATATGCGACCGCACATTGCATAGCAATTCTTACGAGTACTATATAATGCTGTCCTAGGAATTATGAGCAAAACGTTTCGTCTCGATTCTCCACTGCATCCCTATTCACCCCGTTTGACAGTATATGTCTATGACGCTAATTGTACATAAGAAACGCTTAGGAAACCTTACCTGTCGATTTGTTCAATCCAATAAACAAAACCTCACTCTCATTTATTTTATTATAATAGGTACTGAAATATCTTTTCATGTTCGTAAATTGCTTCTCTTTGGGTAGCTAACGTTACGTAGATTGCATAATTTTCTCAAGTCATTCTAGTAACTTCATCTTATTCGCTTCCAGTTTCAGCTCCAAGAATTGTATCGACTCGGACAAAGTTTTCTGTACTAAAACTTTAGTGAAGTGTAAAATTTTCAAACTTCAGATACGCCATTAGAATAAAGAGCTGTGATCGAATACAAGAAATGTAGGTACCACCATCACTAATCAATGTTGCATCATCTTACTTATAATGTATTAAAATAAATATTTCCACCGGAAGAGCGTCTCCATTAAAAATATTAAAACATAAAACATTGATGGTATGTGGCGCCACCGTAGTTCGCACTCACAGAGGGGTCCGAGTGCTGACTGCGCGAACGGCGTGCAGTGTGCAGCACTCATAATGCGGTTACCTACGTGTATGGTATAGAGTATAGACAGTTAGGGAATGTGAGGGCTCTTCGCCCCACGTATCATCCACGGATGGGCGGCTGCCGTAATGAGGGCAAGTTGCGTAATTTACGACCAGGGGCGGTTATGAACTCAGGGTGCAACTGTTTGAAGTTATTACGCGTATTTGGACTGCGTGCACTAAGTGAAAATTCTGTTGCGAGTTTTGTTGGGAGCTAAACACAGATTCAATCTGGCAGAAAGATAACAAAACCAGTTAAAACAATTCTTAAAATTAAAAAAACAATAATTACTTAAAGACTTTTAACATTAAACACATATTTTACCGATTAAGGTAACGAGTAACTTCCCTGTACACATACATTATAGGCTTGACCGCTACTTCCGCACCCAGTAGCGCACATACGAACGCACAGCCGGAGATGTTATCTCAATAAAATTATTATATACAGTATCCACCCCCATATGCATAAAAACACAGTTCGAAACTTTTTCTCTCTGCTTTAAAACGCTTACCAATTAAAAATATATGTACACTTTTACAGATAACGAAACTTTTTGTTTAATGATGTACCTTATCTAATCATCACACCACTGTTGAATGAAGATCAAACTCAAACTCAAACTCAAAGCATTTATTTCAAATAAACCAATTACAGGCACTTTTGAATTGTCAAAGGGTCGGTCAGTCAGAAAGATGAAGCTAGTTACCCATTCCAAAGCGTAGTAGGTACCTATGGAGAAGAACGGGCAAGAAACTCCATGGACACTCTTTTAAATCAAAAAATGGTTACAAAATATTGATTACATTGTTCATGTTGAAATTATGCATGTGAGAACGATGCAGAACGTTAAAAGCGTCAGTAATAAAAAGACAAAAGCAATTCAAATATTAAATTAAATTAAAAATAAGCCGTGGCAGCTAAGAAATGACCAGTCCCCACTGACAGCGCCCGTTCACGAACATGACGCATGGATCAGCACCATTCAGCTCAACCATTTTGAAGGGAACTTAATGATCCAACACACACGCCACCACCAGCGAGACATTAGAGTGAGCATGACAAACTCTCAGCCGCCAGGGCACATTCAAGTCAATGAAAGAAAAACCTATTAAATGGTAGCTTTATAGTAGGTACATAGTACTCACACCTGTGCTATGCATATGATCACTTTGTAATTAACGGTTAAGAGGTATTACCGTAATCATCACGCTTTGTAGATGGATCGACGTATGTAGGTCTTAAGTGACCTTGACCTCAAAGGCATATATCTAGATGCCTTTGAGATTATCACTTAGTTCAGATGATTGCTTGATTATTTGCCTTTACTACCCATTAAAGGTGAAGAGACAGGGGTTTATCTAAAATAAGAGAAAAAAAGCACTGTTGCACCACTGTTAAAAAACCATATTGATAAATGAAAAGTTAAATTGATGGATGCGTGCAAATTTCGTTATGCAGCCATACTTGCAGTTCATTGCAATACACAAACTATTTTATACTACACTATTTTGCCAAAGGACTTTAACAACTTGCAAAGGAGGTCAGTTGCACCACAATATAATTACGTTTTGTACAGTCTTCGCCTGCAACACTGAAAGTTCTCAATGTCTTATAAAATGAATTTGATTCAAGGACTTCGTAAGTCCCTGAGCCAAATTGCGATCTAAATGATATCTGTGATAAAAAAATGTTAATTAAAAGCTGGAATTTCTATGTATGTAGACATCTCATTAAAAATACTAAACGATGTGCTTTAACATGACGCTTTTCGGTCCCGAAAATCTTGAAAAAGAATCCTACCTTACCAAATCTAGTTACGTGCAGAGTAGGGTTACTGGGTTACCCAAATAAATAGTACAGCCTAATTGACACATTGATACTCTGATTTCTCAGTAAAAGAATATAGTTGTTACTAGAATACACGAGCAGATTACCATTGACATTCAATATCGTAAGTCATAAACCAATAGGTAAAGTTTTACGGCTCCGAAGCGTCCGTGGCTCATCCACCTCGAGCACACCCTTCTCATTTGTCAAATCAACAGAAATATATGCGTGAGAACTCACAGATTGATGGCGAGGCCTAGATTGAATTACATCTTGGTAAAACCTGACGAGGGTCTTACATTCCATGCGGGTATAGCCGAGAACAAGAATAATATGAGAATTTGGTCGGATACCCGATATAAGGAAGACGTTCGTTTTGTTGGGAGACACGCAGTTATTTATTCGAAAAGTTCTTCAACTATCCCGTTTATAAATTGCGTCTTCTTTAGTCCCGAAAGAGACGCAAAACTGTAATAATAAACTTATTTAGATCACTGGGTACGTATTAAGATTCCGTAAGATCTTCGTCAACAACCGCTCTATAAATCCTTTTACACACGCACGGAACACTTGCTAACTAATCCTGCGGTCATAATAGTAATACAACAAACAATTTACGTGATATCTTAAATTATCAGGGTGTACCATCTTCGATAAGTAAATACAGCTTATCTCAAGTGTGTAGTTTAATCGGATGTTTATCCAACTAATTGGATTTTCCGTAACGCCCCTCGCACCGCGCCAAGTAACCTTCCTGTATGAAACTGCACTTACACACTACATGTACACTCCGAAGCAGTTTGCGTACAACTTGCTGCAATATTAATGTTGTTCCCATATTGAAACCGAACTGAAGTCTTGATCATAATAGTTTATAGAGACGGAACTTTGAGGATACGAATCGAGTCTCATAAGACCACTTGAAATAGAATACCAATTACGTTAAATCCAAGTAAAATACAGGGTCGCAGGGATAACGATGCACAAACCGTTACCGTTACGTTATTCAGTATATGATTCTGGAAATTCCATGCGTTGAAATTTTTAGTCCGTTATTTAAAAAAAAATTGCTCTGCCAATCATTTTGACAGCGAAACAGCTTTTTTTTTTTTTATAACCCTTGCAAAGTTTCTACGCTAGGGGTCTAGAATCATGTGTTGAATTCATGGTTTCAGTTTGCGCGTCGATGTATGCCACCCTGTATATAAGTAATGTTATAGTTTCGACCTTTTGACGGTCAATTGCACATGATGTCGCTCCAGTTGTTGTGCTCGCGGACTAACAAGCTGGTACAATTGGAACATGTTGCAATATTTGAGCACAATATGTTATTGGTGCGATATTCGAGTAATATGAATAGACTGGTATTGATATAATTCCGAGTTGTACACCCGGGGATTGATGTGAATATTTTATGTGCCGGAAATACTTTTGATTTTGACTAATCGGGACACCAGCGCCACCAGGCGGCGCAAGACAGAGTCAACAACATAACGCTCGACCAGAGTTAAAGCAGAGTTAGTTGGTCGGTGGCGGTCAACCAGTGAACATGTTTAAAAACTGTCGCGCGTTCTGTATAGTTGTGTCATGTACCTACAGTGTGTGATAATTTGATTTGAACTGCAAACGGTTTTTCTATTGCGCAATAACCAATACTTCCCATAGTACGCCTACAGTAGTTAAAGTATGGCTGATGATAACCAGAGAGACTTACCTACTCCGTCATATGTATCTTTGTATAAGCCATTGATGATTACTCAAATCTCCAGGCCAGACAAAGTAATATAAAAATGTCCTCAGTGACAGCTCAGAATTTCAAAATAAGACTAAATTCCGGTATGGATACGATAGTAAATCTCTGTTCATATAGAAACAATATTCGCAGCTTCGATAATTGTTTTATATCAGCGTAAACTATGTCACCCATTGAAGGGATTAAAGGGGATATAATAAAATAATTCCCCCCGAGATATAGGAACTTAATAGTCTCAGCACATGCTTACTGAGCTCCTAAACTAGGTGTTGCATATTCAACGAGCGATTTGCGTAAGTAAGCAATGGCTTATGTACGTAACTAGATATACGACTCAGTGGAATTCATATTACATATATAGTTTGGTAAAGAATATATATTTCAAAGATATATGTAGGAGCAGTGAGTTAAACAAACATTTCTTAAGTTCCACTTTCAATTTAACTAGTTTTCTCGTTGGTCTACTGTTCACGAGCACTTCTGCTGAGCGTAAGGTCCTTGGACCGATTCCCAGGTAGCTTAATGTGTTATAGGGATTTTTCCACAGGAATTCCTCAGTAGCAGCCCGGAGTCTGGATTTGCGCCTGGTTGATGGAATAGGCTTACCCTTTATTACATGGGACTTAAAGATAACTGGCGAAATGCGGGTGTACTAGGTATAGGTGTGTACCTATACACGCCTATAATCTTCGAAGGATTAGGTGGAGGTGCCCTTCGGAGTTCATAATAATAATAATAAAAGCTATTTATTCTGATCATTTACACTTATGCTACTACAAAAAAAAATGGTAAGTTGTAATTAAATCTATAAAAATTTAAATTAAATGACACCAGCTGTTTTGGTTTGTGTGCCCATTGGCAAAGGCCTCCTCCATTTCCCTTCCACTTTTTCCTATCGACTGCTTCTCGAGTCCATAGTTTTCCTCCTGTGGTTTCCAGCTCATCGGTCCAGCGTTTCCTTTGCCTTCCTTTTTGTCGTTTTCTATTTCTCGGGTACCAGACTCCATTTTGCTTCATTTTTCTGTGCCTCTGAGGGTGTGACCAGCCCATTTCCATTTGAGTTTTCTGGCTTTCCGTGTGACGTCTGCCACCGTCGGTACCCGTCTAATTTCTTCGTTTTTAATCCAGTCTTTTCTTTTTACTCCCAACATACTTCTTTCTATGGCACGTTGGCATACACCTAATTTGTTAGCTTGTACCTTTGTTAAAGCCTAAGTCTGGCATCCATAAGTTAGGACTGGCAGCACGCATGAATCAAATAGTTACCCTTTTAATTTTAAACTAAAATCCGGGCTCTTCATAATCTCCTTCAGGGATCAATACCTGTTCCATACGTTCGCTACTCGTCGGTGTACTTCTTTTTCGCCCTGGTTCAATTATTTGTCCTAAGTAAATGTACTCATCTTGATAATTGATGTTTTTTTTATTAACCATGATTTCTTGTCTTTGATACTTACAAGAGGGTTATAAGTTTGGTTTTGTCGGTATTCATAGTAAGTCCTACTAGATCATAGGCGATGTTAAATTTTATAGAAATAAGTGATGTTCTGGAAAAAGATCATAATTATGTGTTCTCGCAACAGGTGTCTTGTTTCCTAAAAAGTTAATTATTGTCGAACAGAAACAACGTCTTTATGACAGCCTGCTGTTTGTGTCCACCTCAACCGACAAAGGCGTGAAGTTATTTCTTGTTTGGTCGTGACATAGGTTTCCTTAACCTATATAATTGTTCTAAGGTACATTTTAAAATATTAATATTTTAACATCAAAGTAAAGAGAAACCTTAGTTTATTTTTAGACATTATGAAACCTGAAAATAATTCTATACCTTTATGAAAATTTGTTTTGTTACCAAATGTTTTGTGTTTTGACACTCCGTTTGATTAAAATCATACATGTAGGTAACAATAACGTATCCGATTCCAATCCATTCATATTGTACAGTTCAGGAAACACATTTTCAGAAATGTGCACCATTTTAGATATTAAATAACATATAACGACTTGATATCCGATACATTTCATTAAAGAAAGAAAGAAAGAAAAATTGTTTATTCCATACAAATAAAACGCATATTACAAAGATTATACACGGTAATAGTACTAAATCCAAATGCCAAGTATACGAAAGAAAATTAAAAAAAATATGGAACGTTATAAAATTGTAAAGCCAAATAACTACAAGTATGACACACTACCCAGGTACAGTAATCTTCTTAGCCTGTCCATGGCAACAATAACTGATAAAATATATGTTTATAGATGCCAACAGTTATTTTCATCCCAGGCATCACCAAACAAACCCTAAAAACAATTTAGTTACTATAATAATTTACCGTTATAATATAATACTCGGTTGACTAAAGTCCAATCGGTCATCCCCTCTATACAAATTCGCCAAGCGGACCGGACGCAGAGTAAACAGCATGGCTATAGATTTGGATGCTGGGCACTGATACCCGATCCACAGGAGACTTGTATACCTATAGGAATTCAGACTAGCTCAAACAACCTTGAACAGGGTGATTGCATTAACGGGTAAACCAGTTTCTGAAACTTAAACCCAGAACTTTCTTCAGACCACCTTCAAATCGTGATTAAAGTTTTGATATTTTAATTAAACCTTCATCTTAGGAAAAATAATTGGCGCCTCAAAAAATAAATGGATAGGTAAGTTATTTAATAAAAATTATGACATTTGATTTAATATTTTATGGTAAAACAAGCTTAACTTTAACAAATACTTACCAAACCAAAATCTTCGCTAAGCTCTTCACCTTTTTTTATAGTTGTACTTTATATATATTTATTTTTATTAGTGTTTGGTTGTATATGAGATGACCATTAAGAGCAATAAATTGTTTCAACCAACATAGATTCGAAAACATGTTTCAAAAGTAGGTAACGAACTCCATCGAAACAATACCAATTTTCCCGTTTTTCGACGCGGTTAATATCAACAGTTTATATTGAAAGTGTTGAAACAGATGAACACGCTGAAATATTATTTAAAACCAATTAAAGGGTACTTTTTGCTGCCGTCCATAGGTTTGTCAAGCATTTCAATTAATTTTTTTCACTTGATCGATCAGTTCGCGCCAGAACAAAGCAATTACGACAACGGAACGTAACCGATAGCAATTAATTTGTTTTCGCCTCTACGAGCAACCGTCCGAACGCGCCCTTTGTAGGCGTCAATTCGACGCCTTTTATATTAAATTTTTGTTTGTATTGAACTTTACAGATAACGAATTCTTATCCAGAATAAGTCTAGTGTTTTTATTGCCTAATAAATCTAAGGATCATAAATAGCTGAAATGTTACAAATCTATTTTATTTGCGTCCTTACTCGGAAAACTTATTCATGTTGAAGATTTCTTTAAATAGTCAAAGTTAAGTAAATTAATTACCTACAAAAAATACAATTGTTTAGCAATTTTACTATAATTTATTGTGAATGAATGTGTTATTTGCAAATGTATGTGTTAGTTTTAAAATTTTAATGAACGTGATCTTATTTATTTATAATTTCAAACACAATGTGAATTGTTCCTGAATGAAATTGAATTGAATTGAATTAGACCACGACGATATAAAAATCTCGCAAAACACATATTTACATAAATACTGTTGTCTCTACTATATTCAGTTAGTTAAGCCAATTAAATTAATTAAATAGCCAAGTTTTTGTGCGAAACATTGATTTACGAAGACCAAAATATAAATAACCAGCACAAATAAATTTAAAACGTTTTCAAAAGCCATAAATAAAACAATAATCATATTTATTTTCATACACAGATAATAAAAAGCGTATATTTAATGTCGCACCGCTTCATAAAGAATTCCCTGATCCAGAAAATATGTATTTCCCTAAAGTAATTCTCATGTTGGGTAATATGTGTAAGCAGGCTTTAGTAGGGTAAATCGGGACGCAATATTTAAAACAAGCTTTTATGCCCGGCCAAAGACGGGCTTTCAGGAGACCAAAGAAAATAAAAACCTGTAGATTTACTTTTCAACGTGTATAGATTGTTGTACAAAGGCAATTTTACTGGCTTCTTTTTGTCTTATAAAACCTTGCAACATCACACACTGTTGTGTTTTTGATGTTTAATACAAAGGAACCTATATTTTTAAAGGTTATATTTTCGAATATACCAACCGATTCGTGGAAATAACGAGTAAGTATAACACTAGTAATAAGTTTTATTATTGTTTACTAACACGATGGATCATTGTTGTTCGACAAATATAGAATAATAATAATAATTATATGTATATAATGAAATAAAGGAAATAATAATAATAACATACAATTTGAATTTCAGTAGATATATTATATTAACTATTTATAAGAATGAAGTCCATAAAGATCTAACCTATTTTCAGTTGTATGGTATTGGCTCGATAATAAATTGTAAAACCTTTAAGCAAAAGATTTCACTAAGTTTTGCTCGAAAACCCGTTTATTATTTCATTGTATAACTATTGTCTGTCAAGTACTGAAATGTATTGTTCGTCATAACAGCCATTCCTGTATTTTCAGAATGTCACATCCAGCTTTCAAAAATTTTCCCACGTAGTCGTTTTGCTGCGCTATCGTCGGCTGAATATATCAGATTTAATCGACATTTTGACGATACTTATGTATACGGTTGAAACGTCAATTAAAATCTGCGAGCCTTGGATTTATTTTTATGATAAATCTGTTTTGCACACATATTTTATTGTTCTTTCTACTTTTAATTAAGCTGTGGACTATGTTATTTATTTTTCTTTTTCTGTCGATGTTCCAAAGTGTAATATTCAGATAAAAATGTGATTTTGCGCCCTTTGGCTCAGCTACAGAATAGTTTAGTACCGGGCTATGCTACCGGGTCAATTGTATTATGATTGTATTAGCTTCACTTGAGCAGTGTTACAATACCGCCGTCTAAACGCTACATTTACTACATACACTTGTTTTAATCCAAATAATGTTTTTGATTAAACACAAAGGTTTGTATAATGCATTAATAATTCTTGTCCTCTCTGATGTTGTGGCCTGGATTCGTATTTCATTTTGACTATCGTTTCCCCAATATGTTGAGTCCAATTTGAGCGACTGACTCGCTACCTAGTGGCTAGTATCCATCGCCCATCGGACACGTATATCGAAATACCGGGTCACGAAGAATGAGCGACGTAACGAACGTGCAATAAACCGAAGACGTGATATCTACCTTTTTCTGCCAAACATCTGGTAAAATGTTACGTTGAACGGCCCACCCATCTACAAATGACAGAAATTACGGATATCTTAACAGAAAATCGATCGGAAAAATACGATGTAAAACACAACTGGGTCAAAATGTATACAAAATATTGCAAAACATTTTAAAGAGTAACGGTGGAGTTTCTTGCCCATTCTTCTCCATACGAAACTACCTTTTGAAAGGGGCAACTAGAATCAATTCTATTTTCTTGTAAATTTTGACGTTCAACAATGCCTTTTACATGCCTATTTGAAATAAATGATTTGACTTTGAAAAAAACTTATTGAAAACAAATATAAATCGTTATCAGTCTGTATAAATCGAAAAAAAAAATGAGTTAAATAAAAGACAATAGATAAAGGGCAATAAAGCACATCATTTATAAAATGAACACGAATGGTACCATAAACTGGAATCATGAAAGTTTATTCCCTGTTTTAGTTAAGGGCGGACCATTCAATCGTGACGTAAAAAATTTACGATCACACGTCAAGAGAAACACCAATGAGGCTGTAAACAGTACCCTTCCGATACTTAAGTATCTTCTTGTAAAAGTTCATTAGCAATTAACGTTATCTACTTTGGCGAATACGTCATTTCCTTTCTTTATTAAATAACGCCATGCCGAGCCACCTTTACCAACTGAGTAGTGGGGACAAATCATTCTAACTTGGTTTTGTTAAAACCTTAAGCCCCGGGCACGACGGAAAATATATTCTATATAAGCTGTTTTCTTAGAGATTTATTCGAGTAGGGTCACATAAAAAATACAGTTGGCTTTTAGATGTAGCCCCGCGTACAAATCCTGAAATATCGCTGCTCATTTCAATTAGTTCAGTCGGTTAAAAATTCAATACAAGTAGCAGAGCGCTGTGGTGTTTAATTGAGTGTAGTTCATCTAGTGTTTTAAAAGAGAAAATCTAAAATAAACTTTGAAGAGGAAGTGTCATTAGAACTGCAGATATAACTCATTAACAGGGTAGCAATTTGAGGATATTTTCCAAGACAAAAGTAAAAGAACTAAAATAAAAGAAAATCTCGCACTTTATTTTTCACACGCACCAGAATGTTGTTTACCTCTCAAAACCTTCAAAGTAACAACCAAGTTGTGGTTATCTATTAACTGAAATACATCTAGCACCACATTCAGTTGTCAATTACAACTATCAGATTTAGATAGAAGTTTCAAAGTAATAAATATATTAACAGTTTAGTAGCTAAGCCTCGTATAAGGTCGAAGGATCGTGTCTCTCTTCGGACACATCTCAATTATTCTGTGCGTAAAGATCGACACCTGTTAAAACTTTGAACTAATCGACTATTAAAGAATTCTATAGATCTAATATGTTGAATCTTTTCATGTCTTAAGATTTTTATTACCTTCATGATAACTTTTGTGACTTTGAGTGTAGAAGTTGGATAAACTATAGTTAACTATACCGAGTGTGAAATATTAGCTATTTTTTTAATATTATAATTCTTAGGCCCACATAAACGGACTCGTCCTCGACAGCCGGTGGAACTTCGTTGAGCATTTCCGACGTTTGGCTCCCAGACTGGACCGGGCTGGGGCTGCCTTGAAGCGGCTCCTGCCCAATCTAGGGGGTCCAAACGCCCGGAGGCTCTACGCGGGGGTCGTGCGGTCCATGGCCCTTTACGGGGCACCGGTGTGGGTGCGTTCATTGAGGCTCCGACCAGCACGCCGTTTGTACGCGTCCCAAAGGGTCATGGCCATCCGGCTGGTCCGGGGATACCACACGGTCTCCTGCGAGGCGGCGAGCCTCCTTGCCGGATTGCCGCCATGGGATCTGGAGGCAAAAGTCGTCGCGCACATTTGGGATTGGCGCGAGGAGGCGAAACGCCGGGGCGTTACTCCGCTGCCGCAAGAAATCACCGCACAGCGGACAGAGCTCCGGCGTGATCTCATGGCGGCATGGAGAGTGCGACTGTCGCAACCCAGCGCTGGGCACGCCACAATTGCGGCGGTAAGTCCTATCTTTGAGGAGTGGCTTGAGAGGCGCCACGGCGTCCTCACCTTCCGCCTGACGCAGGTCCTCACCGGACATGGCTGTTTCGGGAGGTTCCTGTTTCGGATAAGGCGGGAGGAAACGCCCGGGTGTTGGCATTGTGTGGATCGACCGGAGGACACGGTGGAGCATACGGTGGAGGTCTGCCCGGCTTGGGCAGAGCACCGCCGTGTCCTCGTGGCGGCGATCGGCGGCGGCGATCTCTCGCGTCCGGCCCTGGTTCAGGACATAGTACGGAGCGAGAGAGAATGGGAAGCAGTCACCTCCTTCTGCGAAGCAGTAATGCTCGCGAAGGAGGAGGCGGAGCGCGTGAGGGAGAGGCAAACATTGCGCCCTCACACCCCTAGTCGCCGCAGGAGGAGACACCCTGGACGTCGGGAGTCGATAGCCGACTCCCGGCCACCGTAGGCGCGGGCCTGCGGACGGCGAGCAATGGGCAGCTCGCCGTCCGGTAAGGACCAGGCCCGGGTCGACGGCGCGTTGTGTTCCACGCGCGCCTCAAAGAGTTGTCAGCATAATTGACGGGGTCCGATAGGGCCGATGCCTGCCGGGGTCGCGGATTGTTCGAAAGAGTTACCGTGGCCCTGGCGCACAGGCAACTGAAGGAACACGGGTGGGTTTTAGTCAGTAAGAGTCTGACACGCCCTTCCGCTCCGCCCAGAGCGGGAGAGGTCATTTGATTATTTCCCACCCAAAAAAAAAAAAAAAAAAAAAAAGGCCCACATAAACTCTACATTTATTCATTTAACCCAACTAAAAGTGTATAGTCGGATTAAATGTAGAATTTGTAAACTCGGAGTTAATTTATTAACATTTTAACTCTTAATTATGCGTTGCGCAACTAAAAAGCGACACCGGGTTAGTTAATCTGACATTAGTGTTTTTTGAATTGGGAACATTGCAGTTCAATCGACGAAACTAAAATAGAATTGCAATGTCTGTGTCCTGATATGAAATCCGACCAAAAATTAATGAACGAATGAGTAACGAAAATTGTATACCCATCTCTTTTACACTACATTACGATACGTCATAGTTTCTTGTCCTTGAATTTTACAACATGACATTTCAATCTAATCGTATCGTATGTGGTTTCCATGGATATTTCGTTTGTGGATAGACGAAAACGTCAAATAAGGAAAGTTAAAAAAAAGATTTTATTAATTTGTATTTTTTTTTAAAGAGTTCAAGAGAGCCTACTGATATAGAAACCAATTTTCACTTACTATAACTTCGAACAATATAAAATACAAAATAAGTTATCAGCGGTACCTCATAAGCATAACGTCAACTTATTTTGACATTACTAACACTAACTCAGAGTTTAGCAACTTAACTCTCCCACATCTGTGGGTTAAATATTTAAATGTTTAACCCTAGATTTACCTCTAAGTCTTGGTGGTGCAAGATGAATTATTTGATGAACCCTGAGTTAGCTGTTAACTCCGAGTTATTTAGGATAATCCATGAACGTTCACTCTGCTTGATTCACTCTGCTAGCACTCATAATGATATGTCATGTTATTATAAGAACTCGCCCATTGACTCACTGTACTCCTATGAGACAGTATTCCCGTTGTAGATAATATATATTCTATTTTAGTTTATTCAAGCGCTCCTGCTCATCATTCCTGGGTTCGATTCCCAGGTCTAGCAAAGTGTTATTAGGTTTTTCCATCAGGAATTTCTCAATAACAGCCCGGACTCTGGATGTGTGCCCGGTTGATGGCAATGTGCTCGCCCCCTATTAGATCGGACTTTAACATAAGTGGCGAAATGTGGGTAAACCTTTGTTTATCTCTTTGGGGAAAACGGGCGTGATTTTACATTATGTTACTTCGAGTAAAAATAAAAAGTTAAAGAGAAGACCTACGTCTTCTCTTTAAGTTTTTCTTTGAACTTGGTGATTGCGTGATTTTATTGACGTCGTCTGGTTTTAAACTGAATCCTTACCTGCCACAATACATATCTAATTATATGACATATTTTTGGTATAGCGTGAATTAAGGTAACTGTAAGAACGGTGAACAAAAAATACAACATTTAAATTGATTGTAAAGCATTAGAGCACTTCTCAGCATTTCATTCAGTTTTTCAAATAGAATAGAATACTCTTTATTACGTACCCCGTAAAAATTACAGATATAAATGTAGAAAATTTACATAGGGTGACACAATGGGCGGTCTTATCGCTAAATTCGATCTTTTACAGACAACCTTTGAATGGATTAAAGGCAGAAAGGAGAGACAATAATGCAGGTAGTCAGTGGTGTACCATTTATATATAAATGATAAATGATAAATGATTTTATTTCTGTAAGTAGGTTTATACAAACACTTTTACACGTCAATCAAAATTTTAAAACTAGATGAGGTCGGCGTTTCCTATCTGACTACTCTGAGAAGAAAGGCCGAAACAAACTCAGAGGTCACAGTCTCTTTTAAAGTCCAGACATAATCTTGGACAGATCATGTGAAGACCATGTAGATTTATGTCTGAAATGGTCTTTTGAGGGGAAACCACACAGAATGAGTGGACCTGTCCAGTCAGTGCACGCATTTGTCACTAATCGTGGAGCTCAACTCAGAACTTAAGGAGCTCAACCACTCGACGAACAATACCAAAGAAAGGACATTTGGGTAGGCCGCATAAAGCACTCAAACTGCCAGATTATCATTGAAACTACCTGAAAAAGTGAAAAATTAAAATAAAAAATAAAAGTTACCTACATAGTCCTCACATTCACAATAAATAAAGAATAATACTATACTTCACAAAGTAAATTGTCATGAAATTGTATATATAATAATTATCAAAATGTCAAAATTTATGTAAAATAAAAAACTAAAAAATTTAGCAAAAATATAAAATAATCAAAATAAATAACATTCAGTATGCAATAAATGGAGCAACTCAATCCCAAGCCTTTTTGTCCTCAATATAATCCTTAACGGTATAAAAAGCTTTCTGGCACAACTTACGTTTAATTAATGATTTGAATTTATTAAGGCTTAGATCTTGAACGTGGCTTGGAAGTTTATTATAAAAGCGAATACATTGACACCTGAACGAGCCGCCTATTTTTTTGAGCCTTGTTGTAGGTACAACAAATTTGTGTTTATTCCTAGTATTTATATTATGGATATCACTGTATTTTTTAAACAATTTTATATTTTTATGTGCATATAAAAGATTTTCATAAATATATTGAGAAGGCACAGTCATTACATTAATCTCCTTAAATTTCTCTCTGAGAGATTGTCTCGGACTTAATTTATAAATTGATCGAACAGCTCTTTTCTGCAAAATAAAAATAGTCTGAATGTCGGCGGCATATACAACAAATACATACATATACTTATCTACATATGATATATACAATAATAAACATGAAACAAGAGCAAGTACACTAAATGTAATGATGATGTTTAAGGAGAGAAGAAATGTTTTATTAACCAGAATTTTTAAAGTGGACATTGTTGAACACGCCTTATCGACACGGACAAGGCATTCTATAACCGTACTGCTTGAACTGTAGAAGACTTGTCATAAAAACTGGTGGAATGGATCAGCATCTCTAGTCTTAAGTTTTCCAATGACCTCAGATATCTATTATGTGTGTCATGAAGGAACTTGAAACGTTCTTAACGTTCGAAGTACTTAGTTATGAAGTAATACTGATATTTATATGTTGATGTACGTAAGATTCAGGTCATTATGTATATTGAAGCGTTCATTGCATTGTCGTTAGTGTAACGATCGACAAAAAAAAAACTGCATAGTCCTCAAAAGAGCCACTTTGATTGAATAAAAAGTAGCTTTCACAAGTAATTTAAATTTACAGGCGGAGCGAATAAAAATGCAAAAGTATACTTTTTAAACACGGTTGAATATCTTGAAATGGAGAAAAGAAAAACAGAGTGTTACAATTTTATCTTTCGAATTTTGTGAGAGAAACTAGTCGTTTAAGTTTTATGTTTCTTTTCGAAGATAAACAAACAACTAAAAATATATGAGAAAAGATATGCGAGATCTTTTATTCAGAAACTAGCTGTTGCCCGCAGCCTCGCCCGCGTAGATCTCGAAAAATATCCCGCGGGAACGCACTACCGGGATTAAAAGATTGTGTCAATCCAAGTTATAAACTATCTGTGTGCCAAATTTCATCCAAATCCATTCAGCCGTAGGTATATGCGCCAATCCGGAACATACAAAAAAACAGGCAACGGATAAAAAATCTTTGTTACTATTTTATTATAATACTAGCTGCTGCCCGCGGCTTCGCCCGCGTGGATGTCGGATATTATCCAACGGGAACGTACTACCGGGACAAAAAGCCAATGTCACTCCGTATAACATCAGCTATCTGCCAGTGAAAGTCCCGTCAAAATCGGTCCAGCTGTTTCAGAGATTACCCGGAACAAACAGACAGACAGGCAAATGTGTTAAAAATTGGTATTTTGTTTTATGTACCGTTTATACAATCATATTATGCATTTAGTAAAAAGGCTGTTATTTTGACATTACAAACAGACGCTTCAATTTTATTTATTGTAGTATGTAGTGTGTATGTACATATGTATGTTAAAACTTCTTTAACCTTTCTTTATAGGTATTTTACAAAAAAATGTCTACATAGTCGGGCGGGCCGCTAGTATTGTAAAAAAAAAAACAAAAAATTACATTTTTTTCATAATATTTATTTCATATATCACATACTTTATTTCATCGCTCTCAGAGACGCTCATGGTTTCTTCGATGAGACATACTCGTATATGTCACTATAGGTGATATCAAATTCTCCAAAAATATCTGGTGACTTTGGACGTTCAGCATTCTGAGGTTCAGCAAGTTAGCGCCGTTTTGCACATAAGGAAAGATTTTTAGCGCGCTGTATGCGTTTAAAACGCCTAGTCTGTGATCCACAAAGCTCACAATAATTCAATTGTGGCCCTAGTAAACCTTCACACTCGAGGCATCTTTCCATATTAGTCCATAATTTATTGCACAAAAATGCATTTATCTGAAAAAGAATAAAGCGCCTTATTATTTAACAAATACCAAATACTTTGTACGGCTGGTTCCAGAGTGACGCTGCTGGACTGCGGTGTTGAATTTCAAACGCGCGCTGTTCAACAGCGCCGACGATCACCGTCACTTTGGAACCAGACATTCCTGTAATCAATACTAAGACGATTGAACTTAATTATTGCTATAACTAATTATAGTTTATTGTATCACTTACCACTTTACTGACATCTTTAATCAATTTTATACCAAAGTGTATGGTAAGTAGGCACTTACAATTTTTTGTATTTTTTTCCCCACGGAACAATCTTGAGCCGCGAAATTTTGTCACAAAAACAGGTACTAACTGAGGACTTGAAGTTCCTGCCTCTTCGCCCAAACAGATCGAGTGCATTGTCCATAAACGTATTTGCACAACGTTTTGCGTTTTTGCGTATTTGTATTTTTTTACTGCCTCGTTGGTCTAGTGGTCGCAAGCGCTACTACTGAGCATGAGGTCCTGGGTTCGATTCCCGGGTCGGCCAACGTGTTACCGGGTTTTTCCATCTGGAATTTCTCGGTAGCAGCCCGGGGTCTGGATTTGTGCCCGGTTGATGGCAATTGGCTCGCCCCCTATTACATGGGACTTAAACATAACTGGCGAAATGTGGGTGTGCTATAGGTACACCTCTGCCTAACCCTTCGGGGGATACAGGCGTGATGTTTATGTTATGTATTTGCACAATACCCACTTTAAAATACTTAAAACGCTTGAGGTTTAATTTTTCTTTTTTTTTACTAAAATATGAAATTTATTCATGTACCTTTTAACGGAATATAAAGTTCCGTATAAACTTAAGTACATGCCCTGTGAATTTTGAAAAAAAATCCTTGGTGGATACCTACGTCATAACAGGAATACGTGTGCAAATTTTATGTTTCTAGCCCTAGGGGTTTGGCCTGTGTTTATTTAGAACTTTCATCCCCTATTTTATCTTCTTAGGGGTTGAATTTTGGAAAACGCTGAAATACGTAACTAATTATTTTTGCTGTACTCAATTCATACGAAATTTCAGGCAAATACTGCGAAGGAATAAAAAGTTTCATACAAACTTTTATCCCCTATTTCACCCCCTTGGGGGTTGAATTTTGAAAAATCCTTCCTTAGTGGATGCTTACGTCATAAGAGGAATACGTGTGCAAAATTTTAAGTTTCTAGCCTTAAAGGTTTGGCCTGTGCGTTGATACATCAGTCAATCACTTTTGCCTTTTATATATTTAGATGTATGTGATGGAGAAGGTACATATCTCTCGTTATTATCAGCCTTATTTTAACTAGGTACCGTGGGCGTACTATGGGAAGTGTTGGTTATTGTGCAATAGAAAAACCGTTTGCAGTTCAAATCTAATTATAATTTACGAACAAATTAATCACACTAGCGAATCACATTCTGTAGATACACGACACAACTATACTGAACGCGCGAAAGTTTCTAAACGTGTTCACTGCTTGACCGCCACCGACCAACTCTGCTTTAACTCTGATCGAGCGTTATGTTGTAGACTCTATCGAGCGCCACCTGGTGGCGCTGGCGTCCGGATTAATCAAAGTCAATCGATTGATTTAACGTATTTCCGACATATAGATATAGATAGATCTTGTACATGGAATTAGTTACATCATAATCATTATCATTACAAAATTAATAAGGAACATAACTACAGTCAAACGTATATAATTTGTAGAATATAATATTATATTTAAATTCCAACAGATGAGAACCAATTTATTATCATTAACAATGGTAATGGTCATAATTAATGCATTATAAGCGGATTAATAGACAATTAACATAAGTTGTGTATACTGTACTATCGCATTAAACCTTTATGAACTGTTTCAATTAAATCTGCCTTCCTGTAATCTCTTGAGCCAAATTAAACTCCAGACATTCAAAAATATGGCAGAAAAAAGCTGTTCTTCAAATATTAAGCCCCGGAAGGTGCGGTAAGTAAAACATGAGTTCGTTTAGATTCAAACATCAAAATGTTGACTGCCGCAGTGACGAGGGTCAAATAAACTGAAAACGTGGACGCCTTCTGGTTCATTTATAACTTCACGCGCACTCCCTTATGGGATGAGCAGTAAACATTAAATGTCACGCTCGTCTGACACATTCTAATCGCTCAAAAATATTGATACGACCTACGCTGAATTAGATAGACAAACTTGTATGGGTTTTCTGAGGAATACCTAAATGGTAGATAATGGTTTATTACCCCGGTAAATATACCGGGGTAATAAACCATTAGCTACCATTTTTATCAAAATAATAACTTATAAGTAGGTACATCATTCGACGAATTCATTTCGATTCCATTTATGCTTATATTTTAAAATAAGCTTCGACCAGAAAACGTACTAAAAGTAGGTAAGGTAGGTCGGTTTGTTAAATACCTGAACAAACCGACACGTTTACATATTTCAGTTTTCCGAATAATAGTAGTTAAACGAATCGTATCGTATTTCGTTTCTAACGTTTACCTGAACTAGACCGAATAGTTTTTTGAACCAAAAACTCGTTTAAAAGCGGATATTGCATTCGAGAGCGTTCCAGTTAGATGGATGCTATGTAAACTATTCTTTTGCGTATTAGTATATTTCGTTCTCATGCAGCACTCGGAACTATAAAGATTAACGCATTAGAGAATCAGCCTGTTTGGATAACTTGGATAATCCTATAAGCAAAATTGGGGAGAGGAAAATCTATGTTTTTGTAAAGAAAATATCTGTTAGCTTGGCTCTTTGTGCCGGAAATTTAAATACGACTTATTTCTGAATAAATACACCGCCATTGCTCAAAACATTAAAGTATAAAGTTTAAGAAAGTATGCTACATCCTTAAGTCATGCATGAGGTAACTAATGCAAATAACTAATTAACCCAAAATTCAGAATACATCATCCATGTCAGCTTAAACCTATGTTAATGTATGCCACTAACGCTAAACGTACTGTAATTGTACAAAAAATAAAAATATGTTTTCGTAACGTATAAACGTTGGAAATGCCGAAATATGGGGAATTAAGTGGAGCTTAAAGCTGGAGCGGTTGAGGGCGATCCTGCACTCCAGTAAAATATTAAACGTTTGGGCAGATCGTAATTAATAATGTGTTACCATACCACGGGCCGCTGGACCGGCTGGACGTCTCCCGACCGGATATAACAGAAAAATTGCCGGATCACGGCCGAGAGCCCGGTTAAAATTCTGGAAGCAATTTTAAGCTTTGCCGTTAAAAAGTTACGTTGCTTTTAGGAGACTAGGGCCCATGCCGTACCGAAAAACCACTCATTTTATTATGAACAAGATGTGTGCATACTGAACTAGGCACACCCCGTACCAATATTTCGATATGTTCGATATAATCGGCTACGATCATTCAATATGCAAAATAGAAATACGTACAATGTTTCAAATAAGAACTCAAATAAATACAGAAACACGTAAAATCCTGTAGCGTGGATACTTATACACAAAATTGAAATCCCTGCACACGATTCTCAGCAAGTATTCGAGCCAAAGATCGATTTAATAAGTCAATAAACCGTCGTCGATTGAGCCAATCTCATTTTATGAGTCCCTCGGCTGCACGATCAGACATCCTAAAAGTTACCAACGACCATCCCAAGAAAACAGCCTGTCTGTGGCATTTATTCCGGCTCGGCTCATTGTCGATATTCACTCTCCGGCTATAATTGCAATTTCAAGGCGTCTTAACAGTACCATCTCTGTACAAAATACAAATTCCTTGTCTACAAGAATCAAAAGCTTCAAACTTAATGATCCCATATGGAAAAACAAGATTAGAAGGCAAGATAATAACCATTTTCATTTTCACGACATGATTTTATAAAAAAATGCTAAGAGGCACACTTTTCAAAATTAAATTTTCTTATCTTTACAACTGACTACTTTTCCTTATCACGTGCGCAATAAGGAGTTTCTCAATTTGACGTAGGATTTTTAAATTTAATTAAATGAAATATTTGTGGTAACACTCTGATTGTGATTTCAACGGATATCTTTGGATCTATGCTTTCTGTGAACAGATTTTTGATTAAATTCCTACTTTTATAACGATATTAAGTTACTATACAATATTTCAGGGAATAAACAGTTTAAAAGAACCTTATATTATTTGGCCTGGCAAAATTGGTTGACACAAACCATAAAAAAGTTATCACCGATATTCCAAGTCCATTTGAAGGAACTTTCTCGACTCATACTCAACTCAGGACGCTATGGCAAAGGTTTTAGAAACGCCCTAAACACCAAACAAACATTACAAACAAATGACAATATCAGATAATAAAAAGCCGTATGAATCAAAGAAGCAGTGAATAAAACCCGCATTATTAGCAGTAGGTAATGAAAGTGAATGAAACAACAAACGGAGCGTCGCAACTATACTTAAACATACAACCTCCAAACTCGTTAGATGATGGCTAAGTTTGCACGTAAGCTCGGATATGATGCTCAAGTTACACGTGAACACTGCAAGTAAAATTAGCAAATAATCTGACAGCTTTACGGGAGCTTTAAGACCTTTAATTTTTTAAATTGTATAAGTGAAGTACCCAATTAAGAAAGTACTATTCTTATTCTCCTTGACTGTTCATAAACGAGTAAGCCAGCACCTTGTTTGAACATAAATGAGTTTTAATAGATCTTAACTCTACGTAATCAATTTTGCGTTTTTCAGAATGAAGAATGTTGAAAAGGGAGTCAAGCCAAAAGAGTGCGCTCGGGTGGGTAACGACCACTCGAGCCTAAAGTGGCGACTTCACGTGAGCATCCCTTTGATCCACCATTCATACCGCCTTGTCGCCTAATGAGATGGTAGCCATTTTGAGAAAGCCTCGCGGTGAATCTAAATCTTGTGATTGCAAACAAATAAACAGGTGTGATAGTGTTTCCAAATCAATAATCTGATGTCAACCAACGTTTTACGGCGTATTTTCGAGATCGTCAGAGGGACCATCAAAGTCCTCCTCATGTGCTTTTAATAAAAATGCGAAATTACCAATTCATTTATTAATCATGGTTCTTATTTCCTTGTTACAGCTCTTTGCGGAGATCCAACAAAAAAGGTGGAAAATTAAAGTGAAAGTTAAAGTTAACAGTGAAATTTACGGGTTATAGTGACAAAGCTCCTCAGAGCTTTATCCGAGATTTTGGACAAATTAAATAAACGTATCCTAGATAACATTAATCGGGCACCCGTTGCCGGCACATGCTAAACTGGATACATATTTGGTGCAACCGTGAGACTCGTAAGTCGTAATTTGTGGAGAATTGCTGCCATCTGTAATATATGTCTTATGTGCTACAACTTATAAATAAATCCTTATTTATTACAAGTACAAACATTTATGAGAAAAGTTCAATTTCCTGCCCTAAATCTACTAAATATACTTATAATCTGTAACCTGATTAATCCAAACCTCGATTGACAACGCATTGATGGACGTCAGTCGAGTGGGTAACATAAAAATATTAGAAAATATTATTACCTAGTAGTAAACTCTTACAGCACATTCATTTACAAAGTCTCGTAATATTCCCTAGTGAAGTACATCTGTAATTCTGTATGCAGCACTCAGTCATACGGTATCATAAAACAGTTTAAATTCAAACATTTAAAACTTCATCTTGCAGCGGCTAGCTGGCCACAACCTTGTTTGGCATATTTCGGCCGGCGCGTATTTGGCAGCTTTACGTCATAAAATGTAGGATTACTTTACTTTGTATACTAGTGCTTTAACCGAGTCTAAAACTAAGTATTTTAGTGTTTAAGGGGACTGTGGCTTGGTGGCCAGTTTTTACGTGTTTCATGTTTGGCAATTTACTTATACGAGACAGTATGATTGTTTATACCTTAAGTAGATTTTAATGGTAAGGTTAGGTGGTTATGGTGGTGTCGGGGGCTGCGTTGAATAGTGCTTAAGTGCCCCCGTAGCCCCCGGTGCAAGTGTGCGAGGGAACACGGGGTGGTTTTAGTCAGTAGAAGTCTGACCGACCCCTCCGTCCGCCCCAGGGCGGAGGACAACCACGAGGATTTCCACCACGTCAAAAAAAAAAACAACAAGAAAAAAAAATGGTGGTTGGGTGCTTTTGGGCTTTGGTTGGTTATGGTTGTGGTTGTTACGGTTGGTTTCTAGCGTTGGGTGTTTTTGAACTTTTAACGTACATTACTGAAAACACTGGTTATTTCAAACAATGAAAAAAGAATCCTTCCATCTCAACCTCTCCAATATTCTCTCAGGTCAGTAAATATTCATAGGCAAAACATGCAATGTTTTTTTCCTGAGTGACCCAGACCATTCTTTGCAAATTAAATTTTTGCTAGTCAACCTGGACTGTTTTCACACTGTTCCTGTAACAGTGTTTTATTTACCACAAGTACGTCAACAGTCGTAGAAAAACAAATTGTTCGACACACCATCATTGCTTTCAGTACCAACAACAAGGAACTATATTTGCCCATATAATAACTATTTGCAAGCTATTGCTCTTGTGCGAGTTCTGATGTAAGCAGTGAGAAACGGATTGCGAGACGAGTGTCGTACACTTGTGTTGCAGTTTCAGATCTCAGCTGAACATCGGCCAAGCGTGAACAGTGCGGAAACATGACTCAAACGTGGTACATGGTGTTGCCATTTAAGTCGCCCTCTTAGCTCGTTCCCAAGTATCGGGTCGGCGTCCACTGTTACCAAATACGACTGTTACAAATAGTGATGCCTTACCACAACGGGTTTGTGTGTTAATCCTTAGGAACTATCCTTACTTCCTTATTAATGCTTATCTACTAATAGGTATAAAAAATCTGGAAGTGTGTTGAGATATTTGTTTCTCGATTATAAATGGATGAACTGATTTATATGACATGTGAACTAGTTTTCCATGTAGGTCTGGAGTGAAACCGAATCTTTGCTTCGGATTTAGCAATAAAACATAAGTAGATGAGCCAATGAGATGACTTAGTTTTTCAGAATAAACAAGATACGCTCTAATCTATTCCTCTCTCTAATTAATATTACCCGGTATCTGATATCTAAATCATACACTCACACAGCACAAACGTTACATACGGAGGTTTTAACAGAATTAGCTGTTCCGCTGCACTCAAAGTTCTACAAATAGCAGACAAACTCATTTCATAGCCAGATGGCATTTTGCAGTACTGTACCACCAACTAGTAAATATGTACAGGAGTGTACATAGATATATAATTTATTTGCTCCGTAAAGTTTCTTCGCTGTACGTTTTGTAACGGTTGGCACTTGGCATACGGCAATAAATTGTCCATAGTACACCTGCTGGAAATTAATCTGCGAAAACTTAGTGTCTGCTTCAGAAATAGGTTTTGTTTTCAAATGTGACTAGAAAAGTTGATTTTCTCAAACTTCCTTGGAAATTCGAGCATTATTTTAACAACTTTCTTAGAGATAAATCGAAAATGCTGTACTGGTCAATTTACATGCAAGCAGCGGCCGGCAATGTTAATATGAAAATCCATATCTGTCTTGGTTAGCGGTCGAATAAATTACTATGAAAACTCATATCTGTCGTGTAATTTAAAAATGGAACGAACTTTTTACTTCTACCCATGGCAACCAAGGAGGCAACATTTCAACAAAAAAAAAAACTAAAACTGGCTTTGCAAATAGAGCTGTTTAAAGTGAAAAAGAAACATAAGAACATATTGGGGCGAGAAAAGTTATCGTTGTTCGTCATTGATTCTGAAATTTATAATTAATTTACTTAGTTTGAATTTCCAGGCTTAATTTGAGAAAAGTACTATACAAGCTTTGGACACAACCAGGCATTGATGGACTCACGTATTTCACGTTCGAGTATCAATGCCTCTGTTGTCGGCCGCTGCAGTACCTAATGTAGACCTGTGTACCTTTAGAAGTAGTAGTAGAGCATATAAAAGTAGGGACAATTTTAGTTACTTCATGTATTTTTTTTTTAATTTTAGTGCTTTTATTAATTTCCAACAAAAAATAAACTAAAAAGGTAAGTAGGTACGTTACCTATTTAATTTTCATGAAACGACAGTGTTTCAACTCAATGTTTGTAATATCACTTAAAAAATTATGGTTCAACAAGCTTTCAGTAATTCCACATGGAAACTTTGTTGTTGTTTTTATCTTCCGGTCCGGTAACGGTTAACCAAACCGGCTTTTAACATACTTACACATACATAAACTCACGCCTTCTCCCCATGGGGGTAGGCAGAAACTACAGAACGCCACTTGCTACGATCCTTACATATTCCTTTTGCCTCGTTTACGTTCATACATCTGGTCATACACGCACGTCGATTGCGAGTAATACGCACCTGACCTTTCTGAAGAACATCACCAGTAAGATCACGATATGTCCTCCTCGGGCGTCCCCTCCCGGCGGCGTTTCATTCACATCTGCTTTGTATACCTTTGTTAGTCGCCTTTCATTCATCCTCTCAACATGACCAAACCATCTAACCATACTCTTTTCAATTCGTTTAATATACCTAATAACCATATTTCCCTACTATATTTAATTAAATCACAAACCCTATTGTAATTATTCAAAGCGCATACAAAATTCAGCAATGATGACTAATACGTAAATAAGGAAGTTAAGCTGACTAATATTGATTTACCTTGAAATAGGATACCATTGTATTAAGTTACTAGATGGATCTCCAATTTGTGGAATCAATATAAATAAAAATTAAATGTTGTTCGTTGGTAAGCGAATCAATTTAGAACGGCTGGACCGATTTGGCAATTTTTTGTTGTAAAATGTTCATAATAGTCCGAATTAGATTTTTATGGAAATACATTTTTATAAAGTTGCCCGGAAAATTGGGAAATTCGGGAAAAACTGAACGTCCTACATAGTAGAGATTTTTTACATTTGGACAGGACAAGGTCTATCCGGTCAGCTAATTAATAATAGTGATAGTTAGGTTCAATCTAACTTTCTCCTAGTTATATTGGCTAAAGCTGCTTTATCCAGTCTTTCAATCTCGGCTAATTCACACACTTGACTCTGCCCATTACAAACCGGGCGTTACCTAGTTATAACTTCCCTGAAACTATGGGCAAAGTTAACTATGACCGGGCATTGGTAACTCTACAAAAAGCAGACTTTGTGTAACATAATCATGGCAGATCAGTTATCATGTTTTTCAATTTCAATTTTCGAGTGGACGATATCCCCGACAAATGAAAACAATTAAAGATTGCAAACAGAGATATATGCGGGTCACGAGTGTTTTGGGCTGTGTTGTGCAGCTACAAATTCTGTTTACACACTACACTACACTGCACTGCATTCCTCGGATTCAGGCAGAAGGTATGTAGGTACAACACTACAAGTAATGCTAGAGCAGCTAATTCGGAACACTGTGTAAGCGAATTAAGGTGCCTTAGGAGTTGTAGAAGGAGTTTAAAGATAGCTTTTCTTGCTCACAGCTTGCTCCGGTTAATTAGCTCGGCGGCACGCTTGCCGACGTATTCCGCATCCTATTTTACCGAGGATCATCCAGTGAAGTGTAACGTGCTACCCGAAACAGTTGGCAGCTATTAGCAGCTAGGCCTTTTGTAGTCTTGCTTTATTTGGGAAGCAAAGAAAACCATAAATACGTAAGTGTTTAATGCTTTAACTGTAAAGCTACAGTTTCTCCTAGGAAAGTGATTCCGTCATATTCTAATGACCGTTTTGAAAATCAGTATTTTTTACCAGTAATTGACATTAAGGTATCAAAAAACGGTCTGTATATGGACAGCCGACATTGTGTGATCGTTCACCGCTTTCTTAGTTCAGTTTTCTATTTCGCTTTCAAATCATCTTAAAACAAAATAGGTCCGTACTCTTCTTCGGGATCACTTAACAATTTACACGAGTTACAATAATAAAGGCGGTGGCAATAAAGCTAGGAACAATAAAACTCCCTCGCAGTACCCGAGAATGAAGAACACTATTGTTTAAACATTAAGGGAACAAAACGGAGATCATTAGAGTGTCCATTCCTCTCGTGTTGAGGGAAGATAATGCACCATGGCGGTTACTTTAACGGTTCACTGAATTGTTCTACCTAAATGGCTGCTATAATTGGATATATTATTTTTATTGTTTACGTTCTTACTATAATTAAAAGTTAAGTAGTATTTGGCAGTAGATATTGAGAAAAATATAGCTTTTATTTTTTAGGGATTCAGAATTATTGCTTTACGCATTTTTTGTCAGATTCATCCGTCCC
Source organism: Griposia aprilina (assembly GCA_916610205.1). Classification (NCBI taxonomy): domain Eukaryota; kingdom Metazoa; phylum Arthropoda; class Insecta; order Lepidoptera; family Noctuidae; genus Griposia; species Griposia aprilina. Next base: position 9,987,293 of record OU744287.1, read on the forward strand.
TCAACACACGGCTTTTAAGATTTAACAAAACACCGAGATGTCTATATTATATGGAATTTTAATTTTAAAATATTATGCACATAAACTTTCCGGAAAACATTTTGTAAATGATGGTGGCAACCGCATCGAATCCGTTTCGTAGTTTAGAAAAACAATGCGGCCACACAAACAAACACTAAAAGTGACTTTGTTTTATAATAAGTAGGTCTAAAGATTTATTTACTGAAATACTAGAGAAAAGTACTACCTATCTAAAGAAAGAATAAAAATTCATTTATCTAGTAGTGTAGTTTTATTTACTTATCAAAATGCTCTCCTCCCAAATTCTTTTCACTAGCAATGCATAAAATAAACAACTTAGCTCCACTAACAACCAGATAAAAATTTATTAATAAACCACATTCAAGCAAATAACACTTATTAAAATGCAAATGTTTAATATTAATCGCTGCTCTCCCTTATTTATTTCCCAAGTTACAGCTTGTTGACTTTGTAAAACGTCGCTGGGGAAATATGCTTTCTTGCTCTGAATTTGTTTCTTGACCAACTGTGGAGTTCTACACTTCATAAACTAATTTTTTGAAGTTTCTAATTACGAGATATAGTAATTATCTACCAAAATACGCTACCAAAAGGTTGCGTGGTAATTTGGTGTTCGGCAAAAAATTTAATTTGAGAGATTGCAGGTCGCATCTTAAAAACCTCCTTAAGTCCCCTCCCCACTCCACCGACTTCTACTCCTACTCCTTCACTGTGCACGCGGTACGATTGTGGAATTCACTTCTGCCTGACATTAGGGACTGACAAACTGTTGGAGTTTTTAAAAGAAGAGTGAAGGAACACTATCTGTCCACTTCGCCATTGTTGCGTATGTATAAATTATTTTAATAACGTTAAATAATTGTAAATTCTAATGATATTTTTAAGAAGTATGTATGTTTGTATGTATAAAGTACCTTTATTCTCATATTATATGTTTTACTTTATTAAGTAAATTGTTTTTGATTGTATGCATTTTATTTTCTCTTTTACTCATACACGATGTCTATACCTATCTCTTTATATACTTTCCTATCGCAGGTATGCTGGAAGAGATTTCTTTAGAAATAAACATCACCTTTGTACCTATTTTTCTGTTGTCTTGTCTTGTCTGTTTATATACATGTGTACATAAATGGTTAACTAAATAAAATAAAATAAATAGAATAGGTCCTATCCTATCTCCTACAGTGGGGGTACTCAATTAGGTAAACTTAAAAGATAAGTCATGAAGATAGGCACCAGTACTGGCTGACCAAATTATAACAACAAACGTAGGTAGATGCTATGATCACCATTCCGACTGCCAGACATGGTGAACATGACAATATTCTGAAGTGGCTAAAAGCTCGTATTACTTATTAATTTTACTAGGCTGGATTCATTTTCAGCTATATTGAAGTCTGACACAATGCTACATCATTGCTGATAGTGATTATCTATCCATACCATAAATAATTACTGCCAATGGACGCTAATTCGTAATTATTGTTTCCTATTGTTACAGTAGAAACTAAAGGAAACTGGATATGGCAACGTTTAGACTTTGATCTCCGTTCGTTTGATGAACCACCAACAACATGTTTACCTGTACATCGAATTACCATTCAATTATCTACTTGTCATAATGACGTAATCAATTAGGTACCTTTCACAATCACTGACACGATATAACATACATTTCACACAATTTCCTAAGGCTGCTGTCCCCGCAGGAGAGATAGGCTACATTACTAAACAAAGAGCAGAAAGTGAGCATTGAACCCAGAAACCCAAAAGTCAATGAAGCCAATGAAGCAGTCTAAATTAACCTTTAATAGTAGGTACATACTGATTCCATGCCTTTAACACCTACCTACCAACCGACAAAAACAAACATTCTCAAAAGATTCCAAAACCAAATCGTATTCAGACTACATTTTTACGAGCAGATAAGATAGATCCATATTGTAACACCGATTGACAATTTTTACTGCCAAATTCTGGTAACGTTTGCCAAGTGTAGGAGCACATCGCTACGTACTGTATGATAGAGAATGGGAATTGGGATGCACCGGCGGGCCCGGCGCGCAACACCGTAAATACACAAAAACTTCCATGCCAAACTTCAGCTGCACTTGTTTATGAATACGGCCACCGCCTGGGGATCGCCCATCCGAATAAATGATGACCTGCGTTATTTTTGAACGAAACAAAGTTTATATTGAAAAAATAAACTCCAATTTATTTTCTATCTTGTCTTTGCTCTTTACCTACATTTTACGTGAGGCTCGTGGCTAAGTAGATAATAACAGCCAAACGGATCGATCTTCAAGGTTAAGCAAAGCTTGTCGAGGTTGGTCCGTAGATGGGTGACCATTACATACCGAGACCCATCCGTGTCCTCCCGGCTGTCATTTGTAGATCTTTGACAGTCTTGCCGGGGAGTCAGACCGACAGACAGTCTTACCAAGGGGTATCGTATTACCAAGTAGCTGGGTTATGGACGTCAGATAGGCAGTCGCTCCATGTAAAATAAGCTGGCATTCGGCTGCATCCGGTTAGACTGAAAGCTGACCCCAACGTAGTTGAGAAAAGACAGGCAGATGATGACTCTTGTGGGGAAAGTTGTTTGCAAAAAAAACTTCCAAAAAAAAACATTAAAAGACGTGAAAAATAACTTTAATTTCGGAAGTCGGTGGCCAAAAACGAAAATACAAAACGAAAGACATCGACTTCCGAAATTAAAGTTATTTTTCATGTCTGTTAGTGTTTTTTTTCGGAAGTCGGTTGTTTTTTTGTAAATAAGTTTTTATTTTTCACTTTTTAGTTGCGGTACCTGCCCCACACAAATTCGTATACCACTACTTGGTGTGTAAATAACAGTGTCAGGAAATTATTAACACATCATCCATATAAACTAAGTGGAAAAAATATGCAGTATTAAGGATAACTCAAAAACTGCTCCTGAGACCTTGATCAAATTTAAATGAGACCACATTTGAAGTACCACCTATCAAATAAAAAAAAGAATCAATCAAATCGGTTCACCCAGAAAAAAGTTCTGAGCTAACACACATAAAAATATATTAAAAAAAACATACAGACGAATTGAGAACCTCCTCCTTTTTGTGATGTCGGTTAAAAAGTGACGCATATGTCAGGAAGGTGTTATGTATAGATAATGATATCCACTTAGCAATTCTTGAGTGTCGGAATGGTTACTAGTTATTTAGTTGTGTACCTTGTAATCGGCGACGACGAATGGCCGATTGACAGGCCGCAGCACAGTTTGCAAACTTATTTTCAACCACAGATAATTTAGTTCTTAATTCCGATACACACACATGGCTTTCGGAACAAAAATTCTAAACACCTTTCCAAAAAACATGGAACGCAAGGGGTGGGTCCAAGCATAAAATTCAAAAAAATAAAAAAACTATGAGGGAAACGAGCTGTCCGCTGTCAATTTGAAGTGGTGACTTTGTAGTTTCGGGCAGTTGGGTGGTTACTGTGTATGAAGGAACCTATGAATATGGTGGGTAGGGAAAGGATTTTATGAAGAAATGCACAGAACGACAAGACTAGGCGTTTATTTCAATTACGCTTGTCAGTTAAATACGTTAATGAGAAAAATAGTTGTCCGTTCCAAAACTAGGTCATCATGGAGAAGAAGAACAAAAAAACTGCATGGGAGCTTGGTTAAAAGTATTTTATCAACGCATTTTTACATAATCATAAATTATTGTTATCACAGTAATCTCTTGGACCATAACTCAAAGTTATAGCAACGTATTAACGGAAAGAATCAGAACATGAATATTCCTTAATTCGATATAATACATAAGACATACGAGTAGGTACTACAACACATACAGAAAAACTTAGTTATCAACAATAATCAAGAAATATGATCAATTAACTTACGTGAACATTCATACACACACACACACATTCACAGGCATTTAAAGAGTCTTTATATTAGGTCTTTACCTATGAAATTGCCGTTCTGCAGTACTGGCCATTTCAAATCAAAATAATTTTTGTTTGGCTAAGAATTCTAATTTCAAATTAATTTTATTTTAAAAACATGTTTTTTTTTTTCTAAAAGTAGTCATTTCTTTATTGATTAGTGTTACATTTTCATCGCATTTCAATCTTTTTCGTCATCATGGATACGTTAAAAATTCGAGTAATTATGGAATATGAGTACCGTCGTGGCAGCAACGCGGCACAAGCGGCACGCAACATCAACGACGTTTACGGAGCTAACACTACAAACCAACGCACCACCTGTTATTGGTTTGCTCGCTTCCGTTCTGGAAATTTCGACCTGAAAAATGAACCTCGCGGTCGTCCGAAGACTTTGGTCGACAATGACGAATTAAAGGCTATTGTGGAAGCTGATGATACACAATCTACGGCTGAATTAGCAGCAGCTTTCGACGTTAGCGTCAAAACAATATTGTTCCATTTGCGTCAAATTGGCAAGGTAAAAAAGCTTGACAAATGGGTGCCCCACGAACTCAATGATCGCCAGCGCGAAGTACGCGTCGAGACGTGCCTTGCACTGCTCAACAGACACACAAATGAAGGAATTTTGAACCGCATTGTTACCTGCGATGAAAAATGGATTCTGTTTGATAACCGTAAGCGCTCAGCAAGTTGGTTGGATCCTGGTTCAGCACCTAAACAATGCCCTAAACGAAAACTTACCCCTAGAAAAGTGATGGTCACTGTTTGGTGGTCTAGCGCCGGTGTGATTCATCACAGCTTCTTACCAAACGGGGTGAGCATTACTGCAGATGTGTACTGTGAAGAACTGAACACAATGATGGAGAAGCTGGCGCATCTCCAACCAGCATTGGTCAATCGCTCGTCTCCGCTGCTCCTGCACGACAACGCGCGACCTCATACTGCACAGCAGACGGTCTCCAAGTTGCAAGAACTGGGGTTGGAAGCTCTCCGTCATCCGCCCTACTCACCAGACCTTGCGCCTACAGACTACTACTTTTTCCAGAATTTGGATAACTTCTTGGCGGGAAAAAAATTTAATACCCGAGAGGCAGTACAAAATGCCTTTGAAGAATTTGTTGCCTCCCGTCCAGCTGATTTCTTTAAGAAGGGCATCAATAAACTGCCACTGCGATGGCAAAGATGCATTGATTGCATGGGTGATTACTTCGATTAATACAAATAAAAAATTCATGAAAAAAAATCGTTTAAATTTTTTCATACAAAACGGCAATTTCATAGGTAAAGACCTATTATTAGGTTGGGAAAAAAGTCTTTTCGCATTATAGTATGTATGAACTTGTAATAAAATCTCTTTGGCTATACTATTTGTATCTGGCTGGTTTTGGTATCATTGAAAGTTTAAATTTTAAAGAACATAATTCCAAATTCAAATTAAGAAAATGTGTGATTTTCATTTGTTTTTCGTACTGTCAAGATGAGTGAATCTAATGAAGAAATTCGATACACTTTAAAATTTTACTACAAAAAAGGTAAAAATGCAACGCAAGCCGCGCAAAATTTTTTCGATGTTTATGGACCTAGTGCAGTGTCTGTGAGAGTAGCATAAATTTGGTTTAAGCGTTTTCAATCCGGAAATTTTGATGTCAAAGATGCACGTCGCTCTGGTCGCCCTATTACGGATAAAATGGATGCCATTTTTGAAAAAGTGGAGCAATATCGGCATATCAGTAGTTACGACGTAGCTGAAGAACTGGGAATTGCCCACAAAACAGTTTTGGCACATTTGAAAAAAACTGGGTACACAAGAAAGCTCGATATTTGGGTACCTCACGAGCTCACTGAAAGAAACCGAATGAACCGTGTACTCATTTGTGATTCTTTATCGACGTAATGAAACCGAACCATTTTTAAAGAAGCTGATAACTGGTGATGAAAAGTGGATCACGTACGACAAGAACGTGCGAAAAAGGTCGTGGTCAAAGGCCGGTCAGGCTTCACAGACTGTGGGGAAACCCGGGTTAACTCGCAACAAGGTGATGCTGTGTGTGTGGTGGGATTGGAAGGGCATTATTATTATGAGCTGTTACCACCAGGCAGGACCATCGATTCTGAACTCTACTGCGAACAACTGATGAAATTAAAGCAAGAAGTTGAGAGAAAGCGGCCGAAATTAATCAACTAACTAAAAAAATCAACTAAGAAAATCAAAAGGGTGTGGTTTTTCATCATGATAACGCTAGACCTCACACATCTTTAGCCACTCAGCAAAAATTAAGAGAGTTTGGCTGGGAGGTGTTAATGCATCCGCCGTATAGTCCTGACCTTGCACCTTCAGATTTTCACCTGTTTCGGTCTCTTAGAATTCGTTAGGCAGTGTCAGGTTAACATCACGAGAGGACTGCCAAAACCACTTGACGCGGTATTTTGATCAGAAGTCCCAAAATTTATATAGCAATGGGATCATGTCCCTACCTACAAGATGGCAAAAAGTTATCGAACAAAATGGTACCTACATACTTTTGTTAAATGTAAATAAACTATATTAAAAAATGTTTTGAATTTTCTTAAAATAATGCGAAGCAACTTTTTCCCCAACCTATTATGTCTGCGGTAATAGGTAGTTCTTCTTTCACCACAGTTGTATCAAAAGTTCCTAGAATTGGCGGGTACACGTATTTTAATAGTCTCCCAATATTACTCAAGTACACATATCAAAAGTGTCTAGACATCAAGGTATTTTTTTAAAATATTTTATTGCTCTATTGAAATTAAATAAAAATGTCTATATAAATTGATTAAATAAAATGTTTTCATATGTGTTGATCTATTCGTTCGATCGTTTTTATTGCGTAAAATAAACAATTAGTAGTTTGGTTTTCCACCGTTAACGCGTATAACACAATCGCAGTGATTCGGCATACTCTATACAGGGTTATTTTTCAAAGACCAGCCAAATTTAAGGGTGTGGTATAGACCATCAGACTGAACAATTTTCTCCTTGGGACCAATATCGTAATCGCGAAAAAAAAATCAGCGGTCCTATACATTTGGGTCGAGTAGGTATTGAAGTTTTGTATGGGACAGTTTATAAATTTTTCGCGATGATGATATTGGTCCCATGGAGAGAGTTGTTCAGTTTGATGGTCTGTACCACATCCTTAAATTTGGCTGGTCTTTGAAAACTAACCCTGTATGAGTTCATCCAAATCACGTTGCGGAATGGCCGCCCATGTCCGTTGTAACAGGCGAAAAAGAGTTTTTGGTGTGTGTATGGCATCCATATTTGGCAGACCTCTTTTTTGATGCATATATCATGCGTCCTCAATGGGATTCAAGTCATCATTACCATGATTGTATCACCACTGTATGCATGGCCTTCCTGGCATGATTTTAAACTTTCTTAGCGTCCAGGGCTGGCAGTATCGACTAGATAGTGACGCTGTCGCAAACTACTAATCGCTAAATATTAAGGTGAATCCTCAGTTGTAGCCCGCAAAATTCAAATTTTCTTTGTTTTTTTGTAAATTGCAGCTCTGTTTTACGTCGCATGTTGATCAAAATGGGATTCTCGACTGTAGGAATTATACATTTATTGAATAACTAGCTGGTGCCCGCGACGTCGTCTGCGTGAACGCTATACAGCACCAAAAATACCTACGATTATACCTTTTAAAATAACATTCATTTACCCGTTTCTTCTTTACATTTCATATCTACAGAAAGTGCAGTAACAGAGGGAGACTGTCTTTTATAAAATTGACCTTCAAAAAGTGCTGATTTTCAGCCTGCTTTGAATAAATGACTTTATGGTGATTCTGCTGTCAATAAGTCATAAGTTGTGACTGAAGCATATAGAGAAAATAAGGAATACAGAATAGGGGAGAAGTCCTATAAATACTTATATACTATTCTGTATGTAAGTTTTTAGAGGACTTCTCGATAAACAACTTTAGTGGTTTGGCTCTCCGCAGCCAAAATGTAAAGAGAGTCCGGACTGGTGACGCGGGAGCAAGCGACGTACAGCTGCCCGTGTGAGAAGCAGCTCGTCCTGAGGTCGACACCCGCTGCCCTCAGTGTCTGCCCCTGCGACTTATTGATGGTCATCGCGAAGCAAACACTCACGGGGAACTGTACGCGCTTGAACTGGAACGGGAAGTTATGAGGTATGAGGGGAGTGCGTGGTATAAATACTGCCTCGCCGACGCCACAACCCGTAAGAATTTCCGCCTCAATGGTGTGTCTGTGGAGCGAGATGACCTTAAGGCGGGTCCCGTTACACAACTTCGGAGGATATAGGTTCCGAAGAAGCGTAATCGGGACACCGACCTTCAGCTTGATGGTATGCGCTGGAAGTCCACTTGCTGACATGGAGTTCAGAAATTCCACAGGATAATGTTTGGCGTCATCTTGCTCGACGACAGTGTTTATAGAGGTGTAGACCACTTCATTCCCCTCAATTTCCGAGAGAATGCATTCGTTAATTGCTGCAGCCTGATCATTTTTGGGCGTTAGTTCATCTCACTTAAGTTTATATGCGACATGAAAATATATTAATTAAGAAGCAATAATTAAGTACACCAATAAATACCGAACAAAAATATTAACAGTCAATGTTTATTTTGTACTTACTCTATTACTATTTATTCTGTACTGTAAAAAAAATGAGCATGTCTTGTCTTTGAGATGTAATTATATGACATGCTTAATTTTCCTCTTTCTTCGTTATTTAGCTCAAATTGCTTCCAGCGTGCCATTTTCGAGTTTAAATTTTGTTATAAATGTATGCAGTTATTTTTGAGTTCTGATTGTTATTACATACAGACAAACTCGATGAATTTTATAAGAAATAGATGAAGCAGCTTAAAACTTATATAAACACATTTTTTTAATTGTCTTGCTCATCTCTGAAACGAATTAACGATACAATTTTTAAGAAGAAAATGCACAACTCCATCATAGTCAGTCATAGTGAGATCATGTAAGATCATGTTGGCGAGGTTAATACCTCGCTAACATGATCAAATTTAAATTATTTATATCCAAAAAGGGCTTACACATGTAATTCAACTTGATGTTTTTGAAATCTCATAATTGGCGCTACTTTAAAATTGTCTTGATACTACTTATATTCATTTAATTATGTTTATCGGCCTAAGTGACTTATATTGCGTGATTTTTATAGTGTGAACCTAGCTTATAGCATGGTTAACATAACAACAACATTCAAATATGTGTCGTTAGACTACACGTTGTTACAGAATGCGTTGAAGAAATAAAGGTTCACTGCTCGTTCCCCGTAGGTGATAGCGTGATAATATGTAGCCTATTTATGTTGACCCGACTTCTTAATAATATTCGTGCCAAAGAAGTAAATCGATGCAGTACTTTTTGAGTTTATCCCGGACATACATACAGACAAACAGACAAAAACTCAAAAAACTATATTTGTGGCTTCAGTATCGATTGTAAATCACACCCCAAGTATTCTTTAAAAAAAATATTCAATGTAGTTTTGACTTTCCTACCATTTTATTATTATGTATAGATGTATAGATATAGATGTATAGATAGTGTCGCTGAGCTCTTGGAGTTCCACATCAGGTGTTTCAGATCTTCAATTTTTATACGTCAACAGAGAGTGCTCATCAGGCTGAACAACTCTTGCTAAGACGTCGTTCCATTATATGTTATAGTGTAGCTGGGCTCTTGGAGTTCCACATCAGGTGTTCCAGATCTTCAAATTTATTCTCTCAGCAGAAAATGCTCATCACGTGGAACAATTTTTGCTATGGTGCCATTTTTGTATCTCTTATAGTTTAGCTGGTCTGTTGCGGTTCTGCATCAGGTGTTCAAGTTTCCAAGATAAGTTATAGCCTATATGTTGCTCACACTTAATACCTATACAACAAAAAAAAAACATTCAAATCCGTCCAGTACTTTTTGAGTTTATCCCGGACATACATACAGACAAACAGACAAAAATTCTAAAAAATATTTTTTTGGCTTCGGTATCGATTGTAGATCACACCCCAAGTATTCTTTTAAAAAAATATACAATGTACAGTTTGGACTTTCCTACCATTTTATTATATGTAGTATAGATACGAGTAATAATCAATTTCATATCAATCGTCAAATTCAAAGAAAATTTAAATTTGGCGGTCTTTAGCGATCGGTAGGTTGCGGCAGCGTCGCTATCTATGACGAGACTGCCCAGGGATCCTCAAATGCCGTATACCGTCTAGTTAGCCTCATACCATAACGAGATTCATCAGAAAAACACACAAAACGCCAGTCTTCTTCAGCCTAATTTCTGTGTTCACGAGCCCATCGTAAACAGGCTCTGCGATTGCGGGGCTCAATAAGTGGTACCTATACGTAGCGGCCTTCGGGAACGGAGATTGACTTCATGCAAGCGATTTCTTATGCTTTGATCGCTTATTAACATCCCTGAAGAGGTATGAAGCCTCGTAACAAACATCATCGCGGTCATTGTACGATTGCGTCGAGCAGTAATTTGTATGTAACGATCTTGTCTGCGTGTAGTGCTGCGAGATCGTTCTCCATATCGCTGTGCCGCGCTGCCAGTAATGCGGCAACGTGTCCATAGTCGACTTATAACACTCTACATACCTAGTGCCCAGAGGAATTGCCACAGCACTTAGCCAAGAACCAGCTTCCAACATTCTCACGGCTCTGATATTTTTTTCTCGGCTCACAAATGACGTCTTCTCTCTATAATAACGTTCTTTTGTATTCATTCCACTTAGAAGTATGGCAGAAATGTTACTGATTTTGCCTCAAACGCGTTGCAGGATTTTAATTATAAGAATACAACTTAACAGATTTTCATCTTTTGACCGAAATTCAAAACAATTCCGCTTTCAAATGACGAAATTTACTAAAAAGTATCCATAGTTTTTAGTAAATGTCGTAATTTTAAAAATAATTAAAAAACCTGATTTTTAGTAACTAGCTTATACGTGCTTGATCCCTAAACTCTTTTGATGTGTGATCCAACATTGCCGCCATTTTAAACCAATCACAGATTATATTTCTAATTTGGGTAATATCATAATTTAAATAGTGAAACCATTTTAAAACCTACTAAGATAATTTAGCAATTTAGTACTTATAATACCTATTTGTAATCGAAAAGTAAAAGTGATGAGTTATTAAAATCAACTTAAAGTTCTGAAAACGTTTGAAATTACTTGTTACTTGAAATTTGCAATTATAAATCGTAATAAACATTTCAAAGTATCATATTCATTATAACTTACCTAATCATTTTTTATTTATTCAAAAAATTATTCAAAAACTACAAATCATAGAATAGGTTTGGATTTAAGTACCTATTTTTCGTCTAGAATCGTTTGTGATAGTAATGATACAAGTCACAATAAAAACCATAGATATATCTATGGTTTTTATTGTGACTTGTATCATTAATTAAGTAATAATAATAATTAAGTTACAACCTCAGATCAAGTAAAAAAAGGTAGATAACGCGCGGCCTTTGTTGTTAGTGAAGCCACAAAACTCAGCTCCTCCAAGTAAACACACGCGCTCACGCACACACGTGCATCAAACTAAGCTCTTTTTCGTTAGTATCTCATGAGGCGCCATGCAGTAAGTTTGCCTACAAAATGCCGTCCTGTGTAATTAAATGGTGCAAAAACAATACAAAAGTGAACAAAAAGTCTGAAGGAATATCGTTTCACACGTAAGAACACATAAAACTATATTTTTTTTGTCATTCCAACACAATTTTGAGGTTATTCGGAACAGATAATGTCAATGTCCCGAAATGACGTACCGGGAGAGTGTTGCTAGTAGTTCTTATTTCTATTAGCCCAAAATGTGGGTAAGTAAATTGTAGGCAGTAATAGAAAAATAATTAAGTAGAGTGGACAGAAAGTTGTTTTTTTTTAAATCACGTGATTTTATCTTACATTAATTGAAGTCAAGGTAAATACTTATTTTGTAATTTGTTTATGTTTTTGTTTAATTTCTTGAGTACTTACTTACATACCTTCTGTTTTACTATGAAATATTATGGTTTTAGGTTTCCAAGGAACATTTTAATAAGAGATGAATGGGTAGCTGCTATAAGACTGGGCCGAAATGAACCACAATGGCAACCATCCTCATTTAGTGTGGTTTGTTTTTAACTCATTAATTCCGTTTTTCTTTGTATTAAGATATTTTTTCAAATATATAATTGTTTTACTTTTTGTTGTATTTTTTCTCCCTGCTCACAACCCCTGGACTATCTATTTTTAGAGTGATAAAAACGTGTGAAAATTCAAAGAGATGTTGAACGTAGGAAATACGTTTAGCATATCTTTGATTTTTTGACGTTAAGGAATATTGTTTCCGGTAAATGTAAAAATATAAACAAACAAACAGACAGATTTACTTTTGCATTCGCATAATACCTATTTTTATTATTACGTAATATTCAGGGACTTTTAAAAAAAAAGTGGCAACTCTACTTTGACTCACACATAGTTAAAAAAATGGTTACAGTTTTCTATTCCACGTGCGGTATCTACCTTTTTTTACTTGATCTGAGGTTACAACACACAACACAGTTGTATATAGAACAACTTAATTATACCTACATCGAAATAGCATTTAAAATCAAGGAGTTTTTTTAAGAGCACAATTTTTTTATCCCGTTATGTATCATAAAATTTTAGGTGAAAGTAAGGTAAGTTTTGTATTTAACTTTATAGATTGACTCATAGATCACAAGTTTCGTTCGGAACTGATTGTTCGTCTAGAAATACTGGGACAGTTTAGAAAATTAATTAAATTGAAGACAAATTTTATATTATTCTACATATAACTATCCAATGCTGAATAAGAGCTTTCTGATTTTCTGGTAACCCGCCAAGTGAACAATTTTTGAGGGAATAGTGTCATAATCACCTCTCTTGAAGACTATTTATGTTTAAATTTTTGGAGATTAGGGTCACTCAAACTGTGAGAGTAGGTACTTAGTTATAATAACTAACTACCCTACCATTTTCGAATCTGAATAAGAATTATTTACTTAAGAATTAATTGTCCTTACTTGTTCGTCTATTATAACATTTATCGTAATTGCAAATCCGACCTGAACGAACTTATTACGGCACCCATTTCCTAACTAGGCTTCTGAAAAATAAAAACCGAACTTACAAACGAAATAGGTACCTAAGTAAGGAGATCAAAACATGGAAATTCGAAAGGCAATCAAATCATCGGAGTCCACGTGATGAGTAGAGTTGCACAGATTGAACTAGTACATAGTACATAGTGTACGAACATAGTTACACAGCCAGCCCGTACGTGTTCATGTTGAACAAATCTACGGATGCAGGCAGTTCGTTTCATTTTCGACGCAGACGCGATTTCCCGCTCACTACCCTGCCGGTCATTTCTCATCATTCAATGAACGAGGCTCGTGGTCGTATCATGATCTTTTTGTAATTGATTGTTAACGTTTTCCGTGTGATCTGTTGTTGTTTTCCTGTTTGCTATTTAAAGACTTCTTACCTACATACAAGAGTTTTTCCATAGACTTATCAATGCTTTATCTCGGGCAAAAATCCTGTCAAGTACCTATTGTTAAGTAGGTAAGTATAGTACCTACCAAAGTGGCTTTTCTTATGTTTAAAGGAACTACTAACTTATGCCGAAGAAAATATTCTTGCAGAAGCCTGTTTTTAATGGTACGATCCGAAATCATAGTAAAATATGAAGGTGGCCTGATGTTCCATGCAGTTATCCTTTCTTTAGAAAAGAAATCCGGCCAGCAGTGAAATGGAGTTATAACAAGTTGGTACAATGATCGGTACCTATAAATATGCTATGAACTAGGTGAGACTTAGGTACGTACTTAGGTACCTACCTCTTAGTAACTATTGGATAGGTAGTAGATACACACTCAAATTGTCCCCTATTTATCTACATTATTGCCCGGTCCACGTTAAAATTGTAATGTCTGTTGAATACTGTAATTTAATGCTTTCGTGTATCATGTTTTGATACAAAAAATGCCTATTTGCCCATGAATAATAAATTGACGACGTGAACATTTGCCTGAATTGTTGAGACTAATATCTACTTAATAACGTCGATGAGCCCCCTCCAATGGTCATTAGGTATACTGTTAGATTAATTGTAGGTAAATAAAACGTCAAAAACCCTGGTTGATTAATTATCCATTGATCATAACAGAGGTGTTAGGTAAACTTTGGATCATGAAATCTATGAAAATATCGACGCGTAGGTACCTAAGTGTCCTTTCGTTTGTGTATTTGTATTTATTTGTATAGTTAGTTCGTCATTTAATTTAGTATCCAGTGTGAATACTAATTTTAATGTTAATAATAAAGATGTAAGTATGACGAAAAAAGAAAATAAGTAATTGAATTTAAAAACAAATTATGAGACTTTAATCACATTTTATAAGTACTTAACATTTTGAACCGAAACATTTAAAATATCTCTCCTGGTAATGCAAGTAGAGCAGACTCAGACGGTTGGATATTCGACAAGGTGCTCTTTACAAAGAACTTTCACACGCCCCGAGGAATCCACGTAAACGCCCGCACGTGTTTGCACTAAGCTTTAACGAAACCGACTCAAGAACGAAATTGTTGTAGGTATTAGAAGGTATTTCTTCCGGGTAAGTTATATTGTGATGCTAGTTATAGTGGGAGAGTTCATGTACCGACTTTATTTACTGTTGTCTGTTGTTATGTTTGCATGTTTCGCATAATGTTTCGTTGTGACCCGTCTAGTTTGATACCTACTATACAGGGTGGAATTTTATAATGCCACCTGGAGGGAAAGTACTCTTAATACTGCAGATAGAAAGTTTTACTCAAAGGAAACATTCCTTTATTTTTGAATAGAAAGCAAACTGCATTCAAAGATTTTCGAAAATTCTCTTCTCCCACACCCGGGAATCGAACCGGCTAAAATCTGAAAAAATTATACCCTGTACTTTTATTGCATCGATCGTTAGGGTCAATTATAAGGATGAAATCTCTCTAACAAACATGATAAATTAAATGAAAACCAGGAAATCTTAAATTAATTTAATTATTTACAAAAAATGGTAAACTAACTAATTAGTTGCTCGAAATGGGCTTCATTCTCTTGGATACACAAATTTATTCTTTTAACGAATTCATTTCTAGTAACCTTTAATAAA